>OX382227.1:2756662-4129994 GCA_947507525.1 Apamea epomidion | reverse complement strand
AGCCTCCTACCCGTACCTACTCTATCACCCGCTAGTTGCGTACCCGAGATTCAGATTTATTCAGACACATATTGGGTTGACTAGATACAAACCATACAATTACATTTACAAAAAAGGTCAGATGAAGGAGATAGGGCTTTTTTTTATAATTAGTCATCATTTGCCTCGCCTAGCGTTTTCAAAACCATGTTAGGGTCGGCTTCCTGTCCAACCTCATGCGGCTGAATAACAGCATTTGACATGGCTTATATGACCTCCATAACTCAAAACCCCTCGTCTGTAGAGAAGCCTCCTAGAGGCCGGTAACAATAAAAAAGTAATTGTGTCTGATTAGTAACTATTGAGCTCTTCGGTAACACGACAGCCCCTGGTTGACAGACTTTCGGGCTTCTGACTACCCGTAACGACTCGTCAAAGATCAAATCCCAATGTAGGGGGAAGTTCCGAATTTATGAGAAAACTTATCAAATAATCGTCGATAAAACCTTCTAAACTTCGCCCCATGCCCCTTTATTTTAAAATAAAAGTATATAGCAGACTCAGACTCACAAAAACATCATTAATTACGTGTAGAGAGGTGACAAATACAGCAAAACAAAGGCGAGATTTGATATGATTTGGTTGCGCATACTTGTGGACGTGGCTCCGGACGCGGACATCTCCAGATACGTAGAATATGTCAGTGTCCGTTGTTCGCAGTTCGTCCGCAATCTGTTCGTGCCGGTGTGACTGATCCCTGAGTGAAATAGTGCATAGTTGGTAGTTTTTAAGGTTAGTTTTTTACTATATTATGTGTATGTAACAGGCGCTTCTCGCCATCAAACTAAAAAACTAGTAAAATTGTAAAAACAACAAAATAATGTATTTTTGAGAATCATAATTTAAAAAAAACCTTCCTCATTTACATGTTTACGAAATTGTTAGACAGAGACAGACATAATTAATGTGCTTTCACATTAATTCTATCTCTGTCACTCCGAACATTTGTGTACCTACATTTCTTTCGTTAGAATTGTTTACCTGTGATTCTTAAAAATATTGTTCAACAATATTTCTTGTAAAACAATATACGTTTTTCAATTTGTGGTCAATCGAGACATGGAAAAGAAAGCGTTGGAGCCGGGAGATCCACTTCTATACTTTTTTAATCTATGGGAGGACCCATCGATACATGGCGGTTTGAGTGCCCAGTAGCTTTGACTGATGCCATAATTATATTGAAAAGAGTTTCCTTATACTTAGAATAGTGCCTTTGTTGTTTGGAAAAATGGATTTCTTGGACGAAATGTTGGTAGGTACATACTAACGGAACTCTTTAGTATGTTTCAATCTTTTACTGGGTATCGCTTTTGCACCTCATGAAATCTTCTGTCAGAGACCTTAATTACGGCGAAGTCTAGTATATTTTCCTAATAAAGACAGAACATTATATTTATTTTGTAAGTACATTTATCTACATGATTATTAAGAAATCTTAAATACAATATAAAATCTAAAACTAAAATATATATTTTAAAAAATAAAAGGGAAGAGCTCATTGGGCATCAATAAATTCGTCCGCATCGCTTTCAGTGGGAAAAGCAAAAAAGAAACCCCATAAGGCTGGCAGCGTTGCCACGTTGGATGGTAATGCTGATTCTTTGACCTAAAAATAGGCCAGCCCTCTGGCCACGTGAAGAGTCGACTAACCGCTTGGCATTGATTTTCCTAATTGAGTAATACTAGCTAAATAAATCGGCCCATCAAAAAAAAAAAAAAAAATGAGTAGTATATCCTATTTCTATTAATTAATTAATAATATTATAAACGTGAAAGTTTGTATGGATGGATGGATGGATGGATGTTTGTTACTCTTTGGCGCAAAAACTGCTTAACGGATTTGGATGACATTTGGCACACAGATGGTTTATAACCAGGATTAACATATAGGAAACCTTTTATCCCGATATTCCCACGGGATCGAAACTCATGCGGTTGAAACCGCGGGGCGCAGCTAGTTATGAAATATTCCTGAAACCATAAAAATGCCTAATCCGCAACCAAAATATATGTAACACAACCATACATTACATCAGCTAACTACCTATAGCCACATCTTCGGTTCGACTATTTGGCCTGCAATTAACTGATGAACTAGCGCGTTGATTGATTGCTCGCTTCATCAGCCAGAAGGGTCCAAACTAACATAGACGGGACCTCTACTTATAACCGAAAATGCCGATATTAATCCATAAATGTTTTTCACGGGTTTACTAAAACTCTATGGTTCGAAATGATTGAGACGTAAAAACTTTTTTTTTTGGGTGGGAAATTATCATATGGCTTCTCCCGCTCTTCGTGTCAGACTTTTATTGACTAAAACCCACCCGTGTTCCTTCAGTTGCCTGTGCCAGGGGCTATCTCTTTCGAACAACCCGCGGCCCTGGCAGGCATCGGCCCTATTGGACCCCGTCAGTTCCTGCTGACATCTCTTTGAGGCGCGCGTGGAACACAACGCGCCATCTGCCCGGGCCTGGTCCTTACCGGGCGGCGAGCTGCCCATTGCTCGCCACCCGCAAGCCCACACCTACGGTGGCCGGGAGTCGGCTGTTGACTCCCGACGTACAAGGCGTCTCCTGCGGCCATTAGGGACGTGAGGGCCCAGAGATCGCCTGTCCCTCGCGCGCTCTGCCCCCTCCTTTGCGAGCATTACTGCTTCGCAGAAGGAGGTGATGGCTTCCCATGCACTCTCGCCTCGTACCATGGCCTGGACCAGGGCCGGACGCGAGAGATCGGCGCCGCCGATCGCCGCCACGAAGACGCGGCGGTGCTCCACCCAAGCCGGGCAGACCTCCACCGTATGCTCCACCGTGTACTCCGGGCGTTACCCACACAATGGTGACACCATGGCGTTTCCTCCCGCCTTATCCTGAACAGGAACCTCCCGAAATAATCGTGTCCGGTGAGGACCTGCGTCAGGCTGAAGGTGAGGGCGCCGTGGTGCCTCTCCAGCCAGTCCTCAAAGAGGGGACTTATCGCCGCAATTATGGCGTGCCCAAGACGTAAAAGTCTTGCGTAGCTTTTTTGTGATTATACTGTTTATATTTAAGCCTAAAAAATCATCAAAATCTCTAGGCTTATCTCGGAATTTATTTTTTATTAAAAAGTGATTGATGTTTTTAGCAATGAAAAATAAACTTTCACTAAATTGAATTTCACTTTGTGATGGTAATGCTTTAATCTTTAATTCATTAACTAATAAAAAGAAAGTCCAAAAGACCGAATTCCCTAAACGCAAGCCTAAATGAACCCTAAAAAAATGGTTTGGCGAATCTATTTCGATACCAACAAAGTCAAATAGAGTCGGTCCCAATATCCTGCAACTTTTAATATTCGTGGGGTCGCCAAACATCGCAACATCAAACGGTCTGTAACAAACGCGTAAAAAGAGCCTTACAGGAAACCAATCGACTGAAATATAAAGCGCACCTATAATGGGTAACTTTGAAGTTGTATGTACGATTGAAAATAGGTCGAATATGTTTACAGTTCGTGTATTAGCAAAAATGTGCTCAAGATGTTCCCTCCAAGACCAGAGGAAAAACATGTAGGTACCTATATAACGTTTAATATTTGTATTTTTTTTTTGCTGTTACTTGATTGAAAATTCAGTCACCAAGAAAATATTTGCGTTTTAATTTTTAGCCTTCGTTAATGAGACTAGTTCCTAGTGTAGACATTTACATATTTACACGAAACAAAAATTTGTGGTACTTCAGTATCATCCTAATAACCGTATTACTGGTCAATGATTTCCTTGAATTGTTTAAAGTCCAAAAACAACTGAAAACCTCAACCCCAGAATAGGGCCATCGAAAACAATAAGTTTCCACTTCAATTCGCAGCGTTTAGTGGCCAGTCCTGGAATCCTGTTGAACACAAAGTTTCCAACGTAACATGAACTCCGCGCTTCACAACCTACTCCAAATACCTGAACAAAGTTAACTAATGAAGGAGATAGAGGGATCAACGTACACTGGTCGGTTAAGGATGGGCCATCGTAAATTCCCACTGGTCACTACACCCTAAGTTTACGATTGTGGTTGTACTGCTAACTGCTCAACGCCATTAATTTACAAGCTTGAATATAGATATAAATTGGTTACGGATACGGTTTTAATTAAATCACTGAGTCGAATTTGCCGACTATTGTTTTAGCAAGAGTGTCCTCAACCGCTTCAATTTCGAATTTGACTCTAAAAGCGTTTTGTATTTTGCATCAGATTATTTCATTTGGTGCGGAAATTCAATTTCCATATTGTAACGTATGCCGTAATGGCAAAGGTATAATTTCATTCAAAGTTAGTAGTTTGCGTAAGATTGGTAAGACTACTTAAGTAATTGTAGGTGCATGAAGTTTATCCAAGTTCACACATCATACACTTATCTAACTTACTAATGATTGCGTGGATTGGGTTAAAACATGCTAAAGTTGTGGACTTTCCTTTTTGAAAACCGTATTGTTCTTCCCTTATGATAGCATGATTATTAATAAATTGAGTGAGGCAGGCGCCTCACTCAATTTAGCTTATATTTCAAAGATTTTTGATATGATGGGTATGAGAGTAATTGGTCTGTAGTTGTCTAGAATTTCTTTGTTACCTTTTTGTGGAGAGGTATTACTACTGATTGTTTTAATAGATATGGAAAACATCCCAATTCAAAAGAGAGATTTACTAAAAATGTTATGACTGGCGTTAGTTCACCTGCACAACATTTTAGAATTTTTGTTGCTAACTCATCATAACCTACTGAGTTTGTGTTGTTCAAAGCTAGTATAATTCTCTGTATCTCTTCATATCCATATGGTTTTAGGAAAATAGTATCCCTAACAGATTGTTTGAGGTTAACACGAGTATTTTTTTGGGTACCGTTTGTTAGATTAATCCAGTAGTCATTGAATGTTTCAGCAATTTTGTTCGGGCTACAGTACCTTTGTTTCTTATGTTTTGTATGAATGATTTGCTCTTAGTACAACTGGACTCTTTTTTTAATCAGTTGCCATGCTGCCTTGCATTTGTTTTTCCAATTACTGATAAATTGATGATTGATTATTTTAATAGACCCATGTATGCAGCGTCGTAGGAGTTTAGAGTAATTTTTAAACTTCGTCTTATTTTCAATCGTTTTCTTCGCGTAGTATTTGATTCGTAATGCTCGTTTGGTTTTGCAGCTTGCTCTAATACCTTTAGATATCCATTTTCGGGTTTGATCTCTGTTAGACATCTCTATTCTTCTGATAGGAAAACATAATACTTATAAAAAATAGATATGTTAGCTCGTAAACCTTTTCGTATGCTATGTTAATATTGGTTTCTTTGAATACTTCTGAGAACAATAGTTCAGACATACATACATTGTTTAAATTTGGCAATGTGATGCACATTATAGTCCCTCTTGAATGTTGAATATTTTGTCAAAGTTGTTTCTTTTTTTCTCGCGTGTATACTTAATAATTGTGCAGTATTAAGATCAGAAAGACCAAGGTGTAAAAGTTCACCTTCAGCCGATTTGATGTTGCTGATTAGGTGATCTATACAAAAATTTTGTCGTGTTGGTTTATGTATATGGAGCGCTAGATCATCATTTTGAACAATTTCGATTAACATCTTAGATTTATTATTTAATTGCAACGTGTTGATGTTCAAGTCACCTGCTATGACTATTTTTTTCTTAAATTTGCGTGTCAAAATGTTTTTACATAAACAAAAAAATAATTATCTATTTTAATCTTATATTTTATTATATGTATCTATAATTAAAACGGTACAACACTAAACATTAAAGAAACATAAAAAAGATACTTCTTAATATTGCTTCTTTATGTTTTATCAGCCAATCGTAAACTGGAAATACGCTAAATTGCGTTTCAGTAGGTAACATGATGGTATGCATGATTTTCAGACAGATCTGATCTTTTTTTATATTGAAATTTAAATTTGTAATATTGAGCTAAATGCACACCATAATTGTACGCCTCCTGGCATAACATAGCGTTCTGTTTACCCAAACTCAAGATCTGTATTTCTTTACCTGTGTTAACAAATAAAAGTGATTTGATTTGATTTTTGATTTGATTTAACTTATAATTTTAGGTAATATTAATCTTGGTAGGATTTTTTCATGCAGTGTGGTTTCATTTAACATGAAAATATTTTATCGGAGCGGTGTCGCAGTCAGTTGTCGTGAGTTCCCTCGAGACCAATCAGCAACGCAGAAATCGGTTGTCATCACCACATGTCCAATTAAATGCAGGCAATTTACACCAACTTAAAAAATACCATTTTAGGTAACCTCTATTAGACACCACCCAGTCCGATCCTTCACCATTAACATCTAAAGGTAATCAGGTGTGACCACCTACACATTGCTGAGAGATTACCTACAATCAAAAATATTTTCTTACAGAAATCGACATCCACAAGTCAGAAGATTGCCGATCTGAATGGGTTGAAGTGAGGGATGGCTACATGCCGGACGCTCCCGTGCTTGGCAGGATCTGTGGCTCCGGGAAAGGGCCCATGATGAGGTCCACAGGCTCAAGACTGACGGTTGTGTACCAGCCTGGACCAAGACCCAAACCTCATAGAGGATTTAGGGCGTTTTACGAAGGTAATTTAGAAGATCAAACATAATTTCAGCGCTTTCGTTTAATCTAAGACTTTTCGTCTAGGTTACTTAAATAATTTCAGACATATCAATTTATCTTTTGACACCAAACTTTCATGAGTCTTGATTAATGTCTTTATTAATTTAGGTCCTAGTAGATAGTGTTGCCCTTTCTAATGATATTTAGACGAAGGTCCCCAATTTCTCGTAGAACATTTTAAGCTAAAACTTAACGCAGATAATATTTCAAAATGGGTGATCATCACTAATAGGAAAAATAGAATAAAATTGGAGAAAATGGTTCTCCAATTATCTTCTGTTTTGCATTCCAGCGTTAAACGCAAAATCTTTTTCCAGCTGTATGTGGTGGAGACATAGAAGTGGACAGCACAGGACACCTGGAATCCCCGAACTATCCTGATGACTATCAGCCAAACAAGCTTTGTATTTGGAGACTTTCGGTACCTCAGGTAAATTATCTTAATTTTTATGATTGGAAACCACCAATGACGACATTGTCCTTATTTTAGTCTTCAAGCCCTAAAGAATCCCCTATAATATCCTTTATTTTTTATAGCACCATGTGACCTAAACCTACACTTCACGCATCTCTGCGACTTAAAATGTCCATTTTTACACAGAAAAGCGTGACTTCATTGTGGTTTTAGGTCACACGAGCTATAAAATACAAAAGGGAGAGCCGATCTTACCTGTAATATTTCATATAATTAGGAAAAACGAAAATTTTATTGGCCTAGGGTAATTTAGGAACAGTCTAGGACTTTTAGAAATCTGTTCGATGGTAGTGGTGTCCTGGGTGTTTGGCACACTATAGTATACGATACGTGTGACTTAAGTAGGCCTTTATTGCACGGCACGTATTGTATCGTAATGTACTAGGTGTTATGTATCAAATAGTTTTTCTTTCTTTCAGGATTATCAAGTAGCTCTTCGATTCCATTCGTTCGAAGTGGAGAATCATGACACTTGCTCATACGATAAGGTAAAGGTCAGAGATGGTGACTCCATAGACAGCCCACTCATTGGCATGTTCTGCGGACACAAGATACCTCCTGATATCAGGTTAGTACATTCAATACCAGTGTTTTACTTAGAATGACTGCATATCTGACCTCAACAACCCAGTTACTGGGTAACACGATACGTTTTGGCAAGACTGATTGTCAGACTTTCGGGCTACTTATTACCCAATACGACTGAACCAAAGATTTATGAACGACAGCCGGAATCAATGGCTTGACGTGCTTTCCGAGACACGAAGGTTTCTCGATATGTAATGAATGGTCACCCATCCACAAACCGACCGCGACAAGCGTAGCTTTACCTTTGATCGACCCGTGTGGCTGTTAATATTTAGCCACGAGCCTCTTCCATAAATCAGAATACCTTTTTCAGCAGATGAAAATTTCAAATTTCAAAAGACTCCCCCTTGTCCAGCAGTGGACTGCTATCGGCTGATGATGACAATGAAAGACTCCCCCAATTTTTTTCTAACTAATTTCATTTTGTGTTTAAAAACAGTTATCTAATTTTTCCGGGTCAACTGCTTTACTGTTACGCCGTTTTCGCTGGTTACCAAAAATCACAAAAAAGCTGCTCATCCAGACCAATCTACCCCTGCTCAACTTCCAAACCGTACAACACCTCCAACATTCCAGATCTACATCCAACAAGTTGCTCGTCATCTTCGAGTCGGACAGCACAGTGCAGAAGGCTGGGTTCTCCGCGACCTTCATGAAGGAGTTCGATGAGTGTGCCTCCATAGAGCATGGGTGTAGCCACTCTTGTGTCAATACCCTCGGGGGGTATGAGTGTGCCTGTGATATTGGGTATGAGCTGCATTCTGATGGGAAGAAGTGTGAGAGTAAGTAGACTTTGTGTGCACATGAAATTGGTGATTTTTGCTCGGGGTAGGTCGATCTGCATAGCTATTCACAACCATTCGATACGCGTGCCGAATCGAACATCAATCAACGTTAAATTATTATTATATTAATCTATAATTATAATGCAGCCCTCTAAACGCTGTTCACAAATCTAAAACCCGAAAATGTTGTAAGATGAAAGCAAATAGACGACATAATCTTCCGACGGCTTAACTAGTCGAAAATGTGTCATTTTCCATACAACAGCCTGTCGACCTGTTGGCCTGTTCTTTGCTCGTTTGAATAAGCTAGATTTGAACTTTGGGGATAAATCTAAATACATACGTAGAGACGCTCGCAGAACAGATGGCCGATGGGGCCAAAAAGTTCTGCAGTGGCGACCGCGTACCGGAAGACGTAGCGTTGGAAGGCCTCCCACAAGGTGGACCGACGACCTTTTAAAGCCGCAGGAACCCGTTGGATGCGAGAAGCACGGAACCGGTCGAAATGGAGGTGCTTAGTCGAGGGCTATGTCCAGCAGTGGACGTCTTTCGGCTGAAATGATGATGATGAATGATGAAGTAAAGACGTCATCTTGGCCTAAATGAAATAATTGGGGTTATGGCCACTAATTGGGGTACTTTGATACATGCAAATTGTAAAAGAGAAAGTGACGTAAAATCTGTCAATAGAGTTTACCAGCTGACTAATCACACATTTTTAAGATAACCTGAAAAGTATTAGGTACCTACACCCTAAAAACACTACTTCAACATTTGGAATAAATTATTTTTTTAAATACCATTTTTGCATCAGATGCTTGCGGTGGCTCTCTATACGCGCCAAACGGGACCATCACATCACCATCATTCCCTGATCTGTACCCGCCTTCAAAGAACTGTCTCTGGGAGATAGTGGCCCCACCACAGCACAGGATCACGCTCAACTTCACGCACTTCGACTTAGAAGGAAACAATATGTATCAGCAGGTAAAAAACCCACAACTAATCTATTTTCCTATAAAAGTAGTTAGACAGTCCACTTCACTTAGAATTTCTCTCCATCTTATGTATTTTTTTACAACTCTAGACAATCTTTAACTTTTCAGTCCTCATTATTTAAGACAATCACACTAGTATTTGTTTTCATTAAATCTTCTTTAATCATGTCATATTCACTGACACTGTATATCTAAAGTCAGAGAAATAAATTGCTAAGCAAATTGACTCATCATAGTCATCTGCTTAGCCTTTTCCCAACTATGTTAGGTTTGGCTTCCAGTCTAACCGGATGCAGCTGAATACCAGTATTTTACATGGAGAGGCTGCCTATCTGACCTCCACAACCCAGTTACTGGGTAATACGATATCCTTTGGTAAGACTCCAGTTTTACCAAAGGATATCGTATAAAGTCTGACATGGTGTCAGACTTTCGTGCTTCTGACGACCCGTAACAACTGTCAAAGATCTACGAATGACAGCCAGGAGCAACGGCTTAACGTGCCTTCCAAGGCACGGAGGGGTTTTGGTATGTAAAGATGGTCACCCATCCACGGACAACCGCGTCAAGCGTAGCTTAACCTGATCGATCGACCCATGCGGCTGTTATTACTTAGCCCCTCTCAAATTAACTACCATCTTAAATTGACCGTATATTCAAATCAAAGGCATTCTTTTGGGCGCGTTCACTGCGGCTTCGAGCCGCACACTACCTGAACGCGCCCCAAAAGGTGGTAGCCATAAGGCTTATCCGGGGATACCGCACGATCTCGGGCGAGGCAGCAAGCCTCCTTGCCGGACTGCCGCCATGGGATCTGGAGGCGATAGTCCTCGCGCGCCTGTATGACTGGCGCGCGGAGGCACTACGTCGGGGGGAAACTCTGCACCCGCGGCAAATCGCGGCGGAGTGGACGGACCTCCAGCGCGATCTCATGGCGGAATGGAAGGCGCGACTATCGCAACCCAGCGCAGGGCACGCCACGATAGCGGCGGTAAGACCCCTCTTTGAGGAGTGGCTAGAGAGGCGTCACGGCGCTCTCACCTACCGCCTGACGCAGGTCCTCTCCGGACACGGATGTTTCGGGAGGTTCCTGCACATCATCAGGCGGGAGGAGACGCCCGGGTGTCACCACTGCGAGGATCGCCCAGAGGACACGGTGGAGCATACGGTGGAGGTCTGCCCCGCTTGGGCAGAGCACCGCCGTGTCCTCGTAGAGGCGATCGGCAGCGGCGGCGACCTCTCGCGTCCGGCCCTGGTGCAAGCCATGGTCTGGGGCGAGAGGGAGTGGGAGGCGGTCACCTCCTTCTGCGAAGCAGTCATGCTAGCGAAGGAGGTGGCGGGATGGGCAAGGGAGAGATCCTCACGCCTCAGCCGCCGAGGGAGACGCTCCGGGCGTCGGGAGCCGCGTGACGACTCCCGGCCACCGTAGGCGCGGGCCTGCGGGCGGAGAGCAATGGGTAGCTCTCCGTCCGATCAGGACCAGGCCCGTGCCGGACGGCGCGTATGTGTTCCACGTGCGCCTCAGAGGGTTAATGCCTGACATGACCAAAGCTTATGATAAAGTGCAATATGATATTTTATTAAATAAATTATATAGATTAGGGATCCGCGGTAAAGCATACGAATGGTTCAAATCTTATCTGGAAAATAGAGCACAGCTAGTAGAGATAGAATACTTCAATAACACTATAAACGAACTTCAAAAGTTTCGATCTGACCTAAAGGCGATAAGCGCATCAATACCACAGGGTAGTGTTATTGGATGTCTTCTGTTTCTCATTTACATAAATGATCTCCCAAAATTTATTGCAGAAACCGGACCTTGCGTTTTATTTGCGGACGACATCTCCATTCTCACCCAATGTCATGACAATACGAACTTAAACAGTACCCTTAATGAAATTCTCGGGAAAATAATAACCTGGATGAATGAACACAACCTTGAAATAAACTTCCAAAAGACTAAACTCATAACTTTCCATCCCCAACAAAAAACTCCTCTAAATGTACTCTTTTCCTTCAATAACCATATAATAGAAACAGATAATGAATTCAAACTATTAGGCATAATCATAGACAAAAATATAAATTGGAAGTTACACATACAAAAATTTAAATCAAAACTTTCATATGCTTTCCGGGAAGTTAAAAAACCACAAGTTTACAGACTGCTCTGGTTATGTACTACGCCTATGCTTATGCATGGCTTAGCTAGGGCATCATTATGTGGGGATACAGTACAGATGCCCCAACACTATTCACCGTTCAAAAGAAACTTATCCGTATCCTGGTAAATATACAACAGACACATAGGTGCAAACCCCATTTTATAGAACAAAATATCTTAACTCTGCCTTGTATGTACATACTTGAAATATGCAAATTTGCTCACAAACACCAAGACTTTTACACTAAACGAGAAGACATACAAACAAGGTACACACTCAGACACAAAACACGACTCAACCTACCATCATCCCGCTTAAAAATACATTCTATAAGTCCTCTGGTAATGTCAGTAAAAACATATAATGTGCTACCAGAAACAATAAGAAAAGAAAAAAAACTCCATTTATTCGTAAATAAATTAAAAAAGTTATTACTAAAAAAATCTTACTATAGTGTCGACGAATATTTAAATGATAAATCTCTAAAACTTGAAAAATAAAGTCTTTTGCAATTTTAATTCTAATGTCAATGTTATGTCTATGTTTTTAGAATAAGTTGAACTATTATAAGATACTTAAATGATAAGTCCTCTCCAAATTTATTCATTATATCTTTTGCTGTGCCCAACAGGGTCCACGATTGTTACCTACCAAATAAATGTTTACCACCTAAGCTTACATTGTGGAATGCAATAAAGAATTGAGTATTGAGTATTGAAATGGCTATAACACGGCAGATTGACGTAGGTTGCCAATTTGCTTATCAATTAATTATCTTGACTCTACATCTATTGTTTCAAGTTTCCAAGTCTCTATTGTTCAAAGAATCACAGTCACCTTTTACAATAGCCCCCTTCCAAAAACAAAGGTACTGCTTATAGTCACCACGGAAAGTTTATGTATTTCCAGGAGTGCGAGTACGACAGCGTGACGGTGCACTCGAAGCTGGGAGCTGATGTTTTGAGGAGACATGGCGTGTTCTGCGGTTCTGCACTGCCACCGCCCGTCACGTCTGATGGATCGGTGCTGAGAGTTCAGGTTTGTTCACCATTTGTCTTATAAGCTCACTTTAGACTGCTGTACTCTCCATCCTTCTTTAATTATTCAGCCCTTATAGACAAGCAGCAAGTAGAATTGCTACGAAAAGCGGTTTTGAGATTAACACACTTGATAAAAATGAAAACTTCACTTCTTTATGGTGTCATGGCGCATAGGTGAATGACAGCTCTTGCAGTGCCTACTCGTCTAATTCCTAGGACCCAAGTGCTTTATTTAACAAAGCTCTACATGTCCAAAAAGCCCTATTTAATTACTTTAACTGCACAGTTCACATCGGACGGCTCAGTCCACCGCTCGGGCTTCGCGGCCGCTTACTACATCGACGTGGACGAGTGTGCCGAAAACAATGGCGGCTGCCAACACGAGTGTCGCAACACACTCGGCGGCTACGAGTGCGCGTGCTACAGCGGCTTCACGCTACACCCCAACACGCACGACTGCAAGGAGGGTGGATGCAAGCATGACGTCACGCAGCCACACGGCACTATATTCAGGTAATAACAACAGTGCCGCACCACCGGTGATCAGCATGCAGAATCATCTCATATATTTTAATGGAAAATATTCCTTACAACGCTAACTCCGTTGCCCCTTCAAAAATCCTGCATGGTGGTGATAATGATGGACGTTAAAGCATATTTATGTAGTTCAAAGATTTTATTGGTTTTCCGCAGTCCAAACTACCCTGCCACATACCCACCCCGGAAGGACTGCGTCTGGCAGTTCTCCACAACACCTGGACATAGAATCAAGCTAATCTTCCAAAAGTTTGAATTGGAGCCACATCCAGTAAGTATTATGTAGTTTGAACCTAATTTTATTGTAACTGACCATTATGTCTTAAGGAACACAAAACTACAAGTTGAGATAGTATATTGTTGAAGACAGGAAGACTTTGGACCACTATTTGTTTACTTGTTAATATTATGACACCTTAAATCATGTGACTGGTCTTTTGAGGCATTGCAAAATGACTTACATACATAAGCAAGTGACATTATTCTCAGGAATGCGCATACGACTACGTCACAATCTACGACGGAGCTTCAGCAGACGAGAAGACTCTGGGTCTGTTCTGCGGCAACAGACTGCCTCACCCGATCGTCGCGTCGCAGAACCAAATGTACGTGGTGTTCAAGTCGGATGGCTCCGTGCAGAGAAGCGGGTTCCTGGCTAACCATTCTACTGGTGAGTTGGGTTTTATTTAATCCAATCGTGTGCCTAGAAATTTGTGCAGTACCTAATGCCCACTATAAGTCATCATCTGCATAGCTCTTTCTAACATCCTATTGGAGACTTCAAGTTTTGTTATTTATTCATTATTTCAACGTGGCAATTAGGGCTTACATCTAACCTCCAGAATCAAATTATGTAGTATTAGCCCTTAGATTCTGGAACCTAGTATTGGTGGCTAAGATCGAACAAGGGGTTAATTATAATAGGTTTGCCGCCTTATTAACTCTAATCTCTCATCTTTTCCTCAGCTTGTGGTGGCTACCTAGGAGCTACTGAAGCAGTTCAGCATTTATACTCGCACGCTCGCTACGGCGACAACGCGTACGAATCCAGAGCCAACTGTGACTGGAACATCGAGGCTCCAAGGAACCACTTCGTGAAGCTGACCTTCCTGACCTTCGAACTGGAGCCTGAGGCCAACTGCCATTATGATTATGTTCAAGTGTTTGGAGGTTTGGATGGTAGCGGAGGAAACTATGGTACCTTTTGTGGAACTAAGGTAATAAACATAACATAATGCAAAAAAAAAAAATCTCGTTGAACTTATGACAGAAAAAAAAATGGTCAGTAAGCTAGTGAGAGAATTAATCTCACAAAAAAGTAGGAAAGTGCCTACCCAGGAGAAGTATACTATAATAATATACACAGTGGATTTTTTAGATCCACTCCTTAGTTCTTATTTTGAGAAAAAGAAGTACCGATTTGTAATGAAAATTATTTTACTTAGCCATCTTCCTTATTCCAGATGCCGCCTGAAATAGTCTCTACATCTGAAGCTCTCCTCATCAGATTCCGAACAGACGATTCTCTAGTTTTCAAGGGCTTCTCAGCCTCATATCAGATGGTCAAACCAGTGTGGAGTGAAGAAGACAGCTCAGAGGGCGCAGAATATGACGAAGAAGAAGACGAGAGGATGCCCCCGCTGGTGGTGGGGCGGCGCGGCCTGCGCGCCTCCGTGCCGCGCTTCGTGCGCCGCCCCACGTGACGCTGGCCGCTGCCCCGACACCCGCGACATCGCCGACCGCACCGTAATAGCCGGATCTAATCGGTTTTACGGTTTTCTGTTTTTGTAATCTGGCAGCACTGACGTTAAACTGGAACAGTGTTGTCGGTGTTATATTGTTGACGTTCAGGAATTGTAGTTGCCATATTAAAATTTGAGTACAATTTGTAATCAGTTTGAAAAAAAAAAAACAGTTCTGCAAGATCCTTGTTCAACTAATAGTTACTGTTAGATTTTTTTGTTAAAGTATGTATGTTACATAAATGTAGTAAAATGCGGTCAGTTGCTTTTAAATAGTTGCGATAAAGACACTATTTGAAATGTTATATTTTACGACTGAATAAAAAATGTAAATAAATTAATATTCCTAGTCTAATTTAGGTCTATTACTTAATAGTGGTTACCATTACAATACTCGTATGAGAAAGGTATGAATAACGTAATTTAAAATCCAAAAATAAGTGATGTTACATATTACTGTTTTATTAGCCTATTACCAAAGAAATGTTCATCTCATTAGTCACACTATTAAGATGTTTTTTACTTTATTTACCCGTTTTTACTACGTATTCTCAATTATTGTATCAGCTAATAAATGTTAGACAAGCGCACATAGAATCATTTTGCCATTTACATGCATTTATATAATCTAATATAAATTAGTGATAGAATTTGAGACAATATATAAATATAAGAGTTATAATATAAGATGTAAAAAGTTATTTTATAATAGGTGTTCAATTCATATCAATATTTGAATACATTTACTGTATATTGTATACTGGTAGATAAGCATATGCAGCATTTCACTAAATTAACGTAGGCATTTGTCTATTTTGGCAGTCAGAAATCAATAGGTACTCGTTTTTTTATCAATGTAAGTACATGACACCAAATACTTGTAGAAATGATTTAGTTATAGGTACTATATTAAATAATAATAAAAAATATTATTTTCGTCAACTGGAGTTTTCCTACAAAACTTAACAGTTTTTATTTCTACAGTTTTTATTTATGACTTTTTGCATATTTTTCTCTTCGCTCTGAAAGATGGGTAAACTAGTTATTTGCATTATTTCATTTACATTATTTTGTACTTAATTATTAAGAGCGTAGTTACGAACAAAATGTAGTTTCAGATTATTGTTTTCCTCAAATGAGTTTAATTATTATGTGAAATGTAGGTACGTATTAAAAGTCGTTTCCAATGTTATAAGTTATCATTGTGCCAATTTGGGATACTTAGTTACTGTTAATGCTATAGAGTAAAATAGGCTAGCGTTTTGTAACTTAATTATGAATATTTATACGTAGGAATGTTATTTTTATTAAAATGCAATGAAATGTAAATTTGTTCGATTATTTATCCATATTCCTGAATTCTGGAAGCAAGAGATTTGTAATTTAGAACCAAACCATTCACCAGGGGAACTACACTGCAAATAACATTGCCATAACAAAGCAGGTGTAATTTTTCGATTTGAGTTGGTTCGATTCCCGAATCAGGCAAGAGACTTCTCAAAAATATTGCAGGAAGGCAACTGTCAAAATGGCGCTGCTGTAGCTGGTTCTCTAAACAAGCTATTATTGCAAGGCGTGAGGTGGGTTACATTTATTTTTGAGAAAATGAATCGGTGAGTTCCTAAATGCTCGGTAATGGGTCAGCTTTCCAAAAAACCGTAAACTTATACGATTGTGGCTTAAAGCTATTCGTAGGGCTATATGGGAAATATTTTTATGAAAGTGACTACGAGGGAAATACGCAATATTTTTTAAGATTCTTAATTCTGACACTATAGCGCGACCCGCCCCCAACCCCCCAAAGTACCCCGACTATAACTGGCGCCCCACGTTGGGCACCCCACGTTGGGCGCCAGTTATAGTCGGAGTATTTTACACAAAAGAAACTCCAACTATTGTGCTTGTAAACTGTGTATAATTGGTAGGTATAAACGATGTTGTACACGACGAACTCTAGAAGTGCGGGGAGTTGACTCTAATAGGGGTCGTGCTATAACACTTTCCATGTTGGATAAATACAGGTTTATAATATTTTAATCACCGAAAATAACGAATTTGTGGAATAAAACCAAACTCATGAATGAACATGAAATGAAATACATGAACGAAATGACAAATTTCTTGTTGGCTGCAGGAACGTTAGGCTATGGTCACACCAACTACAATAATTAGCTATGACCGACCTTCCCCATTACTTAAAAAAAAAAGAACGTTTCCTTTGAATACAAATTGGTAGGTAAAATGGATTATGAACGATGCAAAAACCTTTCTTGGAAGCTTTGTCTATGCGGGGATTTACTCATAAGCTGGTGGTGACTGTTCGCAAACAATGACGCGCGCACGCTCAAGCATGCTCGAGCGACCGGTTTGATTGTGATGGCAATAAAAGCACACAGCACAAGAATGTATGAAACATGCAGATAAATTAACTAAAAAACTTAAAATTAAAATGATAAAACTTGTTAGCATAAACATTTTTATGTTTATTTTTTATGAAATAATTAAATTTAGCTGTAGTTGGCAATAGGTAACTGGCTATACCTGCCGGACTGATATCAATTTAATCGAATTACAGATTTCAAATTTTAGTAACCACTAAATTGTGCATTTGTTGTTTTGGTTAATTTTTATAACCGTCTCTTACCGTAATAAACGAAGAATATGATGTAGAATATATTAGGATCTTGACAAGTTTCAAACCTACTGCAATCTAAACAAGTTGGACTTGAACGTCTCCAAATGAGAGCACACATGCTCTTTCACTCGCAAACCTCACCCCTTCTATTTTTCATACAAACTCCTAGATACCCCAATAGCCAGGGTCAATTCTATCAAAGACCTCGGGGTTACTTTCGACACAAAGCTTATTTTTGACACTCACATTAATAATATTGTCAACAAAGCGTCGAAAGCACTAGGTTTTATTTGCCGGGTCTCGTCTGATTTTAGAAATATCAAGACTTTTAAGATAGTATATTGCTCCTTTGTTCGTAGTCACCTCGAGTATGCCTTTCAAGTCTGGAACCCTAACTATAATACTTACATCGATCGTATTGAGGGCATACAAAGAAAATTCCTTATGTACATTCAATTTCGTTCTAAAACATATCTATCTAGTTACAATGTGCGGTGTAAAAAATTTCATGTTCTTCCACTTTACGAAAGAAGAAAAATTTCTGATTTAGCAGTTTTATCCAAAATTGCAAACGGATCCAACGACATCCCTGAGCTGCTGAGCAAAATTAGGCTGCGTGTATGTTCTTCGTTTTTGCGTAAACCTCGTTTGTTGCACATACCAACAACAAGAACCACTTACAAACAAAACTCTGACATGATTAGGGCGAGCCGTATGTTTATTGAAACCTGCCAGGAAGTTGACATAGATCTCTTTAATACTAGTGTGCCCAAATTAAAGAAGGCTCTTTGCAATCACTTCTTTGACAAGATAACATAACCCTACGAATATGAAGTATGCGAAAGTAACACTGTCTGCTACCTAGTACATAGTTAGTTGTTATTCTTTGTGTGAAAACTTGTAATTGGCCATCATCATGTTAAAAACTTAGTAACTATTGTGTCTGATTAGCTGTAAGTTTTCCAAAAATAATAAAATAAAATAAAATATTTAGAAAATGTTGCCATAGCAGTATTTTAATAAATTAATTAAAATTTTGCTATGACAACATTTCTCTTAACGTCATCTTGTTGTTTTGTCATTTCAAAAAGAAAAAGTCAAATCTAGTAATTTATTTATTTCATCTTTAGTAGTAGTAGCGTCTTTTTGACCTAATTACGACAAACTTAACTTAACACGTATTAAATTACTTACGGAGCGTATATTTTGTTAAAATGACTGCGTTAGCGTTTAAAGTTAAAAGTAAAAATGGTCAACAAATACTTAAAGATTTGACCTCTGATAGCACCGTGGGCGAATTGAAGATGTTTTTGTCAAGTATATCGGACGTGAGCGCTGAGAGAGTTGGCGTGCTTTGTGGGTATCCACCGAAGCCTTTGGACATTAGTAATGACAGTCAGAAACTTTGTGACATTGGTTTGAAAACTGGCGAGACTTTGATAGTGGAGGAGAAGCCAGCACTCACGATCGTTCCAAACAAGTCCACCGAGTCTAAACCACTAGAAAACGGTATTGCGTCACACGAAACTTTAGTACCCATTAGACCTGGAATTTTAATGAAGAAGGTGGTCCCTTCTGATAATTCCTGTTTATTTACTAGTATAGGTAAGTTTCATAAGATTTCTGAATGACAAAGTACTTTTTTATTGGTTAGTTTATAAGTTTCAATCATTATTATGAAGGAGGCATTCATGTCTATCTACCATTATTGGTAATAATGTATAAATGGGGCATTTTAAGGTCATGCAGATGATAACCACAATTGGTATCTAAATATTATTATAGCTGTGTGTTTCTAATTAACAGTTGTTATGTGATGTGCAGTGGTTGAAGATATAGAGAGTTTATAGAGATGGAGAGCTAGAGTGGTATTAGATGTCATGTGGTATAACAATGGATCATAAAAGTTTAATGCTCAAACTAACCTCTTACACTGCATTCATGGAAAACTAAATTGATGTTTTCATAGTAGCCAATAGCATTCCTAAGTTCAAACATAACTTGGGGTATATAAACACTAGATTCCAGAACAAGAAGTTTTAATCATAATATCTTAATATTTTGTACACTTTAAATAAATAATAAGTACTTTGTAACATATTTATTTTTCGTTAATCACCTTCAGCTCATTCACTTAGTTATCTAAAAAAGTTTTGTCATTAAATTTTTTTTTTAAGTATCTCCATTTTATCAAGAGGATAATTATGCAGAAACTTATTTTGTGTAAAAGATACAAATTATTGTTAGTGAACTTGACTACAAAAAATTACTAACTACAAAACAAAGTTTTAGAAGATTGGTGTGGGCGTAGCTTGCCTTATATTTTTTTTTACCTTAAGATGAATTTAGTAACTATCATTTTAAGATTCAGCCAATTCATAACTAATATTTTATGTTCTAGGTTTTGTATTAAATGGAAATGTAGACACTACAGTACATACTCTAATGCGAGAGATAATCGCGATGGAGGTAGCTAGCGACTTAGATACTTACAATGAAGCGGTGCTTGGTAAACCAAATGCTGAATATTGTGTGTGGATCCAACAGCCTAGTTCATGGGGTGGTGCTATAGAGGTACTAATATTTCTTGCTTAATATTTTCATGGCCTACAGATAGATTTTTTTGAATGCTGGAGGAGCTATATGCTCCCACACAGCTTCAAACGGCAAAAGGGCAGGCCCAGGAGGAGATGGCATGGTGAGCTTAACTCTTTTCTTATAGACTGGCAACATACAGCAGTAGATAAGGTTTAATGGAAAAAGGGAAAGTATATAGGCCTTTGCCCAGTAGTGGGACACAAACTGCTGATAATATAATATGCATAGCATTTTTTGGTCATATTGTCATAGGCCAACTCGCTTGCCAGTTGTGGTGACTTAAGTAGCAATGAAGCTTTGGTTTCCTGGAAAAGCGGTTCCGTCATGAAAATCTGCCATTTATATTATTTGACAGCCCTCTACCAAAAGATTTAAATAGCTAGATTTGCTCTATTTACTTAGTAACGCGAAAATGTCTCCAGACTGAGCTCGCACATTATTAATAAGTGTTTCTATGACAATCAAGGCAAGTCACTGCGCCATTGTCTGACAAAACGGAACAGAAACGCGACTGTTTTGACGCGGTAGGGTTAATCTAAACGATTTAAATCTTTGTAGCTATCATCATTTTCATAACAGGCGTCACTACGACCGTTAAGCGGCCACCGCTTTTCTAGGAAAACGTAGCTTTAGCAGTAGAACAAAATAGACTGCAAGATTATGCTGACTAGTAAAGTCGGTTAGAATTTTGTAATAAGTTTTGATAACAAAGTAAAAAGTAGATATAATCTTGTTGGTATTCCAACAAGATTATATCTACTTTACGTATTTGAATAAATAAATAAAATTAACATTTGGTACGAGTTATATCTTGCAATAAAATCATAATGAAGTTTATTTTTACAGTTGGTTATTATTGTTCGTACTCATGCAATGCAAAATAATTTACAGGCGTGATCTTGTTTGATTTATATAAGCACTGATTTTTAATTTGCTAGACTAAAATGACAGCTGCAATCTTCGATCAATAATAGTGCTGCAATCAACCTTTTTTTGTCAACATGATATTTATGTGATGATTGCAGCTGTCATTTTGGACTACAAAAAACAAAAAAGAATTTTATTTTTTTCCAAAAATATATACGTGAGCCAAATACCAATTCCAACTTACATTACAACAATAATAAAATATAATATTTAATGACCCCTTGCGCACTGTTATTAAAAACGAACACTTCACTTCCATAAAAATAATCTTAGGGTCGGTTTATATAATATCATTGCTAATGGTCAAATAATTAACTTAGAGGTAAAAATAACCATTAGATAAAGTAACAATTGATCAAAAAACACACTGTGCAAAAATTTTACCAGTAGTTACTATTTTTAACAATTGGTTGAGTACTACTGATCAAAAAACCGGCCCTTAGTTACAGTAAAAAATAATATATCCAGTTCTATTTAATTAATTTTATTGTTAAAATGATTCCGAATAGAATTTTAAGTTCAGATATTGGTTTGTTATGTCACAAATACTTACATAGCCTTGATTAATTCCAGGTAGCAATCCTATCTCGTTTCTATGGGCTTGAGATGGCTGTTGTAGACACACTCAACGCAATAATTAATAGATTCGGAGAAGACAAGAACTATGGACAACGAGTTTTCTTACTATTTGATGGTGTGCACTACGATCCCTTGTACTTGGAACAGGTTGACGTGAGTTCTACTTTTATTTATTTAGTTAGTATAATTTTTCCATTTGTCTCCACACGGTGGGTGCCTGGGGATGGACGGCGTCGCCGAGACCACCGGCCGGCACAGGAAGAGGCGGCAAGGAGAACTAGACGCGTACCGCTAGGTTTCGACGAAGGTGCCTCTGAAAAAGGAAGCCTTGGAGGATTTAGGGGAGGCCTTTGCTCAGCAGTGCGACAGGAAAAAAAACAATAAGGCACCTGTCCTTCCGCCGGCGATTAACGAGAAGCGTGTAGCTAGTAACTAAAACGAGTTGACAAGCAGCCAGAACACGACGGTAACGAATGATTACTCGCCGGTATGCGTATGTACCAAACGTGAGTCTCTCAGCGAGTGTTCTACCCGTCTATCGAGCGTCGCTGAGCGAGTACTCTCTTTATAGCTCTTCTTGCTGCGACATACAAGTACTCCGCCGGCGGAGTGAATAGTCAGCGATCAACTATTAATAAATGTAGGTACATCTCTTTCACTTTCCCGGGACATAAAATATTTTGTATGTTTCTTGAGCAAAAAAATCTATAGGTGTCTTAAGCATTATGCAGTTGTTCCATAGTTCCATACCTACTTGCATTTTTTCTGCTGAATGGTGTTGCAGGGGAATTCGGGCTGCATAAAACCTCTAAGCTGCAGTAGGGCGCAAAGCAGTATTCTTAGGATGTAAAATAATAAATAAATAAAATGACCACGCCTTTGCTTCATTTTGATGTTGAGTTTGTAGTGTGTAGTTTGTGATGTTGAAGTTGATAGAAATGCAATTATACAACGAATATGCAACCATCCTTTTCAAAGTTTGAACTTTATATATAAAGTAATAATAACTTACTCACATTCTACAACTGATTGTAGATTGACATACTAAAAACAGAACAGCAAAACAAAACATCGAAACAAAACATTTTTCTTTCTTTCTTTCTATATTATCTCCACGATTTTTTTTTATCACTTACTGACAAGTAAATCGTTATTTTACAGGGTGGTATCCAAACGATATTCCCAACGGAAGACCTGGATATATACAGAGAAGCAGAGCAGTTGGCACACGAAGCCAAGTCGTCCAGACAGTTCACCGACGTCAACAAGTTCACTCTCCGGTGTAACGTGTGTGATAAGTTAATAACTGGCTACGTCGAGGCACAGAAACACGCCAAAGAAACTACACACACGAATTTTGGTGAAGTTTAGCGAACAATCAGTTTATAAGGTGAACGTGTCTAGTGATTGTGTCTGCTTGTTGGAAATGTTGGTGATGATAGATAATTATATTAATAAAGCTTTTAACAAGACGATGTTATGTATTTATGTTCTTTGATTTCAGCGATTTTAATTGACTGATTCGTGACTATCGTAGTATGTCTTCCAACTTTCACACTTCTTTTCGTTGTCAAGACTTCGTGTCGACTATGATTATTTAGCTTTTTCAAGTTTGAATTCCATTATGGCCTTACAACACAATAACCTCATTTTTACTTAGTATCAAGTGCACTTAAACTAGAAGAAATATTCCTATTAAAATAATATAAATGTCAAGCGGACACAATCACATTAATTAGCTTAATTTTGTTAGGATTTTTAATAGCTTTTCCAATTCCCGAAGACCTTTATCCTAAAATGAACTTAGTAGGTACATAGTTCAATCCGAGTTAAATGTTATATGTTTATAATCTCAAATATTAATTGTTAAAGCGAGATTTATTTATATGAAATAATGCACATATCCTAGTGACATCTATTTTGTACGAAACAGATATCGTTTGCGAGCGAGGTCTCGGGAGAAATAAAATAATTATTTTTACATGATCACAAGCCCGTTCGAGTCTAATATTGTTAGGAACGGTGTCTTTTTATAATTATGATTATTTATTTTTATGTTTTATATTTGTTAGACGCTCAATGTTAATTTCACCAAAGTAGATTACTTACTGAACGCAGCACAGTTAGCATAGTCAATTATTAGTATCAGCTAGACAGATGAATGTAGGTATCGTGAAGGCAATAATTTATAGCGCCAATTCATATTATAAGGAAATGTGAGTTCTGAATAAATTTTATGCTGTGTTACAAATATAACATGATATATTAATAATTTTTCAGCTATTTCTTTAACAATTTAATTATTAATTACATCTTAATATTGTCTCGAATGTAAGGTAATTTTAACAACGAAATGTTTCGTGTACAAATTAATGAATTTAAAATCGATCGAAGACGAAATGCATACTGTGAATTTACTTAGTAGACAATAAACATGAATGTTATATTTTTATTGAAGCTTGTCATAATTCTTCTCTAGTTATAATCTCTTTGTATAATTGGCTTCATTTCAAGTTATTTTGTCCGACGGTTTATTAAATTGTGTATTGAAATGCAAATAACGGTTACAGTCGATTCTGGCGAAAAGTCGACGTTCAGCTTTATTTTGGGTACAGGCTAGTGCAACATGTAATGTGAAGTCGTGTACGCACAAACGAACAAAAACATGGTGAACACGAACATCGAACACTTTGTTCGCACGTACGTACCTCTAAAGCCGTGTACGCACGAACGAACAAAAACATGGTGAACACGAACATCGACAACTTTGTTCGCACGTGCGTACCTCTAACGAACATCAAACACTGGTGTTCGTTAGTGGTACGCACGTGCGAACAAATCGTTCGACGTTCGTGTTCACCATGTTTTTGTTCGTTCGTGGGTACACGGCTTAACGAACATCAAACCCTTTGTTCGTTAGAGGTACGCACGTGTGGTGTATTGCAACATGGTCATGCGCGTTGCGTTACACGGCTGACAATTTGGACAAATTTATTTGGCTTACAAAGATACTGGTAACACAAGTCTGTATCTTTGCAGATATACATTTAAAAAATGCGTAGAAGAATATTTTGGTTCTACAATGAACCCAGAAAGGAAATGTTAGTAAATAATTTCTTCATGTATGTGTTTACCTACCACCTTATTTTGTCTTACCCCTCTAAGAAGATTTATGAATTGGCAAGAAAAGAGTTGTTTTGTAATAAGACTCATTGGCGGCTTAAAAACGTAGAGGCCGTAAACTATTTATTTTTTGTATCACGTTGTTGAGTCGCCAATGTAAACATGACATGTAAATTGTAAAATAAGGCTCAAAATGGCATAAATAAAATTTGATAAATGAAATATTTATTTAATTTAGTTTATGGTTAAAGCTGATGGCGTTTTATTGGATTCTTTTTAAATGGTGTGATGCTTTGAAGTGGGTGGGAGTGGATGTTTTATAAGAAAACTCCTAAACAGGTTTTATTCGATTTATTTTGAACACAAATGTACAATATCAATAAATATAGTCACATCGGCTTTTTATCACCTGTCGTTACACTATGATTCACTTTATACAATGTTGTCATACAACATTAACTTATCTTTACGCTCAAAATAACAAAATTGTGCATTAGAAATTGGGCCGCCCTTTACTTTGTTCGATTTAAAAGCAAGAAATATGTATTTTTTTAAGATCATTTTGATTGTTAGACGTATAATAATTCTTATTTATCATTGTACGATTAACCGTGATATTTAACTTCGTATTTTAAAATTCGTTGCTAAATATCTGCCCGTATTTGTAGTCGGTTGATCATTGAAACCAGCAGGGGTAATTGCGTAACACACTAAATTAGCAATGGATTTCATTTTGACAGTTCAACAAAATTCATTGTTGTTGAACAGACAAATGTTTCGGACATATGAAGCAACGGATTAGCAATATTCTTCGAAATGATTCAGATTGTGAAAGTGTATTACGCAATTAGGGTACAGTATTATAAAAAGGGCATACTTCTTGCCTTAAAATTAACATTTCGATACAGTTTTAGGAACCAAACGGCGTTAACTTATGTTTAAGCGTATACACAGCTTTTATTGCTAAATAGGTGAAGATACAAGAAGACGTGCCCAAGCTAGCTCGCGATTATATTCAAAATATTTTAATTTATCGCCTTGTTCATGCCAATCTTATTTCTTTCAAGGTTTGTCAGAACAAGGTGTTTCTATTCTACATAATCTCAGTATTGAAACTGATAAGTTTTAACGATTTGTCCTTTATGCTTATCTGTACATTTTTTTTATTGGTTTCTACATGTTGATTACTTTTATTAGTTTTATTTTGAACTTTGTTAAACATTTCTTGGGGACATCCTATCTAGATTTTTTTCACTTATTCGTATTATTTGCTTTTAAATATCTAGACAGCTTTAAAAATAAAATAGTGATTGGTAGGTTAATCTATGTTATAACTTATTTAGAAAAATATATAATATTATATTGAAGGCAAGTGTTTAGATATTTAAAAGCTCTATGAGATATGGACATTTCGGATAAGTCTAAGCCGATTCATATTAAAAATAATTTCACAATCAAGCAGGTTAACGCCACAAATTCTTCAAACACAATTTTAATTTGCAAACAAGCCAAATTGATGACCATTTGTCGTAACAAATAAAAAAATAACAATAAAAAGTTCGCTTTGATTTCGATTTTCGCTTAAAACTAAAGGCATTCTGATATGTTACAATTATCAAGTTAATTAATGTTATTTTACACATAAGTATGTAAATAAATACAAAACGTTAATAATACAAGATCTGTTCAAAAATATTAGTTTTATTTTAATATTCTAAATGCAATATCGAAAAGGTTTTCGTAAAAATATAGTGGTTACTGTATAGTAACATCTTAGAGCAACTAAATGTGGTTTCTAAATAAACATGGCAGTGTACAAAATGAAAAATACACAATTTAATTGCAACTGAAAAAAAAAGTTACAAACATCTTAAAAGCAAGTTAATAAATAGAAAATAAAAGCATAATATGAAAAGCATAAATCTTAATATACAATGTATAAATCTCTAATTCCTATTTGCTAGCTGTAACATATCGAATGCTAAAAAAACAAATCTAAAAATCTGGCCTTCTTTGTGAAGTACCTCTTTATTAAAATGCTATTAGGTGCGGGTAGACTACGCAATTGTTGTCTTTACCTATGTTATGATCTACATTATAATATGTGCTAGAATAAAGTAGTATGAAAATCCCGATGATCAAAGTTTTGTTCCTTTTCATTATAGCTGCAGCGTTCAGAATTTTTTCATTTCATTTAAATTTTAGTCACCAAAGAGAGCGTCGAGCATATCAAATAATTTTTATAATCTGTTTACGGCTACACAATTATACCTTTCATCATTTTTAAGAAGCAGAAAATAATATCGATGTCCCAGCTAGCATGTTCTCTTCACACGCGGCATGTTCATTCAAAGAGTTCTCTATTTTACACGGGATTTCTGGCAAAACGTGAGTCGTGCTATAGTTGCACCTCTGCCCAACCCTTTGGGAAATATAGGCGTGGTGCGATGTTTTTTGTATTTTTTTCCCATTGCTTTAATATCTTACACAGTCATAAGGGTTTTCATACTACGCTGACTAGCAAATACAGCAGCAGTGCGATTCTGTAACCATCTCACCGTGAAAACTTAGGCGAAGTGAGCGTGGAGTGTGGTGTCATTCCAACTAATGCTAGGGATTGTCACTATTGCCAGCTCACTCTAAGCTCACTCACTTCACCTAACTTTTCACGGTGAGATTTTTACAAAATCGATCGGCAGGTGTTTACTTTTGGACCGCCCTTAGTAATGGACACCATTGCTTTGGAGCTTCAAAAGTAAGCAGATTATTCTTATATTCATTTTAAATCGTGACGCGTTTCAGGGCTCAAAGATTTTAAACATACTGAAGATAATATTAACAACGCATAGTAAGGTCTTTTTGAATATTTTTTTAAAGAAAACTTTTCATATTGAAATGCAAAGGTTTAAAGGTCCGTGGCATACCTACCTGTCCGCCATATTGTTTTTTTTTTAATCGCTAGCTGTTATACTCTGTCCACTAGGTTTTTTGACAGATCGAACTAGTGAGCAATTATTTTTTTTTTTTGCCAAATCTGATACACTTACGGTATTATAATGTCTGTAAGAAGTCATAAATAAGATTAAGCAGTTTGTATATTTATTTTATTAATTACGCATTTTAAAGTTAACTTTTACGTAATCTGGAATAGTTATGTTCTAAGGCAGCTATCAAAAATGGTTAACTAACCTAATGGACACAGTATATCAATGCAAACAGAAAACATAAAACCTGTCCTGTGTGTGTGTGTGTCACGTTTTCGAGATATTAACGTCAAAAAATCAAAATGGCGCGACAGTAGGTATGCTAGACTCCATATAAAATATTTCAATCCCCTTTCGTGTTATGTGAGGCGTTAAATTAGCATCATAAATACGTTGCGATACAGAACTCTACGGAATATAATTTTGTGTGTTATAAAATGTATTGTGTTATTGAAGTATTCCTTAAATCTCACTTGTTATGTCTTATCTTCAAATATTATTATAAGCTTACATTTTTATTAGGTACCGTGCAATTTTACTGGTCAGAACATCTTTCAATGGTTAATATTCGTTCTAGCAAACGTTTTGGTGTAAGAAAATAAATTTATCCGGTTCAACTGGATCAGTAATCTCAAGATTTTTTTCTTATATCCAAAAGTTTGCGCATGAAAGTATTTTGGGTTATAGACACTTCATCATCTGTCTCCGCGTGGCCGCGTTCAAATGTCTTGCTGTCTCGCTAGCGCAGTCACAACCACCGATACGCGAGCGAGACAAAGTCATGTCTATCATAAAGGTGCCCTTCCGTAGGCGCCCGTAACCAAAAATCACACGCGGCCACGTCCCCAACCGCAACGGCAACCCGCAGCGACACGACGCGCCGCTGCGGATTTCATTCCGAACGCGGCGGCTATACTTTTACCGCAGCGGGGTTTCTTTTCTTCAGTTTTACGATAGTCATTTGTCTAACAAAAAAATATGTCTTATGTCTCGGTTAGTGCTACTGCTTATCTATTCTGTCAAAATCTCACCGTGGAATTCTTAAGTTAAGTGAGTTGTCTATTGGCACTGTTGTATCAATCCCAAGCATCAGATGGCATGACAGCTCGCTTCAAGCTCACTTCACCTTCATTTACACGGGAAGATTTTTACAGAATAATCTGACTGGCTGGCTAGTATTATCATAGTCACATATAAACCAGTTGCGGTCGCCTGGAAGAGCACTTTCAAACCCTTTAAGAGATTTCCTGCCCACAAAAACGCCAGTATTTAATTAGACTTACTCCTCAATATATCTACGTACTTCCTAAGCTCCACGCTATCACATTGCACTACTGCGCAGGCGCAGGTTTGGCTGCGGACCACCTGGGCAGTGAGATACCGAACTTGGTCTCCAGCCCCGTCAGCACGGGCAGCGCGACCTGGTACCCGCCGATGTGTTGCGGCTTCTTCATGGTTTCTTCGATAGGAGTAGCCACATTTAGTTCAGAGCCGGCTGGGCGACTGTAAGGGGAATGTCAGGGTTAGCTAATGTTAAAATTATACAATGTAGACTCGCCCCCTGTTAAATGGGACTTAAACATAGCTGGTGAAACTAGGGTGTACTGTAGGTGCACCTCTGCCTAACACTTCAGGGAATACATGTTTGATGTTATGTTATCTACAAAACCAGACTCCGGGCTGCTATTAGAAATTCCAGACGGAAATAATCTAGATTTCCCTGGTTAAGGCCAATAGACTCCCCCTAAGTTGGGTTTTATTCATGTGCGGGCACTCCCTCCCACATGGGACTAAAACATAACTTACGATACACCTCTGCTTAACCACTCGGGAAATACAGGCGTAATGTTACGTATGTATGTAAGAAACTATACTCACGATCCTCCGAAATCGACGAAGAACAAACGCTGCAGTATCTCGTACGTGACTAGAGTCACACCGAACTGCGGCGACGAGCGCATCACTCGCGCGACCGCTCCCTTCCAGAACGCTCGCGCGCCTTCCTCCGCGTAGATCTTACGGGTGGCGTCTATCACACCGTTGTATGTCGTCTGGCCTGAGCGGGCTACCACCTGGAGAGAGATACAAAGAATGTTACACTTGCATAATTATTGACGTGGTAGAAATTAGCATCCTTGATCAATTATAAGGCTTTGAAGTGACTCCTATAGGCGCACTTGGCGCTCTTTCTGAACAGTGTAGGAAACTGAACCGTCACGCTCGGGTCCGTGACGCTGAATCGGGTATACCTACTCGGCTGGAGTCGGTCGGTGACACTGAATCGCGTATACGCTGCTCCAGTCGTCTTACACTGAGTGAATGTCCAGTGTAGGCGTTCACTTTTACGTTTCACTATCGTCACGTTGTGCAGCTTCTACGCTGTGTATATTTGCCACGAAGGCCTAGATCAACTGCAGGTTCGAAGGCGTCCTAAACAGAAGTTTGGTGGCCGTATTTTTACGAAATTTCTTAGCTTACGCCCTTTAAAGCGCAGGCCACACTGGGAACGAAGCTAAATAAGTTTAGCTCCGCTCCTGAAACTACTGCGTCTTTTTAACCGACGAAAAAAACTGAGCAGGTTCTCAAGTCGACGCGTATATATATATATATATATATTTTTATACTTCCGTTCATAGTTCACGGTGTAAACCGAAGTATGCAAATACGCGGTAGCTACATCTTAGCTTCGTAAAGGTAGGAGTGGTCGGTGTATGTAAAAACTTCATGCACATAAGTAGGTCTAAATGTTACCTGTAAGCGCGTCTTGATGACGTCAGCGGGTGTGACGAGCGAGGCGGCTGGTATGCCTGCGATGGCACCAGCAGCTAGCAGTGTGAGTGGGTGATTGTAGCCGTTCTCGTCCGCGAACTTAGCCTGGAATTTTTAATGCAGTGTTATTATTGTAATTTGATGGTGCGGTCAGTATGTCAGCACATTTAAGGCTGTTTCTTCAGTCTTCTTTAGGTCATCCTGAATTTAGGTGTCAGGGTATACAGGATAAGATCTACAATGGTTCATGGGTTCATTCACAAGTTCTGAACTGTCAAATGAAAATGCAACCTCAAATGAGCAGTTTTAGCTAGATGACATCCGAGTTTGGAGTCGGTTCATAGCACTGCGCAGTAGTGCGCGTCAGAGCCGACATCAAGGTTGACGCGAACTATTCCACAAAGAAGATCATACTAACCTTAACATGAGCATAAGCAGGGAAGTAAATAGCGCTGAAGGGCACATCTCGTAGCAGACACGCTTTCGCTCCCTTGTACAGTCCAAACAGACCTAAGTCTTTGACAACAGACCAGGCTCGTACTTTAGTACCACCCGCGATCTCTCCCGCCACTTGCAGACGAATCTTTACTATTTCTAACGGATTTGTGAATACTACTTGAGAACCACCGGCCTGTGGAAGGAAAATAGGTTATTTTACGATAACATCAAGCTTAAATGCCCCGACGTCGTCGTAGCCAGAGGTATTCTTAAAAAATTGGGAGTAGGTACTAACACCCCCAGTAGGGGGTGCAGCGAATGTACAGTCACCAAAAAAGATAAGTAACCAGGGTCGTCGGATATAGTTGAAGTTTAGTAAGAAACCAATGGATATTTTCGAATTAAATTAAATTTGATAAATGAACTGTTTGTTTTATATTAATTTAATTAAATTTAATTCGAAAACATCCATCAGTTTCTTACTAAACTTCAACTATATCCGACGACCCTGGTTAGTTTTCCTATGGTGACCGTACATGAATCTTCCAGGCCCTCGACTCATTGAACAGTGGGGTTTTAGTCAGTAGGAGTGTGATATAACTCTCGGTTCTTCTTAGACGGAGGGTACCTATCCATGAGGATTTCCTCACGATAAAAAAAAGGTATTAACTCCCACATTTTTTATATTTTCCGGACTGAGATTGAAAAATTCCATCTGCAACAGCCCAACGTTTTGCCCGATCAGACAGCCAATTCCCGTAATTAAAAATGTTCAAAATCTAGTCGCAATCTCATCTCAGCGACAATCAATGTCAAAAACTTGTCAAAAATGTAGGAAAATTAGAGGTATTTTCGACAGATCAGACTGTGAACATTCTTAAAAAAACACTAAGTAATCGCGCTAGATGCAGTCAAGTTATTACTGATGGTAAGTCAGGTGATGCAGGTCTTTCAAATAGAGAATAAATCGTGTTGACCGTAAAATTGCACGATATAAGTCAGTTCTTTCATAGCAAATAGAATATAAATATACTTACACAACCACCAGCCAAGATTTCAGCGTATAAAGATATATTGCCGTTTTTGTCTGTGAATTTGTCACGAATTAAGTCGTTCATCTGGAAAAGTAAAAGTAAATATGTATTTACGATCATTCGGGAAAACGGTTTAGTGCTTAAAAGACTTCATAACAAACGCAAATCCAGTTTCAAGTCAAAATTCTTGACTCGTATGATTATAGGATGCGCGGCGACCATCGAGACAAATCACTATTTTAAGACGGATAATCCTACTAATATTATAAACGTGAAAGTTTGTATGGATGGATGGATCGATGGATGTTTGTTACTCTTTCACGCAAAAACTACTGAACGGATTTGGATGAAATTTGGCACACAGATGGTTTATAACCAGGATTAACATATAGGATACTTTTTATCCCGATATTCCCACAGGATCGAAATTATGCGGGTGAAACCGCGGGGCGTAGCTAGTGCACACATACATTCATTATCTGTCTTGAAATCGTGATTTGTTTTTTTAAATAACTTCTTGAAGTTTTTCTTTATCTACATGAAATAGGCACATCTAAAATATAATAGATATAATTTTCTAATACTAACCGTCAACTTAATAGCCTTCTCAGGGGCCACTCCAATCAACTGCGGGACCAGTCCTCTGTACAGGCCGAACAAGCCCTCGTGCCGGATGACCTTCTTGAAGCAATCCCACGAGTTTCTATACGCCACCTCTCCGATGAAGGAGCCTGTGCGTTGGTTCTGCATACGAGTCTTTACTAAGTCGATGGGATAGACCGCTGACGCTCCGACGGCTGGGAAAGAGAGATTGGGGTGAACAACAACATACATAACATCACGCTTGTAACCCTTGAAGGGTGAGGCAGAGGTGTACCTATAGTATTCGCCAGATTGGGGTGATCGAGTTTTCAAACAGGGATTTTTATGGGAGCTATGCTAACCGGCTAGTTATGAACTCACGATAGATGTTTGTTTCTTGGATTCTGTAGATCGTATCTTATGTTTCAAAAGTAATTTTTCTGCATCTACGGAAATGCGCACTTCAAAACGTTCCGTCCAAGATTTAAGAAATAACATAACAAAATTAATTCTTTACTATTAAAAAAAATAACGTCACCATCCACCAACCCGCACTGGAACCGCGTGGTGAATTATGGCCCACGCTAATGTCTGAAACATCTAGTCGGTTTCTTTTTGTATCTGATAGCCGCACTATTCTAATAATAAAGCAGAAGAAGTTTTTGTTTGTTTGTTTGAATGCGCTAGCTAATCTCTAGAATTATCAGTCTGACATGATAGCCCAATTCTTGAGAATTCTTCTTCTCTTCTTGAGAAAGAAAAGAAGAGAAGAACAGAAAATAAAATAATACTTACCACCAGCAATGGAACCGAGTACGAATCTGTAAGTGCTCTCCAATATCTGAATCAACACGCCTCTTTCCTCTGGACTCTGCAACAAGCATACACGAGTATTTACCGAGACTCTTTGTGACATACCATGTAGCTATAAGAATTACAAGAGTTGTTGAATGGTTTGTCGATACAATACTGAGATGAGGCATAGATGTAGAAGTTTTCTTTCCAAAGTATAGTTTATCGGTTGCAATATCAAAGAAATTGCGTATAAAACCAGCGCCCTATAGGCCAACCGCTTAACTGAGACGTTGCCTGAGGTAGCAGGGTAGAGGTGTGGTGACGTGATGCGAGAGTTCAGTGATTCGTCAACTTGTGACAACTACCACCCCTCCCGCACCGCGCAGCTACCTCAGGCAGCGTCTCAGTTAAGCGGCCGGCCTATAATTGCGTAACACATTGTCAATCAAATCCTAAATCATTTTGAAGGTTACTGCTAATCCATTGCTTCATATGTTCGAAAAAATTGTCTGCTCAACAACGTAAAAAACGCATTTGTCAAAATGAAAGCCACTGCTTGCTGCTGTTATTGTGTTACGCAATTACGGTATTCGACCGTATCGAGCTTACGATACGAACAAAAAATTGCGTTTGAAACGGGGTTTTTTACCTGGCAGTGGTTGTATATTTATTTTTAGGCCGGTTGGTCATGACCACGATTAATGGTAAGTGGTCAAACTCAAAGCTAAGCAAATGCTATCACACTTAGCGCAGCACTCTAATTGCGTAAGCCACTGTTAATCACTATTTGAATCATTTTAAAAGATATTGGCACCGATTCTCTTGTTCACAAACTAAACTAAAATACGTCAATTTACGTCAGGCGCTGACTAATTTGACAGAAATTAGTCAGAGCCTGACGTAAATTGACGTATTTTTAGTAGCCATGTTTTTAATCACGTCTAAACTTGCTATGGAGTATCTAAATTTGACAGGACTAAACTAATATAATTATTTTGTCCTTTTCTTAATGAAGTAGCAAGAAAAAGATGCACTGAACTTAACTTGGTTTAGTTTAGTTTTTGAACAAGGGAATCGGCGCCATTGCTAATCCATTGCTTGTTATGTTCGAAAAATTCGTCTGCTCGACATCGGAAATAACGCAATGAATGTTGTTAAACTGTCAAAATGAAGGTCATTCCTACTGTTAGTGTGTTTCGCAATTACCCCGCAGGTTCGCATGGGTGATTTTTTATCGCGCACTTGATTTTCAACTCTCTGTGTTGAGCCGAGCATTGGGAATCCAACAGAGCACATCCTAGCTCGACAAGGAAACACACTGTTCGATTTTCAACTCTCGGCGGTACGCAGTGTGTTCAAAATCGCCTGCGGGTACAAGGGCTTAGGCAAAGTAAAAGACACCGTTTCTTAAACACAAATCGTTGTTAAACATGGTAAATATGTGTCAGTACGAGTATAAACGTTATTTTGTACACTACATTTTTTTTTTTTAATTTTCGATACTCTCGCTCAGTATTGTAAATGGTAATGCATATCAAAGTGATGCTGGCTTACGTTTAGTGTATTGTGGAGTAGTTTAGCATATACTTAGCAGTTAGTGGCATTGGCAATGTTAAGGTTTATATTTGATAAGGTAGAACATGCTGTAAAATGACCTAGGTAAGTAGAACATTCACGATCGACGTAAAACCATTAGTAAGTCATTGCAATGTAACTCTTATCTCGGCAAGGTAAGGTTTATAAGATTGATTGCTGAGAGTATTATCAAATTCACGGCAATTATTCTAATTTATACACGGAAACGCCAAAGGAGACGCCCTAGAAGGACATGTGACCTTATTCGTGATGTTCTTCAGAAAGGTCAGGTGCGATGTATTCGCAACCGACGTGCGTGTATGACCAGACGTATGAACGTAAACGAGGCAAGAGGAGTCTGTAAGGATCATAGCTGGTGGTGTTCTGTAGTTTGTTCCTCTATGGGAAAAAGGCATGAGTTTATGTATGTATTCTAATTTATACTTTATTGCATTGACATAAGAGTTAAATTGCAATGACTTAGTAATGGTTTTACGTCCTTTCAAATTTGTTTGTGAATGTGCTACTTAACGGAGTAATAATTTAATATAATTCGTTTCTGAGGCACTTGGCGATTATTTTTAATATTAATTAGGTTGGAATTTTGGTAGGATTTTATGTTTTTGTTTCTTAGGCTGTTTACAAAGTCAATTATGTAGCCATCAGTGCCTTGAAGTGTTCAAATAGTCGTGAAATATGTAGGTACGATTTATCAAGAGTTTGATAATAATTAAGAAGTAATAAAACTAAAGAATTGAGTGTTTTGAAATAGGCAGTGAACTTTTGGTGGTTTCACACGAATTGGCTACGTGCATGTATGTTTTTCTTTTACGGTGCGTTTACAAACACAGATATCACACGCACAAACACTCAGACGCTATACATATATTTGTTTGAAGCGGGGATCGAAGCGACGATCTTTAGATAAAAAGCCTAGTGTTTAGCCACTACGCACACACGGTCCTCTTTCGTTTAGCTTTATGTGCAAGTGAGCCTAGATTATGACGTCACAGAAAAGAAGGTATAGGTTCATTTTGTTTCGCGTGTTCAATTAGAGGCAGTCTTCCATACTAGGTCTGGACTGTGGACTTCATTATAAAGAATGCAAGCTGACGTCACACCTACCAAAAATCCACTGTCCCAAGAAATATAAAAGAGAGAAACATCATAAACTCTGCCGGCCTTACTTACCAGTATTCGTTCCAAACAGTTAACAAATTCACAAGGCTCTAACATAGTTACCTCCTCCTTTAATAAGCATTGAAAGAAAGAGAACAATATACCTGTCAGTTAGTGATGTTTCCAAACAAAACACAACTCTTAGGTCATAAACATTAGGTCTAAATTACACTAAACATACATTTGAATACGAAGGCTGCTCCTGGAAGTTTAACGAAATAGCGTTATGCCGGTTAGTATGAGTGTGAAAGAGAGGGTGATACTCACGGAGACTGCTTTGATTTCGGCGACGCGGCGAGTGACTTGCTTGAAGTATTGTTCTGGTGTAATGGAGTTGAGATCATTGTAGACGATTCGGCTGTAATTAGAATACAATAGATGAGTGAGATCGATATTCGGTCACAAAACATAAGTAGGTACAGACCTTTCATAGTTATTTTACCTCTGATTTTGCATCACTGTCAAAATCAGTGATCTTTATTCTCATTCTAATAAGGTTGCTGTTGGGTTGCTGCCACTTACAAGTCTGTCATTGTGATCTTTATACTCGTCAAAATAAGATTGCTGTTAGGATGCTGCGGTCAGATGTAAAATAACTGTGAACGGTCTGTACAAGGACCTTTTTGCGCGTGGCTAAACGCGGAACTAACGCCGCCATCTTGTATTTTCAATACCAAAAACGTCCTGTCAATGTCATTGATGCGATAAAAGATTCTTGTTGCGCTCTAGTCATTCGTTAGCATTTGAATGTTGTTAGGAAGAAATTACCAGATAAACCAGGTTTAAGCACGGTTTTGAATAATATCAACTTGTTTTGAACCCTGAATAATTGTACTTTTAAATGATGTAATGGTGTTAAGTAAAATTCGTCAAAACTCAAGTAACTCCCAAGAAGAAAGAAAATAGCCTATTAAGTAGGAAAATAGCATAATCATAATCAGCCTATAATGTTCCCACTGCTGGGACACAGGCCTCGTCTCTGTGAGGGGAAGTGGGCTGTAATTTACCATGCGCGGGCCCAGTGCGGGTTGGTAGATGTCACATGTCTCCGAATTTTTGGTTCTAGGAATTTTCGGTTTCCTTACGATGTTTTTCATCACCGTTTTACCCTCATTGGTGATGAAATTATTTAGTCGGGACTGATTGTACTGTCCTGGCTAGTGGTATCCTCCCGACTTACGACTTGTGGGTCGAGGGTTCGAACCTAGACACGCGCTTTACTTGTGTAAATAATTTCATCATCACAGCTCTAAAAAATGCTGCAGGAAAATAGTGTAGATAGCAAAAAATGTCAGAAATGGAAGAGTATTCTCAAGTGAGCATACAGTGAGAATACAAAACTGTCTAAAAAAGTTTATGAGTCTCGTATAGTAGGACTGTTTTGTGTTGTAATAAAGCCTATCTTATATAGGTGTTAATTTTTATTTTAAAAACACTCGCATTCTTCCCAATATTATAATGTGTGACCAACCCTCTACCGCCGGGAGTCGAACTCGAGTCCCCACTGTCGCCGGCAATGTAATAAAACTACAATTATAATACAGTTGATTTATTTTCCTATTAAATAAGGATAAGTGTTTAATGAATATTATTATTATGCAAATTATTATGCCTTATTTATGCAAAAAATGTTTGTTTTTTTTAAAAATAATTAATGAAAGTACTATAATATGTTTAATGACACATGTAATGACATACCGCTCTACTCATATCTAGGGAATGATTTTAAAATACATTCTAGTAACCATGATCCCCTGTTACAGTAAAGATGCAATGAAGATCATGTGGTACAAATTGCACTAAATCTGCGAGAGCAAAAGAGTGACAGAGGCCGCTTGCCATTGACCTGGTGGTCAAATATAAAAAGAGACCTCAAAAAAGCCCAATTGCCTGAACCGATAACCCAAGACAGAATAACTTGGCGCAGAAATGTGAGGAGACCCGACCCCAAATAACGGGACCACAGACGGAAGAAGATGATGATCCTATGTTACAGTGCGGCCGACACTGTCAGTTTCATACAAAGGAATACGTGTTTTACGAATTTGATCTTTATTGGCTATAGTTTGACCAAAACCGCTGTACCGCGCCTTCGGTATGTGCACGGCGAGACGGGGGGCAGTGCAGGTCGCTCATTCGTCATCGCTCACGGCGTCCCGCCCCCCGCCTCGCCGCGCATTCCTAAGGCGCGGTACAGCAGTTTCGGTCAAACTATAGTAGAATTGTCTCGATGGCCGACACTTTCCCTGTATTAGTTAGAATAGTTCTTATACATAGTTTAGTTTTCTCTCTCTGTGTGTGTATGTTGTTTCCTATCCATGTTAGAATATTATTTTACCCGACGACGGCAAAGTCAAAGGAGGGTTATGATTTTAACAGACTATGTATGCTTGTATGTTCATCTGTTTCCTCATAACGCCAAGACTACTCATCATATTTTGACAAACGAGGTATCAGTCCAGCCGTCACGTTTGTCACACGTCATAATTCATGTCATAATTATGACGTGTGACTCCGCCACGCCGGTTATACGAAAACTGATGTTTATTTTTAATTTTTCTGTCTGCGATGTCTTGTTTATAAAATACCTTTTTAGTTTTGCCTTAGTCGAGTTTTAGTTTTTAACTTTCGTTTTTTTAATGAATTTTCTTATTATTTTACACCATAGAGGTCGAGGTCGAGATTATTTTTATTATGTTGACCATTTTTTTTTGTTGAACCACCTACTGCAACAATCAACAATATTCTATTATATTCTATTTAATCAAGGAACTGGCTTTGAATGCTATCGAGATTCCAAGTACAGTCACGAGCAAAAGTATGTATACACTCGGCTTTATTCAAAAGCGATTTACTTCTTTATTTTTTAATTAAATTTTATGTTGTTACAAACATAGCATTTTAGAACCCATAGGTTTATGTAATGTGTCGTATTTCAACGTTGTATTCGTTATTTCACGAAAAAATCGCAATTGAAAGTTGCCAAGTGTTGACATATTGGTGCTCGTGACTGTACATAGTTTTGTACTGCTTACTAGCGTTGATCATTTTTCTCGTATTGATTGACATAATAGCAGGCAGTACATTCTTTTCGCAGCGGTTACTAACCAGAAAGAGTGTATATTATTGGCTCATTTACACGAAGAATTTGTAAAGCGCCTTTTTGCCACAAAACGGGCCACTTTCGCCCTGTAATTGGGCCTGCGGCGATTAGCAAGTGGCTCTATCAGGATCTTGGCAAACACTAAGGAAAATGTCTTCACGAAGAGGTAAGGATAACCAATAGATAACAGGTTGTTCTTGTATCTTGTAGTTCAGTTAAAGAAGATAAGATTGTTGCGGCGCATATTATGTGTCATTTCTACTATGACATTGTCATATTTTGGAGGTCGAAATAACACGTGGTACAGGTAATTAGTGCATAAGTGCAGTGCCAAAATATTATGAAGGTCAAAGTGTTACGAGAAAAGTAATTAGCGGGGGCATATTGGGACTGAGTGGTGCCGCTGCATATACATAATTGCGTACCTAGTACTTTTTATTTTTTTATGTTATTGGTTGGCAAACAGGCCGACAATGTAAAATCAAGGGGATTGAAATAGTCTCCACATTAACTCATGCGCTTACACATTAACAGGTAAAATATGTTACAGTTTCCTTCCGAAGATCAACCTGCAGAGACCTGGGGGCCTGCTTATGCAAGTGCTCTTACACAGTTGTCCCAAATAGGTTACATACAGAAAAATGGGCACAGACACTGATGGCCCTTGGGCAATTAGTGTCTGTACCTATTTTTACGTATTCATGCCTATTTCAGCTATTTGTGGCTTACCACAAACAGCTGAAATAGGCATGAATGCGTTAGTATTTCCCTGAACGAAGTCTTTCAATAGGAGTTCTACCGCAAACTAAATTAGGACAGCTGGAAAATTAATGAGATAAAAACCCACTTTCCTTTATTCGTCAACGCCTTATAGTTTAGTACCTACCTTATTAGGTTCTTTATTAACCTTTTATGGTTTTTATGTCATACAACATAAGGTACAATTTAAAGTGACTTAGAAAAAGGATCGGTAACCATCCGGGAAAGAACCGGAGTTGCTATAGCTTGCAGAGTAAGCAAGTTGAAGTGGCAGTGGGCTGACCATGTCTGTCGAAGGACCGATGGCCAGTGGAGCAGGCAAGTCCTGGAGTGGAGACCGTGTATCGGCAAGCATAGTGTGGGACGCCCCCCAGCTAGATGGACCGAAGACCTAAAGAAAGTGGCTGGGGTAGACTGGATGCATAGCCGGGGCACACGGTGTTGTGGCGCAGCCTGGGAGAGGCCTGTGTCCAGCAGTGGACTGCTATAGGCTGAGTTGATTGTTTGAGGTACGGATTATAGTGAATTTCAACGGTGCATCACGGGCATTTGTAGTTAGGAGAAAATGAATATTATAATGTACTATGTTGTTGTAGTTTATGGTACCTACATATGTATTTCCCCCAAGTTACCTGACAACGCATTACTCTCATTTATTGTCGTCAATGGCAACCGACTATGCAAGAGGATACATAAACAAATATTGTTTCCCTAATTACCGAATAAGGTTATATGGTTTCGCTTACGTAATTAACAAGTACTCGTATCTCGTTCGAATTACGTGGCATGCTGTAACGTCATAAATTAGTAATATTGTCATTAATGGTAATTAAAATAATAATTGTTTGTCCTTTGATAATATTGTTAATTTTATGACAATTAAATAATGAGGATAAACAGGTAAATAAGTAATAGAGTATGCTTTGTGGTCATTAATTATATTATTACCGAATGTTTCTAGTCAGTTTACGTAATGAAAGACAATATTGCAGGAAGGATACTCTGACAATGTGTCGTGAACGTCACAGGGTACCAAGAAATGGTAAGTTTTGTATTTGAACTACTCATTGTGACGACTTTGATTCAATAGGATTGCAGTATGACGGTTGCCCTCATTTTAATTTGTGTCATAATTCCTGGGCTATGATGACGTGACATTTTCAGAATGTACAGACGCCAGCACATCGAGCTACCCGAAACTGTCAAATTTTCCCAATCAATCTTGAACCTTAATGCTTCAGTGATAAAGTTGAAAATCTATTAAAGACATTTGACAGATTGTAGTAGCTTGATGTGTTAGCGTCTGTACTGGTTTTATATCGTTCGGTTGAATTTAAAGTTGCTACAATTATATTTCTAACGGATTGATGGTGACGAAAGATGTTGTGACTGCAATTCTTCAACTTTTAGGGCTCTCCCACACAGGCGCACTTCGCGACACGACAGTGCGATTACCATCCAACTAAGGACTGATTTTTCCAAAGCCTGATAATTTTAACCGAGGAATAATTTTGAATTTTTGACAGTTCTTCCGTGCAAAATCTGTCAGACGACAATTTTATTCCACAAATAAAAAATGTCTGTCGATTGAAAAATAAGTAGGGCTGATTTTTCTTTAGTCGGATAACTTTTATCTGAAGAATAAATATGACAGTTGCTTTTACTAAGTACCTATACAAAAGCTGTCAAACGTCAATAATTATTCCTCAGATAAAAGTTATTTGACTATTGGAAAATCAGCCCTTAATATGTTGTTGTATATGTAGGTATGTCGTTGTTTGTATGTGTGAGAGATGAAGTAGGTAAAAATGCAGCCAAGGAACACCCTACGTCAATTTACCGTGTAATAGCTATTTCACACAATGTCAAAGAATGACACTTGCGATTTCAATAAACAAACAATTCAAGTGGTTAGTAAATTTGCTTAGTAATTAATATCCCTGACTTTACATTATGGTCTTAGCATTATGCTGAGCGATGGCCGTTTTGCGTGGATGTGACGCATGTGTACCCCCAACTTGTTATTTTTTTTTGTGTTTGTGTTCTTATATATGCGTCATGTTTGCCGCAAATAAATGTATTTTTTTAATTTCTTTATATCAATATCAACGCATCGCATTCATGTCTACATTCATTCATTCATTCTTTCTACATTTATATCTGGTTTCATGGTGTACACAATTAAGAGTATTCTATCTATCATATATTCTATTCATCATCATTTCAATCGAAAGACGTCCACTGCTGGACATAGGCCTCTTCCAAGCACTGCCACTTCGACCGGTTCTGCGCTTCTCGCATTCAGCGGATTCCTGCGGCTTTCAGAAGGTCATCGGTCCACCTTGTGAGAAGCCTTCCATAGAACCTTTCGCTTTTTAATATATTATTATTATATTATATAACTTATATGATATTATATCGATCAACTTACCCATTAGTATTATGTATCATATCACATAAAGTGAACAATATATCGACTTCGAGCGGCGTGATCTGTGACATCATCTGAGCTGAGTGTAGGAACTCTTCCTTCGTCACTTCCTGAGTTCGAGTGCCGTTAGTCGCGTTGAGGTACACTCGCTTTATCAGCTCCATGTTGTTGAGGAGCGAGTTGAACGCCATGTAGTAGGGAAAACTGATCTTACGCTCGCCTTGGGGGAAGCCTGAGGCCTGAAATTGTGGGTTAAAAATTTAAATAAGTATTATTAGCCTGGTGGTTTTAGTCCTAAGAGTAGGGGACGACCAAAGAAACGATGGATGCACTGTGTGATAGATGATATGGCAAGAAGGGGGGTGACTACCGAGATGACCACTAATAGAGATGTATGGAAGAAAAAGTCATGTTGCGTCAACCCCTAATAAATTGGGATATGGGCAGGAGAATTATGATGATATTAGTTATACCGCCGGGTATCGTGTTACCCAGTAACTGGGTTGTGGAGGTCAGATGGGCAGCCGCTCCATGTAAAATACGGTTATTCTGGTGGTTCAGACAAGGCGACACCAACATAGTAGGGAAAAGGCTAGGCATATGACGTTTAGCCGCCCTATGTATGGAATCACACGTCCTTGGTAACAGTTCTTTACTAGCATGTGATGATATGAGCATCTATCACAAAATTAATTTATCTGTCATTGCTTTATTTTTCATTATTTTACCTTTTGTGGTATAGTAATTTTATTCCAGGTGCATCGTCTTCACATAATTATAATTATATAATTAATCATACAAATTATTGTAAAACATTTTATAAGAGTAACGGTGGAGTTTCTTGCCCATTCTTCTCCATACGATCAATTCTGTTTTATTGTAAATTTTGACGCTCAAAAGTGCCTCTTACGTGATTTGAAATAAATGCTTTGACTTTGAGTAAAGGCGGTTTTAAAGTGGGTTTTTGTAGCGGCTTTATGTCGTAGCGGTAAGGGCGGTTTTTCAGTGTTACTATTTTCGTGCGGCTCATCGTACAACCATTGCGTATAGGTATTTAATGAATAGGTACTTATTTAGGGTTTTTTGTACACCTGTGGTTTACCGACTACATTTGCATAAAATGGGTGCGAAAACAAAGAACAAACTTTCCATACTTTCTTAACTATAATTTTATTGTGACTAATTAATATTGATGGTATCATCAATTTGTTGTGTCATTGATATTGTGGTTTGTTGACTCTTTATTGCAATTCACTTATTATTGGTTGTGCAACAAAAGGCCAAAATAAAATGAATCAGAGTTAGTTTACAAAAATACTTACTCAATATTACGTCTTGAAATTTCATCATCTACTATATGTATCATGCAACAACTCGAAATCTTTGGTGATACATACACTTTCTTATATAAAAAAACAATGATAGAATTTTATTGGGCAAAGTTGTTCGACTTGAAAGCTGAACTTGGGATCTCTACGCTTGTCAAGTATCAAAGGGGCAAAAGAAAACCGTAAGTCCTATTTTATCATCAACTAGCTTCTGTCCGCGACTTCGTCTGCGTGAAATTTCATGTCCCCCGCCCCACCCCGTCACATCGCATCACCTGCCCGCACTATCCCTTCGTTTTTCTCTTAGTCCGACCCGAGAATCGAACCCAGAACCTCATACTCAGCAGTAGCGCTGGTGACCATGACCAACAAGGTAGTAATAAATATAAAATTAAAAAAGCTAAGAAATTTTACTCACATTGATAACCTTCGAATTCAAATCCTTAGTCAGAAGATGCTTCTTGACAGTCAGCATGATATCCCTAAAGTCGCCCGCAGTGATGAACCCAGATCCATCGCTATCACACTTCTTAAAGGCTTCTACTCCATACTCCTCGTGGAAGTCGTGCAAGAACTGGCTGAACTCAGGGTACGTTACCAGTCTCTTCTTGTCTTTACCGAAGTACAGACGGACGAAGGTGCTCTCCATGTTAAAAGGGAGTTTCTGGTGGAGGGCTGTTTTACGCATGACTTCGGCGAATTCATCTGGAATGGGTAAAGTGTTTTTTGTTGACGAAGGGTCGGTTGGTAAGAAGGGACTTTGATCATTGCAATTGCTCCAGGTGATTGGAGGTGAGCCTTGGTTTCTGTTAAACGCTTTAAGATGGATATCTAATAGCATTTTCACAGAAATTAATACCGCAGGACCAGAGGTTTGAACTCTTAAAAGTCCACTACGCTGAGTGCTAGTTTCGGAAGCTATTATGGTGAAATGCATGAACGAAGCAGAAGAGCAGGCCATTTAAAAAAGAAACGGTTTTTATTTCTTTTTACTCTTCTTTTGGGATAATTTTTCATTGCCAGTTAACTTTTATTCGAGGAATACAATTGACGTTTGACCGTTTTTGTATGATATAACTGTCAAAATTTCAAAATTATTCCTCGAAATAAAGTTAAGTATCAGATGATTGAAAAATCAGCCCCCTTTTTTTTTTCAGGTTGGGAAATCATCAAATGACCCCTCCCGCTCTGGGTGGAGCAGAAGGGAGTGTCAGACTCTTACTGACTAAAACCCACCCGTGTTCATTCCCTAGCCCTTTATGTACCAGGGCAGCGGTAACCCTTTCGGACGATCCCGCTACCCCGGCAGACAAACAGACAAACAGACACGAGTAGGAATTACAAAAATCAGCCCTTAGAGTAACTTCTTGTAAGGTACAGTCACGAGCACTAATATGTCAACACTTGGAAACTTTCAATAGCGATTTTAGCGTGAAATAACGAAAACAACAATGAAATACGACACATTGCAAAAACCTATGGCTTCGAAAATACTATGTTCGTGGCAAAATTAAATTTCATTAAAAAATAAAGGAGTAGCTCGCTTTTGAATAAAGCCAAGTGTATACATACTTTTGCTCGTGACTGTACACGTATATAAAATTTTTAGTAGGAGTTACTTTAGTTTTACTTTAAAAATAATTCAACTCTGGTATTATCCAGACAAAAAAAAGGGTATGAGTAAATCTGGCCTTTGCAATAAAAATTCCAACTTCCTAACTTTAAAATATGTCTTACCAAAAGCGACAAGTCCATTGCCGTTAGTATCGAACAGCTGGAAGGCGGTCTTGTACAGCGCATCGGGAACGCACAGCAGCCCCTCAAACGCCTGGAACTCCGAGAACGAAATGAACCCGTCCTTGTCCATGTCCACGATGCCCGCGATGAGCTTGACTGATTCCGCATTGTAGTCATCTAGAAAAAAGTAAAGATTTTTCATTATATTAATTTGTTCTTGTCCCATAAAGCCAAGCGCACGTTATAGCCGCAACAGGCCGCAGCGCATTTTCATCCAAAAAAAGGCGGTGCGGTCCGTCTGTAGTGGGTAGCGATGGTTCATAGAAAATCGTATAGTCCTCCAGACCGTATTTCGGCCATGGCAGCCAATCTCAACGGAGGCTAGCCATCGGCCTGGGAGATATTATAGTGCATAAGTCTGTACGCAGACAATGGTACACTCTGTCTTCCCTCACTTTCATACTCCGATGGGACGGCAATCCAACATGACAGGAGATCAAGCGCAGGACCAACGGCTTAACGTCCTTTTAGAGGCACGGGGATATCGCACCGCCAACTTCCAAACTCCGCTTTTACTAAGAAATTCCTAGAAAATGTACGCAAGTGACGAAGGAGGATTTTTACAATCTGATCTGACCAAGATGATGCCTGGGTAGTTTTTCTCAGGGGTAGTTGGAATGTCGACTCCGTCTAGCTTTTTTTTTTTTCAAAATCCACATTTGATATTGAAAGATTTATTGTGGTTTTTGCAATTTGGTTTAAGGTCGGTTTTTTAGACCACCTATACTTCAAAATAAATCATTATGTTAAATGCCGAATGCAGGCAAGTTTATTTACCTGTGGGAAATTCATATTAGTAAATAGTTATTGGTTACATAGCTTTTTTTGTAACATAATGCTAGTTGATTTCGCAAGTAACCTAATGGGGAACACCAAGAACGAAATGCGAGTGTAAATGAATAAATATTCATTAGCAATTCTTTTTATTGCCATCGTATCGTATGGCATGAATTGTTGCATATTTTCTGTTGGATGAAAGCTTTGCAGAATAGTTAAGGAAAATCGTGCAACTAGATACTTAATTACAAATTAATTAATATATACGTATCACCTTTGTGGTACTTTCAAGGAAGCATCAATAGATTCCCATAAAAGGGAAGGGAAAGACCAACTAGATCGACTTAGTTAAGTATGCTGAATAGGAAATGATATAAAAACGAGATCGTAATGTACGTAGGAACCTGCAACCCAGGCCCATTGCAAGTTATCATACCTATGTCAAAGTTCGTCCCTTTTTATTTCAATAGCTAATGTACAGAGCTGGCTTTTTATACAATTCATGCAACCTAGAATCGTAATAACGACTTATGCACCGTGTAATTTTCTCCTACGAGACGATCGAACCAGTCATAAAGGGTGGCAGGGATATCAACGCGCAAATTGTATCCATGAAATCAGCACATGATTCTAAACCCCTTAGCGTAGAATTTTTCGTCAATTATCAAAAAAACATCTGCTGTTTCATAGAATACTCCAATACCTACGAGGTCAAAATGTATGAAACACCAATTTATTTTTAATAAGTGACAAAAAATATTAACGCAGGAGGGTTACAGAATCATGTGCTGAATTCATGGTTACAGTTTGCGCCTCGATGTCCCTGCCACCGTGTGTAACCACCACTTTAAACTAATATTATGTATTCTAACGCCTTGAAATACCTAGCGATTGTCTGTGGCTTCAAAAACAATGGACTCATCGTGTGATATTCTCCTGCGACTAGAATCTGTCATTATATAGATTAATATCGTCCCGTTATTGAGCTACAACTACGTCCAACACCTGAGATGACTATACTATGCATACGTCAACTATTTATTACTGCACCAGTATAGATCGTTTGTAAACACAACTTGGCACTGACCAATACACGATGGTAAACATATTAATAAGTCGAGAGTTAGCGGACTGAGTTGTAACAATTATCCTCGCTTACATTTGCAGAAGCAGATCGATTATTAATTAGCTGCTTGGAGTTGTGTTTTCGTGTGTTGAGGAGCTTGTGGCTAAGTAATAACAGCCGCACGGGTCGATCGATCAGGTTAAGCTACGTTTGTCGCGGTCGGTCTGTGGATGGGTGACCTTCTTTACGGGTCGTCAGAAGCCCGAAAGTCTGACAACCAGTCTTACCAAGGCGTTTCGTATTACCGAGTAACTGGGTTGTGGCAGTCATATAGGCAGTCACTTCATGTAAAATACTGCAGTGCGATTCTGTAACCATCTCACCGTGAAAACTCAGGTGAAGTGAGCGTGGAGTGAGCTGTCATTCCAACTAATGCTAGGGATTAACACTATTGACAGCTCATTCTAAGCTCACTTCACCTAACTTTTCACGGTGAGATTTTTACAGAATCGATCGGCTGGTACTCAGCTGCAGCCGGTTAGACTGTAAGCCGACCCAAACATAGTTGGGAAAAGGCTAGGCAGATGATGAGATGGATCGTTAATAATATTTATGCTAAGATTGGATGGCCAGGAAACAATGGATGGATCAAGTGAAAGGCGATATATACTAGAAAGGGAGTGAGTACTGAGATGATAGTAGATAGATTTGTGTGAAAGATGACTTGCTACGCTAATCCCGAATAAATTAGAATAAAAGGCTGGAGCATGATGACCCACAATGCTCAATGATATTCTTAAAACATGACTACTGGTTTTTTTAATTATGTTGCCTGTATTTTTGGTCTACCGTTTACAACAGGAAACACGAGATTACATAGCATGTTTCCTTATCACATAAATTAATTAAAAATACAGACATTCCAATTGCTGATTCATCGTAAAACCAAAATAATTGTATCTGATTATAAATCTTCATGATAAGTCAGTCTACTATTATTTACAAGTATTACATTTAATAGTAAGTAATTTACTTTACATTCATCGTACACGATGTGCGCACGCATGGTTGGGCCGTGACGTCATAATTATGATATTGTGGTCGATAAGGTAATCTTTTTTTTTCTTATTGCTATGATTATGGTATCACCTTGTATACGACTTCTGCATAGGATTGTGAATCATTACAATTCTTCTTGTATTTTAGTACATACGCACGACTAATAATAATCAACCTGACCGATTTCGATCACGGTGGCCAATCTCAACGAAGATTAGCCAGGTTCGCAGAAGACATTATACTTAGTGCAAAAGTGTTTGCGGAAACAAGTGCACTCTCTGTTCCTTACTCTCATAGTCCGATGGACGGCAATCCGACACGACCGGGGAGAGATCAGGCGCAGGACCAACGGCTTTAAGTGCTTTCCGAGGCACAGGGGTATCACATCACCAACTTCCAAACTCCGGGTTGCTGCTGAGAACTTCCTAATGAAAACACCCAATAACAGTTTGCCCGACCTGGGAATCGTACCCAGGACCATTAGTCTCGTCGCATGCGCGACTGCTGTGCATGGGACAGCAGTCGCGCATGCGACGAGACTAATGGTGCGGTTCAATACGCGCGAATACATAATTATCAAGCTATATATTTCCAGAATAAGCTGACTTCTCATTGTACGAAAAGCCTTTAAAATGCGAGGTCAGCTAAAACCGGACATATACACAGTCTGGCGGCCATAAATACTGTTACAATTAAAAATAAGAAAGATATTACATTTGAATTTGGAATCTGTCATTTTTATACGATTGTTCATTGAATTTTCTAATTTTGGCGCCAATACATTGTACAATATTTTGCGATATTAAAATGGAGTGGGGTGATAAAGACAACCGAATCGCTGTGATTGCATTACACAAAGTTGGTATGGAGCCAAATGCAATTTTTAAAACTCTCTATACGCTTGGTATTAGTCAAAGTTTGTGTAGCGGGCTATTAATAGGTACAATGAGACCTCCTCTGTTTGTGACAGAAAAAGATCTGGCCGTCCACGTAGTGTTCGTACGAAAAAGGTGGTCAAAGCAGTAAGGCATAGAATTCGAAGAAATCCTGTCCGAAAGCAAAAGATTTTATCTCGGGAGATGAAGATAGCACCCAGAACCATATCGCGTATTTTAAAAGATGACTTAGGACTTGCAGCCTATAAGAGACGCACTGGTCATTTTTAACTGATAATTTAAAAAAGAATAGGGTGGTAAAATCACAAAGGGAGGGCACAGAAAAATTTTGTTTACGGATGAGGAAATCTTTACAATTGAGCAACATTTTAACAAACAAAATGACTGATGAATGAATGATGAATGATGAAATTTATGCTCAAAGCTCTAAGGACGCTTCCCAATTAGTCGACAGAGTGCAACGTGGGCATTATCCGACTTCAGTGATGGTTTGGTGGGGTGTTAGCTATGAAGGAGTGACTGAGCCATATTTTTGTGAAAAAGGTATCAAAACATCGGCACAAGTGTATCAAGATACCATTCTTGAGAATGTAGTTAAGGCCCTTAACAACACTATGTTCAATAACCAAGTATGGTCCTTCCAACAAGACTCGGCGCCGGGTCATAAAGCTCGGTCCACGCAGTCTTGGTTGGAAGTGAACATTTCGGACTTTATCAGAGCTGAAGACTGGCCGTCGCGCGTCGTCTAGTCCCGATCTTAATCCGCTGGATTATGATTTATGGTCAGTTTTAGAGAGCACGGCTTGCTCTAAACGCCATGATAATTTGGAGTCCCTAAAACAATCCATACGATTGGCAGTGAAGAATTTTCCCATGGAAAGCGTGCTTCTATTGATAACTGGCCTCAACGTTTAAAGGACTGTATTGCAGCCAATGGAGACCACTTCGAATAAGCTTTTTATATTTTAAATTGTTTTATATTTATGTATTAAACTAACACACTGTAAAAGTAATAAACATTATTTGCATTTAAAAAAATTTTTTTTCTTCGTGACAATATTTATGGCAAGACTACGTATGTATGTCGTCGTGTGTCCTATAAATTTTATCTCGATTATTGGGGGAGTTTTTATGACCCTATGATAATTATGATGTGCTTTTGATAATATTACTATCTTCAAGTATCTTGTTACCGGTTGCCATTTGATACCGATATAACAATTTACCTAATGCATTTATGATATCTGCCTCGTTTGTTATCGCCGACCAAAAGTTATGCATCATTTCTGGATAAAATAGTTTTTGCCTTCATTTTAATGGACAAAATTTGCAACTTTTTATTCTTGAGTTACGAAGCTTTTGGTTACTTTCTATGTGTACCTATATTTTATGTTTTTCTATATTTTATCTACAGTGTAAAAGAGTAACGGTGGAGTTTCTTGCCCATTCTTCTCCATACGAAAACTACCTTTTGGAAGGGGCGACTAGAATCAATTTTATCTTAATTTTATTTTTGCGTGCCTATTTGAAATAAATGATTTGACTTTGACTTTGATGTCTTTTTTCTGTAATGTGCGTTTTGTTTCTGCAGAATTAACAATTTCTTTATTTTTTTTCTTTCTTAATTATATTATGACCGTGGGTGGTTATAAGTTATAACAGAAGGGGAAGCCCAAAGAAACGATGGATGCGTTGAGTGAAAGATGATATGGCTAGAAAGGAGGTGTATAATATAATATTCTTCCAGACCGAATTTCGGCCATGGTGGCCAATCTCAGCGGAGACTAGCCATCGACGACGGTAGATATTATAGTGCACAAGTGTGTACGCAGACACAGGTACACTCTCTCTTCCGTCACTCTCATAGTCCGATGGGACGGCAATCCGACACGACCGGAGAGAGATCAGGCGCAGGACCAACCGCTTAACGTGCTTTCTGAAGTGTATACTGAGGTGACGATTAATAGAGAATGGAGATGTATGGAAGAAGAATACATGCTGCACCGACCCTAATAGGATAGTTTCCTGGGTAAAAAAAAAAAAATATTATATTTAGTCCGTCAGTTAGATTATCGAAAAATAATGGACACGTATTTTTTATTTTGTCAACCCAACAAAAAATGACAAAGACAAAGCGCGTCAAAATTCGGGAGTGGGGGGTCGTGACGTCACGCCATGCTAAAAAGTGTAGCAAGGCGTGACGTCACGCGGAACTTTAACGGGCGATATCTTTATAATTTTTTTATATAATTGACAAAAGAAAAAATACGGATCCAATATTTTTTGATAATCTAACTGACGAACTAATTAGATTGTTTTAGGAAACTAGCCTATTTGGGAATAGAGAGGGAGATTATACCATATTTGCATGCCAGCAAATGGTTCAACATGGATATCATTATCATCATTGCAGCCCGGAACCACCCACAGCTGGGTAGGTATAGGCCTCCCCTTTCTTCTGCCACACTTCCCCGTTCTGTGCGTTTCTCATATCCAGGTGTTTCCCGCGACTTTGACGATATCATCAACCTAACGCGCCTTTGGACGGCCCTGGTTTCTTTGGCTGAACCTTGGCAATCCATCTTGGGTATAATAAAGCTAATACGTTCATACTAACCTTCTTCGAATAATCCTAAGAACTTGCGTACAAAATCTTCACTGGTGATGTACTTCTCACCGTTCTTGTTGACGGTGGCGTATTTCAGGAATATCTCATGGAGACGGTCTCGGTCCGCCCGCTTAAGATAACCAGCCCCCTGTAAACAATATAATTATATTAGAAAAAAAAGATAGGTACATAGGCAGCTTTTTGACAAACGTATGGATGGCCCACCCGATGTTAAGGGTCACCGCCGCTTGTCAGGCATTTGGATTACCAAAGACATTTCAGATGCATTGCCATATCAGAGACAATGCTGCAATGCCTCATATGCTTTTACTTACACTCATGTATCAATGTATGTAATTGAGTGAAATGGTAAATAAAATAAAATCAAAACTATTCTATATTAAAAAAACGGGTTGCACTCCGGGAGTGCCGGCAGAAGTGAAATCTTGAATATTAACGTTGTCCATTTTTGATATTTTGGAATGCGGTCTACTCTCCCTCCGTCTTACGAATTTTCGATCAGGTCCTGTGTCCTGGCGCGATCTACGTCTTACGAATTTTCAATCAGGTCACGTGTCCTGACGCGAGTTTAACATTTTTTACCCATCACAAAAAAAGTACACAACGCCGCTAAAGAAGTTTTCACTTCAAAAAATCAAATCTATAATTGGTTTCTGTTAATAACAAGGACTTTGCAGTTCTTTACGAATAAGTAGGTACATTCAAGACATAGGGCCAGTACTAATAAACTAATAACATATAAATACTTAGATTACTTAGGTTGTTGTCTAATCCTAGAAATGAAAAAACGTGACCACATCAGCATGTGATTTACAAGAAAATACAGTAACTACACAGTAAGTATTAGGTACGTGTTCAATTCTTTTCATATACTGTACTTGTGTTTTGTGCTCAAGAATAATTGCAAATTGTGAAAATGTACTTGACCTACTTTACTCTGATACGACTTGTTTGTCATGGTTCTGATAAAGGGATCAAATGTATTTAATATACTTTTGTTTTATTGGTGAAGTTTTCTTTTATTTTTTCCCTCTTTTTTAGGCATGCTTATTACCGACCTACATGGTTATACAGGGTGGCAGGGACATCGACGCGCCATCTGTAACCATGAATTCAACACATGGTTCTAGAGTTCCCAGTGTAGAAATTTATAGACAATAATAAAATAAAAACAATACGGGGTTTGGTCTTATTATGTTTTCTGTTTGTATTAATGTCAGCTATCGATTTATAAAGGGATCATGCGTGGCCGACATTTTGAAAATAATCAAAATGGCGCATAGGCAGATATGCCACGGACCTTCAAAGGTGGGTTCAGAATCATGTACTTACTGAATCCATGGTAACAGATTGCGCGTTAATGTCACTGCCACCATGTAAGTATACTTAGTAGCTAAGGGTGGTATTTGTCTGTTTAATTGTTTCTTCTGGTTAATTTAATATTGCAAGTCTCATCAAATAATAAAATGAAATAGGTAATTACCTACTTAATAAAACAATAATTATACGGTATTTCACATGATTTCATGAAAATTTCCTTAACCATAATTGATTTCCAGTTGCAATAAAATATTACAATAAAATTAAAACAATTATATCAACATTTGTGGCAAATATAATAATAAATTATTGCATATAATTACGTATTGCATTATTTTACCCAGAAAACACAAGGTTTGTATAAAACATTTACATGGGATTTTGCGTAACCAAGGAAAGGAAACTATCACAATATCGTCGAAGGATAAAAAAAAAACTCTGCATTGAACATTGAACTATCGTGGACACAGATACGAGTAAGTACTAGGAACTTTTGAATTGTCAAGGGTCGGTCAGTCAAAAAGATGAAGCTAGTTGCCCATTCCAAAGCGTAGTAGGTACCTATGGAGAAGAACGGGCAAGAAACTCCATGGATACTCTTTTAAATCACAATAATATGGTTACAAAGTATTGGTTACATCATTCATTCAGTTATTTACGTTGTTGAGCAGACAAATTTTTCGAGCATATGAAGCAATATCCTTCAAAATGATTCCGACTGTGATTGATAGCGTGTAATCAGGGTGCAAATTTTACCAAATTCAGATATTTTTTTATCCGTGGAATAAATTTGACATCTGACAGTTCTAGTATAGAAAAACTGTAAAAAATTCCAAATTTATTCTCAGGATAAGAGTTCTAGGTGTAAAAGTTTGGTATTTATATACATAACCCTTCCAGAATTAATTCTCTAAATGATTATGAAAACCGCATCAAAATCAGTTCCGTAGTTTAGAAGAACGTGGTCATACAGACGTGAAAAGCGATTTTAATTTATAAAAAAACGTGTCCGTCCGGGGCCGTCCACCGGGAACGAAGTTACTTATGCGATACTCGCACGCAATACACTCGTATCTAATTGAAAGAGACAGCGAGTGAGAGACTCTCGCATGGACGCATAACGCTTTTTCGTTACGTGACGATTTCTACCAGTTTACTGCTACCGCAAGCCGCGTTGAAGAACTTCGTTCCAATATTATATAGATTTATTATTTTTAATCGATTTAAATCGATTCCACCAACCATACGTCAGTACCTTATCTTTATTTCAAAGGCTAACTGTCATGTGAGCGTGCGCAATAAAAATGGTCATAGGTTTAGAAATACTAGACATTTACCGAGCACAAAATGATAAATGATTTTATTTTGTAAGTAGGTTTCGTCTCTTCGTCTACGTCTCACGACTCGTCATACGTCGTGATTACTGGCACAAACTGGTTAGTAGTTATTTATGAGTAAACATGTGCGTATGAAGACGGAGCTTCTACGGATATGGCCTGTTAGGAGTATCGGATACTGAATAGGTACTGCAAGTAAGTCAGTAGTAGTTTTACAGATTTTTTTACTGATTCGATGGTCGCAAGTATCCCCGGATTTACGCCTAGGCCCACAAGGCGAAGGGCCCCAAAGCTACCCCGACCAGGTACTTTAGCTTGCCTGCCGGCAGGCGACAGCAAAATCCTACTAATATTATAAACGCGAAAGTTTGGATGGATGGATGTTTGTTACTCTTTCACGCAAAAACTACTGAATGGATTTGGATGAAATTTGGTACACAGATTGTTTATAACCAGGATTAACACATAGGATACTTTTTATCCCGATATTTCCACGGGATCGAAACTTATCCGGGTGAAACCGCGGGGCGCAGCTAGTCAGCTTATGTATCCGCTGTCGAGACACAAGACTCCTCATCTACCACGCGGGCCCAGTGCGGGTTGGTAGATGTAACATGTCTTAGAATTTTTGGTTCTAGGACACACCGGTTTCCTCACGATGTTTTCCTTCATCAGCCGTGTTATTTCTACCTATTTATTTATATGTATTAACCTATCCTGCTGGTTTCAATTATCTCTCTACACTACAACAGTCTGACAACCTGTCTTACCAAGCGGTATCGTATTACCCAATAAGTGGGTTGTAGAGGTCAGATAGGCAGTCGCTCCATGTAAAATACTGGTATTCAGCTGCATCTGGTGGACTGGAAGCCGACCCCAACATAGTAGGGAAAAGGCTAGGCAGATGATGAATTATGATTACAAGACAAAGACCATTATGTCATAATTTCGAGCTGAGCCGAAAGTATTGTGCAATATAACCAGTTGACGGCCTGCGCAGTCTACTTGCAAAGCTTTAGCCGTTACAGGCGCCAGCAGGTCTAGCTACCCGAAACTGTCAAATTTTCCCTATCAACCTTCAACCTTAATGCTTTAACGATAAAGTTGAAAATCTACTAAAGAAATTTGACAGATTGTAGTAGCTGGATGTGCTGGCGTCTGTACAATCTTGGATTGATACATTGTAGTGATTGTGGTGTGGGACCTTTTGGGAATTACAGGCGTGAAGTGACTGTATTTATTATATTATACTTTATTATTTATTGACGAGTATTTATGAAGTATAATGTTTTGGAAACTATAAATCCCCCACTGCTTGTTGTTGTTTTGATTCTATAACATCATAATCTACTGAATGCATTCCTCAATCATTTAAAAGGTACCTACAATAACAAGTTCATTATATCGGGAATTTCTGGATCGAAAAAGTCCCATCCTAATCTAGGCCTCTGTGGTACCTACTAGTACCAATGAAGGCCATTTTCCCCTGCCCAGGGGCACTGGGAAACACGGTTTCCGAAAGCAATTCCAGGAAATATGAACATTAATATGATTTATCTGATTCGTCATGTTCATCAGATCTTGATATTATCACCTCGTCAGTTAGGCAAGCTTTTTAAGTAACAATAGAAAAACTAATTGTGTCTCATTGTACAAATGTTTGTATGTACTTTATATTAACTAAATAAGTAGTATCTAGTGAATCCGGTTCCAAATATGAATCATATGAATCAGAGGGGCAATTCTCGTAATTTTAAGAACGTTCACATACTGACCTCTGTCTCAATCTGTAATTTCCCAACATTTTTGACATTGATTGCTGTTGTTTTTTTTGCGTCATGTTTACCGCAAATAAACGTACTTTCTTTCTTTCTGAGATGAGATTACGACCCGATTCTGAACGTTTTTAATTACGGGAATAATTGGCCTTCTGATTCTTTATTTACCTACCTACAGCTTTAACTTTTAGGATAACTAAAATGTTGTGAGTTCCTACTTTTAAAATAATTTTAAATATAATAATAATTAAAAAAAAAAAATGTTTTTATCTTCTAATAGGTATTGAAAAAGTAGGTAATGTATATAAGTATGCGTATTTATGAAATAAAGAGAAAAGAATACCCTCTTGATTGAAAAAAAGATGCGCTTGGGCAAAGGGCATGAGGGCATGGCAAAGGTATAATAAGGGCATGACCCTTATTATACCATATACTATTATTGATTCTTCTCATAATACATACGTAGGTAGTAAAATATAAAATAAATATTCAACACGCATAACAAACGCCGTCATAATTAATTGACGTTACAGGGAACATTGAATACGTAACTTGGACATCCTACGTCTATCCGGTTACGCTACTAGGGATGCCAATTCATTTATTAATTTTCCCCGTGAACAGGAAAATAATTAATGGAATGTGAGAATACTAAACCAGTATATATAAGCCGGCAGACCAAGGACTTGTCATTCGTTATTTAGAACTACCATCAAGGCAGTCATAACAATAATCCAATTATTCAATTAATAATTGTTATTAATCCTTTCATAGTGCTTATAAAGCCGTTAATTTAATAGTAAAAGTTTGAGTTGCAAATAATTGTCTTGAATACAATGGCGACTTTCACATCAATTTTATTGACGGTAATATTTTTTTTTTTTTAAGTTTTATATGAATTTTTTAAGTCGATTATATTTTCATCATCAAATTATTTAAGAATGGTTATTAAAATTGTGTTTTTTTTTAAACAGGTGACGATCTTAGTGGCTGCTTGCAGTGCTGCCCCTAATAAGCAGAGTAAGTGTTATCATTGTTTTATTATTTCCTCTATTTTTTTTAATTGTCTTATTTAAGAGAAGTTTTAATGAAGATTTTCCGAAAATTGAACACGAAAGAGGTACTTACTTACTTGATTTTCCTTAAGCCTTCTTGTGTAACAATTAACGAAACTCAACTAGTAATTATTAAACTTATTTTTTTTTATTTTACATTTACACACAATTTTATATTTATTAATAAATCCATTTTTTTCGCAGAGCAAGGCCTGAAAGTTCCTGATGAATGTAAAGGCAAAGGTTTCTGTGCTACCAAGCCGGAAGGATATGACGAAATGCAGGAACTGATCAGCGCCCTCCTGACACCCAAGATTATCGCAGTAAGTTATTTTATTTATTTTTATGATCTTTTGAGCAATACTTATATGATAATTACTACTATGATACTGTGTCATGAAATTTGAATGCATGCGTACTAACCAGTGTTTTACATATTAGCAAATAAATAGATAAACATATTGGTGCACCCACTACACTAAAGTGCGCACACGCACCCACTTTAGAATCAATGCTAACTAGAGCAGTAATTATTTTAATACATGCTGTTTCTATTTTCTACGATTTATTACACAATCTCATTTTTTTTACCTTTCTCCTGTGCCTTTAAATTCTTAGTTTATTATTTGGCAGTAAGTAATAGAAAAAAAAAATGTAAACATATTCCTAACAGTTCTATTTTTTTTTTTTTCAGCAAAACATGGGAGATCGGATGGGAGATACAAAGTTAGAGCAACTTTCTCCTGAGGCGGACTGGCATAACTGTCCATACAGAACAAAGGTAAGATGTCATTGCAAAAGTAAATTAATTTCACAATTTATGATCCCACGTAAAAGACTGGTATTCAGCTACATCCGGTTAGACTGGAAGCCGACTTCAACATAGTTGGGATAAAGCTAGGCAGATGATGAATTATGATTACAAGACGAAGACCATTATGTCATAATTTCGAGCTGAGCCGAAAGTATTGTGCAATATAACCACCTATACGAACTTTCTTACTAACTCTTAATCATCATGAACGTTGTAATGGTATTACAGTTTATCTCCCACCTTAGACAGTATAATTTTCTCATGTTAGTTTCAACATAGAAGCTCATCTAATTTTTACTTTTTCAGACTGAGGAATCGCTGTATGCCTACAGTTACTCAAACGATACGGACGCAGATTACATCATCCAACATGAGCTACTTCGTCAACCCGTCGATATCGTCACATGCGCGTGAGTATATTATTTAATTGATTTTATACCGTGTCATTGATCTATCTATGGGTATACCCATAGTACCCTAGTTTATGAACTTTTTAAATGAAACGTCTTGAGTCTGGCAGTGGACTGCGATAGGCTGAGTTGATTGATCTCCCGAGTTACCATTCTACCATACAACACAAAAAACATTTTTCTATAAAACCCTGAAACGTTACTTAACTTTCTCAAATTCAAACAGATTAATTACGAGTACATGATGAGAGAACAGATATAATCCGTGTTTAAATTTTTTGCCAAAATATATTTTTGTCACCCTTAAGGATATTATTGTTTATTACTATTTACAACATCAGTCTCGTAATCTAGACAATGTACTTGTCATGTCAATTGCGGGTCACATAATTAACAATGTTTTCTTTTGCCACAGGCACGATAAAATCGACATCAACTCCTCTGAACAGTGCTTCCAGCACATGGGCCTGGGCGACTTCCACATGAAGTCCAGTTGCCAGTCCTCGACAGCTAAGCGCAGTCTTCTCGTGTTTGATTATAAGACGAAAGCACTTAAGAAGAAGTCCTACGATGTACCTTGCTGCTGTACTTGCCAGATTATTAGGTCCGATTAATGTGTTAAATTTTAGTGATCCAAATTGTCTTAATAACTTTAGCATTATCAGAAAAAAATTAAGCGTGGTCCTTTTTGGTCTTAGTGTCGTACCTTGTGGCAGTCCTTGAGAGAAATCAAGGTTCGTGCTTTAATTGACATAAAATCTTTTTATGATTTATTAAGAATTGTTCATAATTGGTAAAAAGGCCCAATGTCAAATACCTTTGTGACTAAAACCAAGGACCATAGCCGAAATTCTTAATGCCAGCGATCATGTAACGAATCAAAAGGCTATGTAGTATTATTTCAAAGACTGATTTAATTATTCTTTTGTCTTTTATAACAAATTTTTTGTTCTTAATATATTTTAATATAAATTATAGACCCTAAATTTATTATTGTTTAATAGAATCAATTGTTGTTGTTTAATATACTCATTAAAAGCTATTTATTAATATAAAAAGTATTATTTTGTATTTATTAATAATGAAAATATCATTCGACCAATGTTATACTTAATAATAAATATGTCAATGATGAAATACTGTTATTAATTTGGGAAAAACACAATAAGCAACTTACGACTATTTGTTTCCGTAAAACGGTAAATTCACTACATGATTCACAATAAGATGATAACTTGTTTTCAAATATTGACTTAGCATACGTCATTGTAGTCAGTATTTACATATTTCTGGAACAAAACTGCTTGAAATTAAGTTTTCCTGTTAATTATACTACCTGAATTATAATGAATAGAATTATTTCTGTAGGTGAAAGCATTAGGACCTTAAGTCCATTTTTTGTCATTTTTGTATTTTCAATGATAGTTTTGTATTTTCGATAGCTTAATAAAACTCATAATCATACTTTTGATTCTACAACGATACACTATTTATTTTTTATACACGGTCGATTTTAAAATCTAATTTCGGGTATAGACATCTATAATGAGCTCTACTGAATAATTTATAAAATGTGACTTAAGGTCCTTTAGCTTCCGACCTCCCTGATGGCGTCAGCGTAGTTTGCTACGCTGACGACACGCTGGTCCTGGCGCAGGGGAGGTCGCATCAGGCGGCGGCCGACGCGATGACACGCGGGGTTGCGATAGTCGTGGAAAGGATCCGGCAGTTGGGTCTCGAGGTGGCATTGCACAAGTCCGAGGCCATGTCCTTTCATGGGCCCCGGTACGGGCCACCTTCGGGATCCCAACTGATGGTAGGAGGGGTTCACATCGGCGTCGAGAAGACGATGAGATACCTGGGTCTCGTCCTCGACAGCCGGTGGAACTTCGTCGAGCATTTCCGACGTTTGGCCCCCAAACTGGAACGGACCGGGGCCGCCTTAAAGCGGCTCCTGCCCAACCTGAGGGGGCCAAACGCCTCCTGCCGGAGGCTTTACGCGGGGGTCGTGCGGTCCATGGCCCTATGTGGGGCCCCGGTATGGGCGCGTTCACTGCGGCTTCGAGCCGCACACTACCTGAACGCGCCCCAAAAGGTGGTAGCCGTAAGGCTAATCCGGGGGTACCGCACGATCTCGCGCGAGGCAGCAAGCCTCCTTGCCGGACTGCCACCATGGGATCTGGAGGCGATAGTCCTCGCGCGCCTGTATGACTGGCGCGCGGAGGCACTACGTCGGGGGGAAACTCTGCACCCGCGGCAAATCGCTGCGGAGCGGACGGACCTCCGGCGCGGTCTCATGGTGGAATAGAAGGCGCGACTATCGCAACCCAGCGCAGGGCACGCCACGATAGCGGCGGTAAGACCCCTCTTTGAGGAGTTGCTAGAGAGGCGTCACGGCGCTCTCACCTACCGCCTGACGCAGGTCCTCTCCGGACACGGATGTTTCGGGAGGTTCCTGCACATAATCAGGCGGGAGGAGACGCCCGGGTGTCATCACTGCGAGGATCGCCCCGAGGACACGGTGGAGCACACGGTGGAGGTCTGCCCCGCTTGGGCAGTGCACCGCCGTGTCCTCGTAGAGGCGATCGGCAGCGGCGGCGACCTCTCGCGTCCGGCCCTGGTGCAAGCCATGGTCCGGGGCGAGAGGGAGTGGGAGGCGGTCACCTCCTTCTGCGAAGCAGTCATGCTAGCGAAGGAGGTGGCGGGATGGGCGAGGGAGAGATCCTCACGCCTCAGCCGCCGAGGGAGACGCTCCGGGCGTCGGGAGCCGCGTGACGACTCCCGGCCACCGTAGGCGCGGGCCTGCGGGCGGAGAGCAATGGGTAGCTCTCCGTCCGATCAGGACCAGGCCCGTGCCGGACGGCGCGTATGTGTTCCACGTGCGCCTCAGAGAGATGTCAGCGTAGTTGACGGGGCCCGACAGGGCCGAAGCCTGCCGGGGTAGCGGGATCGTCCGAAAGGGTTACCGCTGCCCTGGTACATAAAGGGCTAAGGAAGGAACACGGGTGGGTTTTAGTCAGTAAGAGTCTGACACTCCCTTCTGCTCCACCCAGAGCGGGAGGAGTCATTTGATGATTTCCCATCCACAAAAAAAAAAAAAAAAGGTCCTTTAGCTTTCACCTACAGATTTTTAAACATTGCAAAGCCAATAGGTGTTGGGTGTAGTGGAATAAATCAGCCAATTACTAAGTCAAAGTCAAATCGATTATTAGCAGTGCCCCGCGGTTTCACCCGCATACGTTTCGATTCCATGGAAATATCGGTATAAAAGTATCCTATGTGTTATTCTGATGTCTAAATTACTGTAAAGTTTCATCAAAATACTAACGATTACGACTAACAAACATCCATCCATACAAACTTTCGCGTTTATAATATTGGTAGGATACGAGTAGGCACATAAAAGGCACTACACGTGCCTATTTGAAATAAATGACAAAGAATTGACTGACCAACTAATGGATTAATTACGCGGTAACACTGTCTGGCTTTTTGTACAGAACGTTATTTAATAAAAGAACCCTTTATCGTCATCATAAAACATAATGATTCCATTACGTATTTTGATATACATACAATTCATAGAGACATCGATCCGAGTAAAACAAATATTGTGTCATGCGATTTTAAACGTTATGTCTCAATAACAATACAGAAAATTCGTTGGTATCTGATAAGGAAGCGTAGTTATATTATTAGACTAAAGTTCGCAAAGAACTTTCGACCTTATGTTTAGGATGGAAGGGTCAGATTGGGTTTGAAGGAAAACGTCGATCAGTTTTATAACCGTATTTATTATTTGCTCAATGTTCGAGTTAAGTTTGCAGAAATGCTTATTTTGAAAGACGAAGATCTGAAGGCTAATTCCCGTCAGTGATTAAAAAAGTTTAAAATCTAGTCGTCTAGTCTGTCAAAAACATGTTAAAAATGTAGGGAAATTAGAGGTATTTTGTCAGATTGAGACTGACATCAGGGGGGCAATACTCGTAATTTTAAGAACGTTCACAGTCTAATCTCAGTCTCAATCTGTCAAAAATACCTCAAATTTCCCTAAATTTTTGACATTGGTTGTCGCTGAGACGAGATTGCGAATAGATTTTGAGCGTTTTCAATTTTAATTACTAGAATTAGCCGTCTGACTGTGAACGTTCTTAAAATTACGAGAATTGCCCCTCTGGTAACATATTCACTATCAGTAAGATTTTGCTTGTTACCAAACCGTTAAGGCTCCCGCAGACAGCCGCGACGCGCGTCTGGTAGAACTTCCATGAAGTTTTCATAGAAATTGTTCTACTAGAGTCTGCCGAGCTTTTATAGCCTCCACTCCATTGGTGTCAATAGGGAGTGCGTTAGAGGTCTATGCACACAGCGGGCGGGGCTGGGCGGGGCGGGACGGGACGGCGACGCGGCGCTGAGCAGTTGTAATGTACTAGATATTACGGACGACGCCACACAGAGCCAATCCGCTCGACGCGACGGTATCCGTCGCGCCCCGCCGCCGCCGCCGCGCCGTGCGGGAATACAAGTCAGAAGCGGCGGGGCGGGGCGTGCCGGGACGCGAGCGCGTTTTTTATTTATTTCATGCACCCATTTCCGCTTACGTTGTTTTTTCTTAGCTAGCGCAACTATGAGCAATAGCGTTTCCATGTCTGAATCGCTCAACATCATTTTTGATGAAAGAAAGGCGCGGCGGGACGGGTAAGTGATCGCGCCCGCAGTGTGAGCACTGCCGCCGCGCCAGCGCCGTGCCGCCGTCCCGTCCCGCCCCGCCCCGCCCTCTGTGTGCAAAGACCTTTCGACATCATGCCCTATTTTAGAGACAGCAACATTTCTGTAGGAAGGTTAAGTTTGAGTGACAATTTACAAGGACGATCCTAATTGAGATATAAATTTCGATGAACTGACGATGAAATTAGAATAAAATAAATACTCTTATCATCGATCGCGTGTTTTTATCAATATAAACTTTTTACTCCCCCCTCCCCCCATGTTTGTTACCGTTGGCAGTGATTATAGACAAGGTTGTGGTTGCAAGGCCAAGGCCAAACAATATTCTTCCTATAGCACATGCAACCAACATTATGTAATAAAACCGACTATACAGAATATCATGACATCTTATCTTTTTACATTATACTTATGTAAAATTGTATGGGTTTTACACTGCGCTGCACTGAGGTCCATATGAAATAGACCTAAATGAACTCCTACATATTTTATTATTACACTCACAGAGCACTTTTATTTACGTAAGTATTCAGTTAGATGTCACCTGCTGTCAGGGAAAATGTCCATTAGATAAATCATAGGCTGTGGTGTCGTGGTGCGGTGGATGGGTGACCATCTTTACATACCGAGACCCCTCCCGACTGTCATTCGTGGATCTTTGACAGTCGTTACGGGTAGTCAGTAGCCCGAAAGTCTGACAACCAGTCTTACCAAGGGGTATCGTATTACCCAGTATTTGGGTTGTGGAGGTCAGATAGGCAGTCGCTCCATGTAAAATACTGGTATTCAGCTGCATCTGGTTAGACTGAAAGCCAACCCCAACATAATTGGGAAAAGGCTAGGCAGATGACGAGATAACTCATAGAATCAATCTTTATTAGTTTTTATTTGACTAATTACAACTTTAAACAGTATCAAGTGCACAGCAGACATTTTATCAAATTGCTTCCTTTTTCAATTCAGGGGGATCATTTCCCATTGACAGTCACCGTAGGTGTCTTAATAGGGGCTTCTAAAAATATTTTTTGAGACAGCAGCAACCACCTGCATGCCAATAATATAAGCAAATCATCCTGTGTCACATTTTCCTCATGATTGTATATAATTCCGTATGATTAAATTCTCAATTCTTTTATTTATTGCATTCCATAATGTTGGTAAAACAGTTGGTAGGCTTAAAATTATTGAAACGATTATGGACCCTGTCGGGCACAGCAGTCTGTCACAGTACACAGTAGTCTGAGAGAGAAGCCCTACCGGTTTGATGGTCATAGTAGCTTCTAGGTTTTGAGGAGACCCATGTTTAGTAAAGGATCATAGCATTCTGCCTAACAAACGGATTCTGATTTTCCGGGATAAATAAATTATTAAATAATATTTACATGTTTTCTGGCATTTTCATGGGTAATATAGGTACCTATACATCCAAACCATGCCATTGACTGATAAGCCATCATTTGTCTAAATATCCTATTTTGATAGAAAAACTGTACCTACACATTTGGATAGCATAACTATATTATATCATCATTGATTACATATCTACACGCTATAGATAACAATACATTTTAGTTTAAACAATGTTGAGCCATGTTAGATGATTTTGATGAAAATCTTAAGGTCAAGGAAGGTGACTTTTAACATGTTTCTGGTCAAAGAAACTCTGAAAGAGTGAGTTTTAAAAGCATGTATTCATTGAGTAAAAGTAAAATTGACTAATAATTGTCTATTATTCTAGTCTAGGTTTGCATGCAGCTTTAGATGCTTAGCCAAGACTGATTTCCATATGGATATCATACTAAGTGACCAAATTTATGACCGCTAATTTGTTACATAGAAAAAAAAGTAGGTAAATATTAACAGAAACATGTTCCAGGTAATCAATTAGCGTACACAGGTTCTATACTATTAATATGTGAGAGTATAAATAGAAGTATTTATATTTCAAGGCTTCATTGGCTTGTTAGTGAGTTATAATAACCACACATCTAAAAATATACTACTAACATACAGGAACAATAAGATTCAATCATTCAATAATATTCATAGATAATTTGAAATCAATGATCGATTTATTGCAAAGAGGTTGTTTATGATATTTTGCATAACTTAAAATAACTGCCAATAAAAAAGATGAATTGCCACAAAGTTTTGCAATAAAAATCATATTAAGAGTAAACTCATTCCAAACCATGTGACGCTGACGTTAGGGCACATTTTTCATTAACAAAAACACATAATAATCACTATTGGAACACAATCACAGGCACATTTGAAAAAAGAACTGCATTTGATTACTGTATTATTCTTGAATTAGTGGAATGCACAAGTATAAATTAAAAAAATAAGTTACCCGACGAGTTGACATTTTGTTGTGAAGAATCCTACTGAACTGAACTAAGGCCATCACCACGTTGACGTAACTGATAAGAATAATATTATCTTGTGTACATAAGTAATATAAAATATTTCACATGCTCTTATCTTACATTTAGCAAGTTTCTTCATTCAAGATTGACATGTTTTCATTATAATATTGCAAATAAATGAAAGTTTTTGGATTCAATGAATACTAGGTATGTAAAATACTTTATTGTTTTTTGTAAAATGAGTGATTTTCTTTCTAAATTCGACAATCCAAGTTCGTGTGAATTTTTGTCTGCAGAAAATATTGTAATCGTAATATCATATTAATTTTTTATTTCCTCACAAAAGGTCGAAGAGGTTATGTTGGTTATCTAATAATGTTTGAACTTGGACATGGCTTGTCTATTTTGAATATGGAAAGTAATACAAAATGTTTATATCAATCATTGTTTAGAACTTATCAGGTGTTTTCGGTATGCGAAGGTCGCAGAGACGCAGTGACGTACCGCTGCAGTTCAAGGGCGGACAAATCAAGGGCATCCATGTAAAAATATAGAGCATTGACAACATCACTCTTGTCAACAACGATACGCACTCATTAACTAACTCATTTAAACCTTTTTAATTATAAGCAAAAACTTACCCACCTCTTGACAGCTGGCCTGAGTGATTACAGAGCTCAACAAAGATTTAAACATTACAGTGTTTTTTTGTCACAACACAATCTTTTTGAAAGAATACTGTAATGTTTAACTCGGCAACAATCGTATAAACTACGGTAGCCCTGATAACACGTCACGATACATAAAAATGTACAAAAGTCTATTTTTGTTAGACACGCACTGTGCTCATGATCGTCTTAGCCGCCCGGCTATGATAATGCGATAATATTTGAAGTGTCTTTTGTTTATTCGCTAACCTAAAATAATTTTGCACTCTTCAACTTGGCCGCACAGTTCGAGGTTTTTTTTTGCAAATTTTGACGTAATAGTGATGTGTACACTGAAGTCGTTTTATGTTTTTTGTAGTGATGTGACTTCACGTGTTGTTGTAACGGTAATAAGTTGTACAACCTACAATTTTTCAGATTTGACGATAATTTATGATCAATGTTTTTATCAGTGGGAGATGGCTCGAAAATATTTATTTACTATATTATTATTTGAAAGCTTTTTGGAGTAAACATTAAAAACAACTTCATTTTGATGCAATAGTAACCATTTTGATCCAATCGGGAGTTGAAAAAACTTATTTTGAACTCCTGCTTGGAATATTCATTCATCCGAAGCACACCTCTATGGTGTATTGCCGTATTGCTTATATTAGGTATCATTTATATGAAAATGTGAGCCCTGTTTTAAAAGTCTGAAATAGGTAGGTACTTAATTTAAGATTTTTTTCGTTGTTGGAGAAATCTTTCAACGAACTACAACCCTACCATAAGTAATTTCTAAGGTTGAATCGATCATAAAACTTGGCTTATCATAGTGATTATGATTAATGTTTTTACGGCACTTTCCGATTTATGTGATTCCTAAAGATCAATCGGTGATTCGGTGCAAATAACTCCTAATAACGTAACTTTTCAATTTGTTTTGTACAGCCTGCATCAATAAGGAAGATGATATTCATGTTAACTTGCTGTTATTAATACAAGGTATAAAACATAGATGTCACTAGTTGTGTAGAAATATTTTAATGTTACGATTTTCTTTTCTTTTTCTATTCTTTTGTTTGTTTATCATTTATGTTTGTTTATCCCGGAAAGGCAGGGTGATGAGTTTAATTTAATTCACTCTAATCAATACTTAACTAAAAGAAAGGCCCCATAGAAACTGAAAAGAAGCACCTAGATAGGTACCTACCTACATATTCATTTGAATGTAACAAATCTGTAGGTAGCACCCAAGCTCAGCCAAGTCTATTACAGAACTAGGTAATAACCAAAACTACATTACAGCTAGTCAGTTTAAAACAGACGAGCAAATTAAATAAAAGCCACAACCTGAATGCCTACCAACCGAGCAAAGTAAATTAGGCACAAATCACCTGTATTACTTATCTACATGTTTACTGTTGCTCATTAGTGGCCAACACTAGACTTGCCATTAAACACTTTAAAATGATACGACGAAATTTTGTATGATCTTATAAAACTGCTTGAGCTCCTTATGTTTTGAGTTGAGCTATACGATTAGGAACTGACAAATGCGTGCACTGACTGGACAGGTCCACTGAAATGTGTATGGTAATTTCTTTAAACGACCATTTCTGACATTAATTTTGATGCATGTTCCTCCCAAGATTAAGACCAAAAATTATGCCTGGACTTAAAAAGAGACAGTGAGAGTGCGTTTATTTCGGTCTTTCTTCTCAGAGTAGTCAGCTAAGAAACGCTGAACTCATCTAGTATAAAACATAAGTTATTTTTGACGTGTAAACGTTTTTTTGTTACCTACCATAGTACAGAAATAAATATCATATACCTTTAATTTCCCATTCAAATTAAAAATCTTTTTAAACTTAGGTCGTGTCTGGTAGGTTCGATTTCTTAGTCGGAAAACATTTATTGCGTTTTTCTTGACCCTGTTTTTTTAATAAGTTACAAGATTACGTGCTGACCTTAAAATTTCTACACAAAATTTAAAGAAGAAACTTTACAATTTCGTAATACTTACTTATGTGTTAAAGTTAATTCACTAGAGTCATTATTGTGTGTCATGTCCTCCGTATTACTTACTGACAAGTTTGAGAATATACTGTTTTACAAGTAAAACAAGTTTATTTCGTCGGCTTTTAACGTAAGCACCTAAGTACCTACTTTATGTCTTGTGTAGGACCCCTTGAGGTTACATTCTATTATATTTGAGTTGAACAGACTATTCAGGCTTAAGCCCAGTTTGACTTTCTTCAGTAGGTTATTATTATTTATTTATAAATACTTACTTAGGTACCTACCTAACCATTCTAACTAGGTGACACGCAACTTTTATGTAACTGATCTGTTGCCATAAAGTTGCTCGTTTGATAAGCCAATCGCTACACAAGCGTAGGAACATTACCTGCCAGTCCACATTGTACTTCCAACCTCCAGTTCTGCGGATTACAATTCGAATTTCGAATAATAAGTTCGTTAGTGAATTCGCTGCTGCGGTCGCGACTGCAAACAAATGCACGTCACTATTCCGCTTCGGGCCTGCGGAATATCCGTGCAATCTATTTCAAACCTCATTTCTAATGTGTTAAGGTCTTTAATAAGTTTTCGTTGTTTAAAAAGCTATTCTTACTGTTTATCGGCACTGTACGTTTGGTGCTACTACATTGTAAATCACACTTGTGTACGACTACATTTCGAATTTGAATTTGCCAATACTTTAGCTCGTGTTAATGTGTTTTTTCGCATGTTTTTCTGCTTTTTATTAGGTACTGATATATTGCTAGCGCATTGCCTAACTTCGTTCAGTTTATTGGCCTATTTTCCTCGACTTTATCTAGGTATTTGCCTAATTGTTCTCTGATATTAACTAAACTAAATTTAAGTTCAGTGCATCTTTTTCTTGATGCACTGAACTTAAATTTAGTTTAGTTTGTGAACAAGGGAATTGGCGCCATTATCGAAGATATCAGACGTTTTATCAATTATTGGCATTGTCATATCTGCAACGATATTGACACTTTATCGTGATAGACTTACGTATGTGGTAGGTTCATTGATGTTGTTCTATTAATAAATTTTTTTTTCACACAGTCATGAATTAACCTAAGCCATCCACCTCGCTGTTGAACCTATTGGGAAATAAAGTGTGATGATGTCACTAATATTAACAGCACCCTAATTGCGTAACACACGATCAATCGAATCTGAATCATTTTGAAGCAAAGTGCTAATCCATTGCGTCATAAGTTCGAAAAAATTGTCTCTAAATGTAAATAACGCAATGAATGTTGTTGAACTGTCAAAATGAAACCGATTCCGATTGATAGATAGATAAAACTTTTATTCAGTGCAACAAAAGACACAAAACAAGTAATAAAAAAAAAACATAAAAAAAGTGAAACATAAAAAGAAAACAAAGATTAAAAAGCTAAATTGACCCATAGACACCTCGTACAAGTAAACAACGGTAGTCTATAGCGGTCGATCACTACTGGGCGGTGTGTGTCTCATGGTTGCACCAAATGAGAGTCCGGCTAAGCATATGCCAGGTACAATACCTGACGCTGGTATTCTGCTGCATCCCGTTAGTGACACACGGATGTCGAGAAGACACATCTGAGTTTCAACAAAATGGTACCTACATAGTGCGGCGCGTATATTATAAGGTGGCAAGTACCCACATCTTACATAATTGACTCGCTTTTAAAACCGACAGAAAGAAAGATTTTAATATTTTAAACTTATTAAATACTTGTGTAGTGTTTACTGGATTACTTGATTATCACAGTAATGTATCGTATGATCGTATGTTACGCAATTAGGGTGCTGGTCACAGTAAGATATAACTGCCTCATTGTATTAGTAGTACTGAGCAGGAGGTCCTGGGTTCGATTCCCGGGTCAGCGCAAAGTGTTTTTGGATTTTTCATCTGGAATTTTTAGTAGCAGACCGGAGTCTGGAGTTGGGCCCGGTTGACAGTAAAAGGCTCGCCCTATATTACATGTAACTTAGTTATAACTGGTGAAATGTGGGTGTATCTACTGTAGGTGCACCTCGTGTTTCTCTGCTTAACATTTCCGGCAAAACGAGCGTGATGTTATGTTAGTAAGATATTGAAGAAGGTTATAGGTACAGAAATAGTTTGCCGTGACGCATTTGCGGCCGTAATATATCTTCAAGATTGCTACAAATACAGATAAGAACAACAAACAAGAAAAAACATTAAAAATAATAAGACTTCTGCCCGTACCTACTTATCTAATGAATGTGAATAAGTAGACAAAACAGAGGTTATTTAAAACTAATGAGTCGAACTCATTTATTTAATGTTGATTGTTCTGTTCGGTTGGCGACAACCACCAAGTCTGGCAAACTTTTCGGGTATTTTTAACCGACGAAAAAACGGACGAGTTTCTAATTTCGACGCATATTTTTTTGCACTCAATTCTATTACGATTTTTCTTATTACCTGCATAGCTATTCACAACCGTTCGATACGCTTCCGCGGCGATCGAATATCAATGATCAATGTTATCAAAAGAATCCTGTAAAGGCTGTAAACAAATTGAAAATGTTGTTAGTTTAAGGGCTAATTTTTCCAACGCCAGATAATTTTATCCGAGGAATCATTTTAAATTTTGGACAGTTCTTCCATATAAAAACTGTCAGACGTCAATTTTATTCCACGATAAAAAATTATCTGTCGATTGAAAACTCAGCCCTCAAACTGACAACATTTTCGATTTGTTCGTCTGCCTTAAATCAAATAGACGACCGCCTCCGACAGCTATACAGGGTGGCAGGGACATCGACGCGCAAACTGTAACCATGGTTTCAGCACATGAGTTTAGACCCCATAGCGTCGAAAATTTTCGTCGGTTATTTAAAAAAAATATTGCTGTTCCATACATTTTGCCCGCATATTGCACTTTTCTATGAAACAGAAGATTTTTTTTTTGATAACCGACGAAAAATTTCGACGCTATGGGGTCTAGTATCATGTGGTGAATCCATGGTTACAGTTTGTACGTCGATGTCCCTGCCACCCTGTATGCTGTCGGGAGCAAGTCGAATTAGTCATTAAAAATGTGTCAATTTCGATTCAGCAACCTGTCGAATGGTTGGTAATAACTATGCAGAACAGGACTACAGAAAGAGAGAAGGTAGCTGGCGTAACGCTCCAATAAACTTTGATGCCATTGTTAAAAATGTATTTCTCCGCAATTGAACAAAAACTACAACAAAAAAGTTTCGTCCAGAAACAAAGAACTATAATAGCCCAACCTAACTCCCATACATCGCGTATAAGTAAACACAAAGTAAGTAGGTATGAAACAATTTCGCAAAGATTTTTATGCAGTGAGGTCTTCAGAAATTCTATTACGGTACACAGAAAAGTACTGTGTGTAGGACATTAAATATTTTATAGATGCATAGATCCCTAAGTGCATTCAGCTGTAGGGGCTCAAACGGTACGAGTATGGCCTGTACGCAATTTACATAATAATATTCAATAAACGCTGTAAGGGGACTTTCCGAATAAGCTTTCAGACCTTTATGACATAACTGCGGTAGTCTATGCCCGGTATGTGTATACTCCTTGGAGAATAAGGAGGTCACATTGTGAGTAGTGTTGCCAGACGCTATTAATATTTTTATTTTAAAAAGCTGTAAGTTAGTGCTTTGATACGTTTCTAGGAATAGCATTCATTGTCTATGCGAGGCTCACATTGGATTTTATGAATAAAATTACGAATATTTATTAATACTACTCCTACTAATATTATAAACGTGAATGTTTGTATGGATGGATGCATGGATGGATGGATGTTTGTTTCTCTTTACGCAAAAACTACTAAACGGATTTGGATGAAATTTGGCACACAGATGGTTTATAACCAGGATTAACATATATATATAGGATACGTTTTATCCCGATATTCCCACGGGATCGAAATTTATGCGGGTAAAACGGCAGGGCGCTGCTAGTACAACATAATATCACGCCTGTAGTCCCCGAAGGGTAAGGCAGAGGTGTACCTATAGTACACCCCCATTTCGTCAGTTATGTTTATCTGTGTTGTTGTTATGTTTAAGCCCCATGTAATAAGGGGCGAGCCTATTGCCATATCCACGCTCTGGGTTGCTACGGAGAAATTCCAGATGGAAAAACTCAATAACACTGCCCGACACGGGAATCAAACCCATAAACTCATGCTCAGCGGTAGCGCTTGCGACCACTAGACCAACGAACCCGGCGTAGTTTATTAATATCAAATTAGGTAATTAAGTATACGATCAAATATGTATTTTGTGTGGAGGACAGCATACAGCTCATGATGATAATGATGACGTGTACTGCTGAACATGTGTGTTACCCTAATGACTATGCTGGTAATCAATCGCTGCCAGGCTGCCAACAGATATCATTTATGTATACTGCAGCATTAGCAAACGCTACATTATAATATTACCACGAACAACCTTCTTTTATAACAAATCCAACCTTATTTGTGTCTAAAAAATTCCTTCAATTGAAAAATCTCGGTAAGAGAAAAGACGTGACACTTTTAGATTCAAAATTCAAAATCAATATGAAGAAAAAACCTTTCTGGTTACAAATAAGGTTGGTATTGGTATAAAAGAAGGTTGTTCGTGATAATATCATAATGTAGAATTGCCAATGCCGCAATACGTAACCTAATTAATTCTCATTAATTATAAATCGAATTAAGTACATATTTCACTGACCCGACAGACGCAGTCCTGTCCAAACAATAGTTAATATAAAAATCCCATAGAATAAATACTTTCAGTTTTTCCCGTTTTCCCCATTTTTCGGAAAAGTTTTCTAATTTTTCTTTCCAAACCTTATTCGAACTATTACGGACATTTCCACGTACTGTCCGGGAATGCAATAGAACTATTGATCAATGGCCTCATACTCTCATATAAGAAGAATTGGAGAATTTTGTCGAACCCAAAAGATCTTTCTTCCGTAGATATGCACACCAAATACACGTAGCGTAGTGTGCGTGGGAAGGTTCCACAAGCACACTTTACAGTTACACCCACAGACACGTACTCACATACAATAATTATACTCAAACATGCACAACATTAAGCACTTATCTATTTAATTTTTTTACTACATATTTAATTTCTTACTACTTTAATTTTTAATATTTTTATTTTATTATAATTGTTATAGTTCTTTTTTAACACCTACTGTATTTTCATCTCTGGAATCTGGAACGCTGTCGTCTCCCTTCTTGGAGGTGGGCGTTAATAGCTGCGATATTTACGTACGCAATGAATTTGTAAAATGTGTTTTTGTTCCAATAGAAATGATTATTATATTATTTATTATAATATTAAAAAAAAAAACCGGTCAAGAGCGAGTCGGACTCGCGCCAAAAGTGTGCTATTTAGAGACATCGTTTAATTTTCCTGTAATCTTTACATAAACTTCTAGTAGATAGAATCATTTTTCTCTGTGCAAACTTCGGAGATATTGGGGGAGGGGTATTTTTTACTTTTTTCATCAAACGTCGAAAATCATACGGCCTAAAAAATAAAAATATTTGAGAATGTGCAAACAGTGCTCTTTCATATAATACCCCACTTTGAATTTTTAAGAACCCTTATCCGTCCCTGTTGCAAAAAAAAATACATAGGTATTTTTAATTCTTTCTTCTTTGAAAAATAGTTGGGCAAACGTCATCTAAAACTACTTTAAATTTCAAGGTGATAGCATTAGTAGTTCTTGAGATATCCAGCTGTGACAGACGGACAGAAAGACAGACTGAGTCGCACCATAAGGGTTCCTTTTTACCATTTTGGTACGGAACCCTAAAAAGCCATTCTCAAGTGATGCGCTTACCAACGAACAGCATTACATTTTTATTTATTAATATACAAATATTTATTCATAACATAAGATTTACAATATATTTAAAATAATAATAAATGTAAATGTGAGAAAATAAGCAAAAGAATCATAGGGCATTAAAAAATTCGTCTGCATCGCTGTCAATAGGAACAGTGCCCAAAAGGCTAGCAGCATTGCCACGTTGTATGGCGATGCTAATTCTTTGGCCAAGAAACAGGCCAGCCCTCTGGTCACGTGAAGAGTCGACTAATCGCTTGGCGATATCTCGAAAAACCAAGTGGGCACTCGGATCCCATGGCCCTAGTGTTTAAGCCCCAAACAGCTCCAACATATTTATAACTCCCAATCAGGTTGGAATATTTTCGCCGTTTGAGATTTTCTGCACCAGTAGCAGCCGCTCCAGCACAGCCCACCGTGCTACGAAGGTGGAATGGCGCAAGGGTGTCGACACAATATGTTGCATCCCATACCAAAGGGCTGCCTAACTTTAAGGGCATTATGGTCATTCCGTCTGGTCTCTTCCCATCGTCGCGTGCCAGGCCGTTGGGTTCTAAAATAGCATGCCTGCGGGGTGCCCCCCAGCGGTGACAAGAGCACGACGGATGATGTCATTAATGCTGGCGTGCCGTGCTATCCGACCTGCGCTCCTACTGCAGGATAGGCAATGGTGTCATGGTGCCAGTCGACCGCTTCACCGCACTGACAGCGATGCGGAGCGCCACAAGGAGCGCCCAAACGCAGACAGGTAGCGAGCCGGAAGGTGGTGTCACCCAGCATAGTGCCTATGTTGGGTGACGGGAGTGCTTGAAGCCAGAGCCTCCTACTCACCCACAGCCAGCAGACTCAGCAGTATTGGTGGACGTATTGATAAGATTATTCCGTACCAACCTGCAGAGCGGCTCAAAGATACCATTTTCAAGACACATGTTAAAAATATAGGTTAAGTGTGGCACAAGAATGGTTCTATGATCTTTTAATAACTGATTCGGCAGATTATCCCAACCAACGGAACACTGATTTTTAAGCGTAATTATTATACCAGCAACTTCATCTTCATCGGTGTCAAAAAGAACTGCCGAATCGAGGTTATGTCCAAGAGAATCTATAGTTGCTATTGGTTGTACCGGTGTTATTTGTTCCGCCAACGATTTGCCAACATTGGAGAAATAATTATTTATATTATTTACAGAGCTCTGCGGAGAGTCCCCTAGAGTGAGCAATTCCTTAGGATAGTTCACGTCTTTAGTGGTATTTGTGACTTTTTTTATTGTGTCCCACAACTTTTTGCTGTCTTTACCAGCTTTTTGAACGAGTTCTCTGTCATAGTTACGTTTAACTTTTCTTAATATCTTGTTACAAAAATTCCTATAGCGAACATATGTACTATTAATGATAGGGTTATCTGGAGACGATTTAGCCTTTTGGTGTAGTTTATCCCTGTTGCGCATGCAGCGCATGTTAGAAACAATGTTTATTGTTTTTATTGCTTAAAATAATTTTATTTCAATTTCCAAGTAACGATTTCTGACATTCGTCATAATAATTACTCGAGTCAATAGAAATTAACAAAAAAATCGTTTGGAATAATCGCTTTCGCACATCAATACAATAAAAGAAACAATAATGGTCGGCGATTTTGAACACAAATTGAGTAGTGGTAATGAATAATACGTGTTATTGGACCTGTGTTTGAGTATTACGTTAAGATCTGGGCATTTTCATGTTGTTTATAATATTTGCAATAATATTTGTCACATTTTAAAACGTAGGACTACATGCGTGTGTGTGATATTTGTGAAAAGTAAAAATGTAAACACACACGATTGGCGCGAAACTTCTACTTTCAATATCAAAAAACTTCATTATCACTGCTTAATTAAGTTAAACAATGATGAATATTCGTTAAATAATTAAATGATGTGTTATTTGCTGCCCCTGGAGTTGAGTGTGGATGTTCGAAATCCTCAATTTTGATGTTTTTTAGCCTCGACCACCACTGTCATCAAAATGGCGATTATCGCATTTACAGACTTGGATATAGGTAAATGAATAAACTTGCACGCTAAATATGTAAGATTTAATGGCGTTAACATATGAGTTTTTTATCCGACTCTCTTAATTAACGCACATTCATAAGCTTTGATGGGTAGCGTAATACATATTTACATAATCATTAAAGGTGTCGACATACGTCATTCCAAGGTCCAATGGGACCCATTACCGAGCCGGCGGAGGTTCGTGTGTTCGGGTCCAATCGGGGCGCTTCCGAACTATACGGTTAAAAACTAACAAAGTTACATTAAAAACAACCAGCAAAAAAACACAAAAAAAGACCTGTGCGATGCCAAAAAGGCTCCTATCTCAGCATCATGATGCGATATTTTTTTTTAAATGAATGCCGCAGCGCTGGTATTCTGATAGGGCCTAATATTAACCCGAGACGGTCAAAAACATTACGAAGTTGTGAAATATAATTGATCGTCTAGGGCCCGCCTTAGTCCTTTTATAAGCATAGATTCTAGAAGGATTTAAACACAATTTACAAGAAATGCAACAGAAACTCTGTTCAAACATCGCTTCGTATTTAACGTTCGCTACGAAAGTGGTTCCAACTTAACATCTATTTCAAAACTATCCTCAGTGCGGAAAATAAGGATATCTTCGTAACTAATCTAACAGGACGGTCAGGGACGGTTCTCGTTTGGACCAGACCCATTTATACTAAAACTGAATTGCTTTTAGAGGCTGTAAGTTCAACTTGTGAGATACTAAAACCATTCATGGAGATATAATCTGGATATTTACTATTTCACGTACGATTTTAGTTGTTAAATGTTATGTTAGATTGATAAATTGACACAGATAAGCATTATTTAGTGTTATTGTGCATTCAAAACGGTGAAGGAAAACATCGTGAGGAAACCGGTATGTCCTAGAAACGAAAATTCGAAGACATGTGACATCTACCAACCGTCACTGAGTCCGCGTAGTAGATTACAGCCCACTCCCTAAGAGGAGGCCTGTGTCTCAGCAGTGGGAACATTATAGGCTGATTATACTTGTGTTTAAACCTAAGGCTCTTTCCTAAGTCATGGCTGTCCGGCTGGTCCGAGAATACCGCACGGTCTCCGCTAAGACGGCGAGCCTCCTTGCCGGATTGCCGCCATGGGATCTGGAGGACAAAGTCCTCGCCCACATATGGGAGTGGCGAGAGGAGGCAAAATGCCGGGGCGTAACTCCGCTGCCGCGAGATATCACGGTACAGCGGACAGAGCTCCGGCGGGATCTCATAGCAGCACGGAGAGTGCGATTGTCGCAACCCAGTGCTGGGCACGCCACACTTGCGGCGATAAGTCCCCTCTTTGAGGAGTGGCTAGAGAGGCGCCACGGCGCCCTGACCTTCCGCCTGGCACAGGTCCTCACCGAACACAGTTGTTTCGGGAGATTCCTGTTAAGGATAAAGCGGGAGGAAACGCCAGGGTGTCACCACTGTGTGGATCGCCCGGAGGACACGGTGGAGCATACGGTGGAGGTCTGCCCGGCTTGGGTGGAGCACCGCCGCGTCCTCGTGGTGGCGATCAGCGGCGGCGATCTCTCGCGTCCGGCCTGGTCCAGGCCATGGTACGGAGTGAGAGTGCATGGGAGGCCGTGACCTCCTTCTGCGAAGCAGTAATGCTCGGGAAGGAGGAGGCGGAGCGCGTGAGGAAGAGGCAATCACTGCGTCCTCACGCCCCTAGTCGCCGCAGGAGACGCCCTGGACGGAAGTCAACAGCCGACTCCCGGCCACCGTAGGCGCGGGCTTGCGGGCGGCGAGCAATGGGCAGCTCGCCGCCGTGACGGGGTCCGCTAGGGCCGATGCCTGCCAGGGCCGCGGGTTGTTCGAAAGAGATACCGTGGCCCCTGGCACATGCAACTGAAGGAACACGGGTGGGTTTTAGTCAGTAAAAGTCTGACACGCCCTTCCGCTCAGCCCAGAGCGGTAGAGGTCAATTGATGATTTCCCACCCAAAAAAAAGACTCTTCCCTAAAAAAAAAAAACTGCCACATAGCCCAACTATGTGCCATTTTTGGTGTCCTGTCGGCGGTACCACGGTATTTAGGGTCGGCACAACATGTCTTTTCTTCCATACTTCTCTGTTAGTCGTCATTTCGGTAGTCACTCCTTGTCTAACCATATCATCATTCACACAACGCCTGCTGCCGCTGAAAACCAGCGCTTGGGCTGTCTCGTATAGGGTCTTAGCATTATGCTGAGCGATGGCCGTTTTGCGTGAATTTGACGCATGTTTACCCCCAACTTGTTCTTTTTTGTGTGTTTATGTCCTTTTTTCATGCGTCATGTTTGCCGCAAATAAATGCGTTTTCTTTCTTTCTTTCACACAGTCCATCCATCGTTTCGTAGGCATCCTTTTTAATATAGGTATAAGATGTTGAACAAGAGCACAACTACTGTTTGCTTAATACATGTACCTAGGTAGGTACTAGATTTCTCTACCTTCATCCAGTGGGGTAATTGCGTAACACACTAACAGTAACAATGGCTTTCATTTTGACCGTTCAACAATATTCATTGCGTTATTTACGTTGTTGAGCAGACAAATTTTTCGAACATATGAAGCAATGGATTAGTAATACCTATCTTTTAGAATGATTCAGTTTGTGATGGATAGGGTGTTATGTAATTCGGGTGCAGGGCATTCACTCTCTCAGAGCCAGTGTACCAAATCTCACCTTCATTAGGTATTATTATAGCTGTTTCATCGTTGCATATTATAAACTCATAGATACATTTCAATTTTCGTTTTTTGTTTTACAAATCTATTGAAACAGAATAAAAGGTATGCGAATCCAGTCGTAAAATGTATATATTTAAGCCCGGTATCCACTGACGCGTAACGTCATACGCCTGTATATTTACAGCACTACATACACTCACTGTTCACCCGATTAGAGAGAGATACAACATACAAAACAATAGCATTTTATTTCTCTTTCATACTTGGGTACTTGTAAATAAAGTGCGTTATACGGAGATTGGTCACAATGGGTAACTATTGGTGCACGCTCAACTGATGTCATTTTTCCAATTTTTTTTTGGTAAATCTTTGATGTTACGCTCCAGTGAAAGTGGGTTTTATATAGAGGGTTGATTTATCTGACGTTCAGTGGGATATGTCAATTTATGTTTTTAGAAAAGGGACAGTCATAACAATAAGTTCCTTGTGGCTAAGCCGCATGGGTTGATCAATCAGGTTAAGCTACGTTTGCCGCGGTTGGTCCTTGAATGGGTGACCATTTTACATATCAAGACCCTCCGTGTCTCGGAAAGCACGTTAAACCTATGTTGATCCCAGCTGTCATTCGTGGATATTTGGCAGTCGTAACGGGTCGTGAGAAGCCCGAAAGTCTGACACACACTAAGACAGGTGTCTTACCAACGGGTATCGTATTACCCAGTGACTGGATTGTGGAGGTCAGCTAGGCAGTCGCTCATGTAAAATTTTGGTATATAGCTGCATCCAGTTAGACTGGAAGCCAACCCCAACATAATAAAAAGTTGTTCTTATTGTTGCGTTTACTCCAACTAAATGCAGTGAGCAGGTAACCAATGTCTGTTCCTTCTCTACAAGGTGTCGTTTTGCATCCTCGTCAAATTCAAGGAGGTAACTATGCTACTGATTCTCGACACGAATTAATAATAAAATAATTCGGTTTTTTTTTTCTACTTTTCGGAAATCGGCATGTGTGGGGGACACATTTTAAAACGGGGCCTGTGTGAGACCGCAATGTAACTGCCCTTTTACACACACATAAAAACCCGGCCGCTTATACGATACCATAACGCGATTCTGTTCTTTGAAAGTGATGTATTCTGAAATACTGTGAAACTTGAATAACTAAAAAAACAAGTATGTATTCATTATTTACCAGGGATCGTAATTTTATTTGAATATTTATGTCTTTCAAAACGGCCTCCTGAAATTTGACGAGGATGCAAAACAACAGCTTGTATAATAAGAAAAGGACTTTTCTATGTAGTATCTACGATACTAAAGCATAATAAACGAAGCATAATTATTTAATCAGCCTATAACGTCCCCGCTGCTTGGACGCAGGCCTCCTCTCTGTGAGAGGGACTGGTCTATAATAATCACGTGGTGGATGACCACGTACTACATCGTGAGGATACGGCATGCCCTAGAAACAAAAATTCAAAGTCATGTGACTTCTACCAACCCGCACTAGACCCGTGTAGTGGATCACACCTCACTCTCTCTCGAAGAGAGGAGCCCTGTGTCCCAGCAATTGGGACGTTGTAGCCTGATTATGTACACGACACTAAAAGGCTGTTATAATGTTTAATAACGTCTCGTCAGAAAACTCTATGTACCAAATTAAATCCAAAACATATCGTATTCATTATTGAACGAAACGGACGTAAGCGGTTTACTTACGATCAGTGTATTTATAATACGTAGACGTCGGAATACTTAATCCGTATTTACGATAAATCGCGAGAGGTTCGGGAAATCTCGGAGTAAGTCGTAACATAAGACGAGACAGACTATTTAGGTATTCACTTGATCTTAGTGAAATACTAGGTGACAACTACGTACGGGGAATTTCAGCAGTCCTAGAAGGGGTAACTTACCAATGACCATTCAACAAATATTTGTATGTCCTAGAAATGCGGGGTAATTGCGTAACACACTAATGTAGCAATGGCTTTCATTTTGACAGTTCAAACACATTCATTGCGTTATTTACGTTGTTGAGCAGATTAACTTTTCGAACATATGAAGCAATGGATTAGTAATATCCTTCAAAATGATTCAGATTGTGATTGATATTATAGTGTGTTATGCATTTAGATCGTCTTATTTGATTGTACGCCACTGCTTATGGCATACACATTTCCAACTTAGACTTTTCCCAACTATATTGGGGTCGGCTTCTAGTCTGACCGGATGCAGCTGAGTACCAGTATTTTACACGGAGCGCCTCCCTATCTGACCTCCACAACCCAGTTACTGGGTAATACGAAACCCCTTGGTAAGACAGGTTGTCAGATTTTCGGGCTTCTGACGACCCGTAACGACTCTCAAAGATCCACGAATGATAGCCAGGACCAACGGCTTAACGTGTTTTCCGAGGCAGGGAGGGGTCGGAGGGGTCTTAGTATGTAAAGATGGAAATTTTAGTAGAAGGGCCTGTAGTTTTTGTCCAAACGATCTCTACGTACGTATGATTGTGTTAACTAACATATGACACAGGAGCGGTACGTATTCTATGTGGAGCGTTGTTTTAGTTAATAATAGCAAGCATCCACTCGCGGCTTTGCCTGCATGGGATGTCGATAACAAGTAGCCTATGTCATTCCCCAGGGTTCAAAGTATCCCCAAACCAAATTTCATCAAAATCGTTTCAGCCGCTTTGAAGATTAGTCGGACAAACCATAAACAAACAGACAACAAAAATAAAATATAAAAATGTTTTTTTGTTATAAGTACCGTAAATACTTTCCTATGCATTTAGTAAAAAGCTGTTATAATAACAAGTGTCTGTTTGTTAGACACTTAAATTTTATTTATTTGTATCTATACAAACCCCACCATACTAACACAAGAAATATAAATGCAGTACATAAGTCTTTACATGACCATTCCACTCCCTAACACAACTCTTTCAAGCCACTAAAAGTACCAAGACAAAGACCAAACAAAGGTCGCCGGTCGCTGTGACACTAGGACTCCAGTAGGTTCGTAAAGTAAATAAATCGAATTTAGTCGTCTCGGAGCCCAAAGTTTCTTTCCACAAAGGTAGAGATATGAAGTTAGTGGAGTTTCTATTATTCCGTACCGGGAGTACAGATCTTGCTTCGTACCAAACGCTGTGTACAATTTAAATGGAAATTGGTTTTACATACTTAATTTTAGTTGTTGAGACTTTCTTCTCCTGAGATTTATGTTTACCTGGTTATGGTTTTGTTTCATGATTCCTGAGCTGTGATAATTATTTGGGAACTATAAATTGTCTTGGTTTAGGAGATATCGAGATGTGAACTAATGTAAAGAACTTTGTTCTGGTGAGAATGGTTGAAAAGTAAAGGATTTTGAGTTTTATGGAGTTGATTATATAGTTCTATTTTGTCGCGATAAAGCCTGAAGAATTTGAGATAATTTTCCAGTTATGGAACTACAAACTGTGTGTCATACTTTACAAAGTTCAAATTCTATTGCAACCAAACATTTATTAGGACCTTCATGCTACAAAAGGTCACTCAAAAGTCGACTCAAAATACATTTCACCGAAATATATAAATAACTGATTAAGTAGCGATGGAATATGAACGATCTGAACACTGCTATAATTGCTGATAACTTGCAACTCAAAGCTAATGGAAGGTCAGCGCTACATAATCTAGGACTGAACTTTTTTTATCTTTTGATCAACTAACACAGACATCATACAGCTTTTCAAAAAGGGGTGCCGTGTAGAGACTTTTTTATTGAAATGTTTATCGTTTCTTTTCAGCTTGTCGATACTTGTCAACCCTCAAACATAAGCTCACCATATCACAGACAACACGAATAAAAAAAGAAACAAATGTCACAAATATCGCCATGACATAAGCGTAGGAGTCAACCCGTCACCCGCCGCGTTATTCTGTCGTTACTGGCCATAAACCCTTCAATGCATACAAAAAGCTTCATTTTCAATTTCGTGCCGGTTCGTTGGCCGGCAATATGTCGGTCGGGTACGGTTCTAAAACATATTTTACGCGTTCGCTTCGAGATCGTGAAGGGTTTACTATGGTTTACGGTCTGACTATCGCTTTCGATGTGAGGATGACCTAATTCGGTTATTTTTACGTAGCTGGGTGTAAGTTCGTTTGAAATGGGGTTATGGCTTGAGATTGCTTCTGAATCTTGTTGTTTATTTTGATTTTGTTGTGGTTTTATTGAAAAAAAAATACACCGAAGTTTATAAAAAGTAAATTAATAAAAAATAGGTCACAGTAATATACTGCATGATTATGCAACATATTATGCGCTATGTACGTTATAGGCTGATTAGCCAGTGAGAGGGAATGAGTCGTAAACTACCACGCGGGTCCAGCGCGGGTTGATAGATGTCACATGTTTCGAATTTTTGGTTTTAGCACATGTCGGTTTCCTCACTATGTTTTCCTTCGCCGTTTTTGAGAGCAGTGGTGATGAAATAAATTATACAAAGTAAATCGCCTGCCTGAATTCCAACCCACAACCGTAGTCGGAGCTGTTACCACTGGGCCACGACTACTCTCAATATACTGGAACTCTTTATATTTCAATCATAGTAGTATTCATTTCTGATAAACACTCGCGTATTTCCTTATATTTTTACCCTATTCCGAATAACATAGCCAACAAAAACATGTAATTACGAACACGGTAGGAAACCAGGATACCCTATAACCTCCGAGGAAAAAATTATTACACCCCGAAGGCATGTTAATACACAAGAAGCAATCTATTACAGTCATTCTAATCTTTATTACAATGTATTATATCTGAGTATCGACATCATTTTATGGCGTCTCGTATCCTCGGGGTGTAATTTCCGTAACACCCTGTAGCTATTTACGAGGGACAGGCTTAAAAGCTATCTGGACGTTAAAATTTATATTATAGACGTCTACGGCTCCCATTTTTTGTTTTCACAGCACTTTTTCAAAGATCCTCTACGTGTTCTCATACTTGAATGTTAATAGGACCATAAACAGAGCTTGTTTTCTTTTTAAATGTCCTGTTACTTTCACCGATAACTAAGCTGGTAAGAAAACTAATATTTCGTAATTTTATTGTTATAGGAAATAATCTTGACAAGCTGAAGAACCAATAAACAAAATGGAAAGTAATATAGCGCCCAGCTGCATGGTGGTGACACCCCATCACCTGGCCACACAGAGTGCCGTAGCAATCCTCAGAGAAGGAGGCACTGCTATCGAAGCAATGGTTTCAGCAGCCGCAACAATAGCTGTAGTGTACCCACATATGAACAGCATTGGAGGCGATTCATATTGGCTCATTGTTCCACCCAGCGGTGATCCTGTAGTAATCGAAGCTTGTGGAGCTGCCGGCTCTTTAGCTACTCCAGAGTTCTATGAGCATTACCATAAAATTCCAAGTAAAGGCCCAAAGGTAGCCAACACAGTTGCTGGCACTGTTGGTGGATGGGAAGAAGCTCTTGAATATGTCTCTGAATGTGGTTACCAAAGAATTTCACTGAACAAGTTACTAGCAGATGCCATTAAGTACGCAGAAGAAGGGTTCCCAGTTACAAAATCTCATCACATGAGCTTAAAGAATTTGCAAGCCGCAGGGAATCTCCCATCTGTATTCGAAAGTGTTTTTCTGCCAGATGGAGAAGTTCCAAAAGTTGGGGAGACATTCCGCCAAACGCAACTAGCTGAGACTCTGAAACATCTAGCTGAGAATGGTCTAAACAGTTTCTATAACGGCGATTTGGCAAATTTGATTGCTGAAGACATAGCATCGGTAGGCATGCCTATCACCAAAACAGATCTCGCTAACTACGCTCCAGTTAGGAAAGATCCTCTACGATTACTGCACAGTCAGGGCGAGATATTCAATGTTCCTCCACCATCGCAAGGTTTAGTTTCGCTGGCTATTCTTGGACTCTTGGACAAGTTAGGCATTGATGGTCAAGATGAGGGGCAATTAATTCACACTACAGTAGAAGCTACTAAACAATGTTTTAAGATGCGAGACCAGTACATTACTGATCCAGCGTTCATGAAAATTGATCCCAATTCATTGTTGACGAGCCAAAGTTTGTTTAAAATGGCCAGGGATATTGATTTTGAACAAGCATCTAGTGTTGATGTGACCAAAGGTCCTGGGGACACAATTTGGATGGGAGCAATGGATAGTAAAGGTTTTTCTGTTTCTTTTATTCAGAGTACGTATCATCAGTTTGGAAGTAATGTGGTGCTTCCCCAAACAGGTATCTTATGGCACAATAGAGGTATAGCATTTACTTTGGACAGAGACCACATCCTTTGCATAAAGCCAGGAAAGAAACCTTACCATACACTGAATGCTGCTGCAGCACGCCTTCACGATGGTCGTATTTTAGTTTATGGGACCAGAGGAGGCGATGGGCAGCCCCAAACGCAAGCAGCAATCTTCCACAGATACGCTGTACAAGGCAAAGGCTTGCAGCAAGCAATATCAGAACCTAGATGGCTTTATGGAAGAATTGCTGGTGATCCACAGACTACTCTGAAGTTAGAAGGCAGGTTTTCGGAAGAGACTGTTGAGTCTTTAAAAGAGCTGGGTCATGACATTGTTATGTTACCGGATTATAGTGAAGATGCCGGTCAAGCTGGGGCTTTGGTCAGGCATACTGATGGAAATATGGAAGGGGCTTTCGATGTAAGAAGCAATGGAAGTGCTGGTGGATTTTAATTATAAATGACAGACCTTTACATGTGTATGTAAATGTAAAAACTATCAGGCATATGCTATAGTGTCAAAATTTTCATACTTTAGACTGAATTAGACTTAAAGCGCCTTTTTACAAGCGACTATATCGAATGATTTTATTCCGACGTGTTTACCAATGAAGTAGTTACCCGATTGGCGATTCTCGTAGTTTTAAGAACGTTCACAGTCTGATCTCAATCTTAATCTGTCAAAAATACCTCTAATTTCCCTACATTTTTAACAAGTTTTTGACATTGATTGTCGCTGAGATGAGATTGCGACTAGATTTTGAACGTTTTTAATTACGGGAATTGGCCTTCTGGTTAAATACTTTTAATCAAAAGTCAATATGCGTCGTAACGAAACGAGGGTGCCTTGTAAGGAGGTGTAAACAGACTAACTAGAGGAACGGACGAACGACGAAAGGTAGAACTGACGTAAAAAATGTCAGGGAGTGGTGCTACATACGGCTCATAAACTTATCATTCTAGATGTCGTTATGATAAGGTGAACAGGGTTGAAAATTTAAGCAGGATTGATGATATAAAACAGCATTTAGATAGCATTTATTGACATTTATATGTAGGTTAGAAATTGTATGTTAAAAAATCTAATTAGTTAATTAGTTTAGTCTTAATTAGTTTTTAGTTGCGTACTTAGTTTTTTTTCTTTTTAAACGTTGTCCCACACTAGGAATTACTTCTGTATCGTGGGTGCGTTTACAAACATTTAAACTCACATACACAAACAGCCAGACCCGGAACAACGACTTGTAGGCAATACAAATATTTGTTCACTGCGGGAACCGAATCCGCGACACGCAGCGCAGCAGTCGATTTTTCAGCCACTGCGCCAACCGTGTCGTCACATTTAATGTTTAATCAACCAGAAAATAAAAGGAACGAACAAACTCTTCCAGTTACTTGTAGACTGGGAAAATTATTAAGTTCTATTATCAAAACTTTTTTTAATTCATCGCTCAAAGACACAAGCTTTCCTGGAAACTTCCTTGGACATTTTTGGAACTGTCAGAACCAAAAGTAAAATTTGTGAACTCCCAAGACTTATTTCAGAGGGAACTTGGAAGTCTTTTGTCTTTTAAAAAATGAACCGAAAGTGAAGCTTAAAATTAACAGTCTAGGAACAGTTTTAAATTAGACAATCTCTTTGAAATATATGGTCCGTTTCCTGAACAGTGGTCGGCGATAATTCACATTTATTGGAAAGATAAGGGAACGAACAAAGAATGGATGTAATTCAAAAAACGACGCTTTAAAATAATATTGGAGTTTGGTTTGACGTGGTATTGGTACGCACTGCGAATTTTTTGATAAACGAAGCAATAAATAAAAATTAATGGGAATGTTATGGAAGGAATCTCATCAAAAAGGTTTTTTTTTTGTTTCCATGTCCTTGTTTTGAAGCGTTTCGTCCAGATTGTCGATGATTTAGGCCCCGTATTAGCTAGGGACAAAAACAATCACATCAGCTCCCCGATAGAGATATTTTGATAACGTAAGTACTACCTACGATAACAGAGGAATTCTAGATTATTATCAACATTGCTTGGCAAGTATCTAATTACCAGTAATATCACCAATCTCTAATAATGTAGTTACAGTATAATAATTCTATTCAATTCATTTATTTTTCAGATTATAAAATCCAATTTGTTAGTAGATATATACACAACTTAAACACTAGTGTTAGTACATCCATAATAATTGTTAGTTACAATGGCCTTAAAACTATGTTAGTATATTACACCACAAACTAAGTTAACAAAACAACATAACACACACACACATACATAATGTATTATTTTTATAATCGCTATTTAAAATGTTCAAGTATACCTTCAGGCTCAAAAATGTGTTTATGTATGCTCAAATAAAAAAGTCAGTAAGCTTTTTTATTAGTTTTGTATACTTGATTTAAATAATACGAATTTATGGATAAATATATACAATAAAAGTTAGAAATATTATTAAGGTATCAACAGGAATTAATTTACGTAAATAAAATTATGTTTTAGAACTTTTTTTATTTTATAAGAACCATCATCTTCCTGCCCTTATCCCATGTTACTTGGGGTCGGCGCAACACTTTTTCTTCTTCCATTCTCCCCTGTCAACCGTCACGCTATCATTCACTCCCTTCTCTTTCATATCATTCCTCACACAATCCATCCATCTTTTCTTCGGCCTTCCTCTCCCTCTCCATCCATCAACATGTATATTCATCACTCTTTTAGTCACATGCGTTTCGTCCCTTCTCATCACATGCCCATACCAAGCCAAACGATTTCCTTTCAACTTTTCTGTCACTGGCGCCACTTTCACACTTCCCCTTATATACTCATTTCTTACTTTATCCATTCTCGTCACTCCACACATCCATATCAACATTCTCATCTCCGCTACATGCATTTTTTTTTCATCCGTCTTCTTCACAGCCCAGCATTTAGATCCATAAAGTACGACAGGCCTTATCACGGACTTATAAATTTTCCCCTTTAACTTGAGGGGCATCCGTGGGTCGCAAGTTGTTCCTGTGACCTGTCGCCATTTCATAAGAACCATTTAATATTATATTATACTTTGCTCATTACGACAGATTATAATATACATTTATGTACTTAACTGTTGTTATATAAAATAAATTGTAGATGGAATATCTGAAAAACGAAGAGGATAATATTACGAAAAAGGCAAATGATAAAAGTCGCTCGAATCACATAGTAGCAACTCCCTTATAACCTTATATATTTAATACCATAGATATAAAAACATTTCTATGTTTAATACCTACCCACGTAACCACGTTTTCAAAATACGAGAACGGACCAGCAACTCCAAACTCAACATACCTACCAACAAATTTCACTAACATTCACTGGGCGCATTGGCCTGAGTCTTCGAATTAGCCATGCCACAAGTAGCACGCACAATACCCATAGACAACAATAAATCTGTATACGATTCGTATCAGTTACATTGTCTATTGTCTACCCGTCGGCCCTATAGTTTCAGTTCATTGAAGTGATCTTAGGGATCTATCGATCTATTGTGGAGTCAAAAGGATCATGATTGGAGAGATATCTACATACTATGTGTGTGAGTAGCTATTTTTGGAACAATCGGGATTATTCTATGTGCTTGGTTTACAGATCGTGTTTTGTCTCGCAGAGGTGGATTGATTAGATTTTGGAACAATGTGGGATGTTGAAATTAGGTGTGTGTTTTGGTGGTGTTCGTTGATTTGGATAAGTTGATAATAATATTTGTTCAAAAATCAAAATCAAAAGTCATTTATTCAAATTAGGCTGAGAATCAGCACTTTTCGAACGTCAAAATTACAAAAGACAGTGCCCCAAAAACGCCCGCCCTTCACCACTTCTTAGTGCAAATTCAAGATGGAGGCTACGAATATTTAAAAAAATTCGCAGCCGCCATCTTGGATTTTCATTTTGAACTTCGTTCCTTCCGGGAGGTCCCCCGACCCGACACGTTTTTTAATTTTCTTCAACTTGCTACGAACTACGCCCTTGGCGGTGCAGCATTTTTTGACTTTCACATAACATCACGCCTGAAATCCCCGAGAGATTAGGCAAAGGTATATACCCACATTTCGCCAGTAAACATAAGTCCCATGTAACAGGGGACGGGGCTGACTTTAAATAAACATGTATGGGGTACCTAACACTTCCTATTAAAATGCAAATAATTCTCTCCACCCATAACTCAGGAACCCCTCGTCACATAGCAATAATATTCCCCATATTAAATTCTAAATCAGAATTATAATATTACTAACATGGTAGTACTTTTAGGGCATAATACTCGTAAATACAGCGCTTAAAACAGTTGGCCTAAAACTGTCTAAGACTCTCATTGGGGGCTGAACTGTGGCCTGCGAAGTTCAACGATACAACTTCATACGACACTAGTAAAGTTTGCCCTTACCACGGTAAGGTCGTAAGACTTGTCTTTTTTTTTTCGGTAAGAATTTTCTTGGGTGAGAAAAGTAGAAACTAACTTTATGGGTGTTTAGTAGCAGGGATTGGTGGATTTGTTTGCAAATTTGTGTGTGTTTTTTTTTACAAGCTTTTATTTAACTTGCGATGTATGTATGTATGTTCGGGTGGACTCTTGCAACTCAATTTTGAAGGAGATATCTTCACCTGATTGAGCTGAAATTTTGGGTGCATGTGTAAATCGGATGACAATGTAAAATTATTATGACATGGAGCTGATCTGATGATGGAACCGGAAGGTGGCCATAGGAACACGGTAGTTAAACGATACAACCCCATCGAGTTTGGACTCGTTTGATTCGCCTTTACGAGTACTTTGGTGGTAGATGGTAACCAGGGTCTGATGATGGAGCTGGAAGATGGCCATAGGAACTCGGTAATTAAACGACACCACCCCATCGAGTTTGGGCTCGTATGATTTGTCTTGACGAGTACTTTGGTGATAGATGGTAACCAGGATCTGATGATGGAGCTGGAAGATGGCCATAGGAACTCGGTAATTAAACGACACAACCCCATCGAGTTTGGGCTCGTATGATTCATCTTGACGAGTAATTTGGTGCTAGATGGTAACCAGGGTCTGATGATGCAGCTGGAAGATGGCCATAGGAACTCGGTAATTAAACGACATAACCCCATCGAGTTTGGGCTCGTATGATTCGTCTTGACGAGTACTTTGGTGCTAGATGGTAACCAGGGTCAGTTGATGCAGCTGGAAGATGGCCATAGGAACTCGGTAACTAAACGACACCACCGCATCGAGTTTGGGCTCGTATGATTTGTCTTGACGAGTACTTTGGTGCTAGATGGTAACCAGGGTCTTATGATGGAGCTGGAAGATGGCCATAAGAACTCGGTAATTAAACGACACAACCCTATCGAGTTTGGGCTCGTATGATTCATCTTGACGAGTACTTTGGTGCTAGATGGTAACCAGGGACTAAAGATGAACAGGTAGCTTAAGTGCAATAAACGCATATAACGGAAAAACACTGCTACGCGCTACGAACTACGCAGTAGTCAATCTTACATAAGAAATACAAAAAAGTTAAAAATAAAATAAAAAGAAAAAAAAAACTTTTTAAAAACAAGCTTGTATTACTTATTAATAAAAAGGACTAAAAAGTTAAAAATAATTTAAACCTGATAAGAAATAAATAAAAGCGTGTTACATTGTGTTCTAAATGTTCTTTATTGTTCCATCAAAATGTAACACGCTTTTATTTATTTCTTATCAGGTTTAAATTATTTTTAACTTTTTAGTCCTTTTTATTAATAAGTAATACAAGCTTGTTTTTAAAGAGTTTTTTTTTTCTTTTAATTTTTGTTCTTTTAATTGTTTTCATTCAAGCAGCAAGAATGAAGTGGGGAGCGCAAGACCGGTCAAAGTCGTGACGCCAGGAGGAGGTAAGTCCAGCATTAGAGGTCTTTAGGTTGAAATGGTGATGATGACAAAAGCAAGGTGCGTTCGTTATTGAAAAAGCTTGCGCTGGAAGCTTGGTATATACTCGTATACATTGATGATTAATAAGTGAGTATGATGTAGAAATGATAGCATGGGTAAGTGATGCGATACAACGGGAGGGGTCGGGGAACAAAAATTCACGCGGGCAAAGTCGCGGGCAGATACTAGTCTTTAATAATAATAATAATTATTATTATTAAAGATTATTCACCAGCAACTTGCTTTGAAATATAAACTTGTCGACTCTGAGGTACCGTATTACAAGTATGTGCCCGACCCAGTTCTCGAAAATGACCATGTCACGTTGTACTGGGATCGGTCTATCATCACTGACAGGACCGTTGTCGCCAACAAACCTGATATAGTGGTGATAGATCGATTAGTGCGCCGCGCAATGATTGTTGATGTTACCATTCCACATGACGGGAACCTCGTGAAAGCTGAGAAAGATAAACAAATCAAATATCTTGACTTAGCACGCGAGGTTGTTGACATGTGGAATGTGAGCTCAACTGTCATTGTGCCGATTGTCGTATCGGCCAATGGGCTGATGGTCGAAAGCCTCGATCAACATCTATCGAGGCTCTCGTTAGGCGGTTGGATCAAGGGCCTGATTCAGAAGGCAGTACTCCTCGATACGGCTCGCATTGTGAGGAGGTTTCTATCTCTGGAGCCCTAACCACCGGTAGCTTGGACCCTGCTCCCGACACCGGTGGATCACTATTTTTTATATTTTTAAATGTTTTTTATTTTTTATTTATTCATACTAATATTTAAAAATGTAATAAAATAAGACGACTAAATAAATAAACGACATAATAATAATTTATTTCAGAACATAATTCCATATAAAATTATTAGTAGTACGGCTTAAAAACTATGTTACTACCTTTTTTTTTTTTTGGGTGAGAAATCATCAAATGACTTCTCCCGCTCTGAGCTGAGCGGAAGGGCGTGTCAGACTTTTACTGACTAAAACCCACCCGTGTTCCTTCAGTTGCCTGTGCCAGGAGCCACGTTATCTCTTTCAAACAACACGCAGCCCCGGCGGAATCGGTCCTAGCGGACCCCATCAGTTCGTGCTGACATCTCTTTGAGGCAACTATGTTACTACCTTAAAACTATACTTATTAATTAATTTAACTGACATTAATTTTAACTGACATTAAATAGGACAGCACCAGAACTATGCATCTTATTCCAGTACCTCATAATAGGAGACTCCACATTCTCTGTTATGGTGTTTAGAAGGCCATTGGGGCTGCCCCGCACACGACACATCAGGGAGGCCACTCTCTTGCGCACAAAAAATGAAAGTAAATAAAGCTATTTAATGTGAAAAAATTACGCACACACCTTTAATGCAGTAGGTATAATGCTTTGCATATTCAGTCGACATTAAAACCTAAACTGGCAAACATCTAATGCACTCCTCGCTAAAACCAGCAAGGCATCATAAATTACATTAATACTGCGCAATGTGCAGCAAAATCTTTATTATTCACATTCGTTATTACATAGTAGGCCCAACCTTGCCACTGAAAATAGATAAGCACAGAAGATCATCAGTAAAAATCTCACCAAGAAAACTTAGGCTGAAGTGAGCAGCCGGTCTATTCTGTAAACATTTAACCGTGAAAACTTAGGTGAAGTGAGCTTAGAAGGTGGGGTTTTAGTCGGTAGGAGTCCGACATAACCCTCCGTTCTTCCCAGACGGAGGGTATCCAAGAGCTGAGCTATGAGCTGTCAATCCTCCTAATGCTAGGGATTGATACTATTGACAAGCTCTTTACAGTATAGATTAGCAGTTCCATACAATGAGCGCAAACATGTGCACGCACACAGTAGGCGCGTATATCTATGTATGTACGGTGATCTCTAACTGTCTCAAACGAATACTAGCCTGTCTTTTCTGTAAAAATTTCACCGTGAAATCTTAGGTGAAGTGAGCTGTCATTTCACCTGTCGATCTATTTTGTAAAAATGTCATCGTGAAAACTTAAGTGAAGTAATCTTGAAGTGAGCGGTCAATAATGTCAATGTCTAGCATCAGGTGGAATAACTCACTTCAGCTAAGTTTTCACGGTGAGATTTTTACAAATTTGATTGGCTGAAGCTGGAGATCAATTGACAGCTCACTTCACCTAAGTTTTCACGGTGAGATTTTTACAGAATAAATAGGCAGTCGCGTGAGTGCGCGTGCATTTTCGCTTGATGTATGGAGCCAACCTTCTGTACCCTTCTATTTTGTGGTATCGGTTAAATTAAGATGAATGCGGTCACTTCATTATTCTGTAAGTTTAATTTCGCAATGTTTAGACCATTTGTTTAAATTATCAGGGAGCGTGACAAATAAGGAATTATTGCCTTTTTATACACGGAAACGGAGTTTGTTTTCGAGATTCGGCAATAAACGTCTCTTGCATTTTGTTCGAATCGACTGTCGAAAATGCAACAACAAAATAAAACATCATTGTTCGTCGAATCGTCGAAATTTGGTGCTGAGCAACACACGAATAGTGACAAATGTGTGCACTGACTGGACAGGTCCACTCAATCTGTGTGGTTATTTCCTCAAAAGACCATTTCAAACCTCAATCTACATTGGCTTCACATGATCTGACCAAAATTATGTCTGGTCTTTAAAAGAGACCTCTGAATTTGTTTCAACCTTTCTTCTCAGGTAGGAAACGCCGACCCCATCCTTGTTTTTAAAACATGATTGACGTGAAAAAAAAGTTTATACAAACCTACTTACAGAAATATAATCATAGAATACTCGGAAAAATTATGTAAAGAATCGGTATGCATTTTCACAATGACATAACACAATTTTGATTTGCAAACTATTCGGTAAGCTGTCCCAATAGATACACAACTTGGTTGTTCACTTGGATGCTTGAATAAGTTAGAGGAGTCAAGATCAATGCGGAATTAAAGTTCCTTGTACTCAAGAGGAAGCTGGAATTTTATTGAATAATTGTGGAAGTTCAAAACGATTTGATATCATTTTGGAATAGACTTAACGTGAAACTTTTAAATGTCAAAAATGTACGGTTAAGCCGACGTTATCACGACGTTATCATAATCCCCTTTATTTATAAACGTTGCTTAAAGTTACGTAATGGTTAGCGACTGTTTGACGTTTAAACGTCTATTAACTTTGATAGGCGTTTATAAATAAACCCCTAAGTACTTAACTTTAAGCAACGCTTATTTATTAATAAGCGTTGCCCAAAACCCCTGTTGTGTATCTAGTGATATAACTACTCTACGAGAATGCTACGTAATCTAACTTAGGGCTGATTTATTCAACGCCAGATAATTCTATCCGAGGAATAATTTTGAATTTTTGACAATTCTTCCATACAGAATCTGTCAGACGTCAATTTTATTCCACGAATAAGAATTATCTGTCGATTGAAAAGCTAAAGTAACAATCGACCGTGTGACATGGATTCCTAAATTCCTAAAGCCCAAAATATCATTCTTTGCATTTTCAAATTAGGAAGGCACTCGAAATTCAGAAAAGATTTTTTAGCGCCAAAATGACGTCGATTTCGCGGAGAATCGACTAACGAGGTCAATTGCAGCAATGGAACGCTCGCATGATGTAGAAGGCAGAAAAAAATAACGCCTTTGCCAATTTTCTTCTTATGAAACGTTTCCCGCCTAATGCTATCTTTTATCTTCTTTTCGCTCTGTAATCTTTGTTAAACGAATACGGAAATAACGTGCTTAAATGTTTTTGTAAATAATGGTATTATGGTTTAATGTTCCGTGTTGCTGGGGGGCTCGTGGCTAAATAAAAACAACCGCAGGGGTCGATCTTTAAGGTTACTCAACGCTTGCCGAGGTCAGACCGTGGATTTCATTTGTAGATCTTTGACAGTCAGAAGTCTGAAGTATTGCGTTACCCAGTAACTGGGTTGTGAACGTCAGATAGGCAGTCGCTCCATGTAAAATACTGGTAATCAGTTGCATCCGGTTAGACTGGAAGCCGACCCGAACATGTCTAGCTGGGTAAAGGCTAGGCAGACGACATAGCTTGTTGTTCTTTACTTCTTTACTAAAGGTAATGGCTGTGATAATGGTGATGATAACTACCCTACTTCCTAACGTGAAAGTTTGTATGGATGGATGGATATGATGGATGGGTGCTTGTTACTCTATCACGCAAAAACTACTGAACGGATTTTGTTAAAACTTTACAGTAATATAGCTTATACATCAGAATAACACATAAGATAAATTTTATCCCGATATACCCACGGGATCGATAAGTATGCAGATGAAACCGTGGGGCGCTGCTAGTGAGAAATTGACGAGGTTTCATCTCATAATTAGCCTATAATGTTCCCACTGCTGGGACACAGACCTCCTCTCGGAAGTGGGCCGTAATCGGTGGATTACGGCCCACTTCCTCTCACCGAGAGGGGGACCAATGGATCCGTGTGGTGACACGGGTCAATTGCCAGTTTATGATTCTGCATTCTGAAAAATGGTTTACCTAAATTATATTAACAAAATGAGGACTAAAAACCTCTCAACACCTCATAATTTAAATGCATTTCCCCGCTATAAGCCATGTACTTAAAACTCTAGTTAAGCTCTAGTTAGTTGCAGGTAAGTTGTATCACACTTTAACTAATGTTAATGAGTTCTCGTTTATGAATAACTGAGCATCGCTCCTCTTGGCTTGTTTACGCTGCATCTAAAGTAAAGTTAGTGTGTTATTACTGTTTGTTTTTTCATGAATGGAAGTTCTTTGTTTGCGTTCAATCTACATAAATTATTCATTGTTAACTCCACGGTTACTCTTTTAAAAATTATTGGCTTTTAAAATATTAGGAGCAGTGGTACTTTGAACCAAAGCAGTCACTTTTCTTTGTGTAAATTATTTCATCACCATTGATCTCAAGAAGATGAGGAAAAACATCATGAGGAAACGTGACATCCGCAAATCCGCACTGGGCCTGCGTGGTGGATTATGGCCCACTACCTCTCACGGTGAGGAGGCCTGTGTCCTACCAGTGGAAACATTACTCATAGGCTGATTATGCATGGCATGTTGTTTCAGCTTTAACTTATATACTTATAATTTTCACCTGAATTTAATAGGTAAGATAAAATCACGGCTGTATTTCCTGAAGGCATTAACCAGGAACAAATCCAGGTTTTGGACTGCTACCGAGTTTTTTCTAATGCAATAACTCAAAAAAAAAAAACGTGGTTCCGAGATCAAACACAGGATTATGATTTAACAAAATTATAGATGGATAAAAACATATCTACATAAATGTGTCTGTAGGTCCTAAGCTCAAGGCTGATATCACACAAACCGATAACCTGACAAATAAGCTTCACATACATAAATATCACATACCCAAAGGACATAAATGTTTCTGATATGTTTTGTCTTTCATGAGGGTTGATTTTCGCTCAATAGAAGCGGTTGCAACCACTAGACCATCTTTTTATTACCATCCTTTCACTTGGAATACCAAAGTATCATCAGCCTATAATGTTCCCACTGCTGGGACATAGGCCTCCTCTACGTGAAAGGGAGTGGTCCCTAATCCACCACACAAGCTCAGTGCGCGTTGGTAGATGTTAAATATGTTTTCGAATGTTCGGAGTGGTTTCCTCATGATGTTTTTCCTCACCATTTTGAGAGCAGTGGTGCGACCACTTGATCAACCTTTTCCCATATTACCAGTCTTTCTCTGAATACCAAAACATAAATAAAATTTGTACAAAAAACAAAGCACATTTTATCTGTCACAACATTTTCAGACGTCCATTTCTCATTCCTCGTTACCAATTAGATGTTGAAGTTTGTCTCGAAGCTGCGCTCTTGTGATATACAATCTGAAGTTACGACCATTTGTCACCTGTTCCTTTCAAGGTATTCTGTGAAAAACTCATACAATATGGGAAAATTTATAAAATAGGCCGCTTTATTTTTATCTTCGTTTGGATTGACTATCAGGGAATTCAGGTGTGTTCTATATGAAAACTTTAACAATGTCGTGATCGACTGACAGCATGTTTGTCTGTTCGTCAATCTTTTTGTTTTAATCTTCTTTTATTGTCCCACAGCTGGGCAAACGCCTCCCCATTAGATTTCGTCTATGTTCTATGTTACGGGTTTGGTTTCCGCACTTAGTCCTTCAAGTGGATCATTGTGCGTGGGCCATGGCGGCCGTCGGTGGTTGGAATAACCACCAGCCCAACTCCCTCCAGAAGTTTATTAAGTCCAGATTTCGTCTATATCAAAGTAACCAATAATACGAAAAAACGCCCTAGATACTTAAAACCATATTTCAACATCAATCCGAATTTATAATAATAATTTAATTAATTTTCACTTGAAGACATGAACATTAGTGTAGCCCTGAGGGGCAATTCTCGTAATTTTAAGAACGTTCACAGTCTGATCTCAGTATCAATCTGGCAAAAATACCTCTACATTAATTTCCCTACATTTTTGACAAGTTTTTGACATAGATTGTCGAATGTGAGATGAGATTGCGACTAGATTTTGATCGTTTTTAATTACGGGAACTGGCCTGCTGGTTCTTGTGCTATGAGTTCTTGTATCACAAGAGCCAGAATCGTTAGGATCTGTTTTCTATTTCTACGAAAATTTCCAATGAAAACTCTTTGCGGAACCTCCTGTAATTTATTGGGTTTCGCTTGACAGAATATGGCAATCGCTTCTAGGTAGTAGAACTGTAAATGCTCTTCTCAGAATCTTTGTTACGGGTCTTCAGAAGCCCGAAATTCTGACAACCAGTCCTATCAAGAGGTATCGTGTTGCCCAGTAACTGGATTGTGGTGGTCAGATTGGCAGTCGTTCCATGTAAAATACTGGTATTCGACCCCAATATAGTTAGAGAAAAGCTGGGCAGATGAGATGATGATATATATCCGTTTCTGATTCCTCACTTGCTTCAACGTAACGGTCGTACTAAAAAGGCTTCTGTGGAAACAGCAATATCTAGCAAGAACAAATTAATCAAGGTAACGATATATATTGACATCTATTGATCGCTGGTCAGTTTCATGCATAATTATCGGGATACTTCTGTATAGTCTTTTAGCTCCAACAGCTACAACCCAACAGCAACCTTATTAAAACCATAATAAAGATCAATGTGATTTTAACAGACTTGACAGTTGCAGTAACCCAACAGCAACCTTATTGTCATGTGATTAAAAATCACTGTGATATTGACAGTAAAACAAGTCCAGAGGTAAAATCACAACTGTAAATGGACTTTAGTTCCTAATACGACAAGATGACGCTGAAAAATTTTCAACGAATTCAGCGGATATCGCAAAGCAACTGATGTGCAATATGAACATACTTACATAAAAAGAAACATGAAATACAGCATGACCTCTTTTTAACGTTTAGGTAAATAGCTGAAATTTTAAATCAGAAAAGTTACAATTCCGTGAATCCTAATTTAAGTATCCATTACAACTGTATGCTGAAACAAACTTCGATCCGTAGAGTATTTTGTAAAACATTACCTCACTAAGCCCTCGTGGAAGTTGGCTAACTAACATAATTGAACTAAAGGAGCTTTTGTTTGTACCAACTTGCTTTTTATACGCTTTGTTGTCTAAAAGAAGACGTTGCCAAGTTTAAATCTCAGCTCTTTTTAATGTTACGTTTCGTTTGTGGATGATATGGTTGTGTTTGTGTTTGATTTTATGTATTTTTGCCAGTTTCAATCGAGTTTTTATGTTAAAAAAGTACTTATGTATCACTTCACGTGCTTATTACCCATCATTATTTCCCGTCCTTGACCCATATCTTTCTTGGTGACGGCGTAACACGTGTTCTTCTTCGATGGTCGCCCTGTACCTATATTCATGCAAATAACTGATTTGAATTTGAATTTCAAACGTTGCAGTTGCTATTCCCTAATGGTTAAGTAGAGGTGGGATAAGTGACACACGCATATCGCGAGTTAAGATAATTATGTCAACTGCCATTAATGGGGCAAAAATCCAGCCCTCCTGGATACTACTAACAATTTCCCAAAGAAAAAAATAATAGCACTTTCCTCGAAGTCACAATCAAACCCAGGTCTTCCAGTCAGATCAGTGGACTTGCGATAACAAGACAGACGCGGAAGATGGGTGTATCGTACAACTCTAGTCCCCGAATCTGTGGGGTAATAGGAAAATTTATAGTTTAAGAGAAAAATAGGTTTATTCGTCACAGAAATTCGTGCCCATTTCAATGTTTCATTTCAATTCTCACGAATCGCAAGATTCGACCATGTAGCGGTATCTACAACGCCACATGCGAACAACGCGTCATACTGACGTCACACAAATCCTGCATCTCGCTAGCAGAGTTTACCGCGCAATTAGCATAGATACAATTTCCCAACATCAATCGTAGGGGCAATTGCTCGCCAGACACAACTCCCTTCTGGCCGGAGGATCCTCCCTTTTCTATGGAGGATGAGTGAACTTTACACCCTGTTCCTCATACCTCTATAGACCACAATATTATCGGTTGGTCAGAATTTCTTAGAATGTCTTCCACAGTGAAACTTCAAAAGCTGGTATTAAATCCATTTTCTTTGATCAAAATCTTCTAAATCAGAACCATTATTTAATATACGTTGACTACTTTTAGACACTAATGGCCTGGAACCTAAAATCCTACGAATATTATAAATGTGAAGGTAGTACGTTTCGATGTTTGTACATAACTCAGTCACGTAAAAACGGCTCAACGGATTTCGATAAAATTTGGCACACAGATAGTTTATAACCTGGATTAACACACAGGATACTTTTTATCCCGATAGTACGTTTTCGTGGGATAATTTCCGACCTCCACGCGGGCGAACCCGCGGGCAAAAGCTGATAATAAGATAAAGATAAAGGTTATTGTAATGGCCTATAAAAGATAGGTCAATTTATGACTCTCTTCAAAGTTAGCTTGCTATCATATTTTCGTAGTTTGCGCAAAAAGGTTGGATAACAATAATGAAGAAAGAAAGAAAGAAAAAACAATTATCTAGCACAGACTAAAAGACACACAATACACCCGATACATACATCAGATCATAATGCTTTTGCAAAATATTAACTTAAGATTATTCACAACTTTTTTCTGAAAGCTTGGCTTACAATCTGATTACATACACATCCGTAAATTTACCCCTTTCTTCCCATGGGGGTAGGCAGAAACTACAGAATGCCACCTACTACGATCCTGACATATTCGTTTTGCTTCTTTTGCGTTCATACATCTGGTTATACACGCATGCTGGTTGCCAGTACTACGGGCATATACAGGCCCGTGTGAATAGCTATAAAGCTATTCACAAACGTTCGACAGGTTCTCGTATCCAAAATGACACATTTTCAATTACTGATTTACGATTACCTCCTACATCAAATAGCTGTCGTAAAGGCAGTCGTCTATTTGATTTACACAGACATTTTTAGGTTTTGGATTTGTGAAAAGGCTTTGAAGATTTTTTTGATAACATTGATTGATGTTCGATTCGCTACGGAAGCGTATCAACCGGTTGTGAATAACTATGCTAGTCATACACGCACGCATGTGGCGAGTACCGCTCAGCTTTGAAAACTTGTTTCAAATCTGACGCGATACCTGCCCCCCGCCGCGTGGCGCGTTGTAGTGTGTGCTCCGCTTTAGCACTCAATTGTTAAGCTAAGCTAGATTATACTACCAATACCAAAGTCTAGTTAAACTGTGGTTATACAGTGCATCCGGTGCTCGTAGCTTAAGTGGCAGCCTCTCAAACTTATTCCTATGTGTCGCTCCGTCCACGCACAGAGTAGATACGGGCAGAAGGCTGGCTTCATACAACAAGCGAAAACAGGCGCACGAAATGCACGTGTAGGTATGTACGGTCGCCCTCGAACATACCCAACGTCTGAAATGGATATGGGCAAGCGATGTGGCACGCCTATCAGTCACAAAATGAACCACGACATGGTCGGAACGAACAGGAAAAAGACCCAGAGGACGGCCACCGGAATTGAATGGTGGATGGACCGAACACTGGATAGTCAAAGCCAAAAACTAGGAAGCCTGGAGAAAATTGGAGGAGGCCTGTACCCGATATGGGGCAATAACCTACTTGAAAAAGTGTACGTTGTTTTTAACATATCATTTTAGTGTAATTTTTAGTAATACACTTGCATAAATTATTATTTTTGGTTATGGAAATATAGACTTTATTATTATACAGTACGGGCGGCGATCTCAAACTATTTCAAACGAATGACAGTCGTTCCGGGTGCACTTGCAGTTCAAAGATGCGTGTCAAACCTGCCCACCGCCCGAGTAAGGTTTATTTATTTTTTATTATCCTTAAAAAATTATGTAACAATATTGGATAAACTTCTACTAGCGCTGTGTTTCTGTCTCGCATTGTGTCACAGCATTCTGGTGAGCGATGACCGGTTTGCGTGGACGTGCCGCATGTTTTCCGCCAAATTGTTCTTATTTGTGTTTATGTATTTTCTTTTCGTTATGTTTTACCTCAAATAAACGTATTTTCTTTCTTTCTTTGTTATAGACCACCGCCGGGTCTAACCCGCTGGGTCTGAGGATGTTTAAAGAGCGTGTATATGCAGTGGCCTCCAAAAGTTAGTTGACATTTTCCCACTTTAGCTGTGACACAACACATTATGAATTAAAATTCTAGTAATCCAAACGTTTGAACTGCTATAACGTTATTATTGACAAATTCAACTACCTTTGACTTATCATAATAAAATAATCAAGTAATCCCTTAGGAGTACCTGATTATTTATTTTTTAAATCTTAATGTGGCATCACAGCTGAAGTGCAAAAATGTCAACTAATTTTTGGAGGATACGTGTGTTTGCGATCGTTGTATCAAGCTGACCTTCTGTACCATCTACGTTGTCGTCGATAACTCGTATTACCATCCAGTTGGGAACTTTGAATTCGATTCCTATGTTCCTAGACTTAGCAGCTTCAACAATATAATCCACCCTATTCAGGTCATCCAAGGAGCCTGTCGTATTACAACATGGTTGTTGGTATCATCGGGTTTGTATTGAGTTCCCTATCTCTGAACTTCTTGCCTGTGTCTTCAGATTGTAGCTGGAGTTCTATACCTCTTCTTCTTTGCCTGGCCCTTTCCCATTTTATTTGGGGTCGGCCCTACGTGTCATGCATCTCCAGGTAGCTCGGTCCTGGGTCGTCTCTTTGTTGACTTGGGCTTCTTTAAGGTTCTTATTTACCAGTAGTAAATAAGTACCTCAAAGGACATCCATGTGATTGGGGGTCTTCCTCGTCCTCGGAGTTTGGTTTTGATATCCAGCACTTTTCTAGTTTTATGATCTTCCTGTGCGAGTCGCAATAAATATTTTTTCTTTCTTTCTTTCTTTCTGATCATGTGGTCGAATGGTCGCCTCATAACGAGTTCTATACCTACGGTATCATATAAATGTTTGAGTCTAGGTGCTTTTATACACTTAAAACTTTTAAATCCAGTTACTGTAAGTCTGATAAATAAGTAATGAAATTGGTTGGCGAAAATAATCAGTTTTAAGTTGTCCTTAAGTTTTGAGTTGAGCTACACGATTTCTGACAAATGCATGCACTGACTGGACAGGTCCTCTCAATCTGGGTGGTTCTTTCCTCAAAATACCATCTCAGACATCAATCTACATGGTTTTCATATGATTTGACCAAGAATATGTCTGGACTTTAAAAGAGACTGTGACTTCTGAGTTTGTTTCGGCTTTTCTTCACAGACTAGTCAGATAGGAAACGCCAACCTCATCTAGTTTTTAAAATATGATTGACGTGCAAAAGTGTTTGTACAAACCTACTTACAAAATAAAATCATTTATCATGTAACAGTAAATCATTTGACATGAGATTTAATTTGAATAGGCTTAAAAAACTGAAAGTTAGAAACATTAAATCAAATTAGCTATACTCTAACAAACTATGCCTTAGCATGATCAATGTACGCCGTATCTCTACGTTGACGCCGTGGTGGGGCTTGCACGCTCGAAGCTCTAGGTCTGTGACGGAAGAGTTTACTTTGCCGGATCAGGTCTAGGGTGAGGAGCCAGACCAAGAGAGATACAGGAACCCGCAGGGCGGCATGTGGCGAGCTGTTGGGCAGTAGCGACCCCACGGACCCTATCTCCCGGGAGAAGTCTTGTTCCTCACCTCTGGCTTGCCTTTATTTGCCGGCTGGAGTGGACACTGACGAGGAACAGAGCTCCCACCTAATTCTTGCCTTTATTGGCTGGCTTGAGTGAATTCGCAAGAGTAAACGTGCTCGGAGGAAGGAAGTATTTCAGTAAGATGCTAGTAGGGATCTTGACCGTACTTCCGGGATTGTCCTGATAGCCGAGGAATACCTCTCCACTCCTCACAAGCACCTCAGGACATGTTGCCCCCTTGTTGCGTTACATTTTACTTGCATTTTTTTTTAATTACTGTAATTTTTTTAATATTTGATGTAGAAATTGCCCCTATTTTCCCAGTATATTTTGTTTTCCAGAAGTAGTCCTGCACCAACTTACCGGGGGTTGTCCTTGGGTGCACTTGCATGGTGCATACAGGGATAATCGTCGGTTGGTGCCTCTTCATCATTTAAAATTGTGTAAAGTACGCTTTTCAAAGGTCCGGGACCCCAGGGTCCGAGATATGTCAAAGACAATGTAAAAAATAATAATAATAATAAATTCATTTATTTCAGGTCAATAACACCCATTAATAGAACACGTATTAGAACACGTATTATAACCATACTTAAACTCGTATACCATAATTACTAAAGTGATACTTCATAAATGTTTTATGAAGTATGGCGTTTACCCGAAATTGTGATATTATCCTAATAATTATAGTATATAAATACATTATTATGTTAAATATGAAGTAGAGAATCAATAAATAGCGAGTCCTCGGTAACGGAAGCATTCAAGTAGTGCGTCCTGAGAGACTTTACAGTTCACGCCGAGCAATAGCGGGAACACTTTGACGCAGCGTGTAACTTCACTTGATTCAACTTGATAGATCTTGTTTCCATATTCTTCCTTTTCTAGCCTATTTGAAATTCTTGCCAGAAATAAACCTCTACACAATATGGCATTCTGTTTCATCATCTGTTGACCCTTTTCTTAACTATGTTGAGGTTGAATTCTAGTCAAACCGGATGCAGCTGAATACCAGTATTATACATGAAGCGACGGCCTATCTGACCTCCACGACTGATTGTCAGACTTTCGTGCCGTAACGACGGTCAAAGATCCACAAATCACGTTTTTTGGGACTTATATGGTGGTAGATTTGGCCTATGACTCACTGGACATGTGGCAAACGTGCCCTGCTCAGTCCCAATTGGCTGCTTTTCGGGTCATGTTCATGGTCACCAGTTATACATTAAGGTTGGAACTGCCTACCCTGAAAGTGTAGATATAAACTATAAGTTCATCACCATAATCATTTCAGTCGAAAGACGTCCACAGCTGGACATAGGCCTCCTCCAAGCAGCGTCACTTCAACCGGCGAGGTGATTGCGGAACACACTAACAGTAACAACATTCATTGCGTCATTTTCGTTGTTGAGCAGACAATTTTTTCGAACATATGAAGCAATGGATTAGCAATATCCTTCAAAATGATTCAGATTGTGATTCAAAGCGTGTTACGCAATTAGATTGCTATTCTGTGTTTCCCTGTCATCCAGGGAGTCCTGCGCCCTTTACAAGGTCATCGGTCCACTTTGCGGAAGGCCTTCCAACTCTACGAATTATAAGTTAAAACTATCTTATTGAATAAGCAAAATCACTAAAGCGATTTCTTAGTTTTTCACATCCGTTTACGTTCTCCATCTTATAGTTCGGTGACGTATCGTACAGGGTCCATATTCCCACGTCTCATTTCGACGGTGTATTTTATTTCGCGAAAATGCTTAAATCTATATATCTATATCTTCACTTCGTAATCTGTGATGTTTAGTTTGCTGTTGAATACGAAGCAGATATTCCTGTTGTAAAAGTATTCTTAAAGAATCCTAAGGGATTTATAAAAGAACGAAAATTATTAAGTTTTGCTCAGTGAGAAAGAATTTTCTTACATTGGATGGAACAGTTTTTTTGAGATCGAAACAGCCATCGACCTATCGTTACTGACTCTTTCGTGTAACCTTAGGGTATCAGTATCCCCCATTACTTGGACTATTGAGATCAGATAGCACTCGTTACCCGTAGAAAACCCGGCCACAGCTGGTAAGACTGGTGTGGCAGCATCTACATTGCCACATGCGAATAATGCATCACATTGACGTCACGCACAATTCTGCATCGCACAAGTAGAGTTTATCGTGCAACTAGCATTTATACAACGTCCCGACACCAATCGTCAGCCAGACAAAACACCCGTCCGACTGGAGGATCCTCCTTTTCTATGGAGGATGACTGAAATTTACACCCTGTTCCTCATACATTTGAATGGATACCGCATTTGCTCTTTTGTTTATAATCTTACATAAGTTTTTTGCATTTTGGGTCTATTCACAGAGCAGTCATTTTGAACTTCAAGAACAATATACAGAAGCGTTGGCAGTAGGTAGTCGCTTTAAGTTGAAATAAAATCTCAGCACAAACTAAAGATACTATAATAGTTGTTGCACATACCAATGAGTGCAGACAAAGCCAAAAATAAATAAATAAATAAATAAATGTGCCAAGAAAATGCGAAGAAGAAGAACAAAAGCTTCGCAGACTACCCTCATTCCTGTTTACGAGTGTGAAGTTACATATAATCTATTACTCCTCAACAAACGATAATCACTGCCTTATTCGTTGCACGAAACGGTACCAACTTTCTTTGCCATTAGCAGATTAGTTCACTTCGGCGTCGCAAGAAACTTACCTACGTATTGTCGTTAGCCAATTTACTTCTTACACACAAACACGTAACGTTCTACCTTATGTAGAATAGAATAGGGGTTGTGGTAAGGCCGGCTTAAGTTGGTTTCCTGAGGTATCAAATAAGCAAACTTGGGTCTGTGAAACCACAAAAACAGGTGTTTCTGTTCGCGGCTGGTGTAAATTTGTCAGGGATAGATTACAATGTTTAAACTGTACCTACGTCTGTTTTACAGAAGTTTGTTTCAAAGTTTTGAGAATTATATAGAGATGATATATAATTTCAGAACGTAGGCGAGTATTAATTTGCCTGGTATGAAAAGGCGAATTTAAGCCTAAACTCCAACCAATAATGAATGTAAGTTGACGCTGGATGAACGACTACTAGTCTCTGTAACTCTTGAAATTATTATACAGTTAACTATGCTAAAACTGACTTGAAAGTCAGTTTTCTGATCAGTGCCCAGGGTGTTTTGATAATTTTAAATAGATCGTGTTCACTCTTTGTTTATAAATGACTAGCTATTACCTGCTCTTCGAGAGGGAGTGGGCTGTAACCTACCACGCGGGCCCAGTGCAGGTTGGTAGATGACCCATGACTTCGAATGTTTGGTTCTAGGATATGCAGGTTTCCTCACGATATTTTCCTTCACCGCTTTGAGAGCAGTGGGGATGAAATTATTTACACAAGGTAAAGGGTCTGCCTGGGTTCGAACCCACGGGTCCCCACTGCTCCTGTGTCCATTTGATCAACGATTCATTTTCCTGACTACAATTGGTGAACAAGTTGACGTGGGTCTTAATTTAACCATAAACATAGTCAACATTCTACCAACCTAAGCCAAATCTAAGCGGTTCCAAGATTGTTGTGTACCTAATTCAATAGTTAGGTTACTTAGTAGTTAACGTACGTAAACTAACTATGGTTAACGCCGCTTTGAGTACATTCTGTGCGGTGAACTCTCAGCTCTTGTGAATGAGCCACTGATGCGTTAACAGCGTTGGGGAAGCGATTATGTTACCCGGTTGAACTACTAATAAAAATAAAGTTTGATTGTCTTTTGTTTTCCTAATCACGACGCGATTATTTAAACTAGCGGGGTAATTTCATAACACACTATCAGTAGCAATGGCTTTAATTTTGACAGTTCAACAACATTCATTGCGTTATTTACGTTGTTGAGCAGACAAATTTTTCGAACATATGAAGCAATGGATTAGTAATATCCTTCAAAATGATTCTAATTGAGATTGATAGTGGGTTATGCAATTTGGGTGGTGTCGATCTATTCTGTCAGCTCACCGTGAAAACTCATGAACGTGAAGTGAGTTTAAAGTTATCTGTCAATAGTGTCAATCCCTAAGCTCGCATCAGATAGAATGACAGTTCACTTCAGCTACTTTTTCACGGTAAGGTTCTTACAGAATACACCGGCTGGTCCTCTTTAGTTATTTCTTATTTTTTTAATGATTTATTATTGCTTCCCATTTGTCTGAATTGCGAAGATCCTTTATACAAAAACACAAACTAGAGTGATATTTATGTAAAAAAATATACCAATTCTTGTACAGCTTGTTAACTATTAAAAATACATTTGCTATTGTTATTTTATTAGAAATAGTTCCTATGCTTCTAATACCGGTTAAAACAGGCCATAAACTTAAAAAAAATAAACTAACTATTTTCTAAACTACCCATTTATATGCAACTACCCATTCGCGTGCACATTAGCAAATAACATCAAAACAGTCCGTTTAATAGGGCATTATTGTGGTCAGCGTATCGATTGAATGCTCTCATATAAGGTCACATACCAACAAACATCCCTCTTAGAACTCCAAAATACTTTCAGTAGACCAATAAAGTTGTATGAGATTCTTGTAGGCTGTGGCGCTAGTTTGATATGGAACGGACCACGCGTTCGCAATACGTTTTTACGAGTGGCATTGCCACCGTAACTGTTATTAGAATTGTTTCCATAGTCTATGTATGTTTACTGCATGCACTTATGGGATGCAATCCACACATTTTGATTTTGCAGTCCCAATAAGATACGCCCGAGTCGGCTTTAGCGCCGTTGTTTGTTTTGTTTACCCGATTTTAGGATTATTTTCGTTGCGGGTGTATATTTTTTCGGATTTTATGAGTCGGACAAAAGTTTTTGTTAATACAATACGGAACATACTGAATTTTACGTTTTATTTTTTTATTAACTGACAGTATAATTTACCTGTGAGCTGTGCCAAATTTTCATAGCCCAGTTTAAACTGCATTCGCGATTTATTCGCCAAAAATGTAAACAAATATGAGTTTATGGAAAAATAACTTTAAATCTTACACTATAAAGTTCAGTTTACGTTACAACTTCAAACATTTTTATAACTTTTAGCATTGTGCTGGTCACTCTGAAATCAATTTAATTAGCATAATAATAAAATTGATATTGGATTAACTTGAAATAACATCAATTTGAAACATAATTTTTAATAGACTATGGTTAGCGTAGGCTACATTGCCTTGCAGCATTTTGACTGACAGGCCGACATACAGTCAGTCATAACAAAATTATAAGTAATTTTTTTATTACGTCATACGGGAACAACCCTAAAAGCGTACAAAACAATAGCGCATTTCAGCAGGTAATTGACATTTCGCAGCAACGGCGCAGAGATCGCCAACACTACATTAATTATTATTCACACAGACACTTTCAATATAAATAAAACACGTGAAAAATATTTGTTTTTCACCGTGCCGTGTCGGACATCGGAATGGCGTTATTTACCTGTGACATGTATGTTGAGCTTCCATTCTTCTCGTCAGGGTTTGTCAACCTATTTTATTTGGGTTGTATTTAAATGGTCTTTTGCTGTTGTCGGGTTTCGGACGGCTAATGGGATGTATTAAAATACTACGACCCGTTTGCACCACATATCACTTAATGCGTTTAGCGTTCAATATAATTATTTAATACATCATATTGTCGCAGTCATCTTCAAACGATTGACTGAAATAGAACGATGTTTTAAATCAGGCGTTTAGCGCTAAACTGATTTAAAATTCTTCAATGATTTGTGGTACAAGTGGACCTCGTGCGAATACACATACAACTTCGACAGTCCCACACATCCAACAAGTCACAAGTCTTAATCACAATTCCTTTATTAGTTCACTAGCTTCTGCCTGCAACTTCATCTACCTGAAAGTGGTTAATATCGCCTGCCCGCGTTAGTTCTTCGTTTTCACTTAACATTCTTTCTGACTTTTTCTCTTTTTGCTCAGCTCCTTAGGGTCCTACCGTGATGTTATATAACCTATAGCCTTCCTCAAGAATTAGGCTATTAAATGCAAAAATATGTTTTCAAATCCGACCGGTAGTTCCGGAGATTACCCCCTACATACAAACACCACCAACCAATTTGACCTCTTTATAATATTAGTATAGAAGCATAGATAATAAAAATACGAGAATTTCCTCAATTTTCTCTTTATCTTAGGTAGGAGGAAGTGTAGTAGGTACTTACTTCTAAATCCCGTTCAAACATAACATAACATCACACATGTAATCCCCGAAGGATTAGGCAAAAGTCTCAAACCTCGTCCATTCCCACAAAAATAAATTAAAAATTGTAATTTCATGTCACGCTACATTTTCAGCTTAACCGCAAGCCGGTGTGAAACTGTCCACGTGACGTCATACCTACCTACTTGAATGTGGTATACATTACTCATTTACCTACTATATCCAACAGGTAGGTACGTTGTATACTTACTACCGATGTTGAAATCCTGTATATCGGAGAGATAGTGGTCATGTCGCTGGCATCAATGATGTGGTTTACGAACGTTAATGCATTTACTTTTAATCGTTACGGGGGAAGGGGATGGTAGCCAGTGAAATTCAAATTTTCTAACTTTTTTTGCAATTTGCAGGTCCGTGTTAGGTTGTATTTTGAACAAAATATGATTCACGACCATAACACGTATGTATTTACGGAATTATAATCATTAAAGTCATCAATACAACCCTCTAAGTTCATATATGATCCTATTGAATTTCATGAAATATCAATTACAAAAAACGTAAGAAAATTGGAATTTTGCATAGTACCCTGGCGCTTCCCCCTTAAGCTTTTAACATTCTTATTACTCACACCTACCTAGACGCAAAATCAATGAGACTGTCCATGGAGTTTCTTGCCCGTTCTTCTCCATTTGTACCTAACTACTACGCTTTGAAATGGGCAACTAACTTCAGTTTCAGACTGACCGAATCTTTGACAATTCAAAGGTAAATTGATAACTGTAAATGGTTTGATTGAAATAAATGGTTTGAGTTTGAATGCGCTTTTATACATGTTAATGTTACGATATCATCGTGAACGTCTCCGTCCACGTCCATAAATGTATGGAACAATGTTTTCATACATTTCACTTGTTGTGTTCCCGTGATGCCATGACGAGGACGAAAAAGTCCAAGATAATATCGTCACGTAAAAAAATATAAAAGAGCACAATTTGTGCGTCAAACTGCAGTAGCACCATGAAACAACAATGGGCGATAAGGCCAAAATATATATATTTTGTAGTAGTTCATGTATTTTTTTAATGTAATGTATTTTTGTGGTGTACAATAAAGTATTAAATAAATAAATAAACATACCTATTAGTTAGGTATATTGTGTTGGCAACCGCTAGCCACGCCTCCTTTTTTATTTTGAAATACTATCCTAACTGATCATTAAATATCTTCTTTGACCTTATTTTTGATTTTTTTAAATTGGTTCACTGTTCCTCGGACATCGCTCTACATAAAGGAGTACTTTATAACAAAGCTCAAACACCGCTCACGAAGTTTACCTTCAATATTCAGCTCAACCCCGTCACAGGGTTGCACCTCAACTTAAAATAAATATAAACATTAGCGAGATGAATCAGTGTCCTCACAGTACAGGGAACTTCACTTATCCACAGAATACAGAACGAACTAAAAGGCGAGGCGTCATTGATTATAGTCCCATGCGGCGCATAATTATCCTACAATGTTCCCACTGCTGGGACACTGACATTCTTTATGTGAGAGGGATGCCATGCGTACTGTGTTTTAAATAAAGCGAACTTCAGGGTGCCTGCCCCTCTTCCTACCCCATAAATGTTGTTGGTGAGCGGTGTTTGAGCTTTATTGTAGATTACTCCTTTATGTAGAGTGATGTCCGAGTATACCAATTTACAAATTTTTTTTGTCAATTGTAGAGAAAAAAAATGTCAAGCAATGAGCAATTTTTGACATTTCAGTAGCTTCAGTTCTCTCTGCGCCTTCTAGTTTGTTCTATACTCTGTGCTTATCTCTAACTTCGCTGGCACTGCATCAGCACTCATGAATAACGCAGTTGAAGTCGTTTGAAAGTGAATCAACGTTTACTTTTTACGGCTGAACGGCTTACAACGTACATAATAGTGCTACCTTTACTTATTGGACGTTTAAGATTTAAAGCGCTCTTTATGATTGAACTGCTTTCTAGGTTGGGTATATTTCATGCTGGATGGTAATTTCAAAATGAGTATCCTCGAACATTCCTGTGCATTTATTTTAATAATTCATTCTTTGTACCAACTCTCGTTGGCGTAGTAAATGATAAATGTTTTTATTTCTGTAAGTAGATTTGTACAAACACTTTCACACGTCACTCATATTTATAAAACTAGATGAGGTAGACGTTTCCTAGCTAACTACTATTAGAAGAAAAGCCGGAACAAACTCTTTTTCTCGTCTCTTTTAAAGTCCAGACATAATCTTGGTCAGATCATATGAAGACCATGTAGATTAGTGTCTGAAATGGTCTTTTGAGGAAAGAACCACATAAATTGAGTGGACCTTTCCAGTCAGTGCTCGCATTTGTCAGCAATCGTGCAGCTCAAGAATGAATTGGTAAACAAAGGAATAATCGAGCTACTCGAAACAATAAAGAAATTATATTTTATTTGAATCATAACAATATTTAAGGATTATTGATCATAAATAAATTATTGGCAAATTGTTGGTTAATCATAAAAGTAAAATGTACTTATCAAAAATTGCATCACAGAAAATGCAATCAATCAGTTACGATTTCCACAGAATGATTCCAATATTAATTGATACACAATTCACCGAATTCTCTGAAGTTTCAAGTGGATTTCAGATAATTGGTTTTAAACAATGATAATACAACAATCGAGCTTGATCATTGTAGTTAAAATATTCAATTAAAAGTAATAAAATGTGGTCTTGATCGAAAAAGGACGGGAGTCATTTCAGGTCACATTTCATTTCTTCAATATGCAACATAATAGTAACGAACATCATCTGCCTAGCCTTTTCCCAACTATGTTGGGGTCGGCTTCCAGTCTAACCGGATGCAGCTGAATACCAGTATTTTACATGAAGCGACTGCCTATCTGACCTCCACAAACTAATTACTGGGTTATACGATACCCCTTGGTAAGACTGGTTGAAAGATTTTCGGGCTTCTGACGACCCGTAACGACTGTTAAAGATCCACGAATGACAGCCGGGACTAACGGTTTAACGTGCTTTCCGAGGCACGGAGGGGTCTTGGTATGTAAAGATGGTCACCCATCCAAGGACCAACCGCGGCAAGCATAGCTTAACCCGATCGATCGACCCGTGCGGCTGTTATTACTTAGCCACAAGCGCATAGCAGCAATAGTAACGAAGGCAAAAGTAATAATTAACAGTTTCTCTGACCTGGCAAAAGAGCCGTTTCAAGAGACATTTAAAAATGTCTTCCTTTCGACAATTGACAGCATGCACAGTCCTCAATTTTTCACAGCTATGGCTGGCAATTGCGTAAAATAAACAGCAAAAGGAATGGCATTGCAGCCATTGCTTTTGACAATTCAACAACATTCATTGCGTAATTTACGTTGTCGAGCAGAAATAATTTTAAACAAATGTAGCAATGGTTTACGAATTTCCTTGAAATAAATACTCTGCGACCTTTACAAAGGACTAGTGAGTGAAACCTTTAAGTAAATAAACTAAAGTAATAACATTCAAATACCTAACTAATCATATTTCTAAAATGCATTACGATATATTTTAGTTTTCTATGATTGCCATTAAAAAGGATCTTTTTGTGAAACCAAAGAACCTATACAAAGAATAGGTTTTTCGTTTCGTAAAAAGAGCCATTTCAATATAAAATAAATCACAAATATCTCTCTTTCCACAATCATCATCATAAAATAATTAGACCAGCCAATTCCTCAAAGCTGGTCATTAGTTCATTTCTCTCCTTTAAACTTGCGTCCTGCAAAGAAGAGTACCTAAAAGAGAATATAGGCGTCCAATAATAACATTAAGTACTCTGCAGCTTTACAAAGGACTAGTTAGTGAAGCTTTAACTCCATTGTTACATTAAAATCAATTTGCAGTCGTCGGCGCGAGCAGGGCCGATAATTCACGTATAGCTAATTGTACGCGACAACGCGAAAACAAACGAAATGGTCTGTAGGGATGATTGTGGGGGACGATATTATTACGATTATATTTATTACTAACTGACCCGGTGAACTTTGTGCCGCCTCAGAATCAATAAATGTAAAGAATGAACGAATGAATGTATGAGAAAATGAACTATCTTCATTATAATTTTTTTCCATGTTTTAATAGTTATTCTGCTATTCGGGCGGATACAAATTTAATCCAACATTAAAAGATCATAAAAATCGGTCCAGCCGTTCTTGAGTTATAAATGGTGTAACTAACCCGAGTTTGTTTTATTTATATAGATTTGTCCCTGAGATAAGATAGTTATGATAATCATTGACTTTTTCCGCATTCGCCTCACAAAGTTAGTCCCCATATTTGATATTCTCGTTTCGCCCCATGTTTTGTTCCTTATTCATAGCATAATCAGACTATAGTGTTCCCACGTCTGGGACACAGGCCTCCTCAAGGCGAGAGTACGTACTCCACGCGGGCCCAGTGCGGGTTGGTAGATGTTACATGTCTTCGAATTTTTAGTTCTAGGACATGTCGGTTTCCTCACGATGTTTTCTTTCACCATTTTGAGAGCAGTGGTACTGAAATAATTTACATAAAGTAAAGCGAAAAGAGTGTCTGAATTCGAGCTTGATCAAGTTTTTTCGGATGAACTGCCTTGTCTATAATGTTTATTTTTTAAGCCTTAATGCGCTGTGGGTAAATATAATCAAACACATCATAGCACAATTAGTACCATGATGCCAATTGTACCATACTAGCACATACTCACATCTCTTTTAATCTACTTTTATTAATATTATCCATCCCTCCCTAGGCCTTTGCCCTGCAGTGGGACATCACAGGCTTTTAATAATAATATCCCTCCCTCAGCCATAAAATGTTAATTCTACGACAACCCCGAGTCCGAGAAATGACTTCTTTTCAACCAGATGCTACAAAGCTCTGAACCTTCATCAACTTCAATAAAACAATCCCCCTTCCAATCAATCCCTCTTTTGTCTCATTCGATTTTCAAAACGTTTCCCCATCACTTAATTATCGTCCTCAACATACATCCCTCCGTCTCCTGAAAATGTTTTACAATTCAATCGAGCGTCGCTCCGAGCTGTTAATTGGGGGCGTTTTAATGAATATCAATTGACCGTGAAGGGTGCCCCTGCGCACATCCAATAGCTCCCAGATTCATTCGTACTCGTGCGGCACGAGTTTGATTGTCTGCGAATATTGTGATTTGTGATTCATTTCATTTTGAAGTCCTGTCAGTTGGAACGTGTGTTCGATATTTTATTTGTTGATGTTTGCTATTTTAATTTGAGGATAGACGGACTGTCCATAATTTGATCTGTGCAACAAAACAATGAAATAAAGAGATACTGTTTTTTTACAAATTCATGTGCGTTTTTACACTGACGAATTTTATTGTCATCGGAATATAACTCTAAGACTAATGATAATAAAGATCTTCAAAATATTAAGCAACTATTGTAGGTTACGTTAAAGCAACATTTAATAGAACACCTGCTGTTGTAGACGTCTGTAATGAAACCTACTTGCTTCAACAAAATCTCTGCTTAAGCTAAAGCCACCTATATCCACTCTATTACGCAGAATCCTGTACGCCATAAAGCCAAGACTCAGCTGTATTAAAATATTTAAACATTTTATTAAAATACTTTATTTGAGATATCCAACGCGAGCATCCAAGAAGTAGGGAGAAGAATATGAAAAAAAGTGAAGAAAAATTTACATTAATTTATGAGACAAGCGACGTCTACATTGTTTTACTGTAGATAGAGTGCATAAACGATTTTATTCATTTTTAATGTCGATTTAAGGATTTTATCTTTTATTATTGATTCTTAAACATATAAAACATAGCCAGACTTTTACGACCGTAAGAAAATATGTAGAAGCGTCAGTGGTAACAAAATGTTGTAAAAATAGGTATGTAAAAAAAGGGAAATTAAATGTTAAAATTCTAATTCAAATTAACTGACATGTTTGGCATATTTGCAGGTCAGTTTTAAGTTGTATGTTAATTAAAATAAAAGTTGATTCGCGAGCGTGACGAATATGGCAGAATTATATTAATCATTAGAAAGGCCTCAAAATATGAATATGAATATTGATGATTTGTATGATTAAAGTTCTATAAATACAAAGCATCTGCCAATGGCAAAAAAAACGTTAAAAAAATTGAATTTCGCGGGCTACCCTAACGCTTTCGTTGTCTACCATCTAGCAAATGATAAATAAATTATTTTATTTTGCAAGTAGGTTTGTACAAACCCTATTACACGTCAATCATATTTTAAAACTAAATGAGGTCGGCGTTTCCTATCTGACTAGTCTGAGGAGAAAGGCCGAAACAAACTCAGAGGTCACAGACAAAAAGTCCAGACAGTCTTGGTCAGATTTTATGCAGACCATGTAGATCGACACACAAGAACATTTTCCGTATATTCAAATCACAACTGGCATTTTGTGAGAGTAGTATAAAGGAAGGAGTTGCTATTTCTACACGCACGTATTGTTGACCTCCTTCGACGATACAAGAACGGAAAGGATCAACTATTAATTCAAGGCAGCAAGATATATAATCAATGCTATGTACGCCGAAATTGTCATGTACATTAGTCCTTTAGTTATTAAGATTATTCTAGCATAAGTTTAATGTACGTGATGTGGCTGTGCTTTTCTTAAATAAATAAATAGTGGAAGAAAGTACCTACGGTCTATTTTCCGGAAAAGCTAAATAAATCTTAGTCTCGCATCTGGCATGGTGGCCGGCAACAGTGCCACTTGCACAACCAAATGTCAATAATGTGTCCAATTGAGTATATTGTGCCGTCTACCGATATATCGTAGACTAGTTTAGAGTATACTCGAGCAAACGCAACTGCTAAGCATATGGTTTTAGATGCGACATCCAGGTCGGGCAGTTTTTTATTAGGTGAAAATTGTTTTAGATTAAAAATAAATATCCCGGTAGATGGCAATAGTCTCGCCCCCGATTAAGTACATGGAATTTTCACATAACTGGCATAATATTGATTTGAACTCTACCTACTTCTTCAAATCGATGAGCTGGCGTGATGCTATGTTAAATAATCCACCATTGTTCTTAAAAACACCTCATATTTCTCGCACAAACAATAAAAATACATACAGTTTTCGCTCAATTAACGCCCTCGCTCCCAGATAAAGCGGGTCTTAAGCGTCCAGGCAAGATAAGACCGACCCATTATTTTTCTCATTAGTCCGGGACCCAAGATAACATTGCCTATTACTGACGGTGGAGAGGTGTGAATTGCTTGACTAATCTTTTCCCTTATTGCTTGAGATTAAAAGATAACACCCTATAATGGACTCTACCTTATTTTTTCGTAGTTTTGTTGATGATTTATTTGTGTGTGTATGTATGGGAGGATAAGTCGGTTATCTTTTATTCGTAAGTTATTCGGAATTTTAGTCAAGAAGAAGGTAGGACATGTGATCCAGGATTTTTTTAGCTCTAAGTAATGGAAGTCTTCTCTTGTTTCGAAAGAAACATAAGAACACGGCTCTGTCCATGATAAACCATTAAAAAATTGTCATCGTCATCAATATTGGCAATTTGGCAGCCTTTTTTTTTGGGTGGGACATCATCATATGACTTCTCCCGCTCTGGAAGGAGCGGGAGGGCGTGCTAGACTTTTATTGACTAAAACCCACCCGTGTACCAGGGGCCACGGTATCTCTTTCAGACAGTTTTCCTAGGAATCACGCTAGACGAGAAATTACAATGGGGACCTCATATAACATCTATTGCGGGGCGGCTAAGCTCGGCCGCATATGCTGTTAGAAAGATAAGACAATTAACAGATGAAGAAACCGCGCGTTTGGTCTATTTTAGTTACTTCCACAGTATTATGTCATATGGCATCTTACTGTGGGGTCGGGCTGCTGACATTGAACCCATTTTTATTTTGCAAAAGAAAGCTGTCAGAGCCATTTACAATCTACGTCGCCGCGAACCTCTTAGGGAACTATTTAAAAGGATTAATATTATGACGGTACCTTGCCAATTCATTTATGAAAATATTATGTACGTAAGAAAAAATCAACATCTTTTAATAAAATAAGTGATAGACATAATTTTAATACTAGAAATAAAGATAAATTAGATCAACCTTTTTTCAGATTATCTAAAGTGCATACATCTTTTATGGGGTACTGTGTTAAATGTTACAACAAAATACCTTGTGAAATATTGCAATTAAATGAAAGAAAATTTAAAACTTATATGTATTAAAATTACACTTTGTAAACAAGGATATTACAAATTAGAGGATTATATCCAAGATAAGAATGCTTGGAAACATGCTGGTCTTGCTCCATAGGACAATCTCTAGAGTCTAGACAAAATCAAACTGGTTGCTAATGTATATAATTTATTCTTTTTTTTTTTCTTTGACACTGATTTACATTCTGTAATTACTTGGGGTCACACCCGGGCTTATTACTCCTTATTTATTTATTTATTTTGGATTTTGGAATGTTTGTGATTGTGTGAGCACCATGTATCTATCACATAATTAATCTATATGTCATGGTTTCATTTATCCATTTTAATTCTTTTACCTATTGTGGTATAGTAATTTTATTTTTAAGTGCATCGTCTTCACATATAATTATATAAATAATGTATGCAAAATATTGTAAAACAGTTTAAAAGAGTAACGGTGGAGTTTCTTGCCCATTCTTCTCCATACGAAAACTACCCTTTGGAAGGGGCGACTAGAATCAATTTTATTTTAATTTTATTTTTGACGTTCAAAAGTGCCTTTTATGTGCCTATTTGAAATAAATGATTTGACTTTGACTTTGACTTTGAACAACCGCGACCCTGGCAGCGGACACCGTCAGCTCGTGCTGATATCTCTTTGAGGCGCGCGTGGAACACAACGCGCCGTCGACCTGGGCCTGGTCCTTGCCGGGTGGCGTCTACGGTGGCCGAGACTCGGCTGGTGACTCCCGACGTCCAGGGCATCTCCTGCGGTGACTAAGGGCGTGAGAGCGCAGAGAGATAGCCTCTCCCTCACGCGCTCTACCTCCTCCTTTGCGAGCATTACTGCTTTACAGAAGGAGGTGACGGTGCTCCGCCCAAGCCGGGTAGACCTCCACCGTATATTCCACCGTGTCCTCGGGGCGATCCACACATTGGTGACACCCTGGCGTTTCCTCCCGCCTTATCCTGAACAGGAACCTCCCGAAACAACCGTGTCCGGTGATGACCTGCGTCAGGCGGAAGGTGAGGGCGCCGTGGCGCCTCTCCAGCCACGCCTCAAAGAGGGGACTTATCGCCGCAATTGTGGCATACCCAGCACTGGGTTGCAACAATCGCACTCTCCATGTCGCCATGAGATCCCGCCGGAGCTCTGTCCGCTGTATCGTGATTTCGCGTTTTGTCTCCTCTCGCCACTCCCATATGTGGGCGAGGACTTTTGCCTCCAGATCCCATGGCAGCAATCCGGCCAGGAGGCTCGCCGTCTCAGCGGAGACCGTGTGGTATCCTCGAATTATCCGGATGGCCATGACGCGTTCAACCGGCGGGCTGGTCGCCACCTCAAGGAACGCGCCCACACCGGTGCCCCGTAAAGGGCCATAGACCGCAGGACCTCCGCATAGACCCTCCGGCAGGAGACGTTTAGACCCTCTGGATTGGGCAGGAGCCGCCTCAAGGCAGCCGGCTGTCGAGGACGAGTCCCAGGTACTTCATCGTCGACACGACGCCGATGTGAACCCCTCCTACCGTTATTTGGGAACCCGACGGTGGCGCGTCCCGAGGACCATGAAAACACATGGCCTCAGACTTGTGCAGGGCCACCTCAAGTCCCAATTGCCAGATCCTCTCGACGATTGTCGCAATCCCGCGTGTCGCTACTTCGGCCGCCGCCTGGTGTGACCTCCCCTGCGCCACAATTTGGCAGCCTTATTCCACCTACTGCTGAGTATAGAATACTACTTGGAATACCTTAAATAGACTTCGTACCCAAGTAGGCCGCAACAAGGATAACCTCCACAAGTGGGGGTTCATGGAAGGCTCAGACCTCTCCAGTGTGTAAGCGATGTCTCTCCACAGACAATGGCCCACCTCCCATCTTGCTCCGCATGCCCTGTCACATGCACACGTGAGGACCTAATGGCTGCGTCAGCGAATACTATCGGCTTTGCAGAATTTAAGACCGAACAAAATGAAAAAAATAAAATATTTTTGCCGTCGACACGCTAAGAAGAAAAAGTATAGAGTAATAATGATATTGAAAGGAAACGTAGGTCGCTGGTTGTCCGTTGTAACATGTTAGCCCGCAGGTTTGCACGATGCACGACAGCCAGTTAAAGTAACGCATTTCAAAGCTTACTGCGCGCTTGCTTTCGACAAGTGCAGCCTGTGGGTCAACTTTACTCAGCCAGCGGGCATACAGCGACTTACGCGGTCAACATAATAATGCACTGAGAATATTGCTACGGCTGCCGTGGCGTTTTAGTCCATCAGGGATCTTTGTGGATAATAATGTGTACGCAGATCGGTGGGATTCCCCGATGTTGCGGAGGTGGGTGCAGCTTCATGCTGAATTTTAATCGTATAGCTGTGTCTGTAACCTACTAACACTAGAAGTTAAGTAAAATTGTTACTAACTCTATGAACTCCTATCTAAAATAAAATATTTCTATTCCTACCTTTTATGTCATGCGTTCCTAGTCTGTCAGAAAGTTAACTTATTATTCGCTGTAGTAAAGGAGATTATATAAAGCCTTTTGTTTCAATATATTATTTCATGCACATTTTCGAAGCTCAACATTGCAGGCGTCTGAGCTGATACAAAGTTCGGCCACGTATGAGAATGCTTGCTTTAAGGCAAAATTCTTCATTGAAGCACATAATGAAATTGCTCGCGTGTTCTGGACAAAGACTGGCGACAAAGCTAGGCTATCTGAAATGAGTGATGACAGAGGTTGGTAGGTGCATTATTTGTGATTACTGAGATAAGAATGAGCGATTTTTAAAATATGACTCGCCTCTTTGTCGCTTTTTTTACCACTTGACAAAACATCGAGATTTCTTTCTTGTATACAGCGTGTATCAGAAAGGTGAAACTTCTTCATCAAACTGAAGTTTCAGTTTGTAGGGTGTGGTACACCACACCCTCCAATTTGACGACACCTTTCTGATACCATGCTGTATAAGTTTAACATGAACTTATCAAACCGCATTCAAACCCGTTGCGAAGTTTAGAAGAACGAGGTGGTCACAGAGACAGACCCGAAAAGCTACTTTAATTTATATGCAATGTGTACACTGTACAGATAAAGAAGTATGCAGCATGGCTGATAAAAGGGACATACTTTTATGGAAGTTTAGCCAGCTCATGAAAATGAAAAACAACTTTGTAGTATGATAAAAATAATCAGCTGTCCCATACATTTGGGTCGAGTAGGTATTGAAGTTTTTTATAGGACAGTTGATATTTTTTTTCGCGATTACAAATTACGATGTTGGTCTTAGGGAGAAAGTTGTTCAGTTTGATGATCTGTACCTCACTCTTAAATATGAGCACATATTTCTGATACAAGTTGTATATCGCTACACCAAACGCTTCCACTTATCGCTTCGCTCTTCACCCAAACCTAGCCTCTACAACGCAAGCAACATCCCATGGACCTTAGTTCGCATCAAAGCGGATGAATATTTGAAAGGACCACTCAAATTCAGTTCGACCACATGCGTGTCGCGCTTTATTGTCATATATGTTTGTACGTTTTACGGGTAAGCAGAGAACGTAGTGGAATTGTATGAGAAGAGAAGTTTATTAACATTTTTACGTACTTAATGTTAGTTTGGTGAAGGAAAACACCGTGAGGAAACTGGGATGTCCTACGACCAAACATTCTATGATATGAGACGTCTACCAACCCGCACTGGGCCCGCGTGGTGGATTACGGCCCATTCCCTCTCACAGAGAGGATACCTGTGTCCCAGCAGTGGGAACGTTATAGGCTGATTATGCTTTGCTAATGTTTTTTTTTATCATCACTGTAATATTTTCAACACAATGTATTTTTTTATGAAATAAATAACTTATGTCTTTCTGTTGTTGATGTGCAGGTGTAGATATGTTTATACTTCACTGGGGCAATTGCGTAACACATTTTCAATCGGAATCGGTTTCATTTTGACCGTTCAAACACATTCATTGCGTTATTTGCGTGTTGAGCAGACAAATTTTTCGAACTTATGAAGCAATGGATTAGCAATTTGCTTCAAAATGATTCAGATTCCGATTAATAGTATGTTACGCCATTTGGGTGCTGGTTTAAGCGAAAATAACGGAATTAGAGGAACAACAACATCAACGTTTGAAGGTATTAAAAATTCTATTAATAAAAATGAAGTGCTGTTCGTTGGTAAGACCATCACTGGAGAACGGGTAAACCGATATGGCTTTTCTTTGTTTTAAAATGTTCGTAATAGTCCGAATCAGGTTTTTATGGAAAGGAAAATTGGAAAAGCTTCCCGGAAAATCTTCAAATTCGGAAAAAAACTGGACGTCCTTTTTGGATGAATTATTGAAAATTGGACAGGACTCAGGCTCGGTGGAGCGACGATCTTCGCAGTCTGGCTGGTAGCAGCTGGATGAGAGTTGCCGAGAATCGAGCTGAATGGCGTGCAATTGTAGAAACCTATGTCCAGCAACGGACAGCTGTAGGCTGATGCTGATAATGTTGATGTTGGACAGGACAACGTCGTCGGGTCAGCTATGTAGTTACAAAATAAAATTAAACATATTTGATTTCACATAAACCTACAGGGGCATTTATGAAACGTCAGAAGCTAGATGCAAGGTTCCAATTGATCGTTTCGTATAAACAAGAACTACTCTCTTAAAATTACTTAGTTTCAACTCTTTATTAGTGGTTGTAATGGCAGTCATGTCACTTTGTTTTAATAGGTTTTTTCTATACTTTTTTTCTTTCTGTCTTTATTTTATCTGTCCTTTTGATGGATTCTTCTATATTTTGTAAATAAAAAGTGTAGAAGGCCTACAAAGTCCTCACTTTGTAGGCCTTGTAGACTTTTTTATTTTATCAAGTACCAGGTACAGTTTGTTGACAGGCCTACGCTGTCCTCCCATACCTACTGTAATTTGAAAACATTGTAAAAGCCAATTATTTTTAAAATAGTAACCGTGGAGTTTCTTGCCGGCTCTTCTCCATAGGATACGACTAATTGGAACCGTGCACCTAGCTTCTGACGATTCATAAGTGCCCATGTTGGTTTATGTGAAATAAAATATTTTGATTTTGATGAAAGAATGGGATAGTCGTTAGAAAAACTAACTAGTAGTTTTTCTACCTACCTACTCTCATTAGCCTATCAAACAGCTGCAAAAATAAGGTTAAGGATGCTGAAACAATTAAATAATTAATTTCAGAGCAACACATCACGGTAGAACAAACTACTGTTATCACCTCATGATAGTTCAGTCTTGTAAATTTAATTGAGTAAATAAACATCCCTAGACTTGCACTTGGGTAAGATGGACGCTTAAGGTGGATGTTATCATGAGTTTCCAAATTTACTTAACTATTTATTAACTGACCCAGTAGTTAAGGCCTTCCCTCCCGTGCATGAGTCTGTGGTTTCAAATCCGGACAAGTAATAGGGGTTAAAGTATGAAATTGCCGTTTTATTGTAATAGGTACGTCGAATTGACATAGAACCTTCATGGTTTGAGATTTTTGAGTGAAACTTTTTTCACATGGTACCTATGAAGTTCTTCTTTCAAAAAATGTGCAACTTTCGATTATCGACTTTCAGTTGTTTTTTTATTCAACTTGACAAGAAAGATGGATACTTCGAAAATTCGAGTTATTTTTGAATACGAGTTCCGACGCGGAACTAACGCTGCAGAAACAGCTCGCAATATTAATGTTGCGTTAGGATAGGGGACTGCTAATGAACGCACCGTGTGATTTTGGTTTAAACGCTTTCGTGATGGAAACTTTAATTTGAAGAACGAGCCACGTGGAAGACCGCCCACACAGGTGAATAACAATGAATTGAAAGAGATGGTGGAAGCTGATCTGAGCTAAACTACCCAGGAATTAGCGGCATGGTTTAATGTTACCTTACCAACAATATTGACTCATTTACGTCAAATCAATAAAATAAAAAAATATGAGAAATGGGTGCCTCATGATTTGACTGATCTGCAGAAAGAAACGCGTGTTGAAACTTGTGTTGCCTTGTTGAATCGATACAGAAATGAAGGAATATTGTATCGAATTGTGACATGTGATGAAAAGTGGATTCTATACGATAACCGTAAGCGAAAAATGCAATGGCTGACCCCAGGTCAAACGCCGCAACAGTGTCCTAAAGCAAAGCTTACCAATAAAAAGGTAATGGTAACTGTTTGGTGGTCTCAGCATGGTGTTATTCACTATAGCTTTCTCCAATCTGTCAAGCAATAACGGCAGATGTCTACTGTGCCGAACTCCGAACAATGACAGTAAAACTAGCAGTGAAACAGCCCCGACTCATGAATCGATCTTCACCATTATTGCTCCATGATAACGCGAGACCTCATACAGCACGAGAAACCGTTTTAACTCTACAGGAACTGCAATTAGAAACCATTCGTCACCCTCCGTATTCGCTAGACCTTGCTCCAACGGACTACCATTTCTTTCGTGATTTGGACAATTTTCTACGTGATAAAAAGTTTTCATCTCAGGAGGCAGTACAAAATGCTTTCACACAGTTTGTCGAATCTAGATCACGAGAATTCTATCGCAAAGGAATAAATGACCTTCCTATTACATGGCAGCAATGTATAGTAATAATGGTAATTAATTTGATTAAATAAATATTATGTTAAATAAAAAAAAAAAAACGAATTTCAATTTTTCAGTACTAATCGGCAATTTCATACTTTAACCCCTAATATTAATTTGATTTTTTCAAATTCATAATGTACTTTCTGAGTTTGCTTTGGGCATTACTAACAACGGTGAAAAAAAAACATGGACAATTTTGACATTGAAACCTGGACTTATAGTTAACTAGCTGTTGCTTAAGACGGATCCGTCATAAGTAGACATAGGATTATATGCACTATCAAAATGCCAAAATATGCATGTAAATATGCACTAAAAAAAGGGAGAAATATGCACAAAATATGCACAATCAAAAACCATTTATTATTAGAATTTACGTTTATTTTCAAATTATATTAATATATTATACACATATTAATATTTTTTATAATAAATTATTATTATAACATATAATAAACGATAAATTATACAACATAATTATAACTAATTTATTATAATTCTTGTGACAGTAAACAATCAAAAAATTTTGCAGGTTTGCTGCAGCAAACTTGAAAAGTTTTTCACTTAATATTAATTATATGCATTTGCATATGCAAACATGCAAATGCATATAATTCGATGTCTAGTCATAAGCAAGCCTGGTGATCAATGGTCGTGCCTTCTCTTTATGAGAAGAGGCTCTTGTCCTGCATAGGCTGGTATTATTATTTACTAGCTTCTGCCGGTGATTACATCCACGTGAAATTCCGTGTTCCCAAACCATCTTCATCATCGTCATCGTCGCATCGCATCACCTACCCAAGCTATTACTTCGTTTTTGCAGTTTTTTTTCCTTTTTGCTCAGGTCCTAAGAGGTATTTCGAATATCTAGCGTGATGTGAAATAGCCTTCCTCAAGATTTGGGCTATCAAATGAACAAAGATCTTACCAAATCTGACTGGTAGTTCCAGAGATAAGCGTGTTCAAACAAACGAATAAAATCTTCAGTATTTTTATTAGTATACATTTAGATAGATAATCAGTTATCTATCTAAATGTATACTAAATAAATAATAGCAAGTTTGATATAAATTACTTGCCTCATACAATGCATAATCAGCCTAGAATGTTCCCACTGCTGGGACACAGACCTCTCTGCCAGAGGGAGTGGACCGTAATCCACTACGCGCGCCCAGTGCAGGTTGGTAGATGTCACATGTCTTCGAATTTTTGGTTCTAGGACATGCCGGTTCCCTCACGATGTTTTCCTTTACTATTTTGAGAGCAGTGGTGATGAAATTATTTACAAAGTAAAACACTTGTCTGCATTGGAACCTACGACTTAAAACACGAAGGTTGCTGTCATTACCACTGAGTCACTACTGCTCCTCATACAATAAGCTGTTCTTTAATATACATATCACATTCAAAGCTGAAAATACACATTTTCAAGTGCTACCACTCCGAACATACATGTCTATACACATTATTACTTTATACCCCACAAAAATATAATATCCAAAGGCACTCAAATTTTCTTCAACTGTTAAGCGTACGCACGGCTTTTTATTACAGCGCTGTAGCGGCTGGATGTGAAAATACCTAGTTATGGCTCTGTCGGTAAACGGTACGGGAATACTAATGTTACAACTTACTAAAGTTGGTTTTAAGAAAATACTCGCTGAATTATTAGCGGGGCGAGAATGAATTTTACACTATCTGAGTTGGTTAGTGATTTATTTTGCTAGGTGAAATTATTCAATTAAATAGCATTGTACAGAGAATTTTCCTTTTACTAACATTTTTCCTTATACTTACTAACTGGGTTGTGGAAGTCAGATAGGCAGTCGCTCCGTGTAAAATACTGGTATTTAGTTGTTTCTGGTTAGACTGGAAGCCGACCCCAACATGGTTGGGAACAGACTAGGCTAGGATGATGATGATGTGATGACTAATATTCTAATTTACTTCTAGGCCGAAGCCGTTCACTTCCGAATAAAGGTCAATGAAGGACATTGCAAAAATCAGCATTTTTGCAAGATCATCACCACGTATGATGAGTTCATTGGTGATCACTGTTTGTTTTAACAAAGGAATGTAGCTGCAGAACCTTTTCCAGCTACCCCAAATCACCCGCTCACAGTTGCGGAAGTGATGAAATATTTTGCCAGGACGCACATGCAAAAATATGATAGCAGCTAAAGACGTAAGTTTCACCAACTCCAATAGCATTATCACTTAAAAACTTTTCCCACAGGTCCCAAGAAAAAGGCGAAAAAACGTGGGCTGAGCCCATTTATCACTATTAACACGGGGGCAGATTAGTCCACAAATAAGAGCTTTATCCCTTGCTTGATAGCTCCTAACGAGGGTGGGGCTTTAGGCTGCGGATACACTATAGATATACATCCTAGAAGTGAGGTAAGGCTGGTTAATTCGCTACTGAGTGGTCGTGGTTTTTTCATTGGGAGTGAAAGAAAAAGATGGAAAGAAAAGAAAAATATTTTATTTGGGACATGCACAGGAAAAATAATAATAATAAAAAAGAACTAACAAAAACAATATAAATAAAAATATTAACATTAAAGGCTGATATTTCAATCGACAGATATTTTTTATTAGTTGAATTAAATTGACGTCTGTCAGATTCTGTATGGAAGAACTGTCAAAAATTCAAAATTATTCCTCGGATAGAATTATCTGGCGCTGGAAAAATCAGCCCTAAACCTAACAAAATAGTGAAAACAACAAAAATAAAAAGACCACAAAGGAGGCTTACGTTATGTGTAATGTAATATAAAGTTCTAGGTATTTTTGGTTTGTAATTTGTAATACTGGAAACCTGTCTTTGGTAGAGTGACAGACAGGTAATATCGCTCCAATTCGGAGAACCACAAAATGAAATCGTTGTCAAAACAAATGCTAAAAACGCCGACAGAATACTCAAAAAGAAAATTATATGGAAAGGTAATTCATTACATTTAATTTCCATTTTGAGCCATTTTTTCCATTCTGTACGAGCTCAAGCTATACATTTCCAGTATAACCTGACTTTTCATTGTACGAAAAACCTATACAATGCAAGGGCAGCTAAAACTGAAATACCATGCTCTGGTAGGATTCCTTCATGATAGTGACAAGCGCTTCTTACAGACATCTCATCACAATTTATTGACAGTTCACGTTTGGGCAAACTGCAACACAATATTCGAAATTCTAGCAACTACCACAAGACGCAGACTTTTGGTGATAACGCACCAAAAACTAAAACATGCAGCCAAAGTGATAACGCCGTAGAAATGGCATAGTATTGGGCCATCGTCATCATCATCATTTCAGCCGAAAGACGTCCACTGCTGGACATAGGCCTCCCGCAAGCACCTCCACTTCGACCGGTTCTGTGCTTCTCGCATCCAACCGGTTCCTGCGGCCTTCAAAAGGTCGTCAGTCCACCTTGTGGGAGGCCTTCCAACGCTACGTCTTCCGGTACGCGGTCGTCACTTGAGAATATTATATGTTGGGCCAGCATAATTCAAATAACTGTCATGCCAGCGACACGAAGGAGACGAGGAGACCAAAAACAACAAAGGAACCCAAATAAACTTCACAAAAAACTAATTTTCACAGGCAATCTAATTTGAACTTCCCGGAATAGTGTCCCAAACAAGGCCGCTGAGGCGCTGATCATTAATATTTCCTAATAGCATTATATTCCTCTCGCCAGTCTGTCCTTAGCCGAGGTCCCTCCGTCATCTTTAATCGCCGCCGACAGCTCTGCACTAATGAGAAAAATAATGATGAGCTACAGACTCAAAGGAAGCTTTAATCAACACCTACGTGGCTCTTAGTACTCTTTTTTCGGCTCTAGACTCGGAAAATTGTGTAATTAAATTAGGTGCACCATTATTCTGTGTATTAAGTTCGTAATTTTGATTTGGTTACATGACTACGTACTTATATTAGTTTGAAGTTGGTCTATGATAATCAGATTATATATTTTCATCTTGATATTTTTATTTTTTTAAACCGTTTGTTTTTTATTTGGCTGGTAACCAGTGTGGTATCATATTTATTTATTTACTAGCTGCGCCTCGCGGTATCACCCGCAGAAGTTACGATCCCGTGAGAATATTGGGATAAAAAGTGTTCTATATGTTAATCCTGGTTATAAGCCATCTGTATGCCAAATTTCATCCAAATCCGTTCAGTAGTTTTTGCGTGAAAGAGTAACAAATATCGATCCATCCATCCATCTATCCATCCAAACAAACTTTCACGTTAATAATATTATTAGGATTTATTGCTTCGAGGGCTGGTTCGAGGTGGCGCAGGAAAAGAGTTCTTGGAAGGATTTGGGGGAGGCCTTTGCCCAGCAGTACAGCAGACAGTACAGGCTAACAAAAAAAAAAAACTTCAAGCACATAAATAGGAAAAAGGTGGCATCGCTTGTGAGGAGGATTCGGGGGAGTACCAATAGCATCCTGAAAGTCCTGGCAGAGGACCCGAAAGCTCCTGTGCTGAGGCATCTCATGAGGAATCATTGTCCGCATGAAATGCCTCGTAAGTACATACACGACTCAATAACCTGTTTTTGTAATTCTTAAATTTGTTACTAATCCTAGTGTATAAATTGTAGTATCTAAGGTGTGTACTAACAAAAATGGTTCCTATGTTGTTCTAAATAAAACAATTTATTATTATTATAAATGTACAGAAGCGGACTTAATGCCATAGGCATTTTCTACCAGTCAACCGTTGGGTGATGTATGTAAAGACAAACAGTGGTAGGTGCAATTACGAGAAAATAAAGAATAAATATTTATTTAAATATAAAGATACACATATACCTATTACAGACTATAAATATATATATTCCTAATTAAATATAAGCAGAAATATATAATATAAATACACGAATATGCTCTAATAAATAAGACAAACAATGAGAAAACATTAACGTTGTGATGATACTGTCAGGTTCTTACGAATGTGCTCGCGAACTTATACTTTTTAAAGGATAATCTTTATTAAGGATAATGGAGGCTATCATACTTATTCATTTAAGTTTCATCGTGGGCGTATCAAAGGGCAGGGGTCCCTTGAGGTAATTAGTGGTGACATTTTAGGACACCAGAGTCCTGACGAACCCTTTCATTCGGCTGACTGACGGTTCTTCTTTTTACTACATACAGATTACACATGAGAAATGTGAATGAGAAATAACAGTCGCACGGGTCGATCGATCCGAAGGGCAATTCTGGTAATTTTAAGAACGTTCACAGTCTGATCTCAGTATCAATCTTTTAGGAACTTTTTTGCAAAAAAAAAACAACCGACTTCCAAAATTAAAGTTATTTTTCACTTTGTAGTGTCTGTTTTGGAAGTCGGTTGTTTTTTTTTTTGCAAAAAAGTTCTTATTTTTCACTTTTAAGTTGTAATTTTTACCAGTAATTTTGGTTTAGAAACCAAACTACTGAACCGTTTTTAATGAAATTTCTATGGGACCAATCTGAAAGTATATCCTTACAAATAAAAAAATAATTTTGCAAATTGGCTTATAAATAATGGAGTTCTGAGATAACAAACATAAAAAAAAATACAGTCGAATTGAGAACCTTCTCCTTTTTTGAAGTCGGTTAAATTAAAGATACCGCTAATTTCCCTACATTTTTGGCAAGTTTTTGACATTGATTGTCGCTGAAATGAGATTGTGACTAGATTTTGAACGTTTTTAATTACGAGAATTGGCTTTCAGGTTAAACTACGCTTGCCGCGGTTGGTCCATGGGTGGGTGACTATCTTTACATACCAAGACCCCTCCGCGCTTAGAAAAGCACATTAAGCCGTTGGCCTCGGCTATCATTCGTGGATCTTTGACATTCGATTTTTTGTCTGCCATTGACGCGTGTCGCTCATGTGTATTAGCACTGTACTCTTATACACGAGCGGCACGTTCACGGCGACGGCTGCTGTCGATACTGGTCGAAAGTTGCAGTAACCTCTGCTGTTGACGCGTGTGGCTACTCAATGAGACTAAGAAAGTTAGCTTTTCCCAGTGAACTACAAAATGGAAAGGAAATAGAGTGATAAGTTCGTAATTCACACGAAAATAAATCTAATCGCAGCTAGATTATTGGCGAAAGGGTTCAGACAAATAGGGTATCATTAGATTTATTAAGGTGGGTAGTATTACCGCAGTTTAGTGTTGAAACGTAGGTGGGCGGACTTAGTAACATGGATTAATTATGATATTATAATTAGTTGTGATAAATGTGAGGTTTGAATAAGTAGTAATTGCGTTTTCGTACCCGTCGGCTCTAGCAGTTTTCACAAAAAAGTACCAAAAAGTACCTTGAAGGACTTCTTGGTGGCATTGTATGATGGGACTGACTGTCCATGGTGTATTTGACGTACTGTCGTGATTAAAAAAAAAAGTATTATTTTAATACTGAATTATAATATCCACTGTCAAAGTACAAATTATTAATATTGTATCAAACTGACGACACGGTTGTCGCAGTGGCTGAGCGATCGACTGCTGCGCTGCGTGTCGCGGGTTTGATTCCCGCACGGAACAATTATTTGTATTGTAGATTGTTGTTCCGGGTCTGGATATTTGTGTATGTGAGCTTAAATGTTTGTAAACGCACCCACGATACAGGAGTAATTCCTAGTGTGGGGCAACGTTTTTTATAAAAAACAAAAAAAAAACTTTTAAATGTATTTTTACTATAGCAACTGAATGTAGTATTCTACTTTGGTAACACTTAAGAATAAAGGTTGTAGGATATTATCGTTATTTTTAGGTGGAGCTAATGTCATTTTAAATGTTTAGTGTCGTGCAGACGCAGTGGTTGTTAGATTGTGAAAGAGTACAGTAGTGCGATAAAAAGTATTAGCAATAAAGAGTGTTTTCCTACAGTCCGGCCGTCGAGTGAATGCGTTTCTGACACCCGTCAGTGCGACAATCTAATAAAGATCGAGTTCGCAAAACACGTATTCGTTTGTATGAATCTGACAGGTGTCAAGAATTCATTCTCTCGACGACCGGACTGTAACAGTACTTAATCCGTGTTACACGTGGAGGCTGTTTTATAAGTAGAAAGCTGAATACTTATCTATAAAAAACTAATATTTGAGAGACAATCAAGAACATCTTATTATTCTTCAAAAGAATATAAGTATCTACAAAATATTAAGTAAGTACAGTCTCCAAAAGAGATAAGTAACCAGTGTCGTTGGATATAGTTGGAGTTTAATAAGAAACCAATGGATGTTTTCGAATTTGTTCGGATTCGGTTTGGAAGGTCCCTGGCATACATACCTGTTCGCCATTTTGTTTTTTTTTTTTTCAAAATTACAGCCACGCACGAAAATCGATAGCTCACATCAATGCGAACAGAAAATATAAAATGACTGAACCCCGTAAAGTGTCACGTTTCCGAGATATGAACGATCAAAGTCAATCACGTGACATCCATATTTTTCCATCTATAAATTTCGTTCGAAAAGGTCCATCGATTTCTCACTAAACTTCAACTATATCCGACTAATTTGGTACTTATCTCCTTTGGTGACCGTACCAAAAAAAAAACAAAAAAAGCAATCATTTTATTTTAATAAATTCTTTCTTATTAGTCTCTAGAAAGCTTTCTTACTTTAAAACATACTTCCAATGTTTAGATTCAATTACCATTATGATCTTTTCCACAATTTCAATCCATCTTTAAAACCAAATTCTGAGAATTACCTACGAAATAACTAGACGAAAAGAAAAGAAACAGATATTTTGGTAAATAAAAAAGATTAGACAATTTGGTCCATTCTTGTTCTTTTACGAGCAAGGTAAAAACAGCGAGTAAAAATAAGATAATGTGTACCTTTGCTCCATTTGAGCTTTTGACTCTACTCTCCGAGACCTTTGACTCGTACCTTGGTGTAAGTTATAGACTTACCTCAGGGTTCTTTTGTTTTACCTTCTGAAGTATTCGAAGTTCATCTGTAGTGAGAGTGTTTTGTTTTAGTCAGCCCTTTCTTATAAAAGCAGGGTTTATTTACCCTGTTTATTCATGTGCATTTAATTTGAATATGTTTGATAAATAGTACAACTCCTTCCCTAAAAAAACAAGCTGTTTAGTGTTAAGAATGAGAGATAGACTTGCTATAAAAGCCTGTTTGGCTGCTGGTAAGTATCATATGCTCATTTACAGTATGCTCTCAGTGTGTGAAAAATGATTACTCTTTTCGCATATAAGTGCTAATTGTGTCCTAGGTAGCATCTGCTCAACGAAATGAAGAAACGATGGATGGACTGTGTGAAAGATGATATGGCTACAAAGGGGGTGACTATCGAGATGACGACTAGACGACTAATAGAGAAATATGGAAGAAAGAGATAGGTTGAGCCGACCCCAAATAAATTTGAATATGAGCAAAAAGTGACAATGAGGTACTCGTAGCATCTGCTAATAATTAGCAGGCTTTTGTGCTACTGCAAAGCATGAGTATTCCAGGTTTTAAACTTCCAGGTTTGCCGACCTTTCTTTGACGAATGTGTTCAGCATTTTCTTTTTCATTTTTGACATTCTGATAACACTCCTTTTCTCTTTTCTAATGCCTCTGCCTTCTTTTCTTGATTAGATACTAATGTTGTTAGAAATAATTTGAATAATTCATTTTTCTCTTATCTGACTATAAAAGTAGGGGGTGATGGCTGAGATGTCAACAATTTTTTTACTATAGACTTCAATGCATATGACAATTCCATCGTACCCTGAATTCATACTGATAGGACGGGTTACATTTGGGCCATGAACCTGAGCAGACTCTCCGCATCATCACCAATAATTGGTTGAGACAGAATTTCATGTGTCAAATATTAGAAACTTATGTAAGAACAGATGCTGCACCGATCTTAAATATATTGGGATAAGGGATAGTGGGAGGATATTGTGACGTAAAAAATTATAAAAGCACGCAGGGACATAAAACTATTCAACAAAAAAAAAACAATCGACGGTGACAATACGACACACACCATAACACCCGCTCCGCACTTGAGGACAGACCCGAACCCAAGCAGGCGTACGCCACGACGTCCCGAATCCCGTTGTAAATCTCGTAAAAAGGATTTGCTCCGTTGTATTGGACGCCGATTTACCGCGATACATACTCGTATATAATTCAAACGTGTTTAGTTTCGGTGTTGGCTCGTAATGGCTGACTTTTAGAGAGACTGTCTTGTTTTTCGAGTTTTTTGGCTGTGATTTGGAGATGTTTGGGTTCATTTGAGTCAGTTCTTTTCATAAACATCCTACTAATATTATAAACGCGAAAGTTTGATGGATAGATGGATGGATGGTTGGATGTTTGATATTCTTTCACGCCAAAACTACAAAACGCATTTGGATTAAATTTGGCACACAGATAGTTTATAACCAGGATTAACACATGGGATTTTTATCCCGATATTCCCACGGGTTCGAAACTTATGCGGGTGAAACCGCGGGGCGCAGCTAGTAATAAATATTTGAGAAAAACATGCTAGTGTAAGGTTTTAATCAATACTTAAATACCTTTATTTTAACTTCATCCACTCTCCTTCATTAATTCCAGATGATTAGGATACACGTTCTAATTTTCTTCTTAATACCTAATTTTCACAAGTAGAGTACTTGTGAACCATTGTTCTTGTGCGCTCTTAATGATCAGTTAATGCGTCTTAATAAAAATGGACATACCTATGTATAATGCCTCATTATCTCCCTAGCCTTATCCCAACTATGTTGGGGTCGGCTTCCAGTCTAACCGGATACAGCTGAATACCGGCATTACATGGAGCGACTGGCTATCTGACCTCCACAACCCAGTTACTGGGTAATACTATAACCTTTGCTAAGACTGGTTGTCAGGCTTCTGACTACCCGTAACGACTGTCAAAGATCTACGAATGACAGAAGGGATCAACGGCTTAACATGCTTTCCGAGGCACGGAGGGGTCTTGGTATGTAAAGGTGATCACCCATCCACAGACCAACCGCAGCAAGCGCACTTACAATGCCTACCTTCCCTTATTGATAATACATATTGATTTTGATTGTTATACATAGTACATTCAACTTTTAAATAAATCTGATTATTCACAGCATAATATTATGTCACACGCACTCGCACATAGTTCGGCATACATATTCAAATCCGATATTAAACCAATATATTATTCAAAGCCAATACATTATCTCTAATGTCCATGTGGAAATAGACGGCTCGACGCTAAACCGCGGCCATGTTATCATTAGAACTGCCATTCAAAAAGAGGACGCTAATGAAATATGAGAGCTCTGCAAGTCGTAGTAAGATAAAGGACAAGTTAATGAAGTCGAGGACAGACATATTTTAAGATACCTTTATACGTTTCAGGTCAGATTAATTTTATTAAGTCTTGTGGTGATTAAGTACACACGAGCGACGCGCGTCAACGGCAGATGAAACTGCAGCCGCTGATGAGTGTCGACGGCAGAGTCGTCGGCACCCATAACGTGCCACTTGTGTATTTGAGTACGGTTGACGGCAGCCGTCGACGCATCGACCTCTGCCTCTCTGCTACTGCCGCGTGTAACTCATGTGTATGAACACTTTAACACCTTATTTTGTTTAGGGGATTAGATTACTCTATGCTTTTCTTTACTGTTTTTTTGCGGTCTATAGCTAGGTCTTGTTGCTGTAAATGTATCACAGCAGTTGCCTTTCGTTGGTTTTCAACTGGAACTTATTTTGACACACCTTCTACCAGAAAACTATTAAAGTAACCTAATTTTGTTGTTCTCAAAATGTGCTAAAGGACAGGTACCGTTTTAACGAAGTTCCTGGAGCCACTATAACTATGCTAAGTACCTACTGTCACCCTTCGGTTTTAGTCGGTAGCCTTTTACAGTTGCAGAGTACCTAGTAAAAACCGTCTTATGGTAAAACTACTAATGGATTTCCTAAGACTTTGGTGGCCGTCACATAGCGTCAGCAACATACCAGCGAATGTCATCTCTGAACCGTTATATATAAAAGTATGTTAAGGTGTTTACCTCGAGAGCGTTTCTTGACAACCGTAAAGTCAAACCCCTGAGGGGTTTGACTTAGCTAATTGTAAAGCTATTCCTAAAATACTATTACAAAAATAAAACAAAAGCAATTACCTTAAAACCCACTTGGAGATACCAACAAACTTCAAAAGACCAACTTATTTATAGAAAACGGAGCAAAACCAAAAACAATACAAACAAAAAGTTTTGAACAACAAGCCCACCTATTGATCTCGAAGTTAATTTCCTTTAAACTATGACAAGCGAGAGTTTAAACACGATTCGCGGATTAGCGGCGAGATGAAACGCCTTCGGTTGGAGGCCCCCGAACTTGCGGTTAAGACTAGTTTAGTCGTAATTGATTAATTTCTATTTTAGAGGTGTTGATGTGAATTATGGATATAAACACTTGAAATTGGGCGGTTTTGGTTAAAGTTTTCATGGTTGAATGAGGAAAAGGTATCGGTAGATTACGTCAACAGAAATTAAGGCTGAACCTGACGAGTTCTAGGTCGTAGATGCGAACCCAATCAGGCACATAACTTTGTGTTAATTATTTCATCACACTGCTCTCAAAACAGTGAGCGAAAACAGGAAACTGGCATGTCCGAGAACCAAAAATTCGAAGACGTGACATCTACCAACCCGCACTGGGCTCGCGTGGTGGATTATGGCCTACTCCCTGTCACTGAGAGGAGGCCTGTGTCCCAGCAGTGGGAACATTACAGGCTGATTATGTGTGTAATGTGTACGTGTGCTATCTAAACCTAGACTGATGGACTGATTACGACAGACTATCGCTTTATGAAAACAATGAGTTGAACTGTACAGTCACGAGCATAAATATGTATACACTTGGCTTTATTCTAAGGCGATTTTCGCCTTTGTTCCTGAATTAAATTTTATGTTATTGCAAACATAGGTAATATTTTCGAACCCATAGGTTTATGTGACGTGTCGTATTTTAACGTTGCTTTCGTTATTTCACGCAAAAATCGCTATTGAAAGTTTCCAAGTGTTGACATATTAGTGCTCGTGACTGTACTCGCAACAAAACTGTCTCACTCTCAGATGTTTTTGTATGTTTTTCTTAGCGTGTCGATCGATGGAAATCTAAATGAACTCGGCCCAGAATTCGAATACTTGTTGCCAGAAGCCGAAGTACATTTTGACCAAGATGTAAGGGTTTGTAGATTTAAGTCTTGTAGCTTTAGGGCTTTTTTTTCTGGATGTGAAATCATCAAATGACCCCTCCCGCTCTGGGTGGAGCGGAAGGGAGTGTTAGACTCTTACTGACTAAAACCCACCCGTGTTCCTTCCTTAGCCCTTTATGTTCCAGGGCAGCGGTAACCCTTTCGGACGATCCCAGCTTTAGGGGCTTGGCTCTACATTCGATCTAAGTTCGTATCAACGTTTTTTCAAGAAGCACAAACCAAAATTGTTCCGTTTATAATATGTAGGTAAAACTATTTTGTTTGTATGATTCTGTGCATTGTCTTATGCCCTGCATATGCTAAGCCATAACCCGAACCAAACGAATATAGATTAAGAACAGAGATAGAGCTAGAAAATTACTGCTCGGAATTAAAAAAAAACCATTCGACATCCTGTGAATTCTGGTTTAATCCTGAGCTCTACGGTGCTGAAGATTTAATTAAGGCGAACGAGGAAACGTTCGGATGAACTAGCGGTTTTCTTTTTGATTTAGTGTGTAAAGGCATTTTCATCACTTTTTACTTCTGCATTTTTATGTGGTAACTAGTTGAGGTTGTACAAATGTTACACTTGATGTAGTCAAGTTAGGATTTTTAGAAAAGAGTAGTAGAAGTTAACCCATTCCTTAGTGTGTTTTCGAAAAGGCTTCCTGTAAGCATCCGATTGTTTTCTTAACTATTGAGGGGTGGCAGGGACATCGACGCGCAAACTGATTGATGATCCAGCATTTAATTTTACGTCAATAATTTTTTTTTGTTTCATACATTTTTGGCCGCGTCTATCGCACTTTTCTATGAATCAGCAGTTTTATTTTTTTGATAACTGACGAAAAATTTCTGAATGGGACTTGAATCATTTGCTGAATTCGTGGTTACAGTTTGCGCGTCAATGTAACCCTGCTCTGCTACCCTGTACTGTTATAACCAATCTGTTGAAGGTTCTTGCGAACTGGATAAATGAAAGAATCCGCTGGCTGTGGTGAACAAAACCATTTTTTGGATGCTCGGAGAAGGTCTATGTCCGTAGTCGTAGACGTCTTTCGCCAGAGAAGACGATGGTGCCGATAATAATCTACAGATTCATAAACTTAGTAGCTAATAAAAACTTTAAATTGAGTCCATGAAGAGCCCCATACTCTTCGGTGGACTACTAAAGGCTGCTTAAATTGGAAAAAACAAAAACAAACCTTTTAAAAACAAACTTACCTATTTATTTCAATGTCATCACTACACGATTTTTCTTCCACCTCTAAAATGGTACCGTCAGTTCACTGTCGACAATTTCGCGAGGTTCTCTCCACATTACCGTATTTGCTTAGATAGTGGCTCGACTCAGTCAGCGAGACGACGCTCCGTAATGGATTTCTGACGTTGAAATAAATGATAGATCGCCGCCACACGATGCATTACCTGTGGACAAGTAACTGAGCTGCGAATGTGGTTGGAGGGAGCTAATTTAAAAATGGAATCAGAAATGTCAATGTGACTTCAAATGTTCGGTGGTCTGTTGAATGAAGCCAGAGGATGAAACCAGAAGGCCATTTCCCGTAATTTAAAACGTTCAAAATCTAGTCGCAGTCTCATCTCGGCGAGAAACAAATGTCAAAAATTTGACAAAATGTAGGGAAATTAGACGTATTTTTGACAGATTGAGACTGAGATCAAAAAGCCAATTCTCGTAGGTAATTTAAAACGTTCAAAAGCTACTCGCAGTCTAATCTCGGCAACAAACAAATGTCAAAAACTTGTCAAAATGTAGAGAAATTAGAACTATTTTTGACAGATTGGGACTGAGATCAGACTGTGAACGGTCTTAAAATTACGAGAATTGCCCCTCAGATTATAGTTTAAGTGCAGTTTTCTGTTTACAAAAAACTAAACTTTTATCATCATCAACCACAGGCCGACTTCACCCACTGCCGAGCATAGGCCTCTCTATTCAAGTGCCATTCTCCACGCTCCTGTGCCAGCCTCATCCAGGTTCTACCCGCGATGGTTACAATGTCATCCACCCATCTCGCCGCCGGACAACCGACACTGCCCGTTGCCAGGTGTCTTGCCTAACTCCATTTGTGCAAAACAAAATTAAACTAAACTTAAGCTAAACTTTAAAGTTTATCTTAATTCATTTTTATGTTTTCTTTTATCATTATTATCATCATCATTTCAGCTGAACGACGTCCACTGCTGGACATAGCCGCCACGTAGACAGGTCCTTGTGTTTGGTGGAAAAGAAAATGGAAATTTTCCCCAAATGCCACAAGTTTTAAATGCAAATATAATAGTTTTTCCTTTGCAGATTTATCACACAAGTTCACAAAAAAAAAAAAAAATGTTTCATTATAACTAATAATACCGTGGGTACTATCCAAATCTTTAACTCCACACTAGAAACAAGCTACTCCCATAATTTTTTACAAAATAAATGTTAAAAGCCTCCTCTACCCAAACTCAACACACGTCCCGCATAACGAAATGATCTGTATCCGGAATAAATCCATTGGAATAAACTTTTCCGTCGCACGTAGACATTTGACTGGCTCTGATCGATTGTAGTATCCCTGTTTATTGATATGGGCTCCCGATAAATAATGGCAGTGGCCACTTCAGATGTTTGTGTTGCTTATGCAGTAGTGCTGAGAGCGATTTTAAGTGTCAAAAGGTCTGCTATGAGAAATAGGGTTGCGAAAATAGAACGGAAATGCTTTTGAAGAGAGAAAATATTGTTTAAGAGACAAGGTTTTTATGTGAGAAAATACAAAATAAATACTTTGTATAATTGAACATATGTAGTATGTTAGAGTATTTATGTTTGTGCTTCTTAATGTTAATTACTATGTATACTATTGGATAGAAAGACAAAGAAAGAAAGAAAAAAGTATTTATTGCGACTCGTACAGGATCAGAAACTAAACTAGACACAGTTAAAAATAAAACAAAACAAATTATATAAAAAAAAAACAAAAGGAAAAAAAAAAAAGGAAGCAGAAAGTCCTATACGAGGCCAAAAGGCTCCTATCTCAGCATGATGCTTCGACATTTAAAAAATAAATGTCGTAGCGCTGGTATTCTGATAGGGAGGGAGGGGAGAGGGGGGGAGGGATCAAATTATTCTTACTGAACAGACAGCTGTTGGGGATTTTGTTGCGCCACTTCTTCTTCCCAGCTAAAGCACTAGGAAGTGGTGAAGGGCGGGCGTTTTGGGCTCTTATGTAATTTTGACGTTCAAAAAGTGCTTATTCTCAGCCTATTTAAAAAAAAATTACATTCGATTTTCTTTTTATTTATTTACAGACGCCAGCACATAAAGCTACCACAATCTGTCAAATTTCTTTAATAGTGTTTCAACTTTATCGCTAAAGCATTAAGGTTCAACGTTGATTGGGAAAGTTTGACAGTTTCGGGTAGCTTGACCTGGTGGCGTCTGTACCTATCCAACGCTGATTTTAAGGTTTGGTATTCTTCAGGTGACTCTCTTTCTTTTTACTTTAGGAAATCATACACCGTTAAATTTTGATCGTATCGACCAACCTTGAAATCGTGAAAAAAAAATCAGTTGATCCATACATTATGTCGAGTTGTGCGAAAATAAATCTATGGATCAACTGAGTTTTTTTTCATGATTTCAGGGTTGGTGCCGTAGTAAAAGTTGTTCATAATGATGAGTACAATGACCTCTTTTAAGGATTAAAACGATCAAAATTTAACGGTGTTTTATATTCATCTTTGGACTCCCATCACAGCTGTATTGGAGTCAGCTTCCAGCTACTGGTATGCAGCTGAATACCAGTATTCAACATGGAGCGACTGCCTGTCTAACCCTCACCACTCATAGTTACAGGGTCACGGCGAAACTCCTAGCTAAGACTAGTCAGATTTTCGGGCTTTTGGCAAGGACTGTCAAAGAACTGCTTGTTTTAAAACAGTGTCCTTGGAGGTGTAACCCGTTCTTCCCCATAGAAACCTACTACGCTTTGAAATGGGTGATTAGCTTTATCTTTCTGACTAAGCGACTCCTTGACAGTTCAAAAGTGCCTACAACTGGTTTAATTGAAATAAATAGTCTGAGTTTGCCCGTAACAATGACAGCCGGGACCAACGTGCTTGCATAAGCAAGAAAGTATTGCAACTAATTACGTCACTACCTCAGTGTGCCAGCTATAGGACAAATGGCAAGCCTCGCCCGGGGTCGGGTCGCGCTCGTGATATAACACGGAGTTGTTGTAACGATGCAACCGGGAGCGAAGTTTGTCGGTGCCAATTAATTAGTATTTACCGCGAGTCGGGCGAAATGTGTATTTTAAGTAACCTATGAGCTTGATTATGAGAGTTTATTTCGGAGATATGAAATATTATATACGATATGAGATGATTTTTTTAAAGGTGTTGGGTACTCAGTAAAAAAAAATAAGACAAAAAATGAGTACAGTTACGAGCACAAATACCTTCAAGTTACGCAAATTCAATAGCATTTTTCTCGTGAAATAAAAATTGCATCTTTGACAAAAGACCTATTTCATAATAGTATGTTTGGAATCTTGTTTTTTTTAAAATTTATTATTCTCAAACATACATTATTATGTTTTTTTTTTTACAATTTTTCTCGTCAAACTTTTGAGTTTACTTGTAAGGTATTTATGCTTGTGACTATGCCGATCTTCATAATCATTTATAACCTAACGTCGTGACTCCGAACTTTACAGGCTTCTCTATGCTGGTGCCTGTATATAATAAAACTTACTATAAAGTTATTATGAACCCCTTAATAAGTAAGCAAATAACAACTAATACCTAATTAACTAATAAAAATAACAAAATTAAATCCTAACTTAACTAAAACCATACAGTATACACAAACTAAAATTACAAAACAATCAACGAAAACTTGCAATCTCTGTCACTAACTGGCTTAAAAGCTTACCCACTTGATAGAAGATGGATTATGTTATATTTTGTTGGTATTATATATTTACGACAAGCTTTTAAATTAGTTAATCACCATGAATATTGTTTCGTCTTCCCGTGGGAGTCGTAAAACAAGATTATGTAAGACTAGCCGTGTTTGTGACTCCACCTGAGATTTTACTTTATTTTTATTTGGAAAGAACAATGGCAGGACTTCATGTTATCTGTGCTACTTAGTAATAACAGCCGCACGGGTCGATCGATCAGGTGAAGCTGCGCTTGCCGCGGTTGGTCTGTGTGACTATCTTTACATAAACCAGACCACTCCATGCCTCGGAAAGCACGTTAAGCCGTTGGTCCCGGCTGTCATTCGTGGATCTTTGACAGTCGTTACGGGTCGTCAGAAGCCCGAAAGTCTGACAACCAGTCTTACCAAGGGGTATCGTGGTACCCAGTCACTTTGTTGTGGAGGTCGGATAGTCGCTTCATAACAAAAAAAAAAAAACTGGTATTCCGCTGCATCCGGTTAGACTGGAAGCCGACCCCAACATATGGGAAAAGGCAGGCAGACGATGATAATGACTCAAAAGATAGATCTCGTAGTACAATTAAGATAAAAGTTAATCAGAGCATACTTTTTAACATTTATTGTTTAAAGATCAAGTGGTATATACAGACCCTATGACCCCGTTTCGGCAGAACTAAGTCAATTTAATTTTGGGAATCACCATATTAAAAAGATGTTTTAGCTTTATTTATTATACTTATTTATTTATACTTGACTGTACACCAGAAAATACATAACATGAAATACAATTATCACTACAAAACATTTCACAATGGGCGGCCTTATCGTTTAACAATGAATTTGGCTTCAGATTTTCTGGATAGATATGTAGTAAAGATAATTATGCTATTTTAATAGAACTTCATTCCAGTAAAATATCATAATCATCGCGCATCATTCGGTATATAATATTTGTCAAACTTAATGAAGATGTCAGAAATGAAATTATCCGGAAAATACCCGGAGTTACCGACATAGCTTGCAGAGTAAGCAAACTGAAGTGGCAGTGGGCTGGCCATGTTTGTCGAAGGACCGATGGCCGATGGAGCAGACGAGTCCTGGGGTGGAGACCGCGTATCGGCAAGCGAAGTGTGGGACGCCCCCGGGTAGGCGAACGGACGACCTAAAGAAGGTGACTGGGACGGACTGGATGCGGAAGCCGGAGGACATTGTGTTGTGGCGCAGCCTGAGAGAGGCCTATGTCCAGCAGTGGACGGAAATAGGCTGAATTGATTGAATGAAGATGTAATTAAAAATTATGCAGCTGGATTCACTGGTAATGTAAAATTTGACCGTGTTCTCTGAATGAGTTGAGGCATTAAAACTACCATAGGTATACTATTATTTATTTCTTTTATAATACTTATTTTTAAATGGGAAACATTTAACTGATGTTCTTAAAACATATTGATATTCGGATAATGGACACTTTTTTAACTAATAAACCGCTAAAAACTTTTTGCACTTCTAATGATGGACATTTTTTTAAATAATTATGCCTCTTTTTAACTTTCTGGTCTTTTCTCACAGTTGGTTGCAGTAACTAAGCTAGGGCACCACGACTAAATGTCTTAGGTTAGGTTAGAACTGTGACCAATCGCGCTACATCCAAGTTGGTCGCAGTTAAGGCATTGACTGCCACCACGGTCACCGGTGACCGCCAACAATAGATTATCTATTGTGTCTGTTGTCTGGCAGTCAATATGTTTGGCTATTTAGTATTTTAAGGTCCTTAGAATTGGAATTATTAGAAGTTCACATAAAAAGGAGCAATCATTATTATTTGAGTGTTCGATAATAATTTTAGGAGCGCAAAATTGGAATTATTACCATTTCCACATAAGTAATGAATTCTTTGAAGAAAACAACATAACATAATCTATAGCATGATCAGCCTATAATGTTCCCACTGCTGGGACACAGGCCTCCTTTCTTCGAGAGAGAGTGAGCTGTTACCTACTACGCGACCCCAGCAGCGTGGGTTGAGAGACATCACATGTCTTTGAATTTTTGGTTCTAGAACATGCCGCCGGTCTCCACACGATATTTTCCTTCACCGTTTTAAGAGCAGTGGTAATGACATTATTTAAAAGTAAAGCGCCTGTCTGGGTTCAAACCGACGACCTACAAGGGGACATTACCACTGGGTCACCAGTGCTCTCTACACAATCCACTCTGATTTCGCCAGTTACGTTTAAGGCTCATATAACAGAGGGCGAGCCTATTGCCATAACCGGACATAAATCCAGACTCCAGGCTACTACTCAGAAAGTCTATAGTCTCCGCAAAATTTCTAGTGTAAGCCTACCGGCGTTCTTATCCTCGGTCCACAGCACCGAAAAGTTAACCAAACGAATCTCGGTTCCTGCTCAGGTTGACTCTGAAGTGCCGTGCTTGAGCGACGCGGTGAACGCCTGGAAAGTGGCTTGCCCGGACACGGTTCAGCCCGAGAACCCGTCTTCCCAGAGACAGTGGGATGAGCCGCTCTGCAGGTTGGTACGGAATAAACTTATTAATACGTCCACCAATACTGCTGATCGTGCCCGCCTGCTGGCTGTGGGTGAATGGGAGTCGGGCCTCTGGCTTCAGGTGTTACCGTCACCAAATATAGGCACTATGCTGGGTGACACCACATTCCGGGTTGCTACATGTTTGCGTCTGGGCGCTCCTTGCGGAGCTCCACATCGCTGTCAATGCGGTGAAGTAGTTGACTGCCTCGGACACCATGGCCTATCCTGCAGCAAGAGCGCTGGACGGATGGCAAGGCACGCCAGCATTAACGACATCATCCGTCGGGCTCTTGTCTCCGCCGGGGTGCCAGCTGTTTTAGAACCCAATGGCTTGGCACGCGACGATAGAAAGAGGCCCGATGGAATGGCCATTATGCCTTGGAAGGTGGGTAGGCCTTTGGTGTGGGATGGAACCTGTGTTGACACGCTCGCGCCATCCCATCTTCCTAGCACGGTGGGCTGTGCTGGGGCGGCTGCTACAGGAGCAGAAAACCTCAAACGGCGCAAATATAACAACCTTATTGGGAGCTATATGTTTGAGCCGTTTGGGGTTGAAACACTAGGGCCTTGGGGTCCGAGTGCTCATCGAATTTTTCGGGACATCGCCAAGCGGTTGGTTGACTCTTCACGTGACCAGAAGGCTGGCCTATTTTTAGCCCAAAGAATCAGCATTACCATCCAACGTGGTAATGCTGCTAGCCTTTTGGGCACTTATTCCATTGACAGCGATTTTTTCTTTATTTTTTCGTATACTTGTATATAATTGTATATAGTATATATTAGTGTTAGCTTGTAAAAATAATAATTAATCTGTGTATGTTAAATAGAAAGTCTATATGGAAAAATCCAATAACATTTTGCCCGACCCGGGTATTGAACCCAAAATCTCATGTTCAGCAGTGGCGCTAGGCACCACAGACTAACGAGGCAGTACTTCGAAGAAAACAAATTCGGAAAAGTCTTTGTTCTTCCTTTTGGAACCCTCAAGCCATGTTTAATAACAGTTGATTTGATGATCATTTTATAGTGCAATGTGGAAAGTTAGGGTCTAATGAGAAAATAATGAATTTTCAGCATCGCGTCGTCATAAGCTGTGCCTTAGACACTGCCGGTGGCCAGAGATGAATAAATTGTTTGTGGCTGAGTGGATATGTCTATGGTAACTAATTATAATTGTTAGTCAAATACGTCTCATTGTATAACTTTGACACTTTTCTTGTAATGTAATGTAAATCTATCTACACTAATAATAAAGGTAAAGAGTTTGTTTGTTTGAACGCGCTAATCTTTGGAAGTACCAGTCGGATTTGAAAAATATTTTTGCATATTTTGATAGTCCAATTCTCGAAGGAAGGGATGCGATGCGACGGGATGGGTCAGGGAACAAGAATTTTTATGCGGTTGAAGTCGCAGGAAGAAGCTAGTGCACTATAAATTAACATTTATCGAAAATGCTACTAATATTATAAATGTCAATGTATGTATGGATGGATGGATGGATGTTTGCTACTCTTTCACGCAAAAACTACTGAACGGATTTGGATGAAATTTGGCACACAGATAGTTTATAACCAGGATTAACACATTATAGGTTAATTTTTATCTCGATATTTCCACGGGATCGAACCTATGCGGGTGAAACCGCGGGGCGCAGCTAGTATTTAATAAATTCTCGCTTTTTTCCATTTTGCTGGGCAGAAATGTTTAATTAAACACTCATTATCTCACCATCTTACCTGGGGCTGCAGTCTCGACATTCATAGCGATCGCTTTACGACCGAATTAGGTCGTAAAGTTCCGGATTTACAGGTGTAATGTATGGAATGACAGGACTTTGCGACCGAATTCGGTCGTAAAGCGATCGCTATGAATGTCGAGACTGCAGCCCCTGGGCAGTCTGTTACTTCACTGTGCAACAGCTCTATTTTCAACCAGGTTTCTTTACTTAATTTTGCCCCACACTCAGAATTTATTATGTATTGGGCTTACAATAAAAAAAAAAGACAATAGTTATTTATTTAACACAACATATTATATTAATACAAGCAGCACCCCCCGGTTTTACCCGCATAAGTTTCGATCCCGTGGGAATATCGGAAAAAAAAGTATCCTATGTGTTAATCCTGGTTATAAACTAGAGATGCGTATAATATTCCTTTTATTTATTTCTTTGGGTGGCTTACAGCTATCAAATACAGAAGTAGTAGTGAGGTAACGACAACCTATTAACAAGCCTCCACAGTTAGCAAAAGTAAATTTATATTCGGCGTATTCGGCAGAATTTGAGGTATTCGTATTCGGCCGAATCATTCGGTTGAAATGCCGAATGTATTCGTATTCGGCCGAATCATTCGGTTGAAATGCCGTATGTATTCGGTTTAATTGATCATTGTAAATCAGCCTTTAGGGCAAAATTAAAGGAATCGCATATTCTAACAATAATATTTATTAGAAATCGTTTATTGTAAGGTACTCAAACAAAGATATAATTATACAGAGGTAATCAGATATAACCTAGCATTAACCCGTTGAATGCCGTAATTACAGACACAATAAAAAAGCCATTGTGTGTCGCGTGGACCTATGTTCGCGTATGAAGGGTTAATAGTTGCATAAACTAAAGTATCTTAAAAGAACAGTAATTTTGAGTAATTGCAATAATCCCACTAGCAAATTACAAGGAACGGTTTACTTATGCATAATGAATGAACTATGTTGTTTTCTCAACTAAGTATGGCACTAATAAATTTAAACATAGATAAATTAAGAATATTTGTAATTAAAATTTATAATCAAGCAGCGGTAGATTATGATGCAAGAAGACCAAGTTTTAAGCTCTATCTGGCAAAAGCTAAACTATAGAACGGCAAACCGAATTATCCGGCAGTATATTCGGTTCGGTAAGAACATAACCGAATATTATTCGGTATTCGGTTATTCGGTGAAACCACTATTTGGCGCATCTCTATTATAAACTATTTGTGTGCCAAATTTCATCCAAATCCGTTCAGTAGTTTTTTCGTGAAAGAGTAACAAACATCCGTCCATCCATACAAACTTAAGCGTTTAAAATATTAGTAGGATTAGTCCTCCATACCGTATTTCGGCCATGGCGGCCAATCAATATTATAGTGCACAATTGTGTACCCAGACACAGGTGCACTCCCTCTGCCCTCACTCTCACTACTCCGATGGGACGGCCATCACGACACGACCAGAGTGATATCAGGCGGAGCCCGGAGGACCAACAGCTTATCACAATATAATTAAAGCTAGTGAACAATTGGTGATCTTATCTCATTTCAGCATCTCTTTCATCCTATTATTTATTACCGCATCCACTAACTTAGCCCCGTATCGTTGTAAGTTTTCTCTCATTACGCCTACCACACGGTCGGTCTACGGTCTACCTAGCAAATTCCTAAAACCTAGGAATTCTTATGAGAACCGAGACGGTTCTCAACATCTAAGAAATGGTCCAACCTACCGATCGTGGCAAGTCACTGTAATTAGAATGCCGAAACTTATCCAGAGGTGCCATTACACACAGACGCAGATTTGGGCGAGCCGCACCGCATTGAAATGATCCTCCTAAATTATTTTCGTACATTTTTAATGAGTCACATACCGAGACCCTTGCTTACCTCGGAAAGCATGTTAAGCCGTTGGTCCCAACTGACAGTCACAGACAGGACTTCTGCTGACAAGACTTCTGCTGACATCTTGGAAAGTCTGCAGAAGTCCAAGAGTCTGAAAACCAGTCTTACCATGGGGTATCGTATTACCCAGTAACTGGATTGTAGAGGTCAGATAGGCAGTCGCTCCATGTAAAATTCTGGTAGTCAGCTGAATCCGATTAGACTAGAAGCTGACACCAACATTATTATTTAGTTGGGCAATGGCTAGGCATATTGACACACTACAGGCAGGCCGCAATACACTTTTTTGTACTGAAAAGTGATGCACTGCGGCCCTATGTGGCTGTAATGTGCGCGTAGCTTAATACTGTAATTTTACGAGTAAGTAATACGTACAGTTTTTTTATCACCCGTTTCCCTAACGTAAGCTCTAGATAATTCTTCAGTTTCTAAACCCTACCGTCGTCAGTTAGTCGTTAAGCCCCTCGCCTGGGTAACACCGGGCTCCTACTAATCTGTCGCCTTTGCTGCTTTTGTCAACGTCTACCCTAAGAACTGCCATTAACTACGTCAAATGGTCTAGTCTAGTTAACTTTGTAGATCTGAAACTAGATTTTCGACTTGAATAAAATGTTTGGTTGAGGTTTTGATATGTGAAAAGGAGGGGTATCGTATTACCCAGTAATTGGGATGTGGAGATCAATTAGACAGTCACTCCATGTAAAATACTGGTATTCAGTTGCATCCAGTTAGACTGGAAGCTGACCCCAACATAGTTGGGAAAAAGGCAGGTCGATGATGACTGAATACAGAAGATACCCTTCCCTTTATTAAAATTTATTTAAGCCGGGATCTAAGAAGGTTTTAAGATTTATTGGGCATCACATCACCGAGTTATATATTAGTACATATATATATCCACAACTAAAATACAGAATTCAGTAGATTACCTAAAACGAAATTTTCTATCGTGAATTTTTTAGTGGCAGTTCGGACCCGGACTTGTGCCCAGTTGATGGGACGTTTTTAAACATAACTGGCAAAATGTGGGTGTACCTCTACCTAACCCTTCTGGGATTACAGTCGTGATGATATGTTACCTAAAACGTTGAAGTCAACAAACTCCAAAGTTCTGAACACTTTAAAGTTCCATCTACAGGCGCTTATAAGAAATTACTGTGCTAAGTTTCCGGGACTTAAAGTAGACCCTAGCTATTCTGAATAATATACGGCCTTCAAACTCGAGGAGTAATTTGTGTCGAAATTCATAACGAGAGAACCTACAACTTCACAATAATAATTATTTATCACAGAAGGTAATTTAAGTTTCTCCAGACAAGCGGAGAGGTTCTGGCTAATGGCGTTTTAATCATTAAACCACCTCGCATATTATGCGTCATGCTGCGACAAGTCGACTACAAGAAGGTGACCTGTCGCATGCGGCTGTCATCGGGTGTACAGTCACGAGCAAAAGTATGTTTACACTCGGTTTTATTCAAAAGCGATTTACTCCTTTATTTTTTAATTAAATTTTATGTTGTTACAAACAACATTTTCGAACCCATAGGTTTATGTAATGTGTCGTATTTCAACGTTGCATTCGTTATTTCACGAAAAAAATCGCAATTGAAAGTTGCCAACTGTTGACATATTGGTGCTCGTGACTGTACGTATGTACCGTGCGTCTAGACGCTGCGACAAGTAGCGAAAAGGTGCGACTCCTTTATCATGTAATTGCGATTCTGCAACTCGATGCCAAGCTTGCGGAGCTTGGAACAAAGTACAATCATTGAAAATGGAACTTGTACAAATACATTTTTTCTTAAAGGAAATTAATTCTTATTACTTTGCAGGCTACTTTCACAATGTTTATCATGACGTACACGCCAGAACACAGAAAATAGAAACAAAAAAAAAACAATCCTAAAAATAAAATAATTCAAATAAGCCGTGGCAGGTAAGAGATGACCAGTCCCAACTGACGGCGTTCACGAGCATGACGAATGGATCAGCACCAAGCTCAACCATTTTGAAGGGAGCTAAATGATCCAATACACGCGCCACCGTCAGCGAGACATTTGAGTGAGCAGGACATCTATCAGCTGCCAGGGCACATTCATTACCTAATCGTAAGCCGAACATTGTTTATTACTCAATCCTCGAGAGTTCCGTCACACATTCATCCATCCGACCTACTAGCCACATCACCATCATCCCACCTACATTGATAAATAGACTTCTATGTTTGGCGATTGGATTTCTACAATTTGGTATACCTATTTCGGTCAACAAGAGCTCTATGTATAACGTTGTAAACGTTGGTTACCGTAACATACTTAAGTCAAATAATAACGATTGCGTACTCGTTATTATTTGACGTACGGCAAGGCCATAATTTTTTTTTTAATGGTATAATCTAGTGCTTGACTGTGATCCCGCCTGATGGAAAGCAGTGATGCAATCGTTGATGGTAAAGCGCACTTATTCATTATGAGCCTATTCACTCTAGCCTTGAAGACACTTAAATTGTGATCGGTCGGGAAGACCGCTGCATGCAATTGTTCCAGTCCTTCGATGTACGCGGTATAAACGACGTAATTGTAATTTGATGCAACGCTTTTTTTGGTTTTACCTTAGTTAGCGCCATTTTTGACGTATACACTTGCGTCAAGTGGATGTGAAACAACCGCCCTAAGGATTAGGAACAAAAACACATCCCTCAAGTGGCCGCGATTGCTTATAACGTGATTATAAGCCGTAACTTTCAAACATAAAGTTTATTATCGTTTAACTATTTAAACTAAAAAGTAAGCGTATTTTTTTAAATATAATCAAAACTATTTATGGAAAAGTAAAACATAATTTGTAAGCAATAAGGTTGAAAAAACTATGTTGTATAATAAGACCACAACATTATTTGTGGTCTTATTTTTCCGGCCGTTTTTGAAGCGCTCATCGAAAATCTAGAACTATTGTTGAACGAAGTATTCCTACGATGTTTGCCTATAGCAGAATTGGGACGTGAGAGTTGGATTAGAGAGCCCAGAAGTGTAAGTAATATGTTTCATGAAATATTGCTTATTTTTGCTAACTTCTGTCTACGACTTACCCTGTCCCATCACATCAAATGCCCGCTCTATTACTTCGGTTTCCTTTTGTTAATTAATATAGTCATAGTATTTAGGTACATACTTTTAACTTTAATTTAATCTCAGTAGTATGTGTATATGCTATACTTGTTTATGTTTTTTCTTTTGTTTTCTTTAGCTAGGTACTTTCTAGTTAAACTAGCTTTATCAATGCCGTGAAACTTTATTATTGGGTTAAGTGATAATTGTCATCATATCGATCACAGAGCACTGTATGCAGACTGTAAGATGCTGAGTTATGAACATTCATAACTCATGTAAGTTAATTATAAGCTGTCGAGTTTCCAAATATATAAATAAATTACTTCGACTTCGAATAACGTTCTTTCTTACCTTTTTCTTTCTACTCAGCTCCTAAGTATCCTAGCGTGATATTAATAGCCTTCCTCAAGAATTGGGCTACCAAATGCAAAAATAATTACTCAAATCCGACTAGTTCCACAGATTAGCGCGTTCAGAAAAACAAACTCTTCAGCTTTATTATTAGTATGGATAGAATTAGAAGATTATTTTTTTTTTAAATTTATTTATTCAAAATCTGTATAAAAATAATATATAAAAAATCTGCCAAACTGCAAAACAGTTTGTCGGCAGTTGTTCTCGTTTCACAATATCATTATAACAAATTTCGATTTTTACTATAAACTAACATAAAATTAAGAAAAAATAAAAAAGGAAGTGAGTTACAGAAATAAACACATTTTACAACTATGTAAAATTGCTATTGTGCACAGACACAAAATCAGCTATGGACACAATGACAGGTAATGTTTTTTAAGAACATTTTTAAGCTGGTTTTTAGATTTGACATGCGATATCAGCTGTGAGGGTAGCTCATTCAATAACGATGGTACCACATATTTTCTTCTGCGCTTACCAAAGTAACTTGTGACCTTAGGAACAACAAGAAGTGTCTTCTTTTTAGATGAACGAGTTGGGTACATATGCCTACGTTCCTCCTTGTGATATTCATTATTAAATTGTTCAGTCAAGATATTTAGTTTACTTTTATAAATTAAATATATAAACGAGTTGTCAGCAGCCCGAAAGTCTAGTGCTAGGCAGATGTTGATGAGATATGAAGATTTTATATAGCTTACACTCATCAAGCCCGCCAATCTTCAACAATAAGAAAACCAACTTCCAAAAACAAATGACGCAGAGTAAACACGTAACAGAGTACACAAGTACACAAATCTTCTGTACAATTTTTCCGCTCCCGGAAAGCGCAGGTGTTATCCCAACAATGAAATATAACAGTTGGCCAGAGTTGCCGTGAAACTGAAATTAACTAAACTCAGCGGGGACTGTTAATTTCATTAGCTGGTTAACGTAGCGAACACTTTTTGTTGGATATAATTCCTGCTAGCTTCATACTTTTGGGGTTCTTCGGGCAATGCTCCCTTAGGTAAAAAAAATTAGGAAGTACGTACTTACGTAAATTACGGAATAGGGGCGTGAATTATTATAAGTTTATTTAATACTTTATCATATTCGTAAGCTAATATTGAAAAAAGCTGAAACGATAATAGGAAAAATATTCACGTGTACTTTTTCATGGAGAGTAACTTGCAAACCACTGTGTAAATTACTTATTACTTATGTAGGTAGTCTATGGTATTGTTACTTTTTTTTCCTTGGCATTTGACCCGGCGGCGCCGAGTGGCGACCGTCGAACTTTGTACTTTGTAGTAGATAGATGTTAGTAAGTATGTTGCTGGAAGTGTGCATATTTTGCTTAGTTAAGTGCATTTTCATATAATACTTCATCTAAACTCATGATATTTCATAAAACTCCCAAAAAACTAATATCGTAAATATGGCGCCCGCGCTCCTCCACCATAGTTAACACTAAAATCATTGAACATTGTACTTTAATTAAAAAAAGTAATTTTAAAGCACTATTTTATAACGGGACGGCGTGTGTTTATGACCAGAGGGTCAATTCTCGTAATTTTAAGAACGTTCACAGTCTGATCTCAGTTCCAATCTGTCAAAAATATTACGTCTAATTTCCCTATATTTTGACTAGTTTTTGACATTTGTTTGTCGCCGAGATGAGACTGCGACTAGATTATGAACGTTTAAATTACGAGAATTAGCCTTCAGATGTATGAACGTAAGCGAAGCAAAACAAGTATGTAAGGATCATAGCAGATGACGTCTTGTAGTTTCTGCCTACCCCCATGGGAAAAAGGTGCGTCTTCCAGTTCTAATAAAACTTTTTAATTTCACGCGAAGAAAGTCTGACATTAAGGAATTATTTCTGATTTCACAATGAGAACTTCACGATGTGAGAGAACAAATAAAATTATTAGCACGTCAATTTATTTTAGCCATAATAATATGATCTGGTTTTTTTTTTTGCCGTACGCAAAATACGCGCATTGTCGTGGAGTTGCGGACACCAGCCCGTATTACCTATTTATTACCTATGACCTGGTTTTCTACTCGACTTCAGTGGAAATTAGTTGAAGGAGGAAGGTCAGGTAGAAGTCTTTAAAATGCTTTCCAAAGGAGTAACGGCTGTCACGTGTTAGGTCTTTTTTTTATTTTTTGGGTGGGAAATCGTCAAATGACATCTCCCGCTCTGGGCTGAGCGGAAGGGCGTATCAGACTTTTACTGACTAAACCCACCCGTATTCCTTCAGTTGCCTGTGCCAGAAGCCACGGTATCTCTTTCGAACAACCGGCAGCCCTGGCAGGCATCGGCTCTAGCAGACCCTGTCAGTTCATGCTGATATCTCTTTGAGGCGCGCGTGGAACGCAACGCGCCGTCGACCCGGGCCTGGTCCTTACCGGGCGGCAAGCCTACAGTGGCCGGGAGTCGGCTGTTGACTCCCGTCCAGGGCGTCTCCTGCGGTGGCTAGGGGCGCGAGGGCGCAGATATTGCCTCTCCTTCACGCGCTCCGCCTCCTCCTTCGTGAACATTACTGCTTCGCAGAAGGAGGTGACGGCCTGCCATGCACTCTCGCTCCGTACCATGGCCTGGACCAGGGCCGGTCGCGAGAGATCGCCGCCACGAGGACAGGGCGGTGCCCCGCCCAAGCCGGGCAGACCTCCACCGTGTCGGGCGATCCACACAGTGGTGACACCCTGGCGTTTCCTCCCGCTTTATCCTGAACAGGAACCTCCCGAAACAACCGTGTCCGGTGAGGACCTGCGTCAGGCGGAAGGTGAGGGCGCCGTGGCGCCTCTCTAGCCACTCCTCAAAGAGGGGACTTATCGCCGCAATTGTGGCGTGCCCAACGTGTTAGGTCTTACATAATACCCTTAATTATCTGGTCATGCCTAAATATCGAGATCAAAATTATCTTATGTCCTAATCCAGGTCACGGTCTACCCATGTAAATACTACATATGCAAATTTCATTCAAATCCGTTTAGCTGTTTGAGCGTGAAAGCGTAAAAAACAAACATACAAAAGATCAAATCTTTTCTCTTCATATTATTAGTTAAGATAGCCAGAATAATTTGATCAGAGGGGCAATTCTCGTAATTTTAAGAACGTTCACAGTCTGAAGGGCAATTCTCGTAATTATAAGAACATTCACAGTCTGATCCCAGTCTCAATCTGTCAAAAATACCTCGAATTTCCCTACATTTTCACAAGTTTTTGACATTTATTTGTCGCCGAGATAAGACTGCGACTAGATTTTGAACGTTTTAAATTACGAGAATTGGCCTACAGATCTCAGTCTCAATCTGTCAACAATACCTCTAATTTCCCTACTTTTTTGACACGTTTTTGACATTTGTTTGTAGCCGAGAGAATTGGCCTTCTGGTTTCATACTCGACTTCAGTGGATCTTTAGGTCCTTAAAATGCTTTCCAAATAAAAAAGAATAATGGCTGTCACATGTTATGTCTTACTTAATACTCTTGATTGTCCTGGTCACAGCGATTAAAAAAACTGGATTATACCATTTTTTATTTTTAAGAAGATAATAAAAAAAGAAAACTTAATGGAATCTGCATTTTTTTCCAACTGGACAGCAATTTTGCCATTTAGGTATTACATAATTCCAAATTAATTAGTCCGTCCAATACAATGTATTTAGGTAAATCGTAATACTTGAAAACGTTAAATATTTTACAGGATCATGAAAAAACTGGCTGCAACAAACAAAGGATCTGGGAAAATACGAGCTTAAAAGTATTTTAATTTTTTGTTGAATCAGACAATGCTGGCTGAAAATAAAATAACGAATGCAATGCGTCTTTTTTGTGCAGAATATTTTATTAATATTAAATATTATAGATTCATATTTTCATTCGAAAATATTAACAACTATCTTCTTTTCTGTAGCTGCCATTTATGTTTTAAAATCAGTATTTGCCCTTTATACAGCCTTGTGGTCCCTAGTAAAGAACAAAAACAGGTCAATTCTTCAAAAACTCCATGAGAGGTAAAATTTGATTATCACCCAATATACGTTTATCGCAGTCAATAAAGATTTCTTTAGCAGTAAAATAAAACACTACGGAACCCTCAATACTTTAATTTGCAACATCTTCAGCTCCTAACGAACTGCAGGTAGGTAATCGTCAGGAAATAAAAAGTGTCCCTCTTTCTCTTACCTTTTAATATATTGTGCACACTCAAATTTAATATTTCGTAATTTTCTCGCAGTATTTAAATTTAATATTTTTGCCTCGTCTTGGATGAACGTCAGCGGAATTGCTTCACAGTAAATCTTGAGAATGTGCAATGTAATTCATTTATAAGTCGGTTGTAAGGTTGTGGACGATGAAATACATCTTCAAAGATGCGACATAGATCGATATTAGAGATAGATTTATTTAGTATTATTTATTTAAACCAACGCACGTTCTGTTTGGTGTAACACAAAGGATTAACACAATACATACAATTAAATGATAAACAGTTATGACCACTTTTCTAAAGTTTGTTTTTTAATCCCAGATACTAATCTGACATTTAAGTCTTTTGTGTTTTTTTTTTAGTATAGAAATTTAACATTACACCTGTCAAATTAGTATCTGGGTTTACGGAAGACGAGGCGGTATGGTCGAAAGACTATACAGGCTGATTTTTTAAAGACCAGCCAAATTTAAGGATGTGGTACAGACCATCAAACTGAACAACTTTCTCCATGGGACCAACATCGTAATCGCGAATAAAAATTCAGCCGTCCCATACATTTAGGTCGAGTAGGTATTGAAGTTTTCTATGGGACAGTTGATAAAATTTTCGCGATTACGCTATTTGTCCCATGGAGAAAGTTGTTCAGTTTGATGGTCTGTACCACATCCTTAAATTTGGCTGGTCTTTAAAAAATCAGCCTGTATAGCCTGCCCATTGGGCGAATTAAAAAAAAAGTAACTGGGTTTAAAAAACGAACTTTAAGGTGGTGTCAATTCACAATACAAAAAAATACATTAGAACGAAAGTGACACTATGACATATCTACTCAGTAAATAAAATTCAAAGAACAAATTGTGTGCGGGGAGCGTTGCTCCAAATGGGAGTCCAATTCAGCAGTATAAGTGTGTTTTCTGTGCTGCCTTACCGAATCAAACCGTTTTTAATTTAAATTTTCATAGTTGTACTACTTGCGTAAGTTTGTCAGTAAAAGTTAAAACTTTTCCACATTATCTCAGCTGAGTAATATCTGCAACGAGCTTTGCGTAGTGTGCGTGAATGTGAGTGACAAGACTTTGCACTTGTGAGGAGAACCCCTCTTAAGTCCTCAAAACACTTGACATGCATAAGGCGAACTTGGTCATTTAGCACTCTCTAAGTGGTAAGTTAGTAGTGGATTTTTAACCCAAAAACGGACTGCCGTTTTTGGGTTAAAAATAAACACATTTTCAATCTTCATGATGTCATCCCTTAGCTGCATTTTAGAATCCCACCGGTGACCTAAATACTTACCGGAAATATCCCACATGGAATTTCCCAATTTCCAACATCACATGCTTATCACACCTCGTACTTTTTCACACAAAACGGTTTTCGTTCCCCAAAGAAAACTTCCTCAGAAAAGTTCTTAAGGTTTTAAAATAACGTCGTACAATGGGGAACTATTTTATTTCTAGCTACGCCACGTCGCGGAGTTCAATCATCACATGTATGGTCTCCGAGGGGAGTGGGGGGAAAAAGAGTTTGAATTACCACACTTACCTCACGGGATTACTGACCACTACCACTTGCTTCTTTAAAGGTAACGTGTTTATTTTTAGTAGACATCATTAGACAATGGCCCCGATTCCCTTGTTCACAAACTAAATTAAATTTAAATTCAGTGCATCTTTTTCTTTCGATTTCAATAAGAAAAGGACATCAGATAAATATTAGTTTAGTCCTGTCAAATTAAGATACTATATATAATATATATCAATATTTATCTTCTGTCCTTTTATTAATGAAATAGAAAGAAAAAGATACACTGACTTAAAATTAGTTTAGTTTGTGAACAAGGGAATCGGCGCCATTGGCTGGTGAGAATAAGAACTCCTTTTGAAATAGTTTTTTTCCAGAATGTAGGTAATACAGTCTCACAGTGATTTTACCTCTAATTTTACATCACTGCCAAAATCACAGTGATTTTTATTGTCGTTGCAATAAGGTTGTTGTTAGGTTGCTGCCATTGACAAGTCTTTCAAAATCACAGTGATTTTTATTCTCGTTTTATTAAGGTTTGTATTGGTTTGGCTTGTAGAGGTAAAGTAACTGTGAAAGGACTGTACACCCAGTATGATTCCCAACAATTAGCGTCTGCTTATTGGTTTTCAAATGTTATACCTTTATATGTATGTATGTATGGATCGGACGTTAAGTGTACACTATGCGTACTAGAGTGTTTATTTGGGGCTTTTACCACTTCTTTTTCGCCAAACTGTCAGGTATGCACAGCCACTTGAAGCTTATATGCACTACGATATTTCGACTGGGAGAGAAAGAGATAAAAAAAACAATCAGCAATTCTTCTCCATATTTTTTCAGCGGCCAATACTCAACGAATACCAAAAAATGTTCACAAAGGTGAATGCGAACTCATAGTACGCCAAAGTAGAATACAGTCCGTGAGAATTTTAACTCGGCTATAAATGCTCCGTGGCAATGATCGTAAAGCATTTTCACGGTATTGCGCACCGAACACTGATCCAGATCAAACTGGTCTGAATCGGTTCAGACCAGTTGAAAGCGGTTCAAAGCGGTTCCCGGTAACTGCCGAGTATTTAAATGGACTTTGAGCGAGAAGTCACGTTCAAAATCAGTTTGGTTTTGGCATATTTTGCTACGTTTCTAACTCAATAGCTTATTCAATGGCTTTGACGTTGATGTAGATTTTTTTGAAATGTTTGAATAGTATATTAATTATAACTTATTTCGGTTACTTCTGGTCATGGTTTCTTAATGTGAAGAAATTGAAAATAAAGTTAATGAGGTAATTAAAACAATTTGAATAGGCTCAATGAGTTTAATGCTTCTTTTGATATTATATAATTATGAAGTGTTCCTTTGAAAATAAAACGTCCATCTAAACATAAAAGAAAAATCTATTTACTAAATAACATGCCCACTCACAATCTACTTCCGTCCCTTACCTCAAGTGATTCGTACAATATCACTCGAAAAAATTAGGACGCTGCGTGAAAAGCGTTCGAACCGCAGATTTGTACCATCCGATATACTCCACCTTTTTCAATGTCCGATTTCTATAATACACTTCTTTTTTCCTTCAATCGGAGCGTGCAAATGCCATCTGATTGGTGGTAAATCGGTTTCAGTAAAAAAAAATAAAAGACTCTCTTTTCTTTACGTCCACCTTTTTTGTAATTGGTGCCTTGTCAGTGTGTTTCGATTTGTTTCTTATATTATGTGCAATTTGTGTGTTTGATTTTGATTTAATTGTGTTTTAAGTTTCCATTGTCCGAAGCATGGTAAAACATTGGTAGCTCGATTTGAGAACCTGGAAATATAAACAACAAATTCTCAGTATTAGCTGCTCTGAGTCTAGATTCATGCTCGGGAAATGGCTGTTGTCTCGCCACAAATTGCCATTTCAAGGGACACTCACTTTTGGGACTTAAAACGTATTCTGCGGGGTAATTGAGCAACACACATAAAATGGCAATCGATCGCGATGCTTTTCATTTTGACGTCAACGTTCATTGCGTTATTTACGTTGTTGGGCAGACGAATGCCAAACTTATGAAGGCAATCGATGTCGAAATAAAAGGCATGGGCAAAGGCATTACCCCGCAGGTGAAATAATTATGGGTATATCTACTAGGTATATTGGTTTTTTTATTTTCATGTATGGTTAAAAGTAAGTTGTCTTACCGAGGTCATGGTAACAAGAGACAGATCGTTTCCCAATGCTGTCTTTATCTTGAATTCTTTGTTAATGTAACTGATAATAATGAAGTAGTTCTTTCTATCTTTGATACGCATGCTTGACCAATCGAACTCGATTAGAGCCATGTAAAATTCAGTTCCCTATATGAAGGTAACAATGTTTGGATTAATAAATGTTATAATCTCTGCCGTAGAGCAACATATGCAGGATGCTAGCGATAAACGCACAACCTGTTACCATGGTTTCAGCACATCATTGTAAACCCCCATGTGTTGAAATATTATGCCGGGAATTAAAAAAAACCAGCTGTTACATTTTGAACGCGTAGGTAGGTGCACTTTTCTTTAAAAGAGCTGATTTTATAACCGACGAATAATTTCTACGCGGAACATGTCTTTCTAGAATTTTGTGCTGAATTCATAGTAACAGTTTGCGCGTCGATTTCCCTGCCACCCTGTATAGTATAATTGTATATAACGATAATCATAGCGTCAGTTGAGAGACGTCGATACACACGAGTTAAAATATTGTCGAATTAAAAATGTACGAAAATGTGTACACTGACAGATTCTGACAAAAATATAATTATTTATATTTCATAAAATGTCGACATTGGTCAAAGGTGAATGCTATTTTGATATTACAATTTAATATTTTCCCAACTATTTTACCGGCTATAGTTGCACCGGATGCAGTTGAATACCATAGTTTTTAAAATTTGTTATCAATAATGTTTTTTATAAATATAAATAAATATAGTTTTCTATGCAATAGTTTGCAGTGACATGCTTCAAAAGGTATTATGTTGGTTAAGGTTGTCTTTAAAAGATCGCTTTTAGCGATAAGACCGCCCATTGTGTCACCCTTTGTAAAATGTTATATATTTATGTTTCTGTAATTTGTATGGTGTACAATAAAGAGTATTCTATCTATCTATCTATCTATCTATGTGTTTTGACTTGATAAAGGAAAGACGTTGAAAAAAAAAGTTAGCTGGACCTACGATAGTTTAACATTTGGACATATTAACATGAACTTAAGCTTTAAAGTAGAGAATCTTTGAAATGGTTTATAATTCCTTGCAATAGGTAATATTTTACCTATAATTTATATTTTTTGTGTACAATTAGAAATAAGGGTAATTCATTATTTTTAATTGTACAGACAAATTGAAAACAAATTTTTGGAACATTGGTAAGACAAAATTGGGTAGCTCACCTTATTTTTTACTTGTTCACCAAGAATGTTGTAAGCAAATATTTCTATAATTATTGGAACTAAGTTACTCAGAAACATCCATTGAATTTGCTAGAAAAATACGAAAAAAAAGCGATCAAATATCAAAATACGTTATTTCACATAAACCTACGACTAGAGGCTAGTGCACGGTACTCGTACCAATTGATCGTTTCCTATGGAGAAGAGCCGGCAAGAAACTCCACGATTACTCTTTTAAAAATAATTGGGTTTTACAATGTTTTCAAAAAACAGTGTCAAGGTATAGGAAGATAGTGTTTGATGATCTGTAGTAAAAATTTATTTAAAAGATAAAATCTGTAATACTTACTAAAGCCGTGAATAAAATAAAAATAACATACCTCAGACATACACAGAAGAATCAAACAAATTGCGCATAAAACGCTCACGAGAGGGATTACAGTCGGCCACTTGTACATATCGCTTGTAATATTAAAGTAACTAAAACAAAATACAGAGCTGAATATAAGGACCAAGCGAGCAAGGTTACACAAACGATCTACGTTAATTACAGTATTTTTATCTCACAAAGCGACGCGCGCTTTACTTGGAGTAACCAAATGTACAAACACGCTATAGATGTGTGCGTTAAGATGTGTAGCGTCAGGACATAACATACACACACACACACACTTCCGACTTCGTCACTTTCTCGGACGGTATCGAAAGCTTCTGCGCGTGCACACACATTCACAGCATTGTTATATACTTGGTAACCACAAAGAAAGCGCTCGTCGCTTCGTAAGATGAAAACACAATACAATTATGGTTTGAAAATTAAACCTAGCGGTTAAATACGGTTTTTGGTGAAAACCAGCAAAATAATAATATAATCCAGGACTGAATAATAATATGAATTAATGTTACATGTTATTAGGATAATACTTACTTCATTAAAATCGAATGATTTTTATAAAACACCCTGAGCGTATTGTTCAGACGATCCATATATTCCAAGTCAGTTTCATCAGATCCCTTACTCTTCACCTTCAACCCATTTACCAAACTGTCACTGGCCATACAGAAAGTAAACATCAGTATAGCAAACCACAGATCTATCACACAGTAAGTAAATGCCATCTCGAACAAATAAATCGTATGCAGGATCAACCCGATTTCGTAGTAAGGGGTCGTCATGGGCATCAAAATCGACGTCGTCTTCGACAAAGTCACCCTCGTACCCAGAATATAATTCCAAAATGCATACACAAGGTACATCATAACTGGGCAAAGTACCCCAGTAAACAATACTCTGACGACAATCGTCACTTTTGTCAACAAATCGTTTGATTTCTCAATAGAATCTGCCCTTATCATGTCCAACAACGATGTTTTGGCAATCAAGTATGATTTTCGAAAAGTCTCACGACTGTAGATGAAACACGTGTATTTAAGCGAAAAAAATAAGGTTATTTGGAACGTATAGTAAGCTTCGCCTATGACTGTGACGTCTGTCGCATCTTTGAGGAACTCATTGGTGCCCAAAATTACGTAAGTGATTAAGGCAATAATGAAAATGTGCTTCGCCTTTCTGGTTCTAAAATTCCAATCAGGATCCAAGACATTTTGGCCGAGGATTTCTTGGACAAATAGGGGTAATGTCATGGCCCTGTCGAATTCGTTCCTTTCACCTACGGTTTTAAAATAGTTCTTTATGATGTTGGAAAATATTTTCATTTTCGCAAAAACGTTTTCAGTGCGCGGTGCAGTTAAGAATTGTGATTCGCGTCGGTGTGAAAGTACTGTCGTCGCGAGGAGTGAAATGAAATATATTATTTGAGAACGTGAAGTTTAGCGCAGTCGAGTCGTCAAACAAATAGTTTGATATGCAAGTAATGTAGATTTATTGCGAAATTACAGTTTGCGTTCTGGTGTTTACTTCGAGTATCTTCTGACCGCTAGTTCAGATACAAATAGAGAGTTATTAGTTTATTTGTCAAACATGTCCTTAGCTAAGGTTTATGATTCCCATGGGTTGTGATTCGAACCATACCAATTCTGAGTTTTGAAAAGTTATAATTCTGAATGTATATGTATGGTACGGTGTGATGTAGCTTAATGAAGAATTGTTATACCTAGGTATTAATAGGCATACCTATTATAATGTATTTTAATCAGAATTATTTAGATATGTCATAGTCAATGGTCGATATGCAGTCTCTTCCCGGAATGACTGGTTTATCCTAGGTTTGACCAAAGCCTTCGGGCAAACCCCGAAATAAATTCCAATTTCGGCTTTTGACTAAAGTATTTTTAGTCAAACCTAGAAGTTCCTAACTTTTCAGTCAAACGTCGAAAGTAAAATAATCTATTTCGGGCTTTGCCTAGTCGATCCTAGAAGCGACTGGCAGACTCGGTCAAATGTCGACTGTACTTGTAACATGTTTAAACAACTTTATACTTGCGGTGTTCTGCAAACAAGTTTATGCTTTCTCTGTTAAATTATTGTATCATTTCATGATTGGAATAAACACACTTTTTTCGAGGAATGAAATAAAATAACATAAACAAAATTTTCTTAATTTCAAAGATGTGCCCGACGTTAAGCTGTCTCTAAGAGAAATAAGTGCAAAAGATTCTGAAGGAGATGGATAACGCTCCCATACAAGTATGGCCCAGCATGGACATAAATAAAACAATAAATATCATGAAGGAATATTTGTATTTAATAGTTCTGTTTATATTTTATTACTCCATAACTCGGTGGTCACGAGATATAAGACATTTTAGGTGAACATTCTGGTATGAGATTTTGACGTTTAAATACAGTAGGCATGTACATTGCCGTGATGGTCCAGTGGTTAATGCCTCGCTTCTCAGGCACGAGGTTGTGAAATCAAGTCCGGGCTAGTACCAGTGTGACTTTTTTGAATTCATAAGTAGTTTCTGAGATTATCTTGGACATTAGTAATACTCATGACGGAAAATTTTGGAGCCGTCATCTTGGATTTTCATTTTGACCTCACTATTAGCTTCAGTACCCTCGAAAATCATATCAAACTATATCTTTCTCTCTGTGTCTCCTTCTATTACATAAATGAAAAGTCACATGGAGGGAGCATAACACTTTTTTGTTACATCACGATTTCTCCCATTTTAATCCTACCGCAAGCTCCATAAACGAACTTCGTTCCAAAAAGAAGAAAACAAGAAAGAAAGAAAGAAAAAACGTTTATTTGCGGTAAACATGACGCAAAAAAGAACATAAAATCAAAATAAAGAAAAAAAAACAATTACACATACACACACATGTGGTGTGTGTGTGTGTGTGTGTGTCATGTGTGTGTGTCATATTGTGATGACACTACTGGCTATGGCACACATCAAAACAATGAGATAACGAATATACAAAGTCTCAAGGTAGATTGATGGCCCATAAAGTTACAAAACTTCATTTTTCACGATCTTTTTCACTTTTATAAGTAAGTGTACCATAGATAATAAGTGGCGTGATTATTCAATCAGTCAAATTAATCTTTTGCCGCCTTAGTTCTGTAACGTGCTCGTTCTATGCAATTTAAGACGGTTTAGTTAGGAATTATCGCAATCATGACGAAGTGAATAATACATATAGAGTCGTTTATTAAACGAATCGACACCTTATCACAAGCAGTTAAGGTGTAGTTTCATGTGAAATATGGTCCAATTTTACAGTTAATTACAGTGAATCAAAAGCCATTTCTCTAATTAGGCTGGGAACTTCAAAATTGTGCAATAATAGTTTTCCTTGGTAATAAAATAGCTATTAAAAGTAAGATTTATGTGCTGAAGGCGCAGTTCCAAGAGTTTTCTATTTTGTAATTACTTAAAACATTTTGGTCTTTAGTCGTTTTAATTTTATGATCGAAGTTAATAGTCGATCATAAAATTGTGCACACGCCATCTTCGATTTAAACTGGTGCCTTAATTAAATTGTTCTTTTATAATCGGCCCATGTATTTAATCGAACCTCTAATACCCATTTTGCGTTCCTAAAAATATTTTTGTGAACCTCAAATAATTACAATTTTGGGGTCCTAAAAATACTAAATGACCAAGTAACTACGACCAATTTGGATGTAGCGGTTGGTCTCATTGCTAACCTAACCTAACCCATTTGGTGCCCTAGCTTAGGTACTACGACCAATTGAGAGAAAATGCCAGAAAGTAAAACCGTGGCTCACTTATTTAAAAAAAAGTGTGCATCATTAGGAGCGCAAAAAGTTTTTAGAGGTTCATTAATTTTAAAAAAGTGTTCATCGTTAGATGGTCACTAAGTTTTTAAAGGATCAGTTACGTATTTCCCTGTATAATAGTCGTTGTCATTATGGTAAAGAAAAGTCACTTTCTATTACCTTGGTTTCGTAAAAAGAAATCTGGAGAATAAATATCAATTTCGTCCTTGTGTGATAGATATCACAACTATTCACATTGTTCAGGGGCGTAGAATGGCCACCTCTTCAATCAATAAGTCAGAGTGTTGTGAAAAGCGCGAGATGGAATTTGGAATTTTCCATACAATTTATTTATTTAATGCTTCAAGCACTGCACAATGCAGAGACAAACAGTGGCAGGTGCAATCATGAAATTTGAGGAATGCATATTTTAAATATAAATATACGCATAAACCTATTCAACTATAAATATAATATATACCTAATTACATATAAATATTAGCACAAATAAATATACATGAATATAGTAAAAAGAAATTAGACAAACAATGAGAAAATATTACCGTTGTGATGATACTGCCAACTTCTTGCGAATGTGCTCTCGAGCAATTCTGTCTTTTGCGAGTGCTGGCCAGTCCTTACGGTAGGAGTCAAGCTCGTCCCACCATCTTCGTCTTGGCCTGCCGCGATGGCGTCGTGCGTTTAGTGGGACCCAATCGGTGGTTCTCTAAGCCCAATTGTCATCTGATACGCGGATAGTTTCTAAAAAATCAAATATTTAGTAAATGGAATACCAATTTATTAATTTAACCCCCGATAAAAAAAGTGGGGTGTTATAAGTTAAACGGGTGTATCTGAGTGTCTGTATGCGGCATCGTAGCTCCCAAACGGTTGAACTGGTTTATTATGGTGTTCCGTAGTTAAAGCACTGTGTGGTGTGTTTAAAGCTGTGATTGATTGACATGTAGGAAATAATAGGGGTTAAAGTATAAAATTGCCGTTTTATTGTAATAGGTACTTCGAATTGACATAGAACCTTCATGGTTTGAGATTTTTGAGTGAAACTTTTTTCACATGGTACCTATGAAGTTCTTCTTTTAAAAAATGTGCAACATTCGATTATCGACTTTCAGTTGTTTTTTTTATTCAGCTTAGACAAGAAAGATGGATACTTCGAAAATTCGAGTTATTTTTGAATACGAGTTCCGACGCGGAACTAACGCGGCAGAAACAGCTCGCTATATTAATGTTGCGTTTGGAGAGGGGAATGCTAATGAACGCACCGTGCGATTTTGGTTTAAACGCTTTCGTGATGGAAACTTTGGTTTGAAGAACGAGCCACGTGGAAGACCACCCACACAGGTGAATAACAATGAATTAAAAGAGATGGTGGAAGCCGATCTGAGCCAAACTACCCAGGAGTTAGCGGCATGGTTTAACGTTACCTTACCAAGAATATTGACTCATTTGCGTCAAATCAATAAAATAAAAAAATAAGAAATGGGTGCCCCATGATTTGACTGATCTGCAGAAAGAAACGCGTGTTGAAACTTGTGTTGCCTTGTTGAATCGATACAGAAATGAAGGAATATTGGATCGAATTTTGACATGTGATGAAAAACGGATTCTATACGATAACCGTAAGCAAAAAATGCAATTGCTGACCCCAGGTCAAACGCTGCAACAGTGTCCTAAAGCCAAGCTTACCAATAAAAAGGCAATGGTAACTGTTTGGTGGTCTCAGCATGGTGTTATTCATTATAGCTTTCTCCGATCTGGTCAAGCAATAACGACAGATGTCTACTGTGCCGAACTCCGAACAATGGTGGCAAAACTAGCAGTGAAACAGCCCCGACTCATGAATCGATCTTCACCATTATTGCTCCATGATAACGCGAGACCTCATACAGCACGAGAAACCGTTTTAACTCTACAGGAACTGCAATTAGAAACCATTCGTCACCCTCCATATTCGCTAGACCTTACTCCAACGGACTACCATTTTTTTCTTGATTTGGACAATTTTCTACGTGATAAAAAGTTGTCTTCTCAGGAGGCAGTACAAAATGCTTTCACACAGTTTGTCGAATCTAGATCACGAGAGTTCTATCGCAAAGGCATAAATGACCTTCCTATTGCATGGCAGCAATGTATAGATAATAATGGTAATGAATTTGATTAAATAAATATGTTAAATTTAAAAAAATAACGAATATCAATTTTTTAGTACAAATCTGCAATTTCATACTTTAACCCCTAATATTATCACGCGGTTAATATTTTCTACATGGCATAATCAGCCTAAACCGTTCCCACTGCTGGGACACAGGCCTCCTCTCTGTAAGAGTGCGGGTTGGTAGATGTCACGTGTGAACTCTTACGAAAATTTGTGGCCTCTTACGGTAAGCTCACATAAGCCCAAAGGGCAGGTGATCCGGCATCGATATATAAGGAAACAACCAAACTATCTCAAACACCGTATATTTATAAAAATAAATCTAAAGCAATAAAAGGTGAACCTTAAAAAAACGAATTTACCTTATCCTTAACAAATTAAGTAGGTGTCTATAGCTTTATCTTAATATTTCCAGCCAGCTAAAATTCCAGCAGAAAGAGCTAGCGTCGTGGGGAGTTGGAGGTAAACCCAGTACTGTTCCGTTTTAATCGTTTAAATTAAATAATATACATTTCAAATCCAAGGTATAACCTTCCCGTTATTTGAATGTTATTAATTAGTAAATGGGCGCCAGAGACTTTAAGAGTCTCGGATCCCGGAGCCGACGAAGGTGTCCAATATACTTCTGGATGAACGTAGAATGTCGAACATGCCGGTTTCCTCACGATGTTTTCCTTCACCGTTTTGAGAGCAGTGGTGATGGAATAATTTACACAAAATAAAGCGCCTATCTGGGTTCGAACCTACGACCTACACTCGTAGGTCGCGGCCGGTACCCCACCACCCCCACCACCACTGCTCCTGTCCTACATGGCAACCAATCAAAACTTTAAACTTTTGGAGATCCATGTCCAAACAAAATCTAAAAAGTACCTATTTCAGTTACCTGCAGAATAAATAAGCTTACTCCAGCCAACCCGAGGTACATAAACGAGGAAGTATCATCACTGTCATCATCATTAGTAGCCTTGTTCCATGCACTCTTCTTCTTCTTCTGAGCGTGTCGATAGCAATCTAAATAGACTCGGCCCAGAATTCGGCTACTTGTTTGGCGCCATCACCAGCGTCCATTAGTTCCTGTAACGTGCAGCTGACAGGACGCGCAGGACACGATATCAAGTGTCCCATCGTTTGTGGAACGATACGACATTTACACTCCAAGGCGGTGCCACCCACTGCTGATTAGACAATATTTAACATAATTAACGCAAGACCTCATACACCCCAATTAGAGTATTGAGTTAAAAGCATAATACAATGACAATAACTTAAATTCTGTAAAGCTAACTGTTATTAAGAAAATCATGTTGACCCTAGCATTTGTTTATGCATTTATAATTGAGTATTATTGCCTTAAAATAAGATTTAATTTTCTTTGACTCAATCACAAAAAAATCTATATTAAAAGTTACTGAAATCGATCCAGTACTAAATTATGAACAAACTACTTTCAGGGTTTGCGTTTGTTCTGTTACACCTTGTTATGGGCCTCCTCCTTTTTGGGCCATGACTTGCAATGGCGAGTCTCAACCAGGAAGCATACCCTAAAGTAATAATTATTAATAATTTGTTAAATTAAAACTAAAATGTTTTAGTATCAACCCAATAATTGCCCTAAAACTAAGCTTCAGCAAACTACGTGATTAAAAATGCTACTACAGCACGCGACTGCTACACGACTGCGATTGTTCGACAATCGGTCGCATGCTACTGTTTGCGTGTTAATTAAGAGGACCATAAAACTCTCAAATGGGTATGACGTCACGAAACAATAGTTAAAAGTTGTAATTAAAAATAGTTCGTAAAGAGCATGGTTCAAAGCTTTTTATGGGGCGTATTATTTACTTTTAAAACGATGGATTTTTAATAGCTCGAAACTATAACGTGTGTAAAAAGACACTTAACAAAGTCGAGAGTCCCTGGTACTGCTCCTCATTACAATATTTTGTTGTACTAGACCATACCTGGGAACCTTCTGGTTACGGAGATATTGCAGGTCAACATTTCAACATTTACTGTAATATTTCCCACGACCACTGTACTGTTGCATGCACTAATAAGCACAATCTTTTGCGTGTGTTACATTGCGCGCTACCGCAAACAGCAAATTTTTTACACCGAAAATAAGAGTCGTTTCCCAGCAATCATTTATATGCAATATTACTTAGTTGGGTGTACAGAATGCGTAGTTGACGGTTTTGTGATGTGTCTTTTTACACCCTTTATTTTTATTTTGCAGTTAAGACACGGTGGCAGAAATATCGACGCGCAATCTGTTACCATGGATTCAGTACGTGATTCTGAATCCCCTGTGTTGGATTTGTGGCCGGATTGTCAGTTAAGCACTAAGAAAAATTAAAATCCTTGAACTTGTTATAAAACTATTTTCATCTAGGAATTGGAATAAGGATCTTAAGCTTGATATGTTGATCTGACCGCAATAAGTAGGAGGTTAGAGATAGAGAATACTGCATAGGAATTTGAGGTATTTCCAACAGTTCCCCGTAGGGATTACGTATTTAAGCTTTATCTGCAACATGAAAACCATTTTCATTTTGCATTACGTATATACGTACTTAGGTACCTACGGTAGATTTATTTATTTATTGGATCTCCAACAAAGGCTACCACGGTTCCTTTCATCGTTCAATTAGTACAGCAATTGGAAGTACTGTAATTGGAAGGCTCAGGTAAAGAACGTCTGCACTAGAGTAAATCGATTTGTGTTTGCTCTAAAAAAGATCAGGAAGCTAGCAAGTGAGAAGACTGCTCTAATGGCATATCATGGCTACGTAGGTTCAGTACTTAGATACGAAATACTAGTCTGGGGTAACTCGACACATATTAATAAGGTCTTTATATCGCAGAAAAAATGTGTAAGAGCAATATGTGGTGCTGGGCTGATCGATAAATGTAAACTTCTTTTTAAGAAACTTAATGTACTAACTGTAACTTCCCTTTACATTTTCGAAATTGTTACTTTTGTTAAGAAACATGCAGATCTATTTATTAAAGCAAAGGAGAATAAAATATTTTTATCAAGATACCCCACCAAGTTACAAACACCGGCCACGTCCACCGCATTATATATAAAAAAAAACTATATTATATACACAACAATCCAAATTTTTAATAAAATACCAAAATCTATTCGTGAATTGCCCCTTATTGAAAAATGTTTTTCTGATATTGACGAATTCATGACATGTAAATGATAATTTTTTATTTTTTTTATTGCAGGTTAAGAATCAATTTTTGTATTTTAGAAATTACTTATTGTTTTTATAATATTGCTAAATTAATTAATGACATGTGAATAAAAATAATGACATTTTATATTGTATCAATTGTAAATGAATCAATTTTGCATACCGATTATACGGTGAGACATGCTGAACTTCTACAAAGTATAATGTAACGTAACATCATGTAGCCATGTTTCTGGCAAAAAAAAAAATCTTATTTTTCTAACATTGTAGTAGTTCTGTGTCGGCCTGTGGTTGAAAACAGAAAACCGCATTTAAACTTATATCTGAGGGGCCATTCTCGTAATTTTATGAACGTTCACAGTCTGGGGGGCAATTCTCGTAATTTTAAGAACGTTCACAGTCTGATCTCAGTCTCAATCTGTCAAAAAATACTTCTAATTTCCCTACATTTTGACAAGTTTTTGACATTTGTTTGTCGCCGAGATGAGACTGCGACTAGATTTTGCACGTTTTAAATTACGAGAATTGGCGTTCAGGTTGCGCGTCGATGTCCCTGCCACTCTGTATAATTATGTTTGTGTCGTTGAGTTTTAAAATCCTTTTTCGTTACACCTCCACACACAGCCCCTAAAAAGGTTTTAGAACTTTTGAAGTACCGTGTTTATTTTATTTTTATAAGGGCCGATTTTTCAAACGTCAGATAACTTTTAACTGGAGAATTAATATGGCAGTTTGACATATCGTCTATACAAAAGCTGTCAAACCGCTATATATGTATTTATCGTTTAAATAAAAGTTATCTGACTATTGAAAAATCAGCCCTTAGGCAACTATACTCTGTCCACTGGGTTAACCGTTTTTTGACAGATCGATAGTGAGCATTTATATTTTTTTTATCAAAACTGATACACACGGTATTATAATGTCTGTAAGAAGTCATAAATAAGATAATTCAATAAGATTAGGCACTATATATATTTATTTTACTACGCGTTTTAAAGTTAACTTTTACGTAATCTGGAATAGTTATGTTCTAAGGCAGCTGTCAAAAAACGGTTAACCTAAAGAACCTAACAGAGTATAGTAAAAATATCTACCTTGTTAATGATGTCGTGTCTTTGTTTTATATTTAAGGCGATATCACACAATATAAAAAATGGCGGTCTTTAAAAATAACGTCGAAAATTTAAAGTCCATTTTTTATTATCAACTTTAAACTCTCCAAGTACATAATATTTGATGTCGTACATATAAGTGTACTTTATGAGTGGTCGAGGTAGCTTGCAACACAATTTCATTACTGCGTCCTTTACGGTGTCGTTAAGTCATAATACGAGGCACTGCAAACATTACTCGTTAGTGGAAGTCTCTCTAATGCTTCAGAGAAACCTCCTTTGTGCGTCGTCAGTAGCGGGAAAATGTCAATCAGGTAAGTTGACATTGGCTTGAGAAGTATGATGAGTAGGCACTTGTTTTATGGTAAACGAGTGGTGAGTTGTTCTCTTTGTAGCTTTATGTTGTATTTAAGAGTTACCATGTTATTTTTAGTTGTGTGCTTTAATGTGTTGTGCAAAAAGTCATGTTTCAATCTTTCTTTTGTTTGCTTGCTTCGCCCACGAGCAACTTTTGTCTCCGCAAATAATTTGTTTCTCACATCAAGTCTGCGGGTTTGTATGGAAGTGCGCGCATGTAGCCACGCGACGGCCACTTTTGGCCGCGGGTTCGGATGCAACTGTCACCCGTCTATTGGTTGCAATGCAAGTGCGCGCACGGCGACAAAAAAGTGGCCGGCTACCCAGTTGCCGCTCAACCGAAAATTTTACAAAAAAGTAGCGTTGCTATCGCTCGCTACAGTGTGTGCAGTGTCCAAAGGAGACAGCGACAACGACAAAAAGTTGCTGGGAAACTAAGTTGCTTGTGGGCGCTTTTATATCTACTTATTCATTTGTTAAGACCATTTTAACCTTGACTGTCTTTAACCTTTTTTAGCGACTTGTAGCAGAGACTCCAGGACTCCTCATTATGTTATGTTTTTTTATGGTAATGTGCGTTTTTGTTTGTGTAGAATAAACAATTTTTCTTTCTTTCTTTTCTTTTTCTCTCTGTGACAAGGAGTGGGCCGTAATCCCCCACGCGGAGTGCTAGATTATGGTCCCCCCAAAATTGATCGAAGATGATAGTGATGGTCATGGGAATCCGCTGGTTGCAGGCAGCGATGCGATTGTGGATGCCTGTGACCATACACACCCTGCTTGAGAAATAAGAGTAATTCAAAAGGAACACGCATTAATTGGGCATTAAAGCGATTGAAAATTGGCAACAATTTCTCTAAGTAAACGGAACCCAGCGCTAACCCTAGTATTATAAACTAGCGGTCAGTATCGCCCCGCTGTTTACCACCGCAATATAAGTACTTAATCGTGTCTCCTATAAAACTGGACCTTTCAATTATGACTGCAGTAACCAAACCACTCAAGTAAAAGTTTAATTATTTTCTTTGTAGTTTGATAACGTTATACACTGATAAAGAAATTGGCACACGTCTTATATTCAAGCAATCACGTTTTTGAAAATTATCATGTTGGGGTTGGCGTCCAGTCTATCCTGGGTAATACGATACCCCTTGGCAAGACCGGTTGTCAGACTTTCGGGCTTCTGACGACCTGTAATGACTGTCCAAGATAAAAAGAAAAAGGTTTCCGGGTTTTTGAAAATATAAAATTCAAATAAAACTAAATTTTCCAAAGGTCTTAACTTTGCGTAATCTTAATTTAATTTAAGTTTTTTAAATAATTATGTGACTTTTTAAAAACGCTTCAATTATAATTAAAATAAATTAATCGCTATAAACTACTGGTATAGCAGGGCACTATATCACAAAACTGTTCAACACTGTTCAACTGTTCTGTGTACAGTTTAAATTGTAAATCGTACCAGTACCACAAAACTCTAAGCCACACAATTGTAACTGAAAAACCTTGAAAATTGTCAAAAAGTCTACAGTTTACATATAATTTCTGTGATATACATTTTTTTTTAAATATTTAGCTGTTTTATAGAATTGTAGACTTGTAAAATTTGGTAGTATAGAGCCCAGCACCCCAATGGCGTAACACACAATCAATCACAATGATTCAGCATTTTTAAGGATATTGCATACCCATTGTTTCATATGTGAAAATGTGCCAATTCGTGCGAGTTGCCTATAAAAAAACATACTATTTAAAAGTCATGATTCGCCTGTTTCAAGCTAGTAAATTTGTGCGAATGGACTAATAAGCCTGTTGAACTGTCAGAATGAAAACCATTCTTATTTTCAGTGTGTTACGTAATTACCCCACAGGTACATGTATCTTCAGCCAAAAAGAGAACAAGCCTCGGTGCCCGCACCAGGGACCTACTTCACCAAATTGAAGTCAGATTGGGAACATCCAAAAAGGTTTTATTAAATATTTTTTTCACCTCGTATTGTTTGTGTAAGCTCAAAATGTTTGCAATCACAATATTGAAAATCAAAGTTTCTTTATAGAACCTTTCATTTGATACAAAAGAACAATCTTTTTTGCATATAAAAAAATAATAAATAAAAAAATATTGAATGGTGCTGACTCTCCTTTTCAAGAACAATTTTTATAATATTTTTTTTTCAACGGCTTCATTTTTTTATTACACGTTTATTTTAAAAGTTGGTTTACTTTGTAGTGAAATAATTTAGTATCCAGACCAATTAACGGGATTGCTACATCGTAATTAAAGTGACGTCAGTAACAGCCCCTAAATTAACGCATCTCGTTACATTAGTTATATTAGCTGTAATTATTATGACCGTCTGACCTGGCAACCTTTACGACTTTCAAGTTAGTATTTAGAAAAGTTGCTAAGTAAGATTTAGTCATAATAATCAGCCTATAATGTGCCTAATGCTGGGAAACAGGCCTTCTCTCAGTGATCCACCACGCGGGCCCAGTGCGGGTTGGTAGATGTCACATGTCTTCGAATTTTTTGGTTCTAGGACATGCCGGTTTCCTCACGATCATTTCCTTTACCGTTTTGAGAGCAGTGATGATGAAATGATTTACACAAAGTTAAGCTTCTGTCTGGGTTCGAACCTATAACTTGTAATTCGCGGCCGTTGTCACTGGGCTACTACTGCTTATCATCATCATCAACAAAATAAGGGCCACCATGTGTTTTCTGTATTCTTATAAATGTATTGGGATTGAGGGAAGATAAATAATTAGATTGAATCAGCTAGCTAATTTTTAATGCAAAAACCTTAACATTAAATTTATTGATAGATAAAAGAACATCTGATTAGGTTTTTTGTAAAAAAATGCAATGTCAGCAAAAAACACACTTAATGAAAAAAGAGGTTAAAAAAAAAATGTCGAAAGATTTTTATCTTTTTTGCACTTCTTTAGTATCGTGTTGTCGTCCTCTTTTTCGAACACATTCTTGAAGCCTGGATGGCACACCACCAGATGTCGCACTGTCTCTTCTAAAATCTGTTCCCAGCTTGACTTGAGCACGTTAATGAGCTGTCGTTTATTATGTATGGGCTGATTTGTGTCCCCTTCTTTTTAACAAATCCCACATGTGTTCGATTGGGTCCGGACTGTTGGCAGGCTATGGCAAGACACGTATACCATCGTCTAGGGCTTCCCTAGTGGCTCTAGCTGTATGTGAATCTTGCCAATTCTTTGTGCAAATGGCACCACATGAGGTCTTATGATCTCCTCAATGTATCGCACAGCCGTTACCGTGCCTCCGCTGAGTAGTCCGCTGAGTTGGGTTCGATCTGATAGAGAGTTTCCTCCCCATACCATGACATTGGGACCCTCATATTTGTCACTGTCATGGATACACCCATCCGAAAATCACTCACCTCTTCGTATCCATACTCTAATGCGACGACCATTACTAAAAAAAATCTGCTGGTTACACTCCCAGTCTCTTGAAATCGATTCCAAGCATTTTGGATCGCTCGCCTTGAAAAGCCATGCTGTAAAGCTACAGAACGCTGCGAATGTCCCTTTTGGATCAAAGTGATGGCTCTAGTTGCGGTTTGCAGGTCCATATGTCTTCGAATCCTCGGCATAGCGCTTTCAAAATGTTTAACCACGTTCTAACTTAGCAAATGTATGACTGTTCACAAAAGAATCCACAATTTAAATGATTTAATAATTCGTCTTAGAATAGGGTAAATTCAAGTGTTTACAAAAAAAGTATCAAAGTACCCACTTCAAAAATTATGCAAGTGGTATCCTCACATTATGTTTGTTAACACTTCAGTTAATACCACACAAAAGATTACGTCGTTTAAGAACGCTTTAAAATAATTAAATCAGTCCGGATGTTAATATTCACAAGTGGCCCTTATCTTGTTTTGACTAGTATATATTGAAACAAAATCCCCCAAACTATCACTGTTGAACAAGGGCCTCTCAATAATTGGGAACAGCTGTAATATTCTCGTGGGCTAGTAGTTTATTTCTATTACTTATCTCTCCAAGCTTTTTTTAGGGTTCCATAGCCAAAGCCATCCTTTGGCTATGGACGGGACCCTTATTACTAACTCTCCGTCCGTCCGTTCGTCTGTCACAGGGCTGTCGATCTTTTGAACCGTAATAGGTAGACACTTGAAACTTTTACAGAGTATGGCCGCAATAACAACAAAGAATTAAAAAATAAATAAAGCTAAAAATTAAAAAAGGGGCCCCTTTAGTTTTTAACATACAAGAAACTGGGCAACGTTTTTCGGCGTTTTATGTTATACTGTGTTACGAAAAAAATTTCCGTGATAAAAAGACTAAAATTGATTCTTTCTTTTTAGAAATTGTTCAGAATTACGACAAACAAGCTTAGCCGCAGCTCAGACAGACTTATCATTTTAAAAAAAAGCACTAGTAATAAAAATCGTATTCAGAATCTACGAAAACGTTTGCGCTTTCATAAACCTGTTAAAATAATTAACGAAATAAATCTGAAATCTGTCCCGTCTTCAATCTCAGGTTCAATTTACCAATGAAAAGCGTTCCTGGCTCGATCTCTTTGACAAACTCACAATGGAGGACCAATTCTGCGTTGTCCATGATTTATATGTAGCAGTTTTATTAATAATATTTGGATGAAAACCGCTTCGACTGAAATGATTATTATTTGTTTACTAGCTGCACCCCGCGGTTTCACCAGCATAAGTTTCGATCCCGTGGCAATATAGGGACAAAAATTCTTTCATTCACATCCGTGTGCCAAATTTCATCCAAATCTGTTCAGTAGTTTTTGCGTGAAAGAGTAACAAACATACATCCTTCTATCCATCCATCCATACAAACTTTCATGTTTATAATATTATTAGTAGGATTTTATTGCTTTTGGATCGTTGCGTCATCATTTTTAACATAACATAGCGCCGGTATTCCCCGCAGGGTTATGCAGAGGTGTTCACACACCCACATTTCGCCAGTTATGTTTAAGTCCCAATGTATGTAATAGGGGGGCAAGCCTATTGCCATCAACGGGGCATAAAGTCAGACTCCGGGCTACCGCTGAGAAATTCCAGATGGAAAAATCCAATAACACGTTGCCCGACCCGGGAATCGAACCTAGGACCTCATGCTCAGCATTCTTGTCCATAAATATTGTTTGAGAAAACTAAATCCACCATTTCATAAACCATGTTTCTGATCAAATGTATTCGCAATCTCATGGTAGCGTTGGAACTACGTTATACGGCAATATTCAGCAATAGTCGTTGAGCAACTTAAGCTTGCACTGACTGGACAGTTCCACTCAAATCTATATGTGGTTCTTTCCCCAAAATACCATTTCAGACACCAATCTACATGGTCCTCACATGACCTGACCAAGGTTATGTCTGGACTTTATAAGAGACTGTGAGTTTGTTTCGGCCTTTCTTCTCAGAGTAGCCGATTAAGAAACGCCGACCTCATCTAGTTTTTAAAATATGATTGTCGTGCGGTCCTTTGAACGCGGCACCGTTTCGTTACGGTGTATAAACCGCGCTGTAGAAATAACGTGTTAGTGTACAAGCTTCCATAGTGACCCATACAACACTGACGACCGTGTCTACCCACGGCGAATAAACTGTTGTTTTTCACGGCAAGAAAAACGTGTATGTACAAAGGGTGTTCAAAGTTACAAGTGTTAAGTGTTTCTACAAACCTACTTCATCATCAGACTATAGCAGTCCACTGCTGGACATAGGCCTCTCCTACTGCACGCCATTTAACTAGATTTTCAGCAACTTTCATCCAGCTGCTACCAGCTATCCTGCGAAAATCATCGCTCCACCTAGCCGCAACAAACCTACTTACAGATATAAAATTAATTATCGTTTATCGATAGATTGAATCAGATCGGTTTTCAGATGTAGGGGTATAACATGTGAAGAGGAATTATAAGCACACCCTTTTGAGGGCTATCTACCACAATCACCTTCATTTCCCGGTAGTTACCACGGACTATGTTAATACCTACACGTTACCTAAACCATAAAGGGGATATCGGAAATAGTTAGTAGAATTAATGAAAGAGTTGCCCATAAATTTCAAAGTACTGATGGCTGTTCAGAACTTTGACAGAGGGACCGACAGACCCTGCAAAATTAATCAAATATCTGAACAAGCTAGGTGTTAAAAACAAGTTTGTGAAACCGAAGATATTGATTTCTGACCTATGCAGCGATAAAATTCCATTTGTATAGTCATAGTCATTTATTTTCCAGATTATAAAATCCAATTTGTTAGTAATTACACACACAACTTAAACACTAGTCATTATGATCATTCTCCTGCCGTTATCTTAATATAAGGTGTATATATTCATACACGAAATATTTTAAGAGAAACATCTACCTATAGCTGGTAAAGAAGCCAGAGCAACGAAAAATGTTTTATCTGAGTGTATTTTTTCACGTAATACAGTGCAACCTTAATACGAGTATAACATTCCTCAATATAACGAATTCCTCGATTTAACAAATTCTTCGCAATCCCCTTGAATTGTCCATAAGAGTCAATGTAAAATATACCTTTACATTGCGAAGATTTTTTGCTAACAACCTGTTTATAACGAATTTTCAACTATAAAAAAAAAGTGTAAACCTCTAATAATCGAATTTTGTCAACCCAAAACCTTTCTAGAACGCTCCCAATAGTACCTACCTATGTGATTCAGTCGCGACAGGTTTCGACACGTTTTTACCTCTTTCTAACAAATTTTAGACCAACCTAACCTCAATATAACAAACCTCAGTTTAACGAATTACTTGATATAACGAATATTTACTTGTTACCTTCCGATTTGTTATATCGAGGTTGCACTGTAATTATAATTTTTAAATTACTTGACATTTTGCATAAAATCTTTCCTCCGTTTCAATGACAGTAAATACTACGTAGACCCTAGTACCCGCAATGGATGTGAAAAAATAAGAAAGGAACAGTATTTTTTACGTGTGTCAAGTCATTTTTTCTTTTTTAATATTTTAGGTATGTTCTTAAATATTTTTTTTTCGTTGTTATGGCTTCTTTGCCACCTATGGGTGTATCTCTTAGAATATTTCGTGTATGAATAGATACACCTATTTGGAGTCGGCGCAACCATAAATATCATCATTAACACAGTTGTGTAGAAATTACATACACAACTTAAACACTAGTGTTAACACATAAATAATATTGTGATATCTATTATTTATGATAATATATTATGAAAGTTGTTTATTTACCTGTACCTAAAATACACCCTACCAAAACAATCAGAACCAAATAATACAATACCAAGATAAACCCGGCCATTCATCATGCGACTAAGCCACACCTCAGCTATCCGCACAATAGTTGCAGCAACCAGTCGCAGTCGCTAACAATGCTTGCGGAATGTTAATTGCTGTCGTTTGTCGCAAGACACTGATAAATGTTGACGCTTGTCACTTGGAGATTTGGGTTGGACGCACTGGGTTGGATAAACGTGGCGGTTTCGTAAGACTCAACAGTATTTTCTTGTGCGAAATAGTTAAAAGTTCTCATACGATCTAATTTAAATTGCTTTAGTAATCTGCAGCTGCAATGGATAAATTAAAAAATAAATACGTTTTTAACATACATATATGTATACTGTACCTTAGTGCTTTTCCAGTAACATAAATCTATATTAAAACAATAGGGTTCGGGGCAAATATGAAGTTTCATAAATTGTCTAACAGAGAATTTCTTTTCGGTGCGCAAGTCAGAGGGGCAATTCTCGTAATATTAAGAACGTTCACAGTCTAATCTCAGTCTCAATCTGGCAAAAATACCTCTAATTTCCATATATTTGACAAGTTTTTGACATTTGTTTGTCGCCGAGATGAGACTGCGACTAGATTTTAAACGTTTTAAATTACGAGAGTTGGCCTTCTGTTGACAGACGTCTGACGGCTAATGTAAAAAAAAAGGTGCACGTCGTCTGTTTCTCATACGGCTTATAGAACATTCTAGAAGCTGCTATTATTGGAAACCCTTGTTGCGGTAGTGGTTCGAATTACGTCCGCATTATACGTTGTAAAAAGCTAATTGATACTAAAAAAAATACATACCTACAGACGAACATATAACCTTCTCCTTTTTTGAAGTTGGTTAATTACTATCCAATACCTCTATAGGCCAATCGCTTAACTGAGACGTTATCTGAGACAGCAGCGTGGTGCGGGAGGGGTGTGGTGACGTGATGTGAGAGCTCAGTGATTCGTCAACTAGTGACAACTATCACCCCTCCCGCACCGCGCAGCTACCTCAGGGAACGTCTCAGTTAAGCGGTCGGCCTAGAGTAGAAGTTTCTAAAAAATAATATGACTATTGAACCCTGTGGAAAGTTTCCAAAACCTAATAAATTATACACATTATTGCTGTGTTGAAATACTAGTGTTGAAGCTAATATTAGTCATTTTACGTTCCATTAGTAAGAGAATTTTATTTTTACCTACAAAGGTAAAAATAAAATTCTCTTTCTATCGCGTTAGGGTACAATGCCCTCTTTCCTTAACGATAAGGATGGGCAGTCAACATCAAAGTTCTTGTAACATGATAAGTTATTGATAAGGTAAAATAAGTACTATTTACAAAGCGTTTATAAATAGAGACAGGTGAAGGTCGGGTCAACCGGTGATATGTGTATATATGTGTGTGTATATGTGAAATGGATTCTTTTGAACGGTGATTAAGGAGTATTTATACTTTTTCATCACGCCTTTTTCTCCAGGGGCTTTCTGTTAGTTTATTATACCCATTTGCCAACTAGAGTGTCCCATGTGAGGAAGTAAGCCTAGGCTATTCTGAACTAGTATTCAAACTATGAAACAGATAAAAACGATTTTGAGGACATATAGAATACATTTTCAAACTGGTACTGAGAATTTCTTGAGATAAAAACGTTGCCTGACCAGGAAATCGAACCCGAAACATATCAACCACTCAAAGCTGAAAAAACAAAATTACCTACAGTTCTCATTTCCAGGGATTAATAACCTTGACATCATTCTATAAGTACATTTAGGTAGAAACGCCCTGGCAAACTGCAACGTTAAACGCACCGAGTGCGTAAAGCATTCCGCGATCCTGTCTCGAATATAATCTTGTGAATAGAGCAAGATTCACCACAAACATCTTGCAGGCATCTCTACAATTTGATAGAGCAGGCGAGATAATATTTTTAATAGAGTTAGCCTCCCTGTGGGATATACATATTGAAGTAATTTCACCGTTTTATTGTTGTTTGACGAAATTTTGTTGAAATAAAAGTAAGAGATTGCACCGAGGTACAGCAGTTTTATAGCAGAGTTTGGAAGTTTTGTGTCTGGTGCCTTTTTCTTTTTCTTCTTTTTGAGATGTGAGCTGGAAACTGTGATCTGAGAGTGTAGGGGCGTTTTATAATTTATATTTTTGCTTCGAATAGCTTAGTTGGTACATTGTGCCATTACAAAAAGTAATATTGAATGAAGAGATTTATAGGAATGATGACCGTATACCCCTTTATTCATAAACATTGTTTAAAGCTAAAAAGTGCTTAGCGACTGTTTAACCATATTACATTTTTGACATTTAAACGTCCGTTAACTTTAAGCAACATTTATAAATAAACCTCTAGTCTTCAGCTTCCTAAATTTAGTAATTTTAGAAAATTTGCGACCCATGGGATATTTGGTTGTAATAAAAATAGAAATCATTTATTTGCTTGGTATACAGATAAGAAAGAATTAGTAGATAATTATTATTATAAGTAGGTGACATGTTTAAAAAAAAGACAAAAAGATATTACATTAATTGACTATTCATATTAATCAATCTACTTATATTTTGTGAAAACCCGGAACGAAATTCATTCAGAAGTTACGCACGAACTGACAGACGCTGCGGGTGACTTTGTTTTAATTAAGTAATTTATTGTTTTAATTAAGACAGATCTTGTTTTGCTCTTGCTCTTGTAAGTCATTTATTCATCATTAATTTCAGCCAAAAGACTTCCACTGCTGGACATAAGCCTCCTCCAAGCATCGCCACTTTTAACGGTTCTGTGCTTTCCGGATCCGGCGGATTCCTGTAGTATTTACAAGGTCATTGGTCCACATTGTAGGAAGCCTTTCAACGCTACGTCTTCCGGTACGCGGTCACTACTCCAGAATCTTTCGGCCCGATCGGCCATCTGTTCTGCGAGGAATGTACCCTGCGTACTGCCAAATAAGTTTGGTAATGCTTAGGGCTATGTCGGTTACCTTGGATCTCCTGCAGATCCCTTCAGTTCTGATTCGATCACGTAGGGTACTCCAAGCATAGCCCTCTCTATTGCCCTTTGGGTGACTTTTACCCTTTTAATAAGGCCCATTGCGAGCGACCACGTTTCAGTGCCATAGGTCATCACTGGCTACACGCGCTGGTCAAAGACTTTCGTCTTGAGACACTGCGGTATCTGTGATGAGAAGATTTTGCATAGCTTCTTGAATGCTGCCCGGCCGAGTCGGATTCGACGAATGACCTCTTTCTCGAAGTTGGACCTACTTAGCTGGACAGTTTGTCCTAGGTACTAGTCCACAACTTCGAGTGTAGCATTTCTTGTAAGTACCTAGTATAGTATATTGTGCTCGTCCATACTAACCTACATTATACTTTGAAGGTTATCAAATTAGTCAAAGAAAAATTGAGTTGCCAGAAAATCATTGTCAACACCCGTCACAAGGAAGCAATTTCGTTCAGCAAGATTTCCAAAATACATGTCAGCCGTCCAACAATTGGTTTACTCAGCTAACACGTAATGTATTCCACTCCCACGAACCCTCCTATGTGAAGGCTAGTTCTAAATATAGAACAAAAGTATTGTGTGAATTTTACATTGAATTCTGTGAAGGTTGAAGGTCACATTGCTATGTCATTTTGTAGCCTGTCGATGAAGCTCTAATGCAGGCTTTGTGCAGGTGACTATAGCCGCACGATTCAATTCGATCACCGTGCGGCAAAAATCAACTGTCTAAAAGCCAATTCGGCTAGGCCGCAGGTGACTAAGTAAAATGTTCCAAAGTATAGTAGGTTTTCACTTGTTGTGCGGCGACAGATTGCATGCGTCGAGTGACTAAAATCGACCGTGAAAATGCGTTCACAGGCGATGACCCGCCGCATGAAGGTTGACATTTTGATGCAAAATTAACTAATTACCTGCATTTTTATCAACCTGTGTAAATAGGGTGGCGATTTGATAAGCGACCAGCCGCATGGTGAAGATCGATCTAGTGTAAATCCGTTTTTTACAAAGCCACCAGTCCTCACTTTTAAGCAAACATCTGGCAATTTTTATGGCCAGTTATCGGTCTAAAAATGTGGCACATGTGCCACATTTTTAGATCTTGGAAGTGATTAAGTGGGCTCCCTCAAAATTGCAGTGTGCATCACTATACACAAACATATACTTTTTTAATTTTGATAAACTTTTACATTAAGATTTAAAACCACCTTTGGAAAGTGAAAGTCCTAATACCTAAAGCAATGCAAAGCCAAGCTATTTTTAATCCTGCATCAGGAGCGGCACTCTGTGAGATGCTATAAACAACTTTATTTCAAATTATGTACCCTCACCGTAATACACAAGAGGTACCTAAACCATCCACGGAGCATTAACTATAAAACTAGTATAGTATTCCGTATAGTTCGACATAATGTAGCATGTAACGCGCTGGAGAGGTAATGTCTCCACAAGGGAACTTTTTCACTGCTTTTTACCTAAAGACTAAAGAGTAGTTGGAAACTTTTTAGAATAGTAGCCCGGGAGATGGAACCGATTTTGTTAAAAATAGTTAAGAAAGAAAGAAAAATGCGTTTCTGGTATTACAGTAAAATAAATACACCTCTTTTTTGTTACTAGCCTTCTCTGTCCCACTCCTGGGCAAATGCCTCGCTTCACTGCTTCCATTTTCCGCGAGCCCACGTGTCCTCCTTCCAGTTTTGACGAAACCCAGCATAGTCAAATACACCCTTAAACAGAAAACAAAGATTTTAATGCCAAAAGGGCATTTCAGCATAATGTCAGATCACAACATAAGGTGTCACAACGTGACGCTGATTTTCAGCTGCAACCCACGAGTGCCATACGCTGGAATAACAAACATATTAGGAAGTGTGTGTCAGTTATAATAAATTAAGAGAATTAATTAAATGTGATAATATAGAAAAGCTCATACAAAATCAAATAAAATGTTGTGATAATGTTGTAATTGTTGTTGTAATGTAAAACTAAAATATTTAAGTAGGTATAGTTCTTCCAGGGCCATAGAATGTTGTAATGATCAAAAATGTTTATTGATCACAGCGCGCCAACATGCTCTTATAAAATAAACGATTTTTTGAACAAGCTTTTCATGAACTAAAAAGTACTAAATAAAACTTACATAAACATTGAACTTTAATATTTTCCTAAAATCAAAAGCATATGAGGGACGTTCACGCTTCAAGCTTTTAAGAAAATATTAAAGTTCTATGTTTACGTAAGTTTTATATAGTACTAGCTGCGCCCCGCGGTTTTACCCGCATAAGTTTCGATCCCGTATCGGGATAAAAAGTATCCTATATGTTAATCCTGGTTATAAACCATCTGTGTGCCAAATTTCATCCAAATCCGTTCAGTAGTTTTTGCGTGAAAGAGTAACAAACTCAAACTCAAATCATTTATTTCAATTAAATCATTTACAAGCACTTTTGAATTGTCAAAATTAAATAGTCGGTCAGTTAGTCAGAAAGTTGAAGCTAGTTGCCCTTTCCAAAACGTAGATCTCTATGGAGAAGAACGGGGAAGAAACTCCACGGACACTCTTTTAAATCAAGATATATTATTACAAAATTATGGGTACATTATTCTTATTGCTTCTATATGTGAGAACAATGTAAAAAAGAAACAATTTAAAATATAAAATAAAAAATAAGCCCTGGCAGTTAAGAGATGACCAGTCTCAACCGACGGCGCCCGTTCACGAACATGAGATGTGACTTCGTTCGACCTCGCAAATGATCGCTCTGATAATAAATATCAGTTAAAAATACTATTTGTGCTTTTAAGTGAATAAAAATAAGTGAACTCATAAAACATCACCTAATACTCAAGTGATAGTGTTATCCACGGATTTTATACATAAACTGTGAAGTTAATATATATTATACTGTGAACAATAAACTGTGCTCTAAAATAACAAACACGACTACAAAATCAACAAAATCAACAATAACAATGAAAATAAACTAAAGGAAGAAAAATGTGTAATATTCTGTGACTTAATTCAACGAAATAAGTGTGAAAGCAAAATCAATTACAACAAAGACAAAGTTAAAAGTGACTCACACAGTGATTTGAATTTAAACCGTCACGCTAACCTGCCTACTCAAAAGAAAAAACATCTGCTGCAATAGGTCGAAAAATTTGACATACTCAAGTAATGTGCAATTGGCGTAATAGCTAATGCTTCGACTTTTGCAGTTCAACTAGCCTGACACGAGTGGCCGCGGGTTCAAACCACAGTGACAACATCACTTTTCGTAAGTTCTAAAATTTATATTTGGAATTTATAGAAACTAGTGCAACAATTATTGCAAGATGGCAGCACTAGTAACATGTCATAAATGCAAAAAATTGGTAAACATAAAAAGTACTGCCTTGTGTTCTGCCTGTGATAACCGGTATGAATTGGATTGCGATGGTTATCCAGAACATACGTATCGCCTCAAAGACGCGGAATCAAGAAAAAAGTGGAGATGTAGGGTATGCATTAGAAGCAAAAAATACGCTAATACCGACTGTACACCCAATATAACCGTGAGGAAAAAAGTAACATCGATAAAAATACCTTCACCAACGGAACAACCACAAAGCACTAAGGATGTAGTACGTGATAAGTCATTTTATCGTCAATCTACGGTTCAAAATACTGCCGATTCATTTGATTCCCACATATTGACTGAGTGCGAAACATCTATTGAATCGCATAGTACTCCCAACAAATTGTCAATGAATGTTGACGGTACTGTGTCTGACTTAGTATCAGCCTCAGAAATGAAGGAGATAATTGCACAGCTCACATTAAAACTCGAAATTACCGAAAATGAACTAGGAAATATACTGTTGGAGAACACCGATCTATACAAGCAAATAGACAAGTTAACTACAGAAAATAAGACATTAAAATCTTTATGCCAGTCGCCCTCCTTATTTTCAAGTCCGGGTCCAAACACTAAGAAAAAGAGGCTAGGGCTGTCAACTCCATACAACATACTTTCTACACCTTCCTCTGTACCGTCATCATCCAGAAAGTTGAAATTTAAACCCAATGACAACGCAAATGTGTCATCCCTAGAACAAGAAATCTTAGCCTTACAGCAACAATTGAAGGTTGCACAGCAGGAGATTGCAGCTCTCCAGGAACGCATTGCAATCATAATGCAAAGTGGTTGCAGTGTCTGTGAACCTGCCGTAAGTCAAGAACTGAAGCGAGAGATTGTAACCACCGCCATTGCTCAGACATGTGTTGTCACACACGGGAGTAATATCCCCGAAAGGAAGATATTTATCTTCGGTACTCAGCGTTGCGTCGGACTTGCAGCAGCCATCTCACACTCAAGGACTAATACGCAGTATGAAAAATACAGACTCATTGCTGAAACAAAACCAAATGCGCCTAGCAACGAAATTATGGCAAACTGCAGAAATACTAAACTGACCGCTGAAGACAAACTTGTAATATGCATAGGTGAAAATGACAACAACCCTAACCTGTTGTTGTCTCAATTGCAAATTGTATTAAATACATTTATAAATAACACTATAATTGTGTTAAATGTCATCAATAACATGTACCTCAATGTCCGTAAGTTAAACTACTCTATAAAAAATGTTTGTAATAGTTATAAAAATTGTCACTTCGTAAATCAAACATCCGCAAATCTTTCCGATGTTTGTAAGTCGATAAATCATGTTATAGATTGTTGTGATTATAGTAATAAGTATTTAAATCCGAGCGAAATACGGAAACTAATAGCGAGTAACAAATCAAGTTCCAAATTAAACGTTCCTACAGATAAACCCAAAAAAGGGACAATCCCTTACTACTTTGGTCGTATTGAGGATACAACGCCCCACAAACATAGTTCCTCTCTGCAAGTTCTGCAACACAGCCCAAAAGGTCAAATAGGGACTATACCTTATTACTTTCCTGTGTTAAACAAGCGTGACTCTTTTTTTCGTATCTCAAACTAACAAAACACACCAGTTTAGAATACTCCATCAAAATATAGCGAGTTTATTATCTAAACAAGAACTACTAGAAATGACTATTCAGGAATTAAAAGAAGCGAGTAATGATCCTGATGTTATATGTCTATCTGAAACCTTTGTAAAAAAAGGCTATGAAAATTATGTGAAAATCTGCAACTATCAGTTGGCTACTAACTACTGTAGAGAGAAGCAAAGAGGTGGCACATGCATATTAGTGAAAATGGGTTTACTTTATAAAGAGCTATCATTTGTAAAAAACCATGCAACTCAAAATACTTTTGAAGCTTGTGGCATAGAGATTATAAATAATAAATTAATAGTAATATGTGTTTATAGAACACCACAATCTGATCCCAATCTGTTTTTGACAAAATTAAACAATCTTTTACACGATTTGTCAAACAAATACAAGTCTAAAATAAATATAGTTGTGGCCGGTGATTTAAACATAAATACTCTTAAAAAAGGTAACATCACAAATGGATTGCAAGATTTATCTAACAATCATAATCTACAAATCCACATCAATGTACCTACTCGCAAACTGACTTGTATTGACCATATTTTAAGCAACATTACCAACGCAACTACCGCTGTACTACCCCTGTATCTATCTGATCACGACACAGCACAAATGTTAAGCTTTCCAATCAAAAAGAAACCACAAACATCAACAATATACTATATTTATAAAAGAGACTATAACGTAGACAACATCCGGAAATTTAAGGAATGTCTGGAAAATCTATCTTGGTCCGATTCTTATCTCAAAACTGACACTAACTGTGCATTCAATGATTTTCATGAGCTACTGTGTCTGTTGTATGGCCTCTGTTTTCCTAAAGTAAGAGTTAAAATCAACAGTAATAACGAAAACAAACAAAAGTGGATAAGTAAAGGTTTGAGACAAAGTTGTAAAACTAAACGGAAGCTACGGTATAGATATTATAAAAATAAAAATTTAATTAATAAAAATAAATATAAAAACTACTCTAGTCTGCTAAATAAATGTATTTATAATTTAAAAAAAAGTGCAAATATAAAATATATTCATAACCATGATAACAAATGTAAAGCCACATGGAATGTCATTAAAACCGAAATAAACAGTAACACTCATAAAGACAACATAGAATGTATTAAATTTAATGATACAATAACTACAGACCCTGTACAAATGGCTACTATATTTAATAACAATTATGTTAACTTAACGCATGTACAAGGGGAAAAAAGCACAAATCGAAACAGGTTCAAAAGTACGTGCGTCAACTCTATGTTTCTTAGACCAATGGAGGTTAACGAGGTAAGACAGGAAATAATGTCTCTGTCCAACACTAGGTCGGAGGGCTATGATGAGATTAATACCAAAATCGTCAAAGCCTGCTGCAACGAACTGACCAGTATTCTGACGCATTTAATAAACACGTCATTTTCACAAGGCATCTTTCCTGAAAAATTAAAACTGTCTTTAATAAAGCCCTTATTCAAGAAGGGAGATAAATGTGACATCAACAATTACCGACCTATAACTCTAATACCCATATTATCTAAAATTTTTGAAAAATGTATGTTTAAAAGGTTAACTGACTTTTGCAATAAATTTCATATTATAAGTGACCAGCAGTTTGGATTCCAAAAGAACAAGTCCACATCGTTAGCTATTTTCTCCCTCATGCAAGCTATACTTTCAAATATTAATAATAATTATATAACTACAGGCCTCTTTTTTGATCTATCGAAAGCCTTCGATCTGGCGTCACATGACATATTGCTACAAAAATTGGAAGCTGTTGGTATTAGAGGACCGGCACTTCAGTGGCTGTCGTCCTATTTATGCAACAGAAAACAATGTGTCATCATCAATAAAAAAAATGAAAATAATGTCATAATATCCTACTCATCAGAATATAAACATAATAAATATGGCGTTCCACAGGGAAGCGTGCTAGGCCCGATATTATTCCTCATTTACATAAATGACATCATAAAAATAACTAACCATAAATGCGTATTATTTGCTGACGATATTTCTATTATAGTGACATCTAATAAAAAATTAAATACCATTTCAGAACATAAACTTGACATTAATAATACAATTGACAAATTATTGCATTGGCTTGACATTAACCATTTGAAGATAAATTTAGACAAATCCGTTTACATCCAATTTAATCGATCAAATAATACCAAAAATGACATTAAACTCAATATTAATAAAATCAATGAAGTAACGCGTACTAGATTTTTAGGTGTAATAATAGATAAAGACATTAACTGGAAAGAGCATATAGATAATGTTAGCACTAAAATTAATAAATTTGTTTATGCATTAAAACAAGTAAAAAATGTAACTAATATAAAAACTGCTCTAATGTCATACCACGCGTACGTCGAATCGTTGTTACGTTATGGACTAATAATGTGGGGTAACAGCACTGACTTCCAAAGAGCATTCATCGCTCAAAAAAAGTGCATGAGAGCAATTTGTGGACTTAAGCCCGACGACTCATGTCGACCAATATTTAAAAAACTTGGTTTGTTACCGTTACCGTCGATTTACATTTATGAATTATGTGTTTTTGTTATGAAAAACAAGCAACTATTTAAGACTGCTAATGATGTCAATCCTCGGAACCGACGAGACCCATATAAACTGGTGTTAAATGATTTGCCTAGACTGTCTAAATACAATAGAAACTGCATGGCAATGTGTGTGCGCATTTATAATAAGATACCAAGGCATTTCAAAGCTTTAAATACAAAATTATTTAAAATAAAATTTCATAAGTGGTTACTCGAGTGTAGTTTTTATAGTTTACAAGAATTAATAGATAAAAAATGTTGATGTTTTAAAAAAAATACCGATTATTGTTGCCTTAACTTTTCTTTTCTTTAAAATTTTGCATGCTATGTTATAACCTAGCTAAACATGCTTGTGCCTCAATTTGCATATTTAACACCCTTGTATACCATGTTTTACGCAAATAAATATTCTATTCTATTCTATTCTATTCATGACGCGTGGATCAGCACCACCCGGCTCAACCATTTTGTAGGGAACCGAATTACATTTACAAAATTTATAAAATGCTTCTACATTATACAAAAATAATGTTTGTAATTTATTTAAGACATGAGAAAAAAAAATTACTACCAATCAGGAAGAGGTATTTAATATCGAAGTATTAAGAATTAAATCTTGATTGAATAAAATAAACATTAAGTTCGTAAAGTCAGAAAACCAAAAAAAAAAAACAAAAAAAAGGGGAAGCATCTCTTCCAAATATAGAAATTGTGATCAACTAGTGAGCCCAAGTGCCTGTGGAGCAGGATCAGCATTAAGCCAAGCATTTTTATCTACGATATACTCATCCAACTTATAATATGCTTGTCTACATAGTGTGCGTTTAATGCATGCTTAAAATTCCTTCTCATTTAGTTAAAGAATATCGAGTGGTATTTTATTATAACATTTTACACAGTACCCCATAAAAGAAGTTTTTACTTTAGACAATCTGAAGTGCGGTTGATCTAGTTTGTATTATATAATTATTCCTATTCCTAGTGTTAAAATTACGCCTGTCACTTCATCCATACAAACTTTCACGTTTATAAAATAAGTAGGACTTTTAGTTAATTAAAAGCTTGTAATAATAATAATAACGAATGCAATGAAATCCATAAAACCGACGACATTATAGTGATAATCCATCACAGTCTCTCAACCTCAAACGGCTCTTAAAAAGGTCGATCTCAACCGTGTCCCGTTTCGTATCACGTAACGACAGTTCCCCGATAGCCAACAGCTGATAGTTTAGAACCATTTCGTTCAGCTACTGCAAGTGAGTACTTGCAGTAGCTGAACGAAATACTACGATCCTGATACTGATACTACGATACTGATACTACGATACTGATACTACGATATTGATACTGATACTACGATACTGATACTGATAATACGATACTGGTGTGTATCTTTGACTGTTGTTTAGCATTAGACAAGACCTGTCATGATCTTGGTAATAATTTAATTGATGTATTTGTTTTTGTAAGACATAGTGATTCAAATTTATAAAAATTATGATAGTAACCAAAGATTAAAATAAATGCCACAATAATACTATTATAGTTCAAATTAAATACTGAAGTACATAAAATCAAATTGTAATAATTCATCAGTTAAATCACAGTCATCTTTAAATTCATTAAAATAATTTACATCTTTAAATTACATACTTAAAATCGATATTAATTAAAATCAAGAAATTCATTAAGATCATCAAACAATGGTAATGGATAGAAATAACACATAAGGGTTAGGCAGCAGTGCACTAGATTTCACACTTTCACTTTTTTTATGTTCTAGAAATTATACGTATCAGATTGACATGGATGAGGAAGGTCCAAAAGGACACGAGCGAGATGGAACTTACAGAAGATAATGCACAAGACTGAAATAAATGGCACGATTACGAAAGCCGACCCCGTAACGGGAAAAGGCGAGGTCGACGTAGAAGAAGATACGTGAGTAACAGATTATATACATAAATTTACATAAATTCAGAACATTTCTCTCCACGGATCAGAGTTTCTTATTTCATCCAAAAAGACTCACATAATCCACATAACATATCCATCTTTTTACATGTCCGTGCAAAAAACCACAAACAAAAAAAGTGTCCCAAAAATATTGGTACATTTATTTTCGTTCCGACTCCCGTCCCAAATGTTTTATGTAATGCCGTCAAGGGGTTGGGACATCCAAACTCCTCGGTTCACGACTGTACAACAGAACTCCATTACTTGGCCCACCTTGGTCCGTCCCTGGACCTTTTTAGGAGATTAATGGCCATATAGCATTATTTTTCACGTCAACCTTTTTAGGCAAATATTTTGATTAAAAATGCTGATTTTCCGTTAATGGGTGGTGGGCTTACGAGACGGGTTGGGTTGGGGTTGCTAAGTGTTTTGTGTGATATGTTATGTCATGAACTCATGAGGTATTTTAATGTATTTTTCATACATCATATTATTGGATGGGGAACATGTTAGATCAAAGCTAAGCTTACTTACTTCCAAAAATATAAAATTAGGTTGAAGATAAATTGATGTTTACGTCTACTGCCACGACTACGATGTCCTTCTTACCCTTCTGGCTTCATCTATTCTTTTTTCTTTGTCCAGGCGGTCTTTCTTTGGAAGGCGCTCGCTCTGAACATCAGGACAGTAACTAGTTGGTTATCTTTTAAAGTGAAGCCACGTAAACATATTCATATCAGAAGTTAGCAGAAATATTCCAGCGCTGATTTGCTGGATTCGTTTTCCCTTCTACCAATCGTTCTTTCTCCTGACAAAGTTTATGTTGTTTTATGAATCTACGTATTAAAATTTATTCTTGTATTTTATAGTTATTTCCGAATTATCTATCCCGTATGTTGCACATGCCATGTTTTGTCTCTGCATCACCCTAAGGTTGACTGGTAGAAAATGCCTCAGACATTAAGTCCTTCGTACAGTATTTTTTTTACTTAAGCATAAAGTTTTAATTAAACATTAAATAAATACTTAAATAAAATTGCTTTACACCGGCGAGAAAATACAAACCGATACCGCAATTGCCGAAGGTACTACACTATTTGAATACTGAAAGTTTCACATGTTCATTAATACGAGTATGACTACCAAAAACACTCCAAAATGAATAGTTTCACTAGAAACTCGCTCACTTCTACAAACCGGGTTTTATCAAAGGACTCTGAATTCTGCGTTGTCAAGCCACAACATACTGAGATAACTCTGTCCATTACAAAGCAGTTGCTGGGACATTGTACAAAGAAAATAGTTGACGGTCGTGGCGCCCTCTGGCGGTGGCGTGATTCGCTTAGTTTGGCTTGCATTTAAAGTAAGAGGATTTCGATTTACGTTTATTTTTGAGGAGAGAAGAGATAATGTACTCGTGATTTGATTGAATTATGTTACAAAATGAATCTAAATACATATATTCTCTTATCCCTGTCATAGGCCTGTGTCCCAATAGTGGAAACATTATAGCTTGATTACGAAATATCCTCGCTTTTAGCGATTAGACCGCTCATTGTGTCACCCCATGTAAAAATTCTACATTTACATCTGTAATTTTTTATCGTGTACATAATAAATAGTATTCAATTCTATTCTATGATATCCTTTAAAAAAGGAATAGTTTTAGTATATATATACATATAGTTTTTTCTTGCAAGCCTCTTAAAAGCTTTGACATTTTAGTAGGTACTCTCTGTCCCAGTGTATCGCACTGCTGGACATGCGCTACCAATTTGTATTTTCAGCCATCTGGCTCAAGTAAAAACTTTTATGATTAATCTACCCACAAAGGCACCTACTCATACATATTTCATTAGTCTTCTAAGCTTCTAGAATGAAATTACCGAAGTGTAATCGAGTGTAACATAACATACTCCAAAATTAAGCCAAAACAGGGTATAGCATTACAAGTTACAACTTGGAGCGGAACCTACGGAACTATGTTTACGGTCAATTTGTAACATAGGCTGGCACTAAGGGGCATCACGTCACGGTGGCTGACACGGGCACAAGTTAAATTGTGCGGCCGCGCTGCCGCTGTAAGCTCGTATGTACATTATGAGGAGGGTGCTCGCGTTGATGTTGTCGAGTTAGATTTGTGTGAAATTGAGCTCGTGGATCTTTTTTTGTGGTGCGTTATTTGGCACTATTAATCTTACATCCCAAGCTACTAAGTCCTGACAAACTGGCAAGTCATAGAGTGGAAAATCTTACGCTGACCTCATGCGCACATAATCAGCCTATTATGTTCCCACTGCTGGGATATCGATCTCTTCTCTACGAGAAGGAGTGGGCTGTGATCTACCGCGCGGCCCCAGTGCGAGTTGGTGGATGACACATGTCTTCGATTTTTTGTTTCTAGTAGAAAGAAAGAAAGAAAGAAAATACATTTATTTGGCACAAACTAAAAGACACACGATACACCAGATATATACATCAGACAAAACAAACAATAAGATTAAAAAATAAATAAAAGATTAAATAAAAAATGTGAAGTCCGATGCAAGAAAATTATCAGGAAAGTGTGCCTCACGGCTGTGCCAAAAAGGCACATACAGGTGTCCTTGCGATGCTTTCCTTCGCCGTTTTGAGAACAGTGGTGATGAAATTATTAACACAAAGTAAAACACCTGGCTGGCTTCGAATCCACGACCCTTAAGTTGGGGCGGATACGACTTGGCCACTATGCTGACCGCATTTGGGGACCACAGGAAATTAACAACACAGAATTAGAATCTTCCGCTACCACATACCTGGTTTCCTGGACTCATAACATGACCCACAGAGAGCTGCACCACGTAAGGGTACCGCGAAAAAGCTTTAAGAAACAACTTTATATCCCCAGGTGACATTGAAAAAACGTGGTCGTTATTTCGCAAACGAAAACTATTCATGAGGATTTCTGTTGTGTGTGTACACAAAAAGGATAGAATCTAAATGCCTTTTATGAGAAGAGGCCTTTGCCCTGCATAAGTACACTCACACGCGGGTATTATTTGTAAATAATTGTAAGTACTAGTTTTTGCAAGCGCTTCGCCAGCGTGGATGTCGAAAGTAATCCCACGGAAACGTAATATCGGAATAAAAAGTACACAATGTCCTAACCCAGGTCATGGTCTATTCGTGTGCCAAATCTCATTGAAATCTGTTCAGCCAGTTTTGCGTGATTTAGTAACTAACATCTAAACATACACCCATTCGTATTTATAATAGGACCGGTGAGTTTTACACTAGGTAAGTACTAATAAATTAAAAGATTAACTAACTAACTCTATAAATAAATACAAAAACAAAATGATATTTTGGCGTCGAAGTACTCGTCCGCATAGCTGTTATCCGGAAACGTGCCCAGAAGACTGGCAGCATTGCCACGTTGAAATAAAGTTGGATAAATGAAACAAATTGGTACCTTCATAATAAGCATCTTATTTTCTGATATTTATCAAGTAAACAACAACAGTCAGCTAGTTGTAGTTAATCTTATGTCCTTAACGAGCATAACAAACAAGTAATAATTAAAGACGCGGTACCTACGTCAAAATGATGACTAAAGTATAGCGTAATATATTAAATTATCTCTCTGACCATATTATGTGCTCAGCACTGTAGCCGGCGAAATGTATTGAGTTTTTAGTAATTTGCCATTTCATGTTGATGAAATGAGCGAGCTGGGTTGTTTTGGCTTGCTCTTGTCTTTCTAGCTAGTGTTTTTAACATCACCCTACGGTTTTTTGCCTCGAAAAGGTTGGCAGGGACATCGATGCGCAAACTGTAACCATGAATTCAGCATATGATTCCAGACCCGCTAGCGTAGAAATTTTTCGCACGTAATAAAAATATAAATCAGATGTGTCATAGAAAAGTGCAATATCTACATGGTCAAATGTAAATGTTTCTTTTAACTGATGAAAAAATTCAACGTAGTGGAGTTCATGGTAACAGGTCGTGCGTCCATCTCCCTGCCACCCTGTATAGACCAACGTTTACCATGTTTACGACCCATGTAATACAATGGTCATGATAGTAGGAACAACAAGTGACTCTTGGCTTCGTTTATATTTTTATACATATTTAGAGGTATGAGAAACAGGGTGTAAAGTTCACTCATACTCTAAAGAAAAGGGAAGATCCTCCGACCAGACGAGTGTCGTGTCTGGCGGGCCACTGCCCCTCCGGAGACCATCACGTCGGGGTCACCAGTTTAGAGGTATGAGGAACAGGGTGTAAAGTTTACTCATACCCTATAGAAAAGAGAGAATCTTCCGGCCAGACAGGTGTCGTGTCTGGCGGGCAACTGCCCAACGATGGATGTTGGGAAGTTTGTATGTATGCTAGTTGCGCGGTAAACTCTGCTTGCGAGATGCAGGATTTGCGTGACGTCGGTATGACGCGTTGTTCGCATGTGGCGTTGTAGATACCGCTACAAACACATATTATATAAACTCATGGGGGTAGGCAGACACTACAGAGCGCTACCTGCTATAATCCATATATACTTCTTTTAGGTTCATACTCTGACCATACATGGTACACGCACGCTGGTTGCGCACCTTCAAAACGCACCCGACCTCCGGGGAGTGAGGTCGGGGAGTGTGAGATTTTTACCTCACCCATCCCCGGTGATCGCCATCAACTCCTATAGGTGGTCCCGGTTCCTCTGTTAGGCACATCCGGTTTTGAGGAGTGGCTAGAGAGGCGTCACGGCGACCTCTCGCGTCCGTCCCTGGTTCAAACCATGGTCCGGGGCGAGAGGGAGTGGGAGGCAGTCACCTCCTTCTGCGAAGCAGTCATGCTAGCGAAGGAGGTGGCGGGATGGGTGAGGGAGAGAACCTCACGCCACAGCCTCCGCGGGAGACGCTCCGGGCGTCGGGAGCCGCGTGACGACTCCCGGCTACCGTAGGCGCGGGCCTGCGGGCGGAGAGTAATGGGTAGCTCACCGTCCGATCAGGACCAGGCCCGTGCTGGACGGCGCTTATGTGTTCCATGCGCGCCTCAAAGAGATGTCAGCATAAGTGACGGGGCCCGACAGGGCCGAAGCCTGCCGGGGTAGCGGGATCGTCCGAAAGGGTTACCGCTGCCCTGGAACATAAAGGGCTAAGGAAGGAACACGGGTGGGTTTTAGTCAGTAAGAGTCTGACACTCCCTTCCGCTCCACCCAGAGCGGGAGGGGTCATTTGCTGATTTCTCATCCGCAAAAAAAAAAAAGGCACATCTGAAAAAACTGAATAAATCAGCAGTAGCATAACCAGCCTATAATGTTCCCACTGCTGGGACACAGGCTTCCTCTTGGTGAGAGGGAGTGGGCCGTAAACCACCACGCGGGCCCAGTGCGGGTTGGTAGAAAATCAGCAGTGTTTATTGATAAATCATGTTTTTATTGCAAAATGAATGACTAATTAAGGATTTATTGAGAAAATGTAATAATCTGTCTTTTGGTACAATTTGAAGATTTCAGGGTGGATCCCTTTATTGCTCATAATTATTAATGGGTTCAATGACCCCTTTTCAAGTTTTCAGTTATTTCAGTTACGCCTGTCTATTATCATTTAGCGGGCACAAATTCAAGACCCGGGTTGGTAACGAACTTGTGTTTTATTGAAATGATAAAAGAAAGGAAGAAAGAAAGAAAATACATTTATTTAACACAAAAAAAAAAAACTCGATCGATTTATATCAAACATACATTGCGTCTAATCTAAGTCTCTTGTGGCTAATTAATATCAGCCGCATTGGTCGATCGATAAAGTTAAGCTACGCTTGTCAAGTTTGGTCCGTGGATTGGTAACCATCTTCACATATCAAGACCCCTCTGTGCCTCGGAAAGCACGTTAAGCCGTTTGTCACGGCCATTCATGGATTTTTAGCAGTTGTTACGGGTCGTCCGAAGCCCGAAAGTCTGACAATCACTCTTACCAAGAGGTATGGTATCACCGAGTAACTAGGTTGTAAAGGTCAGATAGGCAGTCGCTCCATGTAAAATACAGCTGCATCCGGTTAGACTCGAAGCAGACCCCAACATAGTTGTGAATAGGCTAGGCAGATGATGTATTGACACCATCTCGGTTGTGGAGCTCAATACTGGTATTCACCTGCATCAGGTTAGATTAGAAGCTGACCCCAACATAGTTGGTAAAAGGCTAGGCAAATGATGATTGGGTCTAATTTAGTCATCACCTACATATAATACCATACAAAGCTCAACAACAACAGTCAACGTGTCATTAAACGTATTACTGAACATTGCAGTTGACAGGTACATAATCAGACAGGTCATTTTAGCTTGTTACTGGGATGTCAATATAATTAACTAGTCTATGGCTAATTGTGTCACCCATACTGCTAATCTTGTCCAATAGGCAACTAGTTTATTATAATACTAATAATATATTCTTTCGCTCAGCGCGCTATGGAGCGAGCTATGCATGAAGTCTCTTTGAAGGATAAAATCAGAAATTAAATTACCCTGAAAAAAACCGGAGTTCCGACATATTTTGCAGAGTAAGCAAACTGAAGTGGCAGTGGGCTGGCCATGTCTGTCGAAGGTCCGATGTCCGGTGGAGCAGACGAGTCCTAGAGTGGAGAACGCGTACCGGCAAGCGTAGTATGGGATGCCCCCGAGCTGGATGGACTGATGATTTAGAGTTAAAAACTCTATTCAAGCGCAAAAAACTATTTTCTTGGCTGGATAAACTTTTTTACCATCCTGAAAAAGTCGTTCGAAAAACTGTATGTAACCACAAAAATATTAAGCCTCCTTCAATAGAAACTAGGCCACCCAGGGAGACCTATTAGGGCCTAAACTTCTCACAAAAGCGCTTGTTCATGCAAAATTAATGTAGCAAAATGAATTGGACGTAGGTGTCGGTGGAAATCTCGAATGGCAACACATTACTCCATAAACATCATCCAAGTCAGCCTGGAGCGAGATTTATTGACGTTTCACGAAACGTGTGCGTAAGTCCAAAAGTTTTGAGGTAACCCTATGAGGTGGCGTTCAAGGGATGAACAGATGCGTTTTTAAACAGGGCCTCACAACCCGAACTGACTTGTACAGGATTTAGGACGATTTCACCAATGAAACTGAACGCTAACAGTACATCTAGACGGCGGTCTGACCGCCGTTCAGGTGCTTTCAGTGTAATTATTGTTGTGGAATACTCGTATGGATTCCACAACAATAATTACACTGACAGCTCTTGAACGCGCTATTTATGCGTTGATCACGTTTGGGTTCATTGGTGAAATTCGCCCTTAGAGTTCTAACCATTATACAGACAGAACACGTTTCGTGTCGCTAGTGTGAAAGACTGTTTTCCTACACGTTACGTCAATGATTAGGTTTGCTAGTAGATGCTAAGAGCCAGGGACTTTGTTTAATAACAGTTAACTGTCCATATGTGGAGTTTTTTTTGTGGAGGGGCTTGTGGCTAATTAATAACAGGCACACGGATCGATCGATCAGGTTAAGCTACGCAGCAGCGCTTGCAGCGCTTGCAGCGGTTGGTCCGTGAATGGGTGACCATCTTCACATACCAAGACTCCTCCGTGCCTCGGAAAGCGCGTTAAGCCGTTGGTCCCAGCTGTCATTCGTGGATCTTTGACAGTCGATACGGGTCGTCAGTAGCCCGAAAGTCTGACAATCACTCTTACCAAGAGGTATGGTATCACCGAGTAACTGGGTTGTAAAGGTCAGATAGGCAGTTGCTCCATGTAAAATACACCTGCATCCGGTTAGACTCGAAGCCGACCCCAACATAGTTGTGAATAGGCTAGGCAGATTGATCGAGAAGCTTACATTTAACAGCTAAATTACAAGGTACTACTAGTCATTAACTGTTTTTAGATGGATCCTGTATATCCAGATATTTCTTAATTAATGTCGTGGATAAAGGTTTTTTATGCAAAAAAGACTCAGTTATTTTGTGGGTAGGTACTTTCATTTATTTGAAAAATTCTTATAACTTAGACCAACCACCTAAGGTCTTAAGGGACCGTCATACATTATAGTTGCGTATAAACAGCGTCGGTTGTTGAAATTTTGAGTACTACGTCATCGTTCGACGAGGTCATAATTTAATTTGTTTCGTGACGTCATGAGTGAAGCATCTACATAATAAATTGTATGGAGATGAAGACTAATTTATGGACAAGGGTGTATTGTTATGCGCCATATACAATACGTTATTGCTATTATCTTAGGGATCATGATAAAGGGTCGCCTGGCATTCCGATTGATGGATGTGTGAGGGTTGGGATGAATTCGTTATAGGCTTATTGTTTTAAATGGTGTATATTTTTTATGGCGGCTATTGATAGGGTTAGTTTTCGACAAAGTGGATCGGATATCAAATTTTTACGTAGTTTTTGACAAAACTTCAGAATTGGTTGGTAAGTGTGTAATTCAAATTTTATTTATTTCAAATTGACGTTATTTCAAGTTACACAAATGTCAATTTTATTTTAATTGCAATTAAGTTAATTTTAGAGTGACTAGCACTATTAAAAAAGTTATAAAAATGTTTGAAGTTGTAGCGTAAACTGAACTTTATTGTGTAGACATTAAAGTTATTTTTCCATAAACTCATATTTGTTTACATTTTTGGCGAATATGTCGCGATTAAAGTTTATGAACCTATATGTACTCACACTGAAGTTTGAAATCTTTATAAAGGAACCTTTTTACGTATTTTTAAAGTCAGTAATAAAACTAAGAAATGTAGAGATAGAAGTGTTCATGACTATTTATTTTGACTTATTATTTCAACTTATGGCCTGTTGCGCTCTCTTCAGATGAGCTTGGGATAGCTAAATCTTTAGACCAGGCATACATCCAGACTCCGGGTACTACTGAAAGAATGCTGACAGAAAAAAAACAATAAAACTTTGCCAGACCTGGTAATCGAGCTCAGGAACCTCATACTCTGGTGACCACTAGAATAACGAAGCAGATTTTTTTCTTTTAAGAAATAAGTATTGCCAACCCGGAAACTGTCATACAGGTCCGTAATATTTACCAAACAGTTATCTCCGTCGTTGTTCGGATGATATCGGTCGGCTCCGCAAATTGTAGATAAGTAAGGGTCCCTACAAATTGATACATGTGGTGAAAGGTTACAAGTTGGGATCAACTCTAGGGAATTGGTCGAGATTATGATAAACTTGTTTCATCAAGTTGTTTACTTCCTACTCAGCTTGAAGGTCAACTTGTAATATTTATATGAATTTGGAATTTTGGTTAATTCCATTCAAGTAATATGAAAGTTATCCATTTATGTTAATAATAAAGCTGAAGAGTTTGTTTGTTTGTTTAAACTCGCTAATCTCTGGCCAGTAGGATTTGCATTTGATAGTTTGAGGAAAGAAAGAAAGAAAGAAAGAAAATACATTTATTTGGGACAAACTAAAAGACACACAATACACCAGATATATACATCAGACAAAACAAACAATAAGATAAAAAAAATAAAAGATTAAATAAAAAATGTGAAGTCCGATGTAAGAAAATTATCAGGAAAGTGTGCCTCACGGCTGCGCCAAAAAGGCCCAGTTAAGCAAAAATGGCAACTAGTGGCTGACTCTGGTTTTCAACTGGACCTGATGTGTGAGGTGACGGATGTAAATCAGTTTTATACTGCAACGTGACGTATGTATGCATACTTAAATATATAAATAAAATAAATTTGTGTTAGATAAAAAACAGTAACGAATATGTGAATATGTCTAAATGTGTGATATTGAGTAACATTGTTGTAAACGCTGCCTGCCACAATTTATTAATCCGTCACTGTAGTGTCATCGCACAATACGCTGCAAGCAGCCGAGCGTGACGGACTATTTTCTGACAGTTTGCAACTTGTCTCTGTTTTGAAACTTGTCTTAGCTGATGTTTCCATTGGGATTAACCAAATACGATGGATATCACGTCTATAAATATATAAGTCAGCTAAACATTGTTGGCAAAAGTGGAAATGGAAATAAAAAAACATGCACAAATATACAAAAGATATATGAATGGTAAGCGCTAGTCGATAATAGAAATATTTGTAAAAAAAAAAAAATACATTGATTCTTGTATAAAGTGACATGTGAAAACTACCCACTTTTAAATTACGTCTCCATTCTGCAGCCATAAGGATGTCAAATCACAAACACTGACACATACTCAAGTGGGTAGGTACATACATCATATAATTGAGACATTTAGTGTGACCATATCTAGCTTCCTTTGCGCTTCTATGAGATACTGCCGTAAGCGTAGTTTAAAAACGCCTATTGTGTTAATTACTCTAATCGGTGGTGGCAAGTTATTCCATACTTTGGAAGCCGCATAGCGAAAGCTGCCTCTAAAAGCAGCCGTACCCTGAGACTGAGTCGAGAGTTGTTGTGAGCATTGTCTTCTCCCGCATTCCCGTCTACTCGTAACCCAACTTAACTTATTATAAAGGTAGTCCGGTTTTTGATATTTCACCACACTTCATCTTCAGCGTAAAGTGCTTGTTTAGAAAAGGTGTTACATGGCTTCTGTGAGGAATATCGTAACAAAACCGAGCACAGGCGTTTTGTACCCTTTGTATGAAGAAAGCGATAGGAAGTTACTGCTACACACCACTGTAGTTACCAATGCTCTCAAAACGGTGAAGCAAAACATCGTGAGGAATCCGACATGTCCTAGAACCAAAAATTCTAAAACATGTGACACATACCAACCCGCACTGGGCCCGCGTGGTGGATTACGGCCCACTACCTCTCACCGAGAGGAGGCCTGTGTCCCAGCAGTAGGAACATTAATGGCTGATTATGTTATGTATAGGAAGCTTAACATCATACTACGGCCCCAAGGAGCCGAGCAAAAATAAAAAAAGTCGGAAAGAACGCTCAGCGAAAATGAAGTAATAGCACGGGATGCGACGCGTCGGATGGGGGGCCAACATTTTACACAGACGAAGTCAAGTACACCTTAATATAATAGTACACTTTAATATAATATCGATCTATAGATCGAAGGTCCTATAGGACCATATAAATCTTTCCTATATCTATGTATAGGACATTATCAACTAAACAATACTGGGTATATTCCCAGTCACCCCCCCATGGATTGCCACCAGGTGGCAATCGGGAATAAAATTCCCAGTTGCCACCGGGTGGCGACTGGGAAATTATTGCCCCCACTTCAAATCGCTGTACACTGCGGCGTGGATCACAAACCCGCCTCATCGTTGCCTGTCTTACGGCCGCGATGAGGGGGTTGGCAGTCAGACTTTTCCAATGTGGTTTTATTACTTTAGAATTCTTGATAGAAAACCCTTGCTCGACCTGGAAATTGAACCCAGGACCTCATGCTCAGCTGTAGAGCTTGCAACCACACAACCGAGGCCGCCGTTTACATATGTGTGAATCAATCACACATTTTTTGTTTTTTTTTTTAATAATTGTTTGCTGTAATGCCAATAAAAGCATTTTTTCTTTCTTTCTTTGTGCCAATTAACATTAAAATCCTTTTATGTAAAAACATAAAAGGATTTCAATGTTAATTGGCACAAAAATAGACCTCTATTTTTTTATCCTGGCTACACGACATTTTGGTACAAGACTAGTGAGTATTTCCAAAGTATGTACCTACTGGTTAAAATACTCTAGGAAATGTTATTGAATAATCGAGGAACGATAATAATACTATGGTAGAAACCCCTCTGTAACATGCCTGTCAATAGCAGACATACGTAAGTAAAGGCCTTGAAGCCTCCGGAACAACGCCACGTGACTTGTCCGTTGATTGTCTTTGATGGGTTGTCTATTCTCTGTCTTGGTATAGACAATCGAACGGTCATGTCATCGGTAAATGTCAATGGAACACATTTCAATGATGTCCATTTGTTTGGAAGATTGGAGAGTGTCATTTGTTTATGTGTACTTAATTGAATGGTTTAGTTTCTCGGATCATATCGGAATCGGATGAATCAACAGATAATTTTTAAAGTTGGAAGATACGTTTATTTGTGGGAAGCAAATTGGGGGAAGTATGCGTTTCATTCACGCAAAACGGCTATCAGCATAATGCTACGATCCTAAACGAGACAGAGCACCAGGGCTGATTTCCAATGACAGCCGGCGTTGAAGTGCTGACGACAAACCGGTGCAGTATACGAAGAGAAATAAATAATGCAATAAGAAATAAAATAAATACACAATGTATGTGTGTACGTAGGAGATTGTAGTTCACTATCCAGTCGCAGCTTGAATCAGTCCATCCTGACTGCTTCAAGCAGTTCGTGTAAAGTCAAAGTCAAAGTCAAATCATTTATTTCAAATAGGCACATAAAATGCAACTTTGAACGTCAAAAATAGAATTAAAATAAAATTGATTCTTGTCGCCCCTTTCAAAAGGTAGTTTTCGTATGGAGAAGAATGGGCAAGAAACTCCACCGTTACTCTTTTAAAATGTTTTACAATATTTTGCATACATTATTTATATAATTATATGTGAAGACGATGCACCTAAAAATAAAATTACTATACCACAATAGCTAAAAGAACCAAAATGGATAAATGAAACCACGACATATAGACCAACTATGTGATAGATACATGGTGCTCACATTTTCACAAACATTCCAAAAGTAGACGATTTTCACAAATAAATAAGGAGTAATACGTCCGGATGTGACATTAAGTAATTACAGAATGTAAATCAATATCAAAGGAAAAAAAAGAAAAAAAGAAATAAATTATACAATTACATTAGCAACCAGTTTGATTTTGTCTAAACTCTAGCGATTGTCCTATGGAGCAGGACCAGCATGTTTCCAAGCATTCTTATCTTGGATATAATCCTCTAATTTGTAATATCCTTGCTTACAAAGTGTAATTTTACTAAAAGTTTTAAATTTTCTTTCATTTAATTGCAATATTTCACAAGGTATTTTGTTGTAACATTTAACACAGTATCCCATAAAAGATATATGTAGTTTAGATAATCTGAAAAAAGGTTGATCTAATTTGTCCTTATTTCTAGTATTAAAATTATGTCTATCACTTACTTTATTAAAAGAGATGTTGATTTTTTCTTACATACATAATATTTTTATAAATGAATTGGCAAGGTACCGTCATAATGTTAACCCTTTTAAATAGTTCCCTAAGAGATTCGCGGCGATGTAGATTGTAAATGGCTCTGACAGCTCTCTTTTGCAAAATAAAAATGGATTCAATGTCAGCAGCCCGACCCCACAGTAAAATGCCATATGACATAATACTGTGGAAGTAACTAAAATAGACCAAACACGCGGTTTCTTCATCTGTTAATTGTCTTATCTTTCTAACAGCATATGCGGCCGAGCTTAGTCGCCCCGCAATAGATGTTATATGAGGTCCCCATTGTAATTCCGCTTACCGGCCCATTGTGCTGCTCGACGAGGTGGGCAAGCTCTTTGAAAGAGTAATTGCAGACCGCCTTGCCGGGCAGCTGGTACGGGTTGGGCCGGATTTGGCGGACAGCCAGTTTGGTTTCCGCAGGGGGCGCTCTACGGTGGATGCCATCATGCGCGTGCGAGCCCTCACGACGGGGGATGCTGTGGCCCGGGGTGGGGTTGTCTTGGCGGTGTCTCTAGACATCGCCAATGCCTTCAATACCCTGCCCTGGAGTTGCATCAGGGAGGCACTCGGTTATCACCGGATGCCGACCTACCTCCGTCGCATTGTCGAGGCTTATCTGACGGACAGGGCCGTCATCTACCCCGGTCACCGGGGAGAGTGGAACCGGCGAGAGATGTCGTGCGGTGTCCCACAGGGATCGGTTCTAGGGCCGCATCTGTGGGATATCGGGTACGACTGGGTGCTGCGCGCCGGGGTGCATGTTGAAGAGCCTCCTCGTGGCGCACCCTGGGCAACGTCGGCTCCAAGTGCCCACCAGGTTTTGGTGGACACTTGGGGCTGGCGGCTAATCTTCAACAAACGGGGAAGGGTCACGGTTCCAATCACCGATCATCCTTGATGGTCGTTGAAGGGAACCGGGCTACAGATGGTCAATACGTCTACTCCTCCTCTGCTTACAGAGGAAGGTGAGTGGGCGTAGACTGGGGAGGGGCGGTTCGCGCCGCTGAACCCACTACAGTGTGGGTGGTGGAGGGTGTCCATGTCCGCGCTGCGTCTGTCCGGTATCCGGCGGCAGCGTAGGGACGCCGGGGCGGTGGTTGGTTCTGCCAGCCGTCGGCCACCCCGTAATCCTGGGTTCAGGACCGGGGGTCCGGGCCACTGAGGCCTGGGCCACGAGGAAGACAACCTCTCTAAAAAAATCACCCCAATCCCAAGGTCTAGCGTGCCGAGGGGATGAATGGCCGGAGGGGATCCGGCCGTTAGCGCGGCGAAAAGGGACCTCACCCTTAAAAAGGAACAAAAAAAAAAAAGAAAAGCACGACTAATGGAAACATTCCCCAGGCGGGTACCCTCCTACTCAAGGAGGGTCAGTCCCGCCCTTCTTCGGAAGGCAGCCCCACCGTATCTGGGGGGGGCACCAATAGTCTCGTGGGCCGGCAGACCACCGCCGACCTTCGTCAACCAAGTCCTGCGTCGCAACAAAAGGAGCTCCGGGTTAGCCTGGAGCGCCTGTGCGACGTAGATGTACCGCTTGCCGTCGTGGACGGCAACAAGAGCCGAGGAGGCTCATGTCCCTATAGGGACCTGGACTCGCGCGCGCTCAAGCGCATGCGAAGTGTGGACTCGGGGTCGATGGGCCTCTCGTCCAGTGACGAGAACCTGTCGGCCCCCAAAGTGCCAACGGCACAGAGAGGGCGGGGTCGTGCGGTAGCGGGGGGAGCTCCCGCTCGGTTGCCGGGCCGTGACCGAGCGGGTCGCTTCGTGCCGATCTCTCGGCCTGCTACACCAGTTCCTGCAGACCGTCCAGTGGAGAGTGTGGAGAGTGACCCCGGGCTCTCGATAGTGGACCTGAGCGAGGGCTTCTCGTCCTCGCTCCTATCATTGCTAGGGTCCAACAAGGCGGAGGCGAATGCCGCAAAGCGGGCGCAGCGGAAGGCGGTGGCGGCTGACGAGGTCAGCGAGATGGCACGACTGGCCCGAGAGCGGCGCTCTGCTCAGGCGGCTGCCGGGGAGAGCCTGTCGGCGGTGGCGCTCAGTCGCCAAGTTTTGGACGGCGTGGACGTCGTCCTGAAGGTTGCCACTAAATCTGGCAGTCTGAAGGGCACGTTCACGCGCGCTCTGAAGGAGGCGGCTGACGGCATCAAGGAGGCAGTTGGGGTCCTCCTTAGTCGCACAAGCTCAGAGGAGGCGGCGAAGCTGTGGGAGGAGAACGGCCGTCTCAGATCTGAGCTCGAGGACCTGAAGCGGGAGCTTGCTGCGCAGAGGGCGGAATGGCAGCAGAGGCGTCCTGCAGCCACCGGCTCCGCTCCCATCGTTGTCCCGCCACCGTCACCACCGTCGGCCCCGTCGTCGGTCGCTACCCCCACCCTGCCTGCGGATGCGGAGATCGAAAAGATCGTTCGCATCTGCATGCTGCAGTGTGGGGGTATGATGAATGCCCGTCTGCAGGGTCTGGAGTCAAGGCTCCTCCCGGCAGAGACTCTCCGGCCGCCGCTTGCTGCGGATAGGCGGAGAAAGGAGGAGCCCGCTAAGTCGGGCCCGGCAACCACAGCCGGGAAGCCCAAGGGGGGCAAAAAGCCCGTGGGGGGGGCCAGGAAGCCCGGTGAGAGCACGTCCGCGCCCACTTCCCGGACGACTGCACCCCCGGCGACCGCACCTTCGGCGACCGCGCCCGCGTCCAACACAGACGGGGAGTACGTACGGGGTACGCGGAGTTTCGCTACCTGGACGACGGTCGTCAAGAAGGGTCGCCGTAAGACGGCGCCGCCGGTACCCGCTGGAGCACCGGCATCGGCACCCAAGAAGGCTCAGGGGCCGTCTAGAGTCAGAGCCCCACGCTCCGCGGCTGTAGTCATTACGCTGCAGCCCGGAGCCATCGAAAGGGGCCTGACATACAAGGCGGTCTTGACGGAGGCGAGAGCCAAAGTCGCGTTCCCCGACCTTGGCACACCGACCGTCTTCAAAATGAGGCCGGCAATGACGGGGGCGCGGCTGTTCGAGGTGTCGGGTGCCTCAAGCGGCGAGAAGGCGGACATCCTGGCCGCCAAGTTGAGGGAGGTCCTCAATGCGGAGGACGTTCGGGTGTCCAGGCCGGTGAAGACCGCCGAACTGCGCATCGACGGACTGGACGACTCGACGACTCCGGCCGAGGTCGTGGCGGCCGTCGCCCGAGTCGGTGGATGTCCGCCCGAGGACGTGCGGACGGGCGAGATTCGCGTCGACGCTTCCGGGCTCGGCGCGATCTGGGTGCGGTGCCCGGTGGCGGCGGCGAACAAAGTCGCCGACGCTGGGCGTCTGTTGGTGGGGTGGGTGGCAGCGAGGGTGAAGCCGCTACAACCCAGGGCCTTGCGGTGCTACCGTTGCCTCGGCATTGGACATGTCAGGGCACGGTGCACCGCCGAAATAGACCGCAGCGAGCTGTGCTATCGCTGCGGTCAGGCCGGCCACAAGGCGGCCCAGTGCTCCGCGGCGCCAAACTGCAGCCTCTGTACAGCTGCAGGGCGGCCCGTCGGGCACAGAGCGGGCGGAAAGGGCTGTGGTGCGCCCGCCCAGACCAAAAAGAGAGGGGGTGCCAAGGCTGCCGGGGGCTCTTTACTACCCCTTCAGCCTGGCAGCCCTTCGGCCGACTCCCGGCCTAGGAATGGTGTGGAGGGAATGGATTTCGCATAATGGCGCTCTACCATTTCCTCCAGGGCAATATCAACCACTCTGCTAGAGCTCAGGATCTCTTGCTCCAGAGCATGGCAGAGTGGTCGATTCAGGTGGCTGTGGTCGCCGAACCGTATTTCGTCCTCCCCAGGGATAACTGGGTGGGAGACCTGGACGGTTTGGTGGCCATCATTGGCGGGACTCTAGTCAACCCGACCCGAGGTCACGGCTGGGTAGCCGCCCTCGCGGACGGCATTGCCACGGTTGGGGCGTATTTCTCGCCCAACAAGAGTCTCGCCGACTTTGAGAGGTTCCTTGTCGAGCTGGGTGCCGTCGTGGGCCGACTCCACCCTCGCCCGGTGCTGTTGCTGGGGGATCTCAACGCCAAGTCTGCGGCGTGGGGGTCCCCTGTGACCGATGCTAGGGGCGAGGCGCTGGAGGAGTGGGCGGTCACGAGTGGCTTGACCGTCCTAAATCTGGGCTCGGTATACACGTGCGTGCGGCAGCGGGGTGGGTCTATAGTGGACGTATCGTTCGCTAGCCCCGCTGTCGCGGGTCGTGTCCGCGACTGGCGTGTCGCCGTGGAGGTGGAGACGTTGTCGGATCACCGATACATCCGCTTCGACGTCTCCGCCCAGACCACCGTCGCGCGCGGTTCACCGGCCTCGCGAACGGACGGTCCGCGCTGGGCGCGTAAGCGCATCGACAGGGAGCTTCTCGAGGAGGCCGCTATTGTCCAGGCCTGGAGCCGGGAGTCGGCAATGAACGGACCCGTCGACGTCGAGCAGGAGGCGCTGTGGTTCCGCGGGGCGATGACGCAAATCTGCGACGCGTCCATGCCCCGGGTCCACGCACAGTCAGCAAGGCGCCAGGTGTACTGGTGGACCGCCGAGATCGCGCAGCTGCGCGTCGCGTGCGTGGCGGTTAGGCGCCAGTACACCCGATACCGGAGGAGACGTCGTCGGGTCCCTGATGAAGAAGCCGCGCTGTATGAGGTGTACCGCGCGGCGAAGGGGACTCTGTGGCTGGCCATCAGCGAGGCGAAGACGCGAGCCAGGGAAGAGATGTTGGAGACTCTAAACGGGGATCCGTGGGGGCGCCCTTATCGCGCGGTCCGAGGGAGACTTCGAGCCGCGGCGCCCCCACTTACGGAGAGTCTCCAACCCGAGCTGCTGGAGGAAGTGGTCGCAGCCCTCTTCCCGGCAAGAGCGGAGCATATGCCGCCGCCGATGGCTTTGTCCACAGCCACAGAGTCCACAGAGGAGAACGCCATCAGCGTCCCAGAGGTGACACAGGCAGAGATGGGGGCAGCCGTGACGCGGCTCCGGGCCAAGAACGTAGCTCCGGGGCCCGACGGGATCCACGGCTGTGCGTTAGCCCTCGCTCTGAAGGAGCTTGAGCCCCAACTGAGAGGACTCTACACAGCGTGCTTTGAGCAGGGCCAGTTTCCCTCTTTGTGGAAATCTGGTCGTCTGGTCCTGCTCAGGAAGGCGGGGCGCCCTGCGGACTCGTCGTCCGCGTATCGGCCCATAGTGCTGCTAGACGAGGTGGGTAAGCTGTTTGAGCGAGTAATCGCAGCCCGCCTCGTCGGCCACTTGTGCAGAGAGGGGCCGGACCTGGACGACAGTCAGTTCGGGTTTCGGCATGGGCGCTCCACCATACACGCAGTGTCGCGAGTGAGAGTCCTGGCGGAGGAAGCGGTGTCCCGGGGCGGGGTGATGTTGGCGGTGTCCTTGGACATCTCCAACGCCTTTAACACCCTACCCTGGAGTTGTATTCGGGAGGCACTGCGGTATCATCGAGTGCCTCCCTACCTCCGCCACATCGTTGGGGCTTATCTGTCGGAGAGGTGTGTCACCTACATGGGACGTGATGGCAGAAACCAGCGCCACATGTCGTGCGGCGTTCCACAGGGCTCGGTCCTAGGCCCGCTCCTGTGGAACGTCGGGTACGACTGGGTGCTGAGGGGCGAGCTCAGACCGGGGGTAGACCTGACGTGTTATGCGGATGACACGCTGGTCACTACCCGGGGGAGCTCGCACAGGGAGGCAGCGTTGCTGGCGACGGCTGCGGTCTCACAGGTGGTGGGCCGCATACGTCGCCTAGGCCTGGAGGTGGCCCTCAGCAAGTCGGAGGCCATGGTGTTTCATGGCCCCCGGCGGGCGCCGCCACCCGGCTCACACATCGTGGTCGGGGGGGCTCGGATCGCTGTCGAGTCTACCATGAAGTACCTGGGATTGGTGCTCGACAGCCGGTGGGACTTCGGCCCCCACTTCCGGCGGCTGGCGCCCAAGTTATTGGGCGCGGCTGGGGCGCTATCAACGCTGCTTCCCAATCTGGGGGGCCCGAGCGCCGCCTGTAGGCGGCTCTATGTGGGGATCGTGCGATCGATGGCCCTGTATGGGGCCCCGGTGTGGGCCTCTGACCTGACGGCCGGCAGTATCGCAATATTGCGGAAACCGCAAAGAGCGATGGCCGTCAGAGTCATCAGGGGATATCGCACGATCTCCTACGAGGCGGCCTGTGTACTGGCTGGATCCCCGCCCTGGGACCTCGAGGCGAAAGTACTCGCGTCATTGTATCGGTGGCGCGAGGAAGCGAGGGCACGAGGTGAGCGACCGATGCAGCGACACATGGAGCTGCGTCGGTCTCAGCTTCGCGAGGTCCTGGTGGCGGAATGGCGGGACAGGCTTACACGCCCTACCGCTGGCCTCGTCACCATCGAGGCGGTCCGGCCGGTGCTCGAGCGCTGGCTCGGGAGGAGGCACGGCTCCCTGTCGTTTCGGGTGACGCAGGTGCTCTCGGGGCATGGTTGCTTCGGGAAGTACCTGTGTCGCATTAACAGGGAGCCGGACGCCCGGTGTCACCACTGCGTCGACTGCCGGGAGGACACGGCGCGGCATACGCTGGCAGAGTGTGCCGCCTGGGAGGAGCCACGCCGTGCCCTCATCTCAGAAGTAGGCAGTGACTTGTCGCTGCCGGCCGTGGTCGAGTCGATGGTCGGCAGCGAAGAGTCCTGGGACGCGGTGGTTTCCTTCTGCGAAACAGTCGTCTCGCAGAAGGAGGCTGCCGAAAGGGAGAGGGAGATCTCGTCCACTCACCCGGCCCGCAGCAGGCGCACCGGGCGTCGGCGGAGGGCGGACAACGCCCTCTTCCAGCCCCCTTAAATGGGTCCAGGGGCGACGGACTCGGGGACGTCCGTTGCCCCCCACATATCAGGACCCGAGGTGGCGGCGCGTAGTGTTCCACGCGCGCCCCTCTTAGACGTCGCGGGGGGAGTCTAACACCTCACTCCCCCCCCTGATCCGAGGAGGCCCGCGGTGGCGGGCCGGCACCAGTCGGGAGTTGCGGAAGGATCGTACGTTCCCGCGACCCCCGGCGTAGGTGTGAGATGTAACACCGGGGTGGTTTTTAGCCGGTAAGAGTCCGGCATGCCCCTCTGCCTTCCCCAGGGCGGAGGATGTCCATGAGGATTTTCCCCCCGAGACCAAAAAAAAAAAAAAAAAGGGTGCTGCGCGCCGACCTCCCTGATGGCGTCAGTGTAGTTTGCTACGCTGACGACACGCTGGTCCTGGCGCAGGGGAGGTCGCACCAGGCGACGGCCGAAGCAACGACACGCGGGGTTGCGACAATCGTCGAGAGGATCCGGCAATTGGGACTCGAGGTGGCATTGCACAAATCTGAGGCCATGTGTTTTCATGGTCCTCGGGACGCGCCACCGTTTGGTTCACAAATAACGGCGGGAGGGGTTCACATCGGCGTCGAGCTGACGATGAAGTACCTGGGACTCGTCCTCGACAGCCGGTGGAATTTCGTGGAGCACTTCCGACGTTTGGCTCCCAGACTGGAGCGGGCCGGGGCTGCCTTGAGGCGGCTCCTTACCAATATAGGGGGACCAAACGCCTCCTGCCGGAGGCTCTATGCGGGGGTCGTGCGGTCCATGGCCCTTTACGGGGCACCGGTATGGGCACGATCCTTGAGGCGGCGACCAGCCCGCCGGTTGATCGCGTCCCAAAGGGTCATGGCTATCCGGCTCATTAGAGGATACCGCACGGTCTCCGCTGAGGTGGCGAGCCTCCTTGCCGGATTGCCGCCATGGGATCTGGAGGCCAAAGTCCTCGCCCACATATGGGAGTGGCGAGAGGAGGCAAAACGCCGGGGCGTTGCTCCGCTGCCGCGAGAAATCACGGCACAGCGGACAGAGCTCCGGCGGGATCTCATAGCGGCATGGAGAGTGCGATTGTCGCAACCCAGCGCTGGGCACGCCACAATTGCGGCGATAAGTCCCCTCTTTGAGGAGTGGCTAGAGAGGCGCCACGGCGCCCTCACCTTCCGCCTGACGCAGGTCCTCACCGGACACGGTTGTTTCGGGAGGTTCCTGTTCAGGATAAAGCGGGAGGAAACGCCAGGGTGTCACCACGCTGGGGATCGCCCGGAGGACACGGTGGAGCATACGGTGGAGGTCTGCCCGGCTTGGGCGGGGCCCCGCCGTGTCCTCGTGGCGGCGATCGGCGGCGGCGACCTCTCGCGTCCGGCCCTCATACAGACCATGGTACGGAGCGAGAGTGAATGGGAGGCCGTCACCTCCTTCTGCAAAGCAGTAATGCTCGCAAAGGAGGAGGCAAAGCGCACGAGGGAGAGGCAATCGCTGCACCCTCGCGCGCCTAGCCGCCGCAGGAGACGCCCTGGACGGGAGTCAACAGCCGACTCCCGGCCACCGTAGACGCGGGCTTGCGGGCGGCGAGCTATGGGCAGCTCGCCGCCCGGTAAGGACCAGGCCCGGGTCGACGGCGCGTTGTGTTCCACGCGCGCCTCAAAGAGCTGTCAGCAAGAACTGACGGGGTCCGCTAGGGCCGATGCCGCCGGGGCTGCGGGTTGTTCGAAAGAGATACCGGGGCACTTTTTTTTTTTTTTTTTTTTTCAGGATGGGAAATCATCAAATGACCCCTCCCGCTCTGGGTGGAGCAGAAGGGAGTGTCAGACTCTTACTGACTAAAACCCACCCGTGTTCCTTCCTTAGCCCTTTATGTACCAGGGCAGCGGTAACCCTTTCGGACGATCCCGCTACCCCGGCAGGCTTCGGCCCTGTCGGGCCCCGTCAACTACGCTGACATCTCTTTGAGGCGCGCGTGGAACACATACACGCCGTCCGGCACGGGCCTGGTCCTGATCGGACGGAGAGCTACCCATTGCTCTCCGCCCGCAGGCCCGCGCCTACGGTGGCCGGGAGTCTTCACGCGGCTCCCGACGCCCGGAGCGTCTCCCTCGGCGGCTGAGGCGTGAGGATCTCTCCCTCGCCCATCCCGCCACCTCCTTCGCTAGCATGACTGCTTCGCAGAAGGAGGTGACCGCCTCCCACTCCCTCTCGCCCCGGACCATGGCTTGCACCAGGGCCGGGCGCGAGAGGTCGCCGCCGCTGCCGATCGCCTCTACGAGGACACGGCGGTGCTCTGCCCAAGCGGGGCAGACCTCCACCGTATGCTCCACCGTGTCCTCTGGGCGATCCTCACAGTGGTGACACCCGGGTGTCTCCTCCCGCCTGATTATGTGTACCGTGGCCCCTGGCACAGGCAACTGAAGGAACACGGGTGGGTTTTAGTCAGTAAAAGTCTGACACTCCCTCCTTCTGCTCCGCCCAGAGCAGGAGGAGTCATTTGATGATTTCCCACCCAGAAAAAAAAAAAAAAAAAGTCCCCATTGTAATATCTCGTCTAGCGTGATTCCTAGGAAAACTGTCTGATTAACAAATTCTAATTTTTGGCCATTCAATATGATGTCACATTCGCTACTTCTAACATTAGGTAATTTAAATCTAATGCATTTTGTTTTTTTTCAGTAAGTACTTAATTATTTACCGTAAACCAATCTTGGACCTGAAGAATAGAGTTATTCACGTCGTCAAGATTTTGTGACCGTCGGTCTATTTTAAAAATCAATGATGTGTCATCTGCAAATAACACCATCTTCGGTCGATTTTGAAGAAATTGGGGTAAATCATTAATATAAGCTAAAAAAAGGAATTAACCCAATATCGAACCTTGAGGAACGTATATGTATGTCGGCCCTTACGTACCGCCGCCGCCGGCCTATAATAATAGGTAGTCTGTGCACACGGCTGTCATACTCGTACAACTATAGTTTGAAATTTTGACACACTAATTACGTATTATTCAACATGGCGCATTAAGTAATGAAAGCTGCTGCTGTTGCGCATTGTGTTGAATTTATTTCTGCCCATGGAAAAGGATCACTATGTATATCTAGGTAAAGCTTGCTATTGCTTACAAACCTATCGCAATGTAAGTAAAAGATCTGCAACCAGCCTTATCAAGGGGCATCGTATTACCCAGTTAGGGTAGTGGAGATCAGATAGGCAGTCGCTCCGTGTAAAATACTGGTGTTCAGCTGCATCCGGTGAGACTGGAACCGGACCGACCCTAACATAGTTGTGAAAAGGCTAGTCAGATGATGATGATGAATTACTTCGGCTCGTTTTCTTCTGGAGTAATTTGCTAATAACGTAAACTACGACTTTACTATAATAACAGGGGAGAACTGCCCGTGACGGCCCAGAGACAAAGCCACGTGAACAATTGTGTTCGACAGTTGTCCCACTTTACTGCTTTGTTTAATGTGGGTTTCAATGACGTCAAGCATTATTAATATGTTGTACTATTACTACCAATAATTTATACTGAAGTCAAGCTTAACTAGAATAACTAGATTTTTTAGTACTTAATATAAAAAATTTCGGAAAAGACCGGTAGAGATTTAGTTACATTTTTATTTTATGTGAAAAATTTAAGAAGTTTCATTTGAATGTTAATTAAGTTTTTATTTTTTATAATTTTTATTCTAATGATTTTATTGCATGTCAATTTATTTTATTTTAATGATGTAATGATTTTATGTAATGAATTTTATGTAATTAAGATTTGTATATTGGAACTTGGTGCCAAATAAATAAACAAATAAATACATACATAAATAAAACAATTATTATAACTGATAAACTATACAGGGTAGCTGGGTCATGGACGAGCAAACTGTAACCATGAATTCAGCACATGATTTGAAGATAAGAGCCCCGGGGAACGCTATTTGTCCTTTAAAATACCGTTTACAGCAATACGAAATTTCACTGCACGACGACGTTATGCCAGTACCTTCATCCAATAGGTAGCTATATCCTTCCAAGCATAAACTTTCCATTAGTACACACATTAACATCAACCAATTCACACAAACTGACATCATCAAACTTCATATTTATTTTAAAACCAACTTTCAAGTTTGAAGTACAAGAACGGGCTTCCAAAACTTTAAAGCGAAATTAGCATATACGGAATAGACAGTAGTGCAAACACTTAGATGCTGAAGTTAGACGCCAGCGCTTTATACCCAGTCACCCACCTATGCACGAACTAAAGTGGCCTCCATAAATTCAGACGGTGTAAGTTTAAACGGCAATTCGGGAGTTAGGGAGAATGGATATGGTGGGACAATCGATAAGGTTTTTCTTGAGGACATGCCATGTGCCCGATTGGACTTCTCATAGGAAAAAATAATGAACTTCCATCCCCTACTACATACAAACTGGAATCTCCTATCTCCTATCTTGAATCATTTAGAGGATGAATTCTTAAAAATATTTCCTTAGTGCTCACCTTCGTTATAATAGGAACTTTTGTGAAAAACTTGCTTCTAGACCAGTCGGCCTATTCTGTAAATATCTCACCGTGAAAACTTAGGTGAAGTGAGCTGTCATTCCACTTGATGCTAGGGATTGAAACTAATGACAGCATGCGTTGCCTGTCAGTGAAGATTTTTATTACGTTGATTTGAGTACCAAGATGAACATTAGGTCTTAAGGCAATGTACAAAACTTGATCCCAATTTTTATTCTTTAAATGTAAACTATGATGAAGAGAGAAAAGTATGAGACAGTAGTCATGCTTCTTTTATGTCGTTGAATTACGTCAAGATGTTCATAATGAGTGACAAAGTACAAACTATTGTCACCGCTCCCTCTAAGCAATTATGGTACTTTATCTGTCTTTGCAACAGTCATTGGAAGCGAAACTTTACTATAATATACTATACTGATAGTTATGAATATTCTTTAGCCTATCCCAATTACTGTACTAAACGTCCAGGATCTGAACTAACCTCAGTTCCAAAAAATAACTTAAATCCCCAACTTCCGTGCTAGCCACATCCAGTAACCCGACATCTTCCCCGTAACTTTTCCCCGAAGGCGTATATTTCTCTATACACGGGTGTCTGTGTCTAATAAAGTGGTCACAGTCGAAGCAAGATTAACAGCGTCTCTTTATTATTGTTTGCGTTCGGGCGCGCGCATAATGGAACCATGGAAAAGTATGGCGGATTGGGAATCGAAGAGTATTGGTATTATTATGATGAATGATTGTTTTGTGGTCTTTTGATGTAGGAAAGGTTTTTGGTCTGCACTGGGAATTGAATTTTGTTTTGAGTGAGTTATGGTTTATTTTATGGAAATAAAGTCATTTTGTTGGGATCACCATATGTTGGTTAAGATAATTGAAAATTGTAAGTACGTCTGTTTTGTCATAGCACAGGGGTTTGCATTTTCTTGATATTCGTTTTTGTCATTGTAGTCCATTCACAGCGTGTTTGTATACTTGGTAACCACAAGTAAACCGCGCGTCGCTTCAAGTGACATAAATACTGTACTAATATACTACACATAACACATAACATCACGCTATCTTTATGGTCCACACAATTTAAATAAAGTAAAATAGATAAGGTAAGATTGTCCTACAAAAGGGTACGGCGATCTTACACCATTGACCGGACGCAAGTCCAGATTCTGGGCTGCTATTGAAAAATTTCAGATGAAAAAACCAGATAATTATGTATTGATACTTTTATAAATACTTTCTATATTAATACACCGATCAAGCTAGTTGTCATTATTAATGCTCGTTTAAATATAAACTGGGAATGATCATTACTATCAAGGATTGCGTTAGTTCCTTTCATCAATCAAAAATTCGTCGCATCGCTGTTAACAGGGAAAGTGCAAAAAGCTGGCAGCATTGCCCCGTTCTATCATAGCGATGCTGATTCTTTGGCCAACAATAGCCCCGCCTAGGTCACGCGAAAAGTCGACCAACTTAAATTCAAATTAAATTTTACCGATCAAGCTTGTTGACTAAGCAAGCATTGTTATCTCATTTAATTACAAACTGGAAATTTAATATTATTTTCCAAAGCCTATCATCGTGGACGCCCAGTCGAAAAGAGATCCCTTTTTTTCAATTTAACAAAAATAATCGATTCGCCACATAATATCATCGCCATGAAACATTGAAAAACAAATTTGGACCATCGCAAAATAGGGTTCTATTTCCTGCCTGTTATCTCACCATCGGGGGCTATTATCCGATGCCTTTCCAAATTATATTCGTGAATAGGGACAAAGGGACATGTCCAAATTTGTTATTAGGTGTTTGTAAATAGGTGGCAATGTTTGTGTTCAGATGGAGGACTGACTCTGGATTTGCGCCAATTCCCAAAATCTAATCGCAATCTCATCTCAACGACATCAATTTTCAAAAATGTTGGAAAATTAGAGGTATTTTTGACAGAATAAGACCGAGATCAGGATGTGAACGTTCTTAAAGATACAAGAATTGCCCGTCAGCTACAGTCAACATTTTGATTGGGAAAAGTTTAGCCTAATATTTGTTAAGAAAATGTTCCGAACGGTGGTCTTACTACATCTTTATCTTGAGTGCTTTGGCTGACTGACACCAACCCCCAGAATCTTTCACTGGGATTAACAAACATACATCCTATAATGTTCCCACTGCGTCCTCTCTTCCAGAGGGAGTGGGCTGTAATCCACCACGCGGGCCCAGTGCGGGTTGGTAGATGTCACATGTCTTTGAATTTTCGGTTCTATGACATGCCGGTTTACTCACGATGCTTTCCTTCACGGTTTTGAGAGCAGTGGTGATGAAAATATTTACACAAAGTAAAGCCTGTCTGGGTTTGAACCCATGACCTACGACGACTCGTAAGTCGGGGCCTTTACCACTGGACCACCACTGCTCTCAGTCGGGGCCGTTATCTCTGGCAAAACTGAACACTGAAGCCAACGTCCCGAATTTAGTGCGATATCCAATAAAAAACAAAAGCCATTATTAAGCACTTTGTGCGCACCTTAGCCAGCGCACCACTTGGGAGGAAATTTGTATAAATTAAATGAAAACGGTACAAATGAAAGAATTTATCATTTTGTACGTGTCCTGACTTTATTGAGTATCGCTTTTCTCTATTTAATTTGTGCCTGTCTGTCCTGGGGAATTTCATTTTCTTTACATATACGTGACAAGTTATTGGCTCCGTGTGAAGGTTCGGTATATTTAAATTGGAACCGTGACACGAGCTTTCTGAAGGCGGTCTTATAGACGAATGTAATATGTGCCGTTTTGTTGACTCTTAATATTCGGTAAAGGAAATATTTGGCGTACCAGCTGATTATTACTTGGCAATTTTTCTGGGAACTCAATATACAAGATACATGTAGAAACTCAATGATGTATTTTGGCAATACAAAGGTTGTGTGAGTATCGGTAATATACCGTGTATCAGAAATGCGTGGTCGTATTTAATAATGTGGTACAGATCATCAAACTGAACAAATTTCTCTATTGTACCAACATCGTAATGGCAAAAAACCTGTCCTATAGAAAGCTTCAATACCTAGTCGACGTAAATGTAAGAACAACTGATTATTTTTTTGCGATTCCGATGTTGGTCTGATGGCCCGTACCACATTTAAAAATGACCATACATTTCTGATACCCACTGTATATACCACTTTACCTCCTCATATGAATGAAAGTTGGTTTAGGTTTAGCATGTATGGAAAGGTTTACAAAGCTTTACTATAGACACTGATTACATTAGCCTAACCTAACCTTCATCCACCAAAAAATTACACCTTTAATTACACTCACTCACACACACACACGCTCGCTCACACACACATACTCATCCACCACAGACACATAAAATAGTTTTTTACTTTTAGTTATACCATATTTTTATAGCAGTCAAATACATATGTTAACAGTAAAAATACCAATCATTGTAATCTAAGGGGGATTGGAACTGTCACTCCTTCATACAGGTTATACTGTAACCTAGTTAGGAGATCAGAACTGCACCCACTACAATTGTAGCAAATCTATAATTTTACCATGTATAAATTATATACCCATGTACTGCAATACTTAAAAATTATCAATAAAGATTATTATTATTATTATATAATTCTGACAGTTTACCTATGACCTGTGACGGTAAAACTAGAAAAACAGTTTCAAATTAATGTACGACACGGTTGGCGCAGTGGCTGAGCGATCGACTGCTGCGCTGCGTGTCGTGGGTTCGATTCCCACACGGAACAAATATTTGTATTGCCTACAGGTAGTTCCGGGTCTGGCTGTTTGTGTATGTGAGTCTAAATGTTTGTAAACGCACCCACGATACAGGAGTAATTCCTAGTGTGGGGCAACGTTTTTTAAAGAGAAAAAAAGAAAAGAAAGAAATGTTTCTGACAAAACCACAAACACTCCTTAAAACATCTCAAAAACAACAGAGTAAAACGAAAGTAAATACAAAATGAAATACAAATTCCCCACCGACCTTTTCCCCGTCTCTTTTAAAACGAAAATATCAAAACAATGTCGTGGACGATGGGTTTCTTATTAATTTACTTTAATTAAAACTGACTTTTGCTAAAATAACTTGATTACAACGCTGGGGAACGTTACAAAAAACGTTATTACAAAACACTTTGGCTCAAAAGGAATTCTCATTCTTTCGATTATACTGAGTTTCAGTAAAATGTTTTTTGTATTATATTGCTTGAAATAGTGAACTGTTTTAGCTGTGTTGTATTTTCTTCTAGGTATTATGAAGACGCTTGTTTTAATTACTTAGGTAAGTTTGAAATGTTTTAATATTCACTGTGACTAATAAAACAATCTTCTAACTATCTTGCCTTTTCTCTTATCTAAATCATACAAAACCATTTCTTTGATTAAATCATGAATCATTTATCGACACCTTCGATCGACACCCTTAAAGAATGTATTCAACTTATTATGTTATATATCATCATCCGCGTGGTGGAGGCCCACTCTCTCGCACAGAGTGGAGGCCTGTGTCCCAGCAGTGGGAACATTATATCCTGATTATGATGATGATCATCATCATCATCGTCTAAGGATTTCCAGCTACGGGAGGGCATTAAGCCAAAGTCAAAGCATTTATTTAAAATAGGTACATAAAAGACGCTTTTGAACGTCGAAAATTACAAAAAAATTTAATTGATTCTAGTCGCCCCTTCCAAAAGGTAGCTTTCGTATGGAGAAGAATGGGCAAGAAACTCCACCGTTACTCTTTTAAAATTTTAGCCTGGTCAGGTATATTTCTCCAACGACACCCATTTTCGACTGTTTCTTTTCAATTTATCACTTCAACAACTCTTAAATCTTGGTCTAAGCCATTCAACTAACTGGGCTTTGGCCGGCCTCGACTTCTCCGGCCATCTGGTTTACTATCAAGTAAACGTTTGGGTGCTCTGGTCTCACCACCCTTTTTTTTTTTTTTTTGGTTGGGAAATCATCAAGTGACCTCTCCCGCTCTGGGCTGAGCGGAAGGGCGACTCAGACTTTTACTGACTAAAACCCACCCCCGTGTTCCTTCAGTTGCCTGTGCCAGGGGCCACGGTATCTCTTTCGAACAACCCGCAGCCCCGGCGGCATCGGCCCTAGCGGACCCCGTCAGTTCGTGCTAACATCTCTTTGAGGCGCGCGTGGAACACAACGCGCCGTCGACCCGGGCCTGGTCCTTACCGGGCGGCGAGCTGCCCATTGCTCGCCGCCCGCAAGCCCGCGCCTACGGTGGCCGGGAGTCAGCTGTTGACTCCCGTCCAGGGCGTCTCCTGCGGCGGCTAGGCGCGTGAGGGTGCAGAGATTGCCTCTCCCTCACGCGCTCCGCCTGTCTCGTCCACCCTTGCAACATGTTTTGCCCATAGAAGACGTCCTAATAGAGAGTGAAAATAGAGAGTGGTGTTAAGTTATATAACATCGTCGGTAGTAATTATGGACGATGATGAGAGTAGTAAGAGTATAAGCAGTGGTGCCCAGAGGCATGCCCTTCCGAGTCGTAGGTCGTGGGTTCGAACCCAGACAGGCGCTTTACATTGTGTAAACAGTTTTATCACCACTGCCCTCACTACGGTAAAGAAAAACATCGCGAGGAAACCGGCATGTCCTAAAACCAATCATTTGAAGACATGTGATATTTACCAACCTGGACTGGGCCCGCGTGGTGGATTACAGCCCACTCCCTCTCACAGAGAGGATGCCTGTGTCCCAGCAGTGGGAAAATTATAGGCTGATTAAATTATGTATAACATCGTCGGTAGTAATCATGGACAGTCGATAACGATATGAGTAGTAAACAATTCAGACTCTCTTCACCAATACCTCTCCGCAGGAACTCAAACAATAAACTACGTATGGTTTTTTGTTATTGGAATAAGTTGATGATCACGATAAATATTGATTCAGGACGTTAACGGACTTTATTCCAGTATTTGAAGTAAAAAATGCTAGAAAATGTAGATGGGTTAAGGACTGCTATTCAACTCAGCAAATTAACTAAGCCTATCGCAGTATACTCATTAGCCACACACAGTATATCGCATTCAGCATCCAGTCCGTCCCAGCCAGTCTTTAGATTGTCGGTCCATCAAGCTTGGGGGCGTCCCACACCACGCTTACCGATAGAAAGAAAGAAGAAAGATACAAAATACATTTATTTAGCACACACTAAAATATGCCATACACCAGATACATACGAGTACATTAGATAGCAACAAATTAAAAAAAAACAAATAGATTCGCAATTGTTAATGGTATTGCCATGCTAAAACGCGACAGCTTAGTATATTATCCCTTACATTATAATCTACTAAACTTTCATTTTGAGCAGGCATTCTAACCTGACCCTTTCACCCATATAAGACCATCCTTCAGAATCCTCCTATAACCGGAGATCTAAGGGCGGCATCACACATTGGCTATATCGTTCTGAAATAAGGTCCGATCTACATACTCACGCTAGGTGGGACACATGTTTTACATGAAAAAGGAACGGTCCTATATGGGAAAAAGCAATATCGTGTTAGTGCTTGTGTTTTGTTTTTGGTCCAAGTTTTGAGAATATAGCGACTACAGAAATACAGAGAACAAACGTCTCTCGCAGAGAGGTTTAAAGTATTCTCGAACAATTACTTTTGAAATACGGAGATCTTTCTAGAATAAATATTGACAAAGCAAAACAAACTCCGTTGATCTTTGTTATAATGCTACAAAAGCGTAACAACCTCAGCTACGGGTTATTTTTACAAAAAAATCTTTGTCTTCCATTCAGATACCTATAAAATTCGTACAACAATCTCACAAATATCGAATAGGCAGTACATTTCGAAGTGAAAACTTTAAAAATAAATAATAAAATAAAAATCATTTATTTCAGATAAAAAAGTCCATAGGCAAGGCAAGGTTGTTAGTAACAAGAATTTTGCTTATAACTAATGTTAGTAAATAACAAGGAAGAAACTTGACACACCGTCCACCCCTGTGCTCATTGGTCTCACAACACATGGAGTTTTCTTCTTCACATGGAGTCTTTACGCACGTTGAGCGATTTTTGGTAGGGGAAGATCTTATGGGATCGAGTCATTGACATGCTAATGTTAACAGTATATGTGTAGCTATTAGTATGACGTGTTGCGCTTAACCAGCAGATACTTTTACGTTTATACTTCTTATTTATTAATATTATAATCGTGAAAGTTTGTATGGATGGATGGATGGATGTGTTCGAGTTTGTGACTCTTTCACGCAAAAACTACTGAACGGATTTAGATGAAATTTGACACACAGATGGTTTATAACCAGGATTATCATATAGAATACTTTTTATCCCGATATTCCCACGGGATCGAAACTTATGTGGTTGAAACCGCGGGGCGCAGCTAGTAATAATTATATACCTATATATATAATTTACGGTAAACATAACGCATAAAAAGAACACAAAAACAAAAAAAACACTACATACACAAACACTAACACCATACCCACACCACCACTAACAACACACACAAACACACCCTCACACACTACTATTATTTTAATAACACTACTTTGATGCGTACCGCGAGCGTTGGTTCGAGATGGCGCGGGAAAAGAGTTCCGGGAAGGATGTGGGGGAGGCCTTTGCCCAACAGTGGGACAGTATAAACAAACAAAAAAAAAACTTTTATACCCGTGATTCCCTAAAATCTACACCACCACCCAAGTGCACTTGTGATAAAACGATACTATGTTCAGTAGGGTCATTGTGAAAGTGTACCAACAATGTGCGGCGCGAACTAGCGAACCGGTATGTTCACACTGCTAATGGGGAACGAAATATTTCGGATAACCGCCTTTTTGTATTGGGAATCTAACTATGGCTTGTCAAAATCTTAGTTTACATCCTACTAATATTACAAACGTGAAAGTTTGTATTGATGGATGGATGGATGGATGGATGGATGGATGTTTGTTTGTTACTATTTCACGCAAAAACTGTCGAACGGATTTGGATGAAATTTGGCAAACAGATGGTTTATAACCAGGATTAACATATAGAATACTTTTTATCCCGATATTCCCACGGGATCGAAACTTATGCGGGTGCAACCAGGGGGCGCAGCTAGTAATAAAATAACAATCATGCCTATATTGCCCGAAGCATAATCATAATCGCAGACAGATTGAGCAGTTGTGGCCCAGTGGTGGTGAGGCCCCGACTTACGAGTTGTAGATCGTCGGTTGGAACCCAGGCAGGCGCTTTACTTTGTGTAAATAATTTCATGACCACTGCTCTCAAAACGGTGAAGGAAAACATCGTGAAGAAACCGGCATGTCCTAGAATAAAAAATTTGAAGACATGTGACATTTACCAACCGGCACTGGGCCCGCGTGGTGGATTACGGCCCAATCCCTCTCATTGAGAGGAGGCCTGTAGCCCAGCAGTGGGAACGTTCCCACTCCTGGATGTAGATGTCACATGTCTTCGAATTTTTGGTTTTAGAACATGCCGGATTCCTCACGATGTTTTTGTTCACCGTTTTGAGAGCAGTGGTGATAAAATAATTTACACAAAGTAAAGCGCCATAACTCAAGTAGCGGATGTTGGAGATAAACCAGCCAAGCTGAAGTGGGATGGGCCGCACACGTCGCGCGAATGCAGAGGGAGACATGGGCAAAGATCTTCACTCACTGGACGCCTGAAGGAGGACATCAACGTCGAGGTAGACCACGGCGAAGGTGGTGTGACGATCTAACGAGGTTTGCAGGGCCAACATGATGAGGGCCAGAGATCGCTCAAGACAGGGAGGTTTGGGAGGAGAAAAAGGAGGCCTTTGCCCAGCAGTGGGACACAATACAGGGTAACGAACGCCTGTCCGCCGACCTACAACTGGTAAGTCGCGGCCTTTGCTACCATTGCCCGAAGTGATAGGTGAATGTAGGCTCGGGATGCAGTGGTTCACCTTCTAGCTTTTTGACTATCATTATTGCTACGCATTATTAGGCTGATGTGAGTTTAAACGTTTGTAAACGCACCCACGATACAGGAGTACTTCCTAGTGTGGGGCAAAGTTAAAAAAAAATAAAATGAAAAAAAAATAGGCCTTAGTCTTTCACAACCGTTTAAAATAGACTTCTAGTGGACACAGATGCTACTGAAAGACTATTTGGAATACTGAATACCTGAAACTACTGTCATAGATTATAATCTATGACAGTAGTTTCGGATAGTGGTTAATCGTGCCCTCTGATCCTCAAATATAATATCTTGTTGTGTAAGGCTACCTACGCACTGACAGGTAGTTAGCTTAGCGCCTAAAGCCTAGAGAGTCGCTTTCCGAGTAGCGAAATGAAACGAACGCTCTTAAATTTTCGCAACTGGCCGCACTGCGCGCTTGCCGCCTTCGCTAGTCGTCTCGCGTGTATTGAAGGATGTCAAGTCACTATATGCTTTTTTTTTTATCGGATGGGAACCCGTGTTCCTTACTCAGCTCTTTATGTTCCAGGGCAGCGGTAACCCTTTCGGACGATCCCGCTACCCCGGCAGGCTTCGGCCCTGTCGGGCCCCGTCATTTATGCTGACATCTCTTTGAGGCGCGCGTGGAACACACTTGCTTAGCGCAAGCCACCTATCAGTGCGTGCTTAACCTAAAAGAATGTTCAGTTATAGCTTTCCTATTAAAATTTACAGCAAAATCGTGCCTCTTTTTCATCAACGCAACTCAGTATCACATTGTATGTCCCAATCTCCGAAACGTGCCCCTTTTCAATCCTTTCGCGAAAACAAAGCAAAGTTTCAAAGTTATCTCAGTTTGGCCTGACAGTCGCACGACGTAACGAATGTTACGTCTCATAGTAATTCCTAATCTAATGTAGTGACGTCACTTAAGCAGAAAGATAATGTCCTGTCATTTCTATTTTTCGCTCTCTTTTGGAAGTGGGTTAGGATTGTTACATAAAAGCGGTTATTCTTGACAAGTGAACAGTTTTTGCATTTTAATTTTAATAAATCTATTGACCGTGGCTTTCATTTTGTGACAAAGATAGAATATCCAGTGTATAATTTTCTCGAATAATTATCTTTTAAAGGTTGGTCTCATAAAGAAGCTTGTTTAAAACGATGATTACAAGTAAATTAATTGGCAATAAAATTCCTGGAAAGGAAATCTTTTTGGTTTAACACTAAGTGAAACTTTAAGTAGCAGATGGTTAATATTACCATAATTATAAATCAAACATTTTAATAATGATAATTATTTATACATAATAAATAAAACTATGTAGGGAACTCTTTATAACACACTTAGAATATAATATAAGACTCTTTATTATACTCTCTTTACCACACGAATTACGGATAGAAACTTAGAAATTACTGTTAAACTATTATTTAGTTACCATAACCATGATCAGTCTATAATGTTCGAGAGAGAGTGGGCTGTAATCTATCACACGGGCCCAGTGCGGGTTGGTAGATGTCACATGTCTTAGAATTTTTAGTTCTAGGACATGCCGGTTTCCTCACGATGTTTTCCTTCACCGTTTTGAGAGCAGTGGTGAATAAATAATTTCCACAAAGGAATGAACCTGTCGGGGTTCGAACCTACGACTTACAACTCGTAAGTCGCGGATATTGCCACTGGGCCACCACTGCTCCACAGCTTAAATAAGCCATCATTAAAAAAAAAAAAAAAAACAAAAATAAGACCTTTTTTATAGCAAATCGCAATATATAATCGTAATATAACAATCAGCCTTATTCTGTTATCAAAAATTACGTTAGTACGCCCGAAGGACTTCTCTCATTTGACTGACATCGGAAATTTGTAGCAAATTATTTATTTCAACCTCACAAAGACTGGTACTCCGACTTTGATTTAATAATACAAATATAGACAATGTAATATTTCAGTGCTTGTGATCAAAATATGTATAGGTTTGGTATTGTTTTAGTCTTTTGTGTTATTTGTATTTTCTCGTTAATAGCATTTATTCACGATTTTGCTATACTATAAATATAAATATGACGGAGGAGGTACGTCTGTCTGTTTTAAATTTTGTGGGCGTACTATTCGTGGTGTTGGTTATTGCGCAATAGGAAAACCGTTTCCAGCACAAATCAGATTATAATTTACGAACAAGTTAGTCACACTAGCGAATCATACATGTTGGTACACAACTCAACGATACGGAACGCGTGATAGTTTCTGAGCGAATGAAGCGATGCGTACGACGTTCAAGGGCAAAGAGACCGCTTTGCAGGGCACTCGTCCACTCGCATCAACTCAGGCTAGATTTTGTCGACTGCCACTAGATGGCGCTGGCGTACCGGATACGACTTGATTGCGACAAATATATTTGAATTGTGAATTATCCAGAAACGATTTAGAGGGGAGGTATACTCATCATCATCTGCTTAGCCTATTCCCAACTATATTGGGGTTGGCTTTCAGTCTCGGTTAGACTGGAAGCCAACCCCAATATAGTTGGGAAGATACAGCTAAATACCAGTATTTTACATGTGCCGACGGCCTGTCTGATCTCCACAAAACAGTTGCTAGGTATTATGATAGGTACCCCTTGGTACGACTGGTAGTCAGACTTTCGGGCTTCTGACGACCCGTAACGACTGTCAAAGATCCACAAATCACGGGAATTCCGAGACACGGAGGGGTCTTGGTATGTAAAGATGGTCACCCATCCACGGACCAATCGCGGCAAGCATAGCTTAATTTGTATAATCGATCCGTGTGGCTGTTATTACTTAGCAACAAGCCCAGAGAGTAGGTATACTCAAAACTTGAAAACATACTAAACCGAAAAAATAAACTTCTATTTATACAGTCTAGATATTTTTATACTAAACATCATACTACATTTTAAAACCGCACATTCAATGTTATTTCAAATAATCTACATTAGTAGTAAAAACATACTAAAACTAACTTCAAGAACCAATTTAAACAAAACCTAGAAACAGTTTAGTGTTACTTAAACCTCAATTTAAAGCATCCCAAATTATACATATTTTAGTGGGACCCGAACTAAATTATATCAACAAACTAAATAAGCGCCCATTACTAAGCCGAAAGCAAAATTACTAAAGGCCGAAGCTAATCAAGATCTATTGGACTCATTAGTGGCTAACGAGAACTTAACTAGGGTCATCCCTGTGGGCCTCTACCCTAAAAGCTGAGGTAAGTAATTCTTATTGTAGACCCACGTTTAGTGATGCACGCAATGTTACTTTTGTTTTTTTTGGTCCTTTGGTTGTATGAACTGCTCTGTTTACCCAGTAACTGGCTTCTGGGGGTCAGACAAAATCAAAAGCCAATTGAGTCAAACTAGGCTGTGACATAGCACTTTTTGAACGTCAAAATTACATAAGACAGTCTCCCAAAATGCCCACCCTTTACCACTTCCTAGCGCTTAAGCTGGGGAGAAGAAGTGGTGCAACAAGCTCCCCAGCAGCACAGCTGTCTGTTCAGCTAGAAGAAATTGATTCTATACAATGTAAGTATTTAACATTACGAAACACAAAATATTCAATTAAATTATTTGCCATATATCAGCGCCATTAAACCAACAAACACATTGAAACTAGAAATAAATAATAAAAACGTAAACAGAACTTAATTCCTAAATAAGAGCCTCCAGGCATAGTCTGATCGAGGAGCTCAGCGGCACCAGGATCGGATGTCATATTGATGGCACTTGTATTAATAATATCAGTTATGCCGACGATATGGTGCTGCTGAGTCCTTCGGCTGGAGCAATGCGGAGGATGCTAAGTCTTTGCGAATCCTATGCGAGGGCCCACGGACTCAAGTACAATGCACTCAAGAGTGAACTGATGGTTTTCAAAGCTGGTAATAAAAGCTACTCTAAATTACCACTTATCACACTAGACGGCATACCATTAAAAAGAGTTACTAAATTTAAGTACTTGGGCCACTGGGTGAGTGAAGACCTGAAAGATAATTTAGATGTGGAAAAGGAGCGCAGGTCGCTGGCTGTCCGATGCTGTATGTTGGCCCGTAGGTTCGCCCGTTGTACTGCACGAGTTAAACTAACGCTTTTTAAAGCCTTCTGCCAATCCTTTTACACGTGCAGCCTGTGGGTGAACTTCACGCAGAAGGCATATAGCGACCTGCGCATCCAATACAACAACGCTTTCCGGGTGTTGTTGGGGCTGCCGCGTTTTTGCAGCGCGTCCGGTATGTTTCCCGACGCAAATGTTGACAGCTTTTCAACCGTCATGCGCAAGAGATGCGCATCATTATTATATCGGTTTCGCGCCAGCCCCAACACTATCCTGAGGACGTTGGCTGACCGCTGGGACTCTCCGATTCTAGGACGCTGGATACGACTCCATGCAGTGAAGTAGATTGGGATGGGAAAGTCTCTAGCGGGTGTACTTTTAAAATTTAAATAATTACTCGTTAGCTTAGTTTATTTACTAACACTAGATATAAGGCATTTTATACTGGTACTAACAAATTATGGAACTTGATTCTGAAATAAATGTTTATTATTATTATTATTATAAAGGGCGTGCCCGCTTACATATGCAATGCTACATTAGTTCATACAGCTATAACTTGAAGTTACAAATGATTAATTGGGACCTTCGAAGTAAAATAACACATTTAATTAATAATAATAAAACCATGGTCAGCAAGACGACCTGTCACCATAAGCAGCACCCGTTCACGAGCATAACACAAAGATCAGCCATTACCATAGCCATATTTAAGGCAAGGAGGACAGCCAGTCGTTCCACCTAGTAGTCAGCCTACTAGTGGTCAGCTGCATCCAGTTAGACTGGAAGCCGACCCCAACGTATTTGAAAAACCCTAGGTAGATTGATTGGACTGTTCTATTTGTTTAGCGATCAAAAGTTTTCAATCGGTTAAGCTACGCTTGCCGCGGTTGGTCCGTGGATGGGTGACCATCTTTACATACCAAGACCCCTCCGTGCCTCGGAAAGCACGTTAAGCCGTTACGGGTCGTCAGAAGCCCGAAAGTCTGACAACAAATCTAACCAAGGGGTTTCGTATTACCCACTAACTGGGTTGTGGGGGTCAGATAGGCAGTCGCTCCATGTAAAATACTGGTACTCAGCTGCATCCGGTTAGACATAGTTGAGAAAAGGCTAGGAAGATAGAGGCTAGGGAGATAAAGATCCCAACAATTATAGACCTGTGTCAATTTCTGCCAGTTCTCAGTAAGGTGTTTGAAAAGTTGATGCTCAATCAAATGTTACGTCACTTTAATAAAAATTACATCTTTCATGAACACCAGTACGGCTTCACCAAAGGGCGTTGTACCACTGACGCCGGTGTCACCTTAATGAAGAACATTTTTAACGCCTGGGAAGAAGCACAAGATGCTATTGGAATCTTTTGCGATCTCTCTAAGGCGTTCGATTGCGTAAACCATGAAACACTTCTGATGAAACTCGAGCACTATGGGATTAAGACAACAGCACTTGACTTGTTAAAATCATACCTGAAAGATAGAATGGTTAAAGTCCAAGTAAATGGCGTAAACTCATTGGGGTCTGACAAATGGGGAAATGACAATGGGCGTTCCTCAAGGTTCGATATTGGGTCCATTCATCTTTTTAGTTTATATTAATGATTTACCCCAATTACTTCAAAATCAACCGAATATGGTGTTATTTGCAGATGACACATCATTGATCTTTAAAATAGATCGACGGTCACAAAATCTTGACGACGTGAATAACTCTATTCTTCAGGTCCAAGATGGGTTTACGGTAAATAATTTAGTACTTAATGAAAAAAAAAAACCAAATGCATTAGATTTAAATTAACTAATGTTAGAAGTAGCGAATGTGACATCATATTGAATGGCCAAAAATTTGAATTTGTTAATCAGACAGTTTTCCTAGGACTCACGCTAGACGAGAAGTTATAATGGGGACCTCATATAACATCTATTGCGGGGCGGCTAAGCTCGGCCGCATATGCTGTTAGAAAGATAAGACAATTAACAGATGAAGACACCGCGCGTTTGGTCTATTTTAGTTACTTCCACAGTATTATGTCATATGGCATTTTACTCGGGGTCGGGCTGCTGACATTGAATCCATTTTTATTTTGCAAAAGAGAGCTGTCAGAGCCATTTACAATCTACGTCGCCGCGAATCTCTTAGGGAACTATTTAAAAGAGTTAATATTATGACGGTACCTTGCCAATTCATTCATGAAAATATTATGTATGTAAGAAAAAATCAACATCTTTTTAATAAAATAAGTGATAGACATAATTTTAATACTAGAAATAAAGATAAATTAGATCAACCGTTTTTCAGATTATCTAAAGTACATACATCTTTTATGGGGTACTGTGTTAAATGTTACAACAAAATACCTTGTGAAATATTGCAATTAAATGAAAGAAAATTTAAAACTTATATTAAAATTACACTTTGTAAGCAAGGATATTACAAATTAGAGGATTATATCCAAGATAAGAATCCTTGGAAAAATGCTGGTCCTGCTCCATAGGACAATCTCTAGAGTCTAGACAAAATCAAACTGGTTGCTAATGTAATTGTATAATGTATTATTTTTTCTTTAACATTGATTTACATTCTGTAATTACTTGGGGTCACACCCGGACTTATTACTCCTTATTTATTTATGAAAATCGTCTACTTTTGGAATGTTTGTGAATATGTGAGCACCATGTATCTATCACAAAGTTAATTTATATGTCATGGTTTCATTTATCCATTTTAATTCTTTGACCTATTGTGGTATAGTAATTTTATTGTTAGGTGCATCGTCTTCACATATAATTATATAATTAATGTATGCAAAATATTGTAAAACATTTTAAAAGAGTAACGGTGGAGTTTCTTGCCCATTCTTCTCCATACGAAAACTACGTTTTGGAAGGGGCGACTAGAATCAATTTTATCTTAATCTTATTTTTGACGTTCAAAAGTGCCTTTTATGTGCCTATTTGAAATAAATGATTTGACTTTTACTTTGACTTTGAAGATGATGGTGGTCAAAAGTTTTCGGTCGTGGAGAAATTATCAGTAACAGCCCGGCGGCGATAATTATGCTCGCTCTCGCTCATCCTTAAGTATAATAGTCAGTATAGCAGCCCAAGTCTAGGCATTGAACGGAAGAACCTAACTGGCGAAATGCCAGTAGGTATTCCGAGAGGTAGAGTCCACACACTCTACACAATACACGTCGTCTCTACACACTCTACCAGCGTGATGTTATTAAATGAACGTATTTTATGCTCGGTTCCTATAAACAAAAATGAATCGTTTTACTTACCAATGGTAGCATTTTTTATTACCAAACTGTGCATATAAATAGATTTGTAAGCTAATTTTACCTGTGGTTGCTACTTCTATCTATGGGAGGAGCTACGATGCTAAGCTATGAGGTCTTTGTTTCGTTATTTTTAAAGATTAAAGAGTCTTAATTTTAACTAATAATGGTCCGTAAATTATAGGAATCAACAATGCATCGGTAAAAACATACTGCAGAAAACAGGTTGAATAAAATTGCATGAATGTTGATATGCCTAAAGAGTATAATTATAGTTTATAATTATATTATAATTATATCCTTTGCACATTAATTGAAAAGGGCAATGTTTGACGAACCCATATCCTTGTCAATTTAAAAGGTCCTGTAACTGGTTACTTTGAAATAAATGCCTATAGTTTGAGTTTGCAGACATCAAATATTGATGAGAATCAAGTGTGGCGTACCAATATCCAACATGTGGGTAATGCTTAGTTACATAAATTTCGTCTTACTAATTGTATCCTAAGTGGCGTCTCTAGTTCCAGATTTCCTATTAATTAATTCCGATATCAATCATGCAACAGGAGCTATTGATTATAGGAATTGAATTCTGTATCTTAAGATAGATACAGTAGAGAACATAATCGCTTCAAAATGAAAGCGAAAGGCTTTTTTATTATGTGATATAACAGGACATCCCTGCCTGCCACCCACATTTCGCCAGGTAATAGTGGGTGACCCTATTGCCATCAACCAGACACAAATCCAGACTCCGGGCTGCTGTTGAGAAATTCCTGATGGAAAAACTCAACAACACTATGCCTGACAGACTCCGGGCTGCTGTTGAGAAATTCCTGAGGGACAAACTCAACAACACTATGCCCGACAGACTCCGAGCTTCTGTTGAGAAATTCCTGATGGAAAAGCTCAACAACACTATGCCCGACAGACTCCGGGCTGCTGTTGAGAAATTCCTGATGGAAAAACCCAACAACACCATGCTACTACTACCTCGTAACTTCATACTAAGCATTTCCACTTGCAAAGACTAGTATTTCCGATGAGGCAGGTATTTATTATAGGGTCGAGAATTTTTTTTTATTAAAGTTTGGAAAGCAAGGAAGCCCGTCTCCTGAGTAGTTATTGTCGCCGCCTAGTATTATCATCATAATAATAACATTTCAGCTTTATATGTCAATGCATCAGAAGGTCGATTCCCGTAATTAAAGAAAGAAAGAAAGAAAAAGTATTTATTGCGACTCGTACAGGATCATAAACTAAACTAAACACATTTAAAAATAAAACAAATTATATAAAAAAGTAACAAAAGGAATAAACAGAAATTCCCATACGAGGCCAAAAGGCTCCTATCTCAGCATGATGCTTCGACATTTAAAAAATAAATGTCGCAGCGCTGGTATTCTGATAGGGCCCGAAAACGTTCAAAATCTAGTCGCAATCTCATCTCAGCGACAATCAATGTCAAAAACTTGTTAAAAATGTAGGAAAATTAGAGGTATTTTTGAAAGATTGAGACTGAGATCAGGCTGTGAACGTTCTTAAAATTATGAGAATTGTCCCTCTGGTATTGCCATCCCGGAGATAAAGCTGAATTAATGTTATCTCGTAGAAATAATAATAATAATAATAATATATATAACAATTTTTTTTAAAATTGAATACTAAAAATATACAATGGGCGGCCTTATCGCTTTTTGCGATCTCTTATATCTAGGAAACCTTGGAATGGACAGTGATTTGCCTGGACATAAAATAGGGTGGTCGTTTTAAATTCAAATCATTAGATATTACCGTACCTACTTATGTCGGGCGAAAAGTGTCAATACTGCGAGAAGATAAATGAGCTACATCTCGTATATGACGTATCCATGGCACCATGCGGCATTTTGTGTGTCAGAGGTGTCAAAACAAAAACGAAACGCGACCATATTTTTCTATAACACGAATGTAACGATTTAAAACTTTGTTATAAGTGACGTTCGTTATGCCCTGTCCTTTAGGTTAACCGTTTTTGACAGCTGTCTTAGAACGTACATATTCCAGATTACGTAAAAGTTAACTTTAAAAATGCGTAATAAATATATAAACTGCCTTATCTTATTGAATTATCCTATTTATCGCTTCTTACAGACATTGTAATACCGTAGGTGTATCAATCAATGTATTGTGTGTTGCTGCAATCACTAGTTCCCTCTGTCAAAAAACGGTTTACTTAATGGACAGGGTATAGCAACATTTCGGATAATATGAACCATTTATGTTGCCTTATTAAATTCGTAATTTCAATATGTGAATACCTTAATAATAATAATAATTTCCAACACCCATAACCTACAAAAAACTATCGCTGAAAAAATAAGCAAATACGCTGAGCTTAAAGAAGTTACAAGGATTTAGAGACAAGATAAAGTTTGTGTTGTTCCTGTCGTTCTCTCCACGACAGGTGTTATCCCCAACCATCTCCTCCGTAGCCTGAAATTAATAGATCTAGAAGAATCTTTGTACATCAATCTGCAGAAAGCAGCCATCCTAAACACATGCAGGATCGTTAGGAAATTCATGCAGTTAGACGAAAGTACACTCTCACCATAAAGTTCACCACACGCTGCATTTACTTGGTTTTGGCCCGTAAATATAGCTTAAACCAGCTGAGAAAAACGAACACCCGATAATAATAATAATCTTTTTATTTCAGATTACAGGATCCATAATGTGTTAGTATTGCCTTAACCTATTGTTAGTGAAAAATGAATTAAAACAAAAGTGACATCACAATTAAAAAACAATTAATTTGGCACATGTACGTCTGTACGCACATGTCTCCCAGCCCAGTGCCTAATAAACGGCCCATCTATTTTGTCCGCCAGTGTACCCAAAATATTGATATATTAATATCAATCTGTCTTCCTTTACACTACCTACATAATCATCCTATAACGTTCCCACTGCTGGGACACACGCTTCCTCTCTGTGAGAGGGAGTGAGCCGTAATCTACCACGCAGGCCCAGTGAGGGTTGGTAGATGTCATAAATGTCTTCGAATTTTTGGTTCAAGGACATGGCGGGTTCCAAACGATGTTTTCCTTCACCGTTTTGAGAGCAGTAGGGAGTTTTTTTATTTTCCTGTCTGGGATCGAACCTACTACTCGTAAGTCAAGGCCATACTGCTCCTATTAAACTGCTCCTATATTACACAATCACAAAGTCAAAAGGAACGGTTCTACCTTTTTTTTTTTTAACTTACGATGCATCATCATCTGATTAGCCTTTTCCCAATATACGTTGGGGTTGACTTCTAGTCTAACCGGATGCATCTGAATACCAGTATACATGGAGCGACTGCCTATCTGAGCGCCACAACGCAGTTACTGGGTAACGGGTTCTATTTTACGACTATAACCTCAAAATTAATCGGCAAATTATGAATACCTCTACTGAATATTACAATGAGCAGAAAATGAGTAACGAATTCAAATTTGCGGGCGTGCGGCCGGCGACCGCGTCATTTGCAGTGGATTCCGTACGTATTTGTGCGGTTCTCTATTTACGCCCAACGAACCCTGATTACGGGTACTGCTAATGGTGGGCGGTCCGTGCGGTATAGAGATGGTATTTTGATTTGTTTATCTAACATGCGTATAGTATCGATTACATCAGTTTAAGTCACTAATAAATTAAATGTGTGTGTGTGTGTGTGTGTGTGTTTGTCTGTTTGAATGGGTAATTAACTAAACTTTATTTTGGTGAAATACATAATACATAACATAATCACAGATACACAGGCCTCCTCTCTGTGAGAGGGAGTGGGCCATAATCCACCACGCGGGCCCAGTGCGGGTTCGTGGATGTCACATGTCGTCAACATTTTAGTTCTACAACGACGTTTCCTCACGATATTTCCCTTCACCGTTTTGAGAGCAAATCAAATCAAATAATTTATTTTTGCAATGCAGTGTTACGATGGTGTTATTAAATATACATTTTTCAAGTGATTCTACCGTAAGGCATGCAAAATGCCAAAATAATGCAGTAATGCTCGCGAAGGACGAGGCGGAGCGCGTGAGGGAGAGGCAATCTCTGCACCCTCGCGCGCCTAGCCGCCGCAGGAGACGCCCTGGACGGGAGTCAACAGCCGACTCCCGGCCACCGTAGGCGCGGGCTTTCGGCAGCTCGCCGCCCGGTAAGGACCAGGCCCGGGTCGACGGCGCGTTGTGTTCCACGCGCGCCTCAAAGAGCTGTCAGCACGAACTGACGGGGTCCTCTAGGGCCGATGCCGCCGGGGCTGCGGGTTGTTCGAAAGAGATACCGTGGCCCCTGGCACAGGCAACTGAAGGAACACGGGTGGGTTTTCGTCAGTAAAAGTTTGACACTCCCTTCTGCTCCGCCCAGAGCGGGAGGGGCCATTTGATGATTTCCCAACCAAAAAAAAAAGGCATGCAAAATGTATACAATCTTGGTTTATCAAAATTAAGATTTACATTGAAATACGAGTATATAGAATTAGATTAAAATATTTTAAGATATTAAAATACTGGAATGTCCTTCTTAAAGTTAAATTGATGTAGATTAATTATTTATTTGGTGATAATAATATTTAAATTATTTCAATGTCATTCCTAGAAAAAATACTTAAAGATACATGCATAATATTGTTCAATTACTTGATGTCAGGTCTTGAGTTTGGAAAAAATATCGTTTAAGAAGTCGTTCAAGATAAAGTAACATTTATTAACTAAAAGGCTTCTTTAGACTTTTCTTAAATAAGGCAATGAGTACTACTCATGCTTTTAATAGTAAGAAAAATTACTATTTATTTATTTTCCAACATGTAAAACACTGGTTAGTAGGCATCCATTGAAACATGATGCAGTATTAAGACATGTACCCTGTAAGGGCACTGCAAATGTTATAATACGAGTATATATCAGATGACATAATTTTATAATATTGATTCTAATTATTACAATTATTTACAGTATACTAAACATTAACATTTAAACATAATTACAAATAATCATTACATTTTATTTTAAAATTGTCCCAAATACCTAAAATTTTTCTTTCTCTCTTTCATATGAAACTGTAATCCGTGTAATAATCGAATAGAATGCTTACATGAAGGTTATTCAATATTTAAAATTTTCCAATTAAAATTTTGTAGTTAATTTGTTTAACAAACTGGAACTTTACTTCAGTATATGTACACACCTATTATGAATCTAGTTATTATTACGTCAGTTGTTCCACTGTTGAATACAGAAAACTATATTGTGTGGTTTCAGAACCAACTGTTAACATTGGTGCTGAATATTAGTATTCTGTGTAATTTGGAAGTGAAAATTATACAGGCTGCCCAGGCACCACTGTATTCACTTCGGAACATAAAGCATTACCTCAACAGTACGCCACAATGAAAATTCCTATTACGATTTACCGAGAACTTTGGAAAGTACCGAACTAGTATTGAACACTAGTTATCAAGAATAGCAAGCAAATAGGAGTTAGCCGGATTTCTGTTGAAGTTATGCTTAGCGTCCAGTTATAACAGCAACGATAATAATAAACTCCAAATATAAATCCTTTCTTTCTTTTTCTTTTTTTTGAAAAAACGTTGCCCCACACTACGAATTTCTCCTGTGTCGTGAGTGCGTTTACAAACATTTAAACTCACATACACAAACAGTCAGGCCCGAAATAACTTTTTTTTTTGGCAAATTTCCAATTTTATTACAATATAGTGCCTAAAAATAAACTACAACTAAAATATTTTAACTCATTGTAGGCCATACAAATATTTGTCCCGTGCGGGAATCAAACCCGCGACACGCAGGTCGTCGAATTAAAAAATCATTTTATTTCTGTTAATGGGTGCTTGCATAAAGACTCGGGTTCCCGGTATAAATAAAATCATTATTTGAAAAAGTGACAACATAGTTACAGACATTAATGATAAATGATTTTATTTCTGTAAGTAGGTTTGTACAAACAGTTTTACATGTCAAATTCCATTTACAACATACAGAAGTAGTATCTCAAGTAACAGAGTATAAAGTTCATTCATCCTTCATAGAAAAGGGAGTATCCTCCGGCCAGGCGAATGTTGTGTCTGGTGGGCTACTGCCCGGCGATTTTTTTTTTTTTTGGTAAACTCTGCTTGCGCGATTCAGGATTTTGCGTGACGTCAGTGTGATGCGTAATTCACATCATGTAGCGATGTAGATGGCCACTAAACCGGTAAAGACAAGTCGATACCGATCGACGCGGGGAAAATAGCTCCATATTAACTTATGCGCCCACACATAAAGAAACATGTAAAATATTGCAACCGTCTCTTTCCGTAAATCGACCTGCGCCTGTCCCAGAGAACCCGCTGCTTTATGTTAGCAGGTACCCAATCGTATGAAGTGGGTGGGAGGCAGTAACAATGATTCCATCGTTCATACATTATCTTGACTGTTAAAGCAGAGTGATATCGTTTAGAACTAAATGATGCAATGTACTTTTGATAATCTTGATTGATAATAGCTAAGTTCATTACTATGTTTGAATTTGAAAATCCTATAAATATAAAAATAGATACATATACAAACTCATGTTTACTTCCCATGGGCGTAGGCAAAAAGTGTAGAAAACCACCTGCGCGATCCTTTCTTAATCCTTTTGCCTCGTTTACGTAAATACCCTAAAATAAAAAAGGTTATCCGATTAATATAGCGGTCTGTGAATCACCTCATTTCCATATCAGTTAACCCTATTCACTGAAAAAAACCTATAATAAATATATACTGAACAAAACTCTAAAAGAGGCTTCATCAATATTCACATAAAATGTTTTCAATAAATACATACGATTCTGTATCATTTACATTGGGACAATGGGAACGTGGACTTTTTACGGGAGCTTTTAATTTCAACTTTTTCAGAGCTCGGTACTGAAGGTTATTGATCATCGGACCGTATTAAAACGCAAACACGGGGGTCTTAATTTGCATGTCTCTGTAGGGTTGGTGTTGCGAAACTTTTTGCTTTTGTATTTTTCTTTGTATTTGTTGTTATTTTCTTGTGTGAAAATCGATAGTTGTTTGGCTGTGTGTAATATGCTGGCTGTTTTTTAGTTTGGTGTGTTATATGATGAAAGATTTGTGTTAAAAAGTATCTTTCAACCCAAAATGCTGTTAAGATCGGATTGATTAGTTATGCTGGTCAACAATTTTTTTTAAAACAAATAACTTATTGTACAGAAGCCAGCACATCAAGCTACTACAATCTGTCAAATTTCTTTAATAGATTTTTAACTTTATCGCTAAAGAATTAAGGTTCAAGGTTGATTGGGAAAATTTGACAGTTTCGGGTAGCTTGACCTGCTGGCGTCTGAACTTTAAATCATCATCATCATTTGCGTAGCCTTTTCCCAACTAGGTTGGGGTTGGCTTCCAGTCTAACCGGATACAGTTGAATACCAGTATTTCACATGGAGCGACTGCCTTGTGTACATAATCTGCCTTTAATGATCCCACTGCTGGAGCGGGAGTGGGCCACCACGCGACCCCAGTGCGGGTTTGTAGATAACACATGTCTTCAAATGTTTGGTTCTAGGACATGCCGGTTTGCCTCACGATGATTTCCTTCACAGTTTTGAGAGCAGCGGTGATGAAATAATAAGCGACTGCTTATTGTTTATCAAATTAAGCTTAAAAATTAAACCTAGTTGTGGTACCAGACTAATTCAATGCACAGTGATTACGAACAAATAAAAACTTGTTTTAAAATCAACAAAAATAAAATATTTAGAAAAAAAATTAGTAATTAAAGTACGTACCTACCCCAATCACTACAAAGTATTCACATTCCACCGTCAACGTCACCCAACCATGTCAATGCAAATCAAGGTTACAAAACTCACAAACATTTACAGCAAAACCAATTGTAATTAAGTACGTAATCCGATTGTTACAACGGCTAATTTTTGTAACAAAATTATTCATGAAAGCCCTAGCAAAGCGACAACCCTGCAAAATGAATATGTAACGAGTAGATATTAAAATATCAAGTGTTATTTACAGCGGACCAGAGCTGTGCGTGTAGGTAAATTATTCTGTGTCTGCTGTCGACGACGGCTTAGTGGGTCGTGATGTTAATTATAAACAGTTGACTTTACTATGGGAAGGGTTTTTTTAAATTCATTTTCTGTTTTGCAATTGTATCTATATATTGTAACTGGCCATGTTTGTCGAACGACCGATGGCCGGTGGAACAAACTGATTCAAAGGGGAAATTTTCGTAATTTTAAGAACGTTCACAGTCTGATCTCAGTCTCAATCTGTCAAAAATACCTCTAATTTCCCTACATTTCTGACAAGGTTTTGACATTGATTGTCGCTGAGATGAGATTGCGACTAGATTTTGAACGTTTTTAATTACGGGAATTGGTCTTCTGGAGTGGCGTATCTAGTGTCGGCAAGCATATCGTAAGTTGCTCACCACCTAGATCGACTGACGAAAACTTGATTACAGAAGGCGGAGGACAGGGTGTTGTGGCGCAGTTTGGTAGAAGCCTGAGACTGCGATAGGCTTTGTTGATTGTAATTACGTTACTAATCAATTCGCACTCAAGCAGAGCGCTAATACACAGGCTATTTGACTCGAATGAGATGAAATCATGGGCAATCCCGCAATGACTTACAAATCATAGTAAACATGAGTTTATTCGCAGAGATGGAGGTAGATTTACCCATTTATAACCCGGAACCTAAAACTAAGACAGTCTCTTCTTTTTTTTTTGCATTTCAGAGAAGCAATTTTCTGAAATTCTGGGTGCTGCGCGCCGACCTCACTGATGGCGTCAGCGTAGTTTGCTACGCTGACGACACGCTGGTCCTGGCGCAGGGGAGGTCGCACCAGGCGGCGGCCGAAGCAGCGACACGCGGGGTTGCGACAATCGTCGAGAGGATCCGGCAATTGGGACTCGAGGTGGCATTGCACAAATCTAAGGCCATGTGTTTTCATGGTCCTCGGGACGCGCCACCGTCGGGTTCACAAATAACGGCGGGAGGGGTTCACAAATAACGGCGGGAGGGGTTCACATCGGCGTTGAGCTGACGATGAAGTACCTGGGGCTCGTCCTCGACAGCCGGTGGAATTTCGTGGAACACTTCCGACGTTTGGCTCCCAGACTGGAGCGGGCCGGGGCTGCCTTGAGGCGGCTCCTTCCCAATCTAGGGGGACCAAACGCCTCCTGCCGGAGGCTCTATGCGGGGGTCGTGCGGGCCATGGCCCTTTACGGGGCACTGGTATGGGCGCGATCCTTGAGGCGGCGACCAGCCCGCCGGTTGATCGCGTCCCAAAGGGTCATGGCTGTCCGGCTCATTCGAGGATACCGCACGGTCTCCGCTGAGGCGGCGAGCCTCCTTGCCGGATTGCCGCCATGGGATCTGGAGGCCAAAGTCCTCGCCCACATATGGGAGTGGCGAGAGGAGGCAAAACGCCGGGGCGTTGCTCCGCTGCCGCGAGAAATCACGGCACAGCGGACAGAGCTCCGGCGGGATCTCATAGCGGCATGGAGAGTGCGATTGTCGCAACCCAGCGCTGGGCACGCCACAATTGCGGCGATAAGTCCCCTCTTTGAGGAGTGGCTAGAGAGGCGCCACGGCGCCCTCACCTTCCGCCTGACGCAGGTCCTCACCGGACACGGTTGTTTCGGGAGGTTCCTGTTCTGGATAAAGCGGGAGGAAACGCCAGGGTGTCACCACTGTGGGGATCGCCCGGAGGACACGGTGGAGCATACGGTGGAGGTCTGCCCGGCTTGGGCGGGGCCCCGCCGTGTCCTCTTGGCGGTGATCGGCAGCGGCGACCTCTCGCGTCCGGCCCTCATACAGGCCATGGTCCGGAGCGAGAGTGAATGGGAGGCCGTCACCTCCTTCTGCGAAGCAGTAATGCTCGCGAAGGAGGAGGCGGAGCGCGCGAGGGAGAGGCAATCGCTGCACCCTCGTGCTCCTAGCCGCCGCAGGAGACGCCCTGGACGGGAGTCAACAGCCGGCTCCCGGCCACCGTAGGCGCGGGCTTGCGGGCGGCGAGCTATGGGCAGCTCGCCGCCCGGTAAGGACCAGGCCCGGGTCGACGGCGCGTTGTGTTCCACGCGCGCCTCAAAGAGCTGTCAGCATGAACTGACGGGGTCCGCTAGGGCCGATGCCACCGGGGCTGCGGGTTGTTCGAAAGAGATACCGTGGCCCCTGGCACAGGCAACTGAAGGAACACGGGTGGGTTTTAGTCAGTAAAAGTCTGACACTCCCTTCTGCTCCGCCCAGAGCGGGAGGAGTCATTTGATGATTTCCCACCCAAAAAAAAAAAAAAAAAAAAAAAAAGGGCCAATTCTCGTACTTTGAAGAATGTTCACAGTCTGATCTCCACACACACACACAGTCAGTCAGTTCACAGTCTGGTCTGGTCTGATCAGTCTGGTCTATTATAAGCTGATGATGATGATGACAGTCTGATCTCAGTCTCAATCTGTCAAAAATACTTTTTAATTAAAACTAAATTTCCCTTCATTTTTGACACTGATTATCACTGAGATGGCATTGTGAGTAGAGTTTGAACGTTTTTAATTACTGGAATTGGCCTTCAGATTAAAAATCACAATGATGTTTTTATGTTTCGAAATTTATTTTTTCTTTACCAAATAATGGAGCCGACTGCCTAAGCACAGCTTTTTATTGACACGTCAGATCATGAATACGCTGTACATAATATATGATTAAAAGTTCTTCTTTACCAAAAGTCTCTTAAATCATAAACATATCTAATAACAAACAAAAGGAACAAAATTATAAATGGTTACTCCAAAATACATTAAGACAAACAGGGGATCTGTTTGATATTAACAAGATTTCCATCAGAATAACGGTACATATTATTTAAGTCTGTCCCACTTCGAGTTCGGTTTACAAGTCCTCCTCATCAATTCCAAGTATTTAAGATTTAGTTTGCGGTAAAGCAACTCGACTCAACAACTCAACTTGGCAACTTCTAAAGCTTAATAACACCTGTAATGTGGGTATTGTTGTAAATTATGTTTACTTGTTACTAAATAGTATGCGCTGCTGTTAGAAGTCTATGTAAAGTACTTCTAAATAACTTAGGGTACTTATTGTTTGTTCTGTACCTAAAGTACTCAAGTATTAAAAAAACTGATGAAAATAGATGTATGATTAATCAGAGTAGACGATTCGACTAGTGTTAAAACAGTTTGGGTCTACGAGATTGCTACGGCGTAGCTGCTGTCTACGCTGCTACGTTGTAGTAGCCGATAATTGAATCAAGTCAATCTTTTGCATTTAGTTGTGTAAAGCATGTATTTGAATGGTATTGTATTGCTTAGGTACAAAATAACAACGATTTCAAAACAGTAATTAATCCGTAACTACAAGGTGTCGTTTTGCATCCTCGTCAAATTCAAGGAGGAAACTATGCTACTAATTCTCGACACGAATCAATAATAAAATAAGTAGGTTTTTTTTTCTAATTTTCTGAAATCGGCATGTGTGGGACACGAATTTTAAAACGCGGCCTGTGTGAGACCGCACTGTAACTGCCCTTTTACACACACATAAAAACGCGGCCGCTTATAACACGATTTTGTTCTTTGAAAGCGGTGTATTCCTTCGATCGAAGGTGTATTCCTGAAATACTGTCAAACATAAATAACTAAAAAAACAAGTATGTATTCATTATTTACCAGGGATCGTAATTTTATTTGATTATTTATGTCTTTCATAACAGCCTCCTGAAATTTGACGAGGATGCAAAACAACTCAAAGATAGTATTAGTGATATTTATTTTAGAAGTATGTTTTTTTTAATTGATTTTAGTTATTTATTTAGTTATGTTTATTTGTATGTATGTAAGTATTTTCTCAAAATATTTGTTTAGTTTATATGATTTTATGTTTTTTTTTTCTTTACTCTTTCAAACGCTGTCTACATCTCTCTATTTATTGTCCTATCGCAGGTATGCTGGAAGAGATTTCTTATGAAATAAACATTAACATGCGTACTACCTATTTATGTACCTATTTTTCTGTTCTGTTTTTTCTTGTCTTTTTATATAATATGTGTGTACATAAATGGTTAAATAAATAGTAATACTTTTAATATAATATTTCTTCTTAAAAAATACCATTAAATCCACACCGGAATCTAATGTGAACACGTTTTCCTTATGTGCTTAAGAGGTTGGCTATATTCTACGTGGCGTGGTCACAAGTAGCCGTGCATGCAAACCGCATGGGACCATTAGTTGTGACAATTTGTGGGAGGCTTACGTCCTACTCCTTGGTACACATCTTAACTAACGGCATAAGGTAGCATGCATGTGAAAATAGGAATTTGGGGACGTGGGGGAAACTCGGACATTATGTCATAAGGGTGGGAAGCAGTGTTTTGCTGTGTTATAATTAAAACAAACAACGATCACCTATGTAAGAGTTCCTTATCCATAAAATTCGCTTTTCATTTGTTTTGAAATAATTGTCTGTCAAATCTGTGAAAACAGTACAGTTCTTTCACAGTTATTTTATCAATGATAGCTGCAAACTAACAGCAACCTTATTACAATAACAATAAAAATCACCGTGATTTTGATAGTGATGCATCTTATCTAAAATAGCAGTGGTTGGACTGCACCTCTTTATTTTACCTAAACGAATTAAGTCAATTTGGTCTTACAAGGTAGTGTTATAACAACCAGACGGGCAATTCACGTAATTTAAGAACGTTCACAGTCTGATCTCAGTGTCAATCTGTCAAAAATACTTCTAATTTCCCTACATTTTTAACAAGTTTTTGTCAATGATTGTCACTGAGATGAGATTGCGACTAGATTTTGATCGGTTTTAATAACAGGGCCTTCAGAAAGCACGCAATTGACTTGTGAACTTAAAAATATATTGCGAATAAAAATTACTAAAGAAAAACTTCATTAACCAAGAATTATTTTGCAGAGAAATAAATCGCCTTCTTTAATATAAATACAGTAAAAGCACATTAACTCATTACCAAAATTACGTATAACGGTAAATTAGTGAAACAAACCGCGTAACGTTATCCCAAAAACCGATACATTAAGTTTTAACGAGATATTAATAAAAACCCGTTCGCTGTAATACGAGAACCCAATTATTTACGAAGGGGAAATGGTTTATTGAAACATAATCAGCGTCCTCGCTGTTTGATGGGATTTATTGACTTTGACACTATTAATTTTATGTGGGTGTGGGAGTTAATGTGAAGTGTGGATGAGAAATGGAGGACACACCTGGTTATGGGAAATGGAAAAGGTAAATTAAATAAATAAATAAAACGTTTTATTGACATAAAAAAACTAGGCGAAGAAAAGTGTTACCTACGTTTTTAAATTGAATAATCTCTATTTGTTTAGATTTATCTTAACTTGGCACGCTATAACATAAACATTTCTTTATCATACGAGTCGATTTGCTAACAAAGGGCTTGATCCTAAAGTGATCCTCTTGACAAACCTATGGAAAATTACAAAAAGGTTTCTTATCCCACGCAACAGATTTAAACATAAATAAATAAAAATATCATGACCTAAATCTGTTACAAAGCCATGGATAAATCTCGCTCAGTTTACCTGACGTAACTTATGATGGCTTAATCATCTCATAACATATGATAAAGATTAGGTACACCAAGGTATACTCTGTCTACCGTTAACAATTTTTGACAGATCGAACTAATGAGCAATCGTATATACACCGTTAAATTTTGATCGTTTTAATCCTTAAAAGGGACCCCTTTTTAAAAGTTGGAATATCGATCTTCAATATCTCCATAACCAGAAGGTTCCTAGGTATGGTCCGGTACAAAAAAATGATCACAGTGCCGGGGAGTCAGTAAAAGGTGTTCATAATGATGAGTACAATGACCATTGTACTCATCATTATGAACAACTTTTACTACGGGACCAACCCTGAAATCCTGAAAAAAAATCAGTTGATCCATAGATTTATGTTCGCATAACTCGACGTAATGTATGGAATTATATTATCGGTGTATATAATTATATACTTGACATAATGTCTGTAAGAAGTCATAAATAAGATAATTCAATAAGATTAGACAGTTTAAATATTTTTTTATTACGCATTTTAAAGTTAACTTTTACGTAATCTGGGATAGTAATGTTGTAAGGTAGCTGTCAAAAAACGGTTCACCTAGTGGACAGAGTATAACTGAACAAAAACCCACATTGCTAAACTGCTACTTCAGATTTTCACTCATAAATAATACCTAGAATTATACTTCGCACCACCGTTCCCCGAGGAATAATAATAACAAAGACTTTAGTACAGCTTTCATTACTAGACTAGACCAGACTGTACTTATGTGTAGAACTGGTCTGCGCATGCCCTGTACTTAATGTTTTCATTAACTGAAAACAGTTTTCAGATAATTTCTAGCGTTGGGAATGAGTTTGTGTTAGAGGAAAGTTGTGGTGTTTAAATGTTGTAGTTGTAATAATATGTGTGTATTTATTGTAAATTTATGTATAATAGAGACTGTATTCTAGTTAATATGGTCATAAATATGAGGCTAGTAATGTCTTGTTTGGCATTTAGGATTTGATCAGGGACTTAAGGGCTGATTTCACCAAATCTTTTATTCGTGGAATAAATTAACGTCTGACAGTTCTAGAGTGGAAAAACTGTCAAAAATTCAAAATTTATTCTCAGGGTAAGACTTATTCTAGGTATAGAAGTTTAATGAAATTCGCCCACGTGAGAAGTTTTATACCTAATCGATCGCGGTACCGTTCACTGACGTCATTTTTGCATGGAATAATTGTGGTTCACATTGTTGTCACTAGAGGCGCCACGTCAGTTTCAGAATAAGTTTAAAATTGACGTTAACGCGATCGAGATCAAGTATAAAAACTCGCACTCGCACTGACCGCTCTTTTGGTACATTTATGCGCATTATTATTGAGTTTTTTAGTAACATCTATACGCAGGAAAATCCGTACAAAGTAATCTAGAACTAAGACAATTACTTGTAGACAATTACTGATCGTTCCGTGTAGGGATTGCATCGTCTGTCACGATAAAAACTTAATACTCGTGTCGTCAAAACTTACATTTTTATGCATAACTGGATTTAAAGTGCTCTGCAACCTAATTAGCGTAACAAGCTATCAATCCCAATCTGAATCATTTTAAAGGATATTTCTGATCCATTGTTTCATATATTGGAAAATTGTGTCTGCTCAACAACGTAAATAGCGCAATGAATGTTGTTGAACTGTCAAAATGAAACCCAGTGCTACTGTGTCGCAGTGACGCTGTCACGCAGCCAAGTGAGGCAGCCCTCGGATGAGGCGCGGCCCAATAGTCTTGGGAGCCCTTCACGGATGACGGAGGACGGAGGCGTAGGCAGGGTCCGACAGGTACCGGAGCGGAGAGGTACGCTGGGTATTCCCGCGATAGGTAGCCCTGAAGTATCAGGCTTTATTATGTATTCGCTTTAGAGGCGAAACCCGAACTGATCCTTTGATGCGTGGATCTATAATGCCAGCTCGTAGAATAACATCATGTAGAAAATATGAATTTGAGTTATGGAAATGGCCAGTGATTTATTTTAATAAGTATGCATATATATTCAGCTAAAAAGATACAGGCAGGTAAGGATTTGAAAGAAAGGTTGCCATGGCGACGTGTTAAACGTCGTTGTCAAAGCTATCATAATAAAATATATTATTAATAAAATCTATAGTTATTTTGTATTAGAAGTATAGTGTTTACAGGAAAAATGATATCCATCAATGTGGGCGAAATTACCAAGCCTTGGATGTCACTAAATCGTCGTAGACTCATATTAAAGTTGGAGCTGTGTCTGTGTATTGATTGTGGATAAAACGTGTCGTAAGAAATAATCTGATCAGCGCCTAACGGTAACAGAATGCTTGTTCTGACCTAGAGGAATGAATGAAGATAACTGTGAGTATGTACATTATGTTACAACTGATAGTGTGTTAGGCAATTACCCCATAGATCGTTCTTCCCGATTCTTTAACTGTAACATAGGAGCTACGAAAACATTAGCTCACTTATATTTTGCTCTTAAAGTTTACCAATTGAATTCATTCTAAATTATTCCACATTTTCCAATTCCTATTAAGTAGAGTAGACTAGCTGCCAAACGGACTTATTTTAATATAATAAATTATTCTTTTTAATAATCGGCAAATTGCACCCGTAATGTTGAACTCTAAAGGATTACTGAGAGGATAAAACGAAAACAGTAGCCTTATACTCGTTATTTTATATTAAAATGTTTCTAGCAAGTCTTAGAGAATATTATATTTCTTTGCAACAATTTAAGATTTTAATGGCTGGTGCAATCTCTTTATCGAGTTGAAGTAGGCACTTAGATTGATGAGTAGTAGTAATTATGAGATTAGTTCGTCTTCTATTCTTGTTAAACCTTTTTTTTATGCTGTATAAGTAAAATTGTTTTTGCTTAATCAAAATTTTTGATCGAATCAGAAATGAAGAGATCCGCAGGAGAACCAAGGTAACCGACATAGCCCGAAGAATTGCCTAACTTAAGTGGCAGTGGGCAGGGCATATTGCTCGCAGAACAGATGGCCGATGGGGCCGAAAGGTTCTGGAGTGGCGACCGCGTACCGGAAAACGTAGAGTTGGAAGGCCTTCCACATGGTGGACCGACGACCTTGTGAACGCCGCAGGAACCCGTTGGATGCGAGAAGCACAGAACCGATCGACTGGAGTACTTGGGGGACTATGTCCAGCAGTGGATGTCTTTCGGCTGAAACGATGATGATGATGAATCAAAATTAACGTGGCCACCTGCTGGGCTCATTATGTTCTGACAAACCGTAACGACTGACAAAGATCCACGAAAGACAGCCGGGACCAATAGCTTAACGTGCTATTCGATACACGAAGGTGTCTTGCTATGTAAAGATACTCACCCATCTACAAACCAACTGCAACAAGCGTAGCTTAACTTGATGGATAGGCCAGTGCGGCTGGGTTAAACTCATTTAATTCAAATACGTAAGCAGTTTGTCTCTGGTATTATAAAAACAAGAAAGAGCGTTGTTAAAATACAGAGCCTAATTTATTATTACCAAGAAGTTCATACCGTTTTATGTTAACAGGGCCGTACACCGATACGGTGCAAAGATGCAGAGATCTGCTTGCCTATTCACAACCATTTTTTTTTTTTTTTTTTTTTGTGGATGGGAAATCATCAAATGACTCCTCCCGCTCTGGGTGGAGCAGAAGGGAGTGTCAGACTCTTACTGACTAAAACCCACCCGTGTTCCTTCCTTAGCCCTTTACGTACCAGGGCAGCGGTAACCCTTTCGGACGATCCCGCTACCCCGGCAGGCTTCGGCCCTGTCGGGCCCCGTCAACTACGCTGACATCTCTTTGAGGCGCGCGTGGAACACATACACGCCGTCCGGCACGGGCCTGGTCCTGATCGGACGGAGAGCTACCCATTGCTCTCCGCCCGCAGGCCCGCGCCTACGGTGGCCGGGAGTCGTCACGCGGCTCCCGACGCCCGGAGCGTCTCCCTCGGCGGCTGAGGCGTGAGGATCTTTCCCTCGCCCATCCCGCCACCTCCTTCGCTAGCATGACTGCTTCGCAGAAGGAGGTGACCGCCTCCCACTCCCTCTCGCCCCGGACCATGGCTTGCACCAGGGCCGGGCGCGAGAGGTCGCCGCCGCTGCCGATCGCCTCTACGAGGACACGGCGGTGCTCTGCCCAAGCGGGGCAGACCTCCACCGTATGCTCCACCGTGTTATTCACAACCATTGGACTGGCTTCCGAATCGAAAATGACACATTTTCGGTTACCTGATTTGCCTAAGTAGTTCCGGACAGCAAATAGCCGTCGGAAGAATAGCGTTTCTCCTTTTTGTTTTAAACTGACAAAATTTTCGGGTTTTGAACGTGTGAACAGCAATTAGAGGACTTCTCCGATAACATTGATTTATGTTGGATTCGGCACGGAAGTGTATCGAATGGTTGTGAATAGCTATGCTGAATGGCAATTCCCGTATTTTTAAGGGCGTTTGCATTCTAATAGTAATCTCAGTGTCAATCAAGTTTAGATATCGACATCCATCACGTCTGCGGAGTTTCGCTAGCTAATTCAATTTGAGCCTGTATAATTTTTTTTATTTTTTATTATTATATATTTTAATCTTTATTTCATTTTCTGTCTAAAACTACCTGAAATATACATATGAACAAAATAGAGGTGCTTCTAGCCTGTCAAAAAGAGTTACTGGAGAACTTGACGAAAGTGGGGACTCCGTAAACCTCATTTGAATTCGAACGATTTTAAAATCGAAAATACATTTCGCACATAAATAACATTTACTAGTTTTTAGTTTTATTCATATCTATAGCATAATCAGCCTATGGTGTCCCCCACTGCTGGGACACAGCATTGCTGTTCTGTAAAAATCTTACCGTGATAATTTAGGTTACTTCCAGGCGTCCTCTCGGCGGGTGGGAGTGGGCCGTAATCCCCCACGCGGGCCCTGTGCGGGTTGGTAGATGTAATGATTTTTTATGTTCCCGCACGATGTTTTCCTTCACCATTTGGGGAGTAGTGATGATGAAATAATTTACACAAAGTAAATCGCCTGTCTGTCTGGGTTCGAACCTACAACCTACAAATCCAGTGGAACACCATTGCTCCTCATGTACAGGGTGATACTAATTGTAATTGTCACAAATATTTAAACACCAATACCACAGGATAGTTGTATTTTAGATTCTAAAATCGCTTGAATTGACTTTACGTTTATGCCTCGCGTTCAGCCCTCAGTTTGTCTTTACCTATCCAAACATCAAAACTCTCCAACGTTCGAATAAACACAGCCGCGGCAGAAAGCACAGGCCTTTTTGCTGACTCCATTTCAGACCGTTGCGCGTGCAAAGTTCCCAGTACCTCGCATCCTGGCCGCTAAACGATCTCTTGGACTCTAATCCAACAAACTATTTGTTTGCGCACGAATGGACGAAGATTTTGTTGGCATGTCAGAAATACCTACTGAAAGAGAAATACTAAGAGGGATTCATGAAAAAGTTATTATTGTTTATTTTTTTTTAAGCTAATCTTTATTCTTGGCTGTAGGAAAGAAGGCTGCCAGGTCCAAATGGGAATGAGCGGATCACATCAGTCGCATGCACGATTACCGCTGGGTAAAAGTCTCCACACAATGGGTGCCTGCAGATAGAAGGCAAAGAGGCCGGCCCAGAAAGAGATGGCGAGATGACCTGGACGCGTACCAAGGGCTGGTTCGAGGAGGCGCGGGAAAAGAATTTCTGGAAGGATTTGGGGGAAGCCTTTGTCCAGCAGTGGGACAAACCTTTATAATTTCATATTTTCTTTTTTTTTATGTGTATGGCTGTCTTTAATTACTATAATCGGTTTTTAACCATGTCAATAAATAAAAACACAAACATGTTTTTTTAAAAAAAAACCCTTCTGGCCTTCATGAATACGGCCCTGGTTCTCTCTATTACACTTAAGACGTTTATAAATCCTGTGCGAATCGCCGAGGTTTCTTTGATGCCTCTGATTAGTTCCTTTGATCCCCAAGCTGTGAAATTTTAACAGACGTTCAAGTTTCTTCTGAAAGTTACTAAAGTTAGTTGCAGTGGAAGAATCTGTGGGGGTTATATTTAGATTTCAACTGGTTTCTTTGATATTTTTAGTAAATGAAGTTAGCTTTTGTTAAAAAATTGTTTTAATTGCTTGCAAATTCTCTATTACTAAACATTGATCCACAATACCACTGTGCGTTGGTGACTTGAGAAGGTAAACTCGAGTAAGTTTAACACGACTTTTGGCGTCAAATTTTCATTGCATTTGCCGTGCAAAAATGAAAATATTATAATAGGTAAACTATTAAAGAGAAAAAAATAGTTTTTTTCAGATTTTTTGTTACGCTGTCACGCTAAAACGGCCGAGCGGATTTGGACGAAATTTGGCACATAGGTAGATAATGACCTGGATTAGGACTAAAGATCCTTTTTATCCTGATATTCCCACGGCATCTAGACTTATGCGGGTGAAACCGCGGGGCGTAGCTCGTATTGAATAAGATGACAAGTGTAGCTCTCCTGTCCTCTTTTGTCATTGATTTGTAAATTAAATTTTAAATTATTTCTTTGAAAACATCGTGAGCAAACCGGCATATCCTAGAACAAAAAAATCGAAGACATGTGACATCTACCAACCCGCACTGGGCCCGCATGGTGGATTACGGCCCACTCCCTCTCACAGAGAGGAGGCCTGTATCCCAGCATTGGGAACGTTATAGGCTGATTATTTCTTTGCTATTTTATGAACTTCTTCAGTTGCCATATTGCCAATTTTCCCGAATCCTCATCAAAGTATTCTTCCTTCGTAGTCATACTAACTTGCAGATAACCGTTGCTAACCGGTTCCTTGCGGAGTGCAGTATTTGTCAATGTCTGGCTTCAAATAGCTCACATTAACATCCGCCACTGAGACGTTGTGACGATTGCAGGGGAATACTGGCTGAGGGGATGGCGAACAGTAACTGTGTTCTTTTACTTCAAATCAAATTATTTAGTTTTGCAATATACACTGTTAGAATGGTGGTATTAAATGTACATGTTTCAAGTGATTCTACCGTAAGGCATGCAAAATGGGGTGCCAGGGCAGAAAACCTCCACTTGTGCCTGGGGACTGGAGTTCCCTTCTGGATACGTCCGGGGGGAAGACCAGTTTTCGGGCCGGTGCATCCTGGGGTGCGGGCAGCTATTTCTCAGTGGGATTTTTTCCCAATGAGATATCGCTGCCCGCATGCTAATGTTCTGCCAAGAGGAACGCTCCACACAAGCCGCTATGAGGAGCAGAGCGGCTACTGTGTGGAGTAAGAGCGGGCCTGGTGTGCACTTACCCTGCCGCCGGGCAGGCAGGAGGGGGTACCCCCCCTTCTGCCACCGTTAATATCGTAGCCCCGAAGATTGTCAAGGTCATGTCTCTGACTTTTGACGGGGGTCGAGGGTCTTGGCTTAACCGCCCGGACCGCGAGGAAGATTAACCTCTATAAAAAATTCCCCAAACCTCCAAGCGGCGGCGCACCGTGAGGGAGGTAGTAAGCTTGGCTAGTGGGTAGCTTGATTTAGTCACTAGTGCGAACCACGCATTTTTTGAGCAGGTACACAAAGTTTTTACTCGTGGGAACAAAATGGATAAATTTAAAAAAAAAACCCAAACCACAAGAGACGAAGGGAGGAGTGATGCGGTGTCGGAGTCCGACGCTGCATTTGGAGGAGCGAGCACGGGAGGCTCAGTGAGCCCTCGCCGTGACCAGAAGACGGCCGCTGCCAAGAGAAAGGCACAGAGCAAGCGGCCAAGGTCAGTGGACGGCCAGGGGTCGTCCTCTGACGGGGAGCTGGCTTCGGCCAGAAAAATCCCCACCAGCAGGCGGGGAGGAGCCCGAGAGCGAGGCGCAGGGAGGGGGCTCACTGCTCGGGAGGCGGCGGAGAAAGCGGAGGAGCCCGCAAAGGAGGGGGGTTCTGGTCGCGCGGTCGCATCGGATACCTCAAGCGACGAGGCGGCTGAGGTGGGCGGCCCTGATGCGGACCGCAAAGAGAGGTTTGCGGCGGTCGTGGAGGCCGCGATCCGGGACGTGGCCCTGAAGAAGTTACAGACTTCGAAAAACAGGGCCATAGTCTCGGCCAAGGCCTCCATCTTGGCGGCAGCGGAGGCCATCCACTTCGGGCCTCCGCCGGACGGCATGTCCGAAATGCGGGCGGAGGTGGCCCGCTTGACGGCTGCCATGGAGCTCCTCCGAAAGGAGAACGAGGAGCTCCGAGCGGACCTGGCCGGGATGCGAGCGGCCGGCACAGCGCAGAACACCCCACCACCAAGCCAGCCCGTGCCGGTGGAGAACCAGGTCCTGAACCTGGTTCGGCAGGAGCTGGCGACCTTCCAGGCGCGGTTCGCCGTCCTGGAGGGTATTGTTCTGCGCCCTCCCTTGGCGGGTAGGACGGCCCCAGGGCCTAAGGCGGCCTCGTACGCGGCCGCTGCCGCCCCTAAACCCGGGCCGTCTGGCCGGGCCCAGGCGCCGGCCAAACCGGCGTCGGCTAGAGGAGCCCCGGCGCCGGCGAAACCGACGTCGGCTGGCGGAGCCTCGGCGCCGGCAAAATCGGCGCCTGCCGCCAAACCCGCGGCGCCGGCCCAGAGAAAGGGCAGAACGGCTAGGGAGGGGAAGGCCCCAGAGCCTACGCCTCCCCAAAACAAATCTCCCACGACCAACGCCGAGTGGCAGGTGGTCGGGGAGAAAAAGAAGGCGGCCAAAGCGGCCAGGAAAAAGGCGCAGAGGAGGCGCCGCAAGGAGCGAGCCGTTGCGGCTAGGCTTCGCTCCCCCAAGACCGCGGCTGTAGTCATTACACTACAGCCGGACGCGGTCAAGAGGGGGGTGACCTACGGCGACGTGCTCGCCAAAGCGAGAGCGACGGTGGATCTCCAGGAGCTGGGGATCACCGGAGGCCTCCGGCATAGGGTGACCGCCACTGGTGCCCGCATGCTGGAGGTCCCCGGTGCGACGAGTGGCCCCACCGCTGACGCCCTGGCTGAAAAGCTAAGGGCGTCCCTCAATGCGGACGAGGCTCGAGTCTCCAGGCCCGTCAAGTGCGCGGATATGCGCATTGTGGGCCTGGATGACTCGGTGACGGGGGCCGAGGTGGTAGCCGCCGTCGTCAGGACGGGCGGGTGTCTGACCGACCAGGTGAAGGCGGGCACCCTACGTCCTGACTTCACGGGTATGCGAACCATAACGGTTAGCTGTCCCGTGACGGCGGCGAGGAAGATAGTGGAGGGCGGAAGGCTCCTGGTGGGCTGGGTGTCAGCGCAGGTCAAGCTGCTGGAGCCCAGACCTCTAGGGTGCTATCGATGCCTCGTGGGGCACCACGTGAGCGTCCAGTGCACCTTAGAGGACCGCAGCACTCTGTGCTTCCGCTGCGGCAAGCCCGGACATACGGCCGGCTCGTGCAACGCCGCGCCGCACTGCGTCGCATGTGCGGCTGCTGGCAAGCCGGCCGATCACCGGGCGGGGAGCAAGTCCTGCGCTCCACCCGCCGAAGCCAGGAGGAAAGGCAGGCCCTCCGCCGTCGTCGCCACCACCACCGTCGCCGCCACTGTCGCCGCCACCGCCACCGCCGCCGCCGCCGCCGCCACCACCGCCGCCGCCGCCGCCGCCGCCGCTGCCGCCGCCACCACTGCCGAGGGGGCCCGGGAGGGGGCTGAAATGGAGGAGTAATAACTCCTCCACTACGCCTTCTCCAGGCGAACATCAACCACTGCGCCTGCGCTCAGGACCTGTTGCTCCAGAGCATGGCGCAGTGGTCGATTAACATCGCCGTGGTCGCTGAGCCGTACTTTGTCCCGCCCAGGGATGACTGGGTGGAGGACCTGAACGGCTCAGTGGCCATAATTTCGTCGGCCGCCGCCGGTACCCCGTCCCTCGAAGGTGTCACGAGGGGACAGGGGTGCGTAGCAGCACGGTTCGGAGAGATTGTAGTAGTGGGAGTATACTTCTCTCCGAGCCGAACTCTCGCCGAGTTCCAGAACTCTTTAACAGAGTTGAGTGTCGTCGTCGCTAGAAACCATGCCTTCTCCGTGCTAGTGCTCGGGGACTTCAACGCCAAGAATTTGGCCTGGGGTTCCCGTTGCACGGATGTGCGGGGCAGGATGGTGGAGGACTGGGCTCTGGAAACAGGCCTGGTCGTCCTAAATCGGGGTTCTGTTCCTACGTGTGTGCGGATGCGGGGCGAGTCGGTGGTGGACATCTCGTTCGCCAGCCCCGCTCTGTCACAGCGTGTCATTGACTGGCGCGTCATGGAGGAGGTGGAGACCTACTCCGATCATCGGTATATCCGGTTTGAGGTCTCCACCCAGACCTCTAGCGCGCTGGTCCAACAGGCCCCGAGTGGTCCGCGGTGGGCGCTGAAGCAGCTGGACCGGGAGCTTCTCCTGGAAGCCTCGATCGTGCAGGCCTGGGTGTTTTCACCGGACAGGCCTGCTGATATTGACGATGAGGTGGAGTGGTTCCGGGAGGCCATGTCCGAGATTTGTGACGTGGCAATGCCCCGAGTCCGGCCAGGATGCGCCCGACGTCAGGTGTACTGGTGGTCGCAGGAGGTTGGGGCGCTACGCAAGGCGTGCGTCGACGCGCGACACCGGTACACCAGGCACCGCAGGCTCCGCATCCGCCCTCCGGATGCGGAAGCCGGAAGCGGAGGTGGAGCTATACGAGGGGTACAGAGCGGCGAAGACCGCCCTCCAACAGGCTGTTCAGCGGGCCAAGGATATGGCCCGCGAGGAGATGCTGGAGACTCCACTCTGAACAGAGATCCATGGGGGCGCCCCTACAGAATGGTGCGGAATAAACTCCGCACATGGGCCCCCCCGCTGACGCAGAGTCTCCGCCCACAGCTGGTGGAGGAGGTGGTGAGCGCTCTGTTCCCTTCAAGGGGGGAGCATACTCCCCCGCCTATGGCTCCGCCACTTACGGTGCCCGAAGCGGACCACGCGGACGACGACGACGACACCCCTGAAGTGACCCGGGTAGATCTGAGAGCGGCGGTAGGCAGGCTGAAGGCCAAAAATACCGCCCCGGGACCCGACGGCTTGCCGGGTAAAGCCTGGGTCCTGGCCTCGAGGGCTCTCGGGCCTCGACTGGAGGCGCTCTTAAGCGCATGCATGGAGAGAGGCCAGTTTCCACTCCGTTGGAAGACGGGGAAGCTGGTCCTCATTCAGAAGCCAGGGCGCCCTGCGGACTCTCCGTCCGCATACCGGCCCATAGTGCTGCTCGACGAGGTCGGCAAGCTCTTTGAGAGAGTGATTGCGGGCCGCCTCGTCGGGCACCTGGTGAGGACGGGGCCGGATCTTGCGGAGTGCCAGTTTGGCTTCCGCAAGGGGCGCTCGACGGTGGACGCCATCATGCGCGTGAGAGCCCTCACGACGGGGGACGCGGTGTCCCGGGGTGGGGTGGTCGTGGCGGTGTCACTCGACATCGCCAACGCGTTCAACACCCTGCCCTGGAGCTGCATAGGGGAGGCACTCCGGTATCACCGGGTGCCGACTTACCTCCGTCGAATAGTCGGGGCGTATTTGACGGACAGAGCCGTCATCTACCCCGGTCGCGACGGGAATTGGAACCGGCGAGAGATGTCGTGCGGTGTCCCACAGGGATCGGTTCTGGGGCCGCTCCTGTGGGACATCGGTTACGACTGGGTGCTGCGGGCCGACCTCCCTGATGGCGTCAGCGTAGTTTGCTACGCTGACGACACGCTGGTCCTGGCGCAGGGGAGGTCGCATCAGGCGGCGGCCGACGCGATGACACGCGGGGTTGCGATAGTCGTGGAAAGGATCCGGCAGTTGGGTCTCGAGGTGGCATTGCACAAGTCCGAGGCCATGTCTTTTCATGGGCCCCGGTACGGGCCACCTTCGGGATCCCAACTAATGGTAGGAGGGGTTCACATCGGCGTCGAGAAGACGATGAGATACCTGGGTCTCGTCCTCGACAGCCGGTGGAACTTCGTCGAGCATTTCCGACGTTTGGCCCCCAAACTGGAACGGACCGGGGCCGCCTTAAAGCGGCTCCTGCCCAACCTGAGGGGGCCAAACGCCTCCTGCCGGAGGCTTTACGCGGGGGTCGTGCGGTCCATGGCCCTATATGGGGCCCCGGTATGGGCGCGTTCACTGTGGCTTCGAGCTGCACACTACCTGAACGCGCCCCAAAAGGTGGTAGCCGTAAGGCTAATCCGGGGGTACCGCACGATCTCGGGCGAGGCAGCAAGCCTCCTTGCCGGACTGCCACCATGGCATCTGGAGGCGATAGTCCTCGCGCGCCTGTATGACTGGCGCGCGGAGGCACTACGTCGGGGGGAAACTCTGCACCCGCGGCAAATCGCTGCGGAGCGGACGGACCTCCGGCGCGGTCTCATGGTGGAATGGAAGGCGCGACTATCGCAACCCAGCGCAGGGCACGCCACGATAGCGGCGATAAGACCCCTCTTTGAGGAGTGGCTAGAGAGGCGTCACGGCGCTCTCACCTACCGCCTGACGCAGGTCCTCTCCGGACACGGATGTTTCGGGAGGTTCCTGCACATCATCAGGCGGGAGGAGACGCCCGGGTGTCACCACTGCGAGGATCGCCCAGAGGACACGGTGGAGCATACGGTGGAGGTCTGCCCCGCTTGGGCAGAGCACCGCCGTGTCCTCGTAGAGGCGATCGGCAGCGGCGGCGACCTCTCGCGCCCGGCCCTGGTGCAAGCCATGGTCCGGGGCGAGAGGGAGTGGGAGGCGGTCACCTCCTTCTGCGAAGCAGTCATGCTAGCGAAGGAGGTGGCGGGATGGGCGAGGGAAAGATCCTCACGCCTCAGCCGCCGAGGGAGACGCTCCGGGCGTCGGGAGCCGCGTGACGACTCCCGGCCACCGTAGGCGCGGGCCTGCGGGCGGAGAGCAATGGGTAGCTCTCCGTCCGATCAGGACCAGGCCCGTGCCGGACGGCGTGTATGTGTTCCACGCGCGCCTCAAAGAGATGTCAGCGTAGTTGACGGGGCCCGACAGGGCCGAAGCCTGCCGGGGTAGCGGGATCGTCCGAAAGGGTTACCGCTGCCCTGGTACATAAAGGGCTAAGGAAGGAACACGGGTGGGTTTTAGTCAGTAAGAGTCTGACACTCCCTTCTGCTCCACCCAGAGCGGGAGGAGTCATTTGATGATTTCCCATCCACAAAAAAAAAAAAAAAAAAAGGCATGCAAAATGTATAATTATAATCATGGTTTATCAAAATCAAGATTGACATTGAAATATATAAAATTAGATAAAAATATTTTAAGATATTAAATTATTGGAATTTCCTTCTTAAAGTTATATTAATACAGATTAATGATTTAAATAATAATTAAATTATTTCTTGAAGCGTATTTCGCATGACTAGCTATGTCCGCGGCTTTTTTCCCGCGCATGTCGGAAACCAAATTGTATTTCATAGGTTTAAATTTTTGCGCGGAACTATAATTATATTCTAAAATAAAAGTATAACATTTACCAGTGAAAGTCCCGTCAAAACGAGTCCAGCCGTTTTGGAGATAAGCCGGAACAAACAGACATACAAAAAAAAATAAAAAAAAATGTTTTTTTTTTGTTATAACTACAGTTTATACTTTTATCTGTATTTAGTAAGAAGTTGTTATTTTGAAATTACAAATAGACATTTCAATTTTATTTATTTCTATAGATTGTATAGATAGGTATGCGATTAGATTATAGAACAGTCACAAAACACACGTCTCCTTTTATATATGTACATAGTTTCCTATCGCAAGTATGTTGGAAGAGATTTCTTTAGAAATAAGCAACACCATTGTACGTTATTTACCACTTGTTAGTTTAAATGTGTGTACGTAAATGGTTAAATAAATAATTCAGTTCGATTTTCTGTAAAAGGTCGGCGGCATCCATGTAGGCTGACCACTCTGCTAAGGCGATTAAATTTATTTTTACACGCTTTATTTATTTTTACAGACATGGTTACATACCTTTGAAAATATAGTAAATTGAGTAATTTAACCTTAATATCAAGAATTAGGGGTCTATTAACAAATAAATCTCACTAAGGAGCCTTAGTACCGAATTTTAAAAAGAGCTGACTAAAAGTCGCTGGTTTCATTGACTGACCAGACTGTGCTTGTTTTCTTGTTCTTCGTCGTGTCCCTGGCACGACTGTATTTTAGATCTTGTTGGCCCAAAACTACGCCACTTCCAGGGCGTCGTTAGCGCAGATTTTACCTCGACTGCATGTTTTGGGACACAGATGGCAGGACAGGAGGTGGTTAAGGGAGACTTTCGAATAATAACGTTTTAGTTATTGTTTCGAGCTTAACTATACAGCGTGGATCAAAAAGGTGTGGTCAAATTTAAGGGTATACGGACCATCAAACTGAACAACTTTCTCCATGGGACCAACATCGCAATCGAGAATTAGTAACCTCCCATATATTTGTGTCTGTACCACACCCTTTTTAACTACACCTTTCTGATACATACCGTTTAAGCTGGGAGTGCTTGCGACGATAACTATGCTTTTTTTAATCCGATCCAGCCTGTTCCTTACTGCTCTCCCCCAGCGACGCCCTAAGCCGAGGTGCGTACCCATTGGGGGTGCCTTTAGCATGTAGTCGCTTAGTTTTTACATTTTTTAAGCCCTGGTTGGAGGCCTTAATTTATTGAGGCACCCACAAGCCAGCCCGGTTAATCAGACGACACCTTCCTAGGTTGACTTGGACTAGGTTGCAAGAAAATGTTAGGACTCAATTTGGCACATGACTCTTATAAAAATCTTTATTACTGGACGAATGGGTACAGTAAATATCCTTAAAAACAAACAAATTTGGTCTTATGTAATGTGCACTTAGATGTCAAAGGAGTGTTTTAGCACTCGTACTCGGATTGCCCTGTATCACGAATGACAAAAATCTTTATCTGCTTGCATTGAAACGTCAAAAGCTTTCCAATCTACCAGTCCGTATGTCCGTCCTCTGTATAATGTGCGTAGCAGCGCGTTATACCGTCGTGATCCCATTGAAATGATTGCCTCCTTATATAGAATTATGTGTTTGTGATGTCTACACTTTTTTGTTTTCACCACTTCGCGTTTGATTCGGACGTTCACCCTGATTGAAGTGTTTGGAATTGCTTTTAATGGGTTTAACCTTTGTAGGTTTCGGGGGAGTAAGATGTGTTTGTGAGTGGGTATATTTATTGATTGTTTTGGTATGTTACAGCAGTTTTCGGGTTCAATATTGGCTAGAATGTATTTGCGTTTATTGGCGATTTACTTTGTGTAAATTCTTTCATCACCACTGCTCTCAAAACGGTGAAGGAAAACATCGTAAGGGAACTGTCACTGTGAGGATGTTGTAGAACCAAAAGTTCGAATACATGTGACATGTACCAACCCACACTGGGCCCTCGTGGTGGCTTACGGTCTCTGTGGCAGTCACCGAGAGCAGGCCTGAATGATATACTTTATCAATGAAAAGTGTTAAGTAGTGTAATAAATCCTGAGCGAAACGTTCTCAAATCGCCATTAATAACTACTAGTAGAATTGCATGCAAATTCAACTATCCTAATAAAGAGCTTCATTAATGCTTTAAAGCTCCGCGCTCTTCACTGCTTTAAATCAAACTGCAATTTCTTTGAATACATTTGAACTCACAATTACGGATATGTGTGAGAATATACGCGAGATAATAATCTGCAACTGTGAGAAGTAAAAAAAACTAGAACACAATCTCATTATAATCCTTATGCTTCTTTGTTTCTTTTTACACTCAAATCCGCAGAAGGGAAATAAATAAAAAATACAGGAGCGTATACACAAAGAAAAAAAAACGATTCCTTTACCTAAGAGTTACTTAAACAATGATGAGATAAAACCTCTATCGCATTTCGGCAGGCCTTAATACCTATTCAGACCAAAAAAAGAAAAGAAAAAATCTTCTTATTATCTTAAGAAACGAGTTTGTTGCTTTACTACGCGATAATGGTGGGTGGATTAGCGCAAAAAACTGAATTTTTGTGGCCCTCTTTATAGCCGTCATAAAAAACAACGATTTAATTTAGAACTTAGTTTCGTTCAGGCGTTAATTCCGGCTTTTCGAATCAATGCTCGCTCCAATCCGAGTTATACTTTTCAATTTTAACGGGAAACTTTTAGCTCGTAAAAATTGGAGTAGTTTTATGCGCCAATAAACTAGCCCATAGGGGCTTTATTTTTATTCGAGTTATTTTAGACGGAAAATGGAAAATAATAGGCAGGTGATTAAGTGGAAAGTAGAATTTGATTTTGAATAAAGAAAACGTGTGACTAAGTAATTCAAATAGGACTCACTAACCCACATTTTCAACAAGTTTTCTTTATATAATTGTTAGAGCCAACAGGACGGTATAAAATCTATTTTTATATTCCACTAGCTGCACCCCGCGGTTTCACCCGCATAAGTTTCGATCCCGTGGGAATATCTGAATAAATTTTTTTCTATGTGTTAATCCTGGTTATAAACTACTGTGTGCCAAATTTCATCCAAATACGTTCAGTAGTTTTGGCGTGAAACAGTAACAAACTTCCATCCATCCATGCATACAAACTTTCGCCTTTATATAATTTTTAGAGCCAACAAGAAGGTATAAAACCTCTTTTTATATTCCATTTTTATTATCCTTAATTTCAAATATTTGACATCTTTTGTTTTTTACTTCTATAATATGTGAAATCTCATATATGCACAAAAACTAAATAAATATTTTGTGTTATTTCATTCTTTGTTTGCTTATGTCAATCAAATTGGTGCGGAAACTAGAAAGCTAATTTCCGTATTTAAAAATGTTCACAATCAATGTCAAAAACTTGTCAAAAATGTAGGGAAATTAGAGGTATTTTTGGCAGATTGAGACTGATTCAGACTGTGTACGTTCTGAAATATATTATTATATAATAATAATAATACTATCTATTTGTAGGTTTGCCTTTGCTCTTTTGACCATTGTCAATCATCTTTATGTGCAGTTGTTTGGGATCCACAACTTTATGTAAACGCTTTCTAAAAACCATCAAACTTAATTAAAAGAGTGTTTTCCTTAGTCACTAAAAATAAATGATTTTCAAAATTCCAGACCCAAAAAAGTCATTCGAAGGCTTAAAATAACAACCAAACAAAGTCACGTATTCCATTTCGCTATATTCTATGTATATGCAGACTTATCATATTATCATGATCCTCGCCTGCCTCCAATTTCACAGCATATTTCACGTGTCTGTTTGAGCCTGATAGATAAGGCTTCGTCTCTCATATTTTCATTTACACCTACGATTATTACAGTCATTTATCAGACATTATCAGAAGCAGGAAGGTGAAAACGGAGAACCGTATATTGTGAGACAAGTTGAGAGAGATAGGAAGGGAGAGAGCAGCTGTCAGTCAAAATATGGAGACGTTGTTTATATAAACTTATTAATGTAGGTAATATTATTTTTTTTACTGCCCCCTTGGTCTAAACCCAGTCCATTAGGTTAACCATTTTTTGACAGCTATCTTAGAATGTACATATTCCAGATTACGTAAAAGTTAACTTTAAAATGCGTAATAAAATAAATACATAAACTGCCTTATCTTATTGAATTATGTTAGGTATTTATGACTTCTTACGTACATTGTAATACCGTACGTGTATCAATCAATGTATTGTGTGTTGCTGAAATCACTAGTTCCATTGTCAAAAAACGGTTTACCTTATAGATAGGGTGTAGTGTTCGCAAGCGCTAATGCTGAGCTAGAGATCCTGGATTCGGTTGTCCGTTCGGGCAAAGTTTGTTTGGGGTTTTACACGAGGAATTTCTATGTTTCAGTCTGAAGTCTGGAATTGTGTCCGATTGATGGCAATACGCTCACCCCAATTACATGGGACTTAAACATAACTAGCGAAATGTGGCTGTACTACAGGTTGATCTCTACCCAATGGGAGGGGGCATAACGCTTTTTCGTTACGTGACAATTTCGTAACCGCGAATCGGTAAACGTAAGGTAGGACGCCCTCGGGCTAGGTGGAGCGATGATCTTCGCAGGATGGCTAGTAGGAGCTGGATGAGAGTTGTCGAAAATCGAGTTGAATGGCGTGTAATAAGAGAGGCCTATGTCCAGCAGTGGACTGCTGTAGGCTAATGATGATGATGAAGACAATTTCTACCAGTTTACTCCTACCGCAAGCCGAGATAAAGGACTTCGTTCCAATTAAAAAATGAAGAACGTTTCAAGCGACTGAGACCGAATGAAGCAAATGGATAATTAACTATTGGGTGGGGTTGGGTAATTAGCTATTAAAAATGAGGTACTATTCTACAAAGAATAGTCTCAATCTACCAGTTATCCTTTTACAAGCAGCACAATTTTATTTTATTAATTTATTTAAGCATGCATACACACATCACGTAGCAGTATACAACTGATTTACATCCGTCACCTCACACATCAGGTCCAGTTTAAAACCAGCGTTACTAGTTGTCTGGCATTTTTGCTGAACTGGGCCTTTTTGGCGCAGCCGTGAGGCACACTTTCCTGCTAATCTAAATTTTACATTAGATTTTACACTTTTTATTCGATCTTTGTTTTTATTTGATGTATGTATCTGGTGTATTGTGTGTCTTTTAGTCTGTGATAAATAAAAGTATTTTCTTTCATTCATTCAAATGGCAAAGTTCATCGCATTTTACCAGCACGTGGCGTGTTTTTGTTTGCATGTCTGGATTCATCTGAACAAGCTCTTAGAGTCTTCCAACTGGATGGTACCTACTGTTCACAAGTACTACAAGTAGGTACTAATCCTATCTGCTAGCAACCTGTTACATCAATCTATTGATCTTTAAATCCAACAAGTTACTACTTCACGTTACTTTGTGGTTCATGGGCTAGTGTTTGATTCCACTTGGGACTTCAAAAAGCTAGGCAAAGAAGGCTGCGTTTAGATGGGGATAGTTTTCTTGTATAGTGTGTACGTGGCTCTATTAAATGGGATTGTGGAAAAGTTTCTTCTGTTCACGTCGTGGTATATGCAGTAACCTACATAAACTTACCTTTTTCCCATGGGGATAGGCAGAAACTGCAGAACGCCACCTGCTCTAAGATTTACATGCTTTTTTTGCGGAATAAACTGCGTATTATTTTAAAATGAGTGAAAATCAACTTTAGGAAAAACTTAAGAAAAAATAGAATAAAGATAATCATATTTATCCCCCCCCCCCTTCCCCGTCAGTCCTCCGTATTTTGCTTCATTTCCTTTATAACATATTAATTACATTTTAAAATATTTTAAAAAAAAACCTGCTTTCTGAATCCTTGACCCGCAGTGCGAGCCTTCTGAGGTGTAGGTCGAGGATTTCCGCTACTAGGCTATTTGATTTTACTGTAACGATTATCGGTACAATGATTGCAGAGTCCACGTCCCACATGTCAACAACCTCGTGTGCTAAGTCAAGATACTAAATTTAAAAAAAAATTATATCTTTCTAATTAGCTTTATTATTATTAAAGAACAGCAGTAAAAGGGGTAAGTATACATAATCAGCCTGTAATGTTCCCACTGCTGGGACACAGGCGAGGAGGCCTATGTCCCAGCAGTGGGGACACTATAGGCTCTCTGTGAGAGGGAGTGGGTCTTACCTAATCCACCACGCGGGCCTAGTGCGGGTTAGCAGATGTCACATGTCTCCGAATTTTTTGGTTCTAGGACGTGCCGGTTTCCTCACGGTGTTTTTCTTCACCGTTTAGAGAGCAGTGGTGATGAAATAATTTACACAAAGTAAAGCGCCTGTCTGGGTTTGAACCTACGACTTACAACTCGTTAGTTGCGGCTGTTACCACTGGGCCACCACTGGTATTAAGTAAGTATAAACTCAGAAAATTCAACGCACTACGCAGAAACTGTTTCAGCAAAACCTACCAAGACCAGACACGCCACGAGCAATGCCAAATCTTAATTAAATTGCAGTTATCTCAACTCTTTTCCTCCTTACATGAGTACCAATATACTTGATTATACCTACAAGTAGGTACACATAATGTAACACGCGGTGTCTCCGAGGCAAGCTAAATCTCATGTAATAAATGACGCAAGTTTTAATTGTTCGGTACGAAGGAGACTGGTCGCGTCTGTTGAAACACTGTCCCATGATTTGTTCGACGATTTGTTGGACCAACTGTTTGTACCATTGTTTGACAGTTTGCGTCATATATTTGTCATGCGTTATGATGTAAGGGGGGGATTAATTACGGTATGGAGAAAACAATTTTTCATGTGCGACTTGTTTTTAGGTGGGTTCCAGCGTTTGAACTTTTGAATGACGGGATTAGATAAATATGTGTGGTAGTTGGATGATAACTAATGAATAAAAATTGAAGGACTGGAACTTTTTGTATTTTAGAAAGAAATAAGTTAAGAATAATAATGTTAGGCGAAGGAAATCTGGCTGTTGTTAAAAACCAAGTGGCATCATGCTGAGCGATGGCCGCAAATAAATGTATTTTATTTCTTTCTAAACGAATAAAGTAAATGGAAAGTTGCTTAAGTATGTAGATGAAAATACCAAACCATTTTTTGCACTTTTCATGTAGCTAAGATTAGAAAAACTACGGAATTCATAGCACGTAACGTTGTAATTACTGTTACTTTATGATAACAGTAATGAGCAAAACTACACCAACATTTTAGACGACATTTTATCTCGTAACCTACATATTTCAACAAGCAAAATCTTATTTAGTGCAAGAAAAAAAAAAACTGCAAGCCGTAAAAACTCCTTAAAGTCAGAAAAATATCGACAAAATAATAATAAAAACACACCTACAAGCTGATGTAGAAATTCTTTTCTAGCAAAAATATAGTAAGTAAGCTTCCGCTTGGCTCCAAGATGGGACTAATTTATTTAATGAGCGAAGCCGCCGGCTCCCACTCGAGTTGGGATTTAGACTACGAAACTTTATTTTGTGTTGAAAAGTTTTATGTTAATAATTCTTGTTTTATATTGTGAAAACAGCAATTACCTTCCGACGGGGATTTATATTTGGGATATTACATTTTTTGAGGTTAGAGGATACAATTGATGTTTGTCATTTTTTTTTGGGAAAATCTTTGGCAATGTTTTTTTTTTTTAACTTGTTAGGAACCTAATGTTATTTAGCAGGTAGAATTATTTTCTTTTGTGAAAAGTGACTAAAAATAATTATAATTACATAACATATGTATATAGCAACTAAGTATTTACACTTAGTGCTAAATTAAATGAGTAACTAAGGGCCGATTTTTCAATAATTTGGTAACTTTATTCGAGGAATAATTTTGAAATTTAGACAGTTATTTCATACAAAAACTGTCAAACGTCAATTTTTTTTACGAATAAAAGTTATCTGGCGATGGAAAAGTCAGCCCTTAATATACAGAAAGCAAAAGGACACTTAGGCCTCGATGTACTCGTCATCGCTGTCATCCGGAAACGAAGACTTCACATCTCTCCCTTGATTTTTTATATATATATATATTAAAAGTACCTATATATTATAGTAATAATATGTATGTGTATATAACTTATTAATGTATTTGTGAACCTAGTTTTAAGAGTTTTTTTATTATTACTGTACCTCTCAACCAAAGCACCGGCCATCTAATCTCTTCACCACCCTTGGTTGACTGGTAGAGAATGCCTAAGGCATTAAGTCCGCCTTTGTACCTTTTTGTGCGAAAAGTTTAAATAAATAAATAAGACTTGTATACCGTCTCTCAATAATGATACTTCCAGAATGACGGGATAAGATAGTATTATGTATTGGAAGCGTTAGTACAGTTAAAGAACACACCGTGGTGCGTAGTGCTACCCAAAAGCTCTATTCATAATTTTGAATCAAGTTATGACCCAAAAGTAAATTTTTGGTAACTTGATTAACAGCTTATGATATGGTCACTAGCTGCGCCCTGCGGTTTCTCCCGCATAAGTCCCGTGGGAATATCGGGATAAAAAGTATTTTATGTCCTAATCCAGATCATGGTCTGTCCATGTGCCAAATTTCATCCAAATCCGCTGTAGTGTGAAAGCATAATACACAAACATACAAAAAATCAAATCTTTTCTCAATATTAATACATAATGAAAAAAAATATATATCTATGAATATCATCGCTTATAAACTAATAACCCGCTAAAAACACACTCATTGCACTCTTAATTGTAAAATAATCTAGCTCTCTGCTCTGCTATAAATCCGAGAGTGCTCAGATTAATGAGGCGAGATAAAGGGGAGGAGGTATCCAGAAAATGGCCGCCATCGCCTTTGTCTGTTACTAAAACGATGTACTTATGTGTGCGAGTTTTTAACGTGTTCGTTAGGAGTATTTTTAGGCTACTAAAATAATATAAGAGAACGTGGAACAGAATAAGGCACGTCCTCCTTTGCATCGGCTGTTACTCAAATGACTCAAATTTAGCTTTGAGAACTGGCTGCTGCTTAATCCTGTCTGCTGAAAAACTCTAATGGCCATAGTTCCTATAATTTACGGACTGTTGTTGGTTAAAATTAAGTCTCTTGTATCTTTGCTAATAATGAAGTAAATACCTCATAGCTTTGCATAGTAGACCCTTACATATGGAAGTAGCTATCATCGGTAAAATTAGCTTACGAATTTATTTATATGGCCAGTTTGCAATAAAAAAATCTACCATTGGTAAGCAACATAGTTTGTTTTTGTTTATAGGAACCGAGCATATTTTTTTTTTCTGTAAATAGGTTTGTATGTACAAACACTTTTACACGTCAATCATATTTTTTTTAAACTCGATTAGGTCGGCATTACCTACCTGACTACTCTGAGAAGAAAGGCCGACACAAAGTCAGAGTTTCTTTTAAAGTCCAGACATAATCTTGGACAGATCATGTGATGGCCATGTATTTAGATTGGTGTCTGAAATGGGCTTTTGAGGAAAGAACCACACAGATTGAGTGGACGTGTCCAGTCAGTGCACGCATTTATCAGTAATCATGCAGCTCAACTCAAAACTTAAGGCGCTCAACGATTCGACGAACAATACCAAAGAAAGGACATTTGGGTAGGCCGCATAAATTACTCAAACTGCCTAATTATAAACAACTTTTTATGGGAGCAACCCTGAAATCGAGAAAAAGAATCCGCTGTTGTCTATATTTTGTCGAGCTAGGCGAACATAAATGTATGAAGCAGTTTTTTATTCGCGATTTCAGGGTTGCTCCTAGAAACAGCTCCTATAATATTAATACTAGATTAAAATTCGTCTTGAAACTGAACAATATTTACCTACTAGCATGTTCTTATATGTGTAATTCATTTTACAACGCCACAGTCTGTGGCGCACAGTATAATTTATTTGAATCGTAATCGTATAATTTTCTTACCCACCGGAACACGCATTGCATCGCTCGCATAAAGGGCCATACAAGCCCTTACGTCCCATAATTAGTATTTTTATCCCACGAAGTGACGCGCGCTTTACTTGTTGTAACCAAGTGTACAAACACGCTGCAAATGTGTGTGTGAAGACGAATAGGGTCAGAACACACTCCCGACTTTGCCACTCTCTCAGACGGTAAATAAAAGATAAATGATTTATTTCTGTGAGTTTGTACAAACACTTTTACACGTCAAACATATTTTTTTTTAAACTAGATGAGATAGATCGGTACCAAAAGATAGAGAGAGAGAGACTTAAATACACATTCACAGTATGAATTACACTTGGTAACCACAAGTAAACCGCGCGTCACTTCGTGAGATTAAAATACTGTACTAATATACTATACTAAACATAACAATAATACCATGCCTGTAATCCCCGAAGGGTTAGTCAGAGGTGTACCTTGTAGTACATTCACATTGCATCAGTTATGTTTTGGTTCATTGTACACTACTCATATCATGGCTATACTATATACTCACTAATATGTACTATATAAATGCGAAAGTGACTCTGTCTATCTTACCTTTTCACGCCATAACGGCTGAACACATTTCAATGAAATTTGGCACCCAGGCACATGACTTGGGTTAGGATATTGGATACTTTTTATCCCGGTAGTACTAAGTTAATATAATAGCCGCCCTCCACGCGGGAAAAGCCGGTGGCAAAATCTAGTATTCTATAGGTGCATGAGGCCAAACACAGTCCCATACAAGGCCTTACATATTCTATACATGAGGCCGCTGCTAATAGTCCATTAAGTTGCCACGGCACGCGATGCCACAGATCGGTTTGTGATCATATTTATTGTTGGCGACGAAGGATTGGGGTTAGGAAACCAGCGGGTTGGATTAGTAAACTAAATATTTTTCTGGGGAGGGTTTTTGGGTTTCTTGCAATCATACTAGGTACTTGCTTGTTCGTATTCTGTGTTCCTTTTGCAAGATACAAGACAAAACAATTACATCATCGACGTTTGAAATGTAAACACAAGGCGTCTTTCACAATAATTATGAACGAAACTGTCAGTGTGTATTTGACAGCAGAGTAGCGTTTGATCTGAAGGCCAATTCTCGTAATTTAAAACGTTCAAAATCTAGTCTCAGTCTCATCTCGGCGACAAGCAAATGTCAAAAACTTGTTAAAAATGTACGAAAATTAGAGATTATTTTGATAGATTGAGACTGAGATCAGATTGTGAATGATCTTAAAATTACCAGAATTGCCCCTCAGTTATAAAAAAAAGTCCACTTTAAAAGAAGGTACAGGTTTACTCATTACTCTAATAAAAGAAAGGATAGATACGGTTTTTTTTTTCTAAACTTAATTATAATGACTCCTTCTGCTTAGCATAGCTACTCCAGCTAATGTATGACATTAGCATATATAAAAAACAATTGTCATAAGATTCATTACAATGTTTTATTAATGAGTTGTATTGAGATTTCATTTAATGTTTTGTGTTTATTTAGTTTGTAATGTGAATTACTTTGCATACTAGATCAAGTATAGAATCAAGTTCTTCTAACTTAGCAGACACCTGTGCTGCTGGGGAGTTTGTTGCGCCACTTCTTCTTCCCAGCAAAAGCACTAAGATGTGGTGAAGGGTAGTTTAGAGGTAGGTAGGTAGGCGTTTAGAGGTAATTTTGACGTTCAAAAAGTTCGAATTCAGAGCCTAATTTAAATAAATGACTTTAGATTTTGATTTTAGTTTTTAGACTTTAATTTTTAGTGAAAATTCACCATCCGCTCGGCTTCTAGCCCTACACCGAAGATTTACGCAGTATCGGAACACGAAGCATGTTGACCTAGCAGTTGAAATCTGTAGTTATGTGTGTACCCACACGTACCTACGTATTGTTCGTGTGTTTCTGTGATTTGCCGCAAGTTACCGATGTGCCATCGGATTTGGTGTTCCATCACTGTTGGCATTGCTTTGTTATGTTGGATAATGTGTTTTGCTGCATGTCTGGGTTTGCATGCGTCTATTATTGGTAATGTAATTTGTATATAATGTTCTGTGGCGTTATGAAATTTACGTATTAGGTAGGTGTTGGAAAGATAAGAAATAATTCTGGAGGTGTCGCGGGTCACCCGATTGGAACAAAATTCATTTTGCGGTCATCATCATCTATATGGTAAATAGATCAATCTCATATGGCGTACCACAGGGGAGCGTGCTTGGTCCCCCTCTATTTATACTATATATAAATGACTTGCCCAAAGTGACGAAACATCACATGACTCTTTTTGCTGATGACAGTACAGTTACTATTGACTGCACAAACAAACTAAATTATAATAATGAAGTAACTAATACTATTAATTCAATAATAAAATGGCTCAATAATAACAATCTCAAAATAAATATCGACAAAACCAAACTAATGGCCTTCAGTCAACGCAAAAACTTAACGATGAATATTCACTATGATAATAATAAAATAAATCAAGTAAGCGCCTCCAAATTCTTAGGCTTAACCATAGACTAACGCTTGGATTGGAAAGCGCACACTACAGAATTGGCAAAGCGACTTAGCAAATCGACGGATGCTTTATATAAGCTCCAGTCATAGGAACGGATGCAATTGTTACAGCATACCATTCAGCGGGTTCAATATTAAGATATGGCGTTATTTTTTGGGGAAACTCAGCCAATAAGGAACAAATATTTAAATCCAAAAAAAAAAGTGTATTAGAGCGATGTTCGGTTTGAAATGTACAGACACTTGTAAACCATTTTTTATTCAGTATAGAATACTGTTACGAGCTTCGGGTTCGTGACAATAAAAACTGCCGATAAAAATTACCAAAAGTTACACTTTATTTAAACAACACTAATAACAACTCAAACACACTAATTATAAAACACAATCACTCTTAAGTCGCACTTGAAGATCGCATTCGATGTATTCGCTTCTATCGCAGAACCAAGTCTGATCGGTCGCGGCTAGTCCCGGCCTTATATAGTGCCGCAGATAATTCCAGAACCTTCTATTGTAGACACATCTAGAATGTTCGAGTACATACCGGCCCCGACTGACCAGATGTCGATAGTTCTAGTAAGTTCAGCCAATCGATAATAGATGGCGCTAGTGACTCTATTAGTTCTTGCTACTAGAAACTAGATGGCGCTAGTGGTAACTAATGTCACCATGCATCAGGCATTATTGTGGCGCGCAACAATACTGACACTGCCCTCTCTGTACATATTTGAGGTTGCGGTATTTGTGAAAACCAACCCAAATTTATTTCTCAAGCTATCTGACTCAAATAACCGTAGTAGACGACACGTCAATATTCTATGTGCAAGACAGTCGAAGACAGCTCTGATGCATAAAAGTGTTTTCTGCATGGCACCAATTATATATGACCATATACCAGAATCAATCAAAATCTTAAATGTTAATTTGTTTAAAAGACATTTAAAAAACTTTCTCATAAGTAAATCTTATTATAATATCCAGGAGTTCCTATCGGAAAAAATAAGTGGGATCTAAGTATCGATGGCGTTGCCATTTTTTTAAAATGTTTTAATGATCGACTTCTTGGTACTCATCTTGTTTTCAGTTTATTTATTCTTGACATGCACGTTGTAACAATAATTAAAATTAAAATGTGATTGGACTTTTTGATAAAATAAATTATTTATTTTTCTTATTTTTACTTATTTAAATTGACATTCTTGTATTTGTATCCATTGTTGACATACTTAATATTGTAGCCAGTGACATTTGATGTAATATTAAGACATTTTTATTTTTTATTTGTTGTGATTCAAATGATTTGATGACAATAATTTGTAAAATGGAATTATAATAATACTTTAATAGACTTTACTAAAATTATATTAAATGATTATGATTAATTTTGACGTTGTATTTTGAATTGAATTTAAATTTTAACATTTTAATTGTGAAAGAAACTTAAATTTTGACGTTGTTATTTCAATTTAATTTTAATTTTTTGACGTTATTCTTTTTCTTTTCTCTTTTTGTTTTTATACTTTTTGTTTTTGTATTGTCGAGTGCAACTAATTTTGTATGCCATAAATGGCAAAACATGTAGCCACCTCATATTAATTATAAGACCTTCATACTGTACTCATGTTTTACAAAAATAAATATTATCTTATCTTATCTTATCATCATTTGCATTGTCTTCTATGTTATGGGTTTCGTTTCCGCACTTAGTCCTTCAAGTGGACCATTGTGTGTGACTGTGTTTAGTGTTTTCCCAACTATGTCGGGGTTGGCTTCCAGTCTCATCGGATGCAGCTGAATACAAGACTATGTTTCAAGATGAAGCGACTGCCCTGTACAACCCAGTTACTGGGTAATACGATACCGTTTTGAATACACTGGTTGTCAGTTCCTTTTGCTGTATATTACCTATATATTAAATAACAGGCACAATTAAATAAATTAACAACGTTTGAGCGTAACTAACAACACATATGACATTAAAAAACACAACATTTTGAAAGAAAATATAAAACCTGAAAAAGTATAACATGTTGACCATTGTGGCGTACAAAATGTAACATGTTTTTCAGTTTTTTTATCTTTACTAATTAGAATGTAAGTAAATGAGTTTTAATGAAAAGTATGATAGATATAAACATATGTTTGTTAGGTACGACGGATTAGTTGAACGTTTGTTTTTTGTTATACTGAATTATTTATCCCAAAATTAATACGGACTCAGGGCTGATTTTTCAATCGACAGATAATTTTTATTCGTGGAATAAAATTGACGCCTGACAAATTTTGTATAGAAGATCTGTCAAACATTCAAAATTATTCTTCGGACAAAATTATCTGGCGCTGGAAAAATCAGCTCTTAGTCATGTTCATCATGACACTTTACCAACTTACAAAGTTTTCGAACCCAGACACCTGCAGCAAAACACACAAAAACCCTCCAACGAACGAACACCAAGTCGTACAATCAGTCCGTCCATTTGAAAGGCTTTTCTTGGGAACTTTATTCATTAAATTTTGTCAGAGATGTAATCTATTTGACACACCTGACGGCTGGCGGTGCCTCGTACTGATCTGTTATTAATTGTAGAACGAATAATTTATGAGATATAGCGATCATTGGTGCGGATTATTCGGTATCTCCCCATTAGGATGCCTGTCGTTAGGGGAGACTGGTGATCGGTTCCATGTATGGTGACAGGATTTGACGCTAAGAACTTGTTTTACAGTTTCTGGATATGGCACTAACACAAAGATAAATTGAAATGTGAAACATGACACACAAACAATGTGTGCTCTCTTAGCGGATGATAGCACTGTTAACGTCAAATGTAGAAACAAAAATGCTTATGAAGGTTGCTTAAATAGCACCTTGAGCTCTATTATGAATTGGTTGAATTTAAATAATCTAAAAGCGAACTTTGGAAAAATGAAACTACTGAACTTTAGACAGTGCATACCAACACAAAGCATCCTAAACGTAAATTTTAACAACCAACCTATTGAAGGAATAGACACTACAAAATTTCTCGGCTTGCATATTGATAATAAAATGACTTGGAAACCACATATTGAACAATTATGCAAGCGAGTGAGTCGATCAGCTTATGCCCTACATGAACTTTCATATAAAATTATCCTTATTACACTCGTGACTGCATATCATGGGCTTGTGGCGTCTATACTCATATATATATGTCATAATTATTTTTTGGGGAAACTCCACCAACAAAGATCTCGTTTTTAAGGCACAGAAACGGTGCGTTAGGGCTACGTTTAGTTTAAAACCCACCGAGAGTTGTGTACCTTTCTTCAAGAAGTACAGTATCCTACCTATGCCTTCACTGTACATATTTGAAGTAGCTGTCTTCGTGAAACAAAATCCTCAACTTTTTGTGTTAGCATCTAAAGCTTTTAATCGTACTCAAAGAGATGAAAGTCGTGTCTGTGTTCGCAAAACTAATACTGTCTTAATGTATAAGAGTATTTTTATATGGCACCAGTCGCTTATAATAAATTGCCAAAAAAGCTAAAACAATTACATGTTAATTTATTTAAGCATAAATTAAAAACGATGTTATGTCAAAAATGTTATTATAGTGTCTCAGATTTTTTAACAGACAAATTTTGACATTATGTATTATAGAAACTTTTTTATTACCTACTAGACATTTTTAATAAGTGTTATCTAAAAAAATTGTTTTATATATTTTTGACATACAGGAGGCACCTGGGTAGGCTGTTGTTTGCCTCATTTAAATATTAAAATTTCACTCTTTTTAGAGTTATATTGTAACCCATGCGCCTCCGCGTACTTCTCACAAATGGACAAGAGTTTCCTTAGCCCGCCTATGGAGGAGCTCAGCAGCACCATATCGTCTGCATAGCTAATATTGTTAAAACAAGTGTCATCAATGTGGCAGCCGACATGTGTGCTACTGAGCCGCTCGACAAGCTGGTTAACATAAATGCAATAGAGGTGAGCTTAAACCATCCTGCCTAACGCCACATTCCAATTTGTACTCATCCGACAGCGCCCCTGCCCACCTCACATGGTTTTTCTGGTTTGCATACCAATACCTCAGGAGAGAGCTACACTCCCCCGGCACACCCGCGCTGCCTAGCTTGTCCCACAGAAGGTCGTATGTGACACGATCGAAAACCTTTGACAAGTCTAGGAAGCACGCGTATACCGGCGTCCTTCTGGCAGTATAGTACCCGACAGCATGCTTTAGACTTAAAATGGCACTCTCAGTAGACAACCCTGCTCTGAACCCAAACTGGGCATCATGCAGGTCGACTATTTTTGCGAGGTTCGCATTAAGCATGCTGTCAAGTACCTTGGCCGCAGTGGTGGCCAGTGAAGTGGACCGGTAGTTAGCCTTATTATGACTGTGGCTTGGTATATTGGCCAGGATCTTTCTGAGGATATAAAAATCACCGTTAGTTGTCTACTTAATACATATGTTATTCAATTTTTACTCGATATGTGGGTTGGTTCTAGTTTGCATAACTACGTCCAATTATCTGACTGAAGCATTTATTTTAAGATACATTTTTATATTACTTAATTATTATTTTTACTGAATTTACTTTAAATTAATTATTATTTATTCATATTTGTACGCCGTCATCGGCAAAACATAGTGTACCTAATATTTTAATAACAACACCTATTTTTACACCACCTGTGTTTTATAAATAAAAATACTTGGACTTTGAAAACAGTAGTTGTATCAATATTATAAGTGTTTGAACGCGCTAATCTCTGGAACTACTGGTCAGATTAGAAAAAAAAAATCATTCGAGCGCCCAATCCTTGAGGAAGGCTATAGGCTATTTAACATTACGCTATGACCGTTAGGAGCCAAGCAAAATAAAAAAAAGGCAGAAAAAACGCTAACGCGGTGTCCTGCGTGAGCGACGAATACGACGCGACGCGACGCAACACGACGCGATGTAATGCGACGCGATGCTACACGCGACAAATGTCCTACGTGATTTTGGTCATTACTTCTCAAATGATGGAGAAATACAATACAATTTTGCTCGTAGTTCGTGGTGTCGCGTTTGGTCGCCCTCAAAACAAGTACGCGTTACTTCGCGTCTTGCCGCAGACTGTCATATAGGCTGCAAGCAGGGTATGCGGTTGAGTTTATCGCGTTCGTCGCGTTCGCAGCGTCGCGTCGCGTCGTATCCGTCGCTCACGCAGGACACCGCGTAAGCGAAAACAAAGTAATAGCGCGGACAGGGGAGCGATGCGACAGAGTAGGTAAAGAGAACAAGAATTTTCACGCGAACGAAGTCGCGAATATAAGCTAGTGTACGACAAAAGAGCTTATTTATTTATTAATTGGATCGCCAACAGAGGCTGCACAGTTACATGCATGTAAACATGAACAAGGACAAATACAAGTGTGCGCCTCCAATTATAGGCGACCACATCATAAATTAGGTACAGCAACTTTGACAAGGACGAACACATTAAAATAAATCAAAATGCAATACACGAAAATTACTTATAGAAGGGAAAACCAATTTAAAAGCTAAAGCAAGACTTACAAAACAGTACGAGTACAAAAAAAAAAAAAAAAATGATAATAATATCTTATCCGGAGGTAAGTACTGGCGCCGATTGCCTTGTTCACAAACTAAACTGAATTTAAGTTCAGTGCATCCTTTTCTTTTTATTTCATTAAGAAAAGGACAGAAGATAAATATTAGTTTAGTCCTGTCAAATTAGTCAGCGCCTGACGTAAATTGACGTATTTTTAGTAGCCATGTTTTAATCACGTCTAATTTGTGTATGGAGTATCTTAATTTGACATGACTAAGCTAATATTTATCTTCTGTCCTTTTCTTAATCAATGAGAAAGAAAAAGATGCACTGAACTAAAATTTAGTTTAGTTTGTGAACAAGGGAATCGCCGCCACTGTACTAAATCATAAATCATTTATTTATTTGCAAACATGGGTAAGAGAAACAGATATTTACTGCACAGGCAATTAGTAGATATTCCATTTAAAATAAAAATTGTTTGAATTAATTTGATTATTATTATGAAAGGTAACGGATGAATAAAAGCAATGTAAAGTAAATAAGAAAATTCCTATTTACATAACTATACAAAATTATCTTTATAATATTTTCTGCGAAAATGAAAATACTAGCAAATTCTTATTTCCACAATTATACAAAGTCATTATTGTTATATTTTCCACGAACATGTATAAATACAAGAAAAAATATTTACGTTTCAAAATACGCCATCTGTAAATAAGAATCTGTTTCATAAAATCGTGTTTGCAGATTTTTGTTTGCGTAAAAATATGTATTTTACGTATACGTGTTTACTATGTAACTTAGCGCTTTCTAAATAGAGCTAAGCACACAAAAGCTTAATATCTTAATATCTGTATGCCAAATTTCATCTAAATCCGTTCAGTGGTTTTTGCGTGAAAGAGTACCAAACATCCATCCATCCATCCATACAAACTGTCACGTTTATAATATTACTAGCTGCGCCCCGCAGTTTCACCCGCATACGTTTCGATCCCGTGGGAATATCGGGATAAAAAGTATCTTATATATTAATCCTGGTTATAAACTATCTGTATGCCAAATTTCATCCAAATCTGTTTAGTAGTTTTTGCGTGAAAGAGTAACAAACATCCTTCCATCCACCCATACAAACTTTAACGTTTATAATATTATAGTAGGAAGAAATATAAAAAGTCATAGAGTAAAAGATGTTAGTAATACAGTTTTAGAACGTTGCTAGTGTTATACCAATAACCGTGTATAAACATATAGTTATAACTTGAATAGCTACAGCTACTTCAGTTATAACCTTGTTCGGCTTCTTAGTTCTAAGGATCGAAAGATTGACAGTCTAATACACGTGGAAGCTTGGTACTCCTACCGGCAAATAATTCATTACAGTCGTTAGGCGGAAAACTGGTACATGTTTGTAAGATTTCGAGCCCATTAGGCCTTAGATCTTTTTTTTTTTGGGTGGGAAATCATAGCTATCATAGCTCACCGCCCGCAAGCCCGCGCCTATGGTGGCTGGGAGTCAGCTGTTAACTCCCGTCCAGGTCCTGTGGCGGCTAGGCGCGCGAGGGTGCAGCGATTGCCTCTCCCTCACGCGCTCCGCCTCCTCCTTCGCGAGCATTACTGCTTCGCAGAAGGAGGTGACTGCCTCCCACTCCCTCTCACCCCGGACCATGGCTTGAACCAGGGCCAGACGCGAGAGATCGCCACCGCCGATCGCCGCCACGAGGACACGGCGGGGCCCCGCCCAAGCCGGGCAGACCTCCACCGTATGCTCCGCCGTGTCCTCCGGGCGATCCACACAGTGGTGACACCCTGGCGTTTCCTCCCGCTTTATCCTGAACAGGAACCTCCCGAAACAACCGTGTCCGGTGAGGACCTGCGTCAGGTGGAAGGTGAGGGCGCCGTGGCGCCTCTCTAGCCACTCCTCAAAGAGGGGACTTATCACCGCAATTGTGGCGTGCCCAGCGCTGGGTTGCGACAATCGCACTCTCCATGCCGCTATGAGATCCCGCCGGAGCTCTGTCCGCTGTGCCGTGATTTGTCGCGGCAGCGGAGTAACGCCCCGGCGTTTTGCCTCCTCTCGGCACTCCCATATGTGGGCGAGGACTTTGGCCTCCAGATCCCATGGCGGCAATCCGGCAAGGATGCTCGCCGCCTCAGCGGAGACCGTGCGGTATCCTCGGATAAGCCGGACAGCCATGGCCCTTTGGGACGCGTCAACCGGCGGGCTGGTCGCCGCCTCAGGGAACGCGCCCATACCGATGCCCCGTAAAGGGCCATGGACTACACGACCCCCGCATAGAGCCTCCGGCAGGATTAGGCCTTAGATCTGATTTTTCAATCTACATCTAATTTTTAATCGTAGAATAAAATTGACGTGGACAGATTTTGTATGGAAGAACTATCAAAAATTCAAAATTATTCCTCGGATAAAATTATATCGCGTTGGAAAAATCCAAGGGCCTTAGTGAATTATTTTATGTTAGAAAGAAGTTTTGAGATCTTAGAACGTCAATTGAAGAAAAAATGAGACTTCGAAACTTTTTCTTGCAAAGCTTATTGATTAATTAAACGTGGATTCGAATTTACTATAAAATAACTTATTGTCTTAACAAAACATGTTTAAGAAAAAAAGAAATAAAATTTCGTGTACTAGGACAATAAAAAAATAAGTAAAAACGCTTTAGTTATAAGCATTACAAAATACACAAGTTATGCTTGACGCTCGAATATGCTTTAACTCTGAAGATATTCCTACACAGTGTACTTATTATTAACTGAAAATTTTATAAAAAAAAACCACTACTTTCAAAAAAGTTTCTGCTTTACTATTTAGAGCATTTATATAGGTACATCTCTACAGCAGATCAAGATGAAAGACGAAGATGTAAGTGGAAAGGAGGTGACGCCATTTTTTTTTTTTTTTTGTGTGGGAAATCATCAAATGACCTTTCCCGCTCTGGGCTGAGCGGAAGGGCGTGTCAGACTTTTGCTGACTAAAACCCACGCGTGTTCGTTCAGTTGCCTGTGCCAGGGGCCACGGTATCTCTTTCGAACAACCCGCAGCCCCGGCGGCATCGGCCCTAGCAGACCCCGTCAGTTCGTGCTGACATCTCTTTGAGGCAAGGAGGTGAACATATATTGTATAACATGTTATTGGTGATGTTCTTCAGAAGGGCCAGGTGCGTAGTACGTGCACCCGTGCGTGTATGACCTGCACCCTAATACCCTACCCTAAGTGTGTTATGCACACACTACCAATAATAATCTGAATCATTGTGAAGAATATTGCTAAAAAATTGCTTCATTCATAAAAAATTGCTAAATTCATCCGCAACACTGATATACATAATACGATAAGTTAAGTTTAAGTTATAGCTTAAGCCAATATTCATGCTGACACTTTCGTTTATATTATATTGTACAAAATTGTTGTCCTTGGTAAAATAGAGTAATTGCATGTTGTTTTTACCTGTAATTGGGTGTGCAGTAGAACTAAGATCTATTGTTATGTATTTTCTATGTATGTATCGCTGTAACATCTGTTGGTAAATAATAATAAATAAATAAATAAATATGTTCGAAAAATTTGGCAGCACAATCAACAAAAATTGGTCAGCTCAACAACGTAAACAACAATCTTCAAAAATTTGTCAGCTCAACGACGTTAATAACAATGATTGTGTTATTTTCATTGTTGAGCTGAGACATTTTTGATGATTGTTGAACTGTGAAAATGAAAGGAATTGCTAATGATCGTGTGTTACGCAATTACCCAATAGATGTTTGAAGTAAAAGGTAGCTTTATGTACTTACATAGTTTCCGCCTACCCCCACGGGAAGAAGGCGGAAGTATATATGCATGTATGTCTCTATTACAATATCCGCCACCGTTTCATTACCGAAATTACCTGAAACCAACTCCATTAAACTATTCATACCATCACACATCCCTAAACGATTACCCATCCACACATTATAATCCGGGGTAATAATAAAGTAGTCAATGTTCCATTAACAATGTCCTATGTTGACACAGTCGTGTATTATTTAGGCTTTAGAGCCAGTGGACATTTTAATTTGGTTATATTATTCAGTGTAACTTAGTTATAACTTATGATAAAGGGATGTAGTTAATAATTTAGTGGTAGGGTTGGCACACGCTTTTGTTTGAATTGTTTACATATTTTTGGTTTGTATTTAATGTATACGGTAGTAAATAAAGCTAGGCAACAATGGCGAAACATGTGTTGTTTGTTTAGTTACGATGCACAACAGCGCGTTACATGCTTTGAATCGTTGTTTTTGTACAGAAAATGTTTTAAAAAAAAAGATTCCAAACGCTCTTCAGCATGTTGGATAACATGTTGAGCAACAACCTAAAGAGTCACATAGGCTTGATTAGCAATATTCATTATTCTTTGGCTTAAGTGAGTCTATTTTTTTAGGGTTCCGTTATCCATCCTTCGGTCTGTCCATCCGTCCGCCCTTCCGTCTTTGAGTAGGATGTACCTCATGAGTCGTAATAGGTAAACAGTTGAAATTTTCAGTGTGTATTTCTTAAAAAAAATAATTTCTTAAATAAATTAAATTAAACAGGTCCTAGAAGAAACGTGTTTTTTTCGGCTTTTTTGCCTTGTGATACGGAATCCTTCGTGTGCGAGTCCGACTCTGCACTTGGCCGCTTTTTTGTGTTCCATACTCCGTCCCTATACACAGGGGTAAGTACCTTCCGAAAAAGCAAACTAGAATGAATAAAGACGTTCTTTCTTCTGTCTGCAATTAAAAACCAAAAGCCTTTACTGAATAACAAAAAGATTGTCTTATGTGGGGACTTTCATATCAACTTATTGAAAAGAAATAAACAAGCCTTAGACTTCGAATATACATTGTTAAATTATAATTTAAAATTACAATTTTCTCAACCCACTAGTTTAAGCAGTAACTTGGACAATATAGCACATAATGTAAAAGTCTGTAAAGGAGAAATTATAGAATTGGGCCTATCAAATCATACCGCACCACTTTTGAAATGTCCTGTTAAAAAGACATGTGCCTTAAAGCGTTGGAAAATGAAAAGACGGAATTATTGTCAAGATAATGTAGAGAAATTTAGAAATTGCATTAAAAGTCTCACTTTTTCGGACATATACACAACTAGTGACGTCAATGAGGCCTTCGACCATTTTCTTGACCAATTCAGATGTTTTTACGATCTTTGCTTTCCCTACGAAATAATAACGAAATCAATTACTAAGACAAAAAATGGATCACGAACAGGATAAGGAAATGTAGTAAAAAGAAAGAGCACTTGCTATTGCAATATAGAACAAAACCTTCCCCAAAGAATAAACAATCGTTTAAGACATATTCTGCAAAGTTTAAAATAGTTGTAACGTTAACACAAGCATCACGAAACAACTGCTTCATTAAGACGTCCAAAAATAAATCTAAAGCTACATGAACTATAATTAATAACTGTAAGACCTGCTTCCCTAAAGAACCAATAACCCAAATTCAAACAGGCACACAGAATATCACGAACCCATTAAATATAGCCCAGGCTTTTAATAAGTTTTATATTTGTCGGAGTCATTCGTTTGACTATTCGGAACGTTAGCGCCATCTCGTGGCGCTAGACAGAGTCTAGCCTGAGTTCGTGGTGGGACGAGAGCAACAACTACAAAAGCGGTGTGAGCAGAGCTCTCGAGAGGATCGAAACATTGGACATCGTACGAACAACATGTGCTCAGAAACTGTCAATTGCGTTCCGTATCGCTGAGTTGTGTGATTCGCTAGTGTGACTAACTTGTTTGTAAATTGTAATCTGATTTGAACTGCAAACCGTTTTTCTATTGTGCTATAACTAACACTACCCATAGTACGCCTACAGTAATCAAAATATGCCTGATGCTAACGAGAGACTGACATACCTTCTCCGACATATTAATCAAGTTACCGAAGCAAAAAAGAAAGCTATACCAGAAATTAACGTACGCTTAAATACTTCATACTCTTTATTTATGGAGCCGACCACAAGACATAAATAATCATATTACCTCACTTCGAAATACAAATAGTGTTGGTTATGACGGAGTATGTACCAAAGTTATCAAAGAAGTGTCTCATTACATATATAGCTCCACATCTTAGTTACATAATTAATATGAGTATTTCTAGCGGAATCTTCCCTGAGAAATTAAAAACGTCAATAATTGTACCATTGTACAAAAAATGGTAGGCAAATTATGTCAAATTATAGGTCTATTGCGTCGATACCCATCTTTTCAAAAATATTTGATAACTAGCCAGATAACTTTTATTCGAGGAATAAAATTAACGTTCGACAGTTTTTGTATGGCAGAACTGTCAAAAATTCATAATTATTGCTCCGATAAAGTTATCTGGCGTTGGAAAAGTCAGCCCTTAGTAAAGTAATTATTATTTTTAGATGTTATTATTAGTACTACCTAAAAATTTTTACGTTTTTCATAGTTTTAAATTGCAAGTAAGTTAATTTTAAGACCACGCTATCGCATGTATAACTTGTAATGATAGTAATTTGTAAGGGAGATTTTAATAAATAAATAATAAATAAAGAGTAACCATAATCACTTTTATCAGTATTAAAGCTGTTTTAAACTAACAGAATGAATAGGAACACACGCTGAACTAACTTATATTACTCTGTAACCACTTAATTAAAGCTGCGTTTAGTTACGTTGCAGTTGTGTTGTTGTGTAAATGAGTGCTGGCAGGTTACAGGATTATTTTAACTACTATTTTTAAAGCTAGTTCTGATACCAGATTCTCATGCAGGTCGTGGCTAAACGATAACAATCGCACGAACCGATCGAAGTTTAAGCGACGCTTGCCGCAGTCGGTTCATGGATAAATGGCCATCCATTACATATCGAGACCCCTCCATGTCTTGGTAAGCATGTTAAGCGTTGGTCCCGGCTGTCATTCGTAGATCTTTGACAGTCGTTACGGGTAGTCCGAGCCCAAAAGTTTCACAACCAGTCTTATCAAGGGTATCGTGTTGTGGAGGTCAAATTGGCAATCGCTCCATGTAAAACACTAGTATTCATCTGCATCCAATTAGACTGGTAGACTGGTAGTCGACTCCAACATGGTTGGCAAAAAGCTTGGCAGATTCAAAGAAAAAAAAGAAGGAAAATGCATTTATTTGTGGCAAACAAGACGCATGAAAAAAGGACATAAACACACTAAAAAACAAGTTGGGGATAAACATTGGGGTCATTGGGGTTTGGTTGGGGGATTGAGTTCTGATAGCAGATTCGTTCTACATAGAGCGCTAGAATATTCTCTACTAGCAACGCCCCGTGGTTTCACCCGCATAAGTGTCGATCCCGTAAGAATATCGGGTAAAAATATTCTATGTGGTATTCTAAAGCTATATTATTGTAAAGTTTTATCAAAATCCGTTCCCTGGTTTCTGCGTGAAAGAGTAACAAACATCCATCTGTCCATCCTCATAAACTTTCGCCTTTATAATATTAGTAGGATTTTCTAACGCTGGCCTGTTCATCATCATCATTGCAGCCGACAGGTGTCTATTGCTGGCATAATACATTATGGCATCCATCAATATTGAAAGTATCAAGTAGTTGGTACAGAACGATTACATATTAGTTTGAATGCCCATCATAATTCATGTTTGCTTATTGTAATAAGTAACCCCCTTATAGAAATAATAAGTAATAACCTTATCCCCCCCCCCCCTCTCCCTTCTCCTTAACCTTAGGAGGGCTTAACTTACAAGATATTTTCAAACTTAGAGTTTTTTATTGGGAAAGTCAATATACATATATAAATACTTTGACAATACTGTTACTGTTGATCATGAGGTCCTGGATTCAGGAATTTATCAGAAGCAGCCCGTAGTCTGGATTGTGCCTGGTTAATGGCAATAGGCTCACCCCTCATTACATGAGACTTAACAAGCGAAATGTGGGTGTACTAAAGTTGCATCTATGCCTAACCCTTCGGGGATAAAAGGCATGATGTTATGATAGCGATGCACTCGCTACTTGGTCTGGGTTATTCGTTCAACATTCAATTAAAAGTCCTCATCCCACAAAACCGCGAAATTACAACCAATAATACCTACTTGCCAATCTGTTATTGTCACACACATTTGTTGATTAATATACCAGAAATAGCGGTACAATACCGTTATAATAACGGTATTACCGGAGCTGTGTGTAATGTAACAAATCGACGCCGTTATAATCGCAACCGCGATTTATAGCAGGTCACAGTAGCGGGACTAACAGAGAATCAGTTTGGTTTTGTGTTTGTAAATTGTAACCTCAGTGAAAATGTTTATTCATTAAGAAGAATGTAGTACCAGTGGGAACTAAAAAGTGCTTGTTTTAATTAATATTAAATAAACCAACAACAAATTCCAATACAATTGAATTATTTTTATATGCCATGACAATTGAACCTCAAATAACCATTTCCGTTTTGCTTTCTTAAAAATATGATTAAACTCTTTTATTAAACCTCAAATAATTCATACTTTGGAGTCCTAAAAGTACTAACTAGGCAGGTGACTGCGACAAACTTGTATGTAGCGCTCACGGGTCACTGCAGTGTGTCGCGCGGTACCCTGTCTTAGTTACAAAATGTGCATCATTCTAAGCCCAAAACCTTTTTAGAGGTTTAAAAAAGCATACATTATATGAAAAGTCAATAAGTTTTTAGGGTATCAGTTCCATGTTTACTAACATATAAAACAGTCGTTAAGTAATCATTTTTTTTTACATTACGTAATAATAATATGAACAGTTGACATATTATTATGAATTCTTCTACAGGACTGTTAAGTTATAAGTCTTTCCTGTATATGCTCTCAAATATATACATACAATATATACAGGAAAGATCAAGAATTACCAGGAAAGACCAATTTCATTGCCATTTCAATTAATAATTATTGAAAATTAATCAATATAATTATGTCGGTAGCCACTTGAAAACTAGATTAAACTTAGAATTACTGTTGTTGTCATTCGTAAATTATGTGCCCCAAGCCCTTAAGAATGAAGTCTTAATACCCAAGACGAAATCCTTTGTCATCAGATATATTCTCTTCGCCAGTACCAACACGGGATATTCCACGTAACATGCTCAAATTGAGAGCTAAGCTAGACGCCTGCATAATTGATGCTCGATCAAATATCTATGTGCTGAGCAAGCAAAGCATGCAAGTATAATGATACCCCTTATCTAGAGGAACTTAGTCCTTTGATATATAATACCCCTTTAAGATATGAGCTGGTTTGATGCAATATCAACCATATTAAACCATTGTGTGTACTATAATTTAATAATTATATTCATATTCATTTACTAGCAAGTTCACTCTAAGTGCAGTGTAACAGAACTTGCTAGTACCTACGTCATTTGAGCTTGAATTTGTAATTTGAGCTTGATAATGATGTAACTCACTACGGTGCTACGACAGCGTAGCAAGCGTAGCCGTGACGTCAGCTACGCCGTAGCAAACGCTAAATGGTTTATTTTTAGCAGTATATAATAAAACATAGAATACTCTTCATTATGTACACCATACAAACTACAGAACATAAATATATAAAATTTTACAAAGGGTGACACAATGGGTGGTCTTATCGCTAAGGGCGATCTTAGCGCTCATTTACGGAGACGCGGGGCGTCGTGCGTTGCGTGCGGCGTGGCGTCTCGCGGCGCGTCGTACGATTTTCTGTTTACGGAGCGGCGGCGCGTCAAGCGGCACTTATCATCGCACGCGTAAACACAAACGTAGGGCAATATAAGACGTTGTTCATAGAGATGCGGGGCGGGAAGCGTGGCGGTGCCCGCCGCTCCTCCCGCGGCGAATCCTCAAGCGTGTAACAAAGCACGCGGCGGGCAACGCTGCGGCGCACGCGGGATACTCAATCACACCAACTAGTTTTAGGTTAGCAGAAGATGGGAGCGCAAATTAAATTAATTAGTAATTACTAATAATTTATTATTTATTTTTTTATTCAGCCATTTCTGTCCCACTGCAGGGCAAAGGCCTCCCCTCCCTCCTTCCAATTAATTAATTAATTATTAATAATTTGCGTTCTGCAATTTCCAAATATGACTGGCAGAAGATTCCGCCGCGGGCATCGCTTCATCGAAAATTGCCGCTGCGTGCGCCGCCGCGATAAACACCGCGTGAGACGCGGCGGTGCCAGCCACGGGCTGGGCCGCAAAAAACGCTTCATTTCAAGCAAACGCGTCTAAAATCGCTTCTCCGTAAACGCACTCCTACAACGCCATTAGTTTGAATTCAGTGTGGGCCGCGCCGCACAACGCGATGCGCGACGCCCCGCGTCTCCGTAAATGAGCCTTTAGACAACCTTTGGATGGATTAAAATTAAGGAGAGACAAATATAGTAGGTAGTCTGTGGTGTACTATTTACATTATAATTAAATATAGATAGAAATAATTATCTGTGATCTCTAACTATCCAGATTTCTGGTAAAAAGGTACTATCGGATACTTTTCTGACATCTTTAGGGCTCATGTGACATGGGCTAAGTGGTTAAGTGCTTTAAACTCGGTCTGATACGGATTCCATTTTCTGTTCAGTAGTTTTTGCGTGAAAGAGTAACAAACATCCATCCATCCATCCATCCATCCTTACAAACTTTCGCGTTTATAATATTAGTATATATATACAAACATCGATAGGAAACCGGCATGTCCTAGAACCACAAATTTAAAGACTTTTGACATCCACCAACACGCACTGGGCCCGCGTGGTGGATTATGGCCCCTCTCACAGAGAGGAGGCCTGTGTCCCAGCAGTGGGAACATTATAGGCTGATTATATTATATATATATATATATATAAGTATATAGTATATATGTTTATAAGTATATAGTATATTAGTAGGATACTTGATGAACTTGGGCACTGAAATTAAAGCCTTTGTGTGTTTTACAGTAAATAAAGCAATGTTATGTGAACATATTTCGTAAAACCTTAATTATACAGGCTGATTTTTTAAAGACCAGCCAAATTTAAGGATGTGGTACAGACCATCAAACTGAACAACTTTCTCCATGGGACCAACATCGTAATCGCGAATAAAAATTCAGCCGTTTTCTATGGGAGAGTTAATAAAATTTTCGCGATTACGCTATTTGTCCCATGGAGAAAGTTGTTCAGTTTAATGGTCTGTACCACATCCTTAAATTTGGCTGGTCTTTAAAAAATCAGCCTGTATATTATTGTTCTTAGAACCTAGACAAAGTGGCAATTATTTTCAAACCGCTTCGTATTTCTCTAACGACTTTCAACAGGATTAGAATAAGCTTTTCAGTAGCTAATCATCATCATCATTTCAGCCGAAAGACGTCCACTGCTGGACATAGGCCTCCCTCGAGGACCTCCACTTTGACCGGTTCTGTGCTTCTCGCATTCAACGGGTTCCTGCAGCGTTCACGGTCGCCACTCCAGAACCTTTCAGCTCCATCAGCTTATCGGTTCTGCGAGCAATATCATAAAGTTTTTTTTAACTTTCTTTAACTCGCTATCACTGATAGAATGTCACTTTGTCTATACCAAAACGAAACAAGATTGATTTCAAATCAACTCGTATCTTTTGATATTTATTAACATAACATTACGCGTGCAATCCCAGAAGAGTTAGGCAAAAGTGCACCTAATAGTAAACACGCATTTCGCCGGTTATGTTTAAGTCCCATGTTCGCGAGCCAATTGCCATTAACTGGACACAAATCCCGACTCCGGGCTGCTGCTGAGAAATTCCTAATGTAAAAAACCAACTTTGCCCGACATGGGAATCAAACCCAGGACCTTATGCTCAGCAGTTGCCCTTGCGAGCACTAGACCATCGAGGCATTCATTCATTGGGACGACGAAAAATATTAGCACCACAACACCGAGGCGTGCTTACTCGGCTGCCGTTATTGCAACTTTTTGCAGGAGTTGCGACATCAGCGGCAACCAAAACATACGATTGCCCAGGGACCCTCCGAACGAGTCCGAAGCTCGTTACCGCTGGTAACAAGCCGAGGACAGGCATATAAAGAAGGCTTCATTCGTGTTGAGAAAAAGAAGAAGCCTACTCTTCGCAATCAGTGCGGTACCGCATTGGCTGGTCCGAACATGTTGCTGCGTCCCGCTATTCCATCGACGTACGTGTCCCGTCTACATCACTCTACGACGGCAGTGGAGGTCGTGGAGTATATAAAGAAGAAGACCAAGTTCACCTTGAGAGTCGAGACCTTGGAGTCGCGCCACAAAATTAACTTCAAGTCTTTTGTGGTGCGGGTTCCAACTCACCATCCGGAGACTTTCATGAAGGAGGAATTTTGGCCGATGGGTGTCGTGTATCGTCGTTTAGATAGTAAATTTGTAGAATAAGGTTTTTTTTATGTATTAGTTTATTATCGTATAAGATTATTTTGTGTATTTTATCTATGGGCCTTAGTTGCCTGAAATAAAGTGATTATTATTATTTAATATTTCTTATAATTCTTATTATTTCTTACATGGATCTACTGTTTCCATCGCACTATATCCAAGATTTATAGCGTTATAAGCGTTATGAAGGTCCAAAAAGTTAAATTAGCACAATCTGGTGCCGCGGTGCACCCGATTATTTTTCATTCTTCAGACTGCTCTCCGTTTGACCTCAATTTTCGACGGTTTTGCTTATGAAAGTCATATTCATGTCTAGGTTTTTTTGGGACGATAGAACCAAGTGTAAAATTGAAATGGCCTGAAATAGGCGGCTGAGGGCAGCTGGTAGTTTTCGTGTTATTCAGGAATTTTGTGTGTTGGTTTAGGAATGAATAAAAAGGTTTTAATTTATCGTATGTAATTTGTTTTATCTCACATACCGCAGTGTTTAAAAAAAATCTTTGAATAGTGCGTATTGCCAGTGATGATCTATGGCACTGAAACGTGGTCGCTCACATTGGGCCCCTTTAGAAGTCTCTGTAAGTCACCCAAAGGGCAATGAAGGGGGCTGTACTTGGAGTGTCGCTACGGGATCAAATCAGGAACGAAGTGATCCGCAGGAGAACCGAGGTAACCGACATAGCCTGATTAATTGTCAAATTTAAATGGCAGGGCAAATCGCTTGCAGAACAGATGGCCGATGGGGCCGAAAGGTTCTGTAGCGGTGACTGCGTACCGAAAGACGTAGCGTTGGAAAGCCTCCCACAAGGTGCACCTTGCTATGTTCATAAATGGACGTCTTTCGGCTGAAATGATGAATGATGACTCTGTTTTTTCTAAATGGGTCTAATTTTTTTATAGTTTTGAAATACTATATCTTAGTCTCATGTCAACCTTTCAACATTTCCTTCACTCACACTTTTTTTGAAAAGCCTCATTTGAAAACATAAAAGTTCTTCATTTATTCGAATTCAAGAGATAACGACGACCTAAAATGGAGCCTCCAAAGGACAGTGATTTATTAATATAGCGCTCGAAGACAACAATCTTAATTAAAATCGTTTCCAACTAAACATATTAATATTACGAACATTATATTATTAAATATTTCTGAAACAAAAAATGGGAAATTCAGGCTTCAGACATTCGTAAGTTATCACAGATATCCAAGTTATTATTACAATACGAATTCCCGGGTGACGTCGGGTGACATGGGTAGTGAAGTCCCGAATATCAGCCGCTTTGGGAATACTTTAACTCCAAAATCCATGGTTTATGTAATAATAGGGGAGAATGGTGATGTGGCTGACAAGGACGGAGCATTTTGGGCTTTTTGAATATTATTTGAATACGTTTTGTTACTTTGTTTTTGCTATAATATACAGGAATAAAAATTACCAGTACCCAAACTGTAACCATGAATTCATCACATGATTGTAGACAAAGAAGAAATTCTTGATCGGTTATAAAAAAAAAATCAGTTATTTTATAGAAAAGCGATCAAAATGTATAGCCGACCTATTTTAAAAAAAAATAACCTACCAACTAATTCAACGCAGTGGTGTTCAGACTCGTGTACTGAATTCATGGTAGCAGTTTGTGCGTCGATGTCCCTGTCACCCTGTATATTGTTGCTAGGAGTACCTAGCAACAATATACCTCTAAATAAAGTATTATTTAAAGGTAATAAAATATGGTTGGAGAATGATAATGAAAAGAGACAGATCCTCTCGGATAATCGGACAGATGACTTTTAAGTACAAATATGATTTATTCATGAGTAATGTTATTTTTACCAGCTAGATAAACATCCTTTACAGAAACAACAAGGAACAAACCAGACAAGGTGTTTCCAAGAACGCCAAAGCCGAGAGTGGAAGTTATTTCAGTAATTCTGGCAAAGCTGTAAGGTCCCGTTTACATTCTGACTAAAAATAAATATTATAGGAACAACATCATCAGCCTCTATTGTTTCCACTTGAGAGGGAGTGGGCCGTAATCGACCATACGAGCCCAGTGCGGGATGGTGGATGTCACATGTCTTTGAGTTTCTGGTTCTAAGACATGCCGGTTTCCTCACAATGTTTTCCTTCATCGTTTTGAGAGCAGTGGTGATGACAATTTACTCAAAGTAAAGCGCCTGTCAGGGTTGGAACCTGTTTCTTTTTTCGGGGGGAAACCTTCAAAAGGCACTCGACCTCTGGGGAGTGGGGTCGGGGAGTCTGGGATTTTTACCTCACTAAAACCACCCCGGTGATCACCATCCGTACATAGGGGTGGTCCCGGTTCCTCTTAAAAGACCAATTCCGGAACCACTCCTGCGCAACGCCTGTAAGGCACATCCCTGGGGAGAATGTAAAGGGGCCTCCCCTAAGCCTCGCTATGCACGGCAGCACTTTACCCGTCATTTTGCCACCGTCTTCCCTGGGGTCACTTGGTAGGCGGACAGAGTCCCCTCTCTATGTGCCCGCAATCCCAAAGGTCCACCTACCCAGGGTTCGAACGTAGGACCTACAACTCGTAAGCGACGGTCGTCACCACTGGGCTACCATTGCTCTTTAAGGACAACGTGACAGTATTCTCCGAAAATAACTTATCACTTCACCGTTCTTCTCCTTCCCTTCATCATCTACCCAGACATTTCCCAACTATGTTTGTGTCGGTTTCCAGTTTAATATAAATATTTTTAATACCAGTATTTTACATGGAGCGACAGCCTATCTGACCCTCACAACCCAGTTAGTGGGTAATCCGATATCCCTTGGGAAGACTGGTTGTCAGACTTTCAGGCTTCTACCCGTAACGATTGTCAAACACCATAATCCTTCTGCCCTTATCGCAATTTATTTGGGGTTACAACATGTCGCTTTCTATTATTCGCCATCTTGGTAGTCACCCCCTTTCTAGCCATATCATTTTTCACACAGTCCATCCATCTTTGACTCCCCCTTCATCTTTTTATTTCATCTTCCCCTACTCTTATAGGCATCAACATCAATTAATTACGTACTTAGGTTTAAAGAATTTATTCTCATAAGAACAATATATAAGTTCACTTACAATGAGATACAAAGTAATTGCTTAAATCTAAATGAAATACATTTTGCCTCAGGTGCGTGTTGGTGAAGTTATACAAATTAATATTAGGTAGGTAAGAAGTTGCTAACATTAATAATAATTGATAGGTATGCGGTATGACTACATTTTAAGAATATGATTTTTTAGTTTCATTTTGAATGATTTAAAGTTGTTACAATCTTTTACGTCATTTGGCAGGTCATTATACAGCTGTGCTCCTTCGAACAATATGGTTTTTTTACCATAGTTAGTACGAGCTTGTCTTCGTAGTAATTTATTTTTATTTGTGTGATAATTTTTTTTGTTTAATTGTAAATTGGATACCTACATTATTATACATACTACTCATCTTTTACTGTTCTTCTAACTGCGAATAACACCGCATTTTCCAATAACATGTATATGTGTAAAGAGAGAAATACAAGGTAAAGTAATAAATACCGATACAGTTACCCTTATAGTTTTCGCAAAAAAAGTCCTCATTCCAACGAATAAAATGGATCTAACAAAAAAAAAAAAAAAAAAAAACCGCAGCCCGGAAATGCGCGCGTGACCGGTATACCGCGCCGTATATTTTTTTGTGTATTTTTTGTACATTTTTACTTCGCTTTTGACTACAGTTTGTTTAAAATACGCGGTATCAGATTTGCATATTACGTTGTATGTCAATTTAACTGCAAGTTAATCATCCGGTTTCGTCGAAGTTATTTTTGTAGTGAAATGTTGTTTCAGCAGATTATTTATGGAAATTGATATTTTATTTTGGGCCATTTCCTATGAAGAAAAACTACTTTCCGCTTTATTTTTTTATTAATTAACGAATCACGACGTAGTTACCTGTATAGACCTTCGATATTGAGAAACTATGAAAAAGTTACGTATCATGTTCCAAACAATAATAATTATTATTATTAATTCAGACCTAGGACTGTCTCCACCCAGTGTCCGTGAGAGCGACAATCCGCTCTGGCAGCGATCATTTTTAGATAACGTAAAGGTTAAATTACATTTACAGTTATATCAACTCAATATTTTAATTTACAATAGCACATTCCCCATGCCCACAATTTATTAGTCAACATTGATTGAACCTTTCAGAGAAAAAGATTTCGTGAATACTACCCTCGACAAAATACAGACCGCACACACCTCATGCACATCCAAATCGCTAGAGAGCAAAACAAAACTGGCATCTGAACCTGTAAAAAACGCCGGCATGCGTCCAGTAATCCATTCTACGCTAAAAAAGTTAGTGCGGGCGTGCACCACAATTCGGCCATATTAAATTGGCTGGTAAAAGCGGATTGCTTTTGGTTTATTAGCGGGCTAATTTGATTTTATGTCCGACCACTGCGGTCTTGCCCCGTGACTGGAAAAGTAAACAAATGTAGCACGCTTTTGGGCCTGCCAACCTACATTCGACTTTATTCTATACCTTGAAACACTCCGTTGAAAAAGTATTTCAGTGTCGGGTGATTTTTTAAAACTTCGATTGGCATGCTTGTGTTGTTTTTTTTTTAAAGGTAAGCGGTAATTAAAGCGGTATTAATGTGTGGTTTTGAATGCAGGTAGACTCGGTTTATTTCCGTGCTGGTTATAGTATAACTTTTGACTGTCATTGTGACTATATGAAGTCATAAATGCATTTATTATGTGTTTTTATATTCAATAATTTTTACGGCTTCTATGTTTTGTATGCATAAAACTCTATAAAGGAATAAAGCGTCTATTTCTATGCTCAATAAATGAAAATCGTTTAAAAAACAAATAAGTTAATTGAATACTTAATTATATCGAATTTTATTTCTTTACTAGATCTTTAACAGTGGCTACACAATTACATGCAAGTATACATAGAAAAAGTACAAATAGAAGTGTGCGCTTCCAATTATAGGAGACTTTATCATTTACTTATAATCTAGGACAATACGTTTGACAAGGTAAACATATTAAAATAAATAAAAAAACATAACACGAAAATCATACAAAGGAAACTAGGTAAACCTTTTAAAACAATCATCAATACATACAATGTAAAATAAGACATTGGCCCACTCCAAATCGCAAGACACCAACCTTAAAACCACCACATTCTAGGTCAAACTAAACAACAAAAATAAAAAGATAACTCAAATAGCTACGCTGAGCTCCGATGAAAATGCCAGGGAACATGAAATATCGTGAAAAGACCTCTAGAGGTCACTGTCGGCACAATAGACGATCCGACGTACTGCATTCTGCTGCAAGGCAAGTTATTCCAGATATTTTCGGAGTTATGATAGTGTAAATCTTCGCTTTATTTTACGGAAAGTTTTGGAAAGAATTTGAGTAGTTTAAGTTGTGGATGCTGGTTTTGTAGTTCATTTTATGGTTGGAATGTTGAATATGAATGCAGTTTAGCTAAGCAAATATTTCTTAACTCAGTTAGATGTTTTCTTCATCAAACTTGTCAACCGTTATAATTATAGTTAGTTAGAATACTCTTTATACAGCCGTGTCTCCTGCGCGTGTTTTTTCGAAACATTACACAAAAAACGTTACACATAAACATTTGTTTTCATACACAAGCTGTCTCCTGCGTATTGTAATATTTTAGATTAGTGTCAATTATTCACAAGACAATATAACCTCAAAACCTGTGTCAGTTGGAATCAAGCTTTCAAAATGCTAAATGCTAGACGTGGGCAGTGCGTGTGGCGTTTAAAAATGAAACAAACCCTTCCCCTCTTCACCCGCGCGGAGAATGTTTTCCATGCAGCTCGGATAACGAAAACATTGTGTTTTCATACACAAATGTGTATGGCCACGCCTCTTTGTTTTGACGTTTTTGTGAAATATTTAGAAAAAACACGCGCTGGCGACACGTCTTTATGTATACATTATACATCATATAAATAATTAATTATTGTGGATTTTGACAATAGCACATCTGTGTGTTTAATGGGCTGTGAGTTATGTTCATTGACCATTCTCAGTAATCTGTCTGAGTGGTCAGCTAGGATGACCTAGCTGACACTCAGACAGATTATTGGGAATAAGCCTTTATTGCGATAATCACTATGAAGTGATTATCGCAATAAAGGGTTATTCCCAAAGGTAAGCACGATAGCAAACTTCATATTATTTTCAGTATCTTGCAAGTTTATTTACCACTAGCTGCGCCCCGCGGTTTCACTCGCATAAGTCTCGATCCCGTAAAAATATCTGGATAAAATTTATCCTATGTCCTAATCCAGGTCATGGTCTAACCATGCGTCAAATTTAAACCAAATCGATTCCGACAGTTTAGCTTGAAAGCGTAACAAACAAACAAAAATCAAATCTTTTTTCTTACTAGTTTAGAATAGAATAGAAACTTTTATTTCAGACAGGAGTCCATAGGGTTAGTTACTATTTTACTTAACTTCTAGTGTTAGTAGGTTACAGACACAGATGTACATACAATTAAAACTCAGCATGGAGCTGCATCCACCTCCGCAACATCGGGGAATCCCACCGGTCTGCAAACACACTGAGAATACTGTTGGTGCCTTCGCGAACACGCGTCATCAGGGATGCGCTCTACTCCTAATAATGGCGGCAAAGCCATTAATATTATTATCCGAAAACATCCCTGACGCACTACAACGCCACGGCAGCCGCAACAGTACTCTCAGTGCATTATTATATTGAACGCGTAGGACGATGTATGCCCGCCGAGTGAAGTTAGAATAGCTTGCGCCCGCGACTTCGTCCGCGTGTAATTCCTTGTTTTAACATAAAATATATCCTATAAGCCATATCCACTCGGTGATACTATAGCTTCCCATTAGTGACATAAGTTTCGGAATCGGTTCAGTACTTCCGATGATTACCCCCACATACAAACTCACTTATCTCTTTATAATATTAGTATAGATTGTTTAGAAAATGTCACCTTTAGTATAAAAAAAAACAAATAGTTTCGAATATAAGAACCGTAAAAAAATAGCCCCTGCAACAATCATAGAATAAGTTTGCTACAAATCCTATTAAATAATCTCATTACCATCATCTGTTACATAAAAATATATTTCATGACTCTGTCCAAAAAATAATCAGAGAATTTAACGAACGTTTAATCCCTACATCTTTATCTTTTATTATCTTTTCCTTTTTCCCGCCTACCGTTTACATTGTACGACAATAATGTAAAAAAAATAATTGTCAAGTGGAATTCTTAGGGTGACGTTTTAGGGGAAGAAAGCTTTAAGAAATAATGTTGGAGAATTCTTAAATTACGGTCTGTATTCTTTTAAGTTGTGGTAGGTTTGTTAGGTTGGAGTCTGATTTGCGTAAACCACTGGATTAAAGTTAAATGCTATTAAATGAAAAGGAGTGAGGGGTCCGTGGCTAAATAATAATAGCCGCACAGGTCGATCGATTAGGTTAAGCTACGCTTGCCACGGTAGAACTGTGGATGGGTGACCATCTTTACATACCGAGACCTCTCCGTGTCTCGGAAAGCACGTTAAGCCGTTGGTCCAGGCTGTCATTCGAGGTTCTTTGACAGTCGTTACGGGTAGTCAGAAGCCCGAAAGTCAGACAACCAGTCTTATCAAGGGGTATCGTGTTACCCAGTAATACGGGTTGCGGAGGTCAGATAGGTAGTCGCTCCATGTAAAATACTGGTATTCAGTTGCATCCGGTTAGACTGGATGCCGACCCCAACATAGTTAGGAAAATGCAGGCAGATGATGATGATGATGCTATTAAATGAAAAGGAGCCCTAACTAGATACATCTGCAGTAATGCATCTTCAGTAAAAGCACAATGGAACAAACACACACCCACACCACACACACACACACCACACGCACATCACACACACACACACACACACCACACAAACATATACACGCACCATACCATACCTGAAATCACCTCTCTAGTCTCCACTCTGGAATTAATACTCTGAGCCCCAAGATACAGACTAACTGTCTAGTTTGGTGCTCACTAGCAAATACTATATTGTAACCTAGCTTTTTTTTTTTTTTTGTGGATGGGAAATCATCAAATGACTCCTCCCGCTCTGGGTGGAGCAGAAGGGAGTGTCAGACTCTTACTGACTAAAACCCACCCGTGTTCCTTCCTTAGCCCTTTATGTACCAGGGCAGCGGTAACCCTTTCGGACGATCCCGCTACCCCGGCAGGCTTCGGCCCTGTCGGGCCCCGTCAACTACGCTGACATCTCTTTGAGGCGCGCGTGGAACACAAACACGCCGTCCGGCACGGGCCTGGTCCTGATCGGACGGAGAGCTACCCATTGCTCTCCGCCCGCAGGCCCGCGCCTACGGTGGCCGGGAGTCGTCACGCGGCTCCCGACGCCCGGAGCGTCTCCCTCGGCGGCTGAGGCGTGAGGATCTCTCCCTCGCCCATCCCGCCACCTCCTTCGCTAGCATGACTGCTTCGCAGAAGGAGGTGACCGCCTCCCACTCCCTCTCGCCCCGGACCATGGCTTGCACCAGGGCCGGGCGCGAGAGGTCGCCGCCGCTGCCGATCGCCTCTACGAGGACACGGCGGTGCTCTGCCCAAGCGGGGCAGACCTCCACCGTATGCTCCACCGTGTCCTCCGGGCGATCCTCGCAGTGGTGACACCCGGGCGTATTGTAACCTAGCTGTAGGTAATATTTTAAGCCACTCATGTCGTCTTAACTTCTGTTAACCTGTGAACCTGCTTACTGTATTACCTGGACAATAAGGGTCTTACTATAAAAACTTAAACACATGTTCACTGTGTGTCTAATGTCAGTGTTATGTCAAAGTCCATATAATTATGTCGCGTTTAAAAGGTGCTTAGCCTAAACAACTGATAAACACTGTTTTGTGGTAGTACGGTAAATATTTTCTATTTCTATTTTCTAATACTGTTATGGTTTTTTGTGCATTTAAAGTTTCTTTTCCGCAAGGGTGTGAGCAGGAACTCTATTTATACATCTGGCGGATTATTGTTACGCAGGTTTAGGTCGATACTATTGAGCATTACGTCTGTGGTCGGGACAATAGGCAATGAACAAGGTGTTCTGGGTCAGCCGATCGTTCCTGCAAAAATCTCACCGTGAAAAGTTAGGTGAAGTGAGCTTAGAGTGAGCTGTCATTCCATCTGATGTTATGGGATTAACACTATTGACAGCTCACTTCACCTAAGCTTCCACGGTGAGATTTTTACAGAATAGCTCAGTTGCATCCCATAATTGTGTTATTTGTTTTGAGGTTCATTGAATGACGTTATCGTCTTGAAAATAAGATGTTGATATTATTTTGGACTTAGTCTGATAACGTTAGTTTGCAAAATTCATACTAATAAATAATGTTGGTAAAATAGTTTCATTTGTAAAATAATTTTTAATTCATTTAATAAAATATCATGCTCCTCAAACTCAAACCATTTATTTCAAATAAACCAATTACTTTTGAATTGTCAAGGGGCCGGTCAGTCAGAAAGATGAAGTTAGCCTCTTACTTGTCTTTGCAGGTTCGGCCAAAACACTTCGTAAACAGCCTCACCCCCGTTTCTATAAATACTCCTTTTTACGACATTTTTTTGCCCTCTTTAAGCAAGGTTAGTAAACTCGCTAGACCTTAACAGAGGTCCCTTTCTTAGATCATTAGGCACCTAATTTAATTGCACGTAGAATCCAGGGGTCCAGCCGCTTCCTTAGGCATAAATCTCATTAATTTTGTAAAGAATTGAATTACAAAAATTGTAGGGTCACTGTTGGTGTACCTAATGATATAAATATGGAAGGTTATGGTGTATTGTTTACATTTTTGTATAGTATATTGAAATGGATGTTTATTATTTATTTATACAATCCAAAAGTCTGGTGCCTGAAGATGGACGGTGCCAGCGAGGTCAACCCAGAAAGCGGTGGTGAAACGACTTAGACGCGTACCGTGAGGCCTGGTTCTCGTGGTGCGGGAAAAGGACTGAAAGGACTTAGGGGAAGCCATTGCCCAGCTGTGGGAAAGTATAGGCAAAACAAAAATTAAAGCCTATTACTGTCCCACTGCAGTGAAAAGGCATCTTCTCCTGCAGAGAAGGCACGAGCGTTGATCACAACGCTTGCTCCAGAGGGGTCGGCATTTTCAGACTCTTAAGTGTGTGGAAATTTTGATTATACAAGAGACTACGTTAGTTGGGGCTTAACTTTGGCTTGTTCAAGCTGGTTTGCAATTTTTTTTCAGGTTTTGTTTTGCCATCCTACCGGCCAGACTACGCCAGCCAATCTATGCTGTAAAAATTCTCACTGTGAAAACTTAGGTGTAGTGAGCTGTGAATAGTGTCAATCCCTAGCATCATGTGAAATGAAATGTAATTGATTATTCTGTAAATAGGATAAATCGGAATCACTTTTGAACATAAAAAAATATTTTCATATTATAAAATAAGCTAGATGAAGTCGACATTTCCTATCTGACTACTTCTGAGAAGAAATGGTAAACAAGGTAGAATGACACCTCACTCAATGCTCACTTCACCTAAGTTTTTACGATAAGATTCTTACAGAACAGACCGGAATATGTCTCACTTCCTCAATCCCATTTAGCTTTATGAACACTGAACACTTGGGTCGTATTTTTCGGAATTAGTATACAGAGGATCGTCCTATATTTTTCATTAGCAGACACGATGCTGATTCTGTCCTTCTCCTTCACATTATCAGTCGAGTTTACGACCTAGGCACTAAAGTATATTAATTACTAGCTTTTGCCAGCGGCTTCGCCTGTGTACGGGAACGTACCACCGGGATAAAAAGTATGCTATGTGTTAATCCAGGTTACAAACTACATGTGTGCCAAATTTCAACCTAATCCGTTAAGTAGTTTTTGTGTGAAAGAGTAACAAACATCCATCCATCGATACATCCTCACAAACTTTCGCGTTTATAATATTAGTAGGATGTTTAAGAGACATTTTCTTAAGTGACAGCCACTAAATTGAGATATTTGTAAAGCTGTCTTTTCAAGCTAAGTAAATTTCTTGATGCTGAAAAAATTTGCTTAGCTTGATCAATATATCTATTAAAAGTTAAAAATTATATTATTAATAGAATATTACAAAACCATGTATCTATTTTGTATAGTTTACTTAGTTATGTACCAGCTTTGGATAAAACAGTAATAATATTCTAAATTCATTCCAGAATTTATTTATGAGTTTTAATTAAAGTGAGAACAAGCTCGAGCAAAATCATACAATTACCTTATACAGTATTTTATTTTATCTTTGAACAAAGTTAATAAAGAAAGAAGAAACAATTCTATAGGTGTGTGTTATATAGTTCCTTTGTCTGCGTTGATTCATTAGTCCATTTATTATTAGCTCACAATACGTGCAGTACTTTTTGTAATACATTATATTATGCACAATAATCAGTTACGCTTGTTCATTTTGTTGCAAATAATAAAGAACAAAATTCTAGTTAACAATATTTTCTGCATACTTTATTTTCTGCTATCCAACAGTTGTTTTGCTATTTATGTAATTTGTAGGTCTAGGTACCTAATATAATTATTTTGTCACTCTTCTGCCCTTATTCCGATTTATTTGGGGTTGGCACAATATGTTTTGTCTTCCATACTTCTCTATTATTCGTCATATCAGTAGTCACCCCCTTTCTAATTATTTCACACTGTTCATCCATCGTTTCTTTGATCTTCCATTACTTTTTTAACCATCGAAATTTATAGGTACTCATAACTTTCCTTATTCCTCCGCATCACATGCCTATACCATGACCACCGATTTCCACACAACGTTTCGGTTACCGGTGCCACTTTCAGACTGCCTCTTATGTATGTACTTAATTAAAGGTTATTTTTTTTTTTGCACACCGTTCTGTTACAAATGATATACATCGTCAAAATCTACCCATAGCCACATTCGCCACTTATTGCTACGAGAATTGGGGCAAAGAAAAACAAGTATCTTTATGTTTACAGCACAATGTACTCATCATTATACGCATCAAATGTCAGTCAACACGACAAAGGGGCTCCGAACTAACGCCTCGCTTTCATACCCCTTTTCTCAACACATAAATGCTTACTACCATTTTACCACTTTTTTCTGCACGAACTTCACCCTTCGGTACATCGAGATGTATTCATATGGCATAAACTACGTATTCGTGACCAGGTTACACTGGCCTCTATTACAACACAACTAAAATGAAAAGAAGGGTCAATTTATACTGGCCGTTAAAGCTTTCAAGGAAAGGTAGAGATGACCCATTTTTCTCGGTCGTTTTAGGGCCGCCCCTGAAGATTAGTAATACTAGGACGGTCCTTAGAAATATATTCATATGGTTACGAGGATATGAATGTTGAGATCGGTTATTGCTCGGATATTTGGCTCAATAATGTACGTATTTATAGAAATGCGAATATTTTTGTAAGCTCGTTTACAACAATGGGTAGGCTTGTCCTTTAGTATTCGTTTTTATAGAATGACTATCAGCTTTTGTGCTTTTGTTATCCAATATGCTATTTATTAAAGGAATTCGCTATTGGGTATTACGGCGACGAATTAATTAAGCTGATTTGATCTGAGGACAATGACAAGTATTCTATGAACAGTTGGCTAAAATGAAATTGGATTGTGCAACAGTATTAATTAAATAATCGCTGGTAATACACGGTATATAATATACATTTAACAATGAATAAGAACTTGATTTTGTTTTTGTCTCACTGCTAGAAGAGGCACCGGTTCCGTATTAACACTTTCTACCGCTGTCACGGGCCAGTCAGTTGAATAAAACTCCGGCTTATGCCGCCATCTTTTGTTTGGATACGATTTCGAACTCACTGCGTATTTTGTTTTTGTTTAGGTAGCCTACTATAACATAATGTGAAACGTAATTTGAAAAAAATTTACAGTGTCGACCAAAAGTCCATAGGCAATCTCACAAAAATAATAGCTTGACGTTTTATTTGACTTACGTCCTTCTAGTTTCAAGAAAATAAACACATTATCGTCAACAAGTCATTATAGTTCATAATTTCAACGTTATAATATGAGTCAAGATGACCTATCGGTTAAGCGCGTGCAGATAGATGCGTGAATCAGTGAGCCGTGTGTTCAAATCTCACGCAGTACCTCGACTTTTTGGAAGTTTTTACTCGATTGGAAGTAATGAGACAGAAATAAAATATTCTTTATCTTGTTCGCTTTGTTCACACATTTCGTAAACTTACAAAGGTAGATCATAGAAAACTATAAAGAATTCAGATTTCTGTGAGGTAGACATGAGTTTTATGAATAGTTAACTTGATCGGAATAAACGTGGTCGTTTGGTTGTAGTTGTTGGTTAGTGACGTGTGATCTAATAGATAGCGGTATTGTATTTATTCTCAAAATGCAGGCAAATAATAATATTGAGGCGAGGGCGACTATTATTGCGCTGCATAAAAATGGTCTTAATAGAACAGAAATATCTGATGAAACTGGACTGAATATGGACTGAAAATTCATAAATATAATACTCACTATTATATTTATGAATTGCAACTTAAACTTTTATTTGAAATTTTACCTAAGATTATTTGGTGACGTATGGATTAATTCTTTTTATTGATTTTTAAATCCATCATGAGGCCTAAAAGATAAATAATTAGTGTTTATTATTGGATTTATAAATGCAGAGTTTTAATATTTTAATATTATATTGTTATAATTATTATATAAATATTATTATTTATATAAAAATGAAGTCACTTTAGTATTTTATTATAGCTGCCTAATATAACTTTTTTTTTGTTTTAGTGGAATACTGTAAGTCGCTGGATCAAGAGATATGAGGAAGAGGGTAGCCTTGCTAGTCGACAGCGAAGTCGAGCGCCATCCCTTATTAGCGAGGCGCAGCAACGTCATATGGTGGGCGAGTATGAAAAAAATGGTTTCACACCAACTAGACAGTTTGCGGTATTATTCGCCACCTCATTGCAAACTGCTCGCCGTGCCCTCCACGCTGAAGGCTTGCAAAAAACCCTTCTTGACAGAAATACATAAACACGAACGATTACGTTTCGCACGGGATTATTTAGAGTTTGACTTGAATACTACCATATTTTCAGACGAAAAGACCTTCAAATCTAGTCAAAATCGTAGGCTCATAAAAACGTAATCCCTAATACAGATTCAGGTTGAATTACAATTAATATGTGGGGATGGATGAGTGCAGCAGGGCCAGGAGAACTGTCTGTTATTCCTCTAGAAGTATTAGACTGTATCTTGCTCGCACAGTTCATAGCAATGTAGTCCTTAGCATGCCACCGGAGTTTCGAACGTTACTGAAACCAATTTAGGCGAATTTGTTGTTAGCAGGCTCAGGTAAAAGGTTTTCATATAAATCATCCAACTTCAAATCCATCTGAAATGTCAAAGCTACATGAGTGCTTCCAAATAAGTTTTATGCATGTAGGTTTAACAGCAAAAAAAAAACACACATGAATAAAATACCTAGACGGTACTAGGAATTACTTATTCTGTAAGTAAACTCGTGGCTCCGGTTCAAAGATGTTGGGTGAAATGAAACAGCTGATGAGTCCGCGTTTCTCAGTAACTGGTATTTAATAGTTCCAAGTGCACTTTGAACTAAAATCGTGGAACTTACGTTAAGACCCTCTCAACATTCTCATTAATAGAATGCAGGAGTAAGTTCACGGAATGAGAACCTGCAGCTGTATTGGATCTTAATGCAGGGGAGAGTAGGTACCTTGGTTTAAATTAACGGAAATCTGGGAATTGCCGTCAATGAGTTAATTGTAATAACTTATTTACGTAATGATGTTGCAGAGGCTGTAAATCTATGGTGATGGTTCTTTAGCTTCATATTGTGTGCGAGCTTTTATAAGTTGGTAAATTATTCGGTGAAAGGCTTGTTACTTTTGTAGTTCTTGTTCTTTTACCTTTTTTAGATTTATGAAACGAAGTTTTTTTACCGCACTTTATATTTTTTTTTTTTTCTGCAGACACTTTATATGTAGTCTGCGGACTTGGTGAATGAGAGCTTGATCGAAAGAAGTGTAACATTTTGACCGTCACGACCTTTTTGCTATAGTTTATGTTTCTTGTTTTTTTTTCATTTAGTTACTCTAAATTCTTTCATTTATTTCTTTGTGCCTTTATGCTTCTTATTTAATACATAATATACGGCAGGTGGAGCGGAGCCCTAACGGAATGGTATTTTTTTTATTTTTTTTTAACGTTGCCCTACACTATGAATTTCTCCTGTATCGTGGGTGCGTTTACAAACATTTAAACTCACATACACAAACAGCCATACCCGGAACAACGACTTGTAGGTGATACAAATATTTGATTCCGTAGGGGAATCGAACCCGCGACACGCAGCGCAGCAGTCAATCGCGTTGGTTGTTAAGAAATGGCAGGAGCGTTGGCAGTGGGTCGACGACCTACAGAAGATCGCGGGGAAGACCTAGATGAGACTTGCAAGAACCAGGAAAGCATGGCACATAAGGAAGGAGGCCTGTACTCAGTAGTGGGTGATGTAAGGCTGCCAATGATGGACGGCGCGTATGTGTTCCACGCGCGCCTCAAAGAGATATCAGCATAGTTGACGGGGCCCGACAGGGCCGAAGCCTGCCGGGGTAGCGGGATCGTCCGAAAGGGTTACCGCTGCCCTGGTACATAAAGGGCTAAGGAAGGAACACGGTGGGTTTAGTCAGTAAGAGTCTGACACTCCCTTCTGCTCCACCCAGACCGGGAGGGGTCACTTGATGATTTCCCATCTTCAAAAAAAAAATAAAAAAAAAGAATAAACAAAAATAAAAAAAAGGCTGCCAATGATGATGATACAGCCAAATGAACTTTGATCCACCGGTTGGAACAAAGTTCGTTTCGCTGTCATTCCCCACCCCAGTCCTCGACTTTTTTTAATACTTAAAGCTTTAGACTCTTCTACACTTAAATACAATACTTACAATCACATTGTATCTCGGATATGTATGTGTTCGGCATCGACGTCTCTGCTTGTTCACTTTAGGTGTCGAAGAATGGTTATTGAAGTTCGTTGCATTATTGTACATACAATTCAAATTATTTTCGATGTTGATTGATTGGTTAAAATACTTAGTATGTTATGCAAGATACTTCTTGATAAGTATAATCAATTCTGCATGATTATAATATAAGAACTATTTAAGAGTGTCCATGACTACGCTTTGAAATGGGCATATTTTTGACTGACTCTTTGACAGTTCAAAAGTGCGTGAAAGTTTTATTGAAAAAGATGCTTTGGTTTTGAGTTTGATCAATAAATTAATATTTAATTTATATGCATTCCAAAAAAATGCTCTGCCTTCCCAAGATCCTTCATATCAAATTTTGAAATAAGATCTCGCTTTACTTTATTTATGTTTAATCACCATTTATTTTTTATTTTTTTTGTGGCTGGGAAATCATCAAATGACTCCTCCCGCTCTGGGTGGAGCAGAAGGGAGTGTCAGACTCTTACTGACTAAAACCTACCCGTGTTCCTTCCTTAGCCCTTTACGTACCAGGGCAGCGGTAACCCTTTCGGACGATCCCGCTACCCCGGCAGGATGTTTAATCACCATGAGGTACACACTGTTGTAGTTAAAACATTATTTTAACTTTTTTATTTTGTTAATTGTGTTTTGTATTTCACGGACCGTGTCCAAATAAACATTATTGCATCTTTCTATTTATTTTCGCAGTTATAATTATGATTTCTTTAGAGCTTACTGATATTATAGCACAGTAGGTATGTTTCAAGGATTTTAATATAAGATAAAACAAAACATGTTTTCTTCAAATGTTTTAATTTCATTTACTTACACTGATTCAGTTCACTTATCATTATATACAAAAATGTCAATTATCACAATCAAATTAGCGACGAAGATCACAATAAACAATTTCTAATTACACTCAATAAATATGATTTATAATCCATTTTTACTTTTATATAAATTAAAGCGTTCGTTAATGTATTTTACAATAATGAAGAGACAATGCTTTCAGGTGAAACAAATGATAACCCTTAGCTAAGTTTTCCAATTAATCTTGTCACTTTGAAAGTAAAATGATTTAGGAAAATGACTTTTATGATTAATGAGAAGTTTATCATAAATATTATTAGTCCAACTAATACTTGTGAGACAAATGAATACAAAGATTAAATATGTACAGACTGCTATATCTCGCAGTATTCATTTAGGAATGTAAAACTGAACACTGATACTACTGCAGACAAAAGGCCATTTGAAAAACACAGAAGCTTTCACACAAAATATTACGATTTTAATAAAATCAAAATGGCGTAAAGTAATATGGCGGCTGAGTTGTGAGCGGCGCGCGATGCTAGCGCCGATGCGGGGTTGCGCACGCACACACGAAAGTCGTGGTAGTCAGCGCGCGTTATTGCACAGAAATGGACGTGTACACACGCTGAGTCACATTCTGCGACGTCTGCTGCTTGCCGAACACGGAGTGCTGTGAGATACCTGGACAAATATTAGTTACGTTATGTTGTGAATATTCAGTGATGTGTTTTTCGTACGTTGGTCGGGAAACTGGGGGGTCGGCTTCCAGTCCAACCGGATGTAGCTGAATACTAGTATTTTATATGGAGCGACTGCCTATCTGGCCTCCAAGACCCAGTTATTGGGCAATACGATAGATACTTCTTGGTAAGACTGGTCATTTGTGGATCTTTAACGACCATCGACAGCAGGGATCAACGTCTTAACGTGCTTTGCGAGGAAAGGGCCGGCCTTGATATGTACAGATCTATGAACTAACTACGGCAGGCGTAGCTTAACCTGATCGATCAATCCGTGCGGCTGTTATTACCAAGCCACAAGCCTTTCCGAGAAAGGAGATAGTTTTTTTTGTTCGGCGAACAGTCCCACCAAAAATTGTGGCATCTACTAATGAAACGCAGGTTAATTTGTGCCTTATGATCTCTAGATTACAGTGGTAGTAAAAATGTATACTTCTTCTAACGAGAATACTGAGAATTATGATCATAACCTAAAATATCACTAAAATGCTATTGTTTAGTGAGTAGGTTGGCCTCATCGGTATTATAATGTAGTAGAATAGTGCACTGCTCAGTAATAAATAGTAGTGATATAGGGTGTTTTGAACGGTTTATGAAATCAAAAATCACATATGTATTTTTATTACAAAGTATTTTTATTACTATAAGTATATCAATGTCGACGTCAGTTAGTTAGGCAATGTAAGATAAGTCTTTATCTGCCTTAAACATGGTTTAATGGTGTTACAGTCTTATTTAAATACAATGTCCTCATTAGCTATACGGAATATGTATCAATTGCATGCAAAAATAATCATGATGTCAAAATAACAATAAGTAGTCATTATATAATTCAAAATAATACTCGTAGATATACTATAAATGTATGTCAAAGAAATCCTTAATGCCATAGAAACTATGTCCATTCAGCCATTTATACAGCTTGTTTTTAAATGAATTAGCATTATGTATTTATACATGTTAGTTCTTTAGGGATTTGTTGTTTATGCGTACACACATCACAAGGCAGCTTTTAGCATACTTGGCTGATTTAGGATTATCCTTTGTTACAAGTCTGTGTGGATCCTTTGTTGGACGATTGATTACTTCATATGCTTTTTTGAATAATCCCTTATTACCGTAGACAAAGTTACAGATCACGTATATGTAAAGTGCAGGAAGACTTTTAAAAAAATGATTGGCAAGATTCGTCAGAACGAAGTCCGCAAATTGCCCTGACGTACTTCTTTTGTGAAATGAATACTCTGTCTTTATCCGTACTGTTCCCCCACATAATAAGAGCGTAACTTAAAATTGATTCAAAATATGCATGGCATGTAGTAATTGCCGTTTTTACGTTTGTTACGTTCTTTACTTGTCTGAGGGCGTAAGTAAATTTATTAAAGTCTATTTCCTTTCCAATTTAAGTCTTGATCTATGAGTACACCCAAGAATTTGGTTTGCGTTACTTCTTTTAGTCTGTCAATATTAAGCTTAAAATTGTATTTGGCATGTTTCGATTTATTAAATTGTATGTAATTTGATTTATCTAATTTAATTTTTAATGTATATATCTGTAGCCATTGTAAAATTTTGTCGATAGTATTATTAATGTCAATTTCATGATCAGATATTGATTTTTTATCAGATATCACGATAATTGAAATGTCATCTGCAAATAATATAAATGTACGATTAGTCACCAGTGGTATGTCATTTACATATAATAAAAATTATATGGGACCTAATACACTTCCTTGAGGGTCGCCACATTTATTTACCCTAGAGTTTGAACAGTAGGAAGTAAGTAACTTTTCATTTACTTTGTCTACAGCAACGTGTTGTTTTCGATCACTTATATAAGACGAAATCCACTGCAGTGCAATCCTCTTATTCCCAGGATTTCCAACTTTCTCAATAATACGTCATGCGCTACAAAGTCAAAAGCTTGTGACAAGTCGAAAAATATACCTGTTGTTAATTTTTTATTGTTTAAGTTACTCAAGATATTACTCACAAGAGTAAATATTGCTTGTGGTTGACTTGTGCTTTTGGAATCCAAACTGTTCATTTGATATAATATTAAATTTGCTACAAAAGTCGGCAAGTCTCTTGAGCATACATTTCTCGAAAACCTTTGACAGTATGGGAATAGGTGTAATCGGGCGAGAGTTCTTGACGTCATTTTTATTTTGTACAGTGGCTTCACGACTGATGATTTTAGAGCATCAGGAGGAAAAGTACTTGACGAAAACGAGAGGTTAATTTTTTTATATATATATATATATATATTATTGATACTAAATACCTTTTGTTACAATAAGTAGCAAATGTAGGTTACAAAAACAATTGGTTGTAAAAAGGTTTCTGGAATGGTGGTAACCCTGCCTCCTAAGCTAGAGGAAACCTGTGCCTTAGGAGACAAACTAAATATGTCAACAAATTAAATATGTCAAAATTTGGAATTCATTCTCTACTGCATGCTTTAACTATGTTTGTGTTTATTCCATCATAACCTTCAGAGTTAGTGTTGTTTAACACCATTACTTCCTTTTTAACTTCATCTTCAGTCATGGAGCTAAGAAACGTGGAGTTAGAAATTAAAATATAATTAGTGGCATTATAATAATGTTGATTTTTGCATGTCAAGATATTAGTCGAGTCAATAAAATAATAATTATTATATATTAAGGCGACTCAGAGGTAGATAGTATTTCATCTAAACAAGGCGCAGGTCGCTTCATCTCTCATCTTAATACCGTGTCCAAGATAAAAATACTCAAATACCGCACGCTCAAAATTAGGATCTAGATGGTTTGACTAAAACAAACGAATAATCATGCGTACACAAGTAACCGCACATCTGCAGCACTCTCGGACCATGTCTTCGCACATTGCGATGAAATCTTACTGAACAATTGACACAACATCCTTCTGGTGTAAACTATACCATCTAAAAATTCTATATTCATTATAATCCTTCAATTACACACAGGGAAACAGAAATATCAATTTCATGCATTTCGAAAGAAACGGAAAAATTATAATGAATGAAGTGTTGTTGTCACTTGACACTTGTCTTTCTGACAGTGTGAGATAGTGATGCGCCTCGATTTTATTTAACTCATAACACGAGTAAATAAATAATGATAAATAAATAATAATAATAAAATAATTAATGGCTCAAATCCAGTTTCACTCGAGGTGCCACTCGGTGAAGCCGCGATCAGATAAATATCACTAACACTGCCACACTAGTTATAGTTAACTGTCATTCTATAATTCAATAAGAAAGTAGTAAATAAACCAGGAAATAGATATATGTCGTGTAATAAACCGTCAAAATACTGTGATGTATAGTCACAGAATTTTAATAAGAGTAAAAATACATATTCGGTGGGTTAGTGCTGTCAGTTGATCACGTGTTTGTCACATTGACTGTTTATCAGATTGATAGTGGAATGTGAGCAGGAGAAGGCGTTTTTTACAAAGTCGAACAGGGTCAATCTTAGCCGAATGTCACTAACTTAAACCTCAGTCTGCCAATATTTCATGATTCTTTAAGTTTTTTTTGTGTGCGTTTCAAACGTACGACGCTGCTGGGATCTTCGTTTTTGAATTACATAATCGAGACAATTGGTACCTGACCGGTAATGACTGAGTAACATCACTAGAGTCAAACTGACAAGCAACGAAAAACTGCGATCCGTTTCAAGTTGATTTTTAAACCACTTTACGCTACAGTAAAGAAACTTAAATACAGGAGGACCTGCTGCCTCGTCAATTGTACATTTTTTTACTTAATGAAAAAGATTCGGTTACCATCCCGAATTGTAATTAGATATATACTTTCTTTTATTTATTTAAAATCGTTAAAAATGCTTCAATACATGAATTTATGCCATTGACGACCATATCTGGAATTGAATCAATTGAGTGATTTATCAAAACATTTTCTTTTTATTACGATTTCGTGATACACGGTTGTACTTTATTGAAAAATCAACCATTTTAAATGATAAATTGGTTTCTGTTTTTTAAGTATAATACGAATAATAGACGTTACAAGACGTGGGTCCAAAAATAACTATCTCCTTTATTATGTTATAGAAAATTTAAGGAGACTGTCGTCTTTTGAAAAAAAGTAGAATAATTATGGATTTTCTTTAAGATAATTCTGAATTTATAAAAGAGTAACTTACTTAGTGAAAACACCACGGTCGTTATGGTTCCGTATCCTCTCAGCCAGTGCGTCGAGTGACACCGGGCTTACTTCTCTCAGTCCATAGTATTGGGTAAGGTTGTACTCTATTGCCCAGTGAGCCTCCCCTCTAATGTTATTTACATCTAAGTAATACTGAGTGTAATCCAAAACCTGTAGAAAAAAAAAATGTTAGAATATTGACAAAAGAATACCTATTCTCATTAAACATCATCACCTGCCCAGCCTTTTTAAACAATATGGGGGTCGGCTTCCAGTCTAACCGAAAGCAGCTGAATACCAGTATTTTACACGGAGCGAATGCCTATCTGGCCTCCACCTATCTGCAGTATTACCTAGTAACTGGTTTGTGGAGTCTTACTAAGGGGTATCCCCCTAGGTAAGACTGGTTGTCAGACTTTCGGACTTCTGACGATTCTATTGTCATTACACACAGTTACAATGCACAAATGTAGAATTTTCTAGAAAAATAAATTGTGTAAAGGTCCTCTGCAACTTGGTTTCGGCCCCTGGTACGCCTTCCAAAGGTCCGGGACCCCAGGGTCCCGAGATATGTCAATGACATTTTTAAATAATACGAGAACAAAAATAGAAAAAAAAAATTAAGCACGGAAGTAAATGTAAAATGTAAGCACATTAATAATTTTCCATTCAAAGAATTGTTAATCTGATCTTATTACGAGGTAGTTATTAGGAACTGTAGTTAATCTGTTCATAATTATGTTAAGAGAAAATAAACCGTACCTTTCCGGTATTAGAGTCGAACTTATAAAGTCTTAATCCTGGATTTGAAGTACTGCCAGCACCTCGTGGAGTGACCGAAGGGGCCAACAATGCCCAAGATACTGGCCGACCTGTAGACAATTTTGAAAAGAGTTAAATGAATAGTGAAACTTGAGAGAGGCCTATGTCCAGAAGTGGAATGCTAGGTGATTAATGGCAAAGAGAAGAATTTATTTCTTCAAGGTGAACATTTAATGAGGCGGCGAGCCTCCTTGCCGGATTGCCGGCATGGGATCTGGAGGCCGAAGTCCTCGCCCACATATGGGAGTGGCGAGAGGAGGCAAAACGCCGGGGCGTTACTCCGCTGCCGCGAGAAATCACGGCACAGCGGACAGAGCTCCGGCGGGATCTCATAGCGGCATGGAGAGTGCGATTGTAGCAACCCAGCGCTGGGCACGCCACAATTGCGGCAATAAGTCCCCTCTTTGAAGAGTGGCCAGAGCCACTCTTCAAAGAGGGGACTTATGGCGCCACGGCGCCCTCACCTTCCGTCTGACGCAGGTCCTCACCGGAAACGGTTGTTTCGGGAGGTTCCTGTTCAGGATAAAGCGGGAGGAAACGCCCGGAGGACACGGTGGAGCATACGGTGGAGGTCTGCCTGGCTTGGGCGGGGCCCCGCCGTGTCCTCGTGGCGGCGATCGGCGGCGGCGACCTCTCGCGTCCGGCCCTCGTCCAGGCCATGGTACGGTGCGAGAGTGAATGGGAGGCCGTCACCTCCTTCTGCGAAGCAGTAATGCTCGCGAAGGAGGAGGCGGAGCGCGTGAGGGAGAGGCAATCGCTGCACCCTCGCGCACCTAGCCGTCGCAGGAGACGCCCTGAACGGGAGTCAACAGCCGACTCCCGGCCACCGTAGGCGCGGGCTTGCGGGCGGCGAGCTATGGGCAGCTTGCCGCCCGGTAAGGACCAGGCCCGGGTCGACGGCGCGTTATGTTCCACGCGCGCCTCAAAGAGATGTCAGCACGAACTGACGGGGTCCGCTAGGGCCGATGCCGCCGGGGCTGCAGGTTGTTCGAAAGAGATACCGTGGCCCCTGGCACAGGCAACTGAAGGAACACGTGTGGGTTTTGTCAGTAAAAGTCTGACACTCCCTTCTGCTCCGCCCAGAGCGAGAGGGGTCATTTGATGATTTCCCACCCAAAAAAAAAAAGTGAACATTTAATTATTATGAAATACCGACAAAACCTTCCTTTGTAAAATTTCTACATAATTCGCTGCTAGTGATGGCGTTAAACAAGTAGCCAAATTCACGGCTGAGTCCATTTAGATTGCAATCGACACGCCAAGAAGATAAAGAGTATTCTATTCTTGCATAGAACAACGATTGAGTCCAGAGTTAATGCAAAAATATTTTATGACATAGACAATGGCTTGATAATGCAATGCCTTGTTAGTGATAGACTAAGAGGAATTACAATATAATTTCAAATAAAACTGCTTTTTCTGTAGAGGGAATCTTAAACCAAACATATTCAGGCCAGTCTGTTACCAGCTTTTACTCACCTATTTTTGGAAGAGTATCTGAATACCTGATGAATAAAATTCTATCTATCAAACAATCAATCTGACCAGCCTTTTTCCAACTATATTAGGGGTTGACTTCCAGTCTGACCGGATGCAGCTGAATACCAATATTTTACATGGAGCGACTACCTATCTGACCTCCACAACCCAGTTACTGGGTAATACGATATCCCTTGGTGAGACTGGTTGCCAGACTTTCGGGCTTCTGAATACCAGTTACGCCGTTCAAAGATCCACGAATGACAGCCGGGAGCAACGGCTTACCGTGCTTTAGAGGCACGGAGAGTTACGGCATGTAAAGATGGTCACCCATCCACGGGCCGACGGCGGCAAGCGCTGCTTACCCTGATCGATAGATCGATCATGCGGCTATTATTACATATCCACGTGCCCCTCTAAAATTCCATCTATCAATAACATAAATGGACTCTAATATATTGTCCCTCCGTTTCTGAGTCATAAAACTAATCTCACAATTCAGCTTTTCCGCAGTTCACTAAACAACAAAGAGCGTTCAAAAATGGAGCCGATGCCCTAGATCTGCACAACACTGAGAAAAGGTTATGAAAGCTTCTAGCAGATAGGAAAGAGATAAATAACATCATAATATTTTTTACGGCACAAAAGAACGGTATTTTATTATTCATATCTATTGTAGCACAAATGTTGCTGGCAACTCGAGAAAATTTTATTTCACTTACCCTTTATACGTCAAAGGGGATAGTTGTTTCAATATTACTCAAGGAAATTAAATAATAATATATTACGTTAACTATAACTGTTTCGAGTATCTTTATTGCAACAAAGACAACAACTTTATTACGTTTTATAAAATGAAGAAACGAATTCATATTATTGTGTTCAATATTAGGTCCTTACCTATGAAATTGGTGATTTTTGATGATGTGAAGATCGATATGTTTCATTCTATTTAGAATTCCAAATTCTTTTATAAAAAATAATTTTATAATATAGCATGACATAATGCTTTTCAAAATCAGCTGTTCATTCATTTTCCCACCGTTCGATTTTTTTTAACATCGTTGTTTCTGTAACCATGGAAAAATCGAAATTGCGCGCTATTTTCGAATACGAGTTCCGAGTAATATTTCTCTAGTACCTATCTACTTCTACAATTCTAAGGTATGACAATTTTTTTTATCCTGGCAAGGCCAAAACTAATTCAGAAAAGTCTCCAGACCCCACTAAACGACCACAAAGGATATTGCACAACACAACACCGCAAACGAATGTGTAATAGCCGTTTATTTCTATTAGCCCACAAGGTAGATAATGCTATCAATCCTTATAATCCCTTAGTCCTTTTACGATGCTCCAGGGAAGTTTAAAGGGTAGTGTTTCCTTTAGTGAGAACCACGCACACACTTACGTCGTGGGGAACGGACAGAATAACTTTCCTGTCTGTTAATAACAATTATACTGAGCTTACAATTTTATTCCCATCTGCTGGGCGTTTTTGTTAATTTTCGGTTGTTCTTATTGATTAGTTTTTCTTTAATTAAGAGGTCCTCTTCGATTGGCGATACTGAGCCATTTTATAAGTTCGTATCGAGTTGAGGAAAGTTTCCCTTTGGACTGTTTGTTGAAGCTGTGAGTTACGATGATGATTATAAATACAGAGTTAAATTAAATTAGCTAGCGAAACTCCGCAGACGTTATGGGTATCGATATCTAAACACAAGAAAGTAGATTAAAAAAATATTTGATGATTTTTTGTTTGGGGTCAACGACCGCTGGTAGTGTAGTTACTTATCATTTAAGTATGAGTTAAGAAACGAAACTTATTTTTGTTTTGTCATGTTTCCCTTCACGTATGTGTTGTTCAAACAAAAAAAAAAACTGATGTTTAAGCTGATATTTTAAGTAACTATGTTACCAGCTGTCGTTGATCCCAATCCTCCCTACTAATAATATCATAAACGTAAAAGTTTGTATGGATGGATGGATGGTTGGTTGGATGGATGGATAGATAGATGGATGTTTGTGACTATTTCATGAAAAAACTACTGAACGGATTTGGATTTATTTCTCTGATACTTAGTGGTACTGCTTGAACCTTCATATACGTCTTGACTATTATCTTCCTTTATTTACTTATTTGCACGATCAAGTTTGTTCGTCGAAAATGAAGCGACTTGTGTAGTTTTAACAGGTGTATATTGTAAAACGTTCGTTAACAAAGATTCGCCATGGCCATGGCGATTGGTGGTTGGCGGTTCGCAAAAGAAGACATCAAGGTTGTGACGGAGGCGCGAGTGAACGAAAGACTTAATGTGAATGACCGAATGCAAGCGTCCGAAGGAATGACCGAATTCGATGATTTTCTTTCTTCCCTCATCGATAGATTGCGCCTGTGCCGCGTCCAATATGTTGTTGCGTCTGAGTCTCGTGTAGATGGCGTGGACAACTTAAAATATATCATTTTGGTGCCACTAACCTTCACTATAAATAAGTCTGAACGTGTCAGCGTGTCGATGCCCGTAGAACTGGCCAGCGATCACATCGCTGAACGCCCGGATGACATGCACCAGGTGCGCGTTCGCAGTAGGAGTCAGTTCCCCCCCACCTGCCGCTGAAGAACTGCCCGCATTATGCCGCTCTTCCACTCCTGGGCCGGCGTGGGCAACTAGGTAGACCTTTGGAAGAAGATAGTTATTAGAAACAGGTGAGTGGGACATGTAGAAAATCGGAACTATTGGTCCAACTTCGAGTTTTGGACCGGATTGGTAAATCAAGACCAGACTGGAGTCTGGATATGTGCCCGGTTGACGGGAATTGGCTCACAGCACATGGGATTTAAACATAACTGCCGAAATGTCGGTGTACTATAGATACACCTGTGCCTAGGCGTAACGTTGTGTTATGTTTGAATTAAAACCTTAATTTGATAGAGTCTGTAAAAATTAAGATTCGCAATAAATCACCCTCGATCCACAGAAAGTAGTTATTATACCTGTTAGATGGCACCATTAGTCTTACCATTTCATTTCTTCTCCTAGCTTTACTGAGGACCTGTTCCAGCCACTCCCACTGTTGCCTGCCTCTGTGAGGACCATCAGTCCTGGCAGCACCGCCTGCCCACAGCACGCTGTTCAGGACCACGATCCTCAGCCTGCTGTGGGATTGTTCTATTGTGTAATATCCACCTGCAAACAAAGTTTACATCAGAATCGAGAATTGATAAAGATGATAAGACCAACAATGGTCAAAAATGTGTACTGGCTGAAGTAGAAAAAAAATAAGATGAAGACCAACTCAAACGGCTTCAATCAACAATCAACTCAGCCTACAGCAGTTCATTGCTCAACTCCGGCCTCTCCTAAGTTGCACCACGATACCCAGCTCTCCACCTTCTGCATCCAGCCTCAAAAACTAAACTACTGTAACATAATATGCTACCTAAAATATCCAGGAGATACTTTAGTCAGTTTGAGAGATCCTTGGCAGCCAGCCCAAACTTGCTTGAATAACAACACAGCACTTTTTTCGTATACATATTTCAATAATAAGAGCACAGAATTAATAAAAAATATACCTAGTACTTACTAGATTCAAAAGTCTGTAATGCTTCGGTAGGTAACCACTGCATCCACATGTCAACAAGCTTCTTAGAAGGTGCAGGGTCATTGTGTCCTAATGCTGGGAAGACGAACTGACTGCTAAATGTCCTGCTCAGAATATCTGTGACGTTCCTCACGGCTTCCAGCTTTATTTCCTCGCTTAGGTGCTCCATTGATGAGGAGAGGATGTCCCTGGTGGAGGAAATATGTTTATTAATTTTACTGTGCCATGATACCTATCATTACTTCATACGTGGTTCTGCAGGAGATGCGGTAATTAGTACTGCTAATGAGGCTTAGTGTAAATTGACGAAGATACAGTAGCCTCCAAAAATGTCAACTAGTTTTGCCAAATTAATTATTTATTACTAATATTTAATTATTTAATTAGGGCCATATTAATTATTTAATTAGGGCCACATTACGATTTAAAATTCTACTTTCAAATGTTTGAACTGCACACTATAGCGTCTTTATTAACTAATTCAACCTATGACTTATCACAAAAAATAATCAAGTAAACCCTCAGGAGCACCTGATTGGCCATGGTACGGAGCGAGAGTGAATGGGAGGCCGTCACCTCCTTCTGCGAAGCAGTAATGCTCGCGAAGGAGGAGGCGGAGCGCGTGAGGGAGAGGCAATATCTACACCCTCACGCGCCTAGCCGCCGCAGGAGACGCCCTGGACGGGAGTCAACAGCTGACTCCCGGCGCGGGCTTGCGGGCGGCGAGTTATGGGCAGCTCGCCGCCCGGTAAGGATCAGGCCCGGGTCGACGGCACGTTGTGTTCTACGCGCGCCTCAAATAGATGTCAGCACGAACTGACGGGGTCCGCTAGGGCCGATGCCGCCGGGGCTGCGGGATGTTCGAAAGAGATATTGTGGCCCCTGGCACAGGCAACTGAAGGAACACGAGTGGGTTTTAGTCAGTAAAAGTCTGACACGCCCTTTTACTCAGCCCAGAGCGGGAGAGGCCATTTGATGATTTCCCACCCAAAAAAAAAAAGGAGTACCTAATTATTTTTTTATTTTAAACCATAATGTGGCATCATAGCTGATGTAGAAAAATATCAACTAACATTTGGAAGCCACTGTAGATGGTCACTCATGCGTAAGGCACAAGCTTATATTAACTTCTAGTGTCATTTAGTATCTCAATGTACTTAAGACAGAGCTTGGAAAATCGTCGTTCCTCAACAATAATGGAAAGAAATGGAAGAATAAGACGTTACCTCAAATGTCAGTCAGTGGTAAAGCAGTACATACCCAGTCCACAGCACAAACTCCAAGGTGTCAGGATGCCGCTCTGCCATTAGAGCGGCGGCGCTTTGTATCAGAGGCCAGGAGCTATCACACGTGTGGTCTCTATGGCGGCCATTCCGGTGACTGTGCTCATTGTTGCCGCGGTTGTGGCGGCAACCTGGCGAGAAGGTGGAAAATTATAGAGGATGTTGGAGATGAATTGGGATGGATTAGATATGATTATGAAATAGGTAGCAATGGAATAAATGGGGCTTCTACGGTCGAAACATGCCTGGCGGAATTAACGACACCAATCTTCCGTCGCGTAAAACATACAACATTCCATACAAATATCCCACACTGTAGACATTTTACTGTAGATGCGTTACTACCAAAGTAAATCATAAATTACACGACGGATGATCAGTGATGTAAATTCTGTTGAAGACGTGCCCTTAGCCTTTTGTCTACCTATAATCATACGTAAAAGCATGCAAAAGATGGTACAGTAACAGTGATGATCTCAAATGTGTCATCCTGCTTTTCAAACTATAGTGGCAAACAAAATAACATTAATAATATGACACATTCTAACATAATTTGCCTAGCCTTTATCCAATTATCTAGGGGTCAGGTTCCAGTGAAACTGGATGCAGCATACCAATATTTTACATGGAGCTACTGCCTTATTGAACCCAGTTACTGGGTAATACGAAAGAATATACACATTCATGGATAAGCATAATCAGCCTATAATTTTCCCACTACTGGGATACAGGCCTTCTCTATTTGAGAAGGAGTGGACTGTAATCTACCATGCAGGCTCAGTGCGGATTGGTAGATGTTCATGATTAACTAATTATTCTCCCTGATTACCCTGATTCAACAAATATCGGACACCAATGAATAATTCGGAAATGTGCACGAAAATAAAACATACAGCGTTGACATTCATCAGAAATAACTCGATATAATTCACTATTACGTTCACTATCGTGTGTTTTATGAACGCTCACGGCTCTATGTCAGCGAACAAAAATAATAAAGTCATCAACATAAAACAACGGAATCCGTTTCATAAAGTACCTCTATGTAACTCCTGGGAGTTGTGAAACGGGTCATAATGAAGATCTGTGATGTGCCAAAAGTACCCTGGAACAAAATTATGGGTTAGTTTTTCTAGCAAGCCTGTAGAAGTTTTGCTTCCGTTATAAAAGTTGGTGTGGTAGTTTTTTGTCTTGTTTATTTTTGCTTTGGAGGAAAAAGATTTTGTGCACGGGTTGTTCTTCTCAACTTTATTTTTAGAATTAATTTGTCAGTGTTCTATGTAGCAGCATGATCGCTTTAGTATGCTTCCTTTATTTATAAACAACTTCAAAAACGAAAGTGGTTGTTCATGCATCGTGTATTTTTTTTTACTAAATATAAACTGATTGATTTAATAGAAAGAAAGAAAGAAAATACATTTATTTAGCACAGAGTAAAAGACATACAGTAACTAAGATTTTTAGCAACATAGGCTTTTTGTACACAGACGTTTTTCCTCAGTGTTGCACGATCGTTAGTGTTGCTTTAAGCTTGTTGATAGACACGTTTTTTCTACGGCGCGGTTTATACGCCGTATCGTAAAGAAACCGTGCCGTGTACAGTAAGGGTCAAAAGTGGAGTGACAGTGTCACGAAGAAATAGATTGACACTTCTATTTAACTTACGACCTTCTTCTAATGAATTAGTTAATTATTCTAGTAATTTCTATACTATAGACACACACTCTCACATTCGTTTGCAACTGATTGTAGTTCATAAATTCAACCATTAGGTTAAATGGCAAGATAGCCTAGCGGTTATCATACGTCGATAAGCACGTTCATGCGTAGCGAGCCGTGGGTTCGAATCTCACACGCGAATTTTTTTTTAAATGTTTTTATAATAATCTACTCAAATAATCACGCTATTGAATATAGTTCCGTATCATGTTCGCCTTGTTCACATAATTCGTTAAACTTTATGATTATAACCACAGAAATTTAAATAAATAAATTATAAGGTAGACAGATGCAGTTAACTTACGACTCATTCACCGCGACTAAATAGAACGTTATTTGTTTTTGGTTGGTGGTTATTGTAGATTAGGGGCGTGTGTTTAATCTATTAGCGGTGTTGTAGTTCATTTTGAAATGCAAGGAAATTTAAATATTGAGATGTAAGCAGATATTATTGCAACGCGTAAAAGTGGACTTAATATTATATCATAGATATTTGATGAAACCGGACTGAGTGTGAGTATTATTTTATCGATTTTTTTCCTAATTAAAGTAGAACTGCTGATCCTTTTAGTTATTTTTTTAAACGTTTCATATTTATCATAAGGCCTAAATAGAAGAAAAAAAAATATTGATGAATATAAAATATAACATGAACATAAAAAAATAAATATAATATGTAACATTTCTATTTTCAAAATAATTTTGTTTCAAATTGGTAATATTCGTATTTTGCTAGTAGCCTAACAGTACTCTTTTTTTTGTTTAAGAGAACTACCTACTGTGAGTCGGAGGGTCAAAAGATGGCCCCAGCTAGTCAGTGAATAATGAAACAAGTGGTTTCATACCAACGAGATATTTTGCCGAATCATTCGACACATCTTTACGAACGAAAACAAACGAAAACCAGCTTTTTGAGCTCGTTTTCGTTTCGCCCATATTTGATTGAAAAACATAAACAAGAACGTTTACATTTTGCGATGCAGCGATGGGAGGCACGGAATGAGAGATCTGATGAGCAGTTGAAGTTGCATTGTATGGAAATATGGGAACTTTTAAGAGGAACAGATATATGTTATATTGTTGGATTCATGCGCCAGCGTTTACTTGATAGCATTGATAATAATGGGGATTATACAAACAAAATATTGGGTTATAAATTACAAATTGATTTTAGTAATATTAAAATAATATTGTGTCATATCCGTAATAAGGATTATTTTAAGGTTTAGTTTCAATCTCCTTTTCATAATGAAAATGAATACTTAAGCTATAACCGCAATAAGTCCTAATAAATACGATTTGTTAGCTTTGACGTTTGAGATAGGAAACTAAAGTTAAAACGAACGCACTGCCAGTAAACAAAAAGTAGTACTACTGAGTAGTTTAATTGTATTGTGACAAGGAGTTCACACTTTTTTATTTACGTGGGTAGATTTGCTAGTTGTGATTTCTTAGAGTACCCACACACATCAGTAGTTAAAGCACAATATTATTATGTTACAATATTTTAAGTCTAAGGTCGTAGTTCACTGATTACCTGCTTTACTTCAATAAATTGTTCTTTATGAGAAAATAAACTGTTTTGGCTAGAAGTTTTTTTTTTTTAGTTTATATAATTACAACGAATAAACATTTTGAAATCATACTTATAAAACATTTTTATTTTAACCCCGTATTACAATAGTAATATAATAATGAAAATAAAATAATTATTACATTATGATTCTTGTTTATTAATCTATAAAAAACGAATAACAAAATAACCAATAAAGTTTATTGTTGGAAAACAAAAATAAAAGTCCCAACTCGAGATTGGAACCCAGACCTATGCGTTCAATAACCCAACACGTAAGACTACCAGCTATCGGTACTTGATGTAATGAGTTCAATTTTAGCAATAGTATGAACCAACCAAGATCATACGTAATTATGTAGCCTGTAGACGGTATGTTTTTTGTTTCGTTCGACGCCAGCCAGTGTGCGAACTCTGTGTTGATACATCACTTTATGCACACAGACGTAGGAACGGCCTTTACCGCGCGTTCACAGCAATACAGTCCTTAAGGTGATACTACATTAATGACCGCGATCGTACAAAGGACCTTAGGGTGCTGTAAATACTGTGTCCGGTTAGTGGACGGAAGTCGATTGCAAACTTAATTAAAATAACATTGAATATCCGGAAGTGCTTGGCACGCCACTTGCAGGTTTCAGATTAAAAAATGTGTAAAAAGTAACTAAAGTTAGTTCCGTGTAGAATAAAAGAGATATTACGTTACGCTTTTCGTTTGCTTGTCCCAAACCGTTGTGATTTCTTGGTTTAAGTAATAACACCCATATGCCAAATTTCAGGCCTCCAGTAAGTGAAGAAATCAATTCCCGTAATTAAAAACATTTAAAATCTAGTCGCAATCTCGTCTTAGTGACTTTTGAGCGGCGATTTTTTTTCCGTTAATAGTATGGTGCTGTATGCCGAGACAGAGGTTTTTCACCTAATTCGGCTACAGATGCTCCCATGTTGTATTATTTTCATTATAGACTACTTTATTTTTAAGCAATACAGTTGGTTATAATGTTAATATTTTTGGTGTAAATAAATAAATTATTATTTTAGTTTATCAATGTCAAAGTGTAGGGAAATTAGAGGTATTTTTAACTGATTGAGACTGTGATCCGACTGTGAACATTCTTAAAATTACGAGAATTGCCCCTCTGATTACCTGCATTAAGTAATGAGTAACATCCAAATGCCCAATTTCAAGCGTCAATTTAATAAACGTGCATGCTGTTATCTTCTATAGGTAAAGGAGACCTACGTACGTTACAGATAAATAAAGGGCTTTGAATATTGTGTATATCTTTTGTTGGAGATCCAAAATAAATATAAGCTCTGCAATATTCTTAAGAACAACAACAACAACATAAAATTACACTTATAACAAAACATTCCGTTCCCAAAAACAACAACAACATAAAATTGCAATTATAACAAAATATTCCTTTCCCAAAAATAGGCTTTATCCAATTATTCCTTATAAGTTTTTAGCCCATAAGTTTTATCCCGAAAAAATGTCTTGTCACGAGAGAATAGAAAGCTGACAAGCCAGACAGATTGGACGGATATAAATGATTGATAGATATATAAGGCGGTTTTGATATTATTATGAAATATATTATATTGCGGTACATATATTTCAGCCCTCGTTGGCCTAGTAGCAAGCAAGACTGTTGGGCTGAGGTTCCTAGATTTAATCCCTGTCACGTGTTCTTGAATTTTTTACTCCTTATGAAGTTTTTAAGAGTAGCCCGGAGTTCGGATATGTGCTCTGATAGTGGAAATAGACTCGCGCCCTTGATATGACGTTAGACCATTTTCACTAATACAAGACGACATCTAAATAAATGCCAAAATAAAGCGCGCTGTTGCATTTTCAACGCTTGATTCAGCGCTGAAAGTTCAAAATCCATTGCGTACGTGTCATCTAGTATTACTGAAAATTGGAAAATTAATTTAAAAACTGTTGATGTGGTTGTACTATACACCCCTTACCCACTGCCTTCTCTATCGGAGAATTCAGGCTTGAAGCTACATAATATTTGATACTGAATGAACACAGCTGAACGTATGAGAAAGATATGTTAAATTGAGTGGGTTGAACTCAATGACCCCTTGATTGATAGCCAAGGCATAGGGCCTTGGCTATCAATCAAGGGGTAATGAATTATTAATATGAAGATTAAATCAGATTAGTCCAATTTGTTTCTATTATAGTAGAACATAACGATATGTAAAGTTATTACTTAGACATTCGACCTTGATAATTTTAAAACTTTTTTTAACAAACGCAAAGACTGATTAATTTCAATTATTTTCACTTGAAAATTTATTTAATTAATTTTGTCAGAAAAGACATTGACAAAGATAAAAATAATGAAGAAGATTAATTTCAATTAATTTTAGTGAATGAAGTTAATTGAAGTTGGTGGAGAGGGTATGGCCCTTTCACTTCGAAATGATCCGAATAAGCTTCGACTAAATAGAAATTCAGCCTTAACAAATCCCTTCTTCTGCTGAAAAAGGATTGTAAGGTCGGAGTTGAATTTGATTTCCAATTCAAATGTCCTTTAATATTTGTGTATTTTGCCGTTTTTTCTCGTTTTTTGAGGTAAAGTAATCCGAGTTGGAATATTGATTTGTATCTACTAGGTAATGGAGTTACTAATTTGATTAAATAACAAGATAGTTTCTACTCATAAAAACGCAGTCTGTCGTATAAAAACATAGTTTTCACTTTATTAAAATTGTACGCGTTCGATGCGGAACTACGATTACCTTGGCTACTACGGCGTAGTACTTGTAGCAAGGCGTCAGCTACGGCGTTAGCAACCAAGACGATATTGTTGCATCTCTTGTAAAGTTCGTTAACCCGTTTTTCGTTAGTTTTCACATTTTTATAAGCAAGATGACGCACCTTGCTTATGACTTCATTATTATTTTAAATTCTGAATGAAAATAATTCAACAGCGTTGGTAAAGTAATTCTACTAACATATTGAAATATTTTCCGGAACCCATAACAGATTCAGTAAAACGAAACGGTATATAAATTTTCCTTTTTTGGGAGGTGAATTGCTTCATTAAGAATTATTTGAATTCTTGGAATTAAAGTTTTTAATGTAGACCTTAATTATTACTATAGTTTTAAGTGTACACGTAGGTAACTAGCAACCAGCTCCTGCTTCGCTCGGTTTTTACGACTTGACACATCGAGGCTTAGTTATTGTACTTAGGTTTAATATTAATGTACATATTATACAATAAAACCTTTCGGAATAAATTATCTAAATGATGGTGAAAATCGTATCAAAATCCGTTGCGTAGTTAAGAAGATCAACGCGGTCACACAGAAAGACACGAAAAACTACTTTAATTTATAATATACTAGCTGATCCGGCGAACTTCATATCGCCTCAGAATCAATAAATGTTGCATGAGAAAATTAATTATTTTCTCTTTTTTTCGTGATTGTTTCCCATGTTTTAATAGTTAGTCTGCTATTTAGGGTGGAGACAAATCCAACAAATCAAAGATCATAAAAATCGGTCCAGCCGTTCTTGATTTATAAATGGTGTAACCAATCCGACTTTGTTTTATTTATTTAGATGTACTAAAGTAATTTTCAGGGGATGGCCTCCATGGAGGAGGCCACCACTCGCTGAGGGGTCCATATTGAAATATGTAAATGTAATTGTAAATTGTTTTGAAAATTAAATTTGTTTAATATTTTAGAAATCTATATATGTATAAGGAAAGTAATTATTTTATTAATTTAGAAACTATTTGTTATGCGATTGTAACTTTATAATCATGATATGAACTGTATTAATTTTGTTATTTTTATGCATGTGGAAATAAAGAGGTTATAATAATAATAATAATGACCGACCCACTATATCCACCCAAACCCATAGCCCAGTATACCTATATATTGTTTCCATGTTCTGCAATAATCCTGCACCAACCGGGGATTGTGTTTGAGTGCACTTGCATGGCGCATACAAGGATAATCGTCGGTTGGTGCCTCCTCATCATTTAGAATTGTGTAAAGGGCTTCTGCGAGTTGACTTCGGCCCCTAGTACGCCTTTCAAAGGTCCGGAACCCCAGGGTCCCGAGATATGTCAAAGACAACTAAAATAATAATAATAAAGTAATTTTCAGACTTACCAATCTTAGCATCGGTGAGGTTCAGCCACAGCAGGCTCGTGATGTAAACAACGAAGTTACTTAGATTCATATTACAGTGTTACATGACGCCGGTAGGCCGCGCTATGTGTTCCCTCTGATTGACTTCGTCCATCACATCGCCTGCGGAAGAAAATGTTCATTTAGTAGACACAGTTTTACTTTAGACTAACGATACATTCAACCACTTTATATTTATTTATAGTGGCAAGTCTTGGCTGCTTGGAATTGAGATAATTTTGTTTGTCATATAAAACAATAACTTTTGATAATTTTGCAACATAAAGTATAGTATTTTTATCTCACGAAGCGACGTGCGTTTTACTTGTGGTTACCGAGTGCATAAATACGCTGTGAATATGTGTGTAAGCGTATGAGCTCGCGGTACCGTCCGAAACAATAATGGTAAAGTCGAAAATGTGTGTGTTATGTTCTGACGCTACTTGTCGTCACGCACACATTCACAGCGTGTTTGTACACTTGGCTACCACAAGTAAAGCGCGCGTCGCTTAGTAATATAAAAATACTGTAGTAGGCATTATCAAACGCACATCAGACGTCACAATTTGTCATTGGCAGCGCCTTTATGTCGTAGCATTAAGGGTGATTATCCTAGTGTTAGTGTTGTCACTGATGTGTTGGGTTGGCACTACAATTTCAAAAAGGCCATAATCGCATTAAAATATTAAATTACATAATACACCTTACTTTTAGAAGTAATAAACCTAATTATAGGCAAAGGTTGCGTTGGTTAGGTACTCAGGTCATAGCATAAAGTATTTTTTTCTATTAGGAATCTTTTTAATGATAGTCTGGCTTATAGTAATTGAGGTCTAGAAAATAAATTATTACAGCGATTTCCAATCTGTTTGTAAATCATGGTGAGTTACTCATGCCCGGTCACCGCTGCGGTCAATGTTAATGCTACGGTTACACTGTCGCGATAAGGCGAACTACACTGCGCGCGCTCTCTATCGCACACCACTGCACGTCTCATCTTGCTGTACAACAGAGAGTGCGCGAAGTGTAGGTTGCGTTATCGCGACAATGTAGCCGTAGCATAGAGGGCAAAAGTGGGTGTCTAGACTCCAGACTAATATGTCATTAGGTTGGGTAGCATTAACCACCTCTATTACAATGATAGCATCACCCTGTAATCATTTTTGCTATATTATTATTATCTAAAAGGGTTATGTAGTTTTTTGTAAAGAAATTTGATTATCATTTTGATTTGAAATAAGCTGGGTTTTGTTTTGCGTTTACGAACGTCATCGTCTTTGCGTATAATTATAATTATAATAAATGTATACAAAATATTGTAAACTAGTTTAAAAGAGTAACGGTGGAGTTTTTTGCCCATTCTTCTCTATACGAAACCCTTACCTTTTGGAAGGGGCGACTAAAATCAATTCTATTTTATTGTAAATTTTGACATTGAAATGTGTCATTTATGTGCCTATTTGAAACAAATACTTTGACTTTGAAACAAACTTTTACGGGCACATACCTACAACCATACCTAGAATAACTTTGTGTAGGACATTTCAATATTTATTTTATATGCCAATATATCATCATCATCATCATTTCAGCCGAAAGACGTCCACTGCTGGACAAAGGTCTCCCCAAGCACCTCCACTTCGACCGGTTCTGTGCTTCTCACATCCAACGGGTTCCTGCGGCCTTCACAAGGCCGTCGGTACACCTTGTGGGGAGCCTTCTAACGCTACGTCTTCCGGTACGCGGTCGCCACTCTAGAACCAATATATGTGTATATCTAGGTAGCAACTAGTAGACACAGCAAAAGCCAATCGAACCGCCAAAATATTGTCTTCCGTTCATTTTATTTTCTTCCCATTCTCCGATCAATGAAAATCCGGCCAGGATCACTTAGTAAAACATTTACAACAATCCGCTTTACGTTACCCCCACAAAGTAACCAACTAATCGTTTGTAACAGGACTAATAAAAGTTCCTCCTTAAGCTAAAACAAAGAAAATAATATACCAAAGAATATCTGACGGTAAGAAAAATAAAATTCCTTTGCCTTGTTTTTTTTACCTTTTTTATGTTTAATAGAAACCGAACTACGTATTTGCTGAAGTAACCGCGGTTCAAGTCAACAATGACCGGCCGAGGTTCTTTTATTTGAACAGCTGCGTAATGCTGGTAAAGAGTGGAAAAGGTTGTAAGTTGTGGTTGGTTCAGTTGTGTTTTTATTTTGGGAAATTATAACTAGGTTGTATGTGCTTATGCTTTTATATTTTTTTTTAACTTGTAAACTTTCTAAATTATAACCCGCCCTTCATATTTTTCCTTTATATCCTTACCAACCCGCACTGGGCCCACGTGGTGGATTACAGGCCACTCCCTCTCACTGAGAGAAGGCTTGTGTCCCAGCAGTGTGACATTATACGATGATCATGCTTTATATTTTTGGGAATTGCTTTCAGTTTCGTAAGCGTAGTGATAATTGCCTACTAATGTGTGAGAAAAATCCTTTGGAATATCGTGAGACGGTCTAATCTTATAATACTAACAAGGATTTTTTTTAAATAATTTTCATTATCAAATTAAATACTACCATTTTAACTCATAATACAATGTTCACATATCTCGGAACCATGGATCTAATTGCGCAACACACATTCAAACACAATCTAAATTATTTTAAAGGATATTGCTATACTGATAGTCGTATATACTAAAAATATGTGTGCTCAACAACGTAAATAATGCAATGAATGTTGTAGAACTGTCAAAATAAAACCGTTGCTACTGATAGTTTGTTATGCAATTACCCCGCCGGTTATTGAAAGGCGTACTAAGGGCCGAAGCCAACTCAAAGAGTTCCCTCAGACAAAATTAAATGAAATGAGGCACCAAAATAATAAAAATATTATTATTTAATTCTACACCCCCCATCTCCGTACTACCAGTACAAATACAAAGCAATCTTGTAACAGCAAACATGAGCCCTTAACTGTTCCTCCCTACATACTACGTAGGTATCTTAAACAACCCTTCTTACCCCTGCCCTTAACAGGCGACACATATAAGTAGGTACACAGCTATACTTTTAATTAATTTAGTGTAGCCACATGAATTTTGCAAAGGTCGTATGCCGTCCGTGTCTGGCCTTCCTGCTTGCCCACCTGGGACTTAAATGGGGATGGCTATACCTCTGTAAGTGTCTTCGTTAGTGGTTGAGATGGAGATGTCTTTTACTGCAGTTTCTTCTTAAAAAATACTTACAGAACCCACAACACACCAGCTCTAACTTGACATAATATCACGTTTCTTCAGAGTGTTTTGCGTTGTATATTCTAGAGAATATTCTCTTTAAATTGGTGTATATTCGCCCCACAACATGCCAGTTTGTTGTGGTATGAATGTAACGTTTGTTTATTTTGAAGAACTGGGACAACCCAGTTCTTCAGTTACAAGTCCATGTAGACACAAGTCTACATGGACTTGTAACCAAATATCGCATCTGTGTTTGTAAATGTTATAACCTTCGATACCTACTCCAACAAAAGCAGATTTTATTCAGAACTTTAGTTAAACCGATGTTTGATTATGACGATGTTTGTTTTATGTGATATTCAAATGGAAATGTTATACATCTATTAACCTAGAAGCCTCTGTAGAAGTGATGAATGGTATAGGGCTCCTAGGTAAAAAAATAAGCTAATTATATTTTTCTATGACAAAGGATTAAAAAGTAGTTTCTCCTAGTAATTCAAAATATCATTGTGCACAGACATACCTACAACGAAATATTGGATCCATATTTGTAGATAGTGTAACCTTTAAAACAAAAGCAAAACATTGTCCATTTTATTCAATACTTTAGTAAAACTGATGTTTGATTACGACGAGGAATGTTTTTACGTGAAATTCAAATGGAAATGTTATAATCAATAAGCTAACAGACTTAAAATAATATTAATAGGATGTATAATTGTGTATAAAAAAGTAGGAAAAAAATTGAAGGGCATCAAAAAACTCGCCCGCATCGCTATCAACAGGAAAAGTGCCCAAAAGACTGGCAGTATTGCCAAGATATACGGCGATGCTAATTCATTGGCCAAAAAATAGGCCAATCCTCTGGTCACCCGAAGAGTCGACCAACCGCTTGGCAATGTCTCGGAAAACCAATACGGCACTCGAACCCCATGGCCCTAGTGTTTCAACCACAAACAGCTCGAACATAAATACATTATCTATTAACCTACCTCTCAAGAAGTGATGAATGGAATTGCGCTTATAGACAAAGAACTGGGCTAATTCAATTTTTACATTACAAAGGCCAAATATTTTTATCATTTGTGATCTTTCGCCTAGTAATTCAAAATTACATTGTGTATAAGTGGAACAGGTGTAGCCGAGGGCTCAGGTAATTATATTAATAAAGAATAAGGTTAATTATAAATTATAACCCTTAAATTTTCAACATTAAGGCTACGTACGCACTGACAGGTGACTCGCTTAGCGCCTAGAGGCTAGAGACTTAACGTCCTTCGATACACGCGAGGCGACTAGCAAAGGCACCAAACGCGCAGTGCGGCCGATTACGATAATTCTAGAATAAGAATCAGAATCAGAATTTTATATTATGTCAAACATAGGTACATTGGGTTCTTGCATCACATAATTATATAGGTCGCCATGTTTTGCCATTACAGCATACAAATATTTTAACATAACGATTGTTTAAAATAACAATCGTACTCAATTTAAATACAACATAAATAGTAATATTAAAATTAAAATTAGGTTTTGAGAAATTTTATAAACGCGAAATTTTGTATGGATGGATGGATGGATGGATGTTTGTTACTCGTTCACGCAAAAACTATTGAACGGATTTGGATGAAATTTGGCACACAAATTGATCATAACCAGGATTAACATATATAATACTTTGCATTCTGATATTCCCACGGGATCGAAACTTATGCGGGTAAAACGGCGGGGCGCAGCTAGTAGTTAGATAAATTATATTTATGACATGAAAAGAAGCTGAATCCAGTTAAAAAAATTGTAAACTATTAACATTTAAAACAATAAAATATTATTCTTAGATAACAGACTACTATCAAATTTAACAGCTTCGAGTTACTTCGGGAGCTAAAAATAAAAACAAATAAAAAAATTAAAAATTAAAATAGTTTAAAATTTAAACTTCTAAATGAAATGAACATAGATAAAAAAACAAAAATTTGGAAACAATATTAACAATTAATCTAATTAATTGGCCTAACTTAACGTAACTTAATAGTCGTGAATCCTGGGCGACGTTTAGTATAATGTACACTGTGGTTTAGGAACTGACTGGCATAGAACACTGAATTGAATAGAGTGAAACTAGCGAATGTTTTTGCCAAAAAAAAAGTGCATCTGTGTGCGTAGGCGCAACGCAGCAAATGCTATGATTGGCCGATGCCACGATACGCAGTCCCATTCCTACAATTCTCTGTATTGCTGGTAGCGTAGTTATGCGTATATATGGTGTCTAACTTGATGTGTAGCCGTGTGTACATAAAAAATCACAATAAATTTAAAAAGTCGCATCAAATTTTCAAGTTATTTAGAAATTCGTCAACAGTACAATAACATCTTTCAATAAGTAAATTAGTCAGGTTTTTTTTTTTAAATTTATATAAGGCATTTCCTTAAAACTATCTGGAATCTTATTAAAGATACGAGGTGCCATACCATCCAGAGCGTTCAATTCACTTCACTTCATGCTAGGCTCTAGGCGATAAGCCACCTGTCAGTGCGTACATACCCTTATAGAAACGGCCCCTAAAGGAAAGGTTATTGAACCCCGAACCCCAGTTTTGACAATTTCAATTTTAAATAAACCAATTGTACCTAAGCTACCTTATCTAAATTATGACAAAATGGTTTGATTCATTACTGTTTTATAAATTCGTGACACACAGCCATAACTTGTCTGTTAGATATGTAAACGAGTTTTTTTCCGCGTCAACAAGAGTTATGTGTTTTGAAACTGTTTCGATACATTCCTCGTGAATTGTAGCACTTTGTGACAGTATATGATGACAGATTGCTTACACACACGTCTAACTTTGGTTTATTACAAATGCCATAATGCTTTGAACCCGACTACTGTATGCTTCGGCCCTCTAAACCGTAGTTTTTCACGGCAAGAAAAACGTGTGTGTACACGTTTTTATTGTCGTGCAAAACTACGTTTTATTCGCCGTGTGTAGCACGGTCGTCAGTGTTGTATGGATCACTATCATATGGAAGCTTGTTGATAGAGCTGTTTTTTCTACGGCGCGGTTTATACGCCGTACTGTAAAGAAACCGTGCCGTGTACGAAATCATACGGGCTTTTATGATGATCATAACATTACGCTTGTGTTCCCAAAGGGTTATGCAGAGGTACCTACATTTCGCCAGTTATTGTAACACGGGGCGAGCCTATTGCCATCATCCGGGCACAGATCCTGACTCCGGGCTGCTTATGACGATCATATAAAGAAAGAAAGAAAGAAAAATATTTTATTCTGCACAAACAAAACGCACAATAACAAATAAAAAATAATGATAATAAAAAAGACACAAGCTACACATGGTCAAAAGACTCGTACTCAAGCATAAAAAAATGTTGACACTTTTGTCTATTGCTTGTCAAGGCCAGGGACCAATGACAACTCACATTCACTTACACTTTGTAAGCAAGGATATTACAAATTAGAGGATTATATCCAAGTTATGAATGCTTGGAAACATGCTGGTCCTGCTCCATAGGACAATCTCTAGAGTCTAGACAAAATCAAACTGGTTGCTAATGTAATTGTATAATTTATTCTTTTTTTTTTTTTTCCTTTGACATTGATTTACATTCTGTAATTACTTGGAGTCACACCCGGACTTATTACTCCTTATTTATTTATAAATATCGTCTACTTTTAGAATGTTTGTGAATATGTGAGCACCATGTATCTATCACATAGTTAATCGATATGTCATGGTTTCATTTATCCATTTTAATTCTTTTACCTATTGTGGTATAGTAATTTTATTTTTAGGTGCATCATCTTCACATATAATTATATAAATAATGTATGCAAAATATTGTAAAACATTTTAAAAGAGTAACGGTGGAGTTTCTTGCCCATTCTTCTCCATACGAAAACTACCTTTTGGAAGGTGCGATTAGAATCAATTTTATTTTATTTTATTTTTGACGTTCAAAAGTGCCTTTTATGTGCCTATTTGAAATAAATGATTTGACTTTGACTTTGACATTAATTGACATTGACACAATACGATATTGACAGATGGCCACAAAACAATAACAATAACAATCTTAAAAAAAAGAAATGCCAATTGCAGAGTGGTGAAATAACTACAGAGTGGCGAAATAACTAGTTTAACTACTTTTGTAACAAAACAAACAACAATTAAGCCGTGTGTCGCATCTGTGCAAGAACAGGTCGTTGCTCAGCAAAAATGCTGTGACTTCGGACGAACCTATCGTCTTCACAACGCTGATTTTTAGCAACTATCTATCGAATGACGTAATGACGTCCCACCAAGTGACATACTAAAGTGGGTAAATCTAACTTTCCGCTGAATTAAGCGATATTCTAGCTAAACATAGTGTGAGCATATAAATAAAATATATGGTGCAACAGATATTTACAAACAAAAAACTCTTTTTGCATTCTGTAGAAAATCTCTCTTTCTAAAAGGTGCAAATGACATTCGAATCCTACCGTAGAAACATTTAGTCGGTTAACAAAAAAAAATCTGCTGTTTCATAAAAAAGTGCAATACCTACGCGGTCAAAATGTATGGAACAGCTAATTTCTTTTTTAATAACCGACAAAAAATTTCAACGCATGGGGTTTAGAATCATGTACTGAATCCATGGTAACAGGTTGCGCGTCGATGTTCCTAACCCCTAGCCCTGTATACCATGTGCATAACAAACCGCTTACATAAATAAGAATTGTACCCATTTACAAAGGTCTTATCTATTGTGTCTGCAAACACAATCAGATTAAATAAAAACATATTGTATACACCTAACATTTAATTTCATTAATTCGGTCATAATCAAATAACAATGAAACGGGATATTTTCATTAGCAAAACACCTGAAACTCACTGAAATGTCTTCATTATTTAACTGAAATTGACGACTCTCCCGAGCGTACAATTTAACTGCGAATTCATTAAAATAAAACTAATTACTTTAGGTCAGTATCAAGTACGGTAAGCGAGTTACTGTAGCAATTATGTGCTGGAAGGGGAGTAGAAATTTTACACGCGCCCAGGAGTGGGCTAAACAAAACAAATATACGGGACAACACTCTGTAGACACTCCAAACGGTCAGTGACGGACAAATAGGCACTCGAAGCGAGTTACTCGAGCCACTACAACGAGCTTAAGGCTCAAGTTGAAAAAAAAAGCGGATAAGTATTTTTCGGTATAGAAAATCTGTTTTCAGATTCGTGTTGAATACAGGTTTTTAACAGCAGAGGGACAATTCTCGTAATTTTAAGAATGTTCACAGTCTGATCTCAATCTCAATCTGGTAAAAATCCCTCTAATTTTTTGACAAGTTTTTGACATTCATTGTCGCTGAGATGAGACTGCGACTAGATTTTGAACGTTTTTAATTACGGGAATTGGCCTTTTGATGGCAAGACAGCTCACTTTACGAAGACAAGCTGTCTACCTGCCTAAGCTAATTTTATATTTAAAAGAGTGTCCATGGAGTTTTTTGCCCGTTTCTTCTCCATAGGTACTGTAGAGGCTTGTCTGCCGAACGCAACCTCATATGTTGCAGGCCGGATATAATTTAGCGCGGATGACATTCGAACGCTCAAGCTTGTGTCAAATATATTAATTAGGTTTTTGTTTGAGAACCGGGAGTGACATTTTAGATATAGTAAGATGTAAAAGCCGTTCTCCCAATATAAATTTAAAGGAATTAATAGTGTTTGATTCCACCCGTTACCTCAGAGGGCTCTTCTAGCCCTCTATAGTACCTACGCTTTGGAACGGGCAACTAGCTTCATCTTTCTAACCGACTGACCCTTTGACAATATTCAAAAGTGCCTGTAATTGGTTTAGTTGAATTAAATGATTTGAGTTTGAGTTTATATATTTTTTTATAATAAAAATACAAGATTTATTTGTCTTGTATGTTTGTTTGTAATGGATAAGCTCAAAAAATACTTAACCGATTGTAGAAAATATTTTTGCTTTTGTTAGCCCATTTCTTGAGAAAGGATGTAGTCTTCAGAGTAGAGCAAAACGAACAAAATCCAGGAAGAATGCCATGCAAAAACGAAGAAATAGCGCAGTCAGGAAATCAATCATTGAACCAAGTCAGCCTATTGCAGTCCACTACTGGACATAGGTCTCTCAGGCTGCGCCAGAACACCCTATCCTCCACCTTCCGCTTCTAGTCTGTCCCAGCCACCTTCTTTAGGTCGTCGATCCATCTAGCTGGGGGGCATCCAAACAGTCAGGCAGGCAGGAAATATGGCTGTTATTTTAGTATATTGTGGTGTCTTCCGACTTCTACGAGAACTAAGTCGCGACCAGAAGCTAATTCTTTCTTATAAACTCGCTATATTTAGTGAAGCCGCTTATAACCTACACCGTACCTGACATACCGATCGTCGTTCTGAGAGATTGACGCCCCGCCATACAACAGTTGTAGTGTGTTTGAGTGCAAATGAGTTTTTTTGTTAACTGTACCTAGTTTATGTACTCAAATGTAGGTCGATTCACACGTTCACACGTCGCAGCGTTTTGTATGTTTTATTCAGAAAGGTGATCTGTTTGTCACATGTTTTTTTTTTTCGTGTTTATTTTTCTCGTACTTTGACGTTTAGTATTTTTGACGTGTACGGGTATTGTGATGTTGTCTTTGAGCTGGATAGTAAGTGTTAAAAGATTTTTTGATGCGGTGGTAAAGATCTACAAGGTTGCAGGGTGACGCAACCTGTTACCGTGGATTCAAGTACATGATTCTGCCTTCCTGCCACACTCTGCGTTGAAAAAACAAAGTTGCTATTCCATACATTTTGACCGCGTAGATATTGCAAGTTTCTATGAAACCCTTCTAGATCCCTGTCCAGAATCATGTGCCGTATTTCATGGGTACAGTTTTAGGGTCGATGTATGTCACTCTGTAGATTGTGAGCTTAAATGGTGTAACTATGTCATAGCGATGCAATAGAGCTTCTCAGCGAAGATGGCTAAGTCGTTATCACTTGTTAGTCGTGTGTTGTAATCATTGCATTAAAGTTCAAAAATACCTATTGGCTATATCAATAAAACAATTTGTTCAAACAAAATAAACGGATTTTGTGTTAAGAAGTACTTACACAATTTCCATGACGCTAAAACTCGTTTTATTCCCATTATCAAAAACCAAGAAAACACAAACACAGCAAAATCAATAGTCAATACGAGTTTGCGTTCCACATCGCCTTAAAAACAAAACAAAACTAGTACAAACACATCTCAATACTACGAAAAACAGAAACAACTATCGCCAAGGGACTAAGCAGTAAACATCCCGGGAACTCGTAAAACAATTCTATTCAGCGGAACTGAAAACCAGGGCTATAAAAAATAATCGTATTCTTAGAGCAGTCACAGAGAAACTTTGAATAGAACACAAACTTTTAATCAGATATACAAAAATAATTATTTCCTTTCAAGCTTTAATTAAGAAGTTCTCTATTTAACAATAGTGGCCCTTAATAGAACGTTTCTGATTTTCTATTTGATAGAATAATAGATTGGTTTGCTGGAAAATGGTGGTGTGATTTTTGGATTTGTACCCGGTTGATGGCAATATAGGTCTTCAAGAAGAAGAGTGTCCTGCCCATACGGTGCCGAATTATGACATACGGTGCCGAATTGTGGATACTTACGGTTGGGCTGGTCGACAAATTCAAGGTCGCTCAACGTGTCATGGATCGAGCTATGCTCGGAGTTTCTTTGAGGGATAAAATCAGAATTTGAAAATTATGCTGAAAAGAACTGGATTTACCGACATAGTTTGCAGAGTAAGCAAACTGAAGTAGCAGTGGGCTGGCCATATTTGTCGAAGGAGCGATGGCCGGTAGAGCAGACAAGTCCTGGAGTGGAGATCGCGTATCGGTTCGCTTCCCAGCTATATGGACCGGCGACCTTAAAAGTGACTGGGACAGACTGGATGCGGAAGGCGGAGGACAAGGTGTTGTGCCGTAGCCTGTGATAGGCCTATGTCCAGCAGTGGACTGATATAGGTTGAGTTGATTGATGGCAATAGGGTCGCCCCATATTACATGGGACTTGAACATAACTGGCGAAATATGTGTATACTATACCTAAGTACACCTCTGCCTAATTCTTCGGAGAAACTAGGTCCAATGTTATATTATAGGCGTGCGAAATTGTTGTGGCAAAACCACTTCAATCCATCAATTTGCACCTAATTGAGTGGGTCAAAATGAGATTATATAACCGCTTGCCTTGGACGAGGCGGCTCTTAATAACTCTACCGAGAAAATAGCTTTATGTCTGTAGTTGATATGACATCGAAAATTTGTTACAAACTATAAATGGTACAGTAAGCCGCCAGTTGGCGCTGCCCTGGTACATAAAGGGCTAAGGAAGGAACACGGGTGGGTTTTAGTCAGTAAGAGTCTGACACTCCCTTCTGCTCCACCCAGAGCGGGAGGAGTCATTTGATGATTTCCCATCCTGAAAAAAAAAAAAAAAAAAAAAAAAAAAAAAAAAAAAAAAAAAAAAAGCCGCCAGTTGGCACTGTAACCTTGCGCTGCAGGGTAATAGGTAGGAGTAGGGGTAGCAATGGGTTTCATTTGACTGTTCAACAACATTTATTGCGATTTTTACGTTGTTGAGCAGACACATTTTACGAACATAACAAGCAAGGGATTAGCAATATCGTTCAAAATGATTCAGATTGATATTGTTATTGTTAGTGTGTTACGCAATTAGGGTGTTGGCCTAGCGTACGTACGGAGTTTTACTAGTTATACGAGACCAGTTAAAAATGGTTTATTTTGTTACCACTAACATGCGGCCTTTTGCAGTTACTCAGTTTTGTTGTTATAGAACTGGAAATATTATTGAAAGAAAGAAAGAAAACGCATTTATTTGCGGCAAACATGACGCATGAAAAAAAGGACATAAACACACACAAAAAAAAACAAGTTGGGGGTAAACATGCGTCACATTCACGCAAAATGGCCATCGCTCAGCATAATGCTAAGACCCTATACGAGACAGAGCCCCAGCGCTGGTTTTCAGCGGCAGGCGGCGTTGATAAATAACTTCTAAATTATGTCAAGTTACGTCTGAAAACTTGCAAATTAATCAATTGATTCATAGGAAAATATTCATCCAATTTTATCGTTTTAGGAACTGCGAATAAGTAGAATTTAGGTTGTTGAAACAGGTTTTCTTTGAACTACTACTTAGTATTATTCTAGGTGTAAAATTGTCCGGCCATATTTGCAACACCACACTGCGCTCCAAACACACAGATTACTAACGTTGCTCAAAAAGCCACTAAGCTGAAGTGGGACTGGACTGGCTACGTGTGCCGTCTGACAAACGAGCTGTGGGCCAAAATAACCATTTTGTGGAGCCCTGACACAGCCAGAAAGCGTCGTGGCAGACGCCATAGAAGATGGCGTGACGAGCTTGATGGTTGGAAAAAATAAACGACCAGTGGTCCACTTTAGCCCTGGACCGATAGAACTGGAAGTCATGGGAAGAGGCCTTTGTTCAGCAGTGGGATGATGCAAGTTAACAATAACAGAACCCTACTTAACAGTGTTAATGAACTTCCTTAAACATGGTTACTATTTAACAAATAGCTGTATACCCATTATCGAATCTCAGAAACTAATCACTACTTCGACCTTTAGTAAGTAATGTTCCGCATTGATTTCTAACGAATGAGGGTAGTTAACATTTATGAGAGCCGACCTATCACGCGAGGTGTCGACGTCTGATTTTAGTTAGTTTTGTATTAGCTCTCTGAAACACACGATATTTTTGTTGTATGAGAAGAATAACTTCTTGAAATGAGAACTTTTATAAAATAATTATAGTATTGTATTGCCCTTTCTGCATTTGGATGAAGGATAAACGTGTCTGACGTTTATTTTTATTTATTTATGTATTACTCGCTGTTGCTTGGGACTTCATCTGCAATCCAGGATGAAAATTAGCCTATGTCCTTACCCAGGTTATGGTCCACTCATGAGCCAAATTTCATCCAAATCCGTTCAGCCGTTTTAGCGTGAAAGAGTAACAAAGAAACAAACTTACTTTCGCATTTCTAATATTAGTTAGGATGGCACTCCAACGACTTATTCACATAAACATTAACAGAGAGTCTTATTTTATGAAGTACTACAGTGAACTTATCACTTAAAGGTGTGCATAGCACTTACATGGTTTGCGGAAATAATTTACTAGGTTATTAAGGTGATAAAAATAACAATATAATCAAATAAGTTATAATAAATGAAATGAAATAAATTTATTAGTAATCATAAATTAATAAAATCAAACAAATCAATAAAAATCCGATTAAGGGCTGATTTATCAATCGACAGATATTCTTTATTCGTGAATAGAATTGACGTCTGATAGATTTTGTATGGAAGAACTGTCAAAAATTAAAAAAAAATATTTCTCGGATAAAACTATCTGGCGTTGGAAAAATCAGCCCTAAATGAATCAATAAAATAAAATAATTACATTAATTTAAAAGTTCAAATAGTGTAACATAGTGTACATACTCACTTTTTTTTTTCATTCATTCCTCCAGGTCAGGACAAGCATTCCGTTACTGTTAGGCGCTATTCTGATTGTCCCTCATGACACCAGGTCACATTTTATCCAGAAATATTACACAGACACAACCCTCAACTTTTAACATAAGTTTTCGACGACTTAGCGACATCAAAAGGCTGGGAATTTCATCTATATTGGTTGATATCACTTTTTCGTATAATCACCACACCATTAAACACAATATAACGTTAGATTTTATTGTATTTTATTAATATACCTATATTATATCATGGAAGTTTTGACAACGCTGTGTACTACGTTGCCATGACAACTTATCTTTTAAATTCTTGATTGGCAGTAATTATTTAGCAGATTATACATTCATACTTCTTCAAAATTATCCATGGCTACTAACATATCTCAAATTCATATTTTCTACATGGTATTATTCTACGAGTTCACATTATAAATTTACGCAATGCGAGGATCAGTTCCTGTTTCGCCTCTAAAGCGAATACATCAAATAAGCCTGATACTCCGGGGCCACCTATCCCGGGAACACCCAGCTGGCCTCTCCTAAAAGGCTCCGTTAGCTGACGGACCATCCCTACGCACCCATCCTCCGTCCTCCGTCCTCCGTGAAGGCCTCCAGTACCAGTCGGACTGCCGGCGCACCTCGCCGGAGGACACCGAAGACCCTCCTTTACCTATTGGGCCGCGCCTCATCCGAGGGCCGCCTCACCTGGCGGGTTGACAGTGTCCCCACCGTGTCTGCTCCCTCCTGCTGCCGTGCTGCGTCTTGCTCCTGCTGCGTGGGCCCCTCTACAGGTACCCTCCGTTCTGCACACGGCTCTACTCCGCGCGTGGCTGTTGAAACCACCTCGCGTCGGCCTACACCCTCAGCTCTAACTGCAACTCCACCTTAGCCTTCTTAACCCACCTATCGCGCATCGTCATCCATACCCCACCTCCACATTGTACACACCACTGCCATTCCATCTCCATCTTTACCTTGTAAATAAATCTTTAATTGATTTCTACTTCCTTCCTTTTAATTCCTTAGTCTAATTTAGAATTAAAGTAAGGATTTTCTTGTCGCTACACGATAATTGTAACAAAAAAATACAGAACAAAACATGAATGAAGAGGTTTGGTAATAATGTCACATTTTCTATTGAAGTAAGAGTGAGTATTGAAATAAACCGCGGAACCAGGACTTAATTAAATGATGGAGTAGCCTAATTTCAATCGAAAACCTACGTATGTGTCATCATCCTTTTATGCTTGATAATGAAGACAAAGCAGTACAAAAGTAAAAATGCGCCATTTTTTATTTTGTACTGCGTACTGTCTTAATCTAACAACTTATGAACAATATGTAGGTACTGTTCTTTAAATTGAGACTGCCAGCGGTATTTCTCCCTTTAACAGACTTTTTACCCTTTGAAGAAAACTTGCTCTTACATAAAATAAAACTAGAAAATTCTCTTGGTGTCTAGTTTATTTTATTGAAGTAACGTTTCTCTCAATTTGTTGCTCTTTTGTAGACAATAATTATTGATTCACTACAAATAAAAGACAATTTACTACAACATTGTTTAGTTAGTTACTGACTGGACAGGTCCACTCAAATATGTGTGGCTTTTTCCTCAACAGACCATTTCAGACACTAATCTAAATTTGAGTCGCGACATATTCGCCAAAAATGTAAACAAATATAAGTTTATGGAAAAATAACTTTAATTCCTACACAATAAAGTTCAGTTTACGCTACAACTTCAAACATTTTTATAACTTTTTCAATGGTGCTAGTCACTCTGAAATCAACTTAATTGACATTAAAATAAAGTTCATATTTGACTAACTTGAAATAACGTCAATTTGAAACATAAATAAAATTTGAATTATACATGGTCCTCACACGCCCAAGACTTTATTTAATAATTAAGATGAGCAATAAGGAAGGATATTTGAAAATTCTCCACCTAAAGGGGTTAGTTAATAGGGGCTGAAATTTTGTATGGAAGTTCGTCATTACTGCCGATGGGAAATTCCATCGGGCGTTCGGTTTGTCGTAAATAAAAGAAAATTTAACAAATCAAATTAAGAATTTGATTTCATACTCCCACCGGATTAAGTCCTTAATCTCTTTTGTTTCAAATCCAAGATAATAACAAAGAAAAGAAAAAACAAAGAAACGGGATTGCCATACAACGTGGCAATGCTGCCAGTCTTTTGGGCACGTTTTCTATTGACAGTGATGCAGATGAAATGTTTAATGCCCTTTGAATAGTTCCCATTATTTTTATATACTTGTACATATTATTATTATGATTCTAAGACTGTTAGCTTTTGAAATTATGTAAATACTAGCTATGCCCTGCGGTGTCACCCGCATAAGTTTGCATCCCGAGAAAAATTCGAGATAAAAAGTACCCCATGTGTTAATCCTAGTTATAAACTATCTGTGTGCCAAATTTCATCCAAATCTGTTGAATAAATTTTTCGTGAAAGGTGTAACAAACATCCATCTACCCATCCTCACAAACTTTCGCGTTTATAATATTACTAGGATACTACATAATTACATGAAGTTTTTACAAACAAAAGAACTAGCCAGAAAATCTTCCTTCCCCTCAAAACAAAACACAATCAAAGCCTTCCATTTCTCTTTTCTCATCCATCCATTTTTACGAAACGAACCTCTGAAGAAAATTCACTGCGAGAACTTAACCGCTAATCCAAAGGGACTTAATGTTTTCGTAAAAATAAACGTGAGCATTACTCCAACAGGTCCGGTGTCCCAGGTGGGCTGGTGTCCGCTTCGTTTATAATTTAAGCTGGGTTGGCAGGTGGATGGGATGAGATGAAGCGGACGGGCGGGTTGGTTTTGATAGGTTAAGTTTCTAGACGTTTGTTGGTTTAGTTTTGGAGGGTAGATCTGGTTTAGTGTCCTTGCTAATATTAGGTACGCTAGGCTATTGCTGTTTCTTACTACAAAGATGAATGTATGTGAATGTATGTGTAATTTAGGTTTTTAACCTATATATGTACGTTTTTCATTTATAATTCAATCATTTTAACACTTTTTTTTTTCATCAAAACACCTGCTATCTAATCTCTTCACCACCCTTGGTTGACTGGTAGAGAATGCCTAAGTAATTTTAATCTTGGATGACAGCCCAGTAGATTGTATAGTATAGTAGTATAATCGACCTATAATGTTCCCACTGCTGGGATAGAGGCCTCCTCTCTGAGAGAGTGGGCTGTAAACCATCACGCGGGCCCAGTGCGGGTTGGTAGATTTTAAGAAATATCGGTTTCCTCACGATGTTTTCCCTCACCGTGTTGAGCGCAGCGGTGATGAAATAATTTACACAAAGTAAAGCGCCTGTCTGGGTTCGAACCAACGAACTATAGCTCGTAAGTCGCGACTGTTATCCCTGGGTCACCACTGCTATCGGTTCAGTTTAGTAGATTGTACTAAACTTGAAATCCTTTCGATGAGAAAGTCTCAGGAGGGTACACACTGCGGGTAAGTAGGATTCTTGTTAGCCTAACAAACTTTTTATGTCACACCATTTCATTCCCTAGACAAACCGTTTGTACCGCCTCCAACGGGCAAAAAGGCTTTTACCAGAGTAAATTTTAGTAAAAGCCGGTAAACATAGTCACGTAACTACATAGTAAAATGCACTGTTGTTCTCTCAACCCTCGCTCACATCTTTAAACTTCAGCCGCTTTCAAAAAGGATCTCCCTGGGGCACTTTCAAAATAATCGTAAAAACGTGAAGTCCCGAAGAAGGGTGGCTACCTAATAGATAAAAGTGTTATATTCACTTGTTTACATAATTTTCTCAATGTTTGCACAAAGAAATACAAATTCCTTTTGAAAAGATCCGAGTGAATAAAGCCGGTTTAAAAGTTACCGGATGCAAAGTTGCGAGGTTTTTGATCAAAACGTTTTTGAGGGTTTTAAAGTTATGATTTCTTGAGTGAAGACCACGCATCGGAAAAGGTAACGTTGCTGAGACCCTCATACTAGTTAGAGCAACAATCTTTACAGGATGACTGGTATTAAAAGGATGTAAGTGGCCGAGGATTATGCTTTAGAGACGAGAATTTAGAGAAACTTTCGTCCAGCAGTGGACTGGTGGCTAATGATGATAATACGTGTTTGTTTCGCAAAGTGGCGGTCGAAATGCATGTTTTCATACGTAATTTGCATATCTATTATGATGCTTAATACGTGCACGCAGAAAGGGTTTATATTTCACGTAATACAGAGTAATCCCGGGTGCGTAAACAAAAGGCTTTAAAAATAACCTAAATAAATAACATGCTGACCATTTTCGTTTTCAGTAGGTACCTCAATCAGTACCCAGACATAAATTCAGGTTTTAACCCCAATTTTGTATTTAAAGAGATTGTTAGTATCTAAACCTATGGATCACCACCATAGCTACTCCAAAATCAAAATACTTAATGTATAACCAAAATACGACACTATTTCATAAATAGCCCTACTTTTACTAACCTTGTTCTTTGGGAAGTGGGTTGAAAACACAGGCTAGAGTAAAAAGAGCTAAAAACTAAGAATATGAAAGCATTTGTAACGTAAGAACCTCCGTGAATGGAGTCATGAATGTTGGGGAATGCAAAAAGAGGTGACTTAAGGGCTGTTCACATTGCACTTTAGGCTTCGCGTGGCTATTTCCTGAAGCGTTATTTGAAGGTATTTTATTAGTGGCTTTATAATATTTTTAAACGATTTTGTATACAATGTGTAACTGAACTAATGCATAATTATTATGAAAGTAGTTGGTCCCTCCTCTCGGTGAGAGGGAGTGGACCGTATTCACCACGCCGGGCCCCGTGCGGGTTGGTAGATGACACCTGTCTCTTTTTCTGTCATCTGTTAGGCAGGATGACACCTCTAAATGTTACGTGTTTTTCAATTTTAATGTATTTTCTTTGAAAAATCATTTGAGTTTCAAAAATTCGCAATGAATGTGCGCAATATGGAAGGAGCGATGGGCTATGGAGAAATGCTGCACTTGTACGCTGCGTGACGTGCGTGATCCATCGCCACTAGTTCGATGTCCACCGCGCACAGGATGGATGTAAAGCAGCACATGAAGTGGTTTTTTGCTGCATTGTTGTAATTGCCGCATGGCGTTCCAGTGTGAAGATAAATAAATAAATTTCTTCGATTTTTTGTTCTAGGACATGCCGGTTTCGTCACGATATTTTCCTTCACCATTTTGAGAGCAGTGTGTAGTGGTGACAAATAATTTACACAAAGTAAAGCGCTTGTCTGGGTACGAACCTACGGCTGCAACTCATAAGTCTCAGCCGTTACCATGAGACCACAACTGCTCCTAATGCCAAACAAAAACGGCCATGGCACAATTAGGCGTGCCACGTTTTGGAACTCATTCTCTCTCCCATCGTACCGCACTGCATTAAAATAATCTAAGTGTACAGTTACCCTAAAAGGGGTATACAATTACATTCTTATTATATACAGCAACCAGCTCAGCGTGAACGTATACGTAGCCCGTACAAAACTCTCTATGCAAATTCAGTTTCCACAATTTAAATTTTGACTTAAGCCGACCATCGAGTGCAAAACCCGACCCTAATGTAGCTATGAAGTCAGTAAGCCTTAACATTAAGAATAAAACCGAGATGATCGATTCTCAACCTTATTAGCATAACCACTAGGCCTGTAATGGTTTATCGCGCGAATACTGCATTGATGACGCTTTTAAGGCGACTACGGGTTAAATCTTTTACGATCAACATAAAAATGTCGTTATTTTTTCCGAACCACCGGAATGTGAAATTTTTCGGCAAAAAAAAATACCGCAATCACTTTCTATCAGCATTGGGATCGCATTGCAATGTATAATAGTTTATATGTGTGCTCGATACTGTCAATACCATATCCATGAAGGTTTAAAATATGTATTGCATAGCCGAATTGGTGTCAAAGCTATCGATTCAGTTGTAACGGTTATCGACTGGACAAACGTTATAAAATGTAATAGTTATTGAGTTGTGTGTTAGTCACAGCAATACTAATAAAGTTAAAAAATATCGGAATAAGTGTAGGTACTAATTTGTTACGGCGACGACCTTATGAAGGTAGCTGGGACTGACTGGATGCAGAAGGCGGAGTACAGGATCTTGTGGCGTAGTCTGGGAGAGGTCTATGTCCAGCAGTGGACTACGACAGGCTGAGTTATAGGTACTATGCAATTTTACGGCCAAAGAATATGTGCAAGACTATTTTTATGAGGTAAGGTAAGGTTTTCCTCTCTCAGATGCTGTTCAGTGACGTGCTGTTGGAATCAGTGCTCTGAGTGGAATACCTAATTTTCATGGCTTGTCACCTCTGGATAAGCAACGGTTCACTTGTCTGGAAAATAATTTTATAATAGTACTACCTCGTTGGTCTAGTGGTCGCAAATGCTACTGCTGAGCATGAGGTCCTAGGTTCGATTCTCTGGTTGCAAAGTGTTGTTGCGCTTTTCCATCTGGAACATCTCAGAAGCAGTCCGGGGTCTGGTGCCCGGTTAATGGCACTCAAACATAACTCACCACAACTGTACTGTATTATTATAGGCACACCTCTGCCTAATCTTTTGGGGAACAGGGGTGATGTTATGTCATTTCAACCCATTTATTTACTAGTTTCATTTATTTAGTAGCAGCTCGGTGTCTGGATTTGTGCTCGTATGATGGTAAGAGGCTCGTCCCCTATTTGGTACATGAAGGTTAAACATAACCGGCGAAATGTGAGAGGACTGTGGATGTGTATATATAGTACTCCCACATACCGCTAGCTCTGCCTAACTCTTCGGGCATGTTGGCAGGCTTGATGTCATGTAGTAATACTGTCTCATTTTTTCTATTAAAAATACAAAAAAGGTAATGCAAAGTTACTCTTAAGAACAAAGTTTACTACTAATGATAAAAACACGGACGATGCAGCCTTCATTTGGCCAAAAAAACCGGGATAAGAATTTTCTAAACGAAGCATTATACAGGCTGGTCTTAAAAAGACAATGTATCCTTAAGAGAGTTCAACAAACATTATGTAAAGGTATGTATATAAGCTAAAAGTATTTACGTAACCACAGCGTAATGGGTTCAAGCTGTTAAAAGTGCTGTGGCAAGGCACTATGATGTTTTATTAAAACATACGAGAGTAGAATGTGGGCGGGTGCGTGGCGCTTGAGGAAAAGACAATAGGAAGATCAGCGGAAGGTTATTTCAGTAACGGTTTTGTTGTGATAAGTACTGGCTAATTAAAGAAACAATAATTCTTATTTCTATACGCGATTTAGAGCTATGAGGAACAGGGTGTAAATTTCACGCATCCTGTGACCAGACGGGTGTCATGTCTGGTGGGCAACTGCCCCACGATAGATATCGGGATGTTGTATATAAGTTAGTTGCGCGGTAAACTCTGCTTGCGCGATGCAGGATTTTGCGTGACGTCAGTGTGATGCACAATTCACATGTGTCGATGATGTCGCCACAGGTTCATCTTGACCCACTTATTTGGTTAATTCATTGTTATCCTAACATAATACTATCCATTGTAAACTGTTAGTAGTAACGGGAAGATTTTCTTCGATAAAGACCTGTAAAAAATCAATTACAAGTTAAGTGTCATTATATTTCTCAAAACCGATGAATAAAACGAAATGACACTTAACCCAAGTCTCTTTTTAACCTTGCTGTGCCTTACAGGTTTCATTAAGTACACATTGTAGAAAGCCATAGACGCTTAATTCAATAGGTACTAAAATTCAAACAAATAAATAGCCTACGAGCAGCAGACACGCTCTTAGCCGTATGTTTACAAGCCCGAGACCCGCAGAGAAATACTATTACATCTTTTGTTAGAACATGAAAACTGACAAAAACAGAATGAATTCTCATTGGTACAATGCGTATTAAAGGGGCTAGTCGTAAGGGCAGAACAAGGAAGCGATTTAATTTAATCTCAGCCGGGGAACGTAGAATTAATTTCGTTATTTGGACATTTTTCAGTCTCTCTCCCCTCCTGAAAAATGAGCGAACAAAAATATAAAGCTACAATTTTTCAGCGTCAAATTTCGCCTTTGGAAAGTTAAATTATAAAAATTAAGTTTTTTTTGGGGCGACGCCCTGTTTGGTGAATATTTTATTTCTGATGTTTTACGTTTTTTGAATCGCTAATCTATTATCCACTGGTTTTGGGTATAGAGTCGCAATAACACGGTTATTGGTTTTACGAACGCCCGGGAATATTAAAAAAAGATGTTTATTGTAATGTTTCCCGGGGATAGAATACCTAAATAGCTACCCTGTTTTGCGTTGTGGGCTTAAGGTTGTATAGACTTTTCAATAGTCAGATAATTTTGTACTATCTGAGGAATAAATATTGCAGTTTGACAACTTTTGTATAGTAATTATGTCAAACTGTCATATTTATTCTTCAGTTAAAAGTTGTTTGACTATTGAAACAACAGCCCTTATACCCTGTCCATTAGGTAAACCGTTTTTTGACAGATGGAACTAGTGATTGCAGCAACACACAATACATTGATTGATACACGTTCGGCATTATAATGTCTCTAAGAAGCCATAAATAAGATAATTCAATAAGAGAAGGCAGTTTATATATTTATTTTATTACGTATTTTAAAGTTAACTTTTACGTGATCTGGAATATGTACTTTCTAAGTCAGCTGTCAAATAGCGGTTAACCTAATGGACGGGGTATAGTATTTTATGTTATGTTTCACTTACGTGTGTATGTCACGTACGTAATTATGTGTATTCTAATATTTACCTATCACGGGACAGATATTTTAAGAATATAAATTGCAAGCAAAAATAATAGGTCCTGGAATCAATCGTCACTAGTCAGGCTTTTTTCATGAAATACTTTCAAGCGCCGTCACTCATGGCTTTTTTTATTAACAGAGCGGTTCGTCGTAGTGCGCCGGATGAACTGTATCACTACACTAGAGCCATCGCAATCACAAACTAGTTAGAAAAGCGTCTGTCACCGCCGTTGCAATACTAGTGCTGTGACATTCTAGCTACTCATTGGTGATTTGAGTTGTAAACTTTTGTTTAACATCGTGGACGATGAGCCATACAGTAGGTACGGCCACCACAGATAGCTATGCCCAGTACCCACCTTGCTGACGGACCAATCTTGTACCTACAGATCGTGTTTAATGAAGTCTTCTTCAGCCTTTAGCCACCCAATGCTGAGTGTAGGCATCCTGCAATGCACGCCCCTCTTCTGTCTCTAGCCTTCCTAAGACGTCCACCAATCTTGACCAGGTCGTCGGTCCACCTCATCGGCTGTCTGCCCACAGTTCTACTGCCAGGTCTCGGTCTCCAGTCCAGCACTGTTCTACCCCATCTGCCATCTTTTCTACGCCCTATGTGGCCCGCCTATTACCACTTTCTTGGCGCAATCACCGCGGCCATATCGAATTAATGAAGTAAGAAGCTGCAATAATAATTATACATGTGTAGTTTGTTCAGTTTAAAACTCAATTTACCAAACGCAAGAATCTTGCGGCTATTACCTACTCTCTGACGAACACATTAGTACCAGGTTTGCAGACGCTCTAGTACCACTCAATTACCACGAATAGTGGGCGGAAGAACGCTTTTGATCGCTAGGCTCTACGGGCAAAATTGCTAGATTGCTATGCCAAGTATTTGGGTACCTAACCTAGTAACAATGCATAGTTGGAAACCTATCGTGAGACAATGACGGATGCTGAAAGGTTTATACGAACGGTATTGCTGCACCAGATGCAACTTTGAATGTATCAATGATTTTATGTTAACAATTCAAAATTGGTGGTTTATTTATGTATACAAATATAATACCGAAATCAAATCAAAATGAAGTGCATTGAATATTAATATTTATTTATTATTATTATATCTATAGTTTTTTCTTAAAACAGGGAAGAAAAACATCGTGAGGAAACCGGCATGTCCTAGAACTAAAAAACTCGAACAGTTGTGACATCCACCTACTAGCACCTGCTGGGCCCGCGTGGTGGATTACGGCCCTCTCCCTCTCACCGAAAGGAGGCTTGTGTCCCAGCAGTGGGAACATTATAGGCTGATTATGATTGTATAGTTTTTAGATATTTTTCCGTTTGTCTGTTTGTCTGAATGTTTTTTTCGGATTGGCGCATAAACGGCTGGACGGACGGATGAAAGATCCACGAATAACAGCCGGGAACAACAGCTTAACGTGCTTTCCGAGGCAGTCTTGGTATGTGAAGATGGTCACCCATCCACGGACCAACCGCGGCAAGCGTAGCTTAACCTGATCAATCGATCCGTGCGGCTGTTATTACTTACCCACAAACCCCTCTACGTAGCCACAAGCCCCTCAGCGATGTCCTTAAGGGATTGTATTGAATTATTAATTTAGGCCAAATTATCTTATATCTATCGCTATCTGTCTCGATGCCTTCTCCCAGTTTTGAGGAACATTGGTTCCTCGAAGCTTTGTTTTGTAACCACCCTTTAAAGTAGTAAGCACTAGTAGTAACTGTATAAAGTACGATGACTTAAATAGACTAACAAAACAAACTTGATATAGGGGTACATTGTGTTTAATAACATGACTTGTACGGACGCCAACACATCAAGCTACCCGAAACTGTCAAATTTTTGCAATCAACCTTGAACCTAATGCTTTAGCGATAAAGTTTAAGTGCTGTCGTCTCTACCTGTCTCTTACCTGTAAGGATATACTAGCCTAAACAAACCGGTGTATGATTATTTCCAAGCTCTGTTCCTTCACAACTACTACTACATTCTCAGCGCCATATTTCAATCTCTTGTTTCTTAATTAAAACTTTAGATATTGTTACTCACAAAGTACTCACAGAACTCCTTAACCTAACAATAGGGGTGACCCTTTATAATAATTAACCTAATTTTCTTATGTTATTCGAATTTCAACTATTTGCCTTTGGGTTAAGTTTTATAGTTGCAATTAAGTGGTCTAAGTTAGTAATGACAGAGCGTTGAGGAGGCGCCAAATTACAGGCAGACGTGTTTAATACGTGTGTATACTGTTCCGGTTAGTTAATTAAGGTTTTTGAATTGTGCTACTATTTTCTTTGCCCTGATTTTAGTGTTGTTTGTTGTGGAGTACAGCGGAAGTTTAATTAGTGCTTCAGTTTTTTCTTGAAGAGTGGGTAAATTGGGCATGCGGGTTCCTCTGATGTGGACTTCTTTTACTCTCTTTGTGGTAATTCAAGTTAATGCTATGGAGAAATGTGTCGTAAAAGGTCGTGGAGCTCCAGGGTATGACAGACATATTCAGGACGGGACGGGTCAGCTTCCAGTCTAACCGGATGCAGCTGAATACCAGTATTTTACGTGGAGTGACTGCCTATCTGTGCACAACCCAGTTACTGGGTAACACGATAGCCCCTGCTAAACTGGTTGTCACACTTTCCGGCTTCTGACGACCCGTAACGACTGCGGATGATCCACGAATGACAGCCGGGACCAACAGCTTGATGTGCTTTCATCCCTGCAGCACACATGTAGGAAATTAAACAACAATTAATCATATACGTGGTCGCATCCCGTTGCCAGTTGGCACAAATCCAAGCGTGCCAGCATTGCCACTGGATGCCATTGCTGATTCTAGATTAATAAAGAAAAAAAGTTGTAAAAATTGTCAAGCACTCGACCTACCGACCAAGCGCTTGGCAAAACTTTCTGTTAAAAAGATTTCAATCTGGCAGGTTCAAATTTTAATTCATAAATCTAGTTGAGAAGTTGAACCTGTTTAATGAATGAAAGTTGTACTTTATTCTTGTTCAGAATAATTGGATATCGTATAATTTCTTATTTGAAATGGAGTTGTGAGTTGGGTTGAATAGTAACGGGGATTGGTTGTAATTTATTACGATAACAATCTTAATAAATTTGATTAAAGATTTTGATTAAAAAAAAAAATACTAAAATACTATTCGATTAATTAATTGAAGTGAAAGAAAGAAAGAAAGAAAAAGTATTTATTGCGACTCGCACGGGAAGATCATAAAACTAAACTAAACACAATCAAAAATAAAAAACCCAAATTATTTAAAAAACCACACTGCTGCTGCCGCTGCCGCTGCTGTGGGTTACATATATATTCTATTATCTAATACTAGCCTATGCTTGCGACTTCGTCTGCGTGAAATTTCGTGGTCCCCCGATCCCCCTGTCGCATCACATCGCCCGTCCGTGCTATTACTTCGTTTTCCTTAGCGTTCTTTGAGACGTGTTTTTCTTTTTCTCGGTTTTTAAGGGCCCTATTGTGATGTTAAATATAAACTTCTACTTCTTTTTCTTCTTCTTCCGTGGTTTCACCCGCATCAGTTTCGATCCCGTGGCAATATCGCGATAAAAAGTATTCTATATGTTAATTCTGGTTATAAACCATTTGTGTGCCAAATTTCATCCAAATCCGTTCAGTAGTTTTTGCGTGAAAGAGCCATCCATCCATCCATATAAACTTTCACGTTTATAATAATAGGTGTTAAAGTATGAAATTGCTGTTTTATTGTAATAGGTACTTCGAATTGACATAGAACCTTCATGGTTTGAGATTTTTGAGTGAAACTTTTTCCACATGGTACCTATGAAGTTCTTCTTTTAAAAAATGTGCAACATTCAATTATCGACTTTCAGTTGTTTTTTTTATTCATCTTAGACAAGAAAGATGGATACTTCGAAAATTCGAGTTATTTTTTAATACGAGGTCCGACGCGGAACTAACGCGGCAGAAACAGCTCGCAATATTAATGTTGCGTTTGGAGAGGGGACTGCTAATGAACGGACCGTGCGATTTTGGTTTAAACGCTTTCGTGATGAAAACTTTGATTTGAAGAACGAACCACGTGGAAGACCGCGCACACAGGTGAATAACAATGAATTGAAATAGATGGTGGAAGCCTTCCTATTACATGGCAGCAATGTATAGATAATAATGGTAATTATTTTGATTAAATAAATATCCAAATATAAATATCCAATAATAATATAGACCTTCAAATGGCATATATTAAATGGCAGCAATGTATACATTGCTGCCATTTAATAGAAAGGTCATTTATGCCTTTGCGATAGAACTCTCGTGATCTAGATTCGACAAACTGTGTGAAAGCATTTTGTACTGCTTCCTGAGAAGAAAACTTTTTATCACGTAGAAAATTGTCCAAATCACGAAAAAAATTGTAGTCCGTTGGAGCAAGGTCTGGCGAATACGGAGGGTGAAGAATGGTTTCTAATTGCAGTTCCTGTAGAGTTAAAACGGTTTCTCGTGCTGTATGAGGTCTCGCGTTATCATGGAGCAATAATGGTGAAGATCGATTCATGAGTCGCGGCTGTTTCACTGCTAGTTTTGCTATCATTGTTCGGAGTTCGGCACAGTAGACATCTGCCGGTATTGCTTGACCAGATTGGAGAAAGGTATAGTGAATAACACCATGCTGAGACCACCAAACAGTTACCATTACCTTTTTATTGGTAAGCTTTGCTTTAGGACTCTGTTGCGGCGTTTGACCCGGGGTCAACCATTGCATTTTTCGCTTACGGTTATCGTAAAGAATCCACTTTTCATCACATATCACAACTCGATCCAATATTCCTTCATTTCTGTATCGATTCAACAATGCAACACAAGTTTCAACAAGCGTTTCTTTCTGCAGATCAGTCAAATCATGAGGCACCCATTTCTCATATTTTTATATTTTATTGATTTGACGCAAATGAGTCAATATTGTTGGTAAGGTAACGGTAAACTATGCCGCTAATTCCTGGGTAGTTTGGCTCGGATCGGCTTCCACCATCTCTTTCAATTCATTGTTATTCACCTGTGTGGGCGGTCTTCCACGTGGTTCGTTCTTCAAATCAAAGTTTCCATCACGAAAGCGTTTAAACCAAAATCGCAAGGTGCGTTCATTAGCAGTCCCCTCTCCAAACGCAACATTGATATTGCAAGCTGTTTCTGCCGCGTTAGTTCCGCGTCGGAACTCGTATTAAAAAATAACTCGAATATTCGAAGTATCCATCTTTCTTGTCTAAGCTGAATAAAAAAAACAACTGAAAGTCGATAATCGAATGTTGCACATTTTTTTAAAGAAGAACTTCGTAGGTACCATGTGAAAACAGTTTCACTCAAAAATCTCAAACCATGAAGCTTCTATGTCAATTCGAAGTACCTATTACAATAAAACGGCAATTTCATACTTTAACCCCTATTATTAGTAGGATTTTCCTTAAAAAATAAGCTGACAAATGAAAAAAGAACTTTTTAAATCCGGCTTGCAGTTCCAGAGATTAGCCCGCTCAAACAAACGAACAACCCAAAAAACAAACAAAGACATAAGCTTTATTTTTAGTAAAGATAGATTTAAAAAAAACACTTTAATCTATTTTTATTCCTACATTATGAGATAAAACTGTTTTATTTAAGAAATCAAGTTTCTAAATACGTTCTTCCAAAGCGTAAAACTTATAGTTCTTTCACATGACATGTGCCTTTGTAAAGGACAACAATGGACACAATTTCCTTGTACAGAATAAAGAAGGCAGGCTTGATTATCACATAAGGACGTCATTGTGTGAGTATACGGTGTTCGTACTACCCTCGGATAAAATACCTCCATCACTTTTCACACCGTCAAAAAGGGATGGGCTATTTTTAGCCGGAACTTAACGACAACAATGTAGAGGAACTTGATGTTATAATGTGGATAAAGTAAAGATAATCTTTGATTTCTAAACACTTCCGTGTTTCTCTATATTTGGAGTTTTTGTTAGCAAATTATAACATCTGGATTCGGTAGATACACAAAGGGTGTAAAAAGGCACTTGAAGCCGGGAGTCACTTGTACTTGTAATGTTTTTTTTCATACCCATAAGGTCCCATGGTTACGGGGATGTTGAAGGTTCCAAGTTTTGACTTTCAATAGCTCCTGAACTGACGTTTTTTTACGAAAACTAGTTTTTGATGTTGTAACACAACTTTAAACACCGCTGTACCTTTTACGAAAACCAGTTTTTGATGTTATAACACAACTTTAAATACCGCTGTACCTTTTACGAAAGCCAGTTTTTGATGTTATAACACAACTTTAAATACCGCTGTACCTTTTACGAAAACCAGTTTTTGATGTTATAACACAACTTTAAATACCGCTGTACCGTGGCATGCACCCATAAGCACAATGTTTTGTGTGTGTTACATTGTATAATAGGCAATTTAAATTACAATCGTATTAAAATTACTTATATACTGAATGCTTGCCAATCTTAAATCTAAAGAGAATATGTTTTCCAGAAATGGGCGAATCAAAGCTGTTCAAATGATAACGAAATTGTGAAGTTCGCCTCCTATCCATAGACATAAATTAAATAATGACTCATTTACAAATAAAAATTATGCATAAAGTTTCATCCCTTTTTAATTTAAATGTAAGAAGTGACTGTGAGTGAGGCACTTAAGTGGCAGTGGGCAGGGCACATTTCTCTCAGAACACATGGTCGATGGGGCCGAAAGGTTCTGCAGTGGCGACCGCGTACCGGAAGACGTAGCGTTGGAAGTTCTCCCACAAGGTGGATTGACGACCTTGTGAATGCCGCAGGAACCCGTTGGATGCGATAAGCACAGAACCGACCGAAGTAGAGGTGCTTCGGGGAGGCCTATGTCCAGCAGTGGATGTCTTTCGGCTGAAATGATAATGATGATGATGTAAGAAGGCTTTTATATAAAAAAACTTTCTCATTTTAATAAAGACTATAATAGTCCAAGACATTTTACTTTCAAACAAACATGGTGTTATAAATCTTTTATCTTTGAGATAAAAAAAAACTTAGACAAAAGAGAGAAACAATACTTCTCGACTTTGGAGTTGAACGCCCTCGCAAATCCTCAAATCTCCACCACGTGGGAGTAGTGTAGGTGTTGCTATACGAAGCACTGTTATAAAGTGTTACATTTAATATTAGTGAGAGTATATACAGGTTGGTCAAAAGGTAACTTGAAAATCACACATTCACCCACTCAAATATACACAACCGATTCATACCTTATACCTTATTTTTTATTCTATTCATTCGTGTACGTTTTTAGGTACCACATCCTCACTGGTTTAACTTGTTGTAGTCTTTTAATAAATATAATAATTTAGTCCAACATAATGGCTGAACCCTATCTCAAAAGGTACAGGCCAGACCTAGTTTAAGGGACAGAGTTGAAATTTATTGTATTCCTATGCTAAAATCGTATTGAATAGTGTCAACTGAATGTATGCAGTGCAAAGTGATTTTTGTTTATGCAATAAATTCTTATTATTATTAAAACATTGTAAAAGCCAATTATTTTTAAAAGGAGGAGGAATTTCTTGCCCGCTCTTGTCCATAAGAAACGACCAATTGGAACCGTGCACCTAGCTTCTGACGTTTCATAAGTGCCCATATATGTAGGTTTATGTGAAATAAAATATTTTGATTTTGAAAAAAAATATTTCATCTTGTGTTTCGATAAAATAAAAAATATTAAAAATAATAAATATTGTTTTCATGAAAACATTATTTATTATTCCTACTTGGTTTTTATACAATCCCGGGGAAAGATAGTGATAATAATTAATATATAGGGTGGCAGGGACATCGACACGCGAACTGAAACCATGTCATGCTATTCAGTTTGCGCGTGGATGTCTCTACCACCCTGTAAGTAAAAATAATAAGAGAAGTAACGTTGACGCGAGTAGGTATTCTAAACCATAAGTATATATAATAATACGTTAATGAAATTAAAGCCCTCTACTACTTCGCTGTGCCCGACAGAGTCCACAATAATCATGACTTTGTACAACCTACCATCTAAGTTTAAATTTTGGAATGTTAAAAATATATTTAGATAGATAGTGGTGTGGTAGTAGTAGATTACAGCCCACTTCCTCTCAAAATTATTCCTCGGATAAAATTATCTGGCCCTACAAAGCTCTAAATGTTTTTATTCTGAAAATTAAACGTCAAAAAAGTAACACCCTATCTACCCTCCCACACTAACAAAAAAATACAGAAACCCTTCAAACTCAAACTTCACACGTCTGTGCTGTAGTATGTACCTACTTTCGAAGTTAACACTGAAACTAAAGTTATTGTTCAGCGCGAGCTTTATGTGAAACTTGTTTATGGAATTCATAGGATGAGAATGCTACTAAAAATAATTAAGTATGTTCGTAGAATGCTCATTATTCACGTTATTCAATATTAAGCAACAAAATAATAGCGGGATCGTTCGAAAGGGTTACCGCTGCCCTGGAACATAAAGGGCTAAGGAAGGAACACGGGTGGGTTTTAGTCAGTAAGAGTCTGACACTCCCTTCTGCTACACCCAGAGCGGGAGGGGCCATTTGATGATTTCCCATCCACAAAAAAAAAAAAATTACAATTGGCACTTGAGTTGGGCAGTGGTGCACCTATAGTCCACCCATGCCATTTCGCCAGTTATGGTGTCCATGTAATAGGAAGCCTTTTTTTATGCCTTCGACCTGGCACAAATCTAAACTCCGAGCTGCTACTGAGAAATGCCATGAATGAATGAATGAATTGCACCGATCCCAGCGTGGTTTGACCAGACTCGATTGATCGAATGAACCCCAAGATTCGCACTAGCTCCTATAGCCTCATGTTCATAGGTGCCGAGCTGCTACTGAGAAATGCCAGATAGAAAACCCAAAAATACTTTGCCCGGCACTCGAACTTAAGACCTCATGCTCAGACATAAGACATCTACCAACCCGCACTGGGACTGCATAGTAGATTACAGGCCGCATCTTCTCGAAGAAACTGTATCCCACCAATGGAAACATTATTGTCTGATTATATTCTTATATTCAATTATTAATTTCAAAATTTCATTACAGTAAAGTTACGAGCCCTGGCACAGATATCTCTAAAAAGACATTGACCAAACAAAATCTTTTTAAAAATCTCCGAGCAAGCCTCCACAGTATTTTTTCCTTAAAAAAACTGCCAAGAATATTAATTAAGTATGCAAAAATAACGACAATCACCATTGGGACCCTCACAATGACAGCCAAAGCGTTTAGCGTAATCTTCAGAGGTGGAGAGGTCCAAAACGAGGATAATATAATATAATGGACCTCAACTTGTTTAGCCTAAAATATCTTAAGGGGGATGCTCAAACGGCGTTCATGATTTTTTTTTTTTTGTTGTCTGTAATTGACCGAAAACGACATTTTTCTTGAAATAGTCAAATAATTATTAAGGGTTTTTGTTAATTTGATGTATTGATGATTTTAAGGATGATTTATTTTAGATATTAAATAAAACAGTCATAATGTTGTTGTTTTGTTTGTGGTTACACCAGAGGGGCAATTCTTGTAATATTAAGAACGTTCACAGTCTGATTTCAGACTCAATCTGTGGAAAAATAACTACATATTTGACAAGTTTGACGCTGAGATGAGATTGTGTTGTTGTGTTATGTTTTTCAGTCATATTGGTTACGATTGCAAATCATATTTTGTTAAACTCGATACTAAACTGTTAATTGCAAAAAACCAAAAGAAAATTTTAATTTCACGGGCTTCTAGCGTACTCGCTTTATTGGCCTTAAACTTTTTGACCTTGAGGTCTGGTTACAATGTAGACTGTTATTGTGTAGACCTTCGAGACCTATTGTCGAGTTAGATTGGCTTAATAGTGTATTTAATCTTATAAGGCTATTATACTTTAGCTATTGTGGTATTCACATGAGATTTATTGTTAATCAAAACTGTTTAAGGGGGAAACACCCAGGTAGTCCACTAGTGATTGCTATTTCGTGAAATAGGATTATTTATGAACTTTAAAATATTTTTGAAATTTATAATCCAAAAATGTTTGTACGCACGCGAACCATATTTTAATAAATATACAAAGTGAGACCGACCTGCGAATTGCAAAAAACGTATGAAAATTTGAATTTAGCGGACTACCTACTGTATACCCCTTAAATGATATTGGCTTCTTACTTATTATTGTTTTATTATTTATTGTGTATACCCATAGATTAAATTTATTTAGAATATATTATTTCATGAACAATTTATTTTTCAGACTTTCGGCAGTCGCTCCATGTAAAAGGTATTCAGCTGCATCTGGTAAGACTGGACGCCGACCCCAACATAATTGGAAAAGGCTCGGCAGCTAAAGAGTTTCTTAAGAATAAATCCCTAAATGCGTTAGATTTCGAAATGAACATTTTTTTTAATGGTTAACCCTGAGGCTTTTATACTTGGTCTCACGCCCAACAATCACACTTAGCGTAATAAGTAAAGTAACTCAGTTTTATTACACGCAGTAATCGCGGAGACTACGAAATTAAATTGAAAATATACTGAAACGGAATAATACTCGGACATTAAACCGATCAGGTTTAATCCAACTCCGTTCCGTTTCTTAATCCAAAAGATACCCTATTTAATAAATAACAACATTTTATTTCACAAGAACAACAATCTAATTAGTTTCTATAAAACTTTAAAATTAAAACAGTAAACGGCTGGCTACGTATTAAAACTCGTAGAGGGCTACGAGTGCTACAGTGCTACGGCGTAGCAATGCTACGAAGTGTACTTAGTAACTTTGTAATGCGCTTACCACCGGAACTCAAATACCTTGTAACCGGTTCAAATAAAAAACCGCTGGTAAACTATAAATTAAATCGTGGACTGTTTGTATTTTTTTTCTTTGTAATAGTGACAGTGCTGTTATTTGTAAAAGAGTTTTCTTGGAAATAAATACAGTGTTAACAGTTTATAAGTCTAGCTGTCAGTTATGTGAAATTAAACTTTTGTTAAGTTGGTATTGTGGGTCGATAGTTGAGTTGAGTTTTTTTTTCCTGCTGTTTGTAAGTGGGATTTTAGGGTTTTTAGGGTTCCATAGTCAACAAGGAACCTTTATAATTTCGCCACGTCAGTCCGTACGTCTGTCCGCGGGGTTAGGGTACCTCCTCTACACGTAAAGTGAGGATGACTTTTTTTCTCGTCAATCCCATTGTGTCAATAGAAAGGTCGTTTAAAAACATTGGAGGTGTGTTAAAACCAAGTTTGAATTCAGGGAACCGTTTGCGAAATATTAAGCTTTATAGTGCTCATTTTTGTTAGAGTAAAGTGTCCCCCCCCTGACAGCTAAGTGGTTGTTCAACTACTATTTTGTGGTTATAAGCACACACCCTCTTTTATATGTTATAACTACTCGTATTTCTGAATTATGTTGTAATTTCACGCATTCTGCCACCGTTTTTCTGAGAGGAAATACATCCCTAAATACAAAGAGACGATCACTCTGGACCGCGAGTGTGACCTACTTTTCAACAGTAGTAAAGCCTTCTTTAATGCTGTAAACTACTGGGAGCCCTTGCTCGCGGTAGTTTATAGAAACGAATGTCCATTGGTTTGGCTATAAATACGCACAGACATATTCAACACACGAAAATAAGCTTACCATTCATTTATTTAACCATTTACGTACACACATATAGAAGCTGCCAAGAAAAAAAAATAGGACAGAAAAATAGGTACAAAGGTGATGCTTATTTCATAAGAAATCTCTTGCAGCATACCTGAGATAGGACAATAGATACAGAGATGTAGACAGCGTGTGAAAGAAAATACATAAAATCATAAACAATTCACCTACATACAAATAAACATACTCGTACATATCTACTACTATAATAAATATCACTACAATGTTAATAATTATGACGTAATCAAAATAATCAATACATACACAACTATGATGAAGTGGAAATATAGTAGTAGCGTTGTTTTCTTCAAAACAGTATTGTCATAAATTAACTAGAGAAAAGCCAACGCAAACATTAAGGCATTCAGCACGTTTTTTTAAAAACATTACGAGATCTGAACACAATCATACATCCCTAATACCTTAATTTACATAGACACAGTCAAACATGTTTGACGGTTATATCTTTTTCATACAATATTTACAGAAACGTGTTTAACATATAAAAGAAAAAAATATGAGTTTTATTTCGGTCCTTTGCGGAAGGGGTTGGAAATAAAATATACATTTTTTACGCCATGGGTAAGTGTACAAAGTGTCAAAAACAAAGCTAAAAGGACGGAAAACATTTTTCAAAAAAGGAGTAGGTAATTATTTTTCCGATTTATGAATGGGAAAATAAAAAAAATATTATTTTTTTGCTTAAAAAAAATTAATTACTGTTCAATATAGATGTTCTGGCAAATCAACTTTGACATTGTGGAAAAAATATATGAGTCGTTTTTTTATAATTATCCTACTATATTATAAACGCGAAAGTTTGTATGGATGGATGTTTGTTAGTGTTTCACGCAAAAATGACTTCACGGATTTGGATGAAATTTGGCACACCGATAGTTTATAGCCAGAATTAACACATAGCATACTTTTTACCCCGATTTTCCAAAGGGATTGAAACTTGTGCGGGTAAAACCATGGGGCGCAGCTAGTTCCATTATAACTAAGACTTATAAAAATAATAACGCTATCACTTTTTTAAACGAGTTCAATATGTTTATGAATATCTACTATTTCGCATCATGAAAATAATGTTATTATAAATAGCCTCCTACTTTAACGTTTCGAAATATAACCTTTTTACTCCCAAATCAAAGAAGAAGAAAAATCGAAGGATCCCTTATTAATCCCTTAATCGAGTTCTTTATCTCATCTTATACAAACCATAAAGGTCTGTACTGATTGGGAGCATGTAGTAGGTACTTATTGAGTGTTACGTTGTATCGTGTAACATTCGAGTCCGAACACCAACTTATTATTTGCTATTATTATTTTATTCGTCATCAAGTAACAATAGACTCATTATTAGGCACACAATTTCAACAAAAATACAAAGACAAATATAGGAAAAATAACAATCAAAATCACATTACTGGTCATCATCATCAACTTAATTAACAAGTTTTACAGTGACAACAGCAAGACTAGTAATGATACAATTTGGAACCTAACATTTAGTAAAATTACCTATTTTTTCATAAAATGAAACAATAATGCTCTAACAACCATTATAATAAAATAAATTTACATGTTCTACTTAGATCCTATTGTGTCGTTATATTTAAACTAAAATTATTACTAAAGCAATTTTCCATTTATTATATTGAGCAGTAAAATAATACATACCAATGCTATAAACTAACATACAAATACAATTTTAAACATTATGTTTATTATAGTGTTTAAGAAATCTTATATACAATATACATTCTAACACAAAAATATATTAATATTATGTACAAGTATATAAACAAAAACAAAAAAAGGGAAAAGCTTATTGGGCATAAATAAAACTGAAGGGAAAAGGTGACCAAAAGGCTGCAAGCGTTGCCACGTTGGATGGCAATGCTGGTTCCTTCACTTAAAAATATGCCAGCCCTCTGGTTACGTGAAGAGTTGACCAAACGCTTGGCGATGTCCCGAAGTACTCGTTGGATATTCGGACCCCACGGCCCGTGTTTCAACCCCGTCAAAAAATATTTCGTTATCAAATACTCACAGTTAGCTCCTACCTTTACATCTTTACAAACTGACTGAGTGATGCGAGTCACAAGCCTCACAAAGGTATTTCCTATTGCTCTGTAGAGGATTTTTTCGTATATAAAAAAGGTAATAAAGTTATATTACGGAGGTAATATAAATAGTAAGGTAAATATAACTATAGTAGTTCGGTTGAAGGTAATAAGGTTCTATTGAAATGTGTTAGTTATATGTTGTGTTTTGTTTGTGTAACAAAAATTGCGTATTAGCAACAAATAGATAGGTACAGTCGACCAACGTACTTAGTTTACATATGATATGTGTGGGTGAAGTCACGGTTATACACACAAACACCAAATAAAACGAGCGAGCCCTGTGTTTAGTAGTGTGCGTATGGCACGATAGTAATCATTAATTGATGTTGCTGAATGAGACATAATATTTCGCATCATATTACTATAGCGACCTTGGCGCAATGGCTATCGTCTTTGGTCCGTGAACGAGAAGTCGTAAGTTCAAACCATGTGTGCAGCAAATGTTTTTTTCTTTTTGTATTCATTATTTTGTTTAAATATTACTTAAAAGTTGAATTTATAACGATTCGATCCCACTCATGGATGAGTAATGAAGTTTGCAACGTTTAGCCACGGACGGAACTCTCATGCCATTTTATTTTGACTGTTTATAAAATAACTACCATCAATTTAAAAAAAATTGTTTATAAAATAGGGCGCATGACGCCCTATTTTATAAAAAATGAGCATTCTTTGTTGTCAGTCTACAAGTATTTGCATTACTGAGTTTAATGATTGCTACTCGTATTCGTGTGCAGATTTATTTCTGTGGATCCAACATTTATCAATGTTATGTGTATGTTAAAAAAGGCAGAAATCGTTGTTCTGCATGAGCAAAACGTATCTATATATGAAATTGCAAGGCGCCTAATTATATCGGTGAGTAACAGTTTGATATTACGTTGATATTATGCCTACTTCAACTTAACTAACTCGTCTCACCTTTCAATGTTTCATCATCATTACTAATGTTAATGACTATTGTGATGATCATGATGATGATTAGCAAATGATTGATCATTTGCTAATGACCCAAGCGACAAGCTCGCTCATTCCAACCAATACCAATGTTTACCTAATAAAAAAATAAAATGATTTATTGGTTTTATTTAATTAACTTTCTAGTTTTTTGCTTAAGTGATATTTTTGACCACAAAATTACAAAAAGCAAAAACTAAAAAGCAGCAAAACAAAATTCCTCAGTTGGGATCAAACTCATGTCATCAATCTTACATCAGTAGCTATTGCAGGCGCTTACACCACTTAGCTATGGGAACCTTGTTATATCAGACTAAAATATGGGCTCATTTATCATTGTGTACCCGTTTATTTTATCTTTAACCGCGTGTGTATATTACGTATACCCACACAATAATAATGTCAGTCACCGATGTATGCGTATGTAAACTATTTAACTGGGCCCTGTGTACTACTCGTGTATTACTCGACTAGCTGTGCCTGCGACTTCGTTCGCGCAAGTATTGGATTTCATGGGTTTTATTTTTTTTGTGTGGAACCGTGATTCATTTTCTAAAAAAATAATAGTAGCCTAAGTTACTTCTTATAACATTAGCTATCTGCCAGTAAAAGTTTTGTCAAAATTGGTGCAGGCGTTTCGGAGATTTGCTGGAACAAAGAGACAGACAAAAAAAAACAGTATTTTTTATATGTAGCGTATATAAAAGCTGTTAACATCACAAAGAGACATTTAAATTTTATTTATTTGTATTTAAAGATGATTGGTCCAGTTATTTTTATTTGCCTCATTATAAAACGCTGAAACTGATATACTGGTTCTAGATCCATAGCAAAAGTTAGTCCTAAATTGGTACTATAGATATTTAACAAGAACAAAAAAACGACTGCAAATAAATCCATCCCGCACAGCATACTCCATACATTCATGTACAAAAGGTCCATCAAAGTAATTTATCAGCCATTTTGTTCTGCCATTGCCATTAAAGTCAAAAGGCCATAGCTTTTGTCATTGGATTTTTAGCTCTGCATTTTCAGCTATTATTAAGACATAGTTACGTATTTGTACCGCATTTCAACCCGATCACGTACCGCATAATAGTACCAACATAATGGCATGCAAAGTTGGCTCTAAACAGCTCCAATACACCCCATATGTGTAATACTTTGAGCTTTACCTTGTTTGAGAGAAAGAATAAAAGCAATACATACAACGGTGAGGGAACATGCCACAATTTCACAGCCAATTTGCAATAAAGGATCTTTGCAGTACGCCCTCCGTTCTTTTCAGATATATTTACGCAAATTGAGTAGAATGGTGAAATATTTGAGGGATTTGTGTACCTCATTAGCGGGTTACATTGCAATTGGGATGTTTTGTTATGTGTATATGAGAAATTAGTAAATAAATGGGTTTAAATTACATAACATTACCCCTGTATTTTCCAAAAGGTTAGGCAGAAGTGTATCTTACACCCACATTTCGCTAGTTATGTTTGTGTCCTAGGGGCCAAACCTATTGCCATTAATCAGGCACAGATCTAGACTACAGACTACTAGTGAGATATTCCAGATTAAAAAATCCAATACCACTTTACCCGATCCGGGTATCGAACCCAGGACCTTATTCTTAGCAATAGTACTTGCGACTAAACCAAGGAGGCAGTTGAAATTAATTTGTATTTTATGAAAAGGTGAGCGGGACGAGCTGGACAAAACAAACGACCAGTGGTCCACTTTTTTTTTTCTTTTTTTTTTTTTTGAGGATGGGTAATCATCATATGACCCCTCCCGCTCTGGGTGGAGCGGAAGGGAGTGTCAGACTCTTACTGACTAAAACCCACCCGTGTTCTTTCCTTAGCCCTTTATGTACCAGGGCAGCGGTAACCCTTTCGGACGATCCCGCTAATCAGTGGTCCACTTTAGCCCTGCATCGAAAAAAAAAAGCTGGAAGTCATGGGGAGAGGTCTTTGTCCAACAGTGGGATGATGCAGGCTAACAGTAACAGTATAAAAAGGTGTCTTATCAGGTACTTTAATAAGATTGTCTGTAATTGAAACGAAAAATGAAATAATGCGCCGCTGCAAAAATAATTACGATAGTACTCTTGACAGAGAGAGAGAGAGCTCCCAGTGAACTACATCTGACTTGATATTATTGTTTTAATATGAAATTATGTTTCGTGTTTCTGACCTTTGTTTATGTATTAAATTACAATACGTATAAAAAAGTAACTTTGATGTCTAAATTCTGAATGAGGTAAATATTTATGTTACAAGATTCGTAAATGGAAACGTTATGTATGTAATTACACGTACGCACGTGTAATTGTACGTTAGATTTCCCAAGGTAAGACATTTATATTTCTTAGAGGCTACTAAAAGGGTGTGGGCGGCATATTTTTAGAATCTATTGAGAAAGAAGTACGAGGGAGGCCGTGAAAACACCACAAACACATGTGATGAGATAATTTGACATAAACATTTTTTTGAACAAGATTTGAAGAATAGAATTTGCACAAGATCGTTGCGGAACAACTCAGATTTTGAGTTGTTGGGCAACGTACAAAAATCGCAAAAACATTTGATAAAGTTATAAAAAATACACAATGTTAAAGAATTATAGTTTTTAATGTCAAGTCTAACTTTTTAAGGCTATCCTAATAATTATTTAAATGAAAGATAAAACCTGCTTTATCTGAATAAAAATAAAAACTGCTGGACTGCTTGGTTCACAGTTATTTTACTTTGATTTTGCATCACTGTCCAAATCACAGTGATCTTTATTATTATAAGGTTACTGTTGGATTGCTGCCACTGATAAGTCTGTCAAAATCATTGTGATCTTTAGTCTCGTGACAATAAGGTTGCTGTTAGCTTGCCGCTGTCAGACATAAAATAACTGTAACGAGACTGTACATACACTATGTCAAGCGAACCATACAGCCAGCATCTTTGTCATCAGCTGTTCTTGTCTTTGTGTCCATGTGTCGCGATAACACATTTCTCATTGTTTTGAAAAGAGTTTTTTATATAAGATGTTTTAAATTAATAATCATGTACCTTTGAAGATACAACATAAACCCAAAGTCTACACCATACATGATTTTAATGTATACCCATTCATAATCCCACACACACTTATTCAAAACCCACAGATATTTTGTGTTTTTGGCTGTTAACAAACAAGTTTGCGGAGCCGAGGCGGTCTCTATTTGTCTTGCCTTAAAATTCAGTGTGGGTACAAAGAAACGCTGCCTTCCTGACCGACCGGGATTTATCGCTTAAAGCTAATGTTTGGGTACCGTTGTGGGTCGCTTCGAACTGCTTGAATTTGAGTTTGAAATAATGTTTTTTCTGGAATGTTTTTTTAAAAGCCACTGTTTTATTTTCAAACAAGATATTTTTTTTCTTCATAACATAAGCTAAGGAAACAAATCATAGGGCTTCAAAAAAATCGTCCGCATCGCTGTCAACAGGAAGAGTGCCCAAAAGGCTGGCAGCATTGTCACGTTGTTTGGTTATGCTGATACTTAGACCAAAAAATAAGTCAGCCCTCGGGTCACGTGAAGACCCAACCAACCTTACCAACCTTACCTAACCAACCTTAGGGATGTCTCGAAAAACCAAGTGGGCACTCGGGCCCCATAGCCCTAGTATTATTATATTATTATTTCAACAAACGGCTCGAACATATAACACCCATTAAGGTTGGAATATTTTTAAAAAGTAATTTGTTTATTACGTCAACGTCTTAGCCTAGCGACTTAGCCGGTCGAAATTACGAGACGGAAATTCCACGTGGTTAGGCATGCTTTCTAAGAAAATTACGCGACGTAATATTGGCCTGATGATTAATTAATAGCAGGTCTGTAATCCCTGAAGGTTTAGGCAGAGATGTACCTATAGAACACCCACATTTCACCAGTTATGAATATAATAATTAATATAGGTTATTCTGTAAAAGTCTTCGAGCCGATTTTTCCGTCGCGTATACACTTAGAACTCACACGAGAAAGTTATTGTCACCGCGGGCTTAGCATGCGTGAATGTGACTGCGGTGACAAATATCGGTCGATGTTTCACAGTGTTTTGTCCACTGTCCCACACATGTACAACAGAATATGGGAACATGGGGTAAGTAATATATGATATAATTACAAAATCTCTAATATTTAGAAGATAAAACAACTGAATCTATAATTTTATTTGATATAATGATTAGTTAATATAATTTTAAAGTAACAAATTTTTATAAGCATAACCTACATTGAATATAAAATCGTTTGATATACCACTCAAAAGACATAAAACCTATTTAGTCTAATATGATAAAACTTTATATGATATGAGCCGCACCCGGGAACATGATCTTCACCTAGTGGTGTTAAGGTGGTTATATTTTACACTAATAGTACATTACGATACGTGTGACTAAGTAGTCCTTTGCCCCACCACTGCTCTCAAAACGGTAAAGGAAAACATCGCGAGGAAACCGGTATGTCTTAGAACCAAAAATTCAAAGACACGTGTCATCTACCAACCCGCACTGGGCCCGCGTGGTGGATTACGGCCCATACCCTCCAACAGAGAGGAGGCCTGTGTCCCAGCAGTGGGAACACTATAGGCAGATTATGTTGAAGTAGCCCATTATTGCACGTATCGTATACTATTTTATTGCTCGTGTGACCTAAACCCGCCCATTTCTGGGTAAAAATGGACTAATATTTAATCATCGAATCATTTGACACGAAAGGAGAACCCAGAAAAAGTCTCATTATCATTAAACAAATTACAGTAAAATAACACATCGTAGCAACATATCCGCGCATTGATATCGTATGTAACCGCAATGTTCGCGGCAAATGTATAGCAGGGTTTACAAATTAATTTATCATCGTAGGGTTTACCGTATGAATACATTAATCATCGCAGAATATCATAGAAGTTTTGTTTGTTAGGGTTACGCTAAAACGGGTTATTGTATTAGTTTTTAAAACTTTTTGTATTAGTGTCAGGCTCTGAAATTGCTAGGGGATAAACTTTTTCTTTTAATTTAGGCCTTAAGCCTGTAGTACACAATGGAGTGAGACAGTACCAAACTCTTGTTATTCAAGTGATTTTATTAAATTACTCACTGTCATAGGCGCTTGGTGGCTGTTCGGTGGTATGCTCTAACCAAGACCTGAAACAGTAGTAAAAATAATTATAAAACATCCTTTTTTGAAGTCGTTTTAAAAGGACAAAAGAATTATAAAAGGATTATAGGACAAAAGAAGGAGGCCAAAATTGTAAATTAGACTTTAAAAATGAGGTACTATGTTGGGGTGTATGCAGCCATGAATTTGAACGAAACGGATGAGAGGAAGACAATATTCAAGAGGAACAATTACAAAAAAATATTTTAACTACGTATGAAAAATGAGACCACAGGAATCCACTGGATGCGGGAAGCACAGAACCGGTCGAAGTGGCGATACTTGGGGAAGGCCTATGTCCAGCAGTGGACGTCTTTCGGCTGAAATGATGATGATAATGAAACATGATTACTTTCTTTCTTTTCATGGATATCCTCGTCTACATCCATTCTAATAGTAACACCATATTTTGTATGTAGCTCTTCTTGTACCCTTCTAAAATATTGTAGGTAAGATTTATTTATGAGGATAAAAATATATACACTGGATAAACTAATAATAGTCGACAGCGATGCGGAGGTTTTTTTCCGACGCCATATTTTAGTTTATTAATAGATTTAGTTAGGTTTGGATATTATATTTTTATTATTATTTTGTACATTTATTTAGTATTAGAAGTTTACCCATAATTATAATTTTAAAAGTTTTACTATTATTCTAATAAATTCAAGCGAAATGCTGTTCATATATCTCTGTTTACGCTATGATACGTATGCATGAAAGTACTGGCCTAAAAGCTTCAGATAAACACATCCAAATATAATGTTCATACTACGGACCACCTCAAACATCTTTATTAAGACAGTGAACTTAGCAAACGGCACGTATGCTGCAAGAGCGGTCGCTGTGCGGCTTATGAGCATTTTATATTATTTGTACGAGAAACTTTCATATAAGTTATATCTGTTTTAGCATTAGTAGAATAAGAAGCTGAGCTTCTTCAAGAAGGATTGAACATTTAAAAACAAAATAGAATATTGAACTTATTATATAATCCTTCCAACAGAATTTTGGTCATGGCGGCCAATCTTTACGAAGATTTGCCAAGCATCCTCTAAATCTATTACCTAATTACCTTCCTATAAAGACTTTTGCCAGGACACTGACAGACGAGTTTCTAACTGTTCCGTTGGTCACGTGGTGGCAAGCACTATGGCTGAGCTCCTACTGCAGCTGGTCCAGGGTTCGATTCCCAGATTTTTCAAAATATTATAGGGGTTTCCCATTTTCAATTCCTCAATAGCAGCCCGATCGTTGGTTGTGTGACCAACCCCGTGCGTTAGAAAGCACGTAAACTCGTTGGTCCTGCGCCTGATCCTCTCCCCGGTCATCTTGGATTGCCGTCCCATCGGACTATGAGAGTGAGGGAAAAGGGAGTGCACTTATATTTGCGCACAGGGATAATCGTCGGTTGGTGCCTCTTTTAATTAAAAACGTCTAACGCCCCTGCAAGTTGACCCCGGCCCCTCGTACGCCTTCCAAAGGTCGGGGATCCCAGGGTCCCGAGAAATGTCGAGAGACGTGAAAAATGATAAAGAATTAAATTTTTATATCAAAGGTAGTGTCTAAAAGTACTAATCAGATTACCGACCCATCTAGTTTTAAAACATAATTTATTTTGACCGTGTAAAAGTTTTCTCTGATAAAAATAGTTCTCATGTTTGTTTCAGAAATTGCTTTTTCTCATATCGATAAAGCAACATTTTAATTAATATTTTATCGATGCTATAAGCTTGACGGCTCTATAATGTAAATTGTGCCTTAATTGAGGCAGCACCACTCACGGATTATTTCGCTTTCATACAATTTTAATTTTGCGATGTGTTGAGCGTTGGTCGTCGAAATTACAGAGTATGCGCGTCATGAAAATATGTTGTTGTTTCTCAAATATTATGTATATTTTTATATAATGTTTATAATCTATGCAAGCGTTAATATTATTTAGATTATTATGAATATTTGCTTTCATTGTTTCATTTACAGGAAATTTATTTTGATCTCAGTTTCAGCAAACAAGAAATAAAAAAGAAAATAAAGGAAAAAATAATAAAGAATGAAAAAAAAAGAAAAATGATAATAAAGAAAGAAAGTAAAAAACAATAAAAAGAAAATTCAAGATAATAAAATAAAAAGAGATAAGAAGGAGATAAGAGGCGTTGAGATTTTATAGACAATGTATTGATCAAAGTAAATCTGCTATGATCAAACACGTCGAGGAGGTCGTTATACTTTATATTAAAATTCAATTATTCAGTAGCCGTGGGATTTGATTGAACAAGGCAACCTCTAAATCAACAATACATGACATTACTACAAACAAAACGTAAAATAGTTCTAACATTTGTCATACATTCCAAGATCTTAAATATTTAACTAGGTTTAATAAAACGTCTAGGTTTGCACACAATGACACTCCATTTGTATAAGTCAGGTTTCCACTTAGGAAGGATCTTATTACATGTTAGGCAGGCGTAATAATAAATAGCTTAGATATACGTCAGAGCTGATAAACAAATGTCTGTACTAAATCTAATTTTGTAACGTCAACTGCGTGAAATGTATTAAATGATATTTGTTTTCATTGTTTTATTTACAGGTAAATTTATTGTGGCCCTAGTTAAATTGAGTTAAATTATTAAAATAAAATATATATTGCTATGGAAAAATAAAGCAAAGACAGACGTAGTAATGAATAACTTAGTTATACGTTAGATCTGAAAATAAATATCTGTATTAAATCTAATTTTGCCAAGTCAATTACGTGAAATGTGTCAAATCATATTAATAAGTAATGAAAGTTTGAAATTTATGTCAGATGATATGAAAAATATTAGGGGTTAAAGTATGAAATTGCCGATTTGTACAGAAAAATTTAAATTCGTTTTTTTTTTAATTTAACATATTTATTTAATCAAAATAATTACCATTATTATCTACACATTGCTGCCATCTAATAGGAAGGTCATTTATGCCTTGGCGATAGAACTCTCGTGATCTAGATTCGACAAACTGTGTGAAAGCATTTTGTACTGCCTCCTGAGAAGAAAACTTTTTATCACGTAGAAAATTGTCCAAATCACGAAAAAAATGGTAGTCCGTTGGAGCAAGGTCTGTCGAATACGGAAGGTGACGAATGGTTTCTAATTGCAGTTCCTGTAGAGTTAAAACGGTTTCTCGTGCTGTATGAGGTCTCGCGTTATCATGGACCAATAATGGTGAAGATCGATTCATGAGTCGGGGCTGTTTCACTGCTAGTTTTGCTATCATTGTTCGGAGTTCGGCACAGTAGACGTCTGCCGTTTTTGCTTGACCAGATCGGAGAAAGCTATAGTGAATAACACCATGCTGAGACCACCAAACAGTTACCATTACCTTTTTATTGGTAAGCTTTGCTTTTCCATCACGAAAGCGTGTAAACCAAAATCGCGCGGTGTGTTCATTAGCAGTCCCCTCTCCAAACGCAACATTGATATTGCGAGCTGTTTCTGCCGCGTTAGTTCCGCGTCGGAACTGGTATTCAAGAATAACTCGAATTTTCGAAGTATCCATCTTTCTTGTCTAAGCTAAATAAAAAAAACAACTGAAAGTCGATAATCGAATGTTGCACATTTTTTTAAAGAAGAACTTCATAGGTACCATGTGAAAACAGTTTCACTCAAAAATCTCAAACCATGAAGGTTCTATGTCAATTCGAAGTACCTATAACAATAAAACGGCAATTTCATACTTTAACCCCTATTACTTTTATAGGCGTTGGCCACGCCCACAGTTTTCTTTTAAAGAAAATAAAACTGCAGATTTCCTAATAAAATTCTAGCAGAAAATCTCTTTCCGCCGACTGACTGACTGGACTGTCGTTTAGGGTGATAGTAAAAAAATATATAAATATTTTTAATGTAACATTAATGTATAAAAAAAATCGCGGGCCGCGATTTTTTTTTGCCCCGATAAACCCCGTCGCATTGCATCGCTTGCCCGCGCAATCACTTAATTTTCACTTAGCGTTCTGTATGATTTATTTCTTTTTCTCGGCTCCCGAAAGCCTAAGCGTGATATTAATTTTTTTTTCAAATCCGTCCAGTACTTCTAGAGATTAGCGCGTTCTAACAAACAAACTCGTCATCTTTATTATTAGTATAGATTTATTCTCCGTTATTAATTTATAACACCACCAAAAATGTCGGCATCTCCGTCTAAAACTGAGACGAAACGATAAGTACTGACTCCTTTTAACAAGGGAAAGCTCCCTTTCGTAAAATAGGCTTCGGAAATTGTAAAACGGAGAAATTACAAGAAAACACCACGTTTATACCTCCATTTGAAAACACTAAGGGCCGCCATTTCAATTACATCAGCCCGTAGTTTTCAGCCAAAATAAACCATTTCTCAAAATATCCTTTGATTACGAGAAAATTATTTCGTGTTCCTGGTGTAATTAGTTTTATTATACAAATAGGTCGGAAAAGTAGATTGTTTTGTTTATGGTACCAAATATAAGGTTGGTTTCTTAATTTCAATGAGGTAGCCCGCGATTGAAACGTCAAATAAAGTGAAGTTAAATTTTGATTAAATTTTCCAAGAAATTATCAAATTATCCGTACATTCAAATCACAGCTGCCATTCTTTGACAGTTGTACGAAATGATTATAACACGGCAAATTGACGGAGGGTGTCAATTTGGTTAACATAAATTTATCTGACTGAGCATCGAGAAATCCGGTTGACGTTTGATTTAACTTTGTCTCTGGAATTTGTCAACGCACCTACGATGCCTCCGATATGGTATAATAGTAGATGTCCAATAAAGGTACGGTCGCAACTTAAACAGCCTATAATGTTCCCACTGCTGGGTCTACTACTATAATTCACTACGTGAGTCCAGTGCGGGTTGATGTCACATGTCTTCGAATTTTTGGTTCTAGGACAATGCCGGTTTCTCACGGTTTTTTCCTTCACCGTTTTGAGAGCAGTGGTGATGAAATTAAATAATATACAAAGTAAAGTGCCTTCCTGGGTTCGAACTCACGACCGAGTTCTGCTCCTGAGTCGGGGCCTAATTGCATCACCACTGCTGTTTGCCACCAAATAGCATTAAACAACTACCGGTGGCCATATTCAATTTTCGTTGCATGGATTGTCTGTATATTTGCTAACACTATCGCTATCACATTAAATAATATTAGTCCCTATTACATAACCTTTACATACATCATCATAGCTGACCCCAACATAGCTGGGAAAAGGCTAGGCAGCCAGTCTAACCAGATGCAGCTGAATACCAGTATTTTACATGGAGTGACTGCCTATCTGACCTCCACAACCCAGTTACTGGGTAATACGATACCCCTTGGTAAGACTGGTTGTCAGACTTTCGGGCTACTGGCGACCCGTAACGACTGTCAAAGATCTACGAATGACAGCCAGGACCAACGGCTTAACGTGCTTTCCGAGGCACGGAGGGGTCTTGGTATGTGAAAATGGTCACCCATCCACGGACCAACCGCGGCAAGCGTAGCTTAACCTGATCAATCGACCCTTGCGGCTGTTATTACTTAGCTACAAGCCTCTCGCCTTAATAACCTTTACATACATTCTCCCTGCTTATTATCTACACTGTAAAGTAGGTATGTTCTGGTTGAAGCTCCAAGGAGTAAACATGTTTACTTGTACTTTTGCCAACATGCTCATAGTTATGTACATGACTACATAACACGCTACATTAGTTTACTACATTAGAATAATTACGTTATGCGAACATAAGGTTGCTAATGTGTTATAGGTACCCCCGGGCCAAACATAGTTTCCATTTAGCATTAAAATTGTTAGTAGGAACATAAGTGGGAAAGCAAGGTGCTTTCAATGTGTTTATTTTGTGTCAAACACAATCTAAATACTTTCTAATGCTTTATTTTATATCCATACTAATATTATAAATCCGAAGGTAAATCTGTATGTATGTTACCTTTTCACGCCTAAATCACTGAACGGATTTTGATAAGATTTGGCAAAAGATAGATGGCATCTTGATAAAAGACTTAGGCTAATTTTTGTCCCAGTAGCCAGTTCCGGTGGGTTCCAACAATCACACGGGGCAAGCCGCGGACAGAAGCTAGCACCTAAATACATCTGAAAAGTTGTGTTGAAAAATCGGTTTTTGTAGGACGTCATGTGGATAGTTTGAGTATGAATGTAGGACTAGAGGAAGATCAAAGAAACAATGGATGGGCTGTGTGAAAGATGATATGGCTACAAAAGGGTTCCGAGATGACGATTAGTAGAGAAGTATGGAAGAAAACGACATGTTGCACCAACGCCAAATAAATTGAGATAAGAGCGGGAGAATGATGATATAGGTACCTCAATATAACCAATATCAACAAACTAATCCAATGTAAGGGTCTATTCTTGTAATTTAGAGAACATTCACAGTCGAATCTTAGTTTCCATCTGTCAAAAATACCTCTAATTTATACATTTCTGATGAAATTGTGACTAGATTTTGAACGTTTTTAACTACGGGAATTGGCCTTGAGACCACAAAGACGTATTGTCACGGTAATTAAATGCATAGTTACTGGTTAGAATAAGAATGTCTTTTTGTAAAAATACTAAAATAAATAAATTGTCTTGTAAAATAATTTTAACAAAAGAAATGAATCTGTTCCCTTACGTCCCTATCTTAACTAAAAGCAATTTCAACAGAACAGTTTCCTAATACCGAAGACCCATAAGCGATTATTTACATTACAAAACAATATTAATCAAACGAACCTTAAACGTATTGATTCTTCAAACTTTGATATTAAAATAAAGCGAACACAAAACAATTTCAAACATATTTATACTGGGAAACTTTAATATACGAACAAGATCGGACCCTAGCAAACTTTATAGAAGATCATAACATACCATTACCAACACAACAAAGTAAACAACGAACAAATGATTGTGCCAACATAAGAAAATTTTACTTGAACAAGCTTCCTCTGAAATTCAATATTGGAGTTGGTACAGAAATCAAATTATACTAACAGTAATGTCGAACTTTGACTTGGTTGGCGCCAACTTTTTGTTTCATCCTGACACGCGTGGATATCAGAAATAAATCTGAATTTATTTACTTTCATTTTGTTGTTGTTCACTTTTATGTACGTTCGATTCTGGGATTGGAGTGATCGTATAAAGTGAAGTTCTGATGTTTGTGCGTATCGATAAATCCTACGCTTTTTGGTGATTTGATTTGGCCTTTGATTTTCAATTGTTTTTTTTTTTACTATTTTCTCTATAGGCATTACTACTGGCACTGGGCCCGCGTGGTGGATTACGGTCCACTTCCTCTCACAGAGAGGAGGCTTGTGTCCCAGCAGTGGGAAAGTTATAGGCTGATTATGCTATACAGTCTATAGAAAGATCCGAGCATTTTGTAGTACCTAGTTGACCAATGAATGACATCAAATCTTCTGGATTCTTTAATGACAGAATTTTATAATAAACTAGCGGACCCGGCAGACGTCGTCCTGCCCGACCGGGTCCAATTATGTTTTCAAACCATCCAGGAACCCACTGAAATATACACACAAAATTTCATCCATATCAGTCCAGCCGTTTAGGAGGAGTTTGGTGACAAACACATGTACATATGAATTATATAATATTAAGATACGCGGTGCGATTTGATTGCCTTTACCTAAATCGCACCGTGTGTCAGGTTTTACTTCCTGTACTGTAACAATGCAAAAAATACCACGATATTAAACATCACATGAGCACAAAACATTTATCTCACGACATAGCCAACGGGCACCCTTGTGTCGAACAATCTTCAGTTGGCTTCATAAGAAAAGAAAGCTTTTATCGTATTTTTCCTCATGCCCAAATATAAGTGAAAATCATTTCCATGGTACTATCATTTATGTAACCGTATCAAAAACGTATGCAAAGGTAAGTTAATATAATTATAATAACTTGCATAGTGCTCATTTCATTCAAAACGTCTAAAGGGTCTAATTGAGCTGGCCGCGGCCCCTCGTACGCCTTCTAATGGATCTGGATCCATTGTCCGAGATTTGCAAATATAAAAATAATATTAAAGCCTTTATTCGCTGACCAAATACAGTACAGTTTTAACTTCAGAATCAGCCTATAAATTTCCCACTGCTGGGACACAGGCCTCCTCTCTTAGAGGGAGTGGGCCGTAATCCACAACGCGGCCGCAGTGCTGATTGGTGGATGTCAAAGTCAAAGTCAAATCATTTATTTCAAATAGGCACATAAAAGGCACTTTTGAACGTCAAAAATAAAATTAAAATAAAATTGATTCTAGTCGCCTCTTCCAAAAGGTAGTTTTTGTATGGAGAAGAATGGGCGAGTAACTCCACCGTTACTCTTTTAAAATGTTTTACAATATTTTGCATACATTATTTATATTTATCATTATTATTATTATTTTTTTATTTAATTTTTTTTATTTTTTTTTTATATGTGAAGACGATGCACCTAAAAATAAAATTACTATACCACAATAGGTAAAAGAATTAAAATGGATAAATGAAACATGACATATAGATTAACTATGTGATAGATACATGGTGCTCACATATTCACAAACATTCCAAAAGTAGACGATTTTCATAAATAAATAAGGAGTAATAAGTCCGGGTGTGACCCCAAGTAATTACAGAATGTAAATCAATGTCAAAGGAAAAAAAAAAAGAATAAATTATACAATTACATTAGCAACCAGTTTGATGTCACATGTCTTCGAATTTTTGTTTCTAGGACATGCCAGTTTCCTCACGATGTTTTCCATTACCGTTTTGAGAGCAGTGGTGATGAAATTATTTACACTAAGTAAAGCGCCTGCCTGGGTACGAACCCACGACCTACAATTCGTAAGTCGGCGCCGTTACCAAATGTAATTTTAAATCCAGTTTAAGAAACTTAATTAGATGTGTTAAGTAAATCCTACTAATATTATAAATGTGAAAATTTGAATGGATGGATGGATGGAGGGATGTTTGTTACGCTTTCACGCAAAAACTACTGAACGGATTTGGATGAAATTTGGCATACAGATGGTTTATAACCAGGATTAATATATAGGATACTTTCTATCCCGATATTCCGACGGGATCGAAACTTATGCGGGTAAAACCGTGGGGCGCAGCTAGTACAATATACTTATTTTTCAGCAACCAATCTGTTGGTCAGGTTGTCCTTCGACAAAGGCCTCCCATAGTTTCTTCCACTCATCTCTATCTCTTACTAATCTTCTCCATTGTTTTGGTAAGTCATCTTTCCATCTCTAGATTTGACCTCCCTTCTTTGTTTTTTTAGGTAAGGTATATAAATTAAAGTAATGTAAATATCAAAAGTAAATCCCGATCGGTCTAATTCGTATTTAGATGTTTCCAAGTGATATTTAATATTTTTTCCTTAACTAATACAGCTTTTCATCAAAAACTCGCTTCGGCCTGTGTCTTCGTTCGCGTGAAATTTCTTGTTTAACATGGAATCTAACTTATAGCTGTGCCGCATTACTTCATTTTCGCTTAGCGTTCTTTATTTATTTAATACTTCAAGCACATACATGTACAGGGTGGACTTAATGCCATAGGCATTTTCTACCAGTCAACCTTAGGGCGATGCAGAGACAAACAGTGGTAGGTACAATCAGAAAATTGAGGAATCAATAATTTAAATATAAAGATAAACCTATCGTTCTTTCTACCCTTTTGTCTCTTTACTATCGTAGCGTGATGTTAAATAGCCTATAACCTTCTATAATCATTGCGTTATCAAATGATATATTTTCTTAAATTCGACTTCTAGTTCCAAAGAACAAACAAACCCTTCAGCTTTATATTATTAAGTACTAGCGGAACGGGCATGCGTCTACCTGCCCGACCGGGTCCAATTATGTTTTCAAACCATCCAGGAACCCATTGAAATATACACTTCATCCAAATCGGTCCAGCCGCTTAGGAGGAGTTAGGTGACAATCACACGTATAGAAGAATTATATATATTAAGATAGATAAGAAAGCTCTTAGGTAGTAGGTAGTGACAATAAAATGATTTGAAAACAGTTTATATATATATATTCTTAATTATAATTTATTAAAACTTCGTCTTTATTCTCCATAAAAAATGACATGCCCTTTAAGTCCTGATCCGCCATTCCACACCTCTCTCTCTCTCTCACTGTCGTTCTTTCTCTCTCTTATGCATTACGTTCCATTCATCACCGACTTACATTAGAATACTCATCGATGAGATTTTTATATTTAAGGTTTATTTCTAAACATTATATAAACTATATATACACCTAACTATTTATACTACGTCATCACCACTCTCCTGCCCTTTTTCCAATATATTTATGGCCGGCACAACCTGTATTATTCTCTCATACTTCTCTCTAGTCGTCATCTCGATCAATCACTCCCTTTCTAACCATATAATCTTTCACACAGTTAACAATTCATTGCTTCTGTGGTCTTCCCCTACTCAAGCCATCCACATTCATACTCAAAACTTTCCTGATGACATTTTCCTCATTCCTCTGCATCACATAACCACCATGACAATTTCCATATGCAAGTTACTAAATTCAATGATATGAAAATAAATGATGCAAAAATTTGAATTATTTCTAATGACAAAAAACCAAAACTATAATCGAAATTTGTAGACATACAGTTTTGAAACATTCCCATTGTATATGTTACTAAAACCATTCTGTAACAGACCTCTGTTACAGAACTCTGTCTGTTACTCTTTGTCCTCATTGAAGTACGTATGTACCTACATTCGTCCTTCAATTAGGACAAAGAGTTACATCAACCCTATGGGAGTTGTAAAAGACGTTACAAGAGTATAGTAGCAAGATTTTACTTCGCGCTAGTTACAATTTATTGCGATCACCAATCCTTTAACTCTAGTAGCGGACTTTAAAGAAACCCATGCTTTTGTATTGTCTTTGTGGTTAATGGCGAGTAAAAGGCTGTCTTAGCTTGGGTCTTATAGGAATCAATGGGATAACGTCAAGAAGATACACAACAAATATATGATGTGATAATAAAGAGTATCTGAGATGGATAGCAGCGATTTCCTATTTCATAATTTTACTTGCAAAAGCGTAGTGATTATTGCAATTACCGTTTAAACGAGCCATATATTACATCGGATAAAGATAAAATCTATCGCCAACTAAACGGCTTGTGCAGATTACTCAAAATAATCATGTAATTGTTGGTACGATTACAAACCTCGGACATTAAATTCAATATCTCCAAATCCACAATCCACATTGCTGCCCAGCAACGCAATTTTTGCGCAAACAGCTCTAATCTAATTTTAATGGAGACCTCTCTTTCAGATAGCCCAAGAAACCGCTAAAGTGCCCCAGAACACAAAGTAATCATTTTTTTATTGTACGCAACCCTAATCAACCTGGGTTATTTAATTACTTGGAAGCAAAAAAGTGGAGGCTACATGCCCTTACATTTAAATGCCTAACCGCTTAAATACCCTAAAAATGTCGGAGATAATTACACAATTCATCATTGTCATGTGGCTTGATATATATCCGGACGAATATATATCCGGATGAATATATACCCGGCTTTTTGTGTTAGTAACCTTGTTGTGTCTCTGGTTATTAGGGGAAGAAATAAATCGGAAAAGTAATTTTGTTTGTTTGATGAAATTGTTTCGCTTTGTGTTCCTTGTTTTCAGATGAGTAAGCGTCTTTTGTATTTTTTTTCTTCTAAGATTGCTTACTATCAGCACGTTTAAGTCCTTTTTAAATTGCATCGCTTTTGTTTTTTATAACATGAACTACTCTATTGCCAGTTATGCTGTTCAAAATTGCATTGCTAATTCACTTCGCGTTGTCGATTCAATATGGAACAACGTTCAGTGGAAATGAAATTGGCGGATATTAGATGGAATTCGAGGTTTATGGGGATGGCACCTGTGTAGGCAGGCTTTCGTGGAAATGAACTCTCAATTTTTGCTTTCGTTGAATCATGTCGTAATAGACACTAAAATGAAATGTATGAACAAGCGATATAAGCTTGTTCCCGATCACGATATATTATAATCTATTGAGTCATTAAATGAAGGAGCTGAATACGCTTCAATTATAATTATTATCTAATGAAATATAACATACTTTATGAAATAAGGAAATACTATGATGTAAAAAGAGTTCTACAGTTTTACTGCAGTTCCATATTGCTTTACCGAAGTGATAAATTATTTTACAAGTCTAGAGATTGTCTTCGTAGCTGTCGTAGTACTGCTACGGCGTAGGCAGCTACGAATGCTACGTTTGGTGAGTTGAAATGAACAGTCAAGTCTATGTTTATGAACATATTTAAATACTTCATCATATAAATGTAACATAAAAAATAACTTAGTAAGTACCAGATTAGGTAATAGAACCCACACGCACGCCGAAAAAGTCGAGTAAAATAAAATAACAAAAATGATTGTCATTCAGATTACCTACCGCAAATAAAAGAATCACAAATCTAATTTAGTAACCGTTACCTCGCAGTAACACCGACCTTCGACCCCAAACCTTAGTCCACAACGAAAAAAAACAAAGCTTTTATCATAATAGAGAAACTCACGTTTAACAATTCCCATCGGCTATGTATATCGGTGAACAAAATTCCAGGACAACAAAAAAAGTCACAAATCACGAAATTGGAACGTAAACACTGTTCGAGATTCACTCGCGAGTCGCGACCGATCGGGTTTCGGGTGAGATCGGACAGGTTCGGGAATGCGTCCGTTCAGCTCGGCGGTCGGACGTCGAATGTCTGGCCTGCAGGTGTGAAGCGCGACGCGGATCCGAGGATAGGGCTGTCGCTTCATGATATATTCGGATATCGAGGATGCCATCCATAAAATATGTAGGTATCTATAATCTACCATTTACCTAAAATAGTTGTTTGTGTATTGAGTTACCTTTTCTGTATTATATCGTCAAGTATATTATTAGAATAACAAGAATTTGTTTGACATTTATTTTTTGTACAAAACAAGTAATGTAGGTTAAAGTAAACAATTTAATATGTTTAGCTGCGTGGGAGAGGATGGGCTTATTATGTTTTCTTTGTCGGTATGTAATCGCCTGAATATATTTTGTCACTAATATTTTTATTGTGTTTGTTGAACGTTCGAGCTCTCTCAAACCGTGATCCTGTGAATAATTTTTTCAAAATTATTGGCAATCATATTGGTAGGTCTCAATGTGTCCATAGTCTAATGGAACTACTATGGAACTGAAGTGGCAAGCGTAGTGTGGGATGCCTCCCAGCTAGATGGATCGACGACCTTAAGAAGGTGGCTGGGACAGACTGGATGCAGAAGGCCTTAGAGGCCTAAACTAGCAGTGGACTGCGAAAGGCTGAGTTGAACTAAATGGAACTATAGGAATAATGGTCGTCCGTCCATTTTATTAGCACTGCTCGTTATGCTCCCACAACGCAGGCGATCAATCTGCTGAATGCCCTGATTGCTCAGGAGACGGAAGTTGACATATTTATGTCTAACAGTAAATCTATGTTTAATGTCTGTATGAAGTTTTTTAGTTAAATGTTATGTTGTTGGCTTGTTGCGCGCTTCGGTGTGTACTGTAAGTGCAGCAAGCAATTGATAAATAAAAAAATAGAAGAGAAAAAACAAGCTGGTATAATAATAAAAAGCTTTTTAATCCATTTTCTAATTTAAAAAAATGTTATTTCACCTGTACAGATGAATAATACTGTTTATCCCATAACCCTTTAATACCTTCTTAAAGCTACGAAAATAAATCTTGAAAGCATGTTTAATACTAACAAACTCCATATTTAATATTTTGGGCGCACGGTGACCATGAGCATGAATATTTTATGGAATTTTACAAAGTTATCTTTAACGATTTAGTTTTAGAAATTATTATAGTCATTAAAACTGACCTTTTTAAGTGATTTTAGAGTGGAAACTTAATAAAATTATAATTAATGTACACGAAACATTAGATTTAAGGATGTCTGAATAATAATGTTTTTTTTTTGGGTGTTCATTGTCACTGTAGTGTTATTCTACTTTTGTATTTTCTGAAGTCTAACTGAAATATACATAAGCATCTGTTCCTATATTAGTTTTGATCGCTGATGACACAATACGGAATCATGTTGTAAAATGAAATGAAATGAACTATTTATTTATCTAAGGATTATCTTTTTTAAAACTACTCGTCCTTTTTTTTGGAAGCGATTACTTTTTTATGTGACAGGCATAACACCAAACTTCGAAACTGCTAAGTGATAATTAAAACTCAACTCAATCAAAACTCATTGATATTGTAATTTATTACATAAAGGTACCGCATAACATCACGCCTGTAATACTCGAAGGGTTAAGTAGGTAGAGGGGTGTGGGGTGTATATGGGTGTGTATGGGTGTGTGTGTGTGTGTGAGGGTGTGTGTGTGTGTGTATGCGTCGAATTTTTTGTTGTTCCTAACACACTTTAAACTTTGACTTTACGCAAAAGTAACCTTAGTTTCGTGCTAACGTCTTTAACGAAGACTTGTGTCAATTTTTTATCCACAACACGGTCACCCTACGCTAGGGTTAATTAATCTTTTCAATCAACTAGGTTAATTAGAAATCTTGAGCATATTTATTGGGTTTCTCGATCATTGAGCTTATTATATAACAGAAAACTGTTTTTATTAACTTCATACTTGAATATTAAAATAAAATTTTAATTAATTTGTTTAAATAATTATAGACTTTCCGTGAACTGACACTATCGAATTTAATGTAAATCAATTTATTTTCATGTAAAGTACATGTTACAATAAATTAATATTATTGTTTTTAATTAAACTTTTGTAATTAAATATTTACTAGCTTCTGGCTGCGACTTCGTCCGCGTGAAATTTTTTGATTAATTCATCATTATTCGAAAGGCACGTGGCGCCATCTTTTATCATAATAACGTTATTGTTGTTTTCCTCGGGAATAGTACTTTTTTTCGGGAGGAAAGGTACCCTATGTCCGTTTCTATACACCTGAAAACGTAAATGAAAAATTTCAGGATGATCGGTTCAGTGGTTTAGGCGTGAAACGGTTACAAAAAACTCACTTTCGCATTTATAATATTAGTTAGGATATACCACATACAACTGACACGTGAAACAGTCTTGGAAAATTATTCGGAGAATTATACGTCAATTACTTGATTGACGTATAATTCTACGAATAAAAACACTTATAACAGTATGAAAATTTAGTTACAGTCAGTACCTACCTACAGAATTTGATGTAGTTAAAACGTTGATAACCCTACCTATGATTGGCAAGTAAAGGCTAGTATCAGTGCTGTAACCTAATTTCTATTACTAATAGGTTGGCAAACAAGCCGTCGGCCCACCTGATGGAAAGTGGTTACGTCCTGTGTGCGCCTGTAAAACCTAGAGCTTTGCTGGTGTGTTGCCAACCTTAGAGACAAGGTTTTATGCCAGTTATTTTAAAAGCAACACTAAACCGTACACTAACTCGGGGCTCGTAGCTAAATAATAATCACACGGGTCGATCTTGAAAGTTAAGCAAGGCTTGCCGAGGTCAGTCCGTGGGTGGGTGATCATGCATTATATACTGAATCCCCGCCGTGTCCTCGGAAAGCATGTTAAGCAGTTGGTCCCGGCTGTCATTCATAGATCTTTGACAGTCGTTACGGGTAGTCAGAAGCCCGACAAGGGAAATTGACAACGGCAGGGACGACAAGCGACGCGCGTACTTGTATCCATGAATTCAGCACTTGATTCTAGATCAGAGAAATAATTAATCGGTTAGCAAAAATAAAAAACTGCTGTTTCATATAAAAGTGCAATACCTACGTGGCCAAATTTAAAAAAAAAAAAAATAACCGTCGAAAATCCTTTGGATGGGTTAAGAGAGAAGGAGAGACCATACTGCAGGTAGTCTGTGGTGTACCATTAACTTTAACAATACATACATTAAAAACATACACTTACCTAAACATAATATATGTACAATAAAAAACGTTTGGGTCGAGGGATTCCCGGCAGGAACGAAGTCCAAAATGAAAATCCAAGTTGGCGGCTGCAAAAATTTGAACTTCGTTTCATTTTGACCTCACTATCGGCTTCAACACCCTCGAAGACCACGAAAACGACACCCATGATGAAAACTTTCAAATTTAAAATGGGGGCATAACGTTTTTTTCGGTACGTGACGACTTCTACCAGTTTACTCCTACCACAAGCTCCGTAAAACATTCCAATAAACGTAAAACAAGAGCAAAGAACATAAAATTACGTTTAAGAAGAAAGTTAACGTGAAAAGAGCGTTGCAAATACAAATAAAAGTTTAAATGTGTCATTTGAACTGAAACACGATATAATTGTAGCAATTAACGGACGGATTTCCCGGGAAAGCTTAATGTTTATGTAGCTCTAATAAAATTAAATACACATAACATAACATCACGCCTGTAATCCCCGAAGGGTTTGGCAGAAGTCAGAAGTCAACCTATAGTACAGTTATATTTTGCCAGTAATGTTTAAGCCCCATGGCGCAAGGGGCGAGCCTGTTGCCATCAACCGGACACAAATCTAGACTCCAGGGCTGCTTCTGAGAACTTTCTGATAGAAAAACCCAACAGCACTTGGCCAGACCCGAGAATTGAATCCACGATCACATGCTCAACAGTAGCGCTTGCGGTCACAAAAACGACGAGGTAGGTAATACAGCTATCTATTAAAATATCCCATTCATCGCATTTCAATCAGTCTGTAAACCGTTGCCGAGCCATTGCTAAGCATTTGGGATTTACGCAGTAATTAATCAGCGAATTAACGCGAGATCAATATCTAGATAGATTGTGGATCACCCTCAATGACTGTAGAAGCCGGTTCCGCACGTAAAACTCAGTTTTATGGACTACTAAACTACGTTTTGCTTTATATCCATAAAGATTGCTGGTATTAATAGGTAATGTTTTAAGCTCTGTATACGAAATACTAAAAATTTTATGCAGGATTTTAATGTTTTTGATTGTGTTTTGTTTCTAAAAACAACTTGTAACTAACTTGTTACTATATAGTTGTGTCTGCGGAGCAATTGCGTAACACACATATAATAACAATTGATCTTGTAGGTCGTGGGTTCACACCCAGGCAGGCACTTTGCTTTGTGTAATTTATGTCATCACCACTGCTCTGAAAGTTGTGAAGGAAAACATTGTGAGGAACCCGGCATGTCCCAGAACCAAACATTCGATGTGTGTCAAAAATTGACGTGTGACGTATATTATACCAACCCTCACTGGGACGCGTGATGGATTACAGCCGATTCCCTCTTACAGAGAGGGGGCCTGTGTCCCAGCACTTAGAACGTATAGGCTAATTAGGCATTGTGTTATTTGCGTTGTTGAGCAGACGAATTTAAACCTAAGAAGCAATGGATTGGAAATATCCATCAAAACTCTCGGATTGTAATTGAAATTGTATAAATATGTATAGATTACAATCACAGTCGCAATGTCAGTAGCGGGATCGTCCGAAAGGGTTACCGCTGCCCTGGAACATAAAGGGCTAAGGAATGAACACGGGTGGGTTTTAGTCAGTAAGAGTCTGACACTCCCTTCCGCTCCACCCAGAGCGGGAGGGGTCATTTGATGATTTCCCATACGAAAAAAAAAAAAATAATCGCCATGTCAAAGTACACATATTTGGTTAACTTGTGTGTATATTATAATACTAACTTCTGTCCGCAATTTCGTCCGTGTGAAATTTCCTATTCCCCCAACCAACGGCATCGCATCGCATCGCCTGCCCACGTTATTACTTTGTTTTCGCTTAGCGTTCTTTCTGCTTCTTTTCTTTTTGATTGGCTCCTAAGGTTCCTAGCATAATGTGTAATAGTCCTCAAGAATTGGGCTATCAAAAACAAAAACAATTTTTCAAATCCGACTGGTAGCTACGAGATTAGGACGTTCAAACAAACAAACTCTCCAGCTTTATTATTATAGATTTATGTCATTTTTTCATTACGAAATGTACCGATTAAAGTTATCATCATTAAATCTATTATTAATGTTAGTCGTAAATGCGATATCTAGTTATAAGTGTCTCAGTGTCTGTGGGTAAGAATAAATATCTGTACTGAAATATACTTTATTTTTATCTCGATCTAAAATTTCAGATCTAATGTCGTTGTAACTTAGTAAGAAGTGCTAAACAATGTTTTTTATCTCTCGTCACTGTCAAGCAATTGTGAAACGTATTACTTGAAGACAAAAGTCAGCATGGAGGAGACATTGTGGGAGGGTGACATGTCACACTAACAATCTACCAAGGATAAAAGTCATGACTATCGTTTTCTTTTTCCGTTTTTGCGACCGAGAATTACGATGTCGACGTTATACATATATTATAGTACTATAATAATATCTTATAGCTATGTCTTCGTTTTACACCAATACTATAAAGAGGTAAAGTTTGTACGTTTGAATGTAGGACGTAATCTCTGGAAGTCAATCAATCAAACAACTCAGCCTATCGCAGTCCACTGCTGGACATAGGCCTCTCCCAGGCTGTGCCATAACATCCTGTCCTCCGCCTTCCGCATCCAGTCTGTCCCAGTCACCTTCTTTAGGTCGTCCGTCTCTGGAAGTACTGATTCGAAAATTTCACTTTCACTGGTAGATTTTTTTTAGAAAATAGTTGATTACATTACGGGCGATGTTAACACTTAAAATCCAAACATACATAAGCGAACACACACCAAACATACTATCAACAACTAATACTTATTAATTCCATTTTGTTTAATAAACATGTTCCTTTTGTAACAGTATTTAACCAGCAGAAAAACAGTGGATATGGTTTGCTTGGTTGGTTGTTTTAGTTCATTAAAAGAAAAAAGTAATTAACAAAAAAAAAGACGTTATTAAATTGAACATTTTGTGCCTGAACACTAACTTTTTATAGCAATTACTGACTGAACAGAATCGAGCTTCACTTCCTTATTAAATACAAAAGCAAAATGTAATATAATTAAAACTCAACTAAGGAATATTAAAATACGTTATTTAACCATTCCTTCCTTGCTGCGAAGTGAAACCGTGGTACAAAGGAATAGTTCGCCATAGTCCGCACTCCGTTACTCCATAACATTGTTTTATACTTTTAGTTCATATTTTGCCCACCCCTAAAGTTTTGCCCCGAGATGAAAAAGTATGATTAGGTGGGAAGTTTCCCTGGCTACCTTTTTTATTATTAATGTCGACCGGACGAGCTCCGAAATCTTAGTTTTGAATAGTTTTTGACATGGTTTTCCTTTTTTATTTTCGTTACGCGGAAAAGAATTTGCGGTTGGATTTTCTTTCGTATTTCCTGATACGTATTTTTATGAAAGCCAATATTTTTTTTTTGTTTTTTTTTTTATAAAACGTTGCCCCACACTAGGAATTTCTCCTGTGTCGTGGGTGCGTTTACAAACATTTAAACTCACATACACAAACAGACAGACCCGGAACAACTACTTGTAGGCCATACAATTATTTGTTCCGTGCGGGAATCGAACCCGCGACACGCAGCGCAGCAGTCAATCGCTTAACCACTGCGCCAACCGTGCCGTAAATTCACATAACAAATATTAAAGTCGTAACGTACTTTTTCTGCATCGTCATTCTCTTACCGTCTTATGTCTTTTTCCTCCATACTTCTCTATAAGTCGTCGTCTCGATAGTCACTCTCTTTCTAGCCATATCATCTTCCACATAGTCCAACCATCGTAGTGTACCTACTATTTCTATTGTGAGGAAACCGATCTGTCCAAAAACCAAAAATTCGAAGACGTTACATCCACCAACCCGCACTAGGCCCACGTGGCGGATTATGGCCCACTCCCTCTCACAGAGAAGGGGCCTGTGTACCAGCAGTGAGGACAGTACAAGCTAATTATGCTGTATGCTATGCCTTGAAATTATTACGTACACAAAAATTTAATTTGAAAATGGAAAAGTTTAATTCAAAAGATTTAAACATCACAGATAATAAAAACACTGGCACACAGCAACGACCCAATTTCAAATTAAAAAAATAAAAATAAACAAGCATAAACTACGTGCTCGATAGTGGAAAAAAAATTAAAAAGTCGTGTAAAGTAAAAAGTAGTCAGCCACTAACCTGTGCCTATGGTGTGATAATCAATTCGGTCACGCGATGAAACTGGCTTTTTGAACCCAATATATGACTTGTTTTCGTCAAAATTTTACTCGACGTAGAAAATATAACATGGAAAATATCCAGGAAGAGTGATTTTCAAAAGTTTTCATTCTGCAGTATCAATAGTGGATCTTTTACATCACCTATTTTCTAATCAGTAAGTTTACGTAATTTATACGACTTGTGCAATCCACTGCGGGGTACGCCGTTATGGCGGCGGGAAGACCCGTAATAGAGGCGTGGATTGAGTGGCGGCATGGCGCCCTCAGCTTCCGGCTGACGCAAGTACTCTCTGGCCACGGATGCATTGGGAAGTACCTGTGTCGCATAGGTCGGGAGCAGACACTGGTGTGTCACCACTGTGACGCTTGGCTGGAGGATACGGCGCAGCACACGTTGGAGGAGTGCCCAGCTTGGGCAGGGCTGCGCCGAGACCTCATCGTGGCAATAGGCGGGAGTGATCTCTCGCTCCCGGCCGTCGTTCAATCGATGGTTGAGAGCGGGAGCGCATGGGACGGGGAGTGGCCTCCTATTGCGAGGATGTCATGTCTGCAAAGGAGGTAGCCGAGTGGGAGAGAGAAGCCGCATCCTCTCTCCCCTCCCGCAGGAGACGCACCGGGCGCCCGAGAAGGGTGCAAAACGATCTGCGACCTCCATGAGAGGTGGCCTGACCAGTCAGGCCCGCGTTGGCGCTGCAGTGTTTCACGCGCGCCACTCGAGAGTGGGTGCGACCATATAGGGAATGGCCGCACGGTGAGGTGGGACCCGCTGAGGAACAGCGGGTCAAGGCTTGTCGGGGGAGCGGTGGTGCTTATGCGAATCCCCCCCCCCCCCTCGCTATAGGCAGAGGTGGAACACCTGGTGGTTTTAGCCGGTAAAAGTCCCCCTCCGTCACCCCACGATGGAGGAGGTCATTGAGGATTTCCACGCGAAACCAAAACAAAAGGTCGTCTCCAATTAACACCTCTACATACTCGTACTACTACTTAAATATTTTAACGATTCTTTATGTCTAATTGGTACCCAAATAAAAAGTGATTGTCTGACCTTCGAGTGACCTTTTAATAACACCATATTGACATTAATTAATGCTACTGAAGTGTGGAGCATTTTATCAATTCTTTTAGGGAAATAATTAACTAGTCCTCTAAAAATTTATTGAACTACTAATGATGGATACTTTTTTGAAATTAAGTAACCTTACGCTTTTAATGATATATACTTTTTTTAAATAATACAGCCTTTTTTTAACTTTCTCGTCTTTACTCGCAGTTGGTTACAGTAACTAAGCTAGGGTACCCCGACTAAACGGGTTAGGTTAGGTTACAACTGTACCAACCAAGCGCGAGCCGAGCGAGCGCTACATCCGAGTTATTCGCAGTTATTTGGCTATTTATACCCTGTCCATTAGGTTAACCGTTTTTGGACAGCTGTCTTAGACCGTACATATTCCAGATTACATAAAAGTTAACTTTAAAATGCGTAATAAAATAAATATATAAACTGCATTATTTATTTATTTATTTATTTATTTTATTATTTATGTACACACAGTAAAATACAAATTGATATGAATTATCTTATTGAATTATCTTATTTATGGCTTCTTACGTACATTGTAATACCGTACGTGTATCAATCAATGTATTGTGTGTTGCTGCAATCACTAGTTCAATCTGTCAAAAAACGGTTTACCTAATGGACAAGGTATAGTAATTTAAGGAGCTCAAAATAAGAATTATTTGAGGTTTACAAAAAGAGGCGCAATCATTATATTAGAGGGTTCAAAAATATTTTTAGGATTATAGATGAATTATTAGAGATTCGATTTAAATACAATCATGCTATTGTTTCACACCTTGTTAATTATAATGACAAATGTCCACAATTACTTACAGTTATTAAAGTAAACACGTACTGAGCTAAACAAACAGATTGTTAGACATGTTGAAACGTAATTTTTCAGACCTACCTTTTCCTTTAGTACATTTGTAATACTTACAAGTACCTAATTAAGTTTGTCAATCAAAATTAGCATACTTACAACGGCTCTTGGGATGCAGCTAATAATGAAATCTAAGCATAGTTTATGTTACGTTTGTCGTCTATTAATATAGTGCATACAGGGATAATCGTCGGTTAGTGGTTCATAATTTAAAGTGTTCTAAGGGGTCTCTTAAATTAAGTGGCAGTGGGCAGGTCACATTGCTCGCAGAACGGATGGCCGATGGAGTCGAAATATTCTGGAGTGGCGACCGCGTACCGGAAGATGTAGCATTGGAAGGCCCCAGGAATCCATTGGCTGCGAGATGCACAAAACCGGTCGAAGTGGCGATGCTTGGGGGAGGCCTTTGTCATCCAATTGACGTCTTTCAGCTGAAATGATGATGATAAAGGGGTCTCTGCGAGTCGGCTACGGCCCGTCGTACGTCTTTCAAAGTTCCGGGGTTCCAACGGTTTCTAAATAATAATAATAGTTTATTCAAAATCGAGAGAATCGTTGAGTATAGGTTGGCTCTGTACATATACCTACCACATGCGAATTTTGGCACAACGGTTATTGGCCAATTTCTGTACCTTTCTCTCTTAATAGTACAAGGGCTTATCTAAAAATAAAACAAAAATATTCTTGTGAAAAAAACTTTCTTTACCAAAAATCTTTGATCGTAAAATAATAATTGGTGGCACACAAATAAAGGAAAAATCTTTAGGTGTGGCAAGGACACGAAGAAAATTGAAAACGTGACGTTTTGCCTCCAGAAATTATACCATAGTGTTTATATTGAAATATAGCCGCGAATTGCTATTACATTTTATTCGTACCAAATTGGAAGTTTGAATTTTTATTTGGTAAACAATAACGGGAATCATTTCGAATTGGGTTTTCGAATAGCGTTGGAATAATTTTGTGGTTAACGTTCTATTTATTGTGGTGTACCGGTGGTTTCAAAACAAGTTTGGTTTGTGGGGTGCCAAATGTTCATTATACTGGGAAATGTAAGCTATTTTATACTGGATTAAAATCGTTATAACTTATGTATAGAAAGTACGTTACATTAACAACCTATCATTTTCAAAACCAAAACGCTTTTCGGAATAATTGAGAATACTAAGACGACTGTGACTTACGAGGTCGTAGGTTTGAACCCAGACAAGCGCTATACTTTGTGTAATTTATTTCATCAACTCTGCTCTCAAAACGGGATGAAAAACATCCCGAGGAAACCGGCATGTCCTAGAACCAAAAATTCGAAGACATATGTGATGTTCTCCAACCCGCACTGGGCCCGCATGGTGGTTTACAGTACTCTCCCGTTCACCAAGAGGAGGCCTGTGTCCCAGCAGTGGGAACATTTGCCCACACGGAGATGGCGGGATAAGGTGGACTCCTTAGATAGAGATTGGTCCTTGGCAGCTCTGGACAGAGAGTGGTGGAAAAAGTGTAGGGAGGCCTTTGCCCAGCAGTGGGACATTAACGGCTAAAAATAATAAATAATAGTATCGAAAATACAAAACACAAAAACTAAAACACTCTGCCTCACCTTCATTTTCCCGTAAGTCTCAAAATAAACGTTAAAACCCAACCAAAAAGTCGAAGCCATCGATTTTCCGATGCACATTACATGCAAATTCTTTCTAACACTCAAGCTATAAATAATTCTGTAACCCAGTTTATTCTGCCAACATAAACGGTACGTTACGCGAACGATCTTGCACGAAACTGTTTAATGTGATTTATTTTAAACGTTTTTCAGTCTGAAATGCAGCTGTTTGTGGTTTTTTCCCTCTGTAGACGGTTTTTCGTTTCGACTATGATTTCTGGAATAGGACGGATTTTTCTGTCGTGTTTTTATTTGTAAATGTTTCGTAGTAAACTTTCCATAACGGACTCCCTGGTTGATCTAGTGGTCTGGAGTGCTGAGCATGCGGTCTTGGGTTCGATTGCCGGGTTGGGCAAAGTGTTAATAATAATAATAGTTTATTTTCCAAAAACTTAGAACTACTTTACAATGGCAATGTGGCAACAATTTCAGTTAAGGTAAAGAGATTAGCGTCTGTAGCGGAACTAGGCATAACCTGTATTTCGGCTATCAGCACCATTCCCCTCGAGTATTATAGTACAAGAATAGGTGCCAAGCAACAGAGGCATATATAATTAAATCAGTACTACAGAAATACAGAATAATAGTTGATAAGTAATCTATATAAGAATTTGCAAATATGTAAGTACATAATTTTAATCCAAATTAATTAGAAGGATTTTGTAAAGGTTATTGTGTTTTTCAATTGTGATTTTCTCAGTAGCAGCTTGCAGTCTGGATGGTGGCAATAGCCTCGTCCCATATGACATGGGACTTGGACGGGAAACATAACTGGCAAAATCCGAGTGTTACTATAGGTATACCTCTGCCAAACCCTTCGTGAACTAGAGCCGTGATGTTATGTTATCATATCGATCGATATACTCGCGTTTGACCACGCTTGACGTGATGATAATGATTTATTGATTGAATTTAATATTGCACACATATTGTACAGGGGTAGACTTGAGGTCGTAGACATTTTATTTTCTGCCAAATTAATTAAATCTTTATCAAGCGTTTAATATTTAATTAACGTTTTTTAAGCGGTAAGTCTGGGTCACCTTGCGTTTATAAGTAGGCAAAACGGTTTCATAGTATGAACAACACCTAAGTTTTGCGCCTGATTACCTTGTCCCATGATGCCGCTCCGTCGGCGATGGCGTATTTTCAGTGCAATTTTAATCAATACCATCAGAATATCAGTACACATGCTCCACTTATTGGGGAATAAAATTTAAGAATACTAGAAGCGAATAAAGCGATTGTGCTACTCATTTTATATTCCAAATTTCTAAGTCCCCTGAAAGAAAGACTACGGACAATCATGCATGGAAATATTGAACTCATCTCAACTTATTTACAATGCTAGTCACTGTAGGAGCTACACCTTCAGTGCAATAGCTGGTTTTGGAACTCACGATCTCCAACCCACCGGTCCGACGCTCGCGCTGAGCTATTTCCACTTTTAAAGTTGATTTATCAAACTCACGTTTTGCCCACAAGTTAAGCAGTACCCTGACGTGGATTGATCGGATGAAGCATGCAATAATAATGTGATTGATTTAGATCCTTTGCATAACTCAGGGAAATGCAAACCATTACCTACTTTAAAAGATTGGACTCCATAAATCATGAAATCTTTTCAATTGCTTAAGGACGGAGTAAAGTGGTTAAGACATTAACTAACCCTCCAGTGGTTTGTTTGTGTAAGTTTAATGTTTCATATTAAAATAGTCACATTTACGAAAATATTTTTTTATAGAAGGCTGGCTGACTGCTGACGTCAACCAGGAGAGCGTTAAAGGTCTCTGCTTGTTGACCGGCCGAAAGTGCAGTGTCGGGGTTGCTGATGAGGCTGTGGGTGATGACCAGAAGGCCAATTCTCGTAATTTAAAACGTTTAAAATCTAGTCGCAGTCTCATCTCGGTGACAAAAAAATGTCAAAAACTTGTCAAAATGTAGGGAAATTAGAGGTTTTATGACAGATTGAGACTGAGATCAGACTGTGAACGTTCTTAAAATTACAAGAATTGCCCCTCCGGAATGCCCGTCCGCTGAATGCTGGTTGTCAGGATACCCGTTGAAACCGTGGGTGCTGGCTGGCTGTGTGACTCGCCGCTCGAAAACTTGAGGGGGTGGTGGTAAGGATATCACGCTGAAGTAATTGTATGAAGGCTGCGCTGACGTTCAAACTTGTCACCAGTATAGAGGTATAAGGAGCAGGGTGTAAATTTCACTCAACCTCCATAGAAAAAAGAAAGACGATCCTCCGTCCAGACGAATGCTGTGTTTGGTGGGCAACTGCCCGACGATTGATGTGTTATTTTGGATTTACTCAATTTACTCAAAATTTATTAAAAATAACATACAGCATGCATATATTTTTATAAGGCCCATTTATCAGACTACACTCCAGAATAAAAGAAAACTATTTTTTTTGCGTAATCAAATTTTTATTCAAATAAAGAAAAAACGTGAAATAATGGTAAAACTAACAATGAATGTGTTTCTCAAGAAAAAGTGAATAATAAGGAAAAATTAATCCGTTTTTAACAGTTATGTGAAAAATCAGTAGTCAGTAAAACACCCCATGACGTTAATAACGGTCCTGCAACGGTTTTTCATGCTTTGGATTAAGTTATCCAAGTCTTGCTGCGGTATATTGTCCCAGGTCCGGTTAAGATGCAAAAAAAGTTGCTTTTCCGTCGCAATGTTTGCAGGGAAATTCCTCAAAGCCCTTCTTTGGAGCATGTCCCACACGTGTTCTATGGGGTTTAGGTCAGGCGATTGAGCGGGCCAGCCTAAGACCGATACGTCGTGCTCCTGCAACCAGCTCGTCACCACTCTCGCTGTGTGCGGACGGGCGTTATCGTGCATGAGCGTGAATTCTTGGCCCATTTGTAGTCGATGGGGGTAGATTATTGGTACTAGCACCTCGTTACGGTATTTTTCAGCCGTCATGGTGTTTCTGATCCAAACGAGGTCTGTTCTTCCACCAACACGAATTCCCGCCCAAACCATAATTGTCCCGCCGTGGTATGAATGGACTTCCTGAGGATGTTGCAGACGCCCCTCACGACCAGGAACTCGCCAAACACGTACTCTACGTGTATCGGGATGGAAACCGAACCGGGACTCATCGGTGAACAGCACTACAGACCACTGGTTATCTTCCCAGAGCAAATGTTCACGAGCCCACTCTAGTCGTCGTCCACGATTTCCTCGGCGTAGTGCTGGAGTACGAAGCGGTCTGCGAGCATGAAGGTTAGCTTCATGCAGCCTTCTCCTTACAGTTTGATCACTCACAAGCAACTGGTGCTCTGACTGGAGCCTCTGAACCAACTGCATGGCCGTAACATTTGGTTGTCTTCTCGCGGCAACTTGCAAAAATCGGTCTTGTCGTTGAGTGGTTATGCGCTTCCCGCCTGGGTGTCTTTCAGCCACATCATCAGTAGCACGATAACGTGACCATAACCTTGATATCACGTTTTGTCTTGTTCCAATCTCCTCAGCAATACTCCGTTGAGTAGCCCCAGCTTGGAGCATGCCTACTGCCCTTAACATTTCCTCTCTCGTTAAATGGCGCCGCTGCATGATGCACACAATAACATTAATTCGAAATTAACCGATAACTTGTTATAAAACTTAAATTTGACACAAAAAAATAGCCAAAAGCTACTGTAGGTAAATGAAGCCTTCGGACTTCGCTACCATTATGCCGCGTAAATCTTTTGTTTTTAATTTATTTTTTCAAATTCATATTTAGAATCGTTCAAAAAGGTTTACAAAATAAGCTTTCTTCAAAAGAATTTAAAACTGGCCAGTATTTTTTGAGTTTAAGAACTTTATACAAAATATCCCTAGACGGTGTTGATGTGTGTATATTATATTATGCCAGTTGCGCAGTAAACTCTGCTTGCGCGATGCAACATTTTGTGTGACGTCAGTGTAATGCATAGGTCGCATCTGGCGATGTAGTTGCCCTGGAGAACAAAATGATAACAGTTACCTTCTTCTATCTCTTATTTCAATGTTAAGCCATATATTTTGTGATGCTTTTTTTTTTTTTTTTTTTTTCAGGATGGGAAATCATCAAATGACTCCTCCCGCTCTGGGTGGAGCAGAAGGGAGTGTCAGACTCTTACTGACTAAAACCCACCCGTGTTCCTTCCTTAGCCCTTTACGTACCAGGGCAGCGGTAACCCTTTCGGACGATCCCGCTACCCCGGCAGGCTTCGGCCCTGTCGGGCCCCGTCAACTACGCTGACATCTCTTTGAGGCGCGCGTGGAACACATACACGCCGTCCGGCACGGGCCTGGTCCTGATCGGACGGAGAGCTACCCATTGCTCTCCGCCCGCAGGCCCGCGCCTACGGTGGCCGGGAGTCGTCACGCGGCTCCCGACGCCCGGAGCGTCTCCCTCGGCGGCTGAGGCGTGAGGATCTCTCCCTCGCCCATCCCGCCACCTCCTTCGCTAGCATGACTGCTTCGCAGAAGGAGGTGACCGCCTCCCACTCCCTCTCGCCCCGGACCATGGCTTGCACCAGGGCCGGACGCGAGAGGTCGCCGCCGCTGCCGATCGCCTCTACGAGGACACGGCGGTGCTCTGCCCAAGCGGGGCAGACCTCCACCGTATGCTCCACCGTGTCCTCTGGGCGATCCTCGCAGTGGTATTTTGTGATGCTTAAAACATTAAACTACATATTTTGTAAGAGGCAAGACATAGATTCTGGTTTCATAAAATAATCAAGTGCTCAGGTAGAGACAGATAATATGTCTTCCATAACTTCACAATGCCCCATTAATAATTAGGCTATCATTTTCAGTTATCAAAACCAATGTCCACCCTCCGTTCATGGGCGGAGAATTCTAACATAAATTATGTTCTTAATTATGAATTTCATAAACGTTTTCAGAAGTTTTGATTTTGATTCCAGACTTTAATGGCTCTGGCCTAGTTTCGAATAGGATTATTATTCCTAGTCTTTGCCTTGATTAAATTGGGCTTCTAGTGATAATAAACTGGGTTTGTATCCTGTTGAACGTGTTCATTAATTAATTTCCGTAGGTACGTAAATATCCACAGCTGGCTTGCTCTGGCTGGTTCAACGAGCTATCCTGTGGAGATATTGCTATAATGAAGGATGGACGGACGGGTGATCGAAATCTGTTATTAGATCAGGTTCATATTGTTGGCAAGACGGGGTTACCTGGAGCTTGTTTGGGTAAATCTTAAAATATCGATGTAATAGAAAGCTGAGCAGCTCTTTCGTGTTTATAATAGGTTTACGGCATGAAAGCTCCCCGATTTTTCTAAAGAAATTCATACGAGGCCAGATAATTATTATTATATTAACGTGGTCATCATCATCCTGTCATTTTCCTAACTTTCCTGGGGTCAGCTTCTAGTCTAACCGGATGCAACTGATTACCAGTATTTTACATGAAGCGACTGTCTATCTGACCTCCATAACCCAATTACCGGGTAATACGATACCCCCTTTTTTTGGGTAGGAAATCATCAGATGACTTCTCCCGCTCTGGTCAGAGCGGGAGGGCGTGTCAGACTTTTGCTGACTGTCCCACCCGTGTTCCTTCAGCTGCTTGTGCCAGGAGCCACAGTATCTCTTTCAAATTACCTGCGGCCCTGGCAGGCATCGGCCCTAGCGGACCCCGTCATTTAGTGCTGACATCTCGTTGAAGCGCGCGTGGAACACGACGCGCCGTCGACCTTGGCCTGTACCTTACCAGGCAGCCCCTTGGTAAGACTGATTGTCAGATTTAACTTCATATCAGACTTTCTTCTTCTTCTTTCTTAGTGTAAAGTAAAAAATGTCTGCAGTAATTATGAGAAAATAGTAGCTTCACTAAGGTGCTCATAATACTAACATTGGCTTTGGCTTGGGGCCTGGAACAAACTCATCGTCGTTACATTAATTTGTTCGTAAACTCCACTGCTAAACAAAGCTTTTCTATTCATAAGTTATCACGTAATTAACAGTAATTATTTCTGACGTATCCCACTATCCTACTAATATTATAAACGCGAAAGTTGGTGAGGATGATGGATTTTGTTACTCTTTCACGCCTAAATTACTACTGAACGGATTTTGATGAAACTTTACAGTAATATACTTTATACATTAGAATAACACTTAAAATACTTTTATCCCAATATTCTCACGGGATCGACACTTGTGCGGGTGAACCGTGGGGCGTTGCTAGTACCAATATAAAAAGGGTAAAAGTCTGATAGCCATGTCCTTACACAAAATTTTGCCAAACTCATAAAATTTTCACCAAATTTCATCGTGGTCACTTTTAACATTCACAGTACGACTGACCTATTATTTTTCAGCCACCACACGTTCCCTAAAAATCCTCACAATAAAGAAGCACGTACTAAAAAGGTCAGGACACATGTGACGTCGTATTCTCAACTAAAACCTTTATACCGCTATCCAGACTTCAATGGAATAGTGTTGGCATAATGCACTCAAGCGAATTAATATACTCGACTAACCAATTGAGTTTGCACCGACGATTTACATAATATTATGGAAGGAAATAAGCGTCGCATGTTGGGTATATCCTGTGATGGTAATGTAATTATTGTATTGATTTATATCAATATGAATGTAGTGTAATTTAGTGGGAAGTCGATGATTGGATAATTTCATTGATTGATAATATTCATAAAAATTTAATCATCATTAAAACGCTGTCAATGGATTTTTTGAGTAGATCCAAGTCCATGTTATTAAGCACTTTATCATGGGTGGGTGACCATCTTTAAATACCGAGACCCCTTCGTGCATCGGAAAACACGTTAAACCGTTGGTCCCAGCTGTCATTAATCTGTCATCAGTCAGTGTGTGTCAGTCATTGTCTGTTATCGTGGATCTTTGACAGTCGTTACGGGTAGTCAGATGCCCGAAAGTCTGACAACCAGTCTTACCGAGGGGTATCGTATTACCCCGTAACTGGTTTGTGGAGGACAGACAGGTAGTCGCTTCATGTAAAATACTGGTATTCAGCTGGATCTGGTTAGATTGGAAGTCGACCCTAACATAGTTAGGAAAAGGCTAGCCAGATAATGATTATCCTACACTGTCCCACTGCTGAGCAAAGGCCTCCCCCAAATGCTTCCAAGCATCCTTTTCTAGATCTAACATTATCAAACATTCATAATTTTGATAAAAATAAAATAACCAACTCACATCACTAAGCTCGCGCCCACCGGAAACTCGCGCCGCCCCTTATTAACAATGTGCCGGCGTACATTCAGCACTTCCGGTGCCGCGCAACCTACATCCGGTTACTTCTTCAGGTATGTGGTCACAGTGCTGAACATTTTCTTTTCCTAAAATAATAGTAAAGTGAGTGTATTTTTGGTAGTTTGTATAATTTTTTCATGTCAACGTTTATTTCATGAAGGATAGTCTTTTTCTAGTCTGCATACTTGCATAATCTGCCTATAATGTTCCTGCTGGGACACTGGTCTCCTCTCTTCGAAAGAGAATGGGCTGAAATCTACCACGCGAGACTAGAGCAAGTTGGTAGATCTTTTTTTTTTTTTTGGGTGGGAAATCATCAAATGACCCCTCCCGCTGTGGGCGGAGCAGAAGGGAGTGTCAGACTTTTACTGACTAAAACCCACCCGTGTTCCTTCAGTTGCCTGTGCCAGGGGCCACGGTATCTCTTTCGAACAACCCGCAGCCCCGGCGGCATCGGCCCTAGCGGACCCCGTCAGTTCGTGCTGACATTTCTGTGAGGCGCGCGTGGAACACAACGCGCCGTCGACCCGGGCCTGGTCCTTACCGGGCGGCGAGCTGCCCATAGCTCGCCAGGGCTTCGATAAATGACTAGCTGTTGCCCGCGACTTCGTCTGCGATCCAGGATCAAAAGTAGCTTATTTCCTTTTCCAGGTCATGGTCTACCGATGTGCCAAATTTCATCCAAATCTGTTCAGCCGTTTTAGTGTGAAAGCGTAACAAACAATCGTACAAAAGAATCAAATCTTTTCTCCTTATTATAACACGCTCCCGATTTCTTCTACGATCCAGGATGAAAAGTAGCCTACGTCCTTACCCATCTGTATGCCAAATTTCATCCAAACCAACTTACTTTCGCATTTATAATTCTTAGTTAGGAAGTTAGGATATTAGTTTAGAAATAGGCAACCGGTGTGAGGATTCCGTGCTCTGCGGAAAACACGATTAATAATGTGCCTTCCTAGAACGAAATTAATAACATGAAGCTAGCAATAAACTAACAATAAATACTTTAGCTTCAAGTACCCATTGTTCGACGTTTAATCCTCCATAATACCTCTTCCATTTCAACCTACACATGAAACTTTTAAACAAATACTATAATAATTGCCTGTTAAAGTTACCGGAGGCGACTTCAATGGTTTGTTTCCAAGTAGAGAGAGCATTACTAGCAGTCGCATCTCAGTTTAATTGTGCAAAGTTAGATGATACTTGTTTAAAGAACCTTTGCCTGTAAATTAAAGTTAAGTGTGACTGGCTGGGTCAAAAAAGGTGTATATTTTTACTAGCTTCGTCCCGCGGTTTCACCCACATAAGTTTTGATCCCGTGGTAATGTCAGGATAAAAAGTATCCTATGTGTTAATACTAGTTATAAACCATCTGTGTGCCAAATTTCATCCAAATCCGTTTAGTAGTTTTTACGTGAAAGAGTAACAAACATCCATCCATCCATACAAACTTTCACGTTTATAATATTTGTAGGATATTACAAAGACTGGCCGCAGGAATCCGTTGATGAGAGAAGAACAGAACCGGTTGAAGTGGCGGTACTTGGGGGAGAACTATGTCTAGCAGTGGACGTCGTTAGGCTGAAATGATGATGATGATAAAGGCTGGTTAGAGATGTTGCAGGATAAAAGAGCCTAGAGAAGGCCATTGCCCAGCCAATAAAAAAAATACATTTTGCAGTACTCAGGTTTGTGCATATTTCGGGAAAGTTCGATTAGACTTATGCTGAAATGAATTTCTAGTAGTAATTCTGACCCAGGTAACATTCATCATTTATTAAATATCAAATTGGGACAAGGTCGCATCAACCTATACAAAACACATCACCCATATTTCGTAACACACTGTCACAATCTGTTTGATTTTGATGGATATTGCTAATCCATTGCTTTATATGTTCTTAAAATCTGGCTGCTAAACAATTTAAATAACGCAATGCACGTTGTTGAACTGTCGAAATGAAAGCTGCTTTTACTGTTAGTACGTTTCGCAATTACATCAAATAGCAAAAATGTACCTGCCTACATTTTTTGGATGTATATTATAACAATTGCTTATCATGTATTCCTTTCAGTGGCAACAAAGTAAGTTCACCATTTCTCTTAACACAGCATGGTATTAAGATTCTACCTCACAATGTAAGCCCTTAAATCTAAACAAACAGAAATAAAACACCAATTTGCCGCTAACGTATAAAAAGAGGGGTGTTGTGTTTACCCCGTAAACCAAGTTAAATGGCCAATGAAACACCATGTACATTTTAAGTTGGACAATAGAATGTAATTCTGTGGTATATTGGCCTCAATGATTTAGCATAAAGTCTTAGGGTATTACGTGGGTGGATAGGAAAAGCGGATTTACTATAAAGAAACAATTTCTTGTAAAATAATAAGAACAAATTTTCTCTTTGTATTTAAATTTTATTAAAAAGATAATTTGTGCCCAAAATGCTTTAATGAATGATCACTACAGTTAACTTGAATAGTATAATAATTCGCGTAGGAACATAAATGTAAATTTGTGGCACTCTTTGGGATAAACGTATGTCCAGCAGTGGACATTTATTTCCGTTAATATGATGATGAGACCAAATCATGTATATTTTAATTCGAGCATACGAACATATGTCCCAAATCTAAAGATAGTTATTTGATAACCTACATTGATTCTTTTTCACAATTTAGATCTAGTTTTCATTGGAACACATTCTCAATAGTTCTGGTTTGAATGCGTTGAAGTGAGAATCTATCGAGAATCGAATGGTAAGAGCGTCTCGATACTACACAAGTCTGTACTCGATGGCTCGATGACTCTGTCATCAAGCCTTATTGAAGTTTGTTTGTCTCGGTTGAAGATACTTTGACCTTTTTTTAAATAAATCTTTAAAGGAAACTCTACCGTTCTTCAGTTTCAAAGCATTGCAGAAATTATAGATATGCTGGTATAACAAGAACCTCCATTAAAAATGTCCCATAGCTAGGGGAACTTAAAAAGTATTTTATTTTTTAATTAATGTTTAAAACAAATAGGTACCATTATAATTTTAAATTAATGTTTTTATGCATTACTTTATTATATGCTATAATAATAATTTTATATAACTTTTTATTTATTTAACATACACTGATTAATTACTTTTTTTACAAGCTAACACTAAAATATACAAGTATATAAACCGAAAAAATATAGAAAGAGGCAGGAGGTCATTGGGCATAATAAATAATAATAGTAGTTTTTTATTTTAATTTTATTTACTGTTTACTAATAATAGTATTTACAAGTACATAAAAAGGAGGGGAAATAATCAAAGGGCATCAAAAAATTCGTCCGCATCGCTGTCAATAGGAAACGTGCCCTAAAGGCTGGCAGCATAGCCACGTTGTACGGCAATGCTGATTTTTTGGCCACAAAATAGGCCAAATAAATTTTAAATTAATGTTAAGGCTCTCTGCACCAAACCATTGAACCAAACGCTCAACAGCCAAGCTTGAAAAATCAACTTAGACTTTTCAACCAAACACAGTCTCGAAATTTTAATCAAATCTTCCTACCTGCTCAGTACCCTAATTGCGTAACACACTATCAATCACAATCTGAATCACTTTGAAGGATATTACTAATCCATTGCTTCATATGTTCCAAAAAATTGTCTGCTCAACAATGTAAAAACGCAATGCATTAAAATGCATTGCGTTTTGAACTGTCAAATTGAGATGATATATTAAGGTAATTTTTAGGTAATCCTATTATTGAATATATTAGTTAACGCATATTATGATACCATACCTATTACTGGATATTAGTCAAAAATTAGTGAACCGATTCAATATAGCTACTCAATCTAATATGCATATCTGCGTAATATCGGTAATAGTCTCCATAATTACTAATATGAAATACGAGATTCTGCATGTTTATTATTCACGTATGCCTATTATAGAAGTGAAACGGTGATTAAATTTTCCTTGGACCAAACTTCCAACAAAAATAAATAAAATATCAACCCAGTCACTAAACACTAACAAAATAATGAATAGTTATACTATTATAATAGTTATCAATCACTAGGTGCAGCAATAATAGGGAGTCGCTGTGAGCTTTGGTCACTGGTCACCATAGGGCGCTGTCAGTCGCCGCGATCAGTCGCCGCGCTATTACGCGTGCCTATTATTTGACTAATACCTGGTAACCTATTATTCTATATTCGCATATCCTAATATAAATATACATGGCTTGTATTATGATACCTGTACCTATTACGAATATATTAGTCACACCTCTACTGTCAAAATGAAAGTCATTCCCACTGATAGTGTGTTATGCAATTAACCCGCAGGTGTAGAAAAAAATCTAAACAAAAATCTTCTCGCTAATCTTCGCACCACATCGTCAGTCTAATCCAAGGTAGAAGGCAAAAACCGCTAGGGTGACCATAAACTTTGATTAGATTTTGTAACACGCGGCTCCGTCCTACATTAGAATGCGTGAATTGGCGCCGAGTAATTGGATTTTTCGCGTCATCGCGTCTGATCTCCTGTATCTTGGTTACCCTAAAGTTCTGGAATAAGGGGTGCTTCATACCGACGTGGCACTGACATGTTTTGATCTATAATTTAGATATATGTAGTTTGCATCACACTGTCATTTACACACGAAAACTGGGAAAAGTGTAGATTTTAGCCAAAATTCTCTATGTGAAACGCATCGATCTCTTTTTATGCTGTGCAGCAAACAAACATAACACATAAACATACACACACATATAATAAACAAACATAGCTAAACTAACATAAAATAAATAAACCCTGAAACGTAGATCATCACGATACTTAAACAGGTACTGTTTTTATTTCGTCCACAATCATTAACATCTGTTCCTTCACACGCTTCTACACTCATGGAACCCACGCAACATTAAGGTGCTACACTAGTGTTTCATGAATAGTAACATGTTACAAAGTCAAATCACTAATATGAGTAGCTTGAAAGTCACAGCGCTAGTATGTCAATGGCGGTCCGTAAACGACGCAACTTACTAACGCGTTATTAACTAGTTTGTAATTGGTTGCGTCGTGTACTTGTCATTGCTGGTTTGAGTTTGTAATTGGTTATTTTTGAGTAGCATCATGGACGAACGGGCTACTGAATTAAAAGAAGAAACAAGGATTTTTTTTTTTATAAATTTCATCTCGTAGTTGACCTAGAGAGGTCGTGACTACTTAACCGGGCTATCCTGTGGTTGCCTTAAGTAATCTTAAAGCCTCCAGCCAGGGCTTAAAACTAATTAAAACTAAGCGACTGCACGCTAAGGGCACCCCCTGTGGGGTATGAACCTCGGCTTAGGGCGTCGCTGGGAGAGGGCCGCAAGATGGGACAGGCTGGATCGAATTAAACAAGTGATAAACGCCTTTACCATAATATCCTTCTTCGTCTTCTTCGCGTCGCTGGTACCAACACATTTTGTTGGCCCAAAGTTCCGCCATTTCCACGGGGTTATCAGTGGCAGCGCAGAGGTGACTTTGGCTGCATGTTTTGGGACACAAAGAGCAGGATAGGAGGTGGAGCATAGTTTGTGACACAGATCCACATCCACGCCCTCCGGCCGTTCCATCGAGGTAGCCCCACTTTACGAGGTTCGGCTTACATCTTCCCACTTGGGTTTGAAGGCAGTTCAGGGACTTTCAAGTGTACCACGGAAGGTTACAGCTGTTATCCATTGTTCATGTTTTGTACAGAGAGGACTATGTGAAATTCGCCTTACATTGTGGATCTCAAACTCGAGACTTTTTTGCATTTCGTACTTAGGTATCATTTAGAAGGTTTTGAAGGGATTATGTAGGTGAGAGGTGGGGACTTTTTATTTAAATTTAGACGCTTAGTAAGGAGATAAGAATTGTTTTTCTTGTAAAATCTTGTCTAAACACAGATCTAAGTTCTTTTGAAGTTTGTTTTTCTTTTTTATAGTATGCCTAAATTGATTAGATGAGGTTTAAGATTAGTTTCAATTTGTTTGAATAATCACAACACCTGTATTCCGCAGAAAATTTACGTAAGTCAAGATTGCAATCCAGTTTGAAACATTTGCAATCAAGAAAATCAAATCAAGAAAATAAAAATAAAAAAGATTTTTTTTATATTTTTTTAATTTGTAAAATTCTTTTCAGCCGGTAATTGGTTTTCTTTGATGATTGTATTTACAATCATCAAAGGAAACCAATTACCTGCTTTACATAGGATGTATTAACGTGCCGGTCTACGTTAAATTGAAGTAAAAAGGTCACTTCATTCTTCATAGACCTTTTTTATACCTACTTTCTTAATTAAATGAAACCATAACCAATTTGCAAAATGATTCGTGACCGTAACAAATATGGCTTTATAGAATTTTATTATAATCATGCAATACACCTCCTTCAGCTAGAATGCGCCTGAAATGCCATGATTTCATAAAATAATCATTCAATAGGGTTATATAAAATTATAGAGATGTATTGATGATTTTTTTATGGTTATTCTATAAATACATATTTGTTACAGCCGCAACTCATATTTAAGTCAACATACAACCTGATACTGATCTGTAAATTGCAAAAAAAACTTTAGAAAATTTGACTTTTGCGTGCGGGGTAACCTGAGGGCTTTCACCTTAACCACTTCTTAATGTTTTAGTTGGGAATAAGTGGCGCAACAAACTCCCCAGCAGCATAGCTGTCCGTTAAGTTAGAAAAACTAGATTCCTGACTCCAGCAAAACATACCAGTCAACTTATTTCCACATCCCCTTCCACACTAACACCGAAAAATCCTCAGAGATAAAGACTTGCCAATGAAGACAGCTCATGATAAACCGACCTTGCTGCCATCCCTTCCGATATGAACCTTCATAAATACCCCAAAAACATATAGTTTCCCATAAATCTCAGCAAGGTGTTCGCACGATTTTCTTATATTTCTCTCTCATACATCAAATTACAGGTGAAACAAATTGCTAGCAACCACTATAACGTGACGTATATTTATTTATAAAGGGCGCTGAACGTGACACGACTCCTTAGTTTTGGGTTGAATATTTCTTTATTATATTTATGTAGGACGTGTTATTGATTTAGTGCGGTTGTTTTGTAGGTGAGAAAGTTCGGGTTTTGAAGTTGGTTATGTTTATTTTGTTTGTAGGAGTTTAAATTGATGGTGATGGACGCAATCACGGTACGTGATAGTTATGTAGAATCAGTTGTTGGGCGTTATCTATACTGACATTTTGGAGGAAACATGTACGACTTACGTAACCATGGGGTTGCGAGATGTTTACTAACTGAACAGATAGCTGTGCTGCTGGGCAGTTTGTTGCGCCACTTCTTCTTCCCAGCTTCAAAGCACTAGGAAGTGGGAAAGGGCGCGCGTTTTGGGAAATTGTTTTGTCATTTTGACGTTCGAAAAAAATTTTCAGGCTAATTTGAATAAATTACTTCTGATTTTGATTGATCCTAGCACGGTAAAAAACAATATTGTGATGAGAGCACGGACATGTATTGTTTATTGAATTTAGTGCCTTTTTATGGTGAATGATCTGTCTTTAATTAATTTCCCTACACTTAATTTAGATAGCTGCCAAGATGTATTTTTACATCATTTACTTTTCTATACATTATTGGCCCACCTTTACTATATATTGGCCCACTGCAGGGCAAAGGCCTCCTTTCCACACCTCACTGTCTAGGAATAATAATTCATTATAAGTATAAGACACAGGTATTATAAATTCAAGACGCTTTTCGTGTCGCTCTGGGTGACCGCATTGTCCTTTTAAACTTTGCAACTAATTTTGATGCGGTTTTACCATAGTTTAAAGAATTTATTCCAGACGGTTTATTAGTATAATTCCTACGTTAATATTTAACTTACATATCGTTATGAAATCTCGATGTTGAGGGGCAAGCTCGCTAGCTTATAATAATATAAGTTCAGCTTTAATCAGCAAGAAGGAATTCAGCTGGTTCATGTACTCTGGGTATATCGCTAAGGCTATGCTATAGCGTGTTCAGGTGACGTCAGTACGCATCCATTACGCTGTATTTACACTGGCGTAAATGTAACCCAGTTCATTGGATTCTTGGAAATAATGTCGAAAGTCCATTAGCTGCTTTTTGCGTTTAAATTTTAAATAGCAACTAATATTAACATCGTTTTTGTATTTCAAATAACGGCTAAGTATGACTCGGACTCGCACACGTAGGGTTTCGTACCACAGTACAATATTAAAAAAAAAACACGTTTCTTGTATGCAAGAAAAGTGTTTTTCCCTTTCATTTTTTATTTTAATTTATTTTTATTATTTGTTGTTATATTTGTCATAGTAATACACATCCTGTGAAAATTTCAAGTGTCTACCTATCCTATTACGTTTTAAAAAATACAGCTCTGAGACAGACGGACGGACGGTGAAGCCTTTGTAATATTATAGGGATATGGCACCCTTTGGGTACGGAACCCTAAAAATTATATTATATTCTTATTACAAGATTAGTGAAGGATCACAAATTCTTGGAACTCCTACGTTTTAAGAATAAGAAAAAAAAAATAATGTAGACGACATGAAAATTGCAGGAAAATGCTGTTCCATACGATGTTTCTGGAATTTAATTTGCAACATGCAATGTTACTCTTTTATTAAACTAAGCATAGGATGCAGCTACCGATGACGTTGTTGTACCAGGAAATTGTGATAGTGTTTAAAGGAAACGTTCCAAGCTATTACTTTATCAGAATTAAAATAAAAGATATACCTATTTATTTTATGCATAAAAAGCCTATAATGTTCCCACTGCTGGGACACAAGCCTCCTCTCGGTGAGAGAGAGAGCGGGCCGTAATCCACCACGCGGGTCAGTGCGGATTGGTAGATGTCACATGTCTTCGAATTCTTGGTTCTAGGTCATGCCGGTTTCCTCACGATGTTTTCTTTCATCTATTTATTGTAAAGCTCAACTTAAATTGCAATTTCTGTTCTGCAACCTTTCTGGATAATAGGAATGGCTCGTGGCTAAATAATAACAGCCACATGGATCGGTCAAAGGTTAAACTACGCTTACCGTGGTCTTATCATAGATGGGTGAACATCCTTTACATATCGAAAATCCTCTGTGCCTCGGAAAGCACGTTAAGCCGTTAGTCCCGGCTGTAATTCGTAGATCTTGGACAGTCGTTATTGGTAGTCAGAAGCTGATAGAAGAGTATCACAACCAGTCTTACCAAGGGGTATCGTGTTACCCAGTAACTGGTTCGTGGAGGTCAGATAGGCAGTCTGGTATTCAACTGCAACCGGTCAGACTGGAAGCCGACCACAACACAGAAAAGAATACGCAGATTAAACCTTTCTTGATAATCTTCTATTTAAGGTTGTAGTAAGTAAGTTAAACTCCAAACACCTAACCGTAAGTTAAGCGGTAAACTGCGAAGTTTGTGGGGTGATCCAAGTTCTTTACCACGTGCTGATGGAATCTGACCGGAACATATACGATAGACAATATTCGTTTGGTGTGGGATTTGAAGTGGGGGCATGCAACAGCATCCTAGTGTCCCCATTGTCGGAGGAGGCTAGGATGTTGTGTCGACTGTTGTTGGTTATCTACCAAAACGAATAGGGATACACTATTAACCCGGGGAAAATGACGTGAACATAATTACGCTGACGATGACACCGGCACCCTAATTGCAAAACACACAATCAATCTCAATCTGAATCATTTTGAAGGATATTGCTAATCCATTGCTTCTTAAGTTCGAAAAAGGTTACCTTCATACAGTCTGCTCAACACGTAAATAACGCAATTAATGTTGTTGAACTGTCAAAATGAAACCGATTCTGATTGATTGTGTGTTACGCAATAAGGGTACGGGTCATCATGACCCAGATTTTATCGAGTAATTGTCATGAAATTTAAGAAGTTGTCTAAATTTTAATAATGATTTATTAAACAAGAGCTTTTTGCATATGTAGTAAAAAAGAAATAAATCAAAATATTTTATAATTCAAACTTTTACTAGCTTTCTTAATAGCGCATGCAAAATCAACTCTGAAAACATAATATTAATATTTTTTAAATATTTGCTAAATTATTCTAAATAATAATATAAATTAATAATCGTAAATAATAAATTAGAGAACAAACAAACTTCTTAACATATCTTATAATAGTAACAAATCAGTCTTCTACTTCCTCATTCAGAGACATAGAACTACTGCTATTATTGCAGTACGGAATCAAATGGTCTGGGCACATCTAAATCTGGCTTGCATTACAAGTAATAGATGTCTTCTTATACCTTTGTGACGATCATATTTGACATCTTCTGTGAGTTCATAGAACCTTCGGGGGACCTCCCCCGAAGGTTCCTAGGTGGGGTCACTCGCAAAACCTGCGATTCTTTCGCGCAACTGTCGAAGCAGCATTTGACCCTTCTTCGTCAGACCCCGACTCTTCTAACACCGCAAATATTCTCTCAGAATGGTCTATCAGTGCCATATTTAACAAAAACTTAAAAAAGAACAAGGTGAATTGACAAGAAATACTCAATGACCTAATAAAAGTATGTCACAAAAATACTACGCCAGCGATGACGTTGGGTCATATTACCCGTTTTGAGTTGATGCACGTATATTGCGCTGTATATGCAGCGTTGCACTTAGCATACCTGCAGTTCGTTGAGAAGGAAGTCGTATCTCCAGCTACACAAACGCTAAAATTGCGCGATCGGCGTAAAAAAGAATAATGACAGATTTAAGTCGCCTCGGGTCAATATGACCCAGCGTCATTGGCGCCGGGTTAAGTAGGTCATAATTATAATAATAACTGTTCATTACCCATTGTTTAGTTTGAAGTTGTTGTATATTTTCTGTTACGGGGGTGACATTATCACTAAGGGCTGATTTTTCCAACGCTAGATAATTTTATCCGAGGACTAATTTTGAATTTTTGACAGTTCTTCCATACAAAATCTGTCAGACCGTGTCAATTTTATTCCACGAATAAAAAGTATCTGTCGATCGAAAAATCAGCCCTAAGCGATACCCTTTCAAATAAATAAAGATTTAAATAAAAAATTAAGTTAATTAACACGACGAAGGTACACAATATTTCTCACAACTTAATATACAGTCAAACATGATTTAAACATAAGTTTTCTTATACCTTGTTAAAACTACTACCCAAGATTTGAATGTTTCCCAAACTCCAGTCAATTTTAACTAAGCGAAACAAAGTTTAGAGAATCTAGTGCTTGCAAGGAATGCTCTGACCGGACACTAAGTCCATTGTTACAGGTGCTTTAAACAACAATCCAACTTGTTTAAGTCCACTTAGAACTCTGTTCAACTCTGAAGGAATTATACATGAACAAAGTAGGTAAAGCAGTGATGTATAATATATAGTACAGCCACGAGCACTAATATGTACCTACTTATATACTTAGCAACTTTAATAAAAGTTATTTTCTTGTACTGTTTTGTCTATATACTCGTATTTATTTTGTTACGAACATACTCGTAGTATTTTGGGTGCCTGTCAAGATAGAAAGGCCAAGTCTTGGATTTCAAATAAGCCTACATAAAAGATTTGTACTGTAAATTTACTATTTGCTACCTATGCAATAATTTTAACTACCTCAGTGTAAACGTACGTGAACCTATACTGAGTATTATGAAATAAGTTTTATCTTGACGTTGCAATCATCATTCCAAGAAATGCTTCCGTTTGAATTTTGCTTGCTGGACCAACTTTAAACCAGTTCTGTTTACTTTAAGAGATTATTGCCATCATTTGGTCACAAATTCGGCTCCTGAGCGACTACTGGAAAATTGCTAACTTTAAAAATTCACAACCCTTTGCTTGATCTGAGTATTGAATCCAAAACTCCGCTCGCCGGTCGCACTTTGAACCACTAGACCAATGGTTCAAAGACCAATGTTCTGGAGCAAGGGAAGGGGCGACTAGAATCAATTTTATTTTAATTTTATTTGTGACGTTCAAAAGTGCCTTTTATGTGCCTATTTGAAATAAATGATTTGTCTTTGACTTTGACTTTGCAATGGTTGGTTGTTTCTACCTTCCCCTCCGAATAATACAGGCGCGTTGCTACGTTATGCAAAGTAGGTAAATAAGTAAGAAGCGTGAAGCAAAATTTAATTAGTCCACAAGTTTGTATGTATCTTAACAAAATCAAATTCAAGTTCTGTACCTCCACCAACGCCGCGAAATAATCAAACTACGATTATGTAAATTTTGAAATTCTATTTTCCTGAAAACTGAAAACTGGCCTATAATACAGGGTGTATATGAACGTAAGATAGTAGCTTTAGTGTGATATTATAACCGCATTAAAGCTTAGTTAGTATCTAACTCCGTCTCACAGAGAGGAGGCATGTGTTCCAGCTGTAGGGACGTTACAGGCTGATTATGCAAATATCGACCTTAATGAATACATACACGTTTAGACACGAAGAAAACATTAGGCTTAGACAAAACATACGTTCATATTACGACGCCTGAACGTAACATTTTGCTAGAAAGACTGCAAACATAATTCCGAAAAACTTATGAATAAAATACTTTTAGGAACAAGTTTGATATGAAATATTGTAACTTCAAACATTTACAATTTTTAATTACATGCTTGGGGGCACGAAAAGTTACAGTTCAATAATGCCAATGTTCATCATCTGCCTAGCCTTTTCCCAGCTATGTTGGGGTTGGCTTCCAGCCCAACCGGATGCAGCTGAATACAAGTATTTTACATAGAGAGGTTGCCGATCTGACTTCTGCAACCTAGTTATTGGATAACCTCTACAACCCTTTTTTATCGTGGAGAAATGCTCATGCATTTTGCACTACCAAGGGGAGATAGTGCAGTTATGTGGGACACTAACCCACTAAAACTCTACGGTGTCCTCCTCTGCCGCTTACGGCGGGAACACGGGCACGCGTTAACACTCATCCGTGAACCCGCCGCGGCGGTCCGTCACCGGACCTTCCTCTGGGGAGTACTCCTCATCACCAGTGCACCAGAATACATAGCACGCCGTGACGACCCCAGGGACCAAACCAGCACATGGGCGCCAGACGACCCCGTGTCTGGGCAGCCTTGGTCCCCCTGCGACGGGTCAGGTCATTGGCCACGCCGCCTGCCAATTTTCGGCCGCAGAGGATAGGGAGAGCGGCCAACGTCATACCAACACTCCTCCTCCCCTGCGACCCCACCGCGTTCGCCATCAGACGGTGGCGACCCCGTCAAGGCCGCGGAAGGTAGGGAGAGCGGCGCACCGCAATACAGGCACTCCTCTCCCACCGCGGCCTCCAACCCTCAGCCGTGATGCCTCCCATACGACATCGCGGCCCGTTTCAGTTGCGATGTCGCCCAAGCGGCACCGCAACCTACTTATTGGCCGCTACCTCGTCGGCTGACTGGCAAAGCCCTGACGAGCGGCCCCTCCTCGGTTTCCTTTTGGCTTCACCGCGGGTGACCAGGCCACGGCTACTGAGCCCCCCCGGCTTGATAATGCGGGAACCTACCGGGGGGGGGAGGGGGGGGGACACCTCTACAACCCAACCCAACCTTGGTAAGACTGGTTGTCAGACTTTCGGACTCGTAATGATCGTCCAAGATCAATGAATGACAGTCGGGGCCAACAGCTTAACATGATTTCCGAGGCACTGCGTAGTCTCGGCATGTAATGGAACGTTATCCATGGACTAACCTCGGCAAGCTAAACTTAACCTTTGAAGGACTTGTGCGGCCATTTTTACAGATCCACGAACTCCTTACAATATTGACAACGTTATTATATAAAAGCAAAACATCATAATTATGCGTGCATTATTTTATCTTTTTAAGCAGGTGACCTAAATCCATAACCACCCTGCATAGCTTGCTATAATAGAGTTGAAAGTTAAACCACCAGAAGGGATCAAAGTTTTATCATAATCCTGATGAGTATTGGAGCGAAAAGTGTTGAAATTTCACATAAACTAATAAAACATAGCAATTCGCTGACGACACGTTCGGGTGGACAACTGGGCCCAAATTTGATAATCGCGGGGTTGTTAAAGTACGGATTTTGTGAGGTCCGGTAATTCGTAATGCGTGTTAGAGACAGCCCAACGGAAGGATGGAACAGTAGGGAGAAGTTAAATTAAGGTTTTATTATAATATCAGCCTATTATTCCCACTGCCAGGCAAAAGCTTCTCTTACAGGAGGCACGAGAATTGATCACCACGCTTTCTCAAGACGGGTTGGCGATTTAAGACTTATATTTGTTGGTAATTGATAATGTAAACGCACTCCAAAGCACTGACTTCTTAAACGTGTTCGATGTAATTATGACAGCTGTCTGTGTCATCTGTCATGGTTCCCTTCTCTCTACTAAGCTCAAGATAATCGTGGGCCTCCAAAGAGATTTAAGATAGTCCAGGTTTCTTCACGATGTATTCCTTTACCGATGTCAATAATGTCCAAGATAAACTCAGAATTTTTTTCCAGCTTTAGATACCTCTCCCACTGCCGGCGATTAACCAGAAGCGAGTAGTGCTAGCAACTAAAAACGAGTAAACGAGCAACGATTGCCCGACGGCCACGAGTGATTACTCGCTGGTATGCATAATTATGTACTATCGCCAAAGCCTATATCTGACCATTTTGAAAACAAAATCCCGCGCCCATGATGACCACAGCTACATCCGTAAGTAAACACTGTAACAACTGTTAATATATATGTCTCTTTCCCTTCCAAGGGACCTACAATCTTTTGTACGTTTCTTGAGTTGATGGCCTTGAGCTAATGCCATTGTGTCCAGACTTCTAATTATTCTAAGTTCTACAATATATCATAGATCACCTAGGTACTGTAGAGAATATAGCCTATATTTGGTGCTATTATGCTACCTCCGCGAGTCAGTTAAAAGTTATTGGCAAGAAATACGAGACAAACATTAATTTAGTTTAAGATTAGAAGACATTAGGTGTCAGGTTTGGCTGACAAGCTGAAGGAAAAAGATGTAAAATACGTAGAATGAATTCTAGGAATAATTATTGAACATACGGGATACACCGTGGTTTAATTGATTTCTCCCGGTACCCTGACAGATCGTAGAGAGCTTCACAGTACCTACTACGCAATGGGTTTGTCTCCCAGGGGCACCTAAGTAAGATTATCCCTTTCCTCTCTAGTTTTATTATTACACGAACACATTACATTTCCGGATAATTTCGCGATTGATTTAACTCTATTTCAAGGGATTCCCTTGAGATTTAGCGCTGCGAATTCGAGTCTTCTTCATATATTTTACCTTTCCTGGTTTCCTGTAAAAGTTTTTATACCTTTATAGATATTTTTATCGTAATTGATAGGACATAATGCTTAAACGAAAAGCGGCGAGTAGCGCTGGCTGACTAATGGCCAGGTGGGTACAAGTCTGCCTTACGATCTTCTGTGTGTTGTCCTTACAGAAGATTGCAAGGAAGACCTGGGTGAGACTCGCATAGACCATAGAAGCATGGTACAAAAGGGGTCAGCAGTGGGTGGAACAAGGCTGCCAATGATGATGATAATGAATATCTTCTATTTTCTTATTTTATAGCTGTATCATACCATAAAACGAAAGTTTTATTCGACTATAAAGGGTGGCAGGGACATCGACGCGTAAACTGTAACCATGGATTCAGCACATGATACTAGACTCCGTAGCGTCGAAATGTTTCGTCGGTTATCAAAAAAAATAATCTGTTTCATAGAAAAGTGCAATACCTACTCAGTCAAAATGTATGGAACAGCAATATATATTTTTTTATGTCCGACGAAAAATTTCGACGCTATGGGGTCTAGACTCATGTGCTGAATCCATGGTTACAATTTGGTGTCGATGTCCCTGCCACCCTGTATACATACATCATCACACTCTAGGGATATTTTTTATTTGAGTTTAGAATACAGAAGAGAAATGTGCCAGTAACAAATTTTGACGTTTAAATCTTTTTTATATGGCCAGTCCTTTTAAAGTTACTTGATACTAAACTTGAAATATCCCTAGACAGTGTTGATGTGTGCATAATGTTTTTTTTTTTTTTTAAACTGTTCATTATTCATCTCCCTTTAAACTTGTACCTGCATAACTATATAACATCACGCTTGCATGCGCCGAAGGAGCAAGGGAATTGCTTAAAGGTTTAATGTTTTGTGTAAAAGCGTAACCAACGCCCATAGCACAGCATCATTCTTAGTGGAAGCCCTTCTTGTCGCCGTCACGGTGTGCAGCTGGCGACTATTTCTGTTGTGTGCTTATAGATCTGAAGGCCAATTCCCGTAAATAAAACGTTAAAAATCTAGTCGCAATCTCATGTCAGCGACAATCAATGTCAAAAAAGTAGAAGTACGAGTATTATTGACAGATTGAGACTGAGATCAGACTACTTAAAATTACAGGAATTCTCTGTTGTTTTTAACTAACTAATTTTTTATGTTATGTGAGCATACTTTTATAAATAAACATATTTTTCTTTATATTTTCCCTTTAAAGTTGCTCTAAAAACAGGATATTGGAATTTATTAATGAACAAAAGCTTCTGACTTTGTTGAACACAAAAATTGCCTGTAGATAAAATGTCGATAAATAAAAAGCTCCACGATATTCGAGTCAGCACGAAATCTAATTGGAACGAAAAGGAAAACTTAAATAAAACTATGCATTTTTCAGCGAAGCTTGTATTCATAAATAACTTCACTTACATATTGTGATCTAGGTTCTAAAAAATCAATTATAGGTTTGTTGTAATGCACGAAACCTACTATTTGGAATGGGCTGAGCTTCTACTTTCTGAATTCTTCACATTACAAAAGCGGCTGTAAATTGTTTAGCACGTTCGCACACGGCTTATTTTTTGTAGGTCTTACCATAGGTCAGATTATTTCGAGCCGAGTTCATCACCGACGTTCTGTACGACCTGTGCGTTGATACATTTAATCTGTTTCATTTCTCCTATAAAAAATGGCCACTGATTGTATGCCGTCTGCGAACGCTCTAAATTGAAATAAACGCTTTGAAAATGAGTTTGCACGCAATAAATTAATATCACTATGAATATATTTTTTAATAAAATATTTTTTTGGAATTATCACCATTGTGACTCGATTCTGGTTCGTTTTATGTCATTACAGATATAATTGACATGAGTTATTTTTGCTAGACGACATCGTGGTATACCAAGACGAAGATGGAGGGACGAACTTGACTCCTACCGAAAGGACTGGCCCGCAATCGCAATGGACATACATATATGGAAAAGAAAAATAAGGTCTTTGCTGCAATCGCAGCAGTGAGAGATTACGGGCGAAATAAATAGATAATTAGTTAATTTTTCATTATCATGTCAGCCATCGAACTGCTAGACATTAGCCTTCCTAGAAATGCCACAGCGACTAGTAGATACTGCTGTGCCCAATTCCGGAGCTTGCGACAATTGGTCTTTGATGGGTAGGTACATGTATCGGCACAGGATAGCCTTTACCAGACATGGTCATCGTATCAGTGGTTCAACAGTTTCAATATCATCAGGAGTGTACCGGAATAAAGCAGTTCGTCGTGGAAATGGTAAAATAGCGGCTCTCCTGACAAAATCTGTCACCAGAAGACAGCCGCCACATAACCATCCATGCGACGCTCCGCTAGAGTGACAGTCACCAGCCAGTGTCACTCTTTTTCGACGATTCCAGGAGATTTTCGGTGATTTCAGGAGGAACAAAACTAGATGGTACCACTTATGTGGTCTTTCCTGGAGACTGCTACCACCACACACTGGTGGCCAAAAGAAACTACTATGTTTAAAAAAAATAAAGACAAAATAACCCTTCAGCACATAAATATTCAAGTAACCGATACAAAAACCTGAAACAAAAATATAGTTGCTTGTATATTTGGCAGCCGTTTGCAACTTACACTTTTTCCAGCCACTTCCTACACTGCCGATTCGTATGAAATGCAAATGAGGCGGTCGTTGCTTGTTTGTCATTTTGTTTATACAAAAAATACTGGAAAACGAGTGGCTCCGAGTATGTAGGATAAACATTCGTTCTGTGTTTCTGCGAAAATGTAGAGTTGTTTTAAAATTCTATGGCATTGTTATTGGGGCTGTAGAATTGAGTTTATGTTTGAAAATGACTGTTCTTGGAACTAAATGAGCTGAAGCTCCATTTTGAATGTGTATGTAATTATATCTATAAGAATTTTCAAAGACCGGGCAAGTTTTTTTTTTTTTTATAAAAATCGTTGCCCCACACTTTCCACACGGAATTTCTCCTGTGTCGTGGGTGCATTTACAAACATTTAAACTCACATACACAAACGGCCAGACCCGGAACAACTACTTGTAGGCCATACAAATATTTGTTCCACGCGGGAATCGAACCCGCGACACGCAGCGCAGCAGTCAATCGCTTAACTTAACTGCACCAACCGTGCTGTCAAGTGCGAGTCGGTCTTGTACACGAAGGATTCCGTACCGCTGTATAATATTTAGCACTACATTTTTTTATTTGTTGTTATGTCGGCTATAGTAGGTCACATTATGTGAAAATTAAAAGCAAGAATCTGTCGTTTTCGGTTCAAAAGATACCCTGTGACAGACGGACAGACTGCGGAGCCTTAGTAATAGTGTCCCGTTAGCACGGAACCCTTAAAACTACTAATTAGGAAAGAGACACAATACGTTACCAAACTCCGTTTAAAAAGTTTTTTGAAAGCGTTTAACAAAACCCAAAAAATTCACCCTCATCGGTATTCAAAATCACAAAAAGGAAAACTGACAAAATCTTCTCATATTCCTCCATTTGATAACGCTACTGATGTCTTGACAATTAATAAGTCTGACATCTCTATCATCGTCTCTTGGGTACATTACCAGTCGACAGCGATGCGAAGGAATATTACGACGCCATATTTTAGTTTGTTAACAGTTTTAGTTAGGATGTTATATTTTTATTGAAATGGTTTGTTAGTTTATTTAGGGCTGATTTTTTTATCGACACATAAATTTTATTCGTGGAATAAAATAGACGTCTGACAGTTTTTATAATTATGGAGGAATAAAAACTGTGTGTGTATGTATGACCGGGTCTGGTTATTTGTGTATGTGAGTTTAAATGTTTGTAAACGCACCCACGATACAGGTGTAATTTTTTTTTTTTAAACTTTAATAATTTCCAAGTTATTCCTCGGATAAAATTATCTGGCGTTGGAAAAATCAGCCCTTAGTATTAGAATTTTATCCAGTCAGAGTACACATCTCCCAAAAATTTAAAAACTGACATATGCACAAGCCTCCCACTAATAAACCAGCCTCTACAAAGACTCAACTAAAACAACAAATATTTCTAAATAGTCGCTTGACTGAATCCCTGGTTACGGTTGACGGCGCCCGGCACGTTACACTGCAGTAGACACCACAAATCGATGCTTAGTTCTGTGTTCTGTTCTTTGATGTCTATTTTAACCCGTCGTCTCATGCCACTCAAGCGAACACAGAAACTTTAAGATGGTAACCGTTTTTATGATAGAGAGTTTCTGTTGGGGTTTGAGCTGCTGTTGTTGATTGGAGTTTGTTGAAATTAATTGGATACCGAAATGATTTGTAAATATACTCTATAATAGTGTCAAATAAAATTAGAATTGTCATAGATACGTCTATCGATTTCTTAACACGATTAAACAAAAAAGCATGTTAATCTATGTTGTCAATAAAATAATGTAAATTCAATTAAACAATCTTATTAATAAAAATAAAAAATGATACATTTTGACGGTCAAGTCATTTGTGAACTCATTGGCATTTCGCGGTATCACGTTTCCACAGGATATCCGTATTAATTTATGGTTCCAGCTTTTTAATTGATGATGCATCGTGAACGTGAAACTAATTTTAGATAGAGGGATAGATAAAACGATTCAGTGCAACACACAATACAAGTAATAAAAAAAAAACATAAAAAAGGGGGAAACAAAAAAAAAAACAAAGATTAAAAAGATAAATTGGCCCATAGACACCTCGTATAAGTAAATCTATAACGGTCGATCACTACTGGGAGGTGTGTGTCTCATGGTTGCACCAAATGGGAGTCCAGCTCAGCATATGCCAGGTACAATACCTGGCTGGTATTTTGCTGCATCCCGTTAGTAATTAATTTAGTTAATAATAATAAATCGTTAATTTTGTGTGTGTTAACTAGGTACTGAGCGCTGAGAGTCAGTGTAAATAATCATATAATGTTTCTACTACTGGGACACAGGCCTCCTTTTGTCGCGAGGGAATGGACATTTTCATCTACCACGCGGGCCCAGTGCGGGTTGGTAGATGTCACATGTCTTCGAATTTTTTGGTTCTAGAACATGCCGGTTTCCTCGTGATGTTTTTCCTTCACCGTTTTTAGAGCAGTGGTGACGAAATAATTTACACAAAGTAAAGCGCCTGGCTGGGTTCAAACCCACGACCTACAACTCGTTAGTTGGCGCTGTTACCACTGGGCCACCGTTGATCTTCAAACAGTCAGTTTAAGTGTACCTATAGCCAATCAAAAAGCTTTTCTAAGCTTGCAATATAATTTCAGAACCAAGAGTTTCCTGAGCAAGTATTTTTTTCAAACTCCCAACACCCGTTTCTCATCTAGCCCATCACAAAAACTTAAAGAAAAACAGTATTCAAGATGAACTTACTACTTACCTCTTAAGATTTTCCATAAGAAACTGCATTTCCTAAGAAAGAATCTTCTAACTCCCTAAGAACTTGTGTTTAAGTTTTAACTCCTTCCTTTAAATCCTTCATACCCTGTTCAGGTTTGTTGTTGATTGAGTCTTATCTATAGACGTCTTTAATGAGTGTTCTAACGAGCATAATGCCTTAATCAACATGCTTTGCAGAAAGCTTAGTATCGCTGTACAATATCATCAGTGGGGCGCTGTTTATCTCGTCTGTTTATTTGTCGGTTATCTATCTCGTTCGTAATCCTTTAGGCTAGGTTATATTTAGCAATCTGCTTGAAATCCTGTATTGTTTATCTGTTACTAATTTGAAAGGAACTTGCCAAACTATGCAGATATTTTAGTAGCGTTTATAATTAATGAAATTGGCTTATTCACATAATCCATTGAAATGTGGGTGCACTATACATACATACAGTTACCTCTATAGTAGAGATACCTCTTACCTTTACGGAGAGTGCATCATTCTATACAGTATGCATTTATAATGTAACGAACATGGTAAAGAAGTCAAAATAATTGTATATTGAATGTTTAAAAAAAAAAAACAGTTACGCTTTTCTGTGTGGAAAATGGACTACTTAAGTCAATTACTGCGTGACTTAAGTAGTCTATTAATGCATAATCAGCCTATAACGTTCCCACTACTGAGACACAGGCCTCCCACTCTGTGGGAGGGAATGGGATCCAATACGCAGGCCTAGTGCGGGTTAGTAAATGTCACATGTCTTCGAATTTTCGGAACCTAGAACATGCAGGTTTCCTCACGATGTTTTTCTTCACCGTTTTTGAGAGCAATGGTGATGAAATAAATTACACGAAGTAAAGCGCCTGTCTGGGTTCGAACCCACGACCTACAACTCTTAAGTCACGGCTGTTACCACTGGGCCATCACTCCTCTGTCTTTTAATGCACGGAGTTTATATAGTTTTTAAATAATTTAAATGTATGAGTTTAAACTATGGACTAGAGTTATGCCTGGTATAAATAAATAATTATTATTATATTATTATTTCCTTTATTTCATTTAAATACTTACAAATTATATTTTTTTAATTTTTATAAACAAAAAGGTAAAAAAAAAACATTTAAAAATATAAAAAATAGTAGCCCACCAGTATCGGGAACAGGGTCCAAGCTACCGGTGGTCAGGGCTCCAGAGAGAGGAACCTCCTATTTTTGCCGGAGTCGCGTATACTTTTTTTAATAAGAATTTATATTTTTAGGTTAGGAACGGAGAGATTTTTAGGTAGGTGGAGGATTTAGAAGACCCTCTACAACCTCCAAATGGTCTCACATTCTTTCTAACAAGGCGGCACGTTTCTAAACCTAACCTAGTTATTCTTTTAGCAAAAACCCACAAACCATTTTGTACTTCATCAAGCATATTATTATGTTCTTGAACACCACTTTCTTCATAATTTCATCTAAACACGTAGCCGCGAATAGTTTAATATTCAACTTCGTCGGCGAATATCTTATGAGGTGACGTTACGAAGTTAGCCTTACTAACAAGGTTTCTTAAATAACATTTTATAATTCATAGTTTGAGGCCCATTGAACTAAATATGCTAATGAATAAGAGAAATATGGGGGTAGTTTTAGAAATGTTACCATTTGCGGTAGTATGATTAACTGTTTTGGCATTGTGGTAGTTTATTATAATTTTGACGATATGGTTGGCGCAGTGGCTGAACGATCGACTGCTGCACTGCGTGTCGCTGGTTCGATTCCCGCAACAGTGAGCTGTCAATCTTTAGTATTAGTTGGAATGACAGCTCACTCCACACTCACTTCACCCAAGTTTTCACGGTGAGATGGTTACAGAATCGCACTGCTGGAGTAATTCCTAGGGTGGGGCAACGTTTTTATAAAAAAAAAGGTTACTAACTTCTGTCCGCGTGAAAAAAAACCGCGTGAAAATTTCTCGTTTTTCCAACCCACCCCGTCGCATCGTATCGCCTGCTCGCGCTATTACTACGTTTTCGCTTTGCGTTCTTTCTGACTTTTGTTTCTTTTTTCTGGTTTCCTAAGGGTCTTAGAAACCAAGCAAAAAGTGATGTTATAGCCCTCCTCAAGAATTGGGCTATCAAATCCAAAAAGATTTTTTTCAAATACGATTGGTAGTTCCAGAGATTAGCACTGCCTCATAAATAGTAACGTCAAAAAGGTTAATGTAACGTGCGTAAATATAATGTATGTTAGGTAATACGTGCTGACCAAATACCAATACACTTGCCACACAGCCATAAAACGGAAATAGTAAATCACATACCAACACTGAACCCGGTAACGTTGATTAACCCTCACCAAGACACCTTGACATCACAACTTTCATGGCCTCATTCCGAGGTGCCAAAGGTCAGGCAGCTTGATTCGTAAATAGTAAACTTTGATTAGATTTGTTGTACCCAGTCCCAACCTGTCCATTAGAATGCAAGCCAGGGACAGTTGTGTAATTGAATTTTTCCAAGTCATTGAGCATGAATATTCCTCTTTTTTCGTACCATTCGTACCCGCCACCTCTTTTATAGTTCGCGTCTGTGATGCGTGGAATATAAAAATCGAAATGGATTCATTTTTTATGAATGTACCACGTTCTCTATTTATGATGTTCATATTTAATGCAGTCCGTGAGTGGTCTGGTAACACCCTGCTCGATTGGGATGTTACCCTACCTGTGGCCGGAAGGACTGATCAATATTCGATACTGATCGTGATACTTTTAATGGAGGAATGATGTGAAATGTTTGATTAAAATCAGTAGGTATTGGTGTGGTACATTTTTGCAAGTGAAAATCGAAAGTTGATAAATCAAATTCAAATCAAATTCTTTATTTCAGGCCAAAGATCCATGTAGTGTTAGTAGGTATCACCTCAGACTCATTGTTAGTATATAATAATTTAACAAATTAATTGGCGACATGGTCTGTGCGCTCAAATTAATATTTAATTTTGAAATAAACAGTTTTATTACATATTTTGCCTTATGCTATTTAAACAAACGATGGGATAATTATTTCATTTTACTAACCTACTTCCTGAAAATGAAATAAACTAACCATTCGATTCAACTAACCTTTCATTGACAATAAAAAAAAGTTATAATCAACACAGAAAAAAAACTAAAATACCCGATAAAAATCGCATGGCTATTACACCTAAATTGAACACGAACTGAAGTGCAGTTAAAATGAGCACGTTACACACTACGTACACCATTTTAATTGGCATCATAAAAAAGTACACAGTTAATACTCCAATTTTGTTTTGACACGAGTCTCAAATAAAATTGCTATTCGCGCCAAAACCAAGCTTTGAACGAAAAAAGGGATTTCGTTCGTTTCGTGTTCACAAAGGTTTCAGTATGTAAGCGGATTTACTGGAAGATTAAGAAAAATAAGCGAAAATATAAAATACGCACAATATTCTTAACAATATCAGTGGATTTTGGTTTAGTTGATTTATGCATAAAAGGTAAGAAATTGAATATTCCCTAAGATTAGTAAGATTACTTCTTCTTTACTCACTTAATAAATTCTTGTCACTTTTTTATGTTTCACAAGAAACTGATTGGGTTCTTCGAATCTAAGAGCCATTTACGCTAAAAGTTATGTGTGTTTCAGTTAAGCCTTACTTTTTCATTCTGTTTCAACGTACAGAACATTTCCTTTAGTGTAAATTTTTATCAAAGTAAATTTTATAGACGTATTTCAATAATGTATGTAAATTAATTACAGGGGGGCCCAAGTTATTTTCTTGTGACACTCCAGAAACCAAATAACCACAAGACAACCCATATCATTCAAAATTTAATGATCTAATAATTTCGTTGATATAATCTTGAAACTGTCACAATCAACGACCTTTATCGGGGCATTATCTTCTATTTTTCCCGAAAATATACCACGGCATACTCTATCAAATGCATAAGGTAAGTCACGCTAAGTGGGGTGGGCACTGAAAATAGCTTGTATTTTCTATCGGCACGTTGCTACCACGACTGTGAATAACCAAACAGACCTGTTCAAGTAGAATTTAATCAACTTAGACACGCGACCTCTCACGCGAGCGCTTTCCTCGTTGCCAGCAATTATCATGTCGATTTTATACTGATTGTGTTTTTGTGAGCCTTGAGTGGCGGACTTTCCCTTGACTTTTTTGTAGCGTGTAAAGCTTATTGATTTTGGAACGTGTTATATTTTATGCCTACGAAAGTACCTACCCACTATTTGAAAAGGCACCATCAACATTTTTGTGTTTGAAAAACATATGAAAATGCTGACTTGCAGAATGATGATGTTATACGATTTATAGGTGAAAAGTATTTTAAATCGTCATAAAACACAGTGTTCCCCAATACGTTGTAAATCTATGTTCGAATGGACTATCCCTGGCTTTTTTCTTTATTGCGCGGCTCGCAGATGTCACATAGCATTGATATACAGCCTATGCAGCCATTAGAACATCATAAAACTGGATATTCCTATTACTTCTAATGGCGGAAATAAAAATACTGCCATAATTAGATCATGTCTAGGTCGGACAAAACAACAGATGCTAAAATTAAATGATTTTTTAAATTCATTTTGGTTTATGAATGCTTTTCGATTTTGTTGTTGCAGCAAATGCGGCGAAGTTACGAGTACATAAGGTCTATAAAATGATGTATAATAATAATTAATAATAACTACGCGGTAGGCTTAGAAATTAATGGCGGGATGAGCTGGACTCCTTCTTAAGGATTGGGCCACAATCGCAGTAGACCGGGAAAAGTGGAAGAAGGGAAGGAAGGTCTTTACCCTGCAGTGGGACACCACAAGTATAATAAATAACAATAATAATTGCCACTTATCTAAGAAAGGTTCTAAAATTTAGCTACTGCACACGGTGGTCATTTTATCCAAACGTGTATTAAAGTTTATACAAAAAGTGAAAATACTTCTGTTCAGCTAACATTTTCAGAATATCGTAGAAACTAAATTGTAACCAAAAAATTGGACGTCAAAAGCTTTTTCTAACTAAGTTGTAAATCTATGTTCAAACGGAATCCCGCGGCGCCTCCCGCTTTTTTCTTTATTGCTCGGCTCACAGATGTCATATCGCATTGATATACAGCGTGTGCCACTATTGGGACACCATAAAACACGTCAGTAGATGGAACTGAATCTGTGAAATGTCAATTCTTGATGGGAATCGTTGTAAGTAATCTTTTTGCGATCCATTGTGAACGTTTTTAGTTTTTAATTGATTGCTTTTATACATTTTCCGAATTATATCGTACTCTGAGATATTGATAGTTTAGTCGTCATCGTATTAGTGGTTCAGCAGCTTCGATATCATCAGAATTGTGCCAGAATATAGCAGTTTGTCGTGGACGTGGTAAGACAGCGGCTCCCCTGACATCCTCTCTGTCATCAGAATACAGCCGCCACGCAACCATCAATGCGACGCTCTGTTAGAGTGACAGTCACCAGCCAGGTTCACTCTTATTCGACCTTTTCGGTGTTTTCAGTAACTTTGTAACAGAACGAGGCGGCGCCACTTGCTGCACCGTCATATGAATCATCATCATTCTCATCATTTTGCTGCCCGTATCACAATTAATTTGAGTTCTTCTTCCATACATCTCTATTCTTCATACGTCATCACGTCAACGCCGGCTGCCGCTGAAAACCAGCGCTTGGGCTTTGTCTCGTATAGGGTCTTAGCATTATGCTGAGCGATGGCCGTTTTGCGTGAATGTGACGCATGTTTACCCCCTTGTTTAACTTGTTTTTTTGTGTGTTTATATCCTTTTTTCATGCGTCATGTTTGCCGCAAATAAATGCATTTTCTTTCTTTTCTTTCTTTTCTTTCTTTTCTTTCTTTTCTTTCTTTTCTTTCTTTTCTTTCTTTTCTTTCTTTTCTTTCTTTTCTTTCTTTTCTTTCTTTTCTTTCTTTTCTTTCTTTTCTTTCTTTTCTTTCTTTTCTTTCTTTTCTTTCTTTTCTTTCTTTTCTTTCTTTTCTTTCTTTTCTTTCTTTTCTTTCTTTTCTTTCTTTTCTTTCTTTTCTTTCTTTTCTTTCTTTTCTTTCTTTTCTTTCTTTTAGTACAGTCACCTTCTTTCAAGTCAAGTATTTCATGAATTAAAGTAAATTCTTTGTCAGTTGTCACATCAACAATGTTTTTTGTTGTGGTTAAAACGCTGACATGTTTAAACGTTACCTATAGTGCGAGCCGGCCCAGTGGTAACGACCGCGATTTACGAGTTGTAGGTTCGAACCCAGATAGACGCTTTACTCTGTGTTAGTTATTTCATCGCCACTGCTCTCAAAACGGCAAAGGAAACATCGTGAGCAAACTGGCATGTCCTAGAACCAAAAATTCGAAGACATGTGACATCTACCAACCCCCAGAGGAGGCCTGTATTGCAGCAGTGGGAACAATAAAGGCTGACTATGATGAAGTGAGTTTTGTTGACCTCTAACGTAACCTTCACCTTTATACCTGTGACGGATTAATATCGAGATATTTTGGGAATATTCGTCATTAATGTTTTGAATACATGACCCAGAATGGCTCGTCACAACTCTCTATAATCATTCGTGTAGGCGTGTTTGGTTTCTAAATTCAGTATTGTTATTAAGTCTATTGTTCGTGTTCTCAGTAAACAAGCGTTTTCAATTGTGACCGGTAAACACAAAAGTTTGCTACAAAGCTATAAAAAAGGTATAACCTTTCACACATAAACCTCTCAATTCCGGTCGTGTCGAATTTCTTCATGAAACTATTATAATAGATGTCGAAAAGTATATAATACTAGCAGCACCCTGCGGTTTTACCCGCATAAGTTTCTATTTCGTATGAATATCGGGATAAAAAGTATTTCATGTAGTAATCCTGGTTATAAACTATCTGTGTTCCAAATTTCATCCAAATCCGTTCAGTAGTTTTTGCGTGAAGGAGTAACAAACATCCATACATCCATCCAAACAAACGTTCACGTTTATAATATTAGTAGGATACTAGCTTATGCCCGCGACGTCGTCCGCGTGAATTTTTTTGCTCCCCCTATCGCATCGCATTGTCTACCCGCGCTATTACTTCGTTTTTGCTCACCGTTATTTCTGACTTTGTTTTTACTCGGCTCCTCCTGGCGTGATGCTAAGTAGCCTATAGCCTAAAGAATTTTTCAAATCCGGTAGTTTCAGAGATTAGCGAGCTTAAACAAATAAACTCTTTAGTTTTAATATTAGTATAGATAGATAAATAATAGTAACTTTAATAATTATGGAGTTTGATTAACATTTTCCTTTAAAGGGATTAACAAATTTTTAAACTTAGAATTATGGCCGACATTGTGCCCATTAAAACTTCTTGATTTTGAAACTAGAAGGTCAATTTTCGTGTTTGAATAATGTTCAAATTCAAGATGCATCCCTGAAAATCAATGTCAAAAATTTTGGGAAATTGATTATATTTTTGACAGATTGAGACTGAGATTTGAATGCGAATGTTCTTAAAAATACGGGAATTGCTGCTCTGTACTTATATCAAATCAGTAACTGGGTTGTGGAGATCAAATACGTTGATGGCACGGTTGGCGCAGTGGTTAAGCGATTGACTGCTGCGCTGCGTGTCGCGGGTTCGATTCCCGCACGGAACAAATATTTTTATGACCTACAAGTACTTGTTCCGGGTTTGGCTGTTTGTGTACGTGAGCTTAAATGTTTATAAACGCACCCACGATACAGGAGAAATTCCTAGTGTGGGGCAAAGATTAAAAAAAAAAAAAGTAATAGGCAGTCGCTCCATGTAAAATACTGGTATTCAGCTGCATCCGGTTAGACTGGAAGCCGACCCCAACATAGTTGGGAACAGGCTAGGCAGGTGATGGTGATGCCTTTTATCAAATCTAAATAATTCATTCGCCTAATACATAATATATGTATAGATACATCATCATTATTTGGGGTTGGCGCAGCATGCCTTTTTCTTCCATACTTCTCTACTAGTCGTCATCTCGGCAGTCACCCTAGTATGTATAGGTACTCATACATTAATGATAATAATACAAACTTACAGATCTGCCTACCCACAAATAAACTCACGACTACACAGTACGGCGCAAATTCCCGCGTGATTGACACAATACACGAAATGTTAACAAGCCGCGCTTGTGAGTGACAGCCTATTGTAGTTAATATTAATAGCGACGCCATTGAACAGCCTGATGGCTTGTCATTACAGGCAAGTGTATACGAGGGTTTTGTCACGATTTATTTTTTTCTGTTTTGAAATGTTGTGGGTGGAATTGTGGTGAGTTTGGGTTTTTGTGAAATGGTTATTGTGGAAATATTTTTTGGGATGGGTGATCTATACAGGAAAATTTGTTAACCAGTGCGTTAAAAAACTGTAGTTCAACACATGATTCAAGACGAAGAAATTTTCCGTCGGTTATCAAAAACAAACAGCTATGTCATAGAAATGCCTTATCAAAGATCTTGGAACGTATTCTGAATAATGGCCTCATCACCTTCCTGGAAGCAAATAATATCCTAGCTCATAACCAATTCGGTTTTAGAAAAAGCATGAGCACTAAAGATGCGGTAATGGGCCTGTCTGAACATGTAGCTAAGAGTCTTGATAAGAGGTTAAAATATCTAGTTATTTCTCTCGATTTATCGAAGGCCTTTGATACCGTTGCTACGCCTGCCTTGCTAGGGAAGATGAAGAAAATTGGAATTCGCGGTCCCGTTCTGGATATTTTTTCAAAAAAAGGACGTACTCAATATGTTAAAATGGGTCAATATGAGAGTGAGGTATTACCGATAGCATACGGCGTACCCCAAGGCAGCGTATTAGGTCCCACATTATTTCTCATCTACATAAATGAGCTGTGTAATATGCTTATTCAACATTGCAACATATTTACGTATGCCGATGAGACAGCACTGGTAATAGATGGAGTAGATTGGGGCCAATGCTGTTCCAATGCTGATAAGGCACTGCAACAAATTATGAAGTGGTTAACAGTTAATAAGCTTACCCTAAACGCTATAAAAACCGTATATGTACCCTTTACTATTAGGTCTAACTTTTCCCCACCGCTATCATTTGTAGTCAAAGCTCATATCTGTACATATATGTACCGAATGTGACTGCCTCAACATAACCAGGTCTAGTGGTGTAAAATATCTCGGCGTTCACATAGATCAAAACCTGGCATAAGCAAGTAAATATACTCTCAGGCAGAATCCGCAAACTGATCTATGTACTAAAAAAACTGCGTAGATCTGCCGATAGTAATACTCTGAGACTAGTCTATTTTGCAATCTGCCAGTCGGTTTTATCTTATTGTATTCCAATTTGGAGAGGGTAACTGTAAACGTGTTTATTAGGCTTGAGCGTGCACAACGGGCGGTCATTAAGGTTATGCTGTCGTATCCACGCAGGTATCCCACTTTACAGCTTTATGCTGAATGTGACCTGTTGACTGTTTGGCAACTTTACGTGCACCACATGATAATCCGAAAGCACTCTTCCTGCCCCCTCGTTGAGCCGGCTGGTAGGACAATACATAGGCATAAGATTTTCCTACTAGAACCTCACAGAATATCTTTTGCCAGGCGCCAGTATTATATCAACAGCATAAAAGTGTATAATTATTTGAATAAGGAATTAAAACTATTTTCAAAAACAAAATAGAATGGAAACTTGTATTAACCAAATACTTGTCAAAACTGACTCATCAAAAACTGAGGATCTTCTTTTAGGCCATCTACTTTAAAATTTAATGCTTTTCATCATACAAGTTGCACTTACACATACTCCCCTCTCGCACACCTACTCACCATTCACGCACACGCACGCACGCGCATATGTATGCGCACACACACAAACACACTTACTCCACACTCACACAAAATTGTAAATGAGACTAATATAAGTTATTTTTTTTTATTTGTCTTTTTATTTAACTATGTGAAAAATACTTTGTCAAGCACCGATGAGTTACAAATACTGGAATGTGACTTTGATGCGGAGGGACACTGATCTCTAAGATACAGGGTCATCCCTAGTTTGGAGATCAGGGTTTCAATGTATTGTGCTTAGTCCCTCAGTTATTTAACATTTTCTTTTTATTTTATTATTTATGGTAAAGTAACTTACGCAATCTAATGGCCAAAAAATTTTTTTTTCAGAATCTTCTACTGGTTACAGTTTGTGCACTGGATAAAAATATCCTGTAGATGCTGTTTCACATATTAAAGGAAATGTTAATTGCAATTCATGGATTTTATTTTTTTAAAAAGATTTAACTTCGCAAATATTATACAATGTGTTAATAAATAAATGCATATTGTGAAAGTAGTTCGTTCAAAATCTTTTACTTACCGATTTCTGTCATTTTTAATATGGGTCTTTTTTTATCCCAAAAATAATAAAAACTGCGTAAATTACATTCACGTTTCCGCTGTACAGTCAAGTAGAAGACTTTTTTTGCGAGTGTGTGCGAGCAATATTTGTAATGTGACCACAATTTTCTCCCACAATCAGTATAACTAATTTATTAAATGAAGAATGTTTTAGACATAATAATAAAAAATACGGGCGGAATGAACGAAAAGATAAATAGACACGGAAGCACGGAAGACAAGGGCAGCCAACAGTGTCGTAGCATATATGGCGTAGTTACGTCTGTACACTACGTCGTAGTTCAGCGCGTAGTAGAACATTTATGCTTACCAACGTGAGAAGCGCGATTCGAATAATAAATTATTGTGATTTTATTTAGGGCTCATTTTTTAATCGACCGATAATTTTTATTCGTGGAATAAAATTGACGTCCGATAGTTTTTGGATGGAAGAACTGTCAAAAATTCATAACTATTTCTCCGATAAAGTTATCTGGCGTTGGAAAAATCAGCCCTTAGTCGAATTTAGTTACAAGAAAATTTACGCAATTTACTATTATTACCTAGTAGTGAATTGAGGCACATCCGGCTAAATGATAACCGCCGCACGGGTCGCTCGAAGGTTAAGCTACGCCTACCGCGGTCGGTTCATGGATGGGTAACAATCCAATTGATATCAAGACCCCTCCGTGCCTCGAAAAGCACGATAAGCCGTTGGTACCGGCTGTAATTCGTAGATCTTTGACAGTCGTTACGGGTAGACAGGAGCCCAAAAAGTCTGATAACCAGTCGTACCAAGGGGTATCGACTTACCCAGTTACTGGGTTGTGGAAGTCAGATAGGCAGTCAATCCATGTAAATAATAATAATCCACTGCAAACTCAAACTATTTCAACTAAACCAATTACAGGCACTTTTGAATCGGTCGGTTATAGTTTGACCAAAACCGCTGTAACGCGCCTTCAGTATGCGCGCGGCGGGACGGGGGGGGGGGGGGGGGGGCAGTGCAGGCCGCTCATTCGTCATCGCTTACGGCGTCCCGCCCCCCGCCTCGCCGCGCATTCCTCATGCTTCGCCGCGCATTCCTAAGGCGTGGTACAGCAGTTTCGGTCAAACTATAGTCAAAACGATGAAGCTAGTTGCCTATTCCAAAGCGTAGGTACCTATGGAGAAGAACGAGCAAGAAACTCCATGGACACTGTTTCAAATCACAATGATATGGTTACAAAGTATTGGTTACATCATTCATGTTAAAAATTATGCATGTGAGAACGATGCAGAACGTTAAAAGCGTCCGTAATGAAAAGATAAAAAAAACAATTCAAATATTAAATTAAATTAAAATAAAATAAGCCATGGCAGCGAAGAGTTGACCAGTCCCTACTGACGGCGCCCGTTCACGAACATGACGCATATATTAGCACCAATTAGCTCAACCATTTTGAAGGGAGCTACATGATCCAACACATGCGCCACCATCAGCGAGACATTAGAGTGAGCATGACATACTCTCAGCCGCCAAGGCGCATTCAAGTTAATGAAAGACATACTCAGTAAATGGTAGATTTATAGTATGTGCATAGTACTCACATATGTGCTATGCAATTATACAATACGAGGAGATTGAATTTATATAATGCAAAAATAGTACCTTAAAATCTTCATCAGCTCCAACAGTTTGTAGGTAGGGTAGGCGTGTGTGAAGTATTTTCAAATGCTAATCAATTTATTTATGCGTCCTGTGGAGCGAACCATTTAGACTGGTAGCTGACTTCAACATAGTTGGGAAAAAGCTTCGTAGATTTTTACCTAGTACTGAATTGTGTGACTTATCGTCGAACGCTGGTTTTACTCGCTCATCTAGCACGTAGCAACAAAAACTACAACCTAATTTAATCAAACGCATTCCTAGAATTAAGAATCCCTTCTCAGAGTGTTCTATTAAACTATTCTGGTTACGCTAAGTTCAATTTGATACTCGAAACATTCTAGACTTTTAACATTGTAACTTCAACCTGAATAACAGACTAAGTTTGAGTCTTGAAAGTGATACATCGTTACGTGCTTATAAATACCTCTGGATATTATATCTGTGATCACAGATGTTGAAATTGGATGGAATAGTCACTGCTTTATAACCATTCACAGTGAAATGCATTGAACCAGGCGCACAGTTGCACAAGGAACTTGCTTCTTAATAAGAATAAAACGCACTTCTTTCAATTGACTTCGTAATACGCAATGGTAGAATATTTAACAGCTGTTTCGCGAATTCAGTAGTTACTCCAACGTAAGTACAGTCAAGTCTTTTATATGTACTTTTACGATAGATATATACTTTACCGGTTAGGACACATAATACTTTTAAAGCTACGATACTGAGCAGACTGTTGTATAAAAATTATATTTAATTACTTGATAGTAAAGATTAAATAAGCATACGGCTGCCCGCCCACGTCCGATAGTCGGTGACCGATTTTTGTAGGAGAAAAATAGAACGTACTGATGCAACGCACACGTCCTACCAAAAGTCGGTCAGAAATAAAATCGCTGCATCCCGAGCGATCCGATTATCGGTGAAAAGTGGAACGTTCGGAAATATATGCGTTAACGCACACTACTCACCGACAGTCGGCCGCATGCACTTGCTAGGGAAGGATGTTGTGCAACAGACAAAGTGACGGACGTGTACGTTGAGTCGGTCACTAAATCGGACATAAGAATCGGAGGAAAAATCGGCCCAATTATTATCGGTGCTACAAAAAGTTTGACGTGGGCGGACAACCTATTACAACAGATTTTTTATGTCGGCTATTAAAAAAAATAGCTGTTCCATACATTTTGACCGAGTATTTTTCTATGAAACAGCAGTTTTTTTTTTTTTTAATAAAAATTTGTCTTCGCTTAGCGGGGGGTCTAGTATCATGTGCTGAATTCATGGGTGCAGTTTGCGCGTCGATGTCCCTGCCACTCTGTATAGTGTTGAGAAAAACAGATTATATAGTGTAATGAGGAGACAAAAAGTCCTTAAGGTGACAAACGTACTTTGGCTGTAACTGTACAATCCAAATTGGCGCGTTGCAGTGATTACCTTCCACAAACTCCAGTCAAAATTCTTAGATGTCAACTTCCAAAGCATTAATAAATAATATCAAATACGAAGGAAACCCTCTTTTGTTCGTACTCCACTCTTTGTAGTCTACGAAGTTTGCGCAAAGTTCAAACCTTTGTGGGCTTCTCAAATTTCACTCGCATTATTACAAAATCATTTGAGAAGTTACATTTTCCATTTGTTTAATGGATACATGTGTACTTGAGCTGAGACTAATCAAGCACTTCACTGTAAAGATAATGTGAGATTAAAGCAAAGTGAATGAGAATGTAATTAGTGAAATAATTGTTTGCTAAGACTTTGTTAATGAAAATTGTGGAATGGCTGGGAAGTATAAATTATTAATCAGGGTTTCGTTTGTAAAATAAAGAGTTCTTAAAATTGGTTATTAAAAAAAACCGGCTGACGAAGGGTGCCGTTCCACCGTACAATATTTCACAACACATACCTAGGTAATATTTAAAAAAACACCCCCTTTAATTTTTAACTTAATTTTATTTTTATTATTTGTTCTGTGCACTTTGTGAAAATTTCAAGTGTCTGCCTATTATAGTTTAAAAGATGCAGCCCTGTGACAGAGATAGACAGAGGGACGGACGGACGGACAGCGGAGCTTTACTATTATTGTCTCTTTTGCACCCTTTGGGCACGGAGCTCTAAAAAGTACTACGTAAGATTAATGTGAGTCTGTTTTAATATGTTAATTGATTATACAATTAATTGGTGGAGTAGGATTAAAGTTGTAAGGGCACAACACGAAACAAATGAACGAAAAAGGCCTGTGTGAGAGATAATTACCTACAATGATTTACTTTGGATGAAACGCCTACGTTTGACGTTGTGTGTTCAAAAGTGCGGCTATTTCAATTTGGTCTTGTCAAAGGTTGGATTGTAAAAAATCTCATTTTAGCGCATTTTAGTTATGCCCTAGACTCCCTATTTACGCTCATTGTTTTAGTAAAGGTCATAATCAGTGTTGTAGTAAACTAAATATAACATCACCCCTGTAGCCCTCGAAGGGTTAGGTAAAGGCACCCACAGTTCACCCATTGTTTAAGTCCCATGTAAAAAGGGCCAAAAAACCCAGTACCACTAAACATGGATTGAATGATTGTGTGTCACAGATATAAGACAAAATAAATCAGACGGATTTTAATGAGAACAAACCTAGAACATTATGCATATCGTGGCCGCGGATCGGCAAGCGTAGAGGGGGACGCCCCCCAGCTAGATATACCTACCGATGACACATTAAAAAGGTGGCTGCGTCGAACTGGATGCGGCAGGTAAGTAGGGTATTGTGGCGCAGCCTGAGAGGCGCCTATGTACAATGTACTGCTATGTGCAATGCAGTGTGTTACAGTATACTGCAACAGGCTGAGTGTTTGACCAGCATCTGTCAGGAAGTTTCTTTTTCTATTGCATTTTGGGCTAGTTTATGTACTCGATCTCACCTGGTGGAAAGCGATGGATGGGGTCTATGATGGCACGAGCAAGCCATAAGGTGCCTATTCACTCTTGCTTTGAAGGCTGAATTTCTCTGAAATCATAACTTCGTTACTTCTAGTTTGTATTTTCTGTGTTCTGTTTTCTGTGTTCTGGTTCAGTGTATTCTGTTTTTTGTATCCTCCGGCATAATGTTTAACAAAATAAATGTTATAAAGGATTAACCAACACCTACCGGTTTCCGATCTGACGCATCTAATTAAATTGGTTCGTTTCCCGAGTAGGGGTCTACATAGTTTTATGAAATAAGCCGGGGATCAAATTTAAGCGTAGGTGGAGCATGCAGTGTTATCGTTCACTTTAAATTTATTAAAACTGATTTTAAATATTTCTATTAAAACTAGGAAAAGTTTTAATTAACATTAGATTTTGATGCTTATTAATAATCTTCATCGTCTAACTTGCATGAGGAGGAAGTCTGGTTGTTTCTTCTGAAATAATGGTGCGATGCGATTATTATTGTTACGAGCTTCGGGTTCGTGACAATAAAAACTGGCGATAAAAATTACCAAAAGTTACACTTTAATTAAACAACACTAATAACAACTCAAACACACTAATTATAAAACACAATCGCTCTTAAGTCGCACTTGAAGATCGCTTTCGATGTATTCGCTTCTATCGCAGAACCAAGTCTGATTGGTCGCGGCTAGTCCCGGCCTTATATAGTGCCGCAGATAATTCCAGAACCTTCTATTGTAGAAACATCTAGAATGTTCGAACACATACCGGCCCCAACTGACTAGATGTCGACAGTTCTAGTAAGTTCCAGCACCGACATCTCTACTCGATAATATATGGCGCCAGTGACTCTATTAGTTCAGCCATTCAATAATAGATAGCGCTAGGGACTATTAGTTCGGCTATTCGAAACTAGATGGCGCTAGTGGTAACTAATGTCACCATGTATCAGGCATTAATTGTGGCGCGCAACATTGCCCCCTCCTAAGACATGCTCGTCCCGAGCATTATCGGCTCCATAATAACGCGCCAATCGATCCACATGGACGATCTTAGGAGTACCTCTTGCACCTTTCTGTATCCGGTAGGTTACGTCATTGATTTTTGTCACAATCCGGTACGGTCCATCCCATTTAGCTTGAAGCTTAGGAGATTTCCCTTTGCTGCGGACTGGATTGTGCAACCACACTAGTGAACCTTCGTCGAACCCTTTACTGTTCATTTTGCGGTCATAACGGGTTTTCATCTTTTCAGACATTTGCTGGCCCGATTGTCTGACGTGCTCATAAATGTCATTCATTTTGTTCCGCAAGTTATTCGCATAATCGGTTATATTGCGTGGGGCATCAGGTGGTATTCCGGTGATCAGGTCTGCAGGCAGCCGTAATTCTCTTCCAAAGTTTGCGAAAGCTGGTGTCACCGATGTACTTTCGTGAACAGCGCTTCGATATGACAACAAAAACGGTTGTATGTGCTTGTCCCAATCTCGTTGCCGATTTTCCACAACTTTCGCTAGGTACCGCTCCAGTGTCTGATTAAATTGTTCCACCATTCCATCCGATTGTGGGTGGTAAGAAGTTGTTCTTGTTTTATGAGTACCCATAACTCGACAAGTTTCCTGGAATATTTGGGACTCAAAATTCCTTCCTTGATCACTGTGAATCTCTAAAGGTACTCCAAACCGACAGAAGACTTCATAAACTAATTTATCTGCAACTGTCGAAGCTTCTTGATTTGGGATGGCAAAGACTTCCGGCCACTTAGTAAAGTAATCCATCACAACCATGAAATACTTGTTACCACTTTCACTTTCCGGAAACGGCCCCGCAACGTCAAGGGCTATCCTCTCCCATGGTGCGCCAACATTGTACAATTTCAATGCACCTCTACTACGAGTCTGAGGTCCCTTTACAGCTGCACAACTTGTACATTTGCGACACCAGTCCTCGACATCGTCCCGACAGTGGACCCAGTAAAACCGTTCTCGTATCTTCAGTAGAGTCCGTTTTACTCGTATCTTCAGTAGAGTCCGTTGTACGTTTTATATGACCTCCTGAACAACCATTATGGTACAGCTGTAGAACATCCAGTACTTGAGCTTTAGGGACAACCATGCGCAAATGACAGCTGTCTCCCCGAGCATTTTCCCATTTACGGCACAGGACTTCATCCTGAATCACCAAGCTGTCCCATTTGGCCCAATAGCTTTTTGTGATTGTACTCATTGCTGAGACGTCGCTCCACCTGGGCTTAGGAGCTGTGGCCTTCATCCACTCGAGAATCGGCTTGATGTCCGAATCTTCCTGCTGTGCACGTTGTAGGCTTTCCTTCCACTCGTTGCTGAGGTCTGTCTTGAGCATTCTCACAGGAACGACTTCTATACTTTCTTGCCTAGTACCAACTAGTGTGCCTTTTTCCATAACCTGTTCCTGATCACAAAGGTTCGGCACACGTACCCCTGACATGTCGGTGGCTCTGACCAAAGTTCGTCCCACTTTCCATGGACGGTCATTGTCTACCCTTCCTGTAGTTCGCTTGGGGCAACTGGATCGAAGGTGGCCCTTTTCCCTACAGCCGTAGCACCTAGGGCTGTATCCTTTATTGTGGTTGCGAACTGTAGCCGCTGCAACCTCCCTGACGCGATGGGAACGATGATCCTGCCGCACAGCTTCCACCTCCAGTGCATGGGCCAAGGCGTCCTTAAGCGTCCCGTGGTGCCCGAGCCTCACAGCAGCTCTAACTTCAAGGTCGCGGATGCCGTCGATGAATGCCTGCACCAGGTTCCCATCAATAAGCGCAGGTACGGACTGGTAAGCTTTACGCACCAGCTTCTCCACTTCAAGGGCCCATTGCTGCAGGTTTTCGTTACTGCATTGCACGCGATCCTTGAGCTGCGCACGAAACACGTGTTCCAGGTGAGCGTCGCCATACCGAGCCTCCAATGCCTCAAGGAGCTGCTCGTAAGTCACTTCCTTACCGAGAGCTTCCAGAACAGTTAAGGCCTGGTCGCGCAGGCCTAGGGTGAGGGCAGTCATGGCCTGACTTTTATTCCAACCGTTCGCCTTCTTGACAGCCTCAAACTGGATTTTGTAGGCCGACCAGGAAGAAGTTCCGTCGAACGGTGGCACTTTGAATCCACGTAGCGAAGGTGTTGTAGCTACGGGAGCTTCGATTCCATCCCCAAGTTTAAGGTAATCCAGCGTTTTCTTTACGTCAGCCATCACGGTTTTCTTCACGTCAGCCACCACGTTGTCAACCCGATTATTCACTTGGTCAATCCGGATTTCAGCTTCCGACAGGCGGTTGTCATATTGAGCAACCTTATCCTTCACCTCCTTCATGTCTTTCCCGAAGGTAGCGTGAAGGTCCTTCAAAAGGAGCATCTGCTCTTCCTGGCGGCGAACCTGTTCCTCCTGTCGGCGGGCCTGTTCCTCCTTGTCCCGCTGGAGCTGTTCTTCCAACCGACGAGCCTGTTCCTCCTGTCGGCGGGACTGCTCCTGCAGCATCATCATCAGGGCAGCAAAGTCTGGTGCTGCTGATGCTGGGGCTGCTGCGGACGGGTCGGCCTCCGTGGTTGGTAGCTGGTCCTCCGACCTCTGCGGCATAGCTCCACCAAAACGTCTCTGGTCCGTCGCCTGTTGGCGTTGACTCCGGGTACGGATACCCTCCGTGTCGTCTTTGGGTAAAATCGGCATGATTTTAATCCTGGCTTCTGACACCAAGTGTTACGAGCTTAGGGTTCGTGACAATAAAAACTGCCGATAAAAATTACCAAAAGTTACACTTTAATTAAACAACACTAATAACAACTCAAACACACTAATTATAAAACACAATCGCTCTTAAGTCGCACTTGAAGATCGCTTTCGATGTATTCGCTTCTATCGCAGAACCAAGTCTGATTGGTCGCGGCTAGTCCCGGCCTTATATAGTGCCGCAGATAATTCCAGAACCTTCTATTGTAGAAACATCTGGAATGTTCGAACACATACCGGCCCCAACTGACTAGATGTCGACAGTTCTAGTAAGTTCCAGCACCGACATCTCTACTCGATAATAGATGGCGCCAGTGACTCTATTAGTTCAGCCATTCAATAATAGATAGCGCTAGGGACTATTAGTTCGGCTATTCCAAACTAGATGGCGCTAGTGGTAACTAATGTCACCATGTATCAGGCATTAATTGTGGCGCGCAACATTATAATTGACTTGAATTAATTTTATTGTACCTACTGACAAAATTCCTGCCAGTTTTAGGCAAAATATAACTTTTAAACACGTGGTGGTCCGACGACCCTGTGAAAGCCGCTGAATCCGAGAATGCGAGAAACACAGAACCTGCCGATCGATTCTGTGAAAATATCACCATGAAAACTTAGGTGAAGTGAGCTTTAAGTGAGCTGTCAATAGTGTGTCAACTAATTCCCTAGCATTAGTTGGAATCACAGCTCACTCCACGCTCACTTCGCCTAAGTTTTCACGGTGAGATGGTAACAGAATTGCACTGCAGATGATGAATACGTGGTGAAAATTTAAGTCTCTTTAAAATTATAATTGAGATTGATTGGGCCGCTCAAACTCAAGCTCAAAACATTTATTACAAATAAACATTTGGTTTGTTCATCAGGCACTTTTGAATTGTCAAGGGGTTGGTCAGTCAGAAAGATGAAGCTAATTGCCCATTCCAAAGTGCAGTAGGTACGGTTACCAAAGGAGATAAGTAACCAGGGTCGTCGGATATAGTTGAAGTTTAGTAAGAAACCGATGAATGTTTTCTAATAAATTTTTATTCAGTTAATAGAAAACAAACAGTTCATTTATCAAATTAAATTTCATTCAAAAACGTATATTGGTTTCTTACTAAACTTTAACTATATCCGACCACCCTGGTTACTTATCTCCTTTGGTGCCTGTACCTATGGAAAAAAACGAACAAGAAACTCCTCAAGAAGTTCCTGAAGATACCCATCAAATCACACAAATCCCATCAAATTACAACAGAAATTCGATAAGGAAAAACCAGAACACCATAGGTATATTTAATAAGAACATGAAAAAAAGTATATAACAATCGACGTAATACAAATGAAGTCCCAAACAGCAACACAAGGGCGTCGCGTGCCACGAAAAGAAAAATGGCCGAGAATTCCTGAGTGACGTAAGGTAACAAATAATAATCATAAGTTGGCCTTATCGCGCCCTTCATAAAACCATCAGGCCGTATCTTCATGCAAAGTCGAATTTAATGGAAAATATCAGAGTTCGAAGTGGGCGAAAAGTTGCCCTTTATGAGATTTAGTAAATGGTTGAATTTCTGCGATTCTTGTTTGAAGCGATATCGACGTCATAATGAATAGCAGCATAGGGAGATCATAATTAAAAAAAAAAACTTCATTTCGGACTACAAGTACTCACAATCCATATAAAATTAGTAACTATGACTTATTAGTGACAAAAACTATTACAAACTAAAACAACTAAAAATGACGTGACCCAACACACGTTAGCACGTGCCTCCGTACCCAATGCCTTATAAAGGGACTGTCCACTTTATCTAATAAAGTTTTCAGGATGCTGTTGGAGCTTCTGCGTAACTAACCTATTATTGGCGCTGTTCTCTTCCTCATAAATAATGCATAATGTACTGCTGGGGCACAGGCCTCCTCTCGGTAAGAGGTGGTGAAATAATGTATACAAAGTAAAGCACCTGTCAGGGTTCGACCCTACGACATACAACTCATAAGTCTGGCCTTTACCACTGGGTCACCACTGCTCTCGGCCACCACAGCTCTCACCATTCCTCTCTCTCTCTTTCAATAGCGGCGAATGGACATAATTAAATAGACACGACAAAAAGGCTTAATAATTCTAAGATACAACAACATGTCACAGTAAAGTTTGAAAGAGAAAAAAAACAATGAAAAGCGAATTGTTACTGGCACATCACACGGCGTTCCGAGAAATCACAAAAACAAATCATGATCTTTGCTCCCACGAAGCTTTTTAACAATGTGACTAACCACATTAACTCAGATACAACCTTTTACTTCATTACCTAGTACGTAAATACACTCAACATTTCCATTAGGCTACACAAGTAATAATTAATTGGGCTAGCAGGTTACCTGTCAAAATGACTTTTAAACATCTTAAAAACAACAGGCAAAAATGGAACAACTAAGTTTTTGTGTCCAAACAAAACACCTCGAATTTTAATGAAGGTGAGACGAGAGGACAATTAAAAGTTTTACATAATTCAGTTGTGTGTCTGAAACAGGGGGTGGGGGACACCCTTGGCATCCAGCCCCCACATCTGAGCCTGAGTTGATTACGAGATACGACTTTTTGAAAATTTAATTTGCCAAATTCTGTTGGAGTTTTGGCATGATCGCTTTGTGGTTTCTGGTTATTATTTCGGGATTGTTGTTGTTGGATTGTGTTGAAGCCTACTATTTTTCTCCTCTCTATAATTATGTTTTGTCATGTGGCCAGCCACCTCACTTCACTCACTTTAATAAAGTACAGCTCCAATCATTGACCAAAATGCAGTGCATGGCTACGTTAAATTATACTTTTTTTTGTCAACTAAATGTTACACTTCTTTCAGTCTAGCAATTTTGACCGTCACGACACTTTTTTTACGTAACAAAAGTGTCTAGCTCTCATTTGCCAAGTGTCCAAAAGTGAAAGGAACTTCATTCCATCCAACCACGTGTCTCACGACATCTCTCGACTATTTATTTATTTTATTTTACCATTTATGTACACACATATATAAACAGACAATGAAAAACAGAACAGAAAAAATAGGTACTGAGGTGATGCTAATTGGTGATTGGGATTGGTGGTTTGGTGATGTTAATGTAAGTATGCTTATATTCATTGTATTACAGTAGTGGTACAGCAGTATATTTTGGTTTTTAACTTTACGAAGAGCAGTTCCAGCTTTCCAGGTGCATAATTTGAGCAGTTGCTCAAATTATGCGCCTGGAAAGTGACCGGTTCAAGGTCAATATTGCGCACTGTGTTCTTAGCTACTGAAACAACCGATTTCCTTTCACACTACTAAATGCTATAGGTATTAGAATTGAAGAATTTTGGGTTTAATTATTCTATATTTTATACGCCGTATCTCTTGCCTAGTACTATGTCGAAAATAATAATTATCTACTACAATTTCGATCCTATTACACCAGCACAGCATGGTCCTTATTAGTTTAAATTTTATTCTAGATCGATGTTGAACCTCTCACCTGATGATAAGCGACCCAATAACTCGCTAGCTTGCAATGAAATCAACGAACCTGTAAAGAAAAAAAAAACAATCTACAATTCATCAAGTTATCATTCTGTATAACGTTGTTTAGTTTCCTGTAGCTTGGAGAGTAAAAACTTAAAAACTTTTTAACCCCCATTGAAAGTAATTACAGGTATCGATCCCTAGTCGCCAAGCAAAGAGTGTTAATAATATTTTTACTACCTTCAAGCCCTTACTGCAAACAATAATGTTTTCCTAAGGACCTAGTAAAGTTCAATAACCATCGTGTTAGTCACGCGATTATGGCGTGTGTAAATATACGCAGTTTTGCGTTATAATTGATACCTTGAGAAGTAGGGGGGCGAGAGGAAAAGAACCAGCTGGGTTTTTTAATTGGTCCTTTTAATTTGTTGATTTACCATTATGCGGAGTAAAGGACCAAAGAATGTTTTCTAAGAAACGAGACTGTTTTTTTACTTTGAAATGATGGACTCGGTAACAAGACGCTATACTGTTACCATGCTCTTGTTTACCATAGCAATTTATGTCTTATTTTATTTTATTTATGGCAAATATTTCAATCGACAGATAATTTTTAATTTTGGAATAAAATTGACATCTGACAGTTTTTGTATGGTAGAACTGTGAAAAATTCAAAATGATTCCTCCGATAAAATTATCTGGCGTTGGAAAAATCAGCCTTTAGGCAACCAACAGCAATGCAAATAGTATTTTCCAAAGTATGTGTATAACAGTATAATAATAATAATAATATTTTTTTATTGACATAAATAGGTTTAACAATTTCATAAGAAGCTCTGACTCCTGAGCTAGGTGAGACCAGTATTGTATATCTAATAATAGGTCTCCCTGTATAACTAGGATATGTATACAGGGTGGCAGGGACATCGACGCGCAAACTGTAACCATGTATTCAGCACTTGAGTTTCGACCGCATAGCGTCGAAGCTTTTCGTCGGTTATCAAAAAAAAAATCTTCTGTTTCATAGAGAAGTGCAATACCTACGCGGTCAAAATGTATGGAACCACAATATTTTTTTTTAATAACCGACGAAAAATTTCGACGCTATGGGGTCTAAACTCATGTGCTGAATCCATGGTTACAGTTTGCCAGTCGATGTCCCCGCCACCCTGTAGAACATGCGCACGGATTACAGACTTAGAAATATTTAAATACATAAGGTTCAGTTTTAGGTATATTTATACTTAAGTTTAAATTTTAGAGAAAAAAAAAGACACAGATGACAAAGATGTCTTGCCTTGTCTTGATTTTTTTTTTGTGTGTTTATGTTCTTTTTTATGCGTCATGTTTGCTGCAAATAAATGTATTTTCTAAAAAGCTAAACATAATATCATCACGCCTGTAATCTCTGAAAGGTTAGGCAGGGGTGTACCTATACTACACCCACATTTCGACAGTTATGTTTAAGTTCCATGTAATATGGAGCGAGCCTATTTCCATCGACAGGGCTATCCAGACTTTGGGCAGCTACTGAGAAATTTCAGATGGAAAGCCCAATAAAAAATTAAGCCGTTGGTCCCGGCTGTCTTTCGTGGATCTTTGATAGTCGTTACGGGTCGTCAGAAGCCTGAAAGTCTTGACAGCCAGTCTTACCAAGGTATCGTATTACCCAGTAACTGGGTTGTGGAGGTCAGATAGGCAGTCGCTCCATGTAAAATACTGGTATTCAGCTGCATCCGGTTAGACTGGAAGCCGACCACAACATAGTTGAGAAAAGGCAGACTGATTGAACTTAAAAATCCACAAATCTTAATATTCCACAAATTCATGACGATTTTTAACTACATTAGTGATGAATCGATTCCACCGATCATTTTCTTCATTCTTCAAAGTACCTTTAACTATAAAACCATGTAAGTACTCTAGAAATTAACTTCAAGGAAGCCGTGAGGGCTGTTCACGAATGAAGGAACACTTAAGCTATCGTTTGATGTGACCTTTCTTCGTCAAACGTTTTAAATTGAACTTCTTTTTTTCTTCACAACGTAGATAACACGAGTATCACGCTTTATATTTTTTTCATGTACGAGTAATCGGTTTTGGTATCACAAAAAATGCATATTTTTCTGATGGCGTAGCCGTGACATACTTCCTCATGGTGATAATAACTGCTGGGGGACAAATCCCGTAATTTTAAGAATGTTTACAGTCAGTCTCAATATATCAAAAACACCTCTAATTTTCCTTCATTTTTGAATTTTTTTTAACATTGTCGCTGAGATGAGTTTGTGACTAGATTTTGAACGTTTTTAATTACGGGTATTGGACTTCAGTAGCTTTGAAAACATTTTTTTTCTTTTACCATTTATGTACATACATTTCTTACGAACTTGCATTTATTTATCTTAATTATTTTTATTATTAGTAAAGATATTTACATTATATAAGCTAACATTTAAAATAATGATATGTACATGTGAAAAAATAAGCCAAATAATCATAGGGCATCAAAAATATCGTCCGCATCGCTGTCAACAGGAACACTGCCCAAAAGGCTGGCAGCATTGCCACGTTGTATGGCGATGCTAATTCTTTGGCCAAGAAACAGGCCAGCCCTCTAGTCATGTGAAGAGTCGACTAACCGCTTGGCGATATCTCGAAAAACCAAGTGGGCACTCGGACCTCATGGCCCTAGTGTTTCAACCCCAAATATTTTGTTTATTTATGTACATACATATATAAACAGACAAAAAACAGAACAGAAAAAATAGGTACAGAGGTGATGCTTATTTCATAAGAAATCTCTTCCAGCGTACCAATTATGAAACGAAACAACTATGAAAAGAAAGAGTTCCTTCCATAATGCACAAACTTTCTAAGTAATATATTTCAAAGAACGACTTAATTATACATTATCTATTATTATCATACGTGACGTCATGAATAACTAACGTACGATTCATAGAGGCATACAATGGGCAGGCCCCACCAAATACATGTTTATGTCATAACCAGCCCAAAACCGTGGTTTGTTGCCACATAATTAACTCAACAACGAGTTTAGGATCTATTTTTAGTTCTGTAAAGTTTATTTTTGTGTGACAACGTAGCAAAAAGGCTTAGTTTCATTTCATGTTCATTTATCTTTGTGACTCAACGGTCGCATAGTCAATTAAAAACTGACGGATAAAAAAACCGTTGTTTTTGCCGCTTGTGGGATGTTTCGTCTGGAGTGGATGAGGAAATGGTGTTATGGTTGCCATGGAAACGACGGTTTTGTTCTTTTTTGGAATTCCATCGTTCGTCTAAAATGTACGTTCGTAATTTTTTTTTATGTTGTTGGTGAACTTTTAGGCACGGCTAGCTCTGCTTGCAACTGACAACTCACTTCTCCTTACTTTACGCAATGAAGTAGGGGTGGGCGTAATTAAAATGTCATTCTCTCTGTGTCAACTTCAAATGATTGACAAGACAATGTTGTTTTAATTTATGTTTAGCGTTCAATGAATGGGGGAGTCTTCGTGCATTTGCATGGTAGGGTTTTGGCCTAAAACTAATGTATTTTTTTTATTTAAGTGTCTTTTCAATTATTCGTTACTGCGAATTCACTTCAAATAAATTGTTTATCTAGTAAACTTTATATTATATCGTTACCTTAATCTTAATCATGAAATTATAAAATAAAAATACGTACGTAATAAATATTGTAAAAAAGCTTATTAAATCAAAGTTATGGTCCAATTAAAATCTCCCCTCGTAACAGCATTAAAATTTTGTAATGTTTAATAAAATTGCGTTTTTCGTGTTATAAAACAGGCAAGCACTTAATTTTATTAAAACAAACAAATCATATTTTTACAATAGGTACCGACAAGAAGTTTTAACTTGTAGTGAAACTTTAGTCAGGCCCTGCCTGGAGGCCTTAATTTATTGAGGCATCCACAGGCAAGCCCAGTTAAGTAGACGACAACCTCATAGGTTGAACTGCGAGCAGCCATTCCCAAAATAATAGTCAGGCGGAAATTCTTAATATAAATAAATAGTACGAGGGCGACACTGAACGTTTTTAGAACTGGCCACTTGTAAACGATATAATAAAAAAATAAGTTTAAATTTTGAAAATGGAACTCTTTGCCAATATTATTGTGTATGTATTTTATTCATGTGTCATTTGTTTACGATTTGGCGGCAAATTGAAAACTGTCTGCGTCACGTCTGCATGAATTGGTCAACAAGGAAATTATGATAGACTTTGACTGGCCTTTCACGATGAAGCCCCATCTTGTGCCACTGTTTACAACTGATTTAATGAGTTTAAACGTGGTCGTACTAATCTCACCGATTATCTGCGTGCGGGACGGCCTTCTACGGCGACGACTAAATGTAACATCAGTGTTGTGCGGCGTATGATAGAGACTGACAAAATAATGACTTATCAGCAGATTTGGACAAGCTTAGGCATCGGTATGAGTCAAGTGCCCAAAATCCTCCATGAACATTTAGCGGTCAGGAAGCATTGTGCCCGGTGGATACCTCATAATTTGACAAAGGCCCATAAGCTCCGTCGTGTTGATTGGTGTCGTGAAATGGTTCAAAGATTTAACGGAGGTGACTCAAATGCTGTGTTCGACATACTTACGGGTGACGAAAGCTGGATTTATTGTAATGATCCTGAAACTGAGAGACAGTCAGCTGTCTGGGTGTTTTCTTCCGAGGAGTTGCCAACTAAAGTGAAGAGAGGTCGAAGCGTGGGAAAAAGGATGGTGGCCACGATCTTCGAAAGTACAGGTCATTACGCAAGAATTGTTTGCCACTTGTCTTGGAAAAGATTCGGGAGAAACGACCTCGCAAGAGGATCCTTCTTCACCACGACAACGCGTCGTCGCACACCACCAAGCAAACAATCGACTACTTGGCGACGACGTGGAATTACTGGTTCACCCACCCTACAGCCCCGACCTCGCACCTTGCGATTTTTATTTATTTCCGAAAAAGAAAAGCTTCGGGGAAAACGTTTTATTAATATAATATTATAATTAATAAGGACGAGTGGGCAAAGTGCTTTTCTCAGTGGTTCCATCGGATGCAGTGACGTATTGATGTAAATGGACATTATTTTGAAAAGATATAATAAAACTAATAACTTGCTAATTTGTTCAGTTTTTGATTTTCTAAGAACTTTCAATGTCACCCTCGTAGTAGTTTCCTAATTTAAATAAATAGTAGGAGTGCTATCTTTTAGTACACATAAGCGGCTAAGACTGTAAACATGTTTTGAAGGATTATCTATACAGGATGAAATTGAATAAGTGCGCCAAAGGGCTTAAAAATCCGTGGCATACCTACCTGGCCGCCATTTTTTTTATAATTTCGGCCTTCTCTGAAACCTATACAAGCTGTTGTTTTGCATCCTCGTCAATTTTCAGGAGGCTGTTATGAAAGACACAAATAATCAAATACAATTACGATCCCTGGTAAATAATGAATACTTACTTGTTTTTTTAGTTATTTAAATTTGACAGTATTTCAGAATACACCACTTTCAAAGAACAGAATTGCGTTATGGTATCGTATAAGCGGCCGCGTTTTTATGTGTGTGTAAAAGGACAGTTACAGTGCGGTCTCACACAGGCCGCGTTTTAAAATGCATGTCCCAATGCCGATTTCCGAAAATAAGAAAAAAAAAAAACCTGCTTATTTTATTATTGATTCGTGTCGAGAATCAGTAGCATTGTTACCTCCTTGAATTTGACGAGGATGCAAAATGACACCTTGTATAAATCGATAGCTGACATACTAAGACCAAACGAAACAGAAAACATACTAAGACCAAGACCCCGTAAAGTGTCACGTTTCCGAGATTTTACGTGACATCCATATTTTTTTAACTTCCTTGTTAACTATCTTATTGCATAGATGTTTGAAAATAATAATTACTCTGAAAGTTTATAGTAATCAAAACACATACATAAAACATTACTTACTTACATAAAAATCAACTGCCGTGCGTTAGTCTCGCAGAAACTCGAAAATGGCTCGACCAATTGTGATGAATCTTTGGTAAGACATCATCTATAAACCAATAGAATACCAGCACCAAAAAAACTGAAATGTTTTTAACCTGTCATATTTTTAACTTGAGTAAGGGCTGATTTTTTCATAGTCAGATAAATTTGTCATATTTTAACTTGAGTATGAGCTGATTTTTCAATAGTCAGATAAGTTTTATCTGACAGTTTGACATATTTTCTACACAAAAGCTGTCAAACCGCAATGTTTATTCCTCAGATAAAAGGGATCTATTGAAAAATCAGCTCTAAGTATCCCAAAAATGTTGTCAATCTTGTCATGTCATCGAAAGTCACCCTAGATTTTTGAAAGCCCCATTCATCTCATTTTCCTCATCGAAAGCCAATTCGATGGTTACCTTTGATTCCCTTGATTCTACCCCTCATGTCAATTACAATAAAAAGAGCCAGCCCTAACGAATAATTTTACACCCTATTAATCTTTAGTACACGCAGGCACTTCGGAGCAGCCTACTTTTCCCGTTTTAATCACTACTCCTAATCAATACATTCACGTTATTATAAGAGTAGCAAAAAACTTTCTAAAATGTCCCCTGATTTACAACAATTGAGGTAAAGTTGTCCAACTTTTAGTAGTATTTTTTCAGGAGCTCAAATATTATTTTTTTAGGGGCGGCACGTATTTTTTCAAATGGATTTCGTTGGCGGTTTCAGTTCGGATTGGCTGTTACGTAAATGGAAACTTAAATTGACATGCGAATGGTTTCACTGTCGAGTCACTTTTACTATGGAAATGGGATTATGAACCCGTATTGTGATTTCTTTATATTCTAAGCGACGGTTATATGCGGCTCGAAGTTCAAATTTTCGAAAAGCAACACTATTACAGCGTGCATGATGTGGGACCTAATTGCTGAGTATTAATTGTTGCTAGAAGCACTTTCTATATTAGAATAGAATACTCTTTGTTATGTGCACCATATAAAGTCCAGACACAAATATATTCTAGTATTCGAAACAATTATCTTTGTTTTTCTATTTAAACATGGATAAAAAATTGATAGAACAGATCAACACTTAGTAGTGGTAACAATTTGAGATTAACAAATTTCTTTATGTCGTAGCAATAAGGTGGTTTTTGTAGTGCATGTGCTACCACTGATGTGCACACACACACCACAACAACAACAACATCTGTTTGTAAACACAAAAAGTTGTGTCAGATAAAAATAAAACGTAGTCATCGTCATCTTCTGGCCTTGACACTTGCCCGTGTTACTTGGGGTCGGCGTAACACGTTTTCTTCTTCCATTGTCGGGGTGTCAACTGTCACACTATCATTCACTCGCATCCAGAAAAAAAATAGTATTTATCGTAGAATAATCACCAACCTTCTAGAAAATCAACTTCCAGTCCTTTACTCATTAAAACTCAACCCTCAAACTTCCTTACACGTAAAAATAACATTCTTTTTCATGCCGTCGGAACATATAATCCTTTTTTCGCTCGCAAAGCTTTTACATAGCAAAAAAACACGGTAATTCATTTGTCGTTGAATAATTGAATAAATCACGGTAATGGAACGGGTTTCAGCGAATGGATCTGTTTCCAAAATGGCTTCCGTTGCTGGATCATCTCTAAGGGAGTGGCGGTTTCAGCAGCGCAGTGGAATTCAGTTATTTAGTAAAAAAAAACCGGCCTAGTGTGAGTTGGGCTCGCACAGGAAGGGTTCTGTACCACTGTTTCTTGTATGGAAACCTCTTTAATTTTTAACTTTGTTTTAATTTTATTATTTGTTGTTTTAGCCGCAACAGAAATACTCACTCTGTAAAATTTGCGACTGACTACCAACTGTTCATGAGATACACCCTCGCTGTTAAACAGACGGACGGACGGACGTACGGACAGCGGAAGCTTAGTATTAGGTCCCTTTGGGTAAAAAGCCCTAACAAGTATCATAGGTATCAAACTATTACATATAGTACTTACCTATGTTAGGTAGTTAGCTTTTCTTTTTAAAACATTTTCTTGGTCACATATCACAGTTTTTATTTATTTTGCAATTTTATTACGAAACAATACTGGTTTAAAATTTGGAAGTTTTTAAAGGATAGAACAGAGTTGCCTTTAAATAAAAACAATAATTCTATTTTTGGTATGGCAAGCGGCACCGATGTCGACAATTATTCTGCCATGTCAGATGTGAAATGGAAAATAATTTTATGTTTTTTCCTTCAAAGGAGGCTCCAATCACTAGTTGTTAAATTTATTTACATTTCATTTTTATTTTCAAAGTTTAATTGTTGAATTGAAATAATAAACTATTTTTCATTTATTTTTATAGAAAATAAATAACGAAATCGGCATTTTAATGGGGTAGGGTACGGTTGTATGAAGATACCTTAGAGTGTGGCTGGGAGAAGTTTCAATTTTAAATTTTGCAACTTTCGTTAAAAATATACGAAAACAAAATAGATAGTAATGTGACACCGAGTTTCCATTTTCTAGAATTCAATAATGTGCCCAAATCCTGAAAGTTTAAGAAATTTTCCAATTGAAATAATGATTTGCTATATACTTAGTATCTTGTAGAATATATATAATAGTGATCTATTTGTTTTCTATGTCTTCAATGCAAATACGAAACACATAAGACTCGTCTTTCTTCCCGATGACAATCGGTTGTAACTACTCTTTTTTTTCTATAACAGTGGGTATAAAATAACTTTAAAACCGCTCACAAAGAGTCCCTACAACATCCATCACTCACTAATTTCATAGGCGGGAGGTATCTCGATACGTGCCAATAATAATCAGATATATATTAATAAATTTCTGAATTGTGACAGTTTGACAATTTTGACAGGTGACACAACTTTAAATGAACGATCTATCTTTATGCCAATGGTCAACTGAAATTCTGTGAAGTACTTTTAATAAATTCGTGGAAATACTGGCAGAATAATTATACAATTGGCATTGATCGTTTACTATTACTGTATACCTCTTTTTGCTTTACCTATCGTGACCATTTTGCAGAGTTCATCAGTTCTTATTGCCGTGAGTTGTAAATGTGAATAAAGTTCATATGAAAAGCGTCACAAGTCAACGTCAACTTTGAACGTCACTTTTGTAAACTTGCTATTTTACAGATCCGAGATTATTAATAGGGCTTGTCGCTATGAGCCCCCTAATCATCTGATGTACATAAATAATGATACTAGGCTTACTACGTTTGGCAAACATTGTTACGTATATGAATGAATTATTTTCAACTCGATCAAAACTCAAAGCATTTGTTTGAAATAAACCAATTTAAGGTACTTTTGAGTTGTCAAAGGGTCGGTCAGTCAGAAAAATGAAGCTAGTTGCCCGTTCCAAAGCGTAGTATGTAGGTGCCTATGGAGAAAAACGAGCAAGAAACTCCATAGACACTCTTTTAAATCATAAAATCGTTACAAAATAATGATTACATCATTCATGTTGGAGTTACCATGTGAGAACGATGTAGAAAAACGTCCATGTTAGAAGCGTCCGTTATAAATGTATAATGCAATACAACAATCTTCTGCCTACTTTTGTGGGAATAGAAAGCTCAATTCTTTGGGTTGTATTCACGTAGAAAGCTGGTAAATGGCGTTGTTATGCCAGTGTTTGTTGGCGCTGAAAAATGCTGGTTAGATTACTGGTCATCGCAGGCACTTCTCATACTTTTTGCCATATCAGATCGCAGATAAGTTTTTGCCAAATCAGTGCGAACCAGAGCAGACCGGCGCTGACTAATTCAGATAGGAACTGGTCAGCACTTATCTGCGATCTGATACGGCAAAAAGTATGAGACGCAGGTCTATACTGGTTCGCGCTGATTTGGCAAAAACTGCACACAGCACATCACCACAAAGTACCCATAATACGAATTGACTACATCACTATCAGTATATCCCTAAAACCACCCATACATCATACTAAAGTACCCTCATTCTTGACACACGAGTTAATAAGCAATCGCGAAAACAATTAACTGTTAGCGATATCCATCGGTTTATTAATCCTACAGAAATAAATACCGACAACGAGGCGTTAGATATTAATATCTACTGTCTACTGCCCGTATACATTACTCCGAGCCGTCAGTGGAGAATGTCGAACAATGGCGGGGGAGAGTGTAGGACTAGACTAGAATGGCCAGTTTATGTCGGCACTTCGAAGTGGTTTTGATATATTTTTTGTTATTCAACCATTTTGGATGAAATTTTGCTTGCAGATAGTTTATAACCTGGATTTACAAATAAGGTAGGTACTTTTAATCTTGGTGGTACGTTCCCGTGAGATATTTTCCGATGTCAATGCAGGCGAAGCCATCGGTAAAATCTAGTAATAAATAATAATGACACGTAACATAAAGTATGCATTTAAAATAGTGAGACAACACAATATTACCAACTCAACAATAAAATTACTCAGTCTTCTCGCAAATCGCCAAACATTCCGACATTAGCATAGATGTTACAGAAAGCCACTGTTGAGTTTTGGGTTATGGGGCCAATCCCTAGGTCGGGAAAAGTGCTATTGAGTTATTCCATAGGGTACTTTTCAGTAGCATCCCGGACTCTAAATTAGTGCCCCATTGATGGGGCATAATCTCCCTAATATTTATCTTCTATCCTTTTCTTAATGAAATAAAAAGAAAAAGATGCACTGAACTTAAATTTAGTTCAGTTTGTGAACAAGGGAATCATTGGCTTCGGATACAACTGGTGAAGTGGCCATACATCAGTTCTAACACTTACGAGTACATATACTAAGAAAATCACCCTTATACACGATATAAAGGCGCTGTCAATGTCAATTTGTTTCCACTGATATGTGACGCGCGAGTCAAGATAACGAGGTTGGACAGTCAACAGCAGAGATAACGCTACCACCCCATGGGATGAGCGGAATTGATTATAAATAAATATAAATATGAATTAGTCAAGATAACGAGACGAAACAGTAGAGATACCGGACGGGTACGGAAGCGATAAAGATAAATGAATTGTGGTGACAACCAACCTGCCCCCACCATTGTATTAGCTGATAAGACTTAGTATATAAACTAACCCAAATATAATTTAGATACATTATTGTATTGACTCTACAACATACCACTGTACTACTAACACGTTTTGAGAATAAAATTAGTTTTATCTCTATCACGAGTCTCAGTCTTTTAACTGGCGCCCAACGTTACGGGCATTTCTTGAAGAAATTATCAATCAAGGCGACGTGCTGAATTGCTGTATCTCCGCTACCAGACACCGAACCAAGAAGATTACTCTATCAAACCTGCCCAGAACCTACAAATAAAGAAAAAGATTCAAGACTTCTCCTGCAAGGTGACGCTGACTCAGAGAAAAACTCTTCTCCGTACACATCAAGGTGACGCTGGCCAAGAAGAACTTCTCTTCGTACATCGCAGTATAGAAGCTCATCGGAGTAAATCGACGGACTTCAAAGACCCGACTCTACGAAGCCTCTACTACATCCAGATGAAGACAGTGATAGCCCTCATCATTCTCACAACACAACTGTAAGTACACGTGATTATTTCCCGTTTAAAACAACCTCAAACTGGCATTTACTCCTTCAGGTAGAAAATTAGTAAACACCCCAAAGTTAATAATGACACCACCCGTAGATTCCAACTCCCAAATTAGACCAGAAAGTAATATTCCTATTCCCCAGTTCTCTGGAGAAGGTGGAGAAAGGTACCTACACGGTTTTATCACCGCAGTAGAACGTTTTATTCAAATAACCTCTGGCACAGATGCGCAGAAAGTCAATATAATCTTGTCAAAAATAACAGGCAATGCGGCTACTCTCATATATAGCTACCCCCATAACTTCACTTGGTTAGAAATTAAAGAAATCCTAAAACAACAGTATGGATCATGGAATAGAACGATAGGAGATGTGTTTCAGGAAATTAATAACTTAAGACCAAGCTCACCAAGCTTAACTAACGTTATATACGAGTTACAAATGTTAATAGCTGAAGGATGTACAATTAACCAACATGTACACACCGGTTTAAAGGAAATAGCTAACCAAAAGTTAATATCACTCCTACCACCTGAATATAAACCAGCCTGTGAAAAATTAGACTTCCTAGAAACTTGCCTTAGAGCTAGAACTCTTGACAAAGAAGGATACGTAATTAACATCAGAAATACGGGAAACAAACCGAATGGTCATACTCAACCTTTCGTTAAAAATAATTTGAGCTCAACCCACCAACAACACAACGCCCTTGTGTATAATTCAAACCTTGGTAATAGACCTGTCCAGCAGAGACACACATATCCAATCTCACCTTTCTCGGCTAGGATTCGGATGCAACAAGCAGGACAAGCTAAACAACCTTGGTATGGCAACCATAATAATAAGCAAACTCACGCTCACCCTGAGCGTAATTTCAATAATAATGCTAATAATTTTAATCAAAGACCTCCATGGCAACCAACTCGACCAAACTGGCAACCAAAACCACAAATTCCCGAATTACAGGCCAGGACAGGCCTGTTGGTCTAGTAGTTAGTGACCCTGACTGCTATGCCGGAGGTCGTGGGTTCGATTCCCACCCAGGACAAATGTTTGTGTAATGAGCACGATCATTTGTTCTGTGTCTGGGTGTAATTTATCTATAATATTTATGTATTTAGAAATATATAAGTATGTTTATCAGTTGTCTAGTACCCATAACACAAGCTCTGCTTACCTTGGGACTAGATGGCGTTGTGTGATAGTTGTGGAATATTTATTTATTTATTTATTTATTTTTACAGGATAAAGACGCGACTATGCGAACTGTAACAGAACGACCTCAATTAAAAAGAAACCGAGTATTTAACATCGACGAACCTGAATGTAATAGTGATGACTATCCCGATACCCCTTTTGAAGAATACATGCAGCAATGCGCCAACGAATATTTTACAACACAAACAACACAAAACAATGATCAAATTTGTGAACCAACACACGAATATGACCCAAACTCGGAGGATTTTCAAACGGATTCACCCCAGAATACCCCAACATAAATTCTACACCTAATCATACTCAACTACCATACATTAAAATACCTAATACAGACGAAAAAATACTAATAGACACCGGATCAACACGCTCATTTATTAAACCCAATATAGCTAAAGAATTAATATCGGATGGATACGCGACTTATATTGACGAAACATTTTCAGTCCAAACCCCGCACGGACTCTCGAAACATAATGGTAAAATAATAACCTACCCCATGGTAAATATCTTCGGACATCACAGTAATCCAATAGAATTTTATATGTTCGACTTCTCTAATAAATACGAATACCTAATAGGATGGGACACATTAACTAAACAAAACTATTAATATTCCAATTCGCTTTACCCATGGTCTCTAAAGAACAATATAATCTAGAAACAGTAGTTAGCATAATCACCCCATCTAACCAATATTGTCAAATGCCTAGTATTAAGAACGGCCAGTATTTAACGGGAACCAATCATGTGTATAAAGTAGACAAATGTAACAACAATATATGTACAGCTTCACCAACAAAGAAATGTGTAGAAGAAAGCATTCTGAAACAACGCAACAACTGTAGCGTTATAAAAATCTACTGTCCAGAAAAATACTCATACAAAATTCAAAATGACTTATATTTCCAGTTCAGATTAAAGGAACAAACAATCTATGATAGATGTGCCGACAGAAGCGTGACCATCGTAGACTCCTATATAGAAGACAACACCAAATGCGGAAGCACTCAAGATCCTGTGGATATTCAGACCTTTACTGAAGTCACAGAACCAGCAAACGAGTTACCAATGACGTTACCAGAAAATATGGACAACATAGAAGAGCAGATCGCAGCCATCAATAGACCCGACTTAACCTCTGATAAGATCAAAAACATAGGGATCCTGACCTACATAACGATAGTAACCATAATCTTGTTAACTATCGTCTTTTTAACTCGTCGAATCATAAAAACCCGACAGAGTACAAAAAGACTAGAAGGGGAGAGTCAAGATAACGAGGTTGGACAGTCAACAGCAGAGATAACGCTACCACCCCATGGGATGAGCGGAATTGATTATAAATAAATATAAATATGAATTAGTCAAGATAACGAGACGAAACAGTAGAGATACCGGACGGGTACGGAAGCGATAAAGATAAATGAATTGTGGTGACAACCAACCTGCCCCCACCATTGTATTAGCTGATAAGACTTAGTATATAAACTAACCCAAATATAATTTAGATACATTATTGTATTGACTCTACAACATACCACTGTACTACTAACACGTTTTGAGAATAAAATTAGTTTTATCTCTATCACGAGTCTCAGTCTTTTAACTCGCGCGAATGCGAGCATTTACTTTTTTTGTCAGAGCGGGACGCTTGCGAAATTAAACAAAAAAAAATGTAATTAACTAGGTATTTATTCAAAAGAGAAAAGGACATGAAAAAGAATATAATATTAGGTATATTAATATGTCATTTTAACATGACATTGCAGTTGAAGACGCATTTTTTTTTTTAAAAAAACGTTGCCCTACTAGGAATTTCTCCTGTATCATGAGTGCGTTTACAAACATTTAAACTCACATACACAAACAGCCAGACCCGGAACAACTACTTGTAGGTCATACAAATATTTGTTCCGTGCGGGAATCGAACCCGCGACACCCGTGTATTTGTCGAAGGAATATTATTGTAGAGGCAGTAGACTGTATACTGCCTCTGCCTACGCTTTTAAGGAATATTAAGAGTGTTGCTATGAGGTAAAAGACCATATACAGGGTGATTTTTTAAAGACCAGCCAAATTTAAGGATGTGGTACAGACCATCAAACTGAACAACTTTCTCCATGGGACCAACATCGTAATCGCGAATAAAAATTCAGCCGTCCCATACATTTAGGTCGAGTAGGTATTGAAGTTTTCTATGGGACAGTTGATAAAATTTTCGCGATTACGCTATTTGTCCCATGGAGAAAGTTGTTCAGTTTGATGGTCTGTACCACATCCTTAAATTTGGCTGGTCTTTAAAAAATAACCCTGTATACAGTTTAGTTAGTGTTCAAAATCAGGGTCAGTATGTCAAAGTCAGAACTTTTGAATTTAGTTTAATTCCTTGAGTGTCGAAATATATTGGTCGCTTTGTTGATAGGTTGAGTTAGGTGGATATAAAGGTTGACATTAGTTTGGTAGTCGTAAAATTTTATAATATGGCTATGTGTAGTTTATGGGAAAGTGCTATTGTGGATCTGATAACATGTCATTTTTGGGCTGCAAATTGAGTGAAGGTCCAATGTCATCATTCATGTGGTACCCAAAAACAAAAGAACGAAAGTAAAAGTAAGGCCAGTAAAAATAAACCAAACAAAAATTTTCTTATGGGAAATAACATCTTGAACATTTTTAATACTACAGTGAAAGTCTACAATTAAGTCCCCGGCGGCTATTGAAGGTTGAAAGGACCAAAAAATATATTTAAAATATTATAATTAAATAATAAGTATTATAATTTTATATTTATGTAAAAAAAATACAGACTCTTTATAGAAAATGACATCCTCAACATGTTTTAACTATAACTACATAGGTCTAAAAATAATAAATAACAAAAGCTTGTTTTTAAAAAGTTTTCTTTTTATTTTAATTTTATTTTTAACTATTTGGTATTTTTTATGCGAGATTGACTACGGCGTAGTTCATAGCGCGTAGCAGTGTTTTTCCGTTATATGTGTTTACTGCACCGTATCTACCTGTTCATCTTTAGTCCCTGGCTACCATCTAGCACCAAAGTACTCGTCAAACCGAATCAAACGAGCCCAAACTCAAAGGGGTTATGTCGTTTAATTACCGAGTTCCTAGTGCCATCTTCCAGCTCCATCATCAGACCCTGGTTACCATCTAGCACCAAAGTTCTCGCCAAGACGGGTCAAACGAGTCCAAACTCGACGGGGTTGTGTCATTTAACTACCGAGTTCCTATGGCCACCTTCCGGTTCCATCATAAGATTAACTCCATGTCATAATAATTTTGCATTGTCATCCAATTTACACATGCATGCAAAATTTCAGCTTAATCGGTTGAAGATATGTGCTTCAAAATTGAGTTGCAAGAGTCCACCCGAACAAACATAGTTACATACATACATACATCGCAAGTTAAATAAAAGCTTGTAATTAACCGGGCTGCTATTTGAGTATAAAAGCATCAAAAAACATTTTTAGAACGAATTTAACTAAAGAAAAGAACCGACTGGCACCAACCTCAAAAAAAATATACACATATACAAAAATACATGCATACGAGTATACCTATAAAATATTGTATATCTATTTGGAAGCCCTAATAGATAATCATATGTGAATATATAGCAGTTCCAATAATATTACATACATACGTGACGAATTGATAACATCCTTCAAACCAACAGATTAACTACCGTATCCACCGAAATCTTTCCCAAAGACACATCCGAAGATATCCACTTAATTTGTTGACCATCTCCCTTAATACCGGGGCATAAACATCAAATATCTGGGCAGACGGCCCATAACCCGCGAAATTAGGCCCTACATCCCTGCCAGCCTCTAATTCTTATCGTCGTTAAGTTTTATCAGTTTATGACTTTATGGAGTGTGTCAAAGTGTTAAATTTTATTGAGAATCGATTTTATAGGTTATCTCATTGTGTGTTTGATTAGTTTCAGTTTATAGGCTTCATAATCAGGGGTTTTAATGCTGAAAATAACTTTGTTTGGGGAAAATGAACTGCGTAATGGAGTACTTGATTTTAAGGAGTCATTAGATATATCAATTTATTTTTCATTTCAGTTGAGTGGCTTATTAGTTTTGTTTTTATATTATTTAGACTCATAAAAAGCAAATAAAGTTTACAATAGGATTTAAATTTTATTACAGACATAAAACGTAATTGAAATACAAAAACTTATATTAAATACAAACAGTGTTAGTAAAGTCTCGTCAGTGTCAGTGGGAAAAAAACCAGTATTAGCACAACCATAATCAGCCTATAATGTTCCCACTGCTGGGACACAGGCCTCCTCTCTGTGAGGGGAAGTGGGCTGTAATCTACCACGCGGGCCCAGTGCGGGTTGGTAGATGTCATATGTCTTAGAAAGAAAGAAAGAAAGAAAATGCATTTATTTGCGGCAAACATGACGCATGAAAAAAGGACATAACACACAAAAAAACAAGTTGGGGGTAAACATGCGTCACATTCACGCAAAACGGCCATCGCTCAGCATAATGCTAAGACCCTATACGAGACAGAGCCCAAGCGCTGGTTTTCAGCGGCAGCCGGCGTTGACGTGATGACGTTAACCAGTGCAGCATGCAATTATACACAAATAAATAAAAACAACAATCAAAACAAGAAAATAAAATAAACCATTCAACATAATGATTCGACACAAAACAAAAATCAAAACATGAAATAAAATAAAAATAAACATACATAAAAAAAAGAAAAGATGGTGAAACATGAAATATATATGGTAACATTCCGGGCAACAAATCTCGCGCCGCGCCGCTTAGAATTATTATTCTACACAAAGAAAACGCCTGCCTGGGCTAATTCCCATGACACAAGCTCTGCTTAGCTTGGGACTAGATGGCGTTGTGTGATAGTTGTGATAGTTGTGGAATTCACATAGCACATAATGAATACTAATATTTTAACCCATGATCTCATAATGTCCCAAAGACGTACCTTAACTTGGAAGTTTATATTTTTTCTTATTGGGTCCAGAAATATTTATTATATTTTATAGTTTAAATACAGTATTTTCTTAAGAACTTTTAAATTATTTCATTGAGAATAATAAACCATTTAAATTTTCCTTACAAACTGGGGTCTCTATAAGCCCCATGCCAGCAGTTACGTGATTTAATTCATGCAAGTAATTAAAAGTTAAGCTGAAGTCAAGAAATGTTAGAACGATAATTCATAGTTTACACAAAATAGAGCGAAAGTAGACCACGATGATCTACAGATTACCATTATCTCTACATCAAAAACGATTTAGCAACACGCGTTCAACGCTAGTAGATACATCTTTTTATAGCTCAAGCCATAAAAAAGGCAATAAAATACGTGCAACACATGAAAATTACTCATAAATTCACTTAATATTTTCGTGCTCACCGAGATTTGGCATTCGGCAGAAAATCACAAAGTTACAATATTATAAGTCATGGCAAACTCACGAACAAAGTTTGTGGTATACCTAAAATGTTTCTTTTTTCGTGTGCATATTTTATTGGGATTTCATATTCAAATCTCCCTTCAAACGGTGTAAAAAGGTTTTTACAACTGAACAGTTTAGCATAAATTCAAGTGAGTTGGAGATTGAGAAAGTAATGCAAAGTGAATGAATGTGATTCATAGGTATAAAATGTAGTGCAATGATTGTGAAACTTGTGAGGGGCTTGTGGCTAACTAATAACAGCCGCACGGGTTGATCGATCAAGTTAAGCTACGCTGGTCTAGGTTGGTCCGTGGATGGGTGACAATCTTTAAATATCGAGACCCCTCTGTGCCTCCATTGGTCCCAGCTGCCATTCGTACATCTTTATCGTTATTGGTCGTCAGAAACCTGAAATTCTGATAAACAGTCTTCTCAAGGAGTATCGTATTACCCAGTAACTGGGTTGTGGAGGTCAGATTGGAAGTCACTCCATGTAAAATACTGGTATATAGCTGCAATCGCTTAGGTTGAAAGTCGACCCAAATATAGTTGAGAACAGGCTAGGTAGATTGACTGATTGAGAAACTAAAAACCCCATTGTGTTTACCTACTTTTGTGTACAAAACTAATTTCTTTACTCTATTTAATTTTTTTATAAATTTTAACATCTACAAAATAGGTTAAAAGGGGGCCCCCAAACTAGGGGTATGAAGGGATCACCAAATCTGTTAAAATTTGAATTTATTTATCTAGCAAGTCGATTTAATACAATATTTTCCGTATATTTCTTTCAGCACAAAGCACATTTAAACATTGTTCTATCATTGCCTTTATAATTTAAAAGATAATGCCAATCTAATTCTATTCATCAATGAAAACCGCATCGAACTGACATTTTCATGAAAAAGCATTATCGGGTCAATAAAATTGTATTTTCATTAAATAATTAAAGATAATGAAATAATTTAGCAGCCTAAAAATTAAAATAAAGACGTAAAAACACGTAATCCCATCACCAAAAGTAATAAATTCGTAGCCAGACTTGAATTGAACTACAAAGTTGGAGTTTCCAAGTACGACTGGGCCAGTGGACTTAAATTAAAATGTAACAATTTATGGTAAGACGCCTGCCATAAATTTAAGCTTCCAATTGGCTTTCCAGAGTTGCCGTAAACTCTTTTACAGCTCAATAGCTTGCTTTATTAAATACAGTGATCCGTGGCGGGATTGCTTGAGCTTTTCGTGGATTATACAGCTTAATCCTGGTTTAGCTATTTTTTACATATTAAGCTTAATGATAAAGTGATTATCTAAATGAATATTTAAATTAAATGAATAAATTAAGGGGCCTGTGGCTAAGTAAAAACAGCCATGCGGGTCGATCAGGTTAAGCTGCGCTTGCCGCGGCTTGTCCGTGGATGGGTGACCATCTTTACATATCAAGACCCCTCCGTGCCTCAGAAAGCACGTTAAACCGTTGGTCCTGGCTGTCAATCGTGGATCTTTGGCAGTCGTTACGGGTCGTCAGAAGCCCGAGAATACTGGTATTCAGCTGCATCCGGTTAGACTGGAAGCCGACCCCAACATAGTTGGGAAAAGGCTAGGCAGATGATGAATTAAACTTTTTTAAATCAATTGTTATAGAGATTCATAATTTTTGTAATGAAAATTGTTGTAAAAAGCTTACCGTGAAAACTTAGGTGAAACGAGCTGTGATTCCATCTGCACTCTATTCGCGCAACACACTATCAAATAACAATCTGAATTATTTTAATGATTCTAATTCATTGCTTAATTTGATCAAAAACATTGTCTGCACAAGATGTTGAAATGAAATTGTAACTCTTAGTTAGCATATCTATTTTACCCGGTTGAATTTGGAAATCGAAATAAAAAGTTTCGATTGAATTCCGGAAAAGTATAAACGGGCTAAGATTTTCAATACTGTACAACGTACAGTGAATATTGTTAGTTCCATATATAGTTTCAGGAACTAATACTTTTGTAAATATCCGATACATAGAACGTTTAATAAAAATCTCGATTGTGTTTTGTTTTTATTGATACAAACAAACAATTTGATTGCGATATCGTTGCTGTCAAACAAACAATTGATTGTGTTAGTGACTGCCTGCATGAAGATAAGAATTAATATTTCATGCTTTATGCTGGTCGTGAGATAAAGCATAGTAAGTATATACATCTTCCTGTGGCTGGCTATCGTGAAATGTGAGGTGATATTTAAGGTACAAATCAAGACATCTAAGTTACTTTATGAAAACAGCACCAAGCGGCAATGTCACCATCAGACATTTTCATAGAGTTACATAAAAACCAGTTGCGGTCACCTTTGGAATCTTAATGCATATTACATGCATACTGGTCTCCTTTAATAAAAATTGGTCCTTGGTAACAAAAAAAAAAAGGTTTTTTGTCCACTGCAGTACAATGCCTACAAATTAAAATGAAACATCTCACATCAGTATAAGTTGCATAAACAAACAAACAAACTCATTATCCTTTCCTGTATACTCGAAACTACATAGTGACAGTTACACTGACGAGAGTTTTATGCTTTATACTTACGTCACTGAAATACCTGTAATTAAGTTGTTATGAAAAGGCTGAAAGCTGACAGAGTACCTACTTTGTATTGCTGTCATGCATTTTTAAAGAGACGTTATAGGTAAACGTGATATATTATTAGGTATGGACTTATTTGGTCGGTTGTTCTATAATGAACGGCACGTGTAATGATTTTTCGTGTATTTTGAAACTTTCTGTCTTCCGTCCCAGGTCGTCAGTTATGTCCGGTTTCTGCACTATTCTTAACATGAGTAGTTATTATCTATTTAATGTTTTTCTAGGCTTTTGGTGCTTTTGGTTCGGTGGTGTGGTTTTGAATACTTCGTCAAATTCAAATTTTCTTACTTATTTTTGTAATTTGTTGGTCAGAAAGAGATAGAGAGTCGTCAGAGGGAGAAGTATCAAGTCGATCAAAATAAGATTCGCGAATGTAACAAATGATTTATTTATAGAATTATACTCATTAAAAGCGTCAATAGCACTCTCTAAGATCAAATAGCTGTATTGATTGCCAATTTCATGAAATCAACTCTCTAAGAGTAAGGAAGAGAGTTGATTGATGGTTTTAATCATTAAAATTCTGTAAATTCAGTCTCATGGCGTCATACAGTGGGTGCCTGAAAACGTGCGTCGTCACTGAGCCCTAAGAAACGCTGGCGTGACGATTTGGTATCGCTCCTATCCGATTGGACGGAGAAGGCACAGCACAAGGAAAGGTGGAAGAATATGAGGGAGGCCTTTGCCCAGCAGTGGGACAATATAGGCTAATATAAAAAAAAAATAACGGCTGCTAATCATATTTTGATCAACATACAACCTGACGCTGACCAGCAAATTCCAAAAACGTAAGAATTTTTTTAATTTTGCGGGCTACTTTATCGCATCGTTTGCCGAATAAATAGCTATTTAGCGTTTATCTATAGATTTCAGAAGCTGAGAAAGCATTTAGTGAGCAACCGTGGTTCTATGTATTTTGCTAGATTATATAAGGTCGTGAATAATAATTTATTAATGCTTCAGTTTACAAAAAGGGGTATAGTGTTTGGAGCCTCCATTTAAGCAAACGATGCCTGTGTTAGGAGACTCCGCTCTTCCATACATTTTTACTTATTCTAGTTAACAAAACCGTATAGGTACTTAACAATAATATTGAATAAAAAATAAATAAGTATTAAAATAAAATTATGGATGTTAGTGAGAGTATGTTTCGAGTGTGAACATCTGTGCGTATTGTGTTTGTCTGCGAGTGTGTGTGTGAGAGTGTATGTGAGAGTGTATGCGAGAGTGTATGTGTGAGTGTTTGTGAGAGTGTAGGTGAGCGTGTATCATATACATATAAGTGTCTTTATCCAGTTTGTTATTGTTTTCTTACATTCATAACTTCTTTTCGTGTGTATGTAAGTAATTTTGTTAATTTTGTTATATAGTTGAGCAGACCGTTTATTCAATTGCCTACTGGCAAACGTGGTTTTAGTCGTAGTAGTTGAAGAGGTTTTGTTAGACACTGTCCAAGGGTGGGAAATCCAGGCTTATTTTATTAAGACTGCAGGCACTATGCGCATATATTAGAGTGCCAAGAATCTACCACAACGTTTGGCGATCGATCAATCACCTCAGGGTTTCAATGTTTATACGTCAAAATAAAGTAAACTAGCGATCCACCCCTGCTTCGCAAGGTTTTTACGACTTCATAAAACATCGAGATTTAATTATTATTTTAAGTTTAATTCTAATAGATATATATAAACATCCGTTGCGTAGTTTAGAAGAACAACACGGTCAAATTGACAGATGAAAAGTGACAATGTGTGTTATGTATGGATGGTGGTGAAATGGTGAGGTGAGGGTATAGAGGTATGAGGAACTGGGTGTAAAGTTCACTCATCCTCGATAGAAAATGGAGGATCCTCCAACCAGACGAGTGTTATGTCTGGCGGGCAACTGCCCAACGATTGATGTCGGGCCGTTTGTATATAATATTGTTGTTTGTTTGTGTTTTCTTTGTGTGCGCTAGTTAGTTTTTAGTGTGATTATAATGTAGTATGTATTTATAGTATTTACAAGTTATATTAATATTGTATTGCATGTGTTTTATATGGGCACTGATGCCTGAAATAAATTGATAACTAAATAAAATAAATAAATATATATGCTAGTTGTGCGGTAAACTCTGCTTACGCGATGCAGGATTTTGCGTGACGTCAGTATGACGCGTCGCATGTGGAGTTGTAGATACCGCTATGAGAGTAATAGTAATATTACCCTCTATTTTACTCTTTCATTTATGTGTTAATGTGTGTAACATTACTATTTGGCCCATCATGGACCGCGCTCTCTACCTTTAGAGTAAATCGAGTGTTTTTAAATTCCCACTGTCATTTTATCACCAACAAGGCCTTCAAGTTTTAGTGTTTACCTACGAAAATCTACAGAAAATTCATGTATAAAACATCTCATAAATACAACGAGTAAACGGCTCATATATTACACCTATATAAACTAGGAAATTCCCTTGAGAGACATCAGCATTACTAGTTTTACAGCCAAGCTTTACGTCCATGCATCGAAAGATTTTATACCCTATTGTTAGTACTAAAATTTTATAGAAACTCACCGATATCCCTATTTTCCATGTTATCAAAGGCAGGCAATAAATAAGCGGGAGAATGCCTCGTTTCCTTATAGCTGTGGCATGCAGAGACACGCTCGTACGTTAGCGAGGTTGATCCATATGAATATGGGTTATCCGCTGTACCCTGTAGGCCTCAATTTTAGTATGGAAGTCGTTTGTTAGTGGCTACATTATAGGCCTATTTTATGGATATAACAGTTAATTATTTAGTTAGTTCTCAATCCTATGTTTTGAAATGAAGTTTATTTACTATTCAGTTTTGGAAGTCAATTCCTTGGCTACAAGGTTGTGGTGTAGTTTGTGAGAGCTGTTGGAAGGGTGAATTTTGGTTGATGAGTTGCGAAAAAAAAATAAGATAACTTGAAAGTCAATGCATGCGCATTGGCTTGTAATTTGTCTAAACATTTCTAGTTAAACTGGGTGGCTAAATTAATAATACAGGGTGACTGGTAATTTGACGTATTCCTTTCAGGACGTGACAGTGGGACCCATTTGCAACAGCTAAGCACCCCATAATGCCTAGGTGAAAATTCATGGGATTCGATAAAACCCATTTTTTATGTATTTTTGAATATTCCCCAGAATTCGTAACTAAATATCACTTTTTTCTTAACTCTCAATTTGAATGACCTTCATTGGGTACCTAATACTTTTAATAAACCTGAAGATGTAACGAAATTTTCTAAAACATGTTAAAGGAAGAAGTTTATTAACCATTCTCATAAATCATCTAGGTACATACAAGAACTTTGACACAAGTTTTCTCAAAATTTTACTAAGTCATCAACCGAACCAATTACGGGGAATACATCTTCATTCAATCAAATATCTAAGGAGCTACAAAATTTTAATAAATATTTAGAGCTTAATGATAATGACATGCGAACCAAGCGACAAGTGATCAGTGATTAGCTCATCGACTACGAGTAAAACTAACCACTCGAAAGTTGCGACTCAACTTGCGAAGTGATCTCGAGAATCTGGAAAAAAAAACAAAAAGGGGTAACATGAACCAGCTAATTAATTCGATTATCACACATTTTTTTAATATTTCAAGAATTTGTAAATTCGACCTTTTCCAGCATTATCGGCTGTTTCGTTGGCACCTTTAAATATTTGTACCTCGTTCATTTCATATAATCAGCTATCCAATAGCTGATTAAATGAAAATGTCTTCTCTCTAATTTGTACGCTTAATGTCGTAGTAAAATTTTGAGATAACTATTGTCAAAGTTCGTGTACATAAAAGATTTTTGAAAATAGTTAATAAACCTTAACTGTTTGATGTGTTAGAAAATTTGGTTACACTGAAAGGTGTGTTAACGTATTAGGTAGGGTCGCATTTTCGTTGTTTGCCACCGACTTCCAAAATTAAAGTTTTTTTTTCTTTTACCAGTAAATTAATAAAACATCAAACACAACAGCAAGTTAAACAAAAGCTTGTAAAAAAAAAACTACTGAACCGTTTTTGATGAAATTTCTATGAGACCAATCTGAAAGTATATCCTTTCAAATAAATAATAACAAACACACAAAAAAAAAAAAACATACCGTCGAATTGAGAACCTCCTCCTTTTTTGAAGTCGGTTAAAAAGAGAATTTTGCAAACCGGCTTATAAATAACGGAGTTCTGAGGTAACAAACATAAAAAACGTATTGAGAACCTCCTCCTTTTTTGAAGTTGGTTAAAAAGGAACCATTTTGAGCAGTACAATCAAGATGTCTTAATTGCCATACATTTAGCTACAGTACCTATTTACACAAAACGTACAATTTCCTAAATGAAACACGTCCCACCATATTTAAATCGATCAAGATATTTGTAATTCATTACACACAGCCGCTGCAGCGCTGTGCATGCTAACCACTCGGTTAGACTAAATACGCTTTGCTTGAAATAGTTTCAGAGAGATATTTCAATATCTACAGGGTTACTTGCAAAGGGTTCTGGGTTCCTTTTAGGGGAGTCTGTAACTCTTTGGGTTTGTTTACGGGTAAAAGAACTTCATTATTCTAAATCTTGGTATGGAAATGTTTCAGAGGTTTATTTTTTACATTACCTACTACATAGGTACTGAGAAAGAGGAAGTTTCAGAAATATTTGTAGATCCTTCCTTGTTATAATAAAAAACCAGCACCTCTCTTGAGTTTTTTATTATATAATTCCAGGACATTTTGAGAAACAGATAGGACTTTTTTCGAAAGTTCAAATACTAAATAATAGAAAGAGTGTACGTCACTACTTTGTCAAACCAGTGTGCATGTTACTTAATCACTACTCATGTGCTTTATATAAATTATCCAAAATTGTTGATCAATCAGTTCTTTTGACCGCATACCATGCTTATGTTTCGTCGACACTGAGATATGCAGTCCTATACTGGGGCAATGCCACTAATAGGGATTTAGTGTTTAAAGCGCAAAAAAGGTGTGTACGTGCGATTGCTAGTATCCGTGTTCCTGATTCACGTGAGCCTTATTTCAAAGAATTTAAAATATTGACCTTTCCTGCAATTTACATTTATGAAGTAGCCGTATTTATAAAGACAAATGAAAACCTATTTGATAAACTCAAATCGAGAAGACATATATTAAAATTTTCTAATGTACCACACAAAACGGCTCTATTTAACAAAAGCTTCTTTGGCATGTCATCCAAAATATACAACAAAATACCTACTGACATTCTGAGCACTAAGGAACATCAAGTATTTAAAAATAAATTACGTAACTTTTTTATTGATAAAGCATACTACACGATCCAAGATTTCTTGAATTATTGATTGAATTGTTGACCATGTAATTTGACTGTATAATGATATTTTGACATTTATAATAACTAAATTAGACATGTAAAATAATTTTAAATCTAATGACACTAAATAATTATTGTATGCCTATTAGGTAGGACATATTGGAATTTTAATTTATTGTCAAGCCCTGTAACTAACATATGCCCACAATAAAGATATTTTGAATTTGAATTTTGAATTTTGAATGTGTCTTAGGGTCGTCAGGTCGTTAGGTCGACGGGTCGTAAAAGCGTGAAGTATGTAAGAGATTTACCCAGATTGGCAAGATACAGCAAAATCACCGAAAAGAGCAATTAACAGACGTATCATTAATTTATGTAAAGATGAAGGTGAACATTGAAGAGTACTTATTTTTTTATTATTTGTTCTAATTTTAAGAATAGTTTTAAGCGATTTCTTTATTATTCATTTATTCAAGCAAGTAACATGAAAGAGAAGGGAGTGAATGATAGCGTGACGGTTGACAGGGGAGAATGGAAGAAGAAAACGTGTTGCGCCGACCCCAAGTAACATGGGATAAGGGCAGGAAGATGATGATTCAAGCAAGTAACATGACTAATACACAATATTTAATAAATTACATACACCCGAGACAATACAATACAAAACAAAAACCACCAGGCTTACATTAGGGACCGACGTCTGTAGGTGACGTCATGCAGAGTCAACATCATCATCAGGGCCGTAATTCTCTATGACACAACGACCGCGCGAAATCAACGCAAGATTGGCGGGATTAGCTATGGAATTGACGTGGTTTCGAAGTAAGGAATCGTTAAGTGGTTATAGTGAATTAGGGCCCAGCACGCCGTTGAGGCTGCCGCGCACACTGCGCACCAGAGACGCGCTCCTCATACACATCGTTGCATAGAAGCAGTCGACGCTTGCGTTTAATGGTTTCACTAGAGCTTAATAATCTACTTGACGATGACGTCTGCAACTTTATTAAGAACAACATAACGATAAAATAGCACCTTGCCAACCATCTTGTTTATTACAAACATAAAATATCAAAAGAACTAAATCCGAAGATTACTTACAGCAATATTACATTTTTAATTAAATTTTTAATAAACAGTCGGAGGCGTTTCTGTTTTACTATCGTTACGGGACGTTGGCGCTAGGGCTGCGGGACGAAAAGGATTACCTTATTTAAAATTAAGGCTTATCATTTTTAAAGCTAACTTTGGGAATTAAATGTAATAATGTTGTATTTTTTTAACCGCTTTTTTGTCATACTTTTTTTTATGGCAAGGAACGGGGACTGTCTAATTAACTAGTGTAATGAGAGATAACATCTGACTTTTTTAAATATATGAGTGCCTAAATATATGTAGTGGTCACAAGCGCTACTGCTGAACACAAGATCTTGGGTTCGATTCCCAGGTCAAGTAAATTGTTGTTAGATTTTTCTATCCGGAATGTCTTAGTAGCAGCCTACAGTCTGGATCTGTGCCCAGCCTATGCTCGCACCCTGCTGCATGCGACTTAAACATAACTGGCGAAATGTGGGTGTACAGACGCCAGCAGCCATCAAGCTACTACAATCTGTCAAAATAATTTGATAGATTTTCAACTTTATCGCTAAATCATTAAGGTTCAAGGTTCATTGGGAAAATTTTACAGTTTCGGGTAGCTTGACCTGCTGGCGTCTGTACTATTAGAAATAAAGAAACATTGTTTATTCGGCGCAAACAAAACGCACATTACAAAAAAAAAAAAATGCACAATATACACACATACAAAGTAGTCAAGAGCCTCGTACTCAACGAATACAAGCGTTAACAGTTTTGTCCATGCCTTGATGTCAGGACCAGGGACGAAATACAATACACATTAATCTGTAGAGTTTTAGTATTATTTAAACCTATGCCCAACTCTTCGGGGAAACAGGGCGTGATGTTATGTATTTTAAATATCTTAAAAACCACTTCCACCATGGACAATATGGACCCTACCTACATTGCAATGCTCCTGTCAGTTGAATATAAACTTGAAATAATGTGTAATAATCTCACCTCACTATTTTTTTAAATATGAGATGTGGTACCAACGTAGTCCTTAATGCTTCTTGGCGACAAAAATTAAAAGGTAGTAAAAAAAAGTATTTTCTTGGTCGAACTATTTCATAATCAAACTACTAACATTTGATATACACTTACAACTACATAGTTGATAATCAGCCTATAATGATCTTTTTGTTATTACAGCTGTCTTCAGTGTACAAGACTTTGTTTACTTCCATAAAACACACGAAAGTATCGTGTACCATCCAAGATACCTTTTTACGCGAATAATCAGACATGTAACATCGCAAGGCGCATGTATCAATACTAAGACCTTTTTTACAACACGCGTAGAATTTATTCCATATAATTTTCAATAAAACATTGGATATGTTTATTATCAAACAACCAACATCAAATGGATCCCCTACCAATGGTTTGTGAGTTATTGGAGCACTTCGTTCAGAATAAAGGAATTGACCCAAATCTTCTATACTAATATTATAAAGAGGTCTTTGTGAGGTTATATAAATATACTGATCCGATTTCTAATTTTTCTTCACCAGAAGCTATCAGTATCATCATCATCAGACTAAAGCAGTACACTGCTGGATAGTCCTCTCTTATTGCACGCCATTCAACTCGATTTTAGGCAACTCTCATCCAGCTGCTACCAGTCATCCTGCGAAGATCGTCGCTCCACCTAGCCTGAGGGCGTTCTACCTTACGGTAACCGATTCACGGTCTCCACTCAAGAACACGTCTACCCCAACGGTCATCAGTTCCACGGCTACAGTATCATAGGATATATTTTTGGGCAAAAGCGAAGAAAAATATAAGTAGTGCTAAGTCATATGACCAATGTGTATGAATGATATATTTATTTGCAAGAATATAGGTAGTTAACATTTAACATAACGATAGTTAGAGTGCTTCTAGAGTACGATGCCTTTAAAGAGACATCGTACACGATGAAAAATTCAGTTCCAAAGCCGTTGTATATGACATCGAGGCGTGAAGAACTGAATATGAAATGCAAATTTTAGGTATCCAGAAAATCTGCAGCATTATCAGCACGTGCGGCGACCCTCAAAATTATGTCATTTTGTATGAAATAGAAAAATACTGAAAAAGGGGCGAGAAAAGTATGAAAAGCTACCAGGAAGAGAAAGCACGCAAACTTATTTTCTTTAGTTTATCACCGCTCTATACGAAAACGAATGGTACTAAGCAGAGATGTAGAAACAAATACGGTCGTAAAAGTGTGTAACACGCATTTTACGAGAGCACCGAATAATTCGGTATAATTCACTGCGAGTGGCTTCGTGTCGAGTTACGACCTGTATTCCGGTGTCAAAACGACTACCGACTACCTATATCGAAATAAGGAATGGTATTTAGTATGTTATGTTATGTTTAAGTTCAATTTAAAGGATAATGCAGTAGCGACAATACAGACTTTTGAGACATTTCAACTTAGTCTCAAAAGGCAGCGCATTGGAAATCTTCTTGGTGTTAATGTCAACTTGAAAACACATCTGTTGCCACCAAGTAACACTGGATATGTTTGCTGTGTGTTACTAATTTTCACTTAGTCAAACACCTGAGTAAAGACGTAAAGTCACGAGCACCAATATGTCAACACTTGGCAAGTTTCAATTGCAATTTTTTCTTGAAATAACGAATGCAACGTTGAAATACGACATTACATAAACCAATGGGTTCGAAAGTGCTATGTTCGTAACAACATACATTTTCATTAAAAAATAAAGGAGTAAATCGCTTTTGAATAAAGCCGAGTGTTTACATACTTTTACTCGTGAGACTGAACGCAGATTAGGGTGGGCCACAAAGCATCGCAACGTATTGCAAAAATCCTCCTTCATCCGTCTCGTACATTTTCTATGAACACACGCAAATGGGCCGCACTGCGCTTTTTTGTATGAAAATGCATTGCGCTGCGACCCGTTGCGGCTGTAAATAAGGACAAGGATTATGTTTGGTCTTTGGTAATCTTTACTGCTCAGGTCATGATTAAAATAACAGACACTATTATGACGATACTGTATACGCCAAGAAATAAATATAACATCATTTATTCATTTTATTAGGATATCCACAGTACTGGTAATACAATTTTTCTATAAAACCTACTTCACTGCACCGGCTCTCACAATGTAAATTTAATCTGTTAAGTGCTACAAAACCATTGTGAGAGAAAATAAATAAACTTATTAACTTATTGTTATACCAAAATATTTTACGAAAAAACAAAAAAAAAAATATTATGACGACACTGTATTACGACAAGAAATAAATAAATCATCATTTATTCATTGTATTACAATATCTACAATACCAGTTTTCTTCGAACCCCTGTAACTCATATTACTTTGAGAGTAGATCATATTCGTTGTTCCAGGAAATGACCAAGATGCAAGTAAACTGATAGAATAGGGTAACAAAGGAATAGGTACGGAACCTAGAACATTAATTGTTGTTATCAAGTGCTTGGATTTCTATTGTTAGAAAACCAAGCAGTTGATAACAACAATATTAATAATAATAACAATTAATATTAATAATATTATTGGATTTTCAACGAAGACGCAGAACGTATACGTTTCATAGATACACTGGTATCTATTAAACGTATACGTTCTAGGTCTTCATTGACAAAGTTACATCTAACAATGACGATAACGAAGACGTAGAACGTATACGTTTCATAGATACACTGGTATCTATGAAACGTATACGTTCTGCGTCTTCGTTGAAAATCCAATAATATTATTAATATTATTTGTTAGATGTAACTTTGTCAATTATTTTGTAAGGTCACCAATTAATGATTATTAAAAATTATACAGCATAGCATGAAGCGATCTCGAATTAACAAGTATTAAAAATAATATGGCACTAACATTAATTATAAGCAATTTACTAACACAGTGGATATTACGTTGTCCGAAATAAAGAATTTATTATTATTATGGCATAACAGCATAATCAGCCTATGATGTTCCCACTGCTGGGATACAGGCCTCTTCTTAGTGACAGGGAGTGGGCCGTAATCCACCACGCGGGGCCAGTACGGGTTGGTAGATATCACATGTCTTCGAATTTTTGGTTCAAGGACATGCCGGTTTCCTCGCGACGTTTTCCTTTACCGTTTTGAGAGCAATCGTGAAGAAATTATTTACACAAAGTAAAACGCCTGTCTGGGTTCGAACCTACGATCTACAACTCCTTAGACGCGGTAGTTGCCACTTGGGCCACCACTGCTCTCCAAAATTATACGTAGATACTAAATATTTTTCTTTCTTTCTTTATTGCGCTGCTTTCTTGTAGTAGTTTCACGGGTTTCACGAGTAGTTCGAGATTTAATAAATAAATTCATCTTAGCAGAGGTTTTCCTACTTAGCTTCCGAGGGTAATTCTGGTAATTTAAAGAACGTTCAAAGTCTGATCTCTGTCTCAATCTGTCAAAAATACCTCTAATTTCCCTACATTTTTGACAAATTTTTGACACTGATTGTCGCTGAGATGAGGGTGTGACTGGATTTTGAACGTTTTTAATTACGGGAATTGACCTTCTGATTTTTGCTTCTAATTACACAAAAATATCACTGTCAGATAAAAGAGTTTTTATTTTTAACTGAGTAGGTTCTCAATAAAATTATTCTCAATAAAAAATAAAAACTCTCATCTTTAAAACTATTTCACTTATCAAGCCTTAACGTGGAGGGGCTTGTAGCTTAGTAGTAATAGCCGCAAGGGTCGATTGATCAGGTTAAGCTACTCTTGCCGCGGCTGGTCCGTGGATGGGTGACCATCTTTACATACCAAGACCCTCCATGCCTCGGAAAGCACGTTAAGCCGTTGGTTCCGGCTGTCATTCGTAGACCTTTGACAGTCGTTACGGGTCGTCAGAAGCCCGAAAGTCTGACAACCAGTCTTAACAAGGGGTTTCATATTATCAACTGCGTCATGGAGGTCAGATAGGCGGTCCATGTAAAACACTGGTACTCAGCTGCAGCTGTTGGGAAAAGGCTAGGCAGATGATGGTGCCTTGACTTGAAATACTGTGTTATACCATCAACACCATCTATTATAATGATACTCGGGGGGCCAACGTGTCTGACAAACATGGTTGTTGTCTTTCAAAAGAAAATTTAACAGGTAAAAGCTTCCTTCTTTGTATTTTCAAATAATAATTTGACACAGTAAGTAGCCAGTGGAACGTCCGACTCAGGAGCGCTGAAGGATGCGTTTCGCAAGTATAGGTCCACTCCAACCGAACTTGGGTCCCGAATACCACGGCTACCTTTGCACAAAAAAAATAGGGCGCTGGTGTGTGCCTTGGACTCGCATCTCTAGAATTTCCTCGAGAGCGGCGAGGATCTCGTTGATACACACTGGATCCTGTATTGCGTGGCTGTGGTGGCATGTAGTTTAGCTAATGTAGTTTCCGAATTGTGATGGAGCTACTCGACCAAAACGAGCCGTACCAGCCTGGCAGTACAGGATCGAGCGTCGTATCGATGGGGCCAGGGTACTCATCGGCAAACTATACTGCTTCAGGGAGGGCAATACACGACCACGAGTGATGCGCTTTGTAAGACAGGCATTTTCGGGGACTGGAATCTGCCTTCGGGAATACATGTCCAATGTCACAAAGTGCATCGACTTCCTGAAGCAAAAAGTTTGTGCATGGGCGAGCCGTATTCGGCGGTTTGAGCAGCGGGTTGATCGGTACACATAGAATCGCATGTTCCGGAGCGGTGCGAGGTGGCTACATAGAGCTTGGGAGCGACCTGAACAAAACGTGACGGACGTGTGCCGCCCGGATGATGCCACCACGAGTGCATTCTGGCGCAGCATCTGGTCCGTGCTCGTCTGTCACGCTGAGAGTGGCTAGATGCAGGATATCGAACGAGTGTGTAGAACTATATCAGAAATGGAACCGGTCGTAATTATGCCATTACACGTAGCCAGAGCAGTCTGTCCGTTAACGAATTGGAAATCACCGGGACCGAACGGACTGCATAACTTTTGGTTAAAATGGCTAATTAGTTCACACAGTCGTTTGGCATCTCAATTCTAGTCATCCTTAGAGTCTGGGTCACTACCGCAGTTTCTAACAACAGGCGTTACCCATCTGCTCCATAAGTCAGGTAGCCCCGCGGAACCCAAGAATTATAGACCGATCACATGTTTGTCGACGGTTTATAAACTTCTTACATCCATTTTGAGAGCAAACATTAATACGCACATTGACACTAACTCGATTATGTCTGCCTCTCAAAATGGATGTAGGAATAGGTCCCGCGGTACAAAGGAACTACTCCTCATCGACATGGCTATTAGCCAACAGGTTCGTCGACCTGTCACCTTACAAGGATCTGTCGACATGCTGGATAGACTATAAGAAGGCCTATGACTCGGTGCCACATGCGTGGCTCATGAGCGTGCTGGAGTTGTACAAGATCGATGCGACTTTACGCACCTTCCTTGAATCGTACATGGGGCAATGGACGACGGTCCTTCGATATCCGGGGTGTCGAGATCCAGGGGAATAATGAGCCTGTATGGATCAAACGGGGAATATTTCAGAGCGACAATTTAAAGTCCACTTTGGTTCTGCTTGGCCTGAGGATTTAGGTCTAGGCTATCGGTTGAAGAGAGGTGGTAACATATATATAACATCATATCTCACCTCCTCTACATGGATGAGTTGAAACTCTTTGCCCCCAATAAATAACGACTGCAGGAGCTACTGAACTGAAATTTTAAACTGAAATTTTCAGTAGCGCCATCAGGATGGATTTTGGTGTGGACAAATGCATGTAAAGCGAGGGGAGATTATGGAATCCGAGGGAATTCAACTCTCTGATTCCATACTTTTTAAACGCGAAGACCCTCCACAATCGAGAGGTGTGCAATCTCAGAGAATATTTTTTAAAAGCCGAAGTGGGTATGCACCATGATGTGGTTGCAGTGGACAAGGGGCTCACCCCGCTCTCCATGAAGAGAACTGGCGCAAACCTGTAATACTTATTACCGATGACCGCAAGGAGGTATGGCAAAGCAAGGAGCTTCACGGGCGCTTCTATCGGGCTCTTCATGAGCCCGGTGTAGACTTCTTAGCATCCGTATCCTGGCTACGTTTTGAGGACCTTTTCGGGGAAACTGAAGGTTTCGTCTGTGCAATTATGGACGAAGTTATCTTGACAAGTAACTACCGGAGACATATTATAAAGGACGGGACGGTTGACGTGTGTCTGGCATGCCACCGTCCGGGTGAGTCCATCAGACATATTATCTCTGGTTATTCTCGTCTGACTAACGGCGAGTACTTGCACAGGCATAACCAAGTAGCCAGGATTATTCACCAACAACTTGCTTTGAAATATAAACTTGTCGATTCTGAGGTACCGGACTCGTATTACAAGTATTTGCCCGACCCAGTTCTTGAAAATGACCATGTCACGTTGTACTGGGATCGGTCTATCATTACTGACAGGACTATTGTCCCCAATAAGCCTGATATAGTGGTGATAGATCGATTAGCGCGCCGCACAATGATTGTCGATGTTACCATTCCACATGACCGGAAACCTCGTGAAAGCTCAGAATGAAAAAAAATTAAATATCTCGACTTAGCACACGAGGCCGTTGACATGTGGAACGTGAGCTCGGCTGTCATTGTGCTGATTATCGTATTGGCCAATGGCCTGATGGCCGAAAGCCTTGATCAACATCTATCGAGGCTCTTGTTAGGCGGTTGGATCAAGGGCCTGATTCAAAAGGCAGTACTCCTCGATAAGGTTCGCATTGTGAGGTGGTTCCTGTCTCTGGAGCCCTTACCACCGGTAGCTTGGACCCTGCTTCCGATACCGGTGGGCTACTATTTTTTTATATTTTAAAATATTATTTTTTTATCTTTTTGTTTATTAAAATATTTAAAAATGTAAATTATATGTATTTAAATGAAATAAAAGAGATAATTTATTTATTTTTCACTTCAAGACACAATCATCAGTGTAGGCCTGGCTCTTGAACTAGGAGTTCCTGTATCACAAGAGCCAGCCAACAGGCAGAGCCAAATGACTAAATAATAGTTTAACAATACAAGTCAATCAGTAATTAAAAGTCCGTATTCGAATTTGAATAAATTGGCATTATTAAGGGTAAGAAAAGTGTAGGTTATCAAGAAAAGATTTCGATAGTCATGTTTATCTCAAAAGGAAAAAAAACGGAACCCCTAGAGGATCATTTCGTTGTCCGTCCATCTGTCTGTCTGCCTGTCAAGACCCTTTTTCTCAGGAATGCGTGGAGGTATCAAGTTGAAATGAATATCAAATACGTAGGTCTACGGTGCCTTGGAGTTCTGAGAAAATCAAGGTTTTGAGAGTACGCGAACGCAATAAAAAATACGGCCATTTATGCGACATATTTGGATACTCGCACATAAATCAAAACCTAAAGGATAATTTCCCGCTGACCTAGAATCATTAAGTTTGGCAAGAAGGAAGATCTCACAGTACAAGCTAAAGCAAAAAGTCCGGAAATCATTAATTTGTCCTTTTTTGTAAGGATTAAGTACAAACTTACATTTCCAGTTGGAGAATTGACTGACATACATCGATGGACGGGAGAACATTTTTTCAACTTCAAAGTTAAGTTTGTTCTTGGGATAAAGTTCATATTTACTACGGAACCCTTTTGAATTGTGTGTCGTCCGTCACGTAATTCTGATGTCTCACCTGATGGTAAGTGATGATTTGGTAAATAATGGAGCAAGCTTGTTCTCCAAAACGCACTAACACTACGCAGCATGCAATGCAGTTACGTTTAAAAAATCCATACCACGAATTCGAAACGCACTAGAACAGTCGTGAATAATCCCTGTTGTCAGCGTGCCGCCCGTCAACAAACTCGTTAGTGTTATCTCATTAGAGAGGAAACGTCACGGACAATCTAATTCTGAGGCTGTCAGCGGCTCGCGGTAGAAGAGTGATGATGATGGACACGCATCGTGGTCACTGGGTGGGGAATTAAATGGATTAACAGATTTTCAGAATCTAGTACTAGAGACAAGAAGATCAGTTTTTTAGCAGTCTGATGCAGTCAGTGGCAGTTAGTTAAGTCTAATCGTAGATTGAATACTATTGACAGCTTCAGTCTTGTAGGAACAGTGATGGCCCAGTGGTTACGGCCCCGACTTATGAGTCGTAGGTCGTGGGTTCGAACCCAGACAGGCGCTTTAATTTGTGTAAATAATTTCATCACCACTGCTCTCAAAACGATGAAGGAAAACATCGTGAGAAACCGGCATGTCCTAGAACCAAAAATTCGAAGACATGTGGCATCTAACAAGCCGCACTGGGCCTGCGTGTTAGATTACAGCACACTCTCTCTCTCTCTCTAGAAGAGAGGAGGCCTGTGTCCCAGCAGTGGGAACATTATATCTGCCAAAAGTAATACGACATAAAATGATCGTATTTGCCGATGATAGCACAGCTGTTATAAAATGTGATAATGTGACGACTTATCAAAATTTTATTTATAAATCCCTTCTTAATATCATCCATTGGATGAATAATAATAATCTCGTAATTAATCTAAATAAAACTAAGATAATTCACTTTCATCAACGACAACCACATCCAAATATTGGTGTAACTTATAATAACCATAGAATAGAAGAAGTTAATAATGCTAAGTTTTTAGGTATTACTATCCACAGTAAGCTTACTTGGAAACCCATGATAGAAGAACTTTGTAAACGCCTGAGTAAATCTGCTTATGCACTCTTTCAGTTATCAAAAAAGTTAAATAAAGATACGTTACTGGTAGCATACCATGGACTTGTAGCTTCTGTGTTGCGATATGGCGTAATCTTTTGGGGGCAGTTGACTGGCCGTGAGCTTATATTTAGGATGCAGAAAAGATGTGTCAGAGCAATGTGTTATATAAAAACAACAGATAGCTGTAGACCCTATTTTAAGTCTTTAAAAATACTGACCCTTCCAGGATTATACATTTTGGAAACTGTGTGGTTTGTGAAAAGAAACACACAATTATTTGAAAAAATTACTACCAATATAGAAAACTCCATTACGTGCCCAATATGTAAATAAATTATGTCATCAAAAATGTAAGACCGCATTGATGCGAAAAAGTTTTTTTGGTATGGCACCTAAAGTGTTTAATAAAATTCCTGATGACATAAAAACATGACATTATAGAAGTTTAAAAAAGGTAACTAAATTACTAATGACTAAATTATTAATTGACAAATGTTATTATACTGTAGACGAATTTTTGAACGACCAATTATTATAATAATGCATTTACCCTTTGATAATAAGTAGGGGAGAGTGGTACAAAATAATCCTCCTAAGGGAAAATAGATATAAAAAGTACATAGACAATACATTTTGTGAAATTAATAAGTTTTATGTAAGGCTCTAGTTTATCTGCCTCTAATTTAGTAAGAGTAGAATACATTTCTATTCACAAGATCTATAAACATATAAGTTTTTGTAAAGGATCGTTCTGTACACCCGGCTGTCTAAAATGATCCCTGGGGCTGGGGTAATATGATCCCTGGGATCATTTAACCCCGCTTTTAAAGTTAGGTAAAATTAAAAATAATATTTCAAGTAAAAGTGGTTTAATATAGCAAAAATGTTAACCTTACAAGTGCAAACATTTTGTTAAAAAACTAAACTATGTTTCTAATAATTAAATCTTTTCACTCCAATTTTGTCGAGTAGTTTTTCTAACGTAATTTCGCGGCATTGTTCCTGAAATAAAAGGGAATCAGCGGTGCTATTCTGTAGAAAAATCACCGTGATAACCTAGGTGAAGTGAGCTTAAAGTGAGCTGTCATTCCACCTGATGCTAGGGATTGACACTATTGATAGCTCACTTTAAGCTCACTTCACTTAAGTTTTCACGGTGAGATTTTTACAGAATAGCATAACAGATAAGTTACTGATGTAATTTCATATAAAAACACAACATCTTTGTATTGTTATGTGTTATTGTAATTAACTAAATTATTGTTAACCAGTTCAATAAAAACGAATCATAAAAATATTAAAACCAATAAACATAACAATGTGGGTAAAGGGATCATTTTGCCCCCCTACGAGAGGATCGTTTTACCCCAAATACATAACTCTATAAAAACATCAAATCATAACCTCATGGTATTCATTTACAACAATCGATCATTGCTAATTAAATTGTTAGATAACATTGGAAACTAACGCAAACACTCCTATTACATTATAATTACTTAAACTCAAATAACATCTTAATGAATTATTGCTTAACTTACATCAAAAAACACAATTTTAATTTTGTTTCAATAAAATCTTCCGTAATGCTCACACCGCCATGACACTTTGACTGAATGCTAAAACCACTGTGGCGAAGACTATTTTCACTCAAACAACTAGATGGGTCTGTCGGTAAAACAGTAGATAATCGTTTTACCCCGAGGGATCGTTTTGTACCACTCTTCCCTACTATGACTATTTATTGATTTTAATGTATTTGATGGTTTTTTTTTTCTTTTCTGTTCGTGTTTTTAATTAATTTAGTATATTATTTTTTCTGAGTTTCATAATGTAATGACACCTAATGTGTCACTTATAAATTTGTATGTCTTAATAATATGACAAAACATAGTTTCATAAGTAAACTGATTGATTGATTGATTACAGGCTGGTTATGATTATGACGATATGACGTCTTCAAAAGATAACTTTTATTTTAACAGTTCAAAACAAAAGGATAACCTCTTGATTGGATTCAATAAAGTGTGATTCTGTTGAAACAAATACTTAACAGCATCTAGAACAGATTAGGTTATCAACATGAGTAGGTGCAGAGCAGTGGTGGTCCAGTGGTATTGGCTCTGACTTACCGAGTTGTAGGTCGTGGGTTCGAACAGAGGCAGGCGCTTACACAATCCATCAATCTTTTCTTTGGCCTTCCGCTTCCTTTAATTTCATCACTCTTCTAGTCACATACGTTTCCTCCCTCTTCATCCCCCCCTAGGACTAGTATCTTTCCCTCAGCTTCACTACCTAAAAAAGCTCACAAATCATCCCACCTACCCCACTTTTGATTCATCTAAACGAACTCCGTGCTATTACAACCACAAAGGTCGAAAATACTTCACATTTTAGTACCTATTTAACATTTTTTTGCCTTACACGAAACTCGTTGGCTTTTCCATTGTTTTTTGCTACTCGACTCTTTACCGACACTACTTTTGTTTCGCAATTTGCCGATACCGGAGTGCTATTTTTTTGTAGTGGGCTATATTTTTTTTTTTTGTTAAATTTTACCCCGTCACAGGCCGCAGTCATTCATTTGGTTCGCGCGGCTGTTCTATTAAACTTGAAGTATGAATACAGGTGGGTGTAGAAGTTAGTTTTATGTTTGTTTGGTTTTGTTTCGAAACCTGGCGATACTGGTGTTAGGTTGAAACAATTAGTTTGTACTGTTGTACAGTACAGCAGCAACAGTTCTGGTTTTCTGAAGCAGATTATATTCAATAACTATATTAGAAGTTATGACAGATTTTTTTATATTATTGGTAGATTAAACTTTACCTTTAAGTTTCCAGAAAACTAGGATTAGTCTCATTATTAACGTTCTTAAGTGCCACTTGAGGAATTTGATAATGAGAATGGTCCGATGCAAAGTGTTTCTGTGACAAGTAAACGTATTTTTCTTTATATCTTTTCTTTCAACACAGACATCGATGTAGCACATGATGATTAAAATCTTTTAAAACGGAAAAGGTAATCAAATAAAGTCTTCCTGTAAAAAATAGCGTTGCTCATTGCCATAACTAAACATACAAACAAAGCTTTGTTGGTATGTTTGATGTTTGAAATATCTATTTTAAACATATTTAAAGAGGATCTAATTACAATGACGGCATAATTATGCATGGAATTAGTGTTTATATTAATACAATCCAATTACCGGAACTATGAAATAAATACTAATGGTTCATAAAATAATTAATACTTTACCACCGGAATGTTATTAGTAAATTATTCAGAGTTATTTCATTAGTATTCATACATGAACACAATATTGGGGTAAATATTATGCCTATAGCTTTTAAATATTAATTATTACATTACAGATGTACTCGTATGTTGTATGTTATACTAGGTAAAATTATTATAGGTACAAAAGTAAACACAGTCTCTATTTTTTTGCGTATTGCATTCAATAAGTAGGCCACTTATTAATATTCAGACTTTACTTTATTATTTATAAACGTATTTTTATCATAATGTTTTATCATTAACCATAGTTAATTGGTAATTCACTTAGGGCCGGTTTTTTGATCCATAGTTAAACTCAACCAATCGTTAAAAATAGTAACTACTTAATTGTAAATTTTTTGCCAAATTTATTTTTTGGTCAATTTTTAGTTTATCTAATGATAGAATATCATTGCTAATGGTCAAATAATTAACTGTTAGTTAAAAAATAACCATTAGATAAAGTAACAATTGTACAAAACACCCATTTTGAAAACATTTAACCGTTAGTTAATATTTTCAACAAGTGGTTGAGTTTAACTACGGATAAATACTACTCGTATTTTAGATGAAAAGACAAAAACACAAGGTTTTAGAAAAAAAAACACTTAATTAAATTATTATCTAATCATCCTATTTGGGTTCGTACTAACTGAATACAAACCAGCACCGAATTGCAACTCCACTGAATTGCAAATAATTACAGACATTGTAATAATATATTATTTCTTTTCCCTGTTTATTTTTTTAACCTTGTTATGGCATTTCCTTCTTGGAGAGCGAAGTTTTCTTTTTTCTCTAACAATAAAACCTCCTTACAAACAGTTTCGCACATCCACGTCGAGTTGAATGTTTTTTAAATGTGAGTTTCAGTCGGCTATTCGGCCAGTGTGAATGGCAAAAATGCCAGTGCAATCGTTTCTAGTTCCTCTGTTGTCCGTGCCCACACGTGTCGCAGTAGGGTTGCCACAAAAAAAAAGTTTATGCTGATTTTTGAATATGACTTTTCGAATGGCAGCGGAGTTGTCAACCCTTTTTGCAGTGATTTGAAAGTTTTTGGTATAAATGATATTGGAGTTGATTTTGTTTGGGAAGGTTTGAAAGTAATTCCTTATTTAGATTTAAATAAATAAATAAATCGCATGGGCAGTCGTTAAGTGTTTGTGGCATCAATCTTGAAAATCCATGCTTTCCACATGGCTAATTGCATGTCGCCTATTCCCGTGTCGGAAAACCATCAACATTATTTATTTACGCGCCAGAAAACAAAACTAACAATGTTGTGTATCAAAAAGCATTACAATAAACACTGTTTTTGAAATAATATATTTTTTATTGTTTATTCCAGTTCGAATTGAATATTCATAGTTAAGACAGGACAACGTCTGTCGAGTCAGCTAGTTTAGATTAAAAAATATAGTACTTTACTTTTATAGACTGAATAAACACGAAGGTTGCAGGTACTTACTATCATCATAACACCTAATCACGTTGGGTAAGATAGAATAGTAAAAATACTCTTTATTACGAGTATGTACACCATTAATTTTAGAGATATAAATGTACAAATTTTACAAGGGGTAACACAATGGGCTGTCTTATCATTAAAACCGATCTTTGATAGACAATCTTTGGATGGGTTTAGAGAGAAAGGAGAGACAATACTGCAGGTACAGATTAATTTGAAATAAATAAATTTAATATATTTTCTTTGCTAGAACACAGGTGCAACAGAACGTGGGTTAATAAGAGAGTCAATATTTACAGTCGAGAAATATGAAGACGCACCAAACAATGTTATTTGGTGCGTCTAAAAGGTTCTTGTCCTATATTTAAGGGACTTTGCATGTGCAAGGTCCCTTAAATTGGGACAGGAACCTTTTTATAATCAGTTTACAATGAAATTATTACGGTGTCCCTATTTTGTATGTAATACAGATTAAAATTTATGATGAGGGACCGTTAAATATGGGTCGTAGCTTTGATTTTATTTGTTGCGTTAATAATTGTGGTTTAATGTGGCATAATGTCCTATATTAACCCAAAAATCTTTTATGCATAAATATCTTCGTTCTTCTGTTAACAAGAAACTAACATACATTCAAAATCAAAATATTTTATTTATCATAAATCTACATGGGCACTTATGAAACGTCAGAAGCTAGGTGCATGGTTCCAATTGGTCGTTTCCTATGGAGAAAAGCCGGCAAGAAAGTCCACTACGGTTACTGTTTAAAAAAGAAATGGCTTTTACAAAGTTTTAAATTTACAGCGTTGCAAGCGTTGGCCTGTCAACAAGTACCATTGTACACTACGTACATACATGAATTCACGCTTTTTTCCCGTGGGGGTAGGACTACAAGACTACAGAACGCCACCTGCAACGATACTTATTTATATACTCCTTTAGTTTCGTTGACGTTCTGAACATTCACGGACGCAGTATGCAATTTTTCATTTACTACAGAGGGGCAATTCTCGTAATTTTAAGAACGTTCACAGTCTGATCTCAGTCTCAACCTGTCTAAAATACGTCTAATTTTTGTCATTTTTTGTCGCCGAGATGAGACTGTGGCTAGATTTTGAAAGTTTTAAATTACGAGAATCGGCCCTCAGGTTAAAATTAAAAAAATATATATATTCCTCCAGGAAGGGACAATGACTCTTATTATTAATGGAGTCCACAAAAAGTAAGAAATACTGTATCTTTGCAACAGTACTTTTTCTGGAAGAGACGATGCTCTAAGTAAAAGGCAAAATAGTATCTACCGAAGTGCAAATCTACGACGTTCCTTTCAACCTGTTCGTTTATTATTTTTATGCAGACAGCCTTTGTTATTTTAAAAACCTTCTTAGTACCTCGACTTTCATTAAAACCTTTGTCATTTTCTTAGCGAACTTTTCTTTTATTACAGGTCAAATAAGCTGACCGGTCACCACGTGAAAGACAATGATTACCCCCAAGTACCCGTGGACAGCTGGAAAATCAAGGTAATTTTTTAATTATTATTAATGAATTAGATCGACCGATCGACCCGTGCGGCTATGTAATAACAGCCGCACGGGTCGATCGATCATGTTAGGGTACACTTACCGCGGTGACCATCTTAACATACCAAGACCCCTCCGTGCCTCGGAAAGCACGTTAAGCTGTTGGTCTCGGCTGTCATTCGTTGATCTCTGACATTCGTTACAGGTAGTCAGAAGCCCGAAAGTCTGGTAACCAGTCTTACCAAGGGGTATCGTATTACCCAGTAACCGGGTTGTCAGATAGGCAGTCGCTCTATGTAAAATACTGGTATTCAGCTGCAACCGGTTAGACTGGAAGCTGAACCCAACATAGTTGGAAAAAGGCGAGGCAGATGAGATATTAATGAATTAGAAGAAACTTTTAATATAACTGTTATTGCAAGTGGCTTAACAACTATGTTGCATGGTAGTAGAAATGAGGATTTTCGTATGAGCTCTTTCTCACATAAAGTTCTAATATATTATTAGTATCATGTCTTTGTAACACTATCTTCTTCGTAGCACTCTTGTCAGAGTGGTCGTGGGCCTCATGTAGTTTCTTGTCTAGGAGCTGATGTGATTTGCCTCACGATTTTTCGATTAAAAAAAAAAAAGTTTTTCTTTCTTTTTCCGCTTTCTGGTATTTTTCATACAAGGGATCCTCCCACAAGTGGGGGTCCTCCCACTAGGTGGATGGACGACCTTGTTAAAGCCGCAGGAACCCGTTGGATGCGAGAAGCACGGAACCGATCGAAGGGGAAGTGGTCTATGTACAGCAGTGGACGTCTTTCGGCGGAAATGATGATGATGATGATACAAGAGATTGCCCACTGCGGATTTAATTTGGTCACTCCCTCTCATGTGTGAGCATCCGCGTGGCCCACTCTAACCAGCATGACAAGGCGCTCTATAGTCTCCCCCTATAGAGGGTTTAACACCTACAAGTATGAACTCTGATTGCTGACTAACATTAATCCACAGACTTGTGTAAACCTGTAATTTTCATTAAAAATAATTGTACTAATATTAGGGGTTAAAGTATGAAATTGCCGATTTGTACTGAAAAATTGAAATTCGTTTTTTTATTTATTTAACATATTTATTTAATCAAAATAATTACCATTATTATCTATACATTGCTGCCATCTAATAGGAAGGTCATTTATGCCTTTGCGATAGAACTCTCGTGATCTAGATTCGACAAACTGTGTGAAAGCATTTTGTACTGTCTCCTGAGAAGAAAACTTTTTATCACGTAGAAAATTGTCCAAATCACGAAAAAAATGGTAGTCCGTTGGAGCAAGGTCTGGCGAATACGGAGGGTGACGAATGGTTTCTAATTGCAGTTCCTGTAGAGTTAAAACGGTTTCTCGTGCTGTATGAGGTCTCGCGTTATCATGGAGCAATAATGGTGAAGATCGATTCATGAGTCGGGGCTGTTTCACTGTTAGTTTTGCTATCATTGTTCGGAGTTCGGCACAGTAGACATCTGTAGTTATTGCTTGACCAGATCGGAGAAAGCTATAGTGAATAACACTGTAGCGGTATCTACAACGCCACATGCGAACAACGCGTCATACTGACGTCACGGAAATCCTGCATCTCGCAAGCAGAGTTTACCGCGCAATTAGCATAGATACAATTTCCCAACATCAATCGTTGGGCAATTGCCCGCCAGACACAACACCCGTCTGGTCGGAGGATCCTCCCTTTTCTATAGAGTATGAGTGAACTTTACACCCTGTTCCTCATACCTCTATACTGGTGACCCCGACGTGATCATCAGCGCAGCCTTCGTGCAAACACTTCAGCGTGACGTCATCATCATCACTCCCGCAAGCTTTAACGGCGAGTCACCCAGCCAGCCAGCATTCACGGCTTCAACGGGTATCCTGACCATCAGCATGCAGCGTCCGCGCATACCTGGTCATCACCCTCAGCCTCATCAGCAACCTCGGCACAGCACACTGTACTTTCGGCCGGTCAACAAGCAGAGCACCCTCTCCTGGTCGACGCAGCAGCCAGCCTCAACCCGGCGCTGTACATCCGACGCACTGGAATACATATAACGCAGCGCCACCCCGACTCACTGGGGACAACTCCGCAGACAGTTCCGACTCACCGTGAACTATGCGGCAACCGGTTCCGACTCACTGGAACCTCAGCTGGCCTGGCAAGCATCGCAAGATACAAGACTCAGTCCACTATCGACCTCCGGTCTCCGGAGGGGAGTGATGTAGCGGTATCTACAACGCCACATGCGAACAACGCGTCATACTGACGTCACGGAAATCCTGCATCTCGCAAGCAGAGTTTACCGCGCAATTAGCATAGATACAATTTCCCAACATCAATCGTTAGGCAATTGCCCGCCAGACACAACACCCGTCTGGTCGGAGGATCCTCCCTTTTTTATAGAGTATGAGTGAACTTTACACCCTGTTCCTCATACCTCTATAACACCATGCTGAGACCACCAAACAGTTACCATTACCTTTTTATTGGTAAGCTTTGCTTAAGGACACTGTTGCGGCGTTTGACCTGGGGTCAGCCATTGCATTTTTCGCTTACGATTATCGTAAAGAATCCACTTTTCATCACATGTCACAATTCGATCCAATATTCCTTCATTTCTGTATTGATTCAACAAGGCAACACAAGTTTCAACACGCGTTTCTTTCTGCAGATCAGTCAAATCATGAGTATGGTCATTTTTTTATTTTATTGATTTGACGCTAATTCCTGGGTAGTTTGGCTCGGATCGGCTTCCACCATCTCTTTCAATTCATTGTTATTCACCTGTGTGGCCGGTCTTCCACGTGGTTCGTTCTTCAAATCAAAGTTTCCATCACGAAAGCGTTTAAACCAAAATCGCACGGTGCGTTCATTAGCAGTCCCCTCTCCAAACGCAACATTGATATTGCGAGCTGTGTCTGCCGCGTTAGTTCCGCGTCGGAACTCGTATTCAAAAATAACTCGAATTTTCGAAGTATCCATCTTTCTTGTCTAAGCTGAATAAAAAAACAACTGAAAATTGATAATCAAATGTGGCACATTTTTTAAAAGAAGAACTTCATAGGTACCATGTGAAAAAAGTTTCACTCAAAAATCTCAAACCATGAAGGTTCTATGTCAATTCGAAGTACCTATTACAATAAAACGGCAATTTCATACTTTAACCCCTATTATTATAAACGCGAAAATATGGATGGATGTATGTTTGTTACTCTTTCACGCAAACACTTCTGAACGGATTTGGGTGAAATTTGGCATACAAATAGTTTATAACTAGGATTAACACATGGGATACTTTTTTCATCCCGATATTCCCACGGGATCGAAACTTATGCGGGTGAAACCGCGGCGCGCAGCAAGTTCACTCATAATAATTAAACTGCCTCGTTGGTCTACTAGTCTTAAGCGCTACTCTGAGAATGAAATGCTGGGTTCGATTCCCGGGTCGTACAAAGTGTTATTGGATTTTTCCTTCTGAGATTTGTCAGTTGCATCCTGGAGTTTGGATTTGTACCTGGTTGGTGGCAATAGCCTCACCTCAGGGACATGGGACTTAAACATAACTGGCGAAATGTGGGTGTACTATAAATACAAAATTATTTATTTTTGGACAACTATATCCAAAGGTTAGTATACAAAAACTTAGAAACTATTTGTTAGTTTTATAGTTTGTACTGGGTATCAAAATATAGACAAATAGAGTTTAGTGGCGACATCTATCTTGTAGTACGTAGAGTGTGTATTGTCTATTAAATAAAATGGCAGTCTGTGTTAGTACTTAAATACAATTACAACAAACAAAGGACAACACTCATCATACACATCATAAGTCTATACACAAATGCCTCTGTGCTGAGACACCCCGCCCAGTTAAGATAACCAACACGTATCCCCCTGTTGGTTATCTTAACTGGGCGCTCCCTAAAAGATCACGAAATGCCTCAACACAGGTGCACGAACATCTTCAGCTATAGTTTTCAGGATGCTGTTGTGACTCCCCCGCACATTCCTCATAAGCAGAGGTTGGAATTAGGTAGAGTTATTTATGTACTTATACTGATTTCATACAGCGAAAGAATAAATTGGATTTGCCTTAAATCCTGAGATTAATTTTAAAGAGCAAAAAAATCTCGTAATTGATTAAATAAAAAAAATATTTACTTTTACACAATTTAAACCATTGCACGCGCGACGCTGCCAAATTTACATCAACGATATCGGATGTCCGAAATTGCAAAATTCCAATGCGCACACGCGCGATGTTGTCACATTTGTAGTTCGCACAACATAGCTTGCAAGAACAAAAGAAAACAATAGCGGAAATGCGGAGTACTCTCCGCATAACAAAATGTACTAGATTTTGCCTCTTCGCCACACGGGATTGTCTATTAGTAATCCCGGGAAGATCCATATTAATATCGAAATTTCGATGCAAGTACATAATAACTCTACCTAATTCCGATCTCTGCTCATAAGTGACACGACTATTTTCCGAATGACGGCATGAAAGCCTTCAGATACACCTCTGCCTACACCTTTGGGGAATACAGGTATGATGTTATGTTATAGTTAAAATGCAATTCAAAAACTGGTTGTTTCCAATACAATGGAAATTATTATTTTTGAACATTACATTTCCGCTGTCTCTGGAAACCCACCTTTACCCCTGTTAATCCACCACAAAAGTAGCTACAAAGTAATCCGATTTGTAACCGTACTGCACCGCTCCCGTGATTGGAACTACACCCTTTTAAACTGCTCTCTACTTCTACTTTTTCTTTTACGACTCTAGTCGGCTTAAAATTCAGTGGTTTCTTTACGAAAGATATCGTTTGAAGGGTCCTATGTGCGCTCTTTAGCGGCATAATAAAATAACCGTAAGGCACTATTTCAGATGGATATAATCCTTCCTACTAATATTATACGCGCGAAAGTTTGTATGGATGGATGCTTGTTTGTTACTCTTTCATGCAAAAAATAACGAAACTTATGCGGGTGAAACCGCGGGGCGCAGCTAGTTTTTATATAAATACCAGCTGCGCTCCGCGGTTTCACCCGCATAAGTTTCAACCCAGTGGGAAAATCGGGATAAAAAGTATCCTGTGTGTCCTGGTTATAAATTATCTGTGTGCCAAATTTCATCCAAATCCGTGTAGTAGAGTAACAAATATCCATCCATCCATCCATCCATACAAACTTTCACGTTTATAATATTAATAGGAAGTAGGATTTTGAGATTCTCGTGGTTTAAGGGAAAAAAACAATTGCCATTTATTCTTTGATTGAAAATGTGATAAAAACAGCCAGTATTTGGAATAATAAATAAATCCAGCAAATAAAAACAATTGACAATCAACAATCTGTCGTCCAACAGAGCTGTTTTTTTACTTTTAATATTTCACTATAGCAGTAATTAAGGATGCTTAATTAAATCTGGAGACTTTAAAGGGCATTGAAGGACTAGCAGCACCTCAATTGGGTAACAATTTTTTTTTTACAATCTGAAGGATTTTGAAGGAAATTCCTAATCCATTGCTTCATACTTAATTTGTTTGACAAAATCGTCTGCTCGACAACGTAAACAACGCAATGCATGTCTAATTTTCAAAATTTAAGACATTGCAATTTGTATTGTGTTACGCAATCAACCATACCACTACTACTGCAATTAAATTTATTGTGCATGCTGAATTTTACTAAAGTGAAGGAGTACACCTACTTAATATCCGATGTTGTCCTTTATTTATTTTGCGTCCAACGGCATCGCGGAAGACCCAGATGTAGATGGCGAGACGAACTTGACGCCTGTATGAGGGATTTTCCATATTGGCTCTGGATCGAGTTGGTTGGAAAAAAAGGAACGCCTTTGCCCTGCAGTGGAACAAAACAAGCTGAATATTATTATTTTATATAATATATTCGACGGAGAAGGTACGTCTGTCTCGTTATCATCAGCCATATTTTAATTACTGTGGGCGTACTATGGGTAATGTTGGTAATTTCGCAATAGAAAAACCGTTTGCAGTTCAAATCTAATTATAATTTTACAAACAAATTAATCACACTAGCGAATCACACGTAGGTACACAACTCAACGATTCGGAACGCGAGACTGTTTCTGCTGAGCACATGTTGTCCGTGCGATGTCCAAGGGTCTAAGAGCAGCTTCACACCGCTCGCGCTCTCGTCGACTCCCACGAACTCAGGCTAGACTCTGTCAAGCACCACCTGGTGTTAGCGTCCCAAATCATCAAACCAATGACTGACATACTTCCGACATAAATATGTGTTGTGTACATCATTAATTGGAGATACATTAATTAATTACTCCGCAGTGTTCCATACAAATTAACTTGAATAGTCTCATTCTATCACTATTCCGTTGTTCCAAGACAGAAACCGAACTCTTTCTTTTTACGTCGTTACTTTAATCGTAGCAATGTTTTCCACGAAAATTAACCATGGAAATAATAGGTTTACACGTTAGCAGTTCCTGGTATCATTAAATTCAACATGTTTTTTTTTTCTTTGGCAATTAACTAAAAGATCGTCAGTAATCGATAATCGATGGTCGGTGGGTGTCCGTCACTACTAGGGCAGTCTGTGTTTATAGTGGAATACTTTTGAAGTTTTACGTAGCGAATATTTGTATGTTTTAATATTGCTGTGTTCGTGTAATAGTTAGTTTGAGTAGTTTGCGAGGTTAGCTGTATTTTTGGATAAACGATCAACCGAAATTAAATAGTTGCTCAACATAAAAAGGTTGTACTTATTAACAACTATAAACTAATATTAAATAAATAATACTTCGTCAAGGTAGACCACGGTGAAGGTGGTGTGACGATCTGATAAGGTTTGCAAGGCCAACATGGCCAGATATTGCACATGACATGGTTTGGAAGGAAAAAGGGGAGACCTTTGCCCAGAAGTGGGCCACAATATAGGCTAAACAAAAAAATAATTTTGAAACTCTTACGAATGACGTATGCCAAAATGGCGATGGCTCTTCCGCTTCTGTAGCGTATCAGGGATGTTTTTGGGGAAAAACTCAGTGAGAACGTTAAGCGAAAACGATGTAAAAGCGCGGGCAGGCGATGCGATGCGATGCGACGAAAATTTGACGCGGACAAAAGCTAGTTTAATATAAAATAAAATATATTCCGCGATACCTATTATGAGTGTGATTGTCCCTAGACAATGGCTCATCATATACGCACAATTAAAATTAATATCGGCAGTGTATAATAACGTATGTGCGTCTGTATACCTAGCTTTTTAATAACACCTAAGGAGGTACAATTCCATTTCCTGGCTGTAGTAATAATTCAGCCATGGAAGCAGGGGTAACATTGTATAAATTCAATTGCTTAGTATTGTATAATTGCATAGCACACGCGTGAGCACTATGTACTTTCTATAAAGCTACCATTTACTGGGTACGTCTTTCATTGACTTGAATGTGCCCTCGCGGCTGAGAGTATATCATGCTCACTCTAATGTCTCGCTGGTGAAGGCGTCTGTGTTGGATCATTAAGTTCCCTTCAAAATGGTTGAGCTGAATGGTGCTGATCCATACGTTATGTTCGTGAACGAGCGCCGTCAGTAGGGACTGGTCACCTCTTAGCTGCCACGGCTTATTTTAATTTCTGAATTGTTTTTATGTTTTCTATAACGGACGCTTTTACCGTGCACGTCTTTCTACATCGTTCTCACATGGTTAATTTCAACACGAATGATGAAATCAAATATTTTGTAACAATTTTATTATCTAAAAGAGTGTCTGTGGATTTTTTTGCCCGTTCTTCTCCATAGGTACCTACGCTTTGGAATGGGCAACCAGCTTCATCTTTCTGACTGACCGACCCTTTGACAATTCGAAAGTGCCTGTAATTGGTTTAGTTGAATAAAATTATTTGAGTTTGAGTTTTTGAGTTTGTAATCTGGAAGTCTTAAAACAGACTCCAGACCCAGGGTGGCTGAAGCCAGGAAAACCTGTTCAGGTGGAGATTCATAGACTACTTCACCTTGGAGTGTAAATGTGGTGCTGTTCCACAAACGATGGGACACTTAATATCGTGCCCTGCTTGTCTTGTCAGCTGCACGTTACAGGAACAGGTGGACGCTGGTGATGGCGACAAACAAGTGGCCGAATTCTGGGCAGAGTCCATTTATTTAAGAAAAAGAAAATAATTGCCCCAGTAACAAATAAAACCATAACAAAACCAAAATAGACCATTTTCAACATTTTCCATGACAAATACCGTCTACAAACAAATGCAAGACGATTATTAAGGCACGTCTCGATATAATTATAAGGTAGTATGACAGTGTCAAGAATATTCGCGTTATTAATATTCCAGTCATCGGCGTCCCCAGTCGGGCCTGCGACTCGAATGTCAGCAATTAGACAGCGCGGGACCGACAGCAGCGAAGATATAATTAGTAAATTAATTACTGTTGTTTAATTGAAAAAAGGTTTTATGAATGTGGCTTGGTAACGAAATGGTATGTGTAATACTTAAAGGGGAAGCACTTGGTGGATAGTATGCCAGTATGAGTGTAAATGTGGTGCTGTTCTACAAACGACGGGACACTGAATATCGTGTCGTGCGTGTCCTGTAAGATGCACGTTACGGAAACTGATGGACGGGTGCTGGCGCCAAAAAAGTAGTCGAATTCTGGGCCGAGTCCATTTAGATTGCTATTGACACGCTAAGAAGTAGAAAGGGAAGCGCCAGGGTAGTATAAGAAATTAAAATTTTCTTACGTTTTCTGCAATTTCCTGGTTAGTGTCAGGTTGTATGATGAACAAAATATGATTTATGACCGTAACAAGTATGTATTTACAGAATTATAATCGTTCAACTCATCAATACAAATAGTCATGAATTTGATTGATATTTCATGAAATAATCATTCAATAGGCTTATTATGAGCTTAAAGGTTCATATTGATGATTTTCATTATTATAATTCTGTAAATACATACTTGTTACGCTCGCGAATCATATTTTGGTCAACATATATCTGACACTGACTGTAAATTGCAAAAAACGTAAGACATTTATAATTTCTCGGGCTTCCCCTTTAATGCGTCCGTTTGTATTTTGGGACCTAGTAAAATGTAATGTACATATACAATGCATTTATACTTACGATAGTATATTTCATACAGAAGCTGTTGGTAAACCTGCTGGGGAGTTTGTTGCGCCACTTCTTCTTCCCAGCGATAGCACTAGGAAGTGGTGCAGGGCGGGCGTTTTTGGGGGAATGTCTTTTGTAATTTGACGTTCGAAAAGTGCTGATTCTGAGCCTAATTTGAATAAATGACTTTTGATTTTGATTTTGTAGGTAAGTGATTAGAATTAAAAAAAAGTTAAATCACAAAATAAATGTACGAGTAAATAATCGACAAACTTGAAAAATATTGTTAACATGCAACATTATATCAAAACGATTTTTGTCAACTTTTAAAATTCAGATTAGAATAATACGGATGTATTTATTCTTGCGAGAAAAATCATGCAGTTAGTGTGCACAATGACGACAAATAATACTCATTGAATAATAAACATTACTTATCATGACGACTGTAATCTCCAAAGGGTTAGGCAGAAGTGTAGTACCTACACCCACATTTCGACAATTTTATTTGAATGCCATGTAATGGCAAGCTATAGCCATCAACCGAGCACACATCACCACTGCTCTCAAAACGGTGAACGAAAACATCGTGAGAAAACCGGCACGTCCTAGAACCAAAAATTCGCAGACATCTACTAACCCGCAATGGGTCCGCGTGTTGGATTATGGCCCTATCCCTCTCACCGAGAGGAGGCCTGTGTCCCAGCAGTGGGAACATAATATGCTGATTATGATGAGCAAAAATCCAGGCACCATCCTTTGAAAAATAAATCCGTTGAATTTCTTCGCCGGAAAATAGCTTTCCATTTTACACGTAATATTTTAAGTATTTCCAAGAAACACTTCTGCTGACGCTACACTTACAATAATTACACGTCTAGTCTGTGCCTAACGAGTGCCGTCACTCGTGGCGTGGCGTATACCTAATGTGTTTATTCTATGTAGGAGTGGGTACATAATGTGAATGAAAACTGTTTTGATAGTGTTCCTTGTTGTTTAGTGGGTAAGCATGGAGGGTGATTTGGTGTTGTTTGAAGGAAGCCTTTGGTATTGGTACCTTTTGCAAATACAAGGGCCGTAATTCTGTATGACACAATCAACGAAACCGCGCGAAATCAACGAGATTAGCTAAGGAATTGACGTGGTTTCGGTAAGGAATCGTTAAGTGGTCATAGTGAATTAGGGCCCTGGTTTGATGTCATTGGGGTCCTTTAGTACCTAATCCTCAATTATTTTCATATGGAGAATGATTAAGCCTTAATGGAGGTTCTTCTGTCCATCCTTTAACATAATTCTTGAATTTTCTTTGGTACATAGAGGAGATCTTTTAGCACCCCAAAAATTAGACCGCAAGCACGCCCCATGAAACTTATACAATTCCGTGGAATTTTGGGTGTTCCTACTATAAGTGCAATATACTCAGCTTACCGTTTCAGGAAATAAAGGCATGATGTTTTTATATTATCAGTAGGTACCTACTTCTAATCATACTTAGAACAGAATAAATCCCTACAAAAATTCAACCTCAATCGTTAGACAGTTAGAAAAAAAAACATTAAAACGTTAAGTACCCAGCTGTTATAATCGCGGGAAGGTTGCGGAAGTTTTCTCATTTACGACCAGCGACCAGCACTGCCTGGTGGCCGGTTGCAAAAACTTGTGCAATCATGTTGCGACCGACTTGCGGGAGAGGTTAGCACACATTCTTTATGGATCGAGGTGTTGGAGAGAAATGCTTTGTAACATTGCTCTGCAAAATGGTAAAAATGTGAATAAATAATGAGCACTCCTTTCTTTGCTATATTAAATTAGCATGGTAGTCATTCTCACATTAAACCTTTTCAACTGGCTGATAGACTTTTTAACTTGTCAAAGGGCCTACAAATACTCTCATTCAGAGATAAAGATAAAATCATTTATTTGTTCAAAACGGACAACTGTACGTCGCTTGCTCCCGCGTCACCAGTCCTGACTCTCTTCATATATTAGCTGCTAAGACCAAAACTACAAACGTAGTATACAGGAAAGTTTTATAAACATATGGCTGTTATTTTAGTAGTTGTGTCTTACGACTTCCATGCGAGCGAAGTCGCGGGCGGACGCTAGATCAAATATAAAGATAAAATCATTGATTTGTCTAAAACCTGACTATAAATACACATGTCATGCAATATGTTACATTAAATTAAGTCACAGTTATTTTTCACCTCAACGTTGACACCGTTACGTACAGATATAAATAGGTAAACATCAAATAATTATAAAATCCATTATACAGAGCACTTTACATTACAAATTAGCACTTAACAATTAAAATATACTACAGCATGGTGTCATCAACTAAATTAAAAACCAAAACCAACCAATCCAACCAAACCAACTAACCAACTAAATGTATAAAAGGCGCTTTGAAAATTGAATAATGATAGGAATCATTGTGTACCTGTGTGTGGTTTTTTTATAGTACCAGGAGCGGTACTAGAACTTTTCATTAAGAATGTGTATACTTATATTCTGTAATTTATATGGTGTACATGATAAAGAGTATTCTATTCTATTCTATGTGCTGAGAACAACAACCAAACTACATAAAAACTATATTTACTTTTTTAGAAGAACTGCAGAATATAATGTTTATATATCTTACATGATGGATGGCATAGATGGAGGCATTCAGACCTTTTCTCATCTGTCATAATGATCATTCTCTTGCCCTTAGGTATCCCAATTTATTTGGGGTCGGCGCAATGTGTATTTTATTCCATTCATCTCTATTAGTCGTCATCTCAATAGTCACCTCCTTTCTTACCATATCACCACTCACACGGTCTCTTTGGTCCTGTCTACTAACTGTAAAAAATATAATGCAAAATATGATGGTATATAAATAGCTATCTAAAATCTCTAACATCCACAAACAAATATAACACAACCGTGACATAATACAATAGTTACGGACAGTCATCAAAACTGCGGGTGTACATAACTTTTCTCATTTGAAACCGCTGCAAGATGAGATAACTTCAGAGCCACTGTTATATAACGCGGTTTTATTTCTAATGAGGTCAAATACGCCACTCTTAAAGATGGTGGGTGTAGTGTTCGTTTAGTAGTATTTTAATCACTGCTAATCGTATTAGATGGACGAGAGTTGCCAAAAATCGTGTTGAATGGCGTGCAATATGAGAGGTCTATGTCCAGCAGTGGACTGCTATAGGCTGATGATAATGAATAATTTTGAAAAAATAATTTTGAATTTTTGTCAGTTCTTCCATACAAAAACTGTCACGCGTTAATTTTATTCCACGAATAAAAATTATCTGTCGTTTGAAAAATCAGCCCTTAATAGATAAATAACTATAGACACACAATCTTTATGGAAGGATTTCAGATCGGCCCGCCATCTCCGTCTGGCCTGCCGCGATGTTGTTTGCCATTAAGCTGGACCCACTGATCTATCGCGGGGCCCATGGATTGCCCTAAAAATTGGTCGTTGACAGCTCTGGACAGGGAGAGGTAGAAGGAGAGTAGGGAGAACTTTGCCTAGTAGTGAAACATCAATACGGCTAGATAAAAAAAATATAAAGAGAAAATATTTTAATTTTTGCATGTTAGTTACGCTTTCACGCTAAAACGGTTAAACGGATTTGGATTAAATATGGCACATGAGTGACTATAACCTAGATTAGAACATGAATTTTATACCGATATTCCTATGGGATCGAGACTTATGCAGGTTAAACCACGGGGCGCAGCTAGTAAACAATAAAATATCCTAACTAGTCCTAGGTCATATTCTAAAGTGTATAACTTTTTTTCGAAAATATACTTGCGACTTTGCTTGAGGATCTAGGATATGACATTAGTTTAATATGTAGTTTGTGTCAAAACTAATTAAGACTCTAACTTTACGAAACGGATGAGGCTTTCACTCCCTTCTGCTCCACCCAGGGCGGGAGGGGCCATTTGATGATTTTCCATCCTCAAAAAAAAAAAAGGGGCTGTAAGCACTACAGACAAGCAATATGCCTGATTGTTGGTCGATATGCTTGTTTGTCCTCGTTTAGATTATTGTTCAGGATATAATAATGATAATATTCATCTGTGAAAATTTTATTATCATTGGTCAGGCAGGGGACATAGTCCTTCCATAGTTCAAGGTAACCGATCCACTATAGCCACCCAAACCCATAGCCTAATACACGTTGTGTTCATGCACTGCAATAATCCTGCATCAACCGGCGATTGTCCTTGGTTGTACTTGAATAGTGCATACAGTTATAATCGTAAGTTGGTGCCTCCTCATCATTTAAAATTGTCTTAGGAGCCTCTGCGATTTGACTTCGGCCCCCGGTTCTAAAGTTCCAGGCCCCCAGGGTCCCGAGATATGTAAAAATATAAAAATAAATTGTAATAATAATAACTTTATTTCAAAGAACATCCATATTTGTGTTAGTTTGCACTTAAAAAATATGTTAGTAAACCAAAAGGAGACACAACAAGCGAAATGCAATAAACACGTGGAATAAGTATAAGACAGGACTATATCCACCGGTGGACTGCAATAAGCTGAGTTGATTGATTGAAGTGAAATGTTTGCCATTTCAGTCTAGGAATCCACCATTACGAAGCAGTTTAATTTAACCCATTTCAAAAGAACCAACAATATCAGTCGCAATATAACCCACTCACAGCAACACAGCTCACCCACTCAGTAAAGTGGCAACAATTAAAAACTTGCCCATCACCGTGCGGTGGCGACTCACAACTTTGCCCGTGTAATCTCCATTTGTGGTGGTCATGTTGTTTTAAACAAACTTCATGATTTAACCCCCATGTTTTACGGATTTGACCACGTTTTGTTCGTAGGTGAGAAATAGAAGCATTCGTACTGAAATATGTTACTTTGAATTAAAAACACCAATAGAAATTGCAAGAGAAGTAGGTACTGAGAATGAGAATGTAATGAGATCAAAAAAGTTGAACGAAAACGACGCGAAGCCATCTGCTACGGTTTCGTAGCCAGCTGCTACGGCGTAGCAAATAGCAGTATTGTTTCAGACTCAGTATCATAATAAGTGTAATCCCTTCTCTTTGTCCATGTAATAACAATTAAACCGCACACATCAATTAATTTACAGGTATCTAATCAATTACATTAATTACTAGTATTATAACACTCGCATTATCGAACAACATATTTAACCGAAATACGCTAACCATTTAATCCGATAACCCAAATTCCCTCAAACCAACAGGGAGCGAAATAGTAACGAAATTCGAAATTCAAACGCACGCCCGCCATATTGTTAATACGGTTCTAATTTCAAAATTTCAAATTCGACTAACATCGGATATTCCCGGGCGACCGTTGAATAGTTCGGCTACATAGATGATTAATACGTAGATATTAATCAAAGCATTATTCTGGGCAAGGGATTATATTACCGAGGCCATTTTGACCACTTGGTTTCGGTCGAGTGGTTGGCATGGTGTTTAGTAAATGCCACGGTTAAAAAAGAGATAATTGTGAATGTTCGACCATTGCTATGCAAAAGATAAAAGCAAAAATTGAATTCAATTTTTAGTATTTTTTATTAGCCGTTCATGTCCCACTGCTGGGCAAAAGCCTCTCTACTCTCTTTCCACCTCTCTCTGTCCAGAGCTGCCAATGACCAATCTTTATGAAAGGAGTCTATCTCATCTCGCCACCTCCGCCTGGGCCTGCCGCGATGTCGTTTGCCATTAAGCGGGACCCCATTCTAATAATAGTTTAATTTATTTTCATGGCGTCGAAATCAACGAGAATTTGTGTTCATATAGCCTGCGCACTAACAAGAATTCTGAATATAATCGCTACAGATAGCTTTTCAATTTACTAGTATTTGATTGGATTTAGTTCTGAAATGAAAAGAGATCCGAGAATCGGTTTTCATTAATTTCTACAGTGAACTCAGAAAATTGGGTAGAAGTCTCAGATTATTATGATTGTTATAGACAACTAAATTTAGAAAACACTTTGGTTCGTAACAATTAATACTAAATGAATTAAGTATACTTAAGGACCTTTCTTGGTCTCATTAGGTAAACCATTTTTTGACAGATGGAACTAGTGATTGCAGCAACACATAATACATTGATTGGTACACGTACGGTATTATAATATATGTGAGAAGCCATAAATAACATAATTCAATAAGATAAGGCAGTTCATATTTTTATTTTATTACGCATTTTAAACTTAACTTTTACGTAATCTGGAATATGTACGTTCTAAGACAGCTGTCATAAAATGGTTAACCCAATGGTGCATTTTGAATGAAGTTTCAGCTCTAAAGTTCTAAGAAATCGGTCAAGTGCGAGTCGTACTCGCGCACCGAGGGCTCCGTACAAATTTGTAGGTATGTAAATAGTTTGAAAAAAAATTTTTTTTTCGTGTTACTACAAATTTACGGTTTCCGGATTTTTTCCTTTACTATATAACATTCCTTCTTGCCAAATTTCCTGGTCAATGGGAAGTACCCTATAGGTTTTGATTTTGGAACATAAACGCCCGTATCTTTTGATTGTGTTGACTTAGAAGTTTGATTTTATCACTACTTCAAGGAATTGCAACCTTCAGTATTTGTTATTAATTTTAATTTGATAACTCTACGTGTTCCTTTGAAAAAGGGTCTTGACTGACGGACAGACAGACGGACAACGAAGTGATCTTATAAGGGTTCCGTCGTCAGTGGCAGTGTAGAGGTCTCGTTGGCTGCATGTTTTGGGACACAGAGGGCAGTAGGAGCCACCATGGGATCTGGAGGCGATAGTCCTCGCGCGCCTGTATGACTGGCGCGCCGAGGCACTACGTCGGGGGGAAACTCTGCACCCGCGGCAAATCGCTGCGGAGCGGACGGACCTCCGGCGCGGTCTCATGGTGGAATGGAAGGCGCGACTATCGCAACCCAGCGCAGGGCACGCCACGATAGCGGCGGTAAGACCCCTCTTTGAGGAGTGGCTAGAGAGGCGTCACGGCGCTCTCACCTACCGCCTGACGCAGGTCCTCTCCGGACACGGATGTTTCGGGAGGTTCCTGCACATAATCAGGCGGGAGGAGACGCCCGGGTGTCACCACTGCGAGGATCGCCCAGAGGACACGGTGGAGCATACGGTGGAGGTCTGCCCCGCTTGGGCAGAGCACCGCCGTGTCCTCGTAGAGGCGATCGGCAGCGGCGGCGACCTCTCGCGCCCAGCCCTGGTGCAAGCCATGGTCCGGGGCGAGAGGGAGTGGGAGGCGGTCACCTCCTTCTGCGAAGCAGTCATGCTAGCGAAGGAGGTGGCGGGATGGGCGAGGGAGAGATCCTCACGCCTCAGCCGCCGAGGGAGACGCTCCGGACGTCGGGAGCCGCGTGACGACTCCCTGCCACCGTAGGCGCGGGCCTGCGGGCAGAGAGCAATGGGTAGCTCTCCGTCCGATCAGGACCAGGCCCGTGCCGGACGGCGCGTAAGTGTTCCACGTGCGCCTCAAAGAGATGTCAGCATAGATGACGGGGCCCGACAGGGCCGAAGCCTGCCGGGGTAGCGGGATCGTCCGAAAGGGTCACCGCTGCCCTGGTACATAAAGGGCTAAGGAAGGAACACGGGTGGGTTTTAGTCAGTAAGAGTCTGACACTTCCTTCTGCTCCACCCAGAGCGGGAGGAGTCATTTGATAATTTCCCATCCACAAAAAAAAAAAAAAAAAGGGCAGTAGGAGGTGGAGCATGTTTTGCGACGTAACTCCACAATCACACCTTACCGCCGTTCCGTCAAGGTAGCCCCACTATACCAGGTTGGACTTACATCCGTGGAAGTGGCAAGGTTTTGGGCCAACAAGATATAAAATTCAATCGTGCCAGCGGCACGAAGAAGAAGAAGAAGGGTTCCGTTTTTCCTTCTGAGGTAACTATCCCAAATAAAAGTACATAAAAAAAAAAACAAATAAAAGTACAACTCCTACCCTGGAAGGAGCTGCTGTATTTTAGCCGCTCCTTCAATAGAAAACATGCAAACACCAATTGGCAAATAACAATAAAGGCAGAAGACAGTGTTGCTAGGGAAATTTTTCGATTTTGTCAACGGTCCACATGGTCTTGACGGGGCTCCTAATATTTTGACTGAACGTTATTAAGATAGAGGCCACAAGTTAAGGTAAGGGTATAAACGTCCCGTATTTGGGCCAGCCCTGCTCTGCGAGCGGGGAATACAAATAGGACGGGGCTGGGACGGACTTGGGAATGACTGCCTGTATTTACTTAAGTCAGTGTAACTTACCCACATACATGTCATTCAACATTTTGTGCTTGAAAATGTTTGCTTTTAAGTAAGTTGCAAATAGTTATATTGACAAGTTAAGTGAACTGAACTCGTCAATATAACTTGTACGAGCTACGCTGTACATGCCACTAACTTGACCTACATTATGTATAGTGAAACGCTGCATATTGTATTTACTTTACTGTGTACTTTACATGTTATTTTCAGTAGCAATTAAACCTTTATACCAATCGGTTGTCTACTCAATCAACATAACATCCCACTTACAACATCAACATAACATTTTCACTGTTGGGAGTTACGCCCCAACATTTGGTCCTTCGAGCAATTTAGTGTTGTGTGACTTATATCTTTTACGATCGCGAATCGGTTGGACTGGTCTCTCACAAGCGAGTCGCCCCAGTAACCAATTGAGAAGGCGCATATCGTAGAAGAGAAAGGTTGCACAGTACCAAGAACCAGGAGTGTGGAACAACAGTCGACGCTCGCAACAGAAGAGTTCATCTTGAAGTCAACACGAACAACAACATAAACAACATGTCAACAGCTGATTTATACCTGAATCAGAACGAACTCTCCGACAACATAAAGAAGATCGGAGTAAATATCAAGAAAGATGGTTGGGACAGGAAAAACCCCGACTATTTCAAACGCCGTATGGCAATGTTGGAAAACTTGTGGTCAGAATATCAATTCAATCATGACCGCTTGTCTACGGAACAAAGTGCAAGTCATCCCTACTTTACGAATGACTCCTACAACCAAACGCTGCAGTGCTACAACGCAGTAAAGGAGCTAATTCTTCAACAACACCAACAACTAACGGCCGTCGCTCGTTCTCCAAGGGAGCAGCCGGTACAAACAAAAACAGTGGGAGGTGCCAACCAACAAACAGGAGAAGGTACCTCAGATCAGGCAAGACAGGGACAAGAAACCTACAAGGAGGAGGTGGCAGAACAAGCTAGAGATGACAATCAAGAACATCAAAACAGAGAACCCTCACCTCCTCCTACTCAACAAGAGCAAAACAAACCTGCGAAGAAGGATACGGGAACCAATAGCAAGCTGGACGACATGATACGCAAACAAACGGCAAACTTCAAAGCCTTCATGAGAGCAGTCGCGAACATACATGTGGAGTTTTTATCTGAAAGATGGGAATTTCAAGACGCTCTGCAAACACTCCAAACGCGCTGGTCAGCAATTGACAACCTTCACTGGGAGATAGAGTGCGAAACCAACGGAGAGAAGATTATAGTGTACGAAGAACGCTACAACAGGTATGAAAACCAATTTCACGAACTAAAAAAGGCTTTGAATACCAAGTTGTGGTCCGGCGCTCAACGTGAGAAAACAACACCAAAACTAGAGATACCTGTATTCAACGGTAACTACAACCAGTGGATCCCGTTTAAAGACCTTTTCACAGAAGCAATACACAGCAACAATTCCCTTTCATCTGCTCAGAAGATGCAGTTTCTGAAGAGCAAGGTACAAGGCGAAGCAGAACGCTTGATTCAACACCTACAGATAAGTTCAGACAACTACCTCGTGTGCTGGGATATCCTCAATCACCGATACAATAACGAAAAACTTATCTTCACGTCGCACATGAACATGCTGTTCAATCTGCCATGCATGCAACAACAGTCAGTGGCCCAAATAAAGAAAATTCATGACGTCAGCATAGAATGCTTACATGCGATAAAGAATTTAGGAGTGGATGTCGGCACTTGGGACCCGATTCTTGTACACATATTATCGCAGAAATTAGACGCAGACACACATTCAGAGTACAATGACTCGCTGAAAAATTGCCGAAAGCTGCCAATACTGAAAGACCTGTTAGATTTCCTAGAAGCGAAGTTTACATCGTTGGAAGCATCGCGTCGCAAACAAGAAAACAATCAAAAACCAAATACATCATCGAGTCAACATCCAAATTCTAAAAAACAATACAGCAGTAATCAAGCAACTAGCAACAAGAAAATTACGAAATCATTCCATGCGTCAACATTTCGATGCCCTCTTTGCGATGACGAACATGGAATGTATAATTGTGCGAAGTTTTTAGAAATGCCAAATCACTTAAAACTTAGCACAGTAAATAAAATGAACCTCTGCGTAAATTGCCTGTTCAGCCATAACGGAAAGACATGTACGTCAGCTCACCGATGTCGCAAGTGCTCGGGTCAACATAACACATTGATACATGATGCATGTATTAAGAACAAAACAGAAAAACAAACAAATTCTTCTCATGTATCAAAGGATGATGATACTTCAGAGATACTACTAGCAACCGCCGTAATAAACATACAAGCTGCTGATGGGACCAAAATTAAGCTGCGAGCCCTCATCGATCAAGGGTCTCAGATATCTTTGATCACGGAACATGCCGCTCAACTTCTCGGTGTCAAACGCGAGAGATGCAAAGGAGTCATCTTTGGAGTTGGACAGAAAGAAAACCACTGCAAAGGAATGACAACAATTACTTGCAGTTCTGTCTACAACGATTTCAAGTTCCAAACGTCTGTCTTCATTATGAACAACCTGATCAAGAACCTGCCAAATAAGACCTTTGCAAAACCATCTTGGTCTCACATACAGAACATCCATCTTGCAGACCCAGACTTCCATAACAGCCGCCAAGTGGACTTACTATTTGGAGCTGACATTTATTCGCAAATCATGCTGGGAGGAATAATAAAAGGCGATGACGTCACTCAACCTATGGCACAACAAACACACCTAGGTTGGCTTTTATGTGGCAATGTCAAAACTTTTCACTGCAATGTGGTCATCAACAATCTGGAAGACATCAAACAGTTTTGGGAATCCGAAGACATCACGGACCAATCCAACCTATCGGTAGAAAATGAAACATGCATTGAATACTACACCAACACTACGCAACGCTTGGAGAGTGGGAAATATGAAGTCAGACTGCCGATGAAGAATGAACTTCAGAGCAGACTGGGGTTGTCCAAGCCAATGGCTATAGCCCAATTCAAAACATTAGAAAGAAAGTTACAAAAACAAACACATTTGGCAAATGCCTATAAAGACTTCATGGCTGAATATATTGATCTAGGTCATATGAAGCAATCAACAGTCAGTAACAAAACATTAGAGTGTTTCTTGCCTCACCACGGCGTGCAACGCGCTGAGTCAACAACAACAAAGTACAGAGTGGTGTTCAACGCGTCAGCAAAAACATCTACAGGCTGCAGTTTGAACGACCTCATGTACAAAGGCCCCAATCTCCAACAAGACTTACAAACATTATTGATGAAATGGAGGCAATACAAATATGCGTTTACAGCGGACATTGAGAAGATGTTTCGTGCTATTTGGGTAGCCCCCGCAGACCAACAACTGCAACAAATTGTATGGCGGGAATCGCAGGAAAAACCTCTCCGCTCATATCAACTAACAACAGTAACATACGGTACCAAGGCCGCGCCGTTTCTAGCCATGATGACACTCAGGAGATTGGCGACAGACGAACGTGAACAGTTCCCGGGGGCATCAAAGGTGCTGGAAGAATCATTCTACATGGATGACCTCGTCCATGGGACTCATACAATAGAAAATGGAAAGAAATTGATCGCTGATTTGAAACAATTATTAAAAAAAGGAGGTTTCAACCTTCGAAAATGGTCAGCTAACCATCAAGACCTTTTGGGAGACATCTCCGAACAGCACAACAACAATAAGATTGTCTTCAACTTCAGAACGGAAAACACACAAAAAACGTTAGGCTTGTGCTGGAATGCAATAGAGGATAAATTCACCTTTCGATGCACAATTTCGAACGTAAACAAGAAACAGACCAAACGCAGCCTACTAGCCGAATTATCAAAACTATTTGACCCACTCGGCTGGCTGGCTCCCGTGTCAACAAAATTGAAATTATTATTTCAAAAACTATGGGATGGAAACTTACAATGGGACGACGAAGTGTCCGACAACATACATGCGGAGTGGTGCAAGATACAAGCGGACGTAATGGCGATAAACTCTTGCGAAATACCTAGATGGCTTCAATGTGGTGAAAAGCAGACAATGGAGCTACACGGGTTCAGTGACGCCTCCTTGGATGCATATGCCTGTGTCATCTACGCACGGACCAAGTCATCAACAATACTGGTAGCCGCGAAGTCAAAGATTGTACCACACCGAAAAACAACAACATTACCAAGGCTGGAATTGAATGGAGCGCACCTTCTTTCACAACTAATGCGCAAAGTCCAACAGTCATTGAATCAATATGAAGTACACGTCTACGGCTGGACTGATTCCATGGTGGTCCTGGGTTGGTTACAAGGAGACCCATCCCGCTGGAAAACATATGTGGAAAACAGAGTACGAAGTATTACTGACGTCATACCACGATCGTCGTGGAACTACGTCAAAACAAAGGAAAATCCCGCTGACGCCGCAAGCAGAGGCCAATACGCTAGTCAGCTAAAGGAAAATCAACTGTGGTGGCAAGGGCCTACATGGCTACCATCGCTAAAAACAAATAACATTGAAAAACATAACTTTAATACAGAACAAGAAGAAAAAACAATCCGAAAACAAGCCAATGCAGCCCAACATAACATTGAAAACCCGAGCATTGTGGAAAATTTATTGCAAAATCACAGCTCTATCGAACATATAACTCGCATTGTCGCATGGATACTCAGAGCATTGAACCCGAAACGGCAACAACTGCCGAGATATCTGACGTTGCACGAATTGGACAAGGCAACAAAGGTGCTCGTAAAACAAACACAACAGAAATCATTTGACACAGATATTTGCTGTTTACAAAAACATAACACGGTGCAGTCTAACAGTAAAATAAAAGCGCTGACTCCGTTCATTGACCATCAAGACATCCTACGAGTTTCTGGAAGATTAAAAAACGCCTTACTAAACGAAGACATGAAACATCCGATGATCATACCACACGACAGTCGATTAACACATCTTCTCATCGACCAAGCTCATCGAATGACGTTTCACGGCGGACCGAGACTGACCCTATCACACTTACGTCAGAAATATTGGATCGTCGGCGGAAACCGAACAACGAAGATGCAAATCAGAAAATGTGTGACGTGCCGAAGAAACAGCCCAAAAGCAGAACACCAGCTGATGGGTAACCTACCGAGCGCACGAGCAAATCAAGCGCCGCCCTTTTACCATACAGGGGTGGATTACACTGGATTTGTGGACGTCAAAATGAACAAAGGCAGAGGAGCGAAAACAACAAAGGGCTACATTGCAGTCTTCATATGTATGGTGACCAAAGCTGTGCATATTGAACTGGTATCAGATCTCACCAGTTCAGCATTTTTGGCAGCCCTAAACAGGATGGCAGCAAGAAGAGGCGCCCCTTGTCACTTATACAGTGATAATGGAACAAACTTCGTCGGCGCAAACCGTCAACTCATGGAACAATACGAGGAAATCGAACATACATACAAAAGCGACCAACTACAGAGGGAAATCGCGGAGATGAAGATTGAGTGGCATTTTAATGCCCCCGCTTGGCCATCAGCGGGAGGACTGTGGGAACGAGCAGTCAGAAGCCTAAAACACCACTTAAAGAGAGTAGTAGGTGAACAAAAACTAACATTTGAGGAGTTTACCACAATCCTAACAAAACTGGAGGCCTGCTTGAATTCCAGACCTCTGTGTCCACTAAGTGAAAACATAGACGATATAGACTGTCTGACGCCAGCACACTTTTTATCGGGTAGGCCGGGCCTGACAGTTATCGAAACAAGTGAAGATGCAAGAACAAGATGGGAACTAACAAGAAAGATTTTCGTAGAAATCTGGAAGAGATGGAAGAACGAATACTTGTGCCAGCTATCAGCTAGATCAAAGTGGCAGGAACCACGGAAAAACCTGAAGATAGGCGACCTGGTAGTTATTCATGATGACCATATACCAGCCGGAAAATGGCTCATGGGGAGAATAACAGAGCTTCACCCTGGGAACGATGGATATGTTCGGGTCGTTAGCCTAAAAACAAAAAATGGGCACATGAAAAGACCTATTACGAAACTATCCGTCTTACCTGTCAAAGATGACGAAACTGCCGAACCGCAAACTACTTCAAAACCAAACGATAATGAGTCATACCTACGAACAAACAGCGAGTCGCAAAGTTCACGACGAGGCAAAATAACAAACAGAAAAATAAACTTCATTGGACTGGTCATGGCACTGCTGTATTTGCTAAATCCTGTCGCGGCCGCTAACACAACAAACATTGCCGAGCTTCAACAAGGTCTATACTTTGATAAAGTGACCAATATGCAACTAATACGCGGCGAGTGGAAGATTATCGTGTACTACGACGTCAAGCCCTACTGGCAAGGTATAGAAGTATCCAGTAAGTTCACCAATCATCTGGAAAACATCTGCGAGAAAATTAAACAGAAAACACAATGCAACGTAATTTTAACGCAACTACAACACTCGACCGAAGAAATAGGACACTACAACCATATGTTGCTGAATCCGCAAGGCCGAGTGAATACGAGAAACAAACGTGGGCTTATTAACGGTGTCGGTTCCATCGCGCGCTCCCTGTTCGGAGTATTAGATGACGAATTTGCAAAACAATATCAAGCAGACATTGACCTGGTCAAGGCAAACGAAAAACACCTGGCACTGTTGTTAAGAAACCAAACATCCGTGATCGAAGCTGAATATAACTTACTGAAGAGGTCGGAAGACGCAGTTGAAAAACAGTACAAAATGTTTAACCAGCATCTGCTAAACCTCGAGAAGTTTACGAACAATCTCCAGAAGGAACTGGATTCTCAAGAACTGTCCATCGAATTTGTGATGTCCGCTATTACGGCAAATAGCCTGATTGAGCATCTAAGAAACGTCCAGGAGACCCTAATAGATACTGTCACAAACATCTACAACGGCAAGATGAATTTACATCTCATCGCACCGGAACAGCTTCGGCATGAATTGAACATAATCTCGGGTCAATTGTCCAAGGATTTAGTCCTACCTATCACCAACATTCAAACAGAGTTATTTCGCCTGTATCATCTTCTACAAGTAAAGGCGAAAATGACTGAACAATACCTTATAATCGAGGTAAAGGTACCCCTAATCAGCAGAGATAACTTCGAGATCTACCGAACAATACCAATACCAAAAAACCATGACTTGGATATGGTCACCCTAATACCTATTGCTGAAATCTTAGCAATAAACATTCAAAAGGATTCGTACATCCCAATGATGGAATCCGAAATACATCAATGCGTGCAAAATGACGCGACAACTCTACTGTGTTCACTACAAAAACCCATATACCGCATGAAGTCTGACGAGAGCCTCTGCATGAAGAACAAGGAATCTCTTAACTGCGAAACCACACATGAAACCTGCAGAGACAAGTGGTTGGAATTAAACAATGTCAACAATTACTTATATTTTTGCTGTCAACAATGCAAAATTCGTATTATTTGTGGGCATCAAGTTTCTACGCAGCTACTACACAAGGCCGGCGTCATAACAATAAATGACGATTGCATAATTAGTAGTGAAACTTTTGCTGTGTATCCTCAAAGACAGCAAACGAACAAAATTCAAGCCCAAGTCGACGCAGGTCCTGCAGAAATTCCTTCAATCAACAACATCATAAACCTACCTGTACCGGTTTCAAAACATCTTCAAGAGAATGAGACGGCATCCGAGCAGAGAGTTTTACTGCAAAAGCTTGGCAAACAAATAGAGCAACTGAAAGCCGCAGCATCAGAAGACATCCTGTCAGATCGTGCAACAAACCACGATGTCCACCAATACGTTGTCATCTACCTATTGGCGGCGGCAGCAGCATTCGCGGGCGTAATCTACGCTTATAACCGCCTACGCAAGCATTGGGCGAGTCGACGGAAACCAGAACCTCCATCGGTTCCCAACCCGATGCCCCGAAGAAGGTCGACAGCGAGCATCGCGGACAACGCCTTATTTGAGGTCACCGACGACAGAAGCGCAGCGCACTTATCGAGGGCACGCGCACTCGATAAAGCAACGTCGCCAATTTCGCGTTGTGACCTACCATAATAACTTATGACTTTGTCTGTTTTAATTTTTACATTTTAACTTACATTATAACTTTATTTTAAAACAATTTTCGATGTAACTTATATTTAAGTTATCTTTGTGAGCGGGCAATATGTACGAGCTACGCTGTACATGCCACTAACTTGACCTACATTATGTATAGTGAAACGCTGCATATTGTATTTACTTTACTGTGTACTTTACATGTTATTTTCAGTAGCAATTAAACCTTTATACCAATCGGTTGTCTACTCAATCAACATAACATCCCACTTACAACATCAACATAACATTTTCACTGTTGGGAGTTACGCCCCAACATAACTATTCGATACAGGCAGCTGTCTTGCGTTCTCTACTTGGGCCAACATGTTCAAGACTACCTTAAAAATGATTGGTTACCTTCTTATATGAATGAAGCTATAGAGGTATGACGAACAGGGTGTAAAATTCACTTATCCTCCATAGAAAAGGGAGGATCGTCCGACCAGACGGGTGTCATGTCTGGTGGGCAACTGCCCGGCGATTGATGTCGGGACGTTCTATATATGTTAGTATCCGTAGTTCACCCATGGTGGTGTGAGTTCCGCTGCAAAGCTATACCTCAATAAAGCCATGAAGTCAGATTTTGATATAAAATCAATGTTCAGTTTCTGAGTTATTTATTTATTTATTTATTCGGGATAAAAAACAGTAGTACAATCACATGTTATACACTATACATATATAAACTTAAAATAATAGCACTAATTGCACTACCAACACTATTATCCACTGATCACTAGCTTTAAGATGAATGCTACGTGAGTTAAATAAATTAAAAAAAATATATATATTTAAAATTAAACAGCGATTACGGACGTTCAAGTAAAATGACAGAATTAAGATGAACAAAAATAAAAAAAGACATTATCTAAAACAAAGAAAACAAAATTACGAAGCTAGTAAACATTCAACTACAAATTCCCTAAATTTGTTAGCGGAGAGATTAAATTAATTTGGAATCTTTAATTTACAATAATCATTCTGGCTCACAAAACACAGAATCTGTTATTTTAGCCTGATTTTGATTTCTACGGCTTTCATCAAAAACTCTCTTTAAAGACACTTCAGTCTCTTGTTCTACATCTTTGGCCTCACCTTTCCCAGTCATGCGACGCCATTTGTTTCTGTCTTGTGCGTCATCTTCCACAAGTCCCATCTCCTTTATGTCCTTTTGGACCACACCAGGCACAAAGAAAAGACACTTCAGTCGCACACATAAAAAAATAATACTTCTTTAACCACTCCACTCCGGCCCCGCATTAAGCCGACCGAGTCACGCGTATGTATGTAATATGACCCTAATAAATATCACTCGGTACACATATTTATATCACCCTGTATAAAGCTCCTACTGACGTATGTTGTCGATTCAATATACTGTAATGTTTAAATTAACTTGTACATGTTTGGCTGTAGTGTAAACACCGCATGTTCAGGCTGATTCTGGGCTGTAAGTCTAAATTGGGATGGGCCGAAAACTTTGCGTAATTGAATTATGTAACGTTAATCTGTTTTTAGAAAGTTTTCTAGCATAGGACGCTGAATGTGGTGACAAAAAAAGACTTTGTGAAATATGTTGTACTTTTTTTTTTTGCCCACGGCATAACTCGTGTGGAAGTCAGAAATTATGGCACAGGAACGTACTACCGGTAAAAAGTTCTATCTGTAAATCTAGGGTTATAAACTACCTGTGTGCCAGATTTCGTCAAAAATCCGTTCAACCGTTTTTACGCCAATCCGGAACATATCTAGACAAGCAGATGAACTGACAAAAATTCTTCTTAACAATTTTTTATATGTATAGAGACACCCAACGACATAAATGATTTACAGAATCCACAAAACATAGTTACAGAAAAACTATATTATCAGTTTCCAAAGGCAGATGTGACCTTAAGCGCCACCATTTATCCATGACTAGAAACATATCATCTAAACATACAACTTTTACATTTATAATATTAGAAGGATAGTAGAATTAATAGGATTTGAACCCAATTTGAACCTCCCATCATTATTTTTAATGTCCCTGCTGACTCGTTGTTTTACGACTGGTCAAGTTAGTACACTCATGCATTTACATCTTCTCCCATATTTTGCTCACAGTAATAAATATCTTACATTCACGCCAGATTCAAAAGCGATTTCCTCCTAAAGTTTTGATAGAAATTTTATGATGTTACGAACATATTTCTAAAATCATATAACTATGAAATTGGTCTTTTCTCAAACTTGCAATCGTAATTTCACAAGAAAACCTATTTTGAATGTTACGTAAGCGTCACTCATGTTAAGGCACTTATGCTCGTGACTCTGCGGTACCTGCGTGCAGAATGTGAGCCAAATAATTAAAACGATGCAAATCGCTTCTTGAAGGAAGTGAACTTAATATACAATAACTATTTATATATTTTGTCTTTGAGATATCTCGGGACCCTGCGGTCCCAGACCTTTGAAAGGTTACCGGGGGCCGAAGCCAGCTCGCAGAGGCCATTTAGACAATTTTAAATGAGGAGGAGACACCAACCGACGATTATCCCAATATGCACTATGCATGTGCATCCAAGGACAACCCCAGTTTGGTGCAGGACTATTGCAGAACATGGAAACAAAATATACTGGGCTATGGGTTTGGGTGGCTATAGTGGATCGGTGACCTTGAACTATGGAAGGTCTATGTCCACTGCCTGACCAATGATAATATAATATTCACAGATAAAATGACAGGGGGTGACTTACATGCTCAATAATATGATTGTTTAGGTACATTATAAAAGAATATAGCTGTATACCTACTGTTGAAAGCAAAACCAAAGACTATCCAAACAACCCTTTATGACATTTTGTTTTTAATGGAGCCTCCATGCTTTGCGCACTACAATAGCAGGTACGTACGAGACACAAATTGTATTTGACACGGGTAATCAAATTATTGTGTGCGGCGCGTGCAAAGCGCCAAACTTTGTGACGTCGCGCGTTGACAGCTGACTCGCGTAACTGAATAACAGGAGCGTGCGTTACCAGACTAGGCCGTTTTGAGTGCTAATATAGGGTACGGTTCTAGAACAAATAGGCCTCTAATAACTCTAATAGACATATAATTTTAGTGAGGGACTTGTGGCTTAGTAATAACAGCCGCACCGGTTTTACTGCTTGCGGTATCACTTGACAAAAGTGTTTCAAGATCTAAGAAGAGTTTTTTTTATAGTAGCTGATAGGCAAGTCAACGTTTAGCAGTAGATGTGACTACCTGTGGTGTATCTCTGTGTGGTGTGATGTGTGTGTGTGAATATTTTAGGAATATTAATATCAGGTTACTCATACTCACTGTTATAATCCCTAAAAATAAATCCCTAAAAGTCAGAAATTCAGCAATCATGAATACATTTTCGGCTTACCCAACGTTTTATGAGATATCAAAAATAACACTCATGTACTACTAATATAAAGCCTTCAAAATTCCGACGCGGCGGGGTCTACTAATTCGTTTTTTATGACGATCGTTAGACCCTTGAAAAATAAAATAAAAATCTAAAAGCATACAAAATTTTCGCTTGTCAAGTGCTCCTTAATGGTCCGTTATAATGACAGGGACCGATTATACTCAGGTATGATGTCCGGGAAGTAACTCCGAAACGATTGGAATACGTAATTATGCTGTAAAAAATTAACCAGGAAGGAGTCTTGTGTGATTTATAATAATTGGGAGCATCCTTTTATTAAAGCGAATTAATTTGGTTTCATTTTGGTCCCAAAAAAGTTGATAGTTGAAAAAGGCAAACCAATATGGATGGTCACCTGCATCCGGTTAGATTGGAAGCCGACTCTAACAAAGTTGGAAAAGGGCTAGGTAATTGATGATTAGCACGTGGATAGCACAACTTCCTCTTATTTCAATCATACGATCTTCTATTTACAATACAACTCAATAATGTAGACAAAAAAATATTTTTTATAAACTCTGCAGGAAGTCTACTTCACAAAGAATCATACAATAACAGAGGATGCAAGTATAACAGAAAAAAAGAAACTCCCACAAACACTAATGAAGGTTCAAAAATAGGAAGTCGTTGACCCAAGAACGTCGATAATAATCCCATCTATAGGTACTACTCCAGATACTCCATCTAACAATTTTTTTTATTTTTATGCCGCTTCATTCCATGGCTTATTCCATCTCCATTTTTACAATTCAATCGTGTTCTGTTTTTAGAGATGTTCAATTTGGATGGAATAATAGGATGTGAATACAATACGTATGTATGATGTTATTCTGTTTATTATTAGTCATTTATTTATTTGTTTAACGTAGGTACAATAATAATGGTAGCTTGCTTACATTGAATTATTTAGAAAATTTAAAAAATAGGTTTTCGAGTCGGATAACGTTTTTGGCTAAGAACAACCTTCAAAGCCACCATAATGGATCATTAGTTTAACATAGGTACAATGATAATCGCATATTAAGATAATAAAGAGTGCGCTATGTTATGCCAGAGGGCGTACAATTTTATTGTTTGTTTAATAAGTACGCGTGTTTGTAGTAAGCCAAGCCCCAATAATTAAATTAAAAAAAAAAATAAGCCTAAATAGTAATAAACCAATGATAAAGAATCACACATTTCATAATATAAAACTAATTAATAATGAATAGAACGTATTTACATATAGCAGGTACTGTGTCATAGAGTACGGTATGCTGAATAGTTTCTTGCATGGAATTGAAGCTTACTGTCACACTTTTTTTGTTTGCATGTTATCAGAGGGGTAATTCTCGTAATTTTAAGAACGTTCACAATCTGATCTCAGTCTCAATCTGTTAAAAATACCTCTAATTTCCCTACATTTTGACAAGTTTTTGACATTTGTTTGTCGCCGAGATGAGACTGCGACTAGATTTTGAACGTTTTTAATTACGGGAATTGGCCTTCCGATTTCAGCCTGGCTTACATTGAGTTATTTTGAAATTTTCAAAAATGGTCCCTCGAGCCGAATTACATTTTTGGCTGTCAGTCACACAGTCTTCAAAGCCAAAATAATGGCATGAATCCACAAAATATTCTACTAAGTCATCATCTGCCTTGCCTTTTCCCAACTATGTTGACGTCTGCTTCCAGTCTAACCGGATGCAACAAAATACCACTATTTTACATGAAGCGACTGCCTGTCTGATCTCCATAACCCAGTTACTGTGTAATACGATAGCCCTTTGGTAAAACTGGTTGTCAGACTTTCGGCCCTTTGACGACCCGTTTCAATTGTCAAAGATCCACGAATGACAGTCGGGACCAACGGCTTTCCGTGCTTTCCGAGGCATGGACGGGGTCTTGGTAGAATAAGATGGTCACCCATCCACGGACCAGCCACGGCAAGCGTTGCTTAAACTGATCAACCCATACGGCTGTTATAACTTAGCCACAAGCCCCTCTCTAGGATACTGAACCACGAGTACCCAATATTCAATAGAAATAGGTACTTAAAACTCAATATTACTTTAGGAGTTCTGAAAATAAGTAGGTAAGTACGAACAATATTCCTCTCAAGTATTATGACGTAGGTATAACTTTGGAGTATGTTTAACAATTTTAGGTAGTTGGAAAAGATGGTCACTCATCTATGGAACAACTGCGGCAAGCGTAGCTCAACCTCATCGAACCGTGTGGCTGTTATTACTTCTTAGCCACAAGCCCTCTCCTAAAATATTCTAATAAGTCCACCGGAAAAATCTTTAAGAACACCTTTCCTCGGAGAATAAGGTCTTATTAAGTTACTGCTCCATAATAGAACAGCCGTCGAATAGATATTGCAGTACAAATCCAATTTTGTATCTCATTCGGGCTCGAAATACCATACCATAGAAATAGATTGGAGATTTAATCGAATACCAATTAATTGGTACTGTCTTACGAAGATACAAGTGAAATTGGCTCTCTGGATATCAAATTTGTTACTGAAATTGCATGCAGGAGACTTTAGGGACATTTGTATTGTTCGCTACCAATTTACGTTACGAGTTTACGTTAAGTTGAAGTTTGGTGTTTGGATCCTTGGGGTTGTTTTTCGTTACCTTAATAATTATGACGTTATTGTTTGGAGGTACTGAAAGCGAACCCATGTTTCCCATTACATTATGGATGACAAGATACATAGATGATGATTTTAATGATTTAAATGAGTAATGTATTATCATGTTGCTGGTGGTGTATAATATAATTTTAAGTGTAATACACACTACACACACACTGTACACTAGGGTGATAAACAGTTTCTTTCTCTTTTAGGCTCATAATTAGCTATTATAGGTTTTGTTAATAGGTAGGCAGGTAAGCTTAATTGCCATCCAATACATTATTAAGGCGCGGTAGGAAGCAAATTTTTAGGTAATTGACCATTATAGCGCATCGTGGTAGCCAAACTAAAAGTAATTTTGCAGTTTTAATTAAATTAAATAATATTTTTTAGGTATTTCTTTAGGTGATTGAATTCACTTTATTATCATTCCATGAAATATGATTGCAGATATGATTAGGGATAGCTTGTATAGTAAGCCAACTGAAGTGGTAGTGGTCTGGCCATGTCAGTCGAAGGATCGATGGCAGCTGGAGCAGACGAGTCCAGTGGCTGGAGTGGAGACCGCGTAGCAAGGCGCAGTGTGGGACGCCCGCGCCCCCACAAATAAATAAGTCCTTTCTAAGAAAATTAGAAAACACAAAAAAAAACTGGCGTCTAATGTATCAATACACCGTACAACGCTGAGTTTCTTGTCGAAACTGAGCGTTGTACGGTGTCCTACGTTTGGGCATCGCCTTAAGATGCATGTCTTATTTTCTCATTTGTACCCCATAACTCCTTTAAGGGGGTAATTTCGAGCAATACCTACTAAGGTCCCAGAGTGCCCAAATCTATTATAACAGTAACGTGTCGGGTTTAATAATCACAACAGTCCCCGAAGTGACAAGTTGCCTGCACCTGTTTCACTTAATTGGTTTTGGAGGTGATAAACACTAATAAGTAGCCAATATACCCGACAGAGGCTTAGGGACGAAGAAAACAATGTTTTCTTCTTAAGGCTTGCGTACACATCGATTTGTGTAAGAGATTTTATGTAATTGAGCATAGATTACATCATCTTATTGATCGGGATTATGGGAATCGAGTCATGTGGCAATTAGAGTACGGGAAGACTACAGAAACGATGATAGATTATGTCATAAAAAATGTAAGCTTGATAGCGGTTGATGAAAGAAAGAAAGAAAAAGTATTTATTGCGACTCGTACAGGAAAATCACAAACTAAACTAAGCACAGTCAAAAATAAAAACTAAATTATATAAAAAAAAGTAGGTAACAAAAATAAAAGTCCTATACGAGGCCAAAAGGCTCCTATCTCAGCATGACATTTAAAAAATAACATGCGATGCATCGCGACATTTAAAAAATAAATTTAATGTCGCAGCGCTGGTATTCTGATAATGCCCGCTGTGATGTCACGATGAATCGAAGAACAAACGTGCTGCGCTGAGCCCAAATTAATTGAGATAAGGGGAGACAGGTAAGGATTGATTTGAGCAGACCTTTGCATGTTGCAAGCGAGATATTTTCTAGCCAGACAACGAGATAAGAAAGATAGTAGAGTAAGAAAGGTAGATCAGGAAAGCTATCCAATATGGCCGTCCACGTTGTTGTATAATTAGGTTTAAAATAAAATTGTGGTCGGTTTTGGTTCATGGCTAACATCAACACCGGAGTATGACTTGTGGTGTTATTGATGTGTTTCGTGAATGTTTAAGATTTTGTGAGAAGATGGATGAAATATAATAATTAGATAAGTATAGATAATGTTTTATTCTCACTTGATTCCATATTGTTTATTTTACAAGTGTTATTGTATTGTGTTTGTTAATTTTGTTATTTTCTCGTGTTTACATTTTTTTAAATTGTATTTTACCTAACCTACTTATGTATGTGTGTAAGTTTTTAGTTTACAAATTGCTGTGTATTGTGTAATTTCCATGGGATTTTATTCTGTAATGTTGGGCATGTAAACTTAAATAAATAAATGGCTAAAAAATGTTCTTACACATTTCTAAGATCTTTTCTTTGCCGTGCCTATAGTGTGACCAAACAAATTCTAGCGTCAAGGTCACACACCACGTGACGTGACATTAATTCAAACAAAGCTGCCGATGTCTGTTCCAGCTATTACTTATGCGAGCCTCTCCCATATTGCGACGACTCAGTTACATTATCCCTTTTTCGCGGACGCAACATTGTACGTAGCCGTCATTTTGTTTCTAGCTTCATTCACTGTTTGTTCTTCTGACGAGGGTCAGTTCATTAGATGTGCGCAGATTAATTATATCACGTATTGTTCGTTTGTGTGTTGTGTTTAATTCGTTAGAGCGAAATTAAAATTGGGTGTGCGGTTTTGTAATTATGAATGGGTGTAATTTAGATTGGATTTAGCTTTTTTAGGTTTTGTTTTAATACTCTTACTAAAACGTGGCTGTGGCTAACTATAGAAAAAGTTATGTCTGTTATTATTGTAGATTTTAGAGCTAGAAGATAATTTTCACATTCTGTTTGTGTACAAAGGCTAAAAGCTAATTGTTTTACATTGTAGTGCCAGCAATTTTAACCAATTTGGTTAATTATTATGACTGCATGAGCATTTACAAAGAGTTGGTGATTAAAGTCTTATTTTACATTTTGAATTGCTCATTTTACTTTTCAGGACCCAAATTATGTAAAAATAAATATAATTAAACAATCTAAGCCCAAAATTCGGCACTCACATACCATAAAGCTGCAACCACACCCTCCTACTCGCAATAAATCCGACGTTGTCGCGGACAGAAAAAGCTACCGCTGAACATTGTGTTATAATGGATTTATTAATTTCACGCCCCACGCCCCCATTTCATTGCTCGGCTGTGCTTCTTGCTTGATTAATAGATTATTATTTGTTTTTATTGCTCAGGAAACGGTTGAGATCACGTTGAGGAATTATTGTTATTGGGTTTTGGGAATCAGGGCAATTGCTAATTGCGTACAATGTAAGCCTGTGGAAATCCACTGTGCAAATTAATAGGTTACTGAGCTAAATAGGTAAAGTTACCTTAGTTAATATGTGATCATTTTATGTAATGAAGACAACAGTATTATTCAGGTAATCGCTGATGGTAGATTTTATCTGTTTACAGTGTTTGTTAATTGTAGAGAAAGCATAATCCTCAGCCCATAATGTTCCCACTGCTGGGACACAGGCCTCCTCTCTGTGAGAGGGAGTAGGCTGTAATCCACCATGCGGGCCTAGTGCGGATTGGTATATGTCGCATGTCTTCGAATTTTTGGTTCTTGGACATGCCGGTTTCCTCACGATGTTTTCTTTCACCGTTTTGAGAGCAGTGGTGATGAAATAAAACTCCTGTCAGGGTTTGAACAAGGACCTACAACTAGTAAGTCGAAGCCGTTTTCATTGCGCTTCCACTGCTCAGACCAGAGAAGACACAAGACCAAAAATCCTGGGCCTGCGGGCGGAGAGGGGCCTGCGGGCGGAGAGCAATGGGTAGCTCTCCGTCCGATCAGGACCAGGCCCGTGCCGGACGGCGCGTAAGTGTTCCACGTGCGCCTCAAAGAGATGTCAGCATAGATGACGGGGCCCGACAGGGCCGAAGCCTGCCGGGGTAGCGGGATCGTCCGAAAGGGTTACCGCTGCCCTGGTACATAAAGGGCTAAGGAAGGAACACGGGTGGGTTTTAGTCAGTAAGAGTCTGACACTCCCTTCTGCTCCACCCAGAGCGGGAGGAGTCATTTGATGATTTCCCATCCTGAAAAAAAAAAAAAAAAAAAGACCAAAAATCCTACTAGACGACGTGTATAATAATATTATCTACTACGACTCAGTCTATATTACATTGCCCTTGAATGATACAAAACATCAGGCACCCACTCTTAACAAAAACAAAATTAAAAGTCGCACATTAAACCTTTTTATTCGTGGTTTTTCAACCTCTTACCATGCGAGTAACCCATGAAATAAAACCTAACACAACATTAACCTGGTCCTTTATCTAACAAAATCTCCTGGTCATTTCATAACGGGTCATAATCACCCTGACGCAATAATATCTGTCTCTCAGTCCCCTGGCAAGCAGGGAATGACAGGAGACAACACAACGTTCATCTCAGAACGAATTACTATGTGGCGAGCGGAATATGAATGTGGAGGGTATTTGGAATATTTATGTGTGCGCCTGTGTTATGGTGTGAGTTCCTTTTTAAGGTTGATTAAAAAATGTTTCACAGTGTTGGTTAGAGCTTTGGCTTGCTCTAGTCAGAATATGAGAGATGTTTTTAGTTTTAGAAGTTTGTGAGTTTTAGTAGGTAAGGATTATTCTGTGATGGGGTGGAATATATCATCTTTTAGTGTTCAATAATTAAGCACCTTATAACCTGTCCATCAGGTAGGTAAACCTTTTTTTGACAGATGGAACTAGTGATTGCAGCAACACACAGTACATTGATTAATACACGTACGGTATTACAATGTACGTAAGAAGCCATAAATAACATAATTCAATAAGATAAGGCAGTTTATATATTTATTTTATTACGCATTTTAAACTTAACTTTTACGTAATCTGGAATATGTACGTGCTAAGACAGCTGTCAACAGGGTATTACTTAATTATTCCACTTTTTCTTCAGCGAAAATAAACAAGATGGAAGAAAACAACACAACAATTAATTAAACTGCGTATATCTAATGCCGTTCCCAGTCTGCATATAAAAGTTCAACCAAATATATCCAATAGTTTAGTCACTATAAGTATATATTCAACTCTAAAATCTACCAGCAAAATTTATCAAGACACAAAAATAATGAACATAAAACAACTTTATATTTACAACACATGCATTTTCATCAGAAATATTCTCAACAAAAGCGTTCACTCAAACATAACACTCACTCAATATAAACAAGTTAGTCAACGTAGTACACGGCGAGCAAGCTTGCCAGTTTTACCAAAAACAAGAACTAATTATGCCAAAAAAATGCAAACTTTTGAAAGAGCACAGCTTTATAACAAATTACCGCCCTGTATAAGAAATGTACTTTTTTTTTTAAGTATGGGAAATCATCAAATGACCCCTCCCGCTTCCTTCCTTAGCCCTTAATGAATGCATTGGATGGGTAACTATTAAATGGTAATACTGATGACGAACATATTGTAATCTATATTTTTAGTATTGTTCTCAAGTAAGTGACTTATGTCTTTATTGGGAATAAAGTTTCTTTAAACCGAAGTAGTCAACGATTGGCACAACCCATAGTTGACCCATTAGAACCGACTAGAATCAATTCTATTTTAATGTGATATTTGACGTTCAAAAGTGCCTTTTATGTGCCTATTTGAAATAAATGATTTGACTTTGTCTTTATTACTAATATTTAGTTTGTTTGAAAAAATGACTATTTTAATTTCGATGGTAATATTTATTTCATAGTTCCAAAATTTTCCTATAGAATAGTATTGCCAGTGGTTTTATTTAGTGTCGTATTTTCGTCTCCAAATTGTAACTATGATTACTGAAGATATAAAATATTAAGAAATGGAGGAGCTGTAAAATTAAGGAGCACGTTCAGTTTACTGCGAAGTCACGAAAGCAATTTGCAATTTGCATGTATAAGAAAATTGAAAATTATTCACAATTTAACGCTTGCATTGTTTATGCACAATTCATTATTTTTTATATAATTTTGACATTTCAATCAATATACATACCTAATCTTATACTTCAGAACTATTTACATTATATAAGCTAATATTTTAAATAATAATACATATGTACATGTGAAAAAATAAGCAAAAGAATCATAGGGCATCAAAAAATTCGTCCGCATCGCTGTCAACAGGAACAGTGCCCAAAAGGCTGAAAATCTTATATGAAAAATATCAAAAATAAAGTATATTCTAATTTAATTTAAACTATGTTATTTAATCTAATTCATTGTAATCAGCTTTAGCTTTTAATAGTTCATTACTATTTTTTCACACTATGCATTACTTGTTTTCATAAATTAACTGTTATTATTTGCACATAATGCAGTGCATGCTGTGGTTTTCTGTAAGTAACGAGGCACATAAACTTAAGTTTGTAATGTACGAATTATAAGTAAAAATGTACCTGTACTCATTGTTGAAAAGCCTTGCGAGTTACCAAACTATGGGATCAAACTTGGGCTTAGCATGGTTCTTTCTCGCGCACCAAAGATAATGATCAAAATCGTTTTAGGCTCAAATATATTAGACATTTTTACATCGCAAAAATGTGAGTGAGTTTTCCACGAACCTTAATTCAGACCTTCCAATATCGAATACTCAAAGCCTTTTCTCTTTTCCAGGCCTGAAAATAAACTCATTACAAAGTGACATGAGAACCCGATTATAGAATTCACACGTGCAGAACCCATTGTGACATTTTCCTCTTTATTTTATAAGGTTTTATTGAATTTATTAGAAAAGAGGTAATGGGGAGATGCTTCGTTGTGCTTTTATTTTATTTTTTCAAGTTTATTAAGGACTTCTGCTCACGGCTTCGTCCGCGTAATATTTCTTGTTCCCGACCCACCCCGTCGCATTGTATCGCATCCCCCGCGCTTATTACTTCGTTTGCGCTTACAATTCTTTCTGACTTTTTTATTCTTGCTCGGCTCCTAACTATAGCCTTCCTCAAGAATTGGGCTATGAAATGCAAAAGGATTTTTTCAATCCAACTGGTAGTTCCAAAAGAGTAGCGCGAGTAATCTCTTCTGTCTTATTTTTAAGCTACTCTTAAAGTTCAATCAATTGCTAAGCAACTGATTAGCTAAATTCTTAGAGCTAAGCAATTGATTAGTAGCTATCTAAATTAAACACCACTGTTGCAGTGTTAAGAGGATGCTAATTTCTATATTCAAATTTTATTTATGTTTCAAATTGACATTATTTCAAGTTAAACAAATATCAACTTTATTAAAATGGTAATTAAGTTGATTTCAGAGTGACTAGCACTATTGAAAAAGTTGTAAAATTGTTTGAAGTTGTAGCGTAAACTGAACTTTATTGTAATTTATTTTCAAACATTTGGGGCGATTTTTATTTACTAACATAGTTTTAAGATAATGTAATTCTAACAAAATATAGACATTTAAATAGTCTGAAATAAACGATTTTTTTTTTTTATTGTGTAGGAATTAAAGTTATTTTTCCATAAACTCATATTTGTTTACATTTTTGGCGAATATGTCGCGATTCAAATTTATAGTATAACATTGAATTAATTCTCTTAAATTTATTATAACGGACACACACTTCCCTATGTGTTTCTTATTCCAGCGTATGGCACCCGTGGGTTGCATCTGAAATTAAACCAGCGTCAGGTGGCACACCTTGGCACCCTTTTAGCATTATAATCTGTTTTTTTCAGTTTTTTATAGTTTTAACGTGTATTTATTTTGCTGTCATGTTAAACGCATTTTTCTTTCTTATTTACGGGATCGAGAGTTATGCGGCTGAAACCGCGGGGCTCTGCTAGTGTAAAATATTGATTATAACCACATCTGTTTCTGCTAATCCGATCCGACCATAATTAATTAACCATGCCATAAACTTTAACTCAATAAAAAATATACCGTCACTTATAACTATTTTAAGGAAGCGGTCAGGTTATACTGCTGCCTCGAGGCTCAAGTAAAGTTAAACTGTCAAGGGATAACTAAGTAACAAGCTTAATTACAATCAAATTAGAAGAGCTCTGAGAAAAATACCTTTTAAAAAGCGTCCAGCAAATAATGTTAAACTTAGTAACAAGTTAATATTCATTAGCTTGTAGTGAACTTTGTCCCTAGGCTCTGTAGAAGGTGAACTATATTTTATAACCGATTTCAAAAAAAGGAGGAGGAAAGAAAAAGAAAGAAAAAAGTTTATTTGGACACAATTCGTGAAACACAAAATACAAAATTAATAAAATAAAAATAATCTTTCAGACAACAATAGTGTGCGCCTCACGGCTGCTCCAAAAAGGTTCATTTCAGCATTAATGCCAGACAGATGCTGTCTGACGCTGGTTTTCTAATGAACCTTTAGGGAAAAGTGACGGGGAGTACACACAGTTTCAACATACCTAGGGTCAAAACTCCTTCATTTATAAACCAATTTTAAAAATTATTTTTTTGTTTAAAAGGACTACGAAAGGCTTAAGGGGCTTAGGTCAGCTAAAAGTGAAAAAAAAAACAACACACTCCCAAAACAACCACTACAAAGTGAAAAATATCTTTCATTTCGGAAGTCGGTGGCATAAAACGAAAATGCAAAAGTAAAGACACTTTTTTTTTGAGGATGGGAAATCATCAAATGACCCCTCCCGCTCTGGGTGGAGCAGAAGGGAGTGTCAGACTCTTACTGACTAAAACCCACCCGTGTTCCTTCCTTAGCCCTTTATGTACCAGGGCAGCGGTAACCCTTTCGGACGATCCCGCTACCCCGGCAGGCTTCGGCCCTGTCGGGCCCCGTCAACTACGCTGACATCTCTTTGAGGCGCGCGTGGAACACATACGCGCCGTCCGGCACGGGCCTGGTCCTGATCGGACGGAGAGCTACCCATTGCTCTCCGCCCGCAGGCCCGCGCCTACGGTGGCCGGGAGTCGTCACGCGGCTCCCGACGCCCGGAGCGTCTCCCTCGGCGGCTGAGGCATGAGGATCTCTCCCACGCCCATCCCGCCACCTCCTTCGCTAGCATGACTGCTTCGCAGAAGGAGGTGATCGCCTCCCACTCCCTCTCGCCCCGGACCATGGCTTGAACCAGGGCCGGACGCGAGAGGTCGCCGCCGCTGCCGATCGCCTCTACGAGGACACGGCGGTGCTCTGCCCAAGCGGGGCAGACCTCCACCGTATGCTCCACCGTGTCCTCTGGGCGATCCTCGCAGTGGTGACACCTGGGCGTCTCCTCCCGCCTGATGATGTGCAGGAACCTTCCGAAACATCCGTGTCCGGAGAGGACCTGCGTCAGGCGGTAGGTGAGAGCGCCGTGACGCCTCTCTAGCCACTCCTCAAAGAGGGGTCTTACCGCCGCTATCGTGGCGTGCCCTGCGCTGGGTTGCGATAGTCGCGCCTTCCATTCCGCCATGAGATCGCGCCGGAGGTCCGTCCGCTCCGCCGCGATTTGCCGCGGGTGCAGAGTTTCCCCCCGATGTAGTGCCTACGCGCGCCAGTCATACAGGCGCGCGAGGACTATCGCCTCCAGATCCCATGGCGAAGTAAAGACACTGACTTCCGAAATTGAAGTTATTTTTCAAATGCTAAGTAAATAACAGTGACAGGAAGTTATTATACTCGTAACATCATCAATATACACTAAGTAAAAAATAATACGTATTATTGAAGCTAACTTTCAAAATCTAGTCGCAGTCTCATCTCGGCAACAACCAAATGTCAAAAACTTGTCAAAATGTAGGGAAATTACAGGTATTTTTGACAGATTGAGACTGAGATCAGGGCCCGTATTCCCGTAATTTAAAACGTTCAAAATCTAGTCGCAGTCTCATCTCGGCAACAAACAAATGTCAAAAACTTGTCAAAATATAGAGAAATTAGACGTATTTTTGACAGATTGAGAGTGAGATCTGACTGTGAACGTTCTTAAAATTACGAGAATTGCCCCTCAGGACTTGACCAAATTGATATGGGATCACCCTATAAGTATACCCCTTGAAACAAAAGAAAGTTTTTGCCTGTAGGTTTTCTCGTCGTCACATCTGACCTGTATGGCGTATGGAACTAATGGCCATGAAAGTGGGCTAATTTGGCCATAATCACCGTGACTGGAAACTTGATTGATGGTCGCAAAAACTCATTTTCGTTCTGATAAATTACAAACACGGATGTTGAGGTGACATTTTCTTTGAAACACAAAAAGTTCAAGGTTCCATCGTTTCTTAAAATAATTAATTATAAAAGGGCTTATTTGGCGCAGCCGTGAAGGTACACAATACTACTCGTATTTTAAGTAAATTTTTCCTATTTTAATTTTTGTGTGAAAATCGTGTGCTTTACTTAACCTGCGTCAAATAAAGCTTTCTTTTCCTTTCCTTTTATAAACATTTTTTTTTAAACAGCCTTTTGTGAACTACGCTTCCTAATTCATTTTTCGTTTGAGAATTTTTTGGCACACATTGTCACAGCGCCAAATGGTTAACTGTAAAATAAACAATTGGCATAACCTTTCATAAACACTTGTATAAAGGTCCATTCGTATCTTTTAAACGATTCACGTCTTTATCTAACTTGTATGACTTAGTCACTTTGAATTTAAAAAAAAAATAAAGTCATTGAATCATGACAAGCGACGATAAAGCGTTCGCTAAGCGTTCCCTGTCACGCCACCCATGTTCCTCCTTCATTATCATACAAATTACAATTTGTTGTCTTTCCGTCTGCCTTCCTTCAACTTGTTGGCTCGCTGGTATTTAGAAAGCATTTCGTGAGGCTTTGTGCGATGATGAATATCGTTTTGAGTCTATTAGTTAGTGGCTTTGATATTAATGCCGATCGGAGGACCAGATATTTTAAAGTTATGGCTAGATTCGAAACAATAAATACATGATAAGGTAGGAAGTGGCTTGTGGCTAAGAAATAACAGCCGTACGGATCGATCAATCAGGTTAAGCTACGCTTGCCGCGGTTGGCCCGTGGATGGGTGACCATCTTTACATACCCAGATACTCCATGCCTCAAAAAGCACGTTAAGCCGTTGGCTACGGCTGTCATTCGTGGATTGTTGACAGTCGTTACGGTTAGTAAGTCTGACAACCAGTCTTACCAGAGGGGCAATTCTCGTAATTTTAAGAACGTTCACAGTCTGATCTCAGTCTCAATCTGTCAAAAAAACGTCTATTTTTCCTACATTTTGACAAGTGTTTGAAATTTATTTGTCGCCGTGATGACACTGCGACTAGATTTTGAACGTTTTAAATTAGGAGAATTAGCCTTCAGGGGTATCGTATTGGGCACGCCACAATTGCGGCGAAAAGTCCCCTCTTTGAGGAGTGGCTAGAGAGGCGCCACGGCGCCCTCACCTTCCGCCTGACGCAGGTCCTCACCGGACACGGTTGTTTCGGGAGGTTCCTGTTCAGGATAAAGCGGGAGGAAACGCCAGGGTGTCGCCACTGTGGGGATCGCCCGGAGGACACGGTGGAGCATACGGTGGAGGTCTGCCCGGCTTGGGCGGGGCCCCGCCGTGTCCTCGTGGCGGCGATCGGCGGCGGCGACCTCTCGCGTCCGGCCCTCATACAGGCCATGGTACGGAGCGAGAGTGAATGGGAGGCCGTCACCTCCTTCTGCGAAGCAGTAATGCTCGCGAAGGAGGAGGCGGAGCGCGTGAGGGAGAGGCAATCTCTGCACCCTCGCGCGCCTAGCCGCCGCAGGAGACGCCCTGGACGGGAGTCAACAGCCGACTCCCGGCCACCATAGGCGCGGGCTTGCGGGCGGCGAGCTATGGGCAGCTCGCCGCCCGGTAAGGACCAGGCCCGGGTCGACGGCGCGTTGTGTTCCACGCGCGCCTCAAAGAGCTGTCAGCACGAACTGACGGGGTCCGCTAGGGCCGATGCCGCCGGGGCTGCGGGTTGTTCGAAAGAGATACCGTGGTGGAACACGGGTGGGTTTTAGTCAGTAAAAGTCTGACACTCCCTTCTGCTCCGCCCAGAGCGGGAGGAGTCATTTGATGATTTCCCACCGCAAAAAAAAAAAAAGGGGTATCGTATTACCCAGCAACGACGTTGTTGAGGTCATTTAAGCAGTCGCTCTATGTAACATACTGATATGCATCTGGTTTGACTGGAAGCTGACCCCAACATAGTTGGGAAAAGGCTAGGCAGATGGTGATCTACGTGAGTACGTGGAAACTTTAAGTGAGTTCCTACACCACGGGTTCTTGTATTCGAATAGTTTCGGTGTTAAAAAGAGTTATAACTAATAAACATAAGGTTAGTACTATTAAAAGCTGCGGGTGGTTCGAAAGAGATACCGTGGCCCCTGGCACAGGCAACTGAAGGAACACGGGTGGGTTTTAGTCAGTAAAAGTCTGACATGCCCTCCCGCTCCGCCCAGAGCAGGAGAGGTCATTTGATGATTTCCCGCCCAAAAAAAATTAACGTAAAATTAATAAATAGAAACTGCAAACGGCGTGCGTATATGACATGTATGAACGTAAATGAAGCAAAAGGAGTAAGTAAGAATCTTGGCAGGGGGCGCTCTATAATTTCTACCAACCCCCATGGGAAAAAAGCGTGAGTTTATATACAGACGTCAACACATCAAGCCACTACAATCTGTCAAATTGATTTAATAGATTTTCAACTTCATCGCTAAAGCATTAAGGTTCAAAGTTGATTGGGAAAATTTGTCAGTTTTGGGTAGCTTGACCTGCTGGGGTCTGTATGTATGTGTGTAAATAGAAGACATATTATTGAATATGTCTTACATCTTAGTCCGCCTTACTTAAGTACTACTTTTTCACATTGATGAATGAATGATTAAATACATTTCAATTAAAAGCAAATTTATCATAGTAATAATACTTCGCTCCAAAGCCAGAACATCAACGGGCCTATTAAAACAGTTTTATTTGTTTAAAGATGGTCCTTGCAGTCATTAAGCGCTACTGGCCGCAATTCGCAAAGTGGTGTCAATTCACAAAATTGACACTCAAGTCGTAATGTTTATTACGAGTATTGCTATGCGTAACTGTAAAACTCGTAATTTGCGAGTCGAATCGTAAATTGTAAGAAAAGTTGACCATCAGTGGATTTTATGGGTTATTTATTATTTTTGGTGATTCGCTACTGGATTGGAAGATAAATTACTATGTAAATTATGGTTAAAAAGGAAATTGAAAATAATACTGATTCATAATATTATGTTATAACAACTTTAGAAGTCAATGATATAAATGATATGCGACATCTACCAACCCGAACTGAGCCTGCTTGGGAGATTATAGCCCACTTCCACTCGAAGAGAGGAGGCCGGTGTCCCAGCAATGGGACAATAAATGCTGCTGGGGAGTTTGTTGCGCCACTTCTTCCTCCCAGCCAAAGCCCTAAGAAGTGGTGAAGAAAGTTGTGGGAAACGCAACGAACAAAAAGTGCTGGTTTGTGCCTAGTTTGAATAAATGACATTTAATATGCTTGTCACAATCAAATCGTATCCGGTACGCCAGCGCCATCTGGTGTCTAGCCTAAGTTTGTGCGAGTCGAAAAGAGCGAGCAGTGATGTGGAGTTTCTTCTGATCATCGGACATCAAAGAGACAACATGAATATGCTCAGAAACTGTTTCGCGTTCCGTATCGTAAAGTCATGTACCTACAGTGTGTGATTCATTTGTTCGTAAGATTATAATCGGATTTGTGCTGCAAACGGTTTTTCCATTGCGCAATAACCAACAGCACCCACAGTACGCCCACAATAGTTAAAATATAGCTGATGATAACAAGACAGACCTACCTTCTCCGTCATGCTTATGTATCGACGGAACATCCTTTTGTAAATCCTGTTCGTGTTTGACCCAATTTCGATCATACGGAATCAAATTATTGTGAAAGCCGAAGCTTTTTATGTATTCGCCCGGGAAAGTTGTAAAGGATTATGATTTTAGACGGTACCCACCTTCTTTAGATACTTGATGTTATTAGGTATTTTATTTCTTGCGCAAATGCTAAAAATATTACAATTTTTTTCCTGAAGTTTAGGCTATAATCCTGAAAACGTGGAAGCGATTACTTTCATCTATGTATGTATATAGTCAAAACAACATAAGGGCCACTTGGAATTTTAACATCCTGACTGATTTAATTATTTTAAAGCGTTCTTCAACGACATAATCTTTTGTGTGGTATTTCCTGAAGTGTTAACAAACATATTATGAGGTTGCATCATTTTTGAAGTGGGTACTTTTAATTTTTTTTTTTTTGTAATCGCTTGAATTTACCCTATTCTAAGACGAATTCTTAAGTCATTTAAATTGTGGATTCTTTAGTGAACAGTCTTACATTTGCTAAGTTAGAACCATAACCGAAACTATACATAATCAGCCTATAACGTTCCCGTTGATGGGACACAGGCTTCCTCTCGGTAAGGAGACCGTAATCTACCACGCGGGCCCAGTGCGGATTGGTACATGTCACATGTCTTCGAATTTTTGTTTCGAAGATATACCGGTTTCCTCAAGATGTTTTCCTCCACCGTTTTGAGAGCAGATTAGTTTACAAAAAGTAAAAAACCCCCGACACAAAATAATAATAAAAATAGTATGAATGTAAAAAACCTAAAACATTAAAAAAAAACAATTGAAAAAAAAATTGCAAAAAAGAAAAAAATAACCTTGAAATTATGACCATATGTACTTACATATGGTCATAATTTTAAGGTTATTTTTTACAAATTTCATACGTACTTACGTATGAAATTTTTTTATTAAATGTTGTCCCGTCGGGGGACCGCTCTAATTATTAGCCTAACGTTCTGTTAAAGTTTAACGTCAAACTTGTAACACTCCGTCGTTTTTGCGTCGGGGGTTAAAAACACGGGGACAGACAATCTCTTCAGCTTTATTATTAGTATATACAGGATGAAATTGAAAACTTGCGACAAATCGAAATAGGGCTTGTAGTAACAGTTACATAATCATAATAAATTGTCATTTCCCAAATCTAAATTCTTGAAAAAAATCGTACAATTATCGTCTTAGGGTCAGCGCAGACAGGAATAATCCCCGCGCGGTCTCGGGCATTTTCTTTACGGATGTCATATTTATTCCCGCGAATCTTCGAGGACGCGCGAGCATTTTTGGTCAGGTTCAAGCATTTATGCACATTATTGTAATAATTTTAAAGTTTTTTTTTAAGTGCTTTAATAAAATCCTCTCCGCTGCGCTCCGTTCTGTCTGCGCTGAGCCTTAGATAGTGCTAACTAAGTTATTGCCTTCAAGTAAGTTGTATTTATGAAATATAATAGCGGGAAGCGATGAGTGAAACTGTGATTCCAAGTGACAACTGGTTTATTTTCACATACCCACATATATCATTTATTAACATACCCTACACCTCCCCCTTTAAAACATTACTTAAAATATGGGGGTACTTAGTTTAGTTTATAAATAAACTGTCTATTTTCTAAATCAGTTTGAAATAAAAAAAAATTAAAAAAACACAAAATGGCCTCGCAATGCCCGCGCAATCAATACATTTTAAGATATAAGCCCATAGATCATTTCTATGTATAAGCCTATGATACTCATTGACAATGTCGTTCACAATCATTTCATTAAGCACCGTTTGTGGTGTACCTCGTGGTGATTTGTTTATCGTGATCACACTAACTTTTTTTTTTTTTTTAATACTTGTAGTTTAGAAAATGTATGAACGAAATAACCACCAAGTGCACCACCACTAATTAATTACCTTAAGTTTTAATTTATCTTATATCTACGAGTACTATACCGTGTTTATATATCTAATGTTACAATGTTTTTTTTTTTTGTTTACATATATATATTAGTTACTTTTCGTATTTGCCTTGGTATATGCATTTACGCCTAAGTTTAACACTATCTATATCAGAAATCGGAACTGGTTCTGCTGTCACATTTGTGGGGCTTACAGCCGTCTTACCGTCTAGTTGTTGTTGATTCTGATCAGTTTCTTCTTCACATGATGGTGAAGTGTTCTTAATTTGATTTTCCGGAACTGATTCAGTAACATCAATCTCAGTTACGGACTTATCTGTGCTGCTCGTTTTAGAATGTCTAGAATGTCGTTTTTTAAGTGGTAATAATTGATCGATGTGACGCTTCCACTCGTGTCCATCAGACACGCGTACTTTGTATGTGAGTGGATCGGTCCGTGCAAGCACAGTAGCTGCTGCCCATTTGTCAGCGCGAGCACGGTAGTCCCGCGCTAGCACCTGCTCGCCAGGCTCCACGTGCCGCTCGGCACCGGGTCGCGCGCGCCCCGCTCGCTCTGCTGACAACTCCACTGCACGCTCAGTGGACGGTTTTATAATGAACCGACCACGTAATCTCCTACCAAACATAGCTACCGCTGGTGCCACTCCGGTAGTGGCGTGCTCACAATTGCGATATTGAAACAGACATTTCGTGAGTGCAGCATCTACATCTTTGCCTTCATGTATTGCCTTTTTCATTGCTCGTTTCACTATTTTTACAGCATTTTCAGCCGCCCCGTTACCGGCTGGTCGATATGGACTTGTGATTGTGTGGTTTATTAGGTTTTTATTTAAATAGTTAGTTAATTCAAACGAGCTAAATGGAGGTCCCCCATCACTATTATATGTGAAGGCAATCCGAAACGTGCAAAAAGTTCCTTAACTTATTTATAGTGGAGTTTGCATTAGTTCCTGACATTTTTTGAACTTCTATCCATTTACTGTGTGCATCTACCGTCACTAAATAATATTTACCTTGAAATATAGCAAAGTCAATATTTATACGTTGCCATGGTCGTGTGGGAAAAGCCCACGGATGCAACTGTGCACGCGCCGGCGCATCGCGCTGTTGTAGGCATGCACTGCATTCTCGACACAATGTTTCAATTTCATTGTCCAATTGTGGCCAGTAAACATAGTGTCGAGATAGATTTTTCATTTTGACTACCCCTAGGTGTCCCTCATGTAATTCCTGTAGAATTTGCTGCCTAAGTACCTTTGGAATGACCACTCTGTGATTGTATAATATACACTGCCTGTCGATGGTAAGGCTGTCCTTTCGATAGAAATAAGGCTTTTCTTCATTTCGAGTAACTCCTGCTGGCCAGCCATTAAGAATATAATCATAGATATTTTTAAGAACCTCATCTTCCTGTGTTTTGTTTGAAACGTCTTTTGCTCTAATAGGAATCGATTGTTCTACGTAATTAATATATGACACCGTATCCTGTCCCGTTTTTATTTTACGTTCATACGGCAGTGGCAAGCGTGATAATGCGTCCACGTTATAATTATCTTTGGACTTTACAAATTCTATAGTGAAGTCATAGGCTGCTAACTTTGTTGCATACCTTTGTAATCGACTTGCCGCAGTCTGCGGCAAACCGAACTTAGATCCAAAAATGAATGTCAAGGGTTTATGGTCGGTTTTAATTATAAAAGCACGACCATAAAGATATTGATGGTGCTTTATGACTCCACTAATTATTCCCAGCGCCTCTTTATCTAATTGACTATAAGCGCGTTCTGCCGAATTTAACGTTCTCGATGCAAAACATATGGGGCGTTCCTCGCCATTGGGGTATCTATGCGACAATACACTACCAATGCCGTAAGAACTACTATCCACTGCTAATACTAGTGGGTTGTAATGTACTAATACCTTGCTACCTGAAATAGCCTTTTTAACCTTGTTAAAATTGTCGTCACAATCACACGACCAAATCCACTCTGCATTTTTCCGCAATAGCTTATGTAAGGGATATAATTTTGTACTTAAGTTGGAAATAAACTTTGCATAGTAGTTCACCATACCTAAAAAAGACTTGAGCTGCGTCACGTCCGGGTGTCACCACTGCGAGGATCGCCCAGAGGACACGGTGGAGCATACGGTGGAGGTCTGCCCCGCTTGGGCAGAGCACCGCCGTGTCCTCGTAGAGGCGATCGGCAGCGGCGGCGACCTCTCGCGTCCGGCCCTGGTGCAAGCCATGGTCCGGGGCGAGAGGGAGTGGGAGGCGGTCACCTCCTTCTGCGAAGCAGTCATGCTAGCGAAGGAGGTGGCGGGATGGGCGAGGGAGAGATCTTCACGCCTCAGCCGCCGAGGGAGACGCTCCGGGCGTCGGGAGCCGCGTGACGACTCCCGGCCACCGTAGGCGCGGGCCTGCGGGCGGAGAGCAATGGGTAGCTCTCCGTCCGATCAGGACCAGGCCCGTGCCGGACGGCGCGTAAGTGTTCCACGTGCGCCTCAAAGAGATGTCAGCATAGATGACGGGGCCCGACAGGGCCGAAGCCTGCCGGGGTAGCGGGATCGTCCGAAAGGGTTACCGCTGCCCTGGTACATAAAGGGCTAAGGAAGGAACACGGGTGGGTTTTAGTCAGTAAGAGTCTGACACTCCCTTCTGCTCCACCCAGAGCGGGAGGAGTCATTTGATGATTTCCCATCCACAAAAAAAAAAAAAAAAAGCTGCGTCACGTCATTTGGCCTTGGTGCGTCCACGATTGCTTTAATTTTGTTCTCATCGGGATGCAAGCCATGTTTGTCAATAACAAACCCTACATAAGTTATACTGTCCTGCATAAATACGCAGTTATCTAATTTGATCCTCAAATCAACCTCACGCAACTGACTCAATAATGCTTTTAAATTATTAATATGTTCACCACGGGACGTCCCAGTACATGCTATACCGTCGATGAAAACAGCGACTCCTTTGAGTCCTTTAACCGTTTGTTCCATAAATTTCTGAAACTTTTCTGGAATACACGTAAGTCCAAATGGTGTGCGTTTGTACTCAAATGTTCCTATATGTGTCGTTATAGCGGTACATGCCTGAGATTCTTCCTCTAAAAATAATTGTTGATAGGCATGCGTGAGGTCAATTTTAGAAAACTGTTCACCCCCACTCAGCGCCGCGAACAGCTCCTCTATTCGTGGTAGAGGGTAAGGTTCGCGCATAAGTTTTGGGTTTACCGTGACCTTGGAGTCGCCACAAATTCTTATTTCTCCGTTCTTTTTAATTACTGGTACGATAGGCGTGCCATAATCAGAATACTCAACTTTTCGAATTGTACCCTCAGCCTCGAGTCGTTCTAACTCGCGTCGAGTCGTTCTAACTCGCGCTCGACGGGTTTACGTAACGCCAACGGTAACGGCCTAGCTTTGATAAATACTGGATTTTTATCGACCAATTTTTTTTATACATGTTCCAAGCCCAGAAGCAAATACAGTTGGAAATTCACGTTGTAATAGTTCTACGAAATTATTTTCATTTAACTTTAATAAAAATTCATCAATACTAATCTTATTTATTTTTAATTTAGTGAGCCACGACCGGCCTAAAAGTGGTGGTCCACCATTTTTAACAATATACAATTTGAGATTTCCGACTGAATGTTCACCAATAACAACATGAACAGACACAAGACCGACCGGTTCTATAACTGATCCAACATAGGAATACAAAGAAATATCGTTACTAATTATTGGTAAATCACAAAAGTGGTTATTATAATAATCTAAACTTATAACCGATAACTTACTTCCAGTGTCCAGTTCGAAACTTATCTTTCTGCCGTTCACTTGCACCATAACCATGTACGACTTGTCGTTAACGCCGCACACACTTAGATTATAAAGATCACATTCCGATTCGTTATCACTACTTCCGAGATAGTTATTATTACGTCGCGTTGAAATGTCCTGGCTTGACTCGCCACCTCGCCCTTTGTTCGCTTTACACATTATTTTTATGTGACCCTTCTGGCCACATATATCGCACGAGTAATTTTTAAACCGACACACCTCTGGACGATGGTTTCTGCCACACCTCCAACAAGTACGCGTTGAGCGCGATGTTGCCGCGCTCCCCTCGGTAGACGAGTTGCCGCTGCTCGCAGTTCCGCGCTCGGGCTGCCGGCCTGCCCGCTTTGCCGTCGCCACTTGATGCACCGCCTCAAACGCTCGCGTCCCAACTGCCGATGCGTTCCCTGCGCCCGCGGCGTTTGCACCGCTGGTCTGCGAGTGTCGCTCGGCCGCTTCCAATGCCAACGCTAATTCGACGGCTTTTTTGTATGTTATCGATGATTCCGCAAAAATGCGTGATTTCATATCATCACTAGCTAAACCCGACACAAATTGATTGCGTAAATTTTCCTCCAGTGTAGTATTGAAATTACAAGTAAGTACTGGCCAGGTGTTTGAGTGTTTGTAGATATTCACTGAGGGATTCACCCGTGTTCTGACGTCTTTGTCTGAAAACATGGCGTTCAGCAATTTCGGAGCGTTTTGGTTCAAGATGATCACCCACAATTTTTACTAATTCTCGAAATGTTTTTTTTTTCTGGAGGTGCACATAAATCACACATTAAGTCATATGTTGCCGCTCCGACCAACGTCACCAACATTGCAACTTGTAACTCTGGTTTTATTTCATTTAAGGTTATGAATTGTTCCACGCGTCTTATATACGCTAGCCACTTTTTGCTTGATAGGTCAAATTCTTCAATTTTACCAATAGGCATCTCGAAGTTCCACACTTAAACGATGTAAACCACACGAATTAAACAGTTTTCCTCGTCGCCAGTTGTATTTATGAAATATAATAGCGGGAAGCGATGAGTGAAACTGCGATTCCAAGTGACAACTGGTTTATTTTCACATACCCACATATATCATTTATTAACATACCCTACAAAGTAGACACGAATTATCGTCATTTATTTTTTTTTCTTTTTAATTATCATGTCAAAAGAAAATTATAGTATTGTATTCATTAATCGCTGAGTTCAAACCATGAAGCAAGTTAGCATCGCCTGACCTCGCGGTATTTACCTAATGTTGACCGTACCTATGAAAAAAGAGCGTACGACGACGCGACGTTGCAAATCACTCACCAACGCGTACGTTTGTGCGTCCCTTTCCTTAGTAACATGCTCTAAATTTACTTTGTAGCATTGAATTAGATATTTTAATTTGTTGCACCTATTCAATTTCTTCCTGTATATATTAAAATACATAATTAGAACACAGTAAGTAATTAAAATAGCAAATGAATGTATTCCCCGGATACATTGCTGACTAAATACTTTGTAATTACTTACATCAGCCCACGATTTCAATTGAAACCCCATGATATCCCATTTATAAAGCATACAAAAGTCCCACTAGTCAATTGACGCATTTACATATTAAAAGACACACTGGTGGAAAGGATGGGCAACGCAAAAAGTCAAGAAATAATTTAGTAAGACCAGTGTCTTCTAAAGCTGAAATTCCATTGTACAGTATGTAGCGGTCAGAAGTGGAGTGACATCCTCACGAAGCAATATATTGACCCTTTTGTTTAACTTACGACCTTCTTCTAATGAATAATTTCTATAATATAGACACACACTAATTGTTAAATACAATCAGTGTTTATATCGCTATTGAATATAGTTCCGTATCATGTTTGACTTGTTCACATAATTCGTAAAACTTTATGATTATACCCACAGAAATCTAAATAAATAAATTATAATGTAGGCAGATGCAGTTAACTTAGTTAACTTACGAGTCATTCACCGCGATTGGTTCTTGGTTGGTTGTTATTGTCGTTTAGTGCCATTATGTGTTTAATCTATTAGCGGTGTTGTAGTTCATTTTTAAATGCAAGGAAATTTAAATATTGACATGAAAGCGGATATTATCGCGCTGCGTAAGAGTGGACTTAATATAATATCACAAATATTTGATGAAATTGGACTGAGTGTGAGTACCTATTATGATTTAATTATTTTATGGAACATTTTTCTAACTAAAGTATAACTGCTGATCCTTTTAGTTATTTTTTTAAACGTTTTATATTTACCATAAAGTCTAAATAGAAGAAAAAAAAATATTCCAAAAGTAAATTTATTTACTTTTGGAATGATGAATATAAAATAACATTAAGTATAATAATATAATATGTAGGTAACATTACTATTCTCCAAATAATTTTGTTGCATCTACCAACCCGCACTGGGCCCGTGTGGTGGATTACGGCCCACTCCCTCTCACAGAGAAGAGGCCTGGGACCCAGCAGTGGGAACATTATAGGCTCATTATGCTGTTTGTTAACAAGAATGGTAATGTAGTGTTATATCACCAAAATGTGGCGGGCTATCCTGTTGACATTATTTTTCGCTTACGAAAACAGAAGGCGATTGCACTGCACTGCCCTCAGTCACGTAGCGCGGGTGGCAGACTGTATCAATTTGTTTAGAAAACACAATCAGCTCGCGGGATGCGCTCCACCTTTTTGAAGTCATCGGTCCATCTAGCTGGGAGGCGTCCCACACTTCGCTTGCCGATACGCGGTCTCCACTCCAGGACGTCTGCTTCACCGGCCATCGGTCCTTCGACAAACATGGGCAGCCCACTGCCACTTAAGCTTGCTTACTCTGCAAGCTATATCGGTAACTCCGGCTCTTTTCCGGAGAACACCGTTTCTTTCGAACATTTTATCCTTCAAAGAAACTACGAGCATAGCGCGCTGAGCGACCCACTATGCTAAAGTTCATTCTCAATCCTCACATAACTTACTTAAGATTTAAAAACCAACAAGTTAGTCAACATGCTGGCTTTATGATTTTCCTGTATATCAAAAGTGCAATCAATCGGCAATATTAAAAACGGTGGAGCTAATAACTCGTCGTGATTAACTTCCTAGTAATAGGTTGGCACGCTCAACTAGACCGCTCTTGTTTCTATACCCCTGATGACGCCATTATGGTTCATTTACGTCTGTTAGAGGGTTAGTCAAGTCACAAAAAGAAAAAAAATATTATGCGTTTGATTTTCCGGTTAAAAACTTTCTTGTTTTATTTTTGTTTATCAACATTGCACATCTTCGAAGGTTCGAAAATGTAGCTTTCAGAAAAATATATGCGATAAGCAAAAGACGACTTTAAAAAAAAAAATCATACATACAGCAGTGTTACCTCGGCGGTTAAAAGCTCACCTCTTAGGTTTAAAAGCTTCTTTTCCAAATAATGTTTTTTTACAATACTTGTGAGGGAAATACCGAGGGGCAATTCTCGTAATTTTAAGAACGTTCACAGTCTGATCTCACTCTCAATCTGTCAAAAATACCTCTAATTTCCCTACATTTTGAATTTTTGTTTTGACATATTATGTTTGTTGCCGAGATGAGATTACGACTAGATTTTTAAGGTTTTAAATTACGAGAATTGGCCTTCGGGTATTCAGCTTCATCCGGTTAGACTGGAAGCCGACCCCAACATAGTTGGGGAAAGGTTAGGCAGATGAGATGACTTGTAAGAGAAATAAACTCAAATTAACTTGAAAAATAACCGTAGTCTGTCGCCTATTTCCTGGAAGCGTTTGATGATAAATGTTATGGTTAGTAGCGAGTAAAGTCTTCTCTGCTCTATATGCATTATTTAAGCCTATCGGGTACACTTTCAATAATATGTTCCGGAATTTTGTTCCGGAATTCGTTCCCAACAGAGTTTTAGTGCGTTTACGAGCTCCTGTTACCTGTACATATGGCTGTAGTTTTCATAAAGGCTTCTTTTCAATCGATCCCTAAAATGCTCGATGGGGTTGAGATCGGGACTCGTAGCTGGCCATGGCAAAACTGTGATATTGGTCTCAGAAAGTGCTCTTTGTGTGGCACGGGCCGTACGTATGTGAGCCTTGTCGTGCATTAAAACAACGCCAGCGCCCACTCTCTGTGAAAATGGGATGACATGAGGTTGAATTACCTGCTCAACCTAACAGGCAGTGGTTGCAGTACCCTCATCCAGTATTACCAGCCCTGTTTTGACAAGCATTTTACCGAGCTTATTCCCGTCCATACACTTGGACCCCCAAAACGGTCTGTACCAGGGATGCTTGGTTCTGTAAAACGTTAACCTTCTTTTCTCCACACACGGACCCGTTTATCGTCGCTAAAAAACTTGACCCTACAGTCGTCTGTAAAGATTAGAACCCTTCAGTTATCCATTGCCTAGTTCAAATTCTTGCAAGCGTACATAAAGCGTGCTGCTTGGTGGGCCCTTGTCAGTTTGAGTCAAACAATACGCACTCGGGACCGTTGACCATCTTTGTGGAGACGATAACGAATGGTTTGAAGGCGGACTCTGGTACCAGTAGATTACCACAGCCAGTTTTGTAAGACCCGGGTGGTCACGGTTTGCTCTCTTTGTGCAGTTAACCTGATGTACCGGTCTTTCTGGGAAGTTGTGGCTCTAATTATTTCTGATCCAGGCCGTCTAGCTACACTCTCGGTCTCCTGAAATTCTCACATGTTTCGAATAGCTCGACGCGACACACCGAGACTTGCTACAGATCTCTGAGATCCTCCCTCCTGAAGCAGAGCAACAGCTCTTACACTCCCATTTGACGACAAAAACCAGGCTTAGTAATCACAATCAACCCGAAATAAAAAAAAGGTGTGACAGAACGTGACTGGTAACATCAACGCTTTGAATCGGACTGAGAACACAAGTGAAAGAATTCGTACAACAAATGTTTTTTCATGCATTTCACATTTTCTGTCTAATGATTTGAATTCGACGCTAAAATTGATGCTCGAAACACTGATAAGTGCCTTTAAACACGTCAAGAACAAAGTTTAGTGCTTTACTTCACAAATGATTACCGAATTATAACTTAGAGTGGGCCCTATTTTGTTTTGAGTAGTTTATTAAGTACAATAGATAGTACCACTTCTACATCATTATCATATTTGAAGAGTAAATATAGATTGATATCTTATGATATAAACACCAAGTCTTTCGAATCATATCCGCTGCAAATTTGAACCCTGGAACCCCACCTACCTGCCCTCTAATGCACCTACAGTAAAAGTCCCCATTAAATATCTTGCACACAACATAAAATCACACATCACCGTCGTTGTACGCCTAGCATGAACATCGACAGCGATCGGAAGTCGTCACAGCCGTGAACCAGGCAATATCCGGCGAGCGCGCTTTGACGGGCGGAACGGAGCCGACTCGTGCGACGTAGTACGACGCGACGATGTATTTGCGCCAGCAGCCAATTTGTGACTAAGTTTTTGGTAAAAATGATGCTAGTATAAGGGAGAATGTTGGCGGTTAGTACCTTTTTCGTGGGAGTAATCTACACCCTGAACATTTGAACAAATTGTCGTAGAAATTCTTCGTCTGGGAATGGGAAAATTTGTCGTATTTGTACCGGCAAGGTAAGAATTGAGTTTCGGAAGCTTTACTGGGACGCACAGGTGCTTTTAGGTTTAAAGATATTTATTCTCAAAAAAGACACAAAGTCACTTACATGAGATCAATGCTTAAGGTAAATTATATAAAGTTCCTCACAGACGTCACGGTAGCAATTATGATACACCCATCCAATGCATTCAGCTTTTAGGAAGGGTGTTATTTGTGATTAAATATGCAGCTAATTGAGTCTTGAATGCATTGAATGAGTGCAACTTTTTCATACATGAGGGTATTTTGTTATATTATTGTGCTCCTTCAAAAGTTAATTTCTTTTTGCCAAATTTTGTTCTTATCTTCGCGAAAATCAGAAAATTAGCTCGACGACTGCTACTTTGGGTTACTTGTTTTACTTTAGTAAACGATAAGTTAGTCTGTATACTTTTGCTAAGTGCTTTACAAATGAAAATACATGTATTGTAAATATATAACTGTCTAATGTTCATTATTTTGGTTTCTTCATAAATTTTGCACGTTGATGTTAAATACGGATAGTGAAAATCATTTTTATTAATTTGTTTTGTGCAACTTGGAGACTTGCTAGCTTTGTCTTGGCCGCACTGCCCCATACTTCAACCAGATATAGTAGGTGTGGTTTTACTAAAGTGTTGTAGTTTGTGTGACGCAGTCTATGTGGAATATAACTATGTTTCGGAGAGATCAAAGTAGTGACGTAAGCTTTGTTTTCATATGATCCAAGTGAAAAACATGACGACTATGATCTAATCTGCTTCCTTCCTAGAATCGTAGGACGAAGGGCTTAATTCCCTACCTACTCTTAGCGAACAAGATTACAGATTTTGCATTGGTAGTAGTATAGTTACCTTTAAGTTAACTTACAGGCAACACAAGTAGGTGCCTTACGATCTTGTAGTTGTAACAGAGGTTCAACCAAAACATTCATCAAGTGCACAAATAGAACTGGCAGGTATTGATATTAACCCTAAAATGATATTGCTGTTCGTAAACTGTTTACTTTGCCCAGTTCACTGTCGATGGTCAGTCGCAATATCATGGATTCCAAATTCATAAAGCGGGATTAGCAGTGTTTAGGGCTGTCCGGTACACTATGTTGGCAAGTGCGGGTTACTACTGAGCGGCCGTATCTGTGAAGCAAACAGGATCATGGCTGATATATTTTTGATCTATGAAGTTCTGTTGGTAAAGGCTTTGAGACGGGTTGAATTTATGTTTGATACCTAATAGATATCTGTGTATGGATTTGTACGAGTATATTGGTGGTCTGCGTGTAATTTTGTTTGACTCTGTATCCACGTGTCATTTTTATAATAAGTTTCCATTGAACATAGAAATAATCTCTTACCTAATTGTTTTTTTTTTCATAGCGTAGATACAGTCAATAAAGTGCTTATCAAATTGACACACTGCGCCATTTTGCCGTGTTGGCCATTTCATACAATTGTCAAAGAATAACAGTTGTGATTTTAATATACGGACAATTTAAGTTGTAACAATTGATTTTACTGATTTTACAACTTTAAAGAATGAATAGCATAACATTATTTTAAATACGACTAAGTTCTTGAACACTGAACACTACATTATACAGGATAAATGTTTAACCAGTGCGCAAACTGTAACCATGTATTCAACACATGATTCTAGACCCGCCCTAGCGTAGAAATACAAGTATTTCGTCGATTATCAAAAAACAAAATCAACTTTTTCATAGAAAAGTACAATATCGACGCGTCAAAATGTATGGCAGAGCAAATTTTTTTATTAATAACTGACGAAAAATTTCAATGCAGGTGGGTTCAGAATCGTGTACTGAATTCATGGTTTCAGTTTGCGCACTGGTTAAAAAATTATCCTGTATAAATTGCCTAAATTCATAAAGCGGTATAAGCAGTGTTTAGGGGCTGTCCGGTGCACTGTGTGGGCAAGTGCGGGTTCCTATAGAGCCGACATCAGGATCATGGCTGATATGGTTTTGATCTATCAAGTTCTGTTGACAGAGGTTTTGAGACGGGTCAATTCTAGCTGAATACCTGCGTGTAAATTTGAATATTGGCGGATAGAATATTTGTTTGAATTTTACTCCAAATGTAATTTTTATGATGGGTGTCCATTAACCATAAAGATAATTCTTTATGCGAGTTTTCATGGCAGACAATTAACAAAATAAAATAAATAGCATTTAAAGAAAGTTTATATTATTATTAATGATCTTTATTAATTATTTACATAATTATAAACCATATTTTTAAATATTAGAATATAAAAACATTTAAAAAAATATTTTATTAAATTTATAAAAATGCGTTTGAGTTCTTTAACGCTCTGCATTATGTTGTCCTAATGTCACTGTCATAAATGTCTTACCAAGTGTTATACTTGCAATGCAATATAAATGAGCTTCATAATTAATAGCTGTCATAGTCAATAGATAGGACACAAGATAAAGTCACAAGTACTCACAGTGTTATTTGACAGTGTTGTTTTATGCAATTGTTTTGTAGCGGTATCTACAACGCCAAATGCGAAAAACGCGTCATACTTATGTCACGCAAATCCTGCATCTCGCAAGCAGAGTTTACCGCGCAATTAGCATAGATACAATTTTCCAACATCAATCGTTGGGCAGTTGCCCGCCAGACACAACACCCGTCTGGTCGGAGGATACTTCCTTTTCTATAGAGAATGAGGGGACTTTACACCCCGTTCCTAATACCTCTATAGTTTAATCAACTGCAACCAGCGTTGAGCTAATTGACAGTTTAATCTATCGTTAGATTAGTTAGAGCTTCTATTGTATTTTTTATTACACAAATAACATAACATCATGCCTATATTCCCCGAAGGGTTAAGCAGAGGTATACCTATAAATACACCCACATTTAAATCCTCTGTAATATGGGGTAAGCCTATCGCCATCAACCGGAAATATATCCAGACTCCGAGCTGCTACTGAGAAATTCCAGATATAAAAACCTAATAATACTTTTCCCGACACGGGTATTGAACCCAGGAACTCATACTCAGCAGTAGCGTTGCTTTAGTTATTACCACTAGACCCACCAGTCAGGATGTTTTAAGTGAAAACTTCTTTAGCGGCGTTGTGCACTTTTGTTGTGATGGGTAAAAAATGTTAAACTGACCTGATCGAAAATTCGTAAGACGGAGCTTGCGTTAGGACACGTGACCTGATCGAAAATTCGTATGACGGAGGGAGAGTAGACCGCATTCCAAAATATCAAAAATGCACAACGTTAATATTCAAGTTTTCACTTCTGCCGGCACTCCCGGAGTGCAACCCGTTGTTTTTTTTATTATAAGAGAATAGAAACGATTAAACTCCGTATTTTTTTGGTGAAATTAATGACAAATGTTTAATGATAAACTCGAGATACAATATACTTTCAGAAAACGCCAGACAAAGTTAATTTGATTAAGGGCTGATTTTTCAATAGTAAGAAAACTTATATCTGAAGAATAAATATGACAGTTTGACATAATGACGTATACAAAAGCTGTCATACCGCAATATTTATATGTCAGACAAAAATTCTGACTATTGAAAAATCTGGCCTAAATAACACAACGCAAGTCAGATTATGGACACGATTTCACAAAGAACAAAGTAACCTCACTATTGAACAATCTAGAAACCACCAAAAGTTTGTAACACTAACAGCAGCTGTATGTTAAATTAAAAACTTTTGAAAAAAAGAGAATGGGCGGCCCATTCTCTCACTTCTTCAACATGACAAAACAATTGCCGCATTGCCGTGAAATACGACCGAGCAACCTTCACTCCTATATCTTCATCTTGACACCACATTTCCATAAAATATCTCCAATGTTGCCAACGTTAAAAAAATCACGTTCACAAGGTAATTTATATCAAGCGCTAATATAAAACAGAATAGCTTTAAAGGTTTAAGCAACATTACTGAAACAGTTATTACCCTATAAATAAGCAGTCCTTTGCTTTGTCGACGCGCAGAGAAAGATTATGGTGGTAGGTATTCGAGCTGATTTAGTGGATGTAGTGTGTGTTAAATTGTTTTAATGCAGGTGCTTTGCTTTCTTTTATGGAGCGTTTTAAGCACTTAGTACATACGAGCACAAAATGAAAAAGTTTTTTTTTTTTTTTAACTTCCTTAAACCTTTTATCCATCGTGAGGAAACTGGAATATCCTAGAACCACAAATTCGAAGATATGTTACATCTACCAACTCGCACGGGCACGCGTGGTGGATTGCGGTCCACTTTCTCTCATAGAAAGGAGGCCTGTGTCCCAGCAGTGGAAATGTTATAGGCTGGTTATTTATGTTAGGTAAAACCTTTCGGAGGGAATCAGAGGGGCCATTCTTGTAATTATAAGAACGTCCACAGCCAGAGGGGCAATTCTCGTAATTTTAAGAATGTTCACAGTCTGATCTCAGTCTCAATCTGTCAAAAATACCTCTTATTTCCCTTAATTTTTGACAAGTTCTAGACATTGGTTATCGCTGAGATGAGATTGTGACTACATATCGAACGTTTTAAATTATGGGAATTGGCCTTCTTTTTTCTTTTTTGAGGATGGGAAATCATCAAATGACCCCTCCCGCTCTGGGTGGAGCGGAAGGGAGTGTCAGACTCTTACTGACTAAAACACACCCGTGTTCCTTCCTTAGCCCTTTATGTTCCAGGGCAGCGGTAACCCTTTCGGACGATCCCGCTACCCCGGCAGGCTTTGGCCCTGTCGGGCCCCGTCATTTATGCTGACATCTCTTTGAGGCGCGCGTGGAACACATACGCGCCATATGGGAATTGGCCTTCAGATCTGTTTAGCACAAGAAACCGAGCAGCGTTCCGTTATAGCTCTTTTATTCTAGGCGAAACTAACTTTCAAATGCGCTGACATGTGCTTTTATATCTGTCTTTATCTCGTCATCTACCTAGCCTTTTCCCAACTATGTCGGGGTCAGCTCTCAATCTATCCGGATGCAGCTGAGTACCAGTATTTTAAATGGAGCGACGGCCTATCTGACCTCCATAACCCAGTTACTGGGTAATACGCAACCCCTTGGTAAGACTGGTGGTCAGACTTTCGGGCTTCTGACGACCCGTAACGACTGTCAAAGATCCACGAATGACAGCCGGGACCAACAGCTTAACGTGCTTTCCGAGGCACGGAGGGGTCTTGGTATGTGAAGATGGTTACCCATCCACGGACCAACCGTGGCAAGCATAATTTAATATGATTGAATGACCCGTGCGGCTGTTATTACTTAGCCACAAGCCCCTCATACCTTAACTTGGCAAGCAACTTCCAGATATTCAATATTATTTTAATCAAGTTAGCAGTCGACTTCCGTTCACTAACTGTAGACGCTATTTACTGTACCGGAAGTCGGTTGCACTTAGTCTTAAATAATTTATCGAGCTGCTTCTCTCACAGAGAACTGTATGTGACTTGCTCCCGCGTCAGCAATCCTGACTGTTTTCATATTTTGGCTGCTGAGACCAAAACTACAAACGTATACAGGAAAGTTTCATAAAAACGTGACTGCTATTTTAGTAAATTGTGGTGTCTTACGACCTCCATGCGAACGATGTCGCGGGCAGAAGCTAGTAATTAAATCCTATCCTACTAATATAATAAACGTGAAAGTTTATATGGATGGATGGATGGATGGATGTTTGTTACTCTTTCACGCAAAAACTACTGAACGGATTTGGATGAAATTTGGCACACAGATGGTTTATAACCAGGATTAACACATAGGGTTTGGAGTTTTTATCCCGACATTCCCACGGGATCGAAACTTATGCGGGTGAAACCGCGGGGCCCAGCTAGTAAAACATAAACAAAATAATCTGGCTTATGGCTAAGTTATAACAGCCGCAGGGGTCGATCGATCAGGTTAAGGCTACACTTGCCGCGGTTGGTCCGTGGATGAGTGACCATCTTCACATACCAAGACTCATCCGTGCCTCGGAAAGCACGTTAAGCCGTTAGTCCCGGCTGTCATTCATGGATCTTTGACAGTCGTTACGGGTCGTCACTAGCCCGAAAGTCAGACAACCAGTCTTACCAAGGGATATCGTATTACCCAGTATTTGAGTTGTAAAGGTCAGATAGGCAGTCGCTTCATGTAAAATACTGGTATTCAGCTGCACCCGCTTAGACTGGAAGTCAACCCCAACATAACTGGCAGACCATGATTAACCAAATAATCTGCACCCACCAATGGACAAGATTTAGTGACATTAAAATTAAAAACTTTTCGAATTCTAAACATTATTCGTAGATATATATAGATGGATAGAATACTCTTTAATGTTCACGAAATAAATTACTATTGGAACTTATATTAGGTGTTACAGTGGGCGATTTTATGGCTTATTAGTCAATTCGCACGAATTTACTCGCCCGAAACGGGCAAATCGTCACTTGTAATTTTTTTTTTTTTTCTAAGCGACTAGCACGCAGTGGATTTATTTGTGAGCGAGTCGACAACTCCAGAAATTTATGTAATAGGCATTTGGCACATTTTGAATTTTATGCAATAAAGTTAAGAAAAATGTGCACGTTTTATAATTTAACTCTTATCACTTCTGCGCACTATTGTCCTTTTTTCTCTATTTCGCCCAGAAAGAAATCAACTTCGCGGGTGTCGCCTATAGAAAAAATATTTAAAAATGAAGATTCGCCCGTTTTGGGCGAGTAAATTCGTGCGACACGACTAATGAGCCGATTTTATCACTAAGAGCGATTCGTCACAGTCAACCTTTGGTTGGACAAAAGTGCTTAGGAGAATCGATAGAGTGAGTTTAGTAACACGGTTAGAAAAGTACAAAATAATAATAATTTCTACTTTTCATTCTTTGTTTGACTACCTTGGTATAAGGGCAAGCTAATAATGTTTGACTACTCGCAACTACGTACAGACAACTACCTCATTGCAAACTATAGGATACAGCCGGGGCGGTAATTGCGTAACAAACTATTAGCAGCAATGGGTTTCATTTTGACAGTTCAACAACATTCATTACATCATTTACGTTGTCGAGCAGACACATTTTTCGAACATATGAAGCAATGGATTTGCAATGTCCTTCATAATGATTTAGATTGAAATTAATAGTGTGTTACGAAATTCGGGTGCTGGATTTTGATTTATTTTCGTTTGTTTGTTATTAAAGTTAGAGTCGCATTATTACGCAATGTGTCTTGGTGTGACCATTATATTGTGAGTACGATTGTGACCTGTCTTGATATCAAGAAATAGACAATTTCCGACTACAGGCAAAACTCATTTTTAGTGCGAGCGAGTAAAGACTTTAATGGCCTAAGCAAGCAGTTCTCTTTTGACTGGTTTTCAACGAAAGGCTCAAGCGTACGCAATAGGCTGAACCTTGATTTCTTCAAAATTAATTCTTAGTGTTAATTTAGTTCTGGTGATTATTTTATTTAATTTTAGTGTAGTTTATTCCTTATGTTTGGCGGTACCGATTTGATGGTTGGTGCGCTTATGTTCTTGATAATTTGTCGTTTCTAAGATGTCATACTGTATTATTGTATAGCTAGCCGTGAAAACCTATGATTGGCTTCATTTTTCTTATTCCAGTGTATTTATTGTATTTATGTAAAGCTATTGGTTTTCCATGACATAAATACATAAATAAATATTATAATACTTTTTTTATTTCTTTGTGTTATTTTTCTGTCAAAGTCGAGGCTTTTGGCTACTTTTTACTATTTTGTGTTTAGGTTATGATGTGCGTGTTTAAATCGTGCTCAGTGGAAAAGAAGGACAAGGAACGCCGATCCCAAGTAAATGAGACACGCGGTCTGGGAGAAAGAAGTAAAAAAGATTATAATCATCATTCATCATCATCATTGCCCTTATTCCAATTTATTTCGGGGCAGCGCAACATATATTTTTCTTTCATACTTTTTTATAATGTGCGACTTATTTGAAAAATAAACGGGTTGCAGTCCGGAAGTGCCGGCAGAAGTGAAAACTTGAATTTTAACGTTGTGCATTTTTGATATTTTGGAATGCGGTCTACTCTCCCTCCGTCATACGAATTTTCGATCAGGTCACGTGTCCTGACGCAAGCTCCGTCTTACGAATTTTCGATCAGGTCAGTTTAACAAAAATAATTAATAAATAAATAATAATAAAAAATAATGAATAAACAAAGACACAACGAAAAAGAAAAAATAATATTTCTTTGTGTCTTTGTTTCTTTCTACAACCGAATTCCAAACTTTTTTTTCTCAATATTTTTTCAACAATTTCCTTTCACATTATCCTCTCATCATTTCCTTTACGTGGTGTCAGCGTGATCAAGCGATCACGGTGGTCGGAGGTCGCGTGATGCCGTGTTTCACGTTGCGTGCCGTGTTTTCACTTCAGCTTCAACCTTTTCTTGAGTGCTCAATAAGTAACGTAGGTTTATTTGCTTGCTAGATGTGGCTGGCAAATATATTGGTAGTTAAACCTGCACCCTAATTGCGTAAGACACGATCAATCGGAATCGGTTTCATTTTGACAATTCAACAATATTCATTGCGTTATTTACGTGTTGAGCAGACAAATTTTTCGAACTTATGAAGATTGCTTCATAAGTTCGAAAAATTTGTCTGCTCAACACGTCCATTGGGATTAGCAATTTGCTTCAAAATGATTCAGATTCTGATTGATCGTGTGTTACGCAATTAGGGTGCTGTACCTTAATTGTGTATCGCACTATAAATTACAATCTGAATCATTTTGAAGGATATTGCTAATCCATTGCTTCATAGGTTTAAAAAAAATTGTGCATAAGAACGTAAATAACGCAATGAATGTTGTTGAACTGTCAAAATGAACGCCATTGCTACTGTTAGTGTGTTACGCAATAACCCCGCAGTACTTTCTGAAGGAATAAGTAGAATTTCGTTACTTTGTATGATGAAAATTACTTCCTTTATAAAAAAAAATATTTATGACTTCCATTGTCATACTATGACAGGAGGGGCTTGTAGCTAAGACAATAACAACCGCACCAGTCGATCAAAGTTTAAGCTACGGCTGCCGAGGGTGGCCCGTAGATGGGTGGCTATCCATTACGCATCCCCTCCGGGCGTTGGATAGCATGATATACCATCAGCCCCAACTATCATTTGAAGATGTAACAGCCGTTACGGGTAGTCAGCTAAGGGGTATTGGTATTACACAGTATCTGTGTTGTGTAGGTCAGATCGGCAGTCACTCCATGTAAAATACAGGTATTCAACTGCTTCCGGTTTAATTGGAAGCCGACGTCAACATAGTTGGAATAAGGCCAGGCAGACGATGTCATAATACCTAACAATGTAGAGTCCGAAAATTAATCGAATCGAGGGCGTCGGCCACAAGTGCCTCGACCACTGGGTACCTAAGCCACGGACCCGAAAAATTAACTGTTAAGCAAATTGACTACCAAATTGAACTGCCCATATTCAAATCACAACTGTCATTATTTGACAGGTTGTATGAAACAGTTATAACACGGCAAATTGACGTAGGATGTCAATTATTTTAACAATAACGACGGTGCAAAGTACTTAGTAAGCTTTTCAAAATTTGAAAGAAAGATAAACGATTAGATACCTACATATAAAAAAGGGAAATGCGGACTGTTTTGTTACCAACCAAACAAAATAAAACGTGGGGAAACACGACCCACTAAACATTTTGGCCATTAGAAACTTTGATTAAATACTAGCAGTGCCCCGCGGTTTCACCCGCATAAGTTTCGATCCCGTGGAAATATTGGAATAAAAAGTATCTACCTGTTAATCCTGGTTATAAATTATCTGCGTGCTAAATTTCATTCAAATCCATGCAGTAGTTTTTGCATGAAAGAGTAACAAACATCCATCCATCTGTCCATCCTCACAAACTTTCGCGTTTATAATATTAAGTAGATAAGTAGGAAGTAGGAAGTTATGCCCTTTCTTCAACAAGGGTAACCTAAAATGCAACATTGATTGTTCGAGAATCAAGTCAAGTATTCCGTTGTCCCTTCTAGTTGGATTAGCAACAGTAATTCTCTGACAGAAGTACATTAAACGCTTATATTACTTTACACATAAAACGAATTAAGAGATGAAAGAGTTTGTTTAACGATATAACTTCCTTTTTCCATTATTAAAGGGAATTCTATAGTGATTAAATTGACCCTTATACCTACCGGCGACAAAAGATCCTGGAAACGATTATGTTGTATTGTACCTATTTGCTTGAAAATTATGTACGATTATAGAAGATTTTCCACACTCAAGTGAACCTAATTGAACTGTGCCGTTCCAATTTAATTAAAAAAAAACCTTTTTGTTTAGAAAATATGTATGAAACGATGGTTTATTAAGGGCTGCGGGGTACACACTATCAGCAGCAATGGGTTTCATTTTAAAATTCATTGCGTTATTTAGGTTGTTGAGCTGACATATTTTTTGAACATATGAAACAATGGATTAGCAATATCCTTCAAAATTATTTAAATTGAGATTGATACTGTATTGCGAATATGTGCGAATTTTCCAACAGTCTGATAACTTTTATCTGAAGAATAAATATTGTGGTTTGACAAGTTTTGTGTAGAAAATATATCCAGAACACCCACCCATTAATATATGTAATTTTTGACAGTAGAATTGTGAATAATGAGCGTTTTTTTTTTTCTTTTTGTCAATAGTCGATGTTGGCTATTCTGCCAGTATCAAGTATGGAATTGATACTCACCTACTTTTAGATAGGTAATGGATACTGGCAGAGTCAGCTCAGTTTTCAGCATTCTAAGCACTGAGCTATAATAAACTAGTTGGACTTCATACTATCGATGACAAAATGAAGAAATTTGATTTTCGTCATTTTGGCGCTGATGCGCATGCTCTCTCATACACAAAAAAGTCTTATTCCACGATTTAGACCTAAATCATCAGAGACGTACCAAAACAAAACGACGGTCATGTGCGGCAATGTGTCACTTTTAGTTCCTAAGACGCTCGAGCGGGGCGCTTTGAATAGACACAAAAAACAACTGTCATTTCGTATAGTATATTTAGTCCAGCGTACTTGTTTCTTAGAGATCAGTGATTCTAAGAGGTAACACTTCTTTTTCAGCTTCCTATATTTTGGCGTCGCTTGTCTCGTCAGATAGTTTTGATGTTCTTTCGATGGCACATATTTGTTCTGCCACTTGTATATGCCTTCCACAAAATATTATCACATATACATATTTGCCGTCATCTTGACGACATCAATATCTGCCTAGCCTTTTCCCAACTATGTTGGGGTCGGTTTCAAGTCTAACCGAATGCAGCTGAATACCAGTATTTTACATGGAGTGAGTGCCTATATGACCTCCATAACCCAGTCACTGGGTAACACGATGTCCGTTGGTAAGACTGGTTGTCAGACTTTCGGTCCACTGACGACCCGTAACGACTGTCAAAGATCCACGAATGACAGCCGCGACTTACGGCTTAACTTATTTTCCGAGGCACGGAGGGGTCTTAGTATGTGAAGATGGTCACCCATCCACAGACCAACCGCGGCAAGCGTAGCTTAAACTGACCGATCGCCCCTTGCTGCTGTTGTTACTTAGCCACATGTGATGACAGTAACTTAGTAATTTTTTCTCGTTGGTCATCTCCAACATTACTGAACAGGTCCGACCTCTATCTTTACAAATTTACATACCAAAACAATTTCTCCTACTCAAAACTAACGTGGTAACATTAACAACATAATGTGTGTTATGGGCAGCAATATCTCAAAATATCCCGACTCGCCGCGCGTGCATTGAACATAAACAGAGATAACAGACAACGGACTCAGCCAATATATTAGAAGACACCGTTGGGAAAAGAAACTTGTGGATAAGATGGACAATTCTCGTCCTTAAAACGTTAAACGTCCTTTGTAACATAGGGTCCAGTTGAAAACCAACGTCAGGCATTAGTTGTCTGACATTTATGTTAAACTGGGCCTATTTGGCGCAGCCGTGAGGGACACAATACTGTTTTAAGTTGTTTTTTTTTTTCTCTTGTTTTTTTTTTTGTTTTTGTGTGAATATTGTGTGCCTTACTTAACCTGGGTCAAAAAAAACATATTTTCTTTCTTTAAAATTCAAGTCTCAATCTCATTTCAGGGACAAGCAATGTTGCAAGCAACTTGACAAAAAATGATAGGTTTCCTGACAGATTACGACCGAGATTAGAATGTGAGCGTTCTTAGTGTGCATACACATGAGCGGCACTCGTCAACGGCAGAGACAATTGCAGGCGTCGACAACGTGCCGGTCATGTTTTTGCTACTTGAATACAGTGCTTAAATACACGAGCCGCATGTTGTCGACGGCAGCCGCCGACACATGTTGACGACAGCCGTCAACGCGTGTCGGCAATTGCCTCTGCCGTTGAAGCATGTTGCTCATGTGTATGAGCACTTAAAAATACGAGAATTGCCCCTCTGATATTGTGATATAACAACACCTTAATTTTGCAAGGGTGAGTTGAAGATGCTATTTATAGGGCCCTAAATATACAGGGTGATTTTTTAAAGACAAGCCAAATTTAAGGATGTGGTACAGACCATCAAACTGAACAACTTTCTCCATGGGACCAACATCGTAATCGCGAATAAAAATTCAGCCGTCTCATACATTTAGGTCGAGTAGGTATTGAAGTTTTCTATGGGACAGTTGATAAAATTTTCGCGATTACGCTATTTGTCCCATGGAGAAAGTTGTTCAGTTTGATGGTCTGTACGACATCCTTAAATTTGGCTGGTCTTTAAAAAATAACCCTGTAAATGACACACGACAGTGATCTCGACATGGTTGAAAAAATGCATACACACTCGCAACACGTGTTTATCCTGAACGGCTAGGTCGAGACAAAATATTTTTGCACTAATTAGAAGATCATTAGTCCTGACGAGTTTTAATACTCAATCGCTAACCAGAAACACTTGACTATAAAGTAACTTTTAATCATATCATATTTTTGTTTTTCGGTGCAGGGAGCGTACTCTCTAATGATTGAACCCAATTATTGACAGGCCTGTTGGTCTAGTGGTTAGTGACCCTGACTGCTATGCCGGAGGTCGTGGGTTCGATTCCCACCCAGGACAAATGTTTGTGTAATGAGCACGATCATTTGTTCTGTGTCTGGGTGTAATTTATCTATAATATTTATGTATTTAGAAATATATAAGTATGTTTATCAGTTGTCTAGTACCCATAACACAAGCTCTGCTTAGCTTGGGACTAGATGGCGTTGTGTGATAGTTGTGGAATATTTATTTATTTATTATTTAATTATGTACTTATGTAGCACCATTTTATCAACCTATCTATCTCTGGTTTTAATGTCCTAACAATCCATATTAGTAGCGATCTGTCTTTAAGTGAATATAGAAAAAAAAAACACTTTTTATTTTCATTATATTTTTAAATTTTTTTTTTTGTTGCTTCTTTCAACGAAGACACGGGCCCGTCAGAAAGTAGTTGATCTGTCAAAACAAGTATCAGATAAACAATTTCGTATGGGCCAAAACACATTGGGAGTATGGACAATTGTCAAGTCGTGTTGCCATTCATTCTTCGTTCAGGCCCCAGACTAATCTTATGTCTATGAGAGTGATACGGAGTCAAAAACGCTGGTAACTTTAGTTTAATATCGGGACGTGCTTAGAGAGAAGACCTCAAGGCTACTTCAATCTCCACATTGCAAAATCACACTCAGATTTCAAACATTGATTCGACTATTTTGCGCAAAGGTTTTTTAGCTTGTGTAGTTGTGTCAGAATTCACTATTGTGCTCACTCCTATTTCCGCAGTGAATAAAGAGTGACTGACAACTGACAGTGCGCATATTTGAGTAAACTTACTGCAGCTTTGCAGACGCCACCACATCAAGCCACTACAATCTGTCAAATTTCTTTAATAGATTTTCAACTTTATCGCTAAAGCAATAAGATTCAAGGTTGATTGGGAAAATTTTACAGTTTTGGGTAGCTTGACCTGCTGGTGACTGTACAGTGGTTTACAATTTTTCTTTTTTTTTGACACGATTTTTCCTGGTCACGGTCTAGTTTAATTCAGGCACCTACAAAATGGTGAAGGCAAACAACTTGAGGAAACCAGCATCCTAGAACCAAAATTTAAAAGGCATGACGTACACCAACCTGAATTGGGCATTCGTGGTGGATTACACTCACTCTCTGTGCTGCTGGGGAGTTTGTTGCGCCACTTCTTCTTCCCAGCGAAAGCACTAGGAAGTGGTGAAGGGCGGGCGTTTTGGGGGACTGTTATGTAATTTCGACGTGTGAAAAGTGCTGATTCTCAGCCTAATTTAAATAAATTACTTTTGATTTCTTCAAGAGAGGAAGCCTGTGTATAAGCAGTAAGAACATTATAGACGTCTACGCTCACTAGAAAATGCTACAATTTTGAAGGAAACTCAAGAAAATAAAAACTATTCTCAGTCTTATCCAATATCACCTATCGTAGCACTAGAGGACGTCTTCAATACGGAACTATTCAAATCACAACCACGCACAGCTATTAATATCGAAGCTAGAACTCTGTTTAAACAAGTATAAACTAGACTAGAGTGAAATATATACTTGGGATGCTCAGATATTAAATTCTGTTATTGGTTCAAGTATTTACTTATTTCTGTACTAAAAATTGAGCAGGGATTATTAGATTTTGTATTGACATTAGCCGAATTAATTTTGACGACAGTATACAGCGATCTGTGAATAAACAAGGGAAGTTTTCGTTTTGTTTTATTTATTTTGAAATGAAATCTTTTTTCTACAAATAAATAAATTTAAAGTGTCGCTTTGTAATGTCCAAGTAACAGCTTTTTATTGAATACATATGGTAGTATGTACGGTACTTACAACAAAAAAACAATTAATAAAATTTTTGTCTGTTTGTTCCAGCTAATGTCCTTAACAGCCGGACCGATTTGACAGGACTTTCACTGGCAGATAGCTGATGTTATAAGGAGTAATATACGATACTTTTATTTTTGAAAAACAATTAGTTGAGAGACACATTATTATTTTTCGACATCCACGTTAACGAAGTTGCGGGCATAGATAGTATACCCAATTAGATCATTTCAACGAGACTCATATCAAACACAGTCCATCAATAAAGTGATCTTCCACAACTCCACACAATTAGGTGGGTTAGGACGTTGACGTTTTACGATGTGCAAGTGAAGATCTACTGGGGGTTAATTACGTGGTTACGTAAACATCACGAGCAAACTATAGACCATACAAATACTGACAAGTGATGCATTATCTTAACATTCAGACAGTTGAGGTATCATAGCAAAATGTTTAATAGTTGTTACAAAACACAAAAATGTTACAATTAATTGTATAAGGCATAACCATACTCGGGTTAATGTTAACACAAACAAATGTAAATAAAGGCCCTGCTAGAAACCATTATTCTATTCCGTATTTCTGGTACGACAGCCTGATACAATCTCCCAAATTCCCTTCGCAAAATTACCATTACGTTTAGGAGTCCTTTGTTGCTCTATAACTAGACAAGCTTAACGTTGAGAAGCGAAGGAAACAGCCCTTAATTAAACACCTACAATAAATATAAACAAAATTCTCGCATTATCTTAGGAAGGAGTAAGGCGGACTGTCTACTGGAGCGGAGAGTTTCTGGATACACAAGTGGAGCGGTGGAAGAGCGACAAGACGTTTGAAGAGGGAATGTACTAAGCGGGTAAATTACATACATTCCGCGGTTGAAATAATGTGTAATTTAACAATATGTGGCTCACCTTATTATGGAGAAATAAATCTGAGCAGCTGAATTAAATCGGTTGCAATCAGGTCCAGTTGAAAACCAGCGACAGGCACTAGTTGTCTGGCATTTTTGCTGAACTGGGCCTTTTTGGCGCAGCCGTGAGGCACACTTTCCTATTAATTTCTCACATCGGACTTTACACTTTTTATTTGATTTTTTATTTGTTTTATCCGATGTATGTATCAGAGGGGCAATTCTCGTAATTTTAAGAACGTTCACAGTCTGATCTCAGTCTCAATCAGTCAAAAAATCTTCTAATTTCCTTGCATTTTGACATTTGTTTGTTGTCGAGATGAGACTGCGACTAGATTTTGAACATTTTAAATTACGAGAATTGGCTTTTCGGGTGTATTATGTGTCTTTTAGTATGTGCTAAATAAATGTATTTTTTTTCTTTCTTTCTAATGTTGTAATGTAATCGGGTTTACTGACTGTTTACTTTCAACAATTTACAATTCTTGGCGAGGATGACGATGATGAGGCCGTAGCAACCACAGTCATATGGTACAGATTTTGTTCAGGTTATAGTAAAAACGAAAAAACCGTTAAATTACCTTTATTTAGCACAGACTAAAAGGTGCACAACATATTCTGAGAAAAAAAACTTAAAAAAATATTTTTCCAATCTGTAAAAAAAGAAAAGGATTACTCGTATATACGGCACGTGAATGTATCACGGTTGGCCTAGCTAGACTGATTCTTCAGACACGTTGTTTAGTACTTTTGCAGAATGGGGTGTCTGAAGAATCAGTCGGTTCTGGAAGTACAAACCCTGATCTTAAACCTATTCGCCGCACTGAAACGGAGAGGAGCGGAGACATGACTAGTAGAATTCTTTTGTTTTTTATCTCTCGTCTTTTCCGCTTCTTCCACCAATGTACAGGCAGCCTAAGAAGCTCAAAAACATTGCCACCTTGTTACGAATATTTGCGAACGAAAGTGGCCGACCCGTGTCGGGTGCGTGAGTACACTGCTTACAAACAAAACGGAGCCAATTTAATATTTGCCCAGCTTAACTTCGTAAGGGTATGTCAATAGGGCACTACGTGTAGTAACAATGGACCGGGTTCACGAGTGTCCCAAATAAACATCGATCTTGTGCGCTATTTATCTTAGGGTGAGCTACAAACACTGTTTGGTTGGTACAGGCGGACGGGCGACTTTTTGTGGTCCGAAAATTCAATGGTTACTTCTGCAGAACTCATTATTAGCTTAAAATAGAGGCTTTGACTTTGAAATATCTTTCACCCCCAAAGCAATTTACTTATAATATGTTTGTAATATTGTTTCTCTTAAATTGCAAGGTTTGTGTGATATCGTTAAGGAATTACACAAAAAATAGCTTTCGTTTGATGTATCAAATTATCAATGGCATTACTACTCCGACTCATTGAAAAGATATTCATCAAAAACAGAAAAACATTTCTCTTGTAAAATTTGAGTTTTACGATTACCGACTTATTGATGGGGGACGTCAATATAAATAAATACTTGACCTTTTTATAGCAACATGAAAGGCTATTTTAATGCACGATTATTTTTATCTAAAGACAAATTATGAATACCTATGTATTATGTTGGCAAAGATTAGGTAAAGGTCAATTTATTTACTTCTACTTTTATTCAAATAAGAGTCGCTTGATAATCTGGTTACCAAAATAATCATTCTACTTAGGTATCTATTTATACAAACTTTTACTTTTCCTTTGCCGTGCAAAGCTTGATAATAAAATAAACTATATGTAAAACTTTGGTCAGGCAGGGGCTATAGACTTTCCATAGTCCTCAATAACCAGTTCACTTTAGTCACCCAAACCCATAATCCAATATCTTTGTTTCCATATTCTGCAATAGCGCTATACCAACGGGGGGTTGTCCTTGGGTGCACTTGCATAGTACGAACAGGCATAATCGTCGGTTGGTGAAAAAAAAAAGTCTAACTGGCGTCTGCGAGTTGGTTTCAGTCCCTCGTACGCCTTCCAAAGGTCCGGGACTCCAGGGGCTGCAGTCTCGACATTCATAGCGATCGCTTTACGACCGAATTCGTTCGCAAAGCCCAGGATTGACAGGTGTAATGTATGGAGTGACAGGACTTTGCGACCGAATTCGGTCGTAAAGCGATCGCTATGAATGTCGAGACTGCAGCCCCTGAGTCCCAAGAAATATCAAAAGAAAAAATAAATAAACTACGTTAGTAAAGACCATAATATATCAAAGAAGAGAATACGCGATATTTTAAACTCTATTTCCACTTGTTTTAAAACTGCTGTACATATTCATAGAGTCAAACAATACGAGGAATCTCAATCAACCAAACTTTGTAACACAAAAGTTGCTCACAGCAGCTCGTCTGTCCAGTCAAGGCAATTTAAAGTCAAGCACACAGGGGCAAACAACAGCGACCAACAACAACTGCTCAGTCACTCAATCAAGTAGTCGAGATGTTTCTTTGTTCCCCTTTGAAGAGTAAGATGTCGGGTCAGTCGTTGTTTTGATACGAATCTGGTATTCATAGTCTAAGACACTACATGGTTATTGCAAGGAAGGTATCTACTTAGGCATAAGGTATATTTAGGAAGAAGAAAGGCATGCCGCGGCGACCCTAAATAAATTGAGACAAGGGCAAGAAAATGTATGATGATATCTATCTTGGTATCACGCTGGTATTTCATTAAATTTAATTTTCAAGTAACCGTATTATACCTGTAAATCAGAAAAATTCAACACAACTTTCTCGAGACAATCTGATTCTTTTCTTATTGATGTAACATAACATTACGCCGAGAGCAATGGTGGCCCAGTGGTAACGGCTGCGACTTACAAGTTGTAGGTCGTAGGTTCGAACCCAGAAAGGCGCTTTACTTTGTGTAAATTATTTCATCACCACTGCTCTGAAAACGGTGAAGGAAAACATCGTGAGGAAACCGGCATGTCTTGGAACCAAAAGTTCGAACATGTGGAATCTACCAATCCGCACTGGGCTCTCGAAGAGAGGAGGCCTGTGTCCCAGCAGTGGGAACAATGTAGGCTGATTATACAATGCTAATCTAACATCACGCCTGTAATTCTCCGAAGGGTTAGGCAGAGCCTTAGCATGTACACAAACAATTATGTTTAAGTCCCATGTAATAAGGGACAAGCCTATTACCACCAACCGGTCACAAAGCCAGAATTCAGGCTGCTAGTGAGTAATTCCAGATATAAAAACCCAAGAATATATTGCTTGAATTGAGAATAGAACCCAGGACCTCAAGTCCTCATATTATGTTCTTAAAGATATCTAGGCATTTTATACCTTACCATACCATACAAGATTATAAATCCACCGTTCAGAATTGAACCTTATCAATGGAAAAACTGGCTTGAGTAGAGATAGTTACATACATAGAATATAGAATACATACTCTTATGGTGTACACCATATACATTGCAGATATAAATGTAGAAATATTACATAGGATGAAACTATGTGCGTTTATCTTATCGCTAAAAGCAATTTTATACAACAAACAAGATCTTACAAACATATTATAAAAAACATGAGAAATGGAGAAATCAATTGATACATACAAACATAAACTCACACATTTTCCTACACACATAGCCAAAGATTTTCCAGATCCTTGAAAATCGGTCCAAAATACTGCTCTGCATCAATTTGGGATCTTACAAGGTAACCCGTAAACTTGGAATGCTCGGTAAGTGCGAGAAACATACGTACTCGTATAATATTATAACACAGGACCCGGTAATGTGTCGGTTTATACGCGCGTGATTGCAAATTCCATTACGTCTCATATGCTTCTCCCCTACCTTGGTGTATAAAATCACTTTGTTATCGGCTTCGTTTGTTTTTCTTGGTGTATGGACGCTTATACCCTGTCCATTAGGTAAACCGTTTTTTGACAGATGGAACTAGTGATTGCAGCAACACACAATACATTGTTTGATACACGTACGGTATTACAATGTACGTAAGAAGCTATAAATAACATAATTCAATAAGATAAGGCAGTTTATATATTTATTTCATTACGCATTTTAAACTTAACTTTTACGTAATTTGGAATATGTACGTTCTAAGACAGCTGTCAAAAAACGGTTAACCTAATGGACAGTAAAATCTATTTTCGTGCCATCATTGACACAGCAAAGAAGAAATCTTACGAATTAACACGATGTTATGGCGAGGAAAAAAGTCGAAGATATGTGACTACCAACCCGCACTGGGTCCATGTGGTGGATTACGGCCCATTTCCTCTCAAAAAAGAGGAGGCCATCATTATAGGTTGATTATGAATGGCTAGTTTCGTTCCAGAATAGGACTCGTTTCTTTCTATGGCCATCGTAAAATTACCAAGAATATGTGTGGCCAGATTTTTGTGTTAGTTGTAAGATTACACTGTGATCGTGAATCAGTTTTATAAAAGGTGTATCTAGGCAGTGCGAGACATGTACTCTGAATGGTAAGCCACGCATGTGACACTTGCCTTAGAAGGAGGCATCCAACATAAAAAAAACGCATTCCTCGCTTTATCTGGACACAGCTTAAAGTTTTAATTATATAACAGAACATCGTCATTCACGCTATATTAACAATCTTCAATTGAACAGTAAATTTTTTTACATAATATTTCTTCGATCTCAGTAGGTACAATATATTGCCAAGAATAGACACAAATTATGACCATATTGTAAATATAATGTTAGTCCACACAACTCATATTATTTTAGGACAGCCTTACATGACAGACACTGAAGCCGATCCTAAGCCCGTCTCCCTAAGTTAAGCTCATGGTATGACATTCACTACTATGATTTGCATTGACAAAATTGCAATTCCAATTGTGCTGACAATACCTACATGATAGAGTAATCTGAGGACAGACATCACATTATGTCGCGGAATTAGATGCAGATTGGATGTTAGACCACAGTGTGATTATGTGCGGCAACTTGGTGTTAATGTTAGATGGAGTTATGACAAAATTGAGCAAGATAGGCAGAGAATTACTTGACAAAGATGGTTCACAAAGGGCAAGCTGATGATGATGAGGTCTCACAAGTCAAAGGCGATATGAAGAGTACAAAATATCTACGTTATAAAAATCTTGAATTTCATTCGTTCACTGACACACAACGCACTACCTAAACCGCGGTGTCTACATGCCTGACAGTTTGCACAAGAGTTCCTTAAGGGAGAGGAACTTTTGTCACCGCAGCAATTTTTTCTCTCACATTAAGTCTACGGGTTTGCATGAAAGTGCTGTCTTTGTTGCGCCGTCGCTACACCGCTGGAGAGTAGTTCTTCTAGAATTCCTTACATAACGAAAGCGAGTACTAAGGATTTAAGAAAATCTATCCCCTAAAGGGGTTAATAGGGGATGAAAGTTTGCACGGAAGCTCAACCAAGCGCGGTCCGAGCACCCCCCCCCCCAAATCATTCTGCTGTCGAGAGTCTGTATGATTTACTTGCCTTACTTACTTAAGTTGCTAACTTACTACTTGATGAACCCCCCACAATCTTGGGCTGCGCTTCTTGGCTGCTGGCTGGAAACCTATGAACTGGGTCCTTCTTAGGTTAATGCTGGTAACAAAAGTAAGTTGTTTTCGGCGTAATTTATTATGTCTTTTTCTTTCATACTTCTCTATTAGTCGTCATTTTTGCTGGTAGGAAATCCCATCAGACACAATCTGTAATCTTATAATTTGCCAAGTAACAGCATCTGCATTTCAAAAAGGGTGTCATGGTTTCTTGTGTCAGTCTTTTCCATTTTGTGTCCCGTGCATAATTAGTTACTTTGCACATGCATGATCTGCTTAACGTCGCACGTCATATACCCGTGTTACTCCTCCTTTATGAATTGTATTTTTTTGTATATGCTCAATAGAAGATAGAAGGGCCATCATACCGAAAACTTTTACCATGGATTTGGTACATAATCCAAGAGCCCAAAAAATTGTCATTTTTCGTCGGTTTAAAAAAAACTGCTGCTCCATACATTTTGCTCGTGTAGGTATTGCACTTTTGTTAGCAACCGTTGTTTTTTATTATACAAGGTGTCGTTTTGCATCCTCGTCAAATTCAAGGAGGTAACTATACTACTGATTCTCGACACGAATCAATAATAAAATAAGTAGGTTTTTTTTTTCTTCTAGTTCCTGGAAATCGGCATTGGGACATGCGTTTTAAAACGCGGCCTGTGTGAGACCGCACTGTAACTGCCCTTTCACACATACATAAAAACGCGGCCGCTTATACGATACCATAACGCGATTCTGGTCTTTGAAAGTGGCGTATTCTGAAATACTGTGAAATTTAAATAACTAAAAAAAAAACAGGTATGTATTAATTATTTACCAGGGATCGTAATTGTATTTGATTATTTATGTCTTTCATAACAGCCTCCTGAAAATTGACGAGGATACAAAACAACAGCTTGTATTATAACTGTGGTGACATTTTTCGTTTCGATGTCTATCGTGTATGTAGTAAGTACCTACACAGAAGGGCAAAGAATAACCATTTCTATTTCTAGTAAAAAAAATCACGTCACTCGGAAAGATCAAAGAACATCACATTCTAGAAAATGTCTCAAACTTTCAATAAAACGGCTTTTGCGAAGTTGAGTGTGGGCGTTTTCGGTCTTCAAACACAAAAACCAATTCTAGCAAGACTGATACAGGTCGAAACATATCCCATAAGAAAAAAGGGACCTTCGAAAAATAGCAACGAAATATACATGAAACAAAAACGTACGTGACTTGGAGTCAGTCATTGACGAATGGAACAACAAGATGGATTGCTTGGTTGACAAACGATGGGGGGCGCACGTAGAAACATTGCTCCTATTGAGTGGTTTCTTTAACTTTTGATTGTATGAAAGGAAAGTGGGAAGTAAAGTATTGGAGCTTTTTTTCCTAAACATTCAGGAAGTTACGGGCCAATTTGGGAAATGGTAGACATCAGATGCTACTTAATATGATAAGCTTAACTTAGTCTAAAAGTCATTTTCAGTTTCATTGATGGACATGAAATGAGTAATGGTTTGCTGCCAATATTTACTGCAGTAATGTAGCCCTTCAATCACGGGGCATAATAGAATGGTCGAAGCCCTTAGAGTTACGTCATCTTTTAGAACTGGCAAAACGAGTATGTCAGGATCGTACGGAGCAGGTGGCGTTCTGTAGTTTCTGCCTGTCCCTATGGGAAGAATTCCCACGGGATTAAAATGTATCTCCTCCTAATCATGATCTTGTGCAAGAACACTTAAAACTCGAATACTTAGAAGCAAATTCTTATTTAAAGTCTACCAGTAAATACCAATTTCAGAACTACCCTTACAATAAATTTCAGCTTAGGTACCAGGAGAGCATAGTAGACATGTAGTGCCACTAACTAAACCTCGTGTTCAATTGTCGACTCACGAATGACACGGCTGCACACAATCTAAGGTATCTGTTACCAAATTTATAGGTTTAGTCGAAATCCCTGCGGTATTAAGATGTACGGCCCTGATTCGTCTTGATTCGGCTTCAATCGGTTAATTTCGTATAAAGCCTTGCCTGTGTCTTGCATTTGGTAGCAGTGCAGTATCTTGGACTAGTTCAATATCTGCCTTCAGTAAATTGTCGGAAGAGTATTTTCCACGTAGGATGATTTTTAAAATAGACTGTAACTGGAAGTAGGTACAATAATATTTTTCTACTGTTACCTATTTTTAATAGCTTTCCAAGTATTTTCTTAGGCAGTCTTAGTCGACTTCGACGCCATTCTTTATATAGACAACATCCACCTATGACCTGGGTCCTTCTTAGATTAATGCTGGTAACAAAAGTAAGTGGTTTTTGGCGTAATATAACATATATTTCTCTTCCATACTTCTCTATTAGTCGTCATCTCGGTAATCACTCCCTTTCTAGCCATACCATCTTTCACACAGTCCATCCCTCGTTTCTTCGATCATGCTGGTAAGAAAGCAATAATGTTAAAAATATAACGCTAAAACTAACAATTTCAAAGTTTTTCTTTCATTCCTCGCATAGAGGCTCTCGAGTTGCCCTTATAAACACTACAAGCGGTTTGTGGGTCAGGAAAAAAGTTACTGTTAACACGCAAAGTATGGAGTCCTTGAAAACTACTAGGTTTTTTATATAACAGCACGTCAACACGACATTATTGTTAAAATATAACTGAATAAAATAATGTTCTTGATAAAAGTACGAAGGAATTTTTAAACGTACCATTAAAATTAGAATTTTAACTACGTAACAAACATCCTACAAACATTACTGTAGTTACAAACTGAAATTAAAAATAGTCTGAAATAAAAATGTAAAAAATTAGGACAGTCGTTTGTTTTTTGCCTTGAAAGTTCTGAAAAAAAATAGACTTTTTGTTTGACCATTACTCGCCTGGAGTGGGTATGACGTACTTGACTTGAATGTGAAGCCTTATAAGTCTAATGGCATGCTAAACAAAATGCCATCCAACAAGAATATTACTTACTACTGCTAAAGTAAGGCCCAACGAACGGTAAAAAATTCACAGGTCAGGTCCAATTGAAAACCAGCGTCAGGCACTAGTTGTCTGGCATTTTTGCTGAACTGGGCCTTTTTCGCGCAACCGTGAGGCACACTTTCCTGATAATTTCTTATATCGGACTTTACACTAAAAATTTAATAGAGATCAAATAATCCTGATATTATTTGATCCATGGCCATGAGCCAGGAGAAACGGTTTAATATGCTTTCCGGGCCACAGAGGGGTCTCGATATGTGAAGGACGCTTGCCGAGGTCAGACTACGGATGGGTGACCACCCATCCGCAGTCTGACTTCGGCAAGCGTAACATAACTTTCGATCGACCCGAACCGAGTTTTCGTCATATCAACAGATAGTAATTAAATTATTAATGGTACATTATAATTGATGCTTCTGTTATCAGTGTTACTGTAACGTGTTTAATGAAACATTGCGTCTGATTGTATATGCTGCCTCAAGATAATACGATAACTAAAGGCATGGCCATACTATCATAATTAGCCTATATTGTTCCCACTGCTGGGACACAGGCCTCCTCTCTTCGAGAGGGAGTGGGCTATAATCTACCACGCGGGCCCAGTGCGGATTGGTAGATGTCACATGTCTTCGAATTTTTGGTTCGATGTTTTCCTTCACCGTTTTTAGAGCAGTGGTGATGAAATAATTAACACAAAGTAAAGCGCCTGTCTGGGTTTGAACCTACGACATACAACTCGTAAGTCCCCGCCGTTATCACTGGGCCACCACTGCTCTCCCTTACTATAGTTTTGGAAAATATTTTCAATTGAATTATTATAGCCTTTTTTTTGGGTGGGAAATCATCATATGACTTCTCCCGCTCTGGACGGAGCGGGAGGGCGTGCCAGACTTTTACTGACTAAAACCCACCCGTGTTCCTTCAGTTGCCTGTGCCAGGGGCCACGGTATCTCTTTCGAACAACCCGCGGCCCTGGCAGGCATCGGCCCTAGCGGACCCCGTTAGTTCGTGCTGACATCTTTTTGAGGCGCGCGTGGAACAAAACGCGCCAACCGTCGACCCGGGCCTGGTCCTTACCGGTTGGCGAGCTGCCCATTGCTCGCCGCCCGCAAGCCCACTCCTTCGGTGGCCGGGAGTCGGCTGTTGGCTCCCGACGTCCAGGGCGTCTCCTGCGGCGATTAGGGGCGTGAGGGCGCAGAGATTAAATAAAAGAAGAGCACCTTTAGTACACGTACATTTCGACAGTTGTATATAAGTCCCAGTCTATAAGGCTAAAGGACGAGAGATGGACCAACAGGGTAACAACGTGGAAGGGTCCAATCGGCAAACGTCTCAAAGGCAGACCCCACACGAGATGGGCAGACGAGTTGATGAAAATAGCTGGTACCTGCTGGCCGCAAATAGCTCAAGATAGAAACACATGGAATTCTTTAGAGGAGGCCTTCACCTTCACTTGAGGAGGGGTTCGTGCAAACAAACTTCTATATTATTATCTATATTTAAACTTTTCTAAAATAAGTGACATACGTGTAAATAACATCATTATTTTCTTTTCTTTTTTATTTTTCTTTAAACTATGTATACAGGGTTATATTTTAAAGACCAGCCAAATTTAAGGATGTGGTACAGACCATCAAACTGAACAACTTTCTCCATGGGACCAACATCGTAATCGCGAATAAAAATTCAGCCGTCCCATACATTTAGGTCGAGTAGGTATTGAAGTTTTCTATGGGACACTTGATAAAATTTTCGCGATTACGCTATTTGTCCCATGGAGAAAGTTGTTCAGTTTGATGGTCTGTACCACATCCTTAAATTTGGCTGGTCTTTAAAAAATCACCCTGTATATCCCACTGTTGCATGGAATAAAAGGTTTTATTATTATTATTATTACTTATAAAAGTCCCATATAATAGGAGACGATCCTATTGCTATTAACCGGGTACAAATCCACTCTCCGGGCTGCTATACTGAAATTCCAGTTGGAAAAACCCAATAACTCTTTACCCGACCCGGGTATCGAACCCAGGACCTCGTCCTTACTTTACTATAATCTTTTCGAGAAAGGATTTGTGGCACGAATTCTCCGAAATTCGGATAAATACTCTTATAAGTAAGGGGATTGCCACCCCTTGGCTTGCTAATATCTTCCATCATTATTTTATCGAGACGGCTTAAGAGAATTTGTTTAGTCCTGTCAAAATAGTCAGCGCCTGACGTAGATAAACACGTCTCATAAAAACGTCTAAACTGTCTATGGAATATCTTAATTTGAGAGGACTAAACTAATATTTATTTTCTGTCCTTTTCTTAATGAAATAGAAATAAAAAGATGCGCTGAACTTAAATTTAGTTTAGTTTGTGGACAAGGGAATCGGTGTCAATGCCTCTAACAGCCAAGGCGTCTCTGTGCTCTGTATTTCATACCTACGATGTGCGAATTGCAAAATGATGTTTACTTCCTTATTTGCCCTGGTCTGAAATGACGAGCATAATTTAGGTGCTCCCAAATTCTCACTACAATAGAGTGCTCCAACCACTATTTAGGCAGCACAACTCGCGCTATCTTCCATTCAATTTCATGCTAATTTGATCGTATTTCTAACCACTACAATGTGACCATACCTTTGTATCGAGCGTCGAGATAAGCTTTCAATTATTCCATGGCTCTGACTGCATATTAATGTCAACGGACATTCAGGTGGAGATCGTGCCGAGATTGTCATTGTATTGATTCATGTGCCTAGTTGGAGAGATATCTGTGATGCGAATAGGGATGGGAAAGATTGGCGGATATATAGATAACCTGCTAGATTATTTATTTTAAGAAAGAGAAAGAAAGAAAATACATTTATTTAGCACAGACTAAAATTCATACAATTTAATATAAATACATCAGATCAAAAGATATAAATATCAAATAAAAGAGTGAAAAGTCCGATGTTCTAATTACTAACTGTTATGTTAATTGCTGAATAAAAGATGTTAAAAGTTACTACAGCCAGATTATAGCTCTTTATGAGTTTGGTGTTTAACATACCTGTAAATAGTATTAACTTACAAATAGCTAAATATTCAGAAAGAAGTTCAAAGTTATTTGAGTGTCCAAAATACTGGCTACCTTATTAGCTGAAAGTATAGCTTTCATTTTTAATTTAAAGATTAAAAAAATTACACGCTTAAATACAGCATATTTAAGCGTGTACATTTTGATCACGATAAGTTCGTGATCAAAAGTTTGATATTTGATATTTTATCGTATTAGTTTAATATGCCTGATAAACATGTAGCTAAGTTATCAATTGTCAAATGTCTACCTATTATTGTTTGTGTCCATTGTTGTCACAGCTATCTATAATCTGCTAATTATATTGATAATATTATCTAACTGCCGATATTGACATGTCACATCCCTATCAAGCCCAGGCTAATGCAAAGCTTGATATAGCCATGATCGTTTTGTGAATAGCGCAAATCTGTTGCCGTAATTATAATAGATTCTATACCCACTGCTTCCTAGTATTTACTAAACCATAGACTACGATTGCTAGAAGATCCTTTGAAAATATCTATGACCAGCTAATTCGACAGACCATAGAAAAAAGCACTTTTAGTTTTTTCAGAACTTTTCAGGCTTTTTTTCCCTAAAACCCTTTTTGGACTACTACAAACAGTATAAAAAAATAACCAAATCAGTCCAGTCGTTTTCAAGCGATGCGCTTACCAATAAAACTTATTCATTTTTTATTTATAGAGAAGATTTCAAACAAGAAGCTAAATTATAAATTAGAAAAGATAGACCAAGAGTCGTTGACTTTGATCGTATCGTAAGAAATAGTAGTCGCGATTGAAAATGAACCATATCAATAGATTCTGAAGGTGAAAATTACTTAAACGACTAAGAAATTACTTAGACTAAGGAATAATTGAAATAATGGGGCTTATTGGAATGAAGTTGGAGTTCTGTCGAAACACGTGGAAACTCAAGGATAACTAACACGTGAAAGTAATTACAACACCTTGTTTCATTATTCTGGATATAATCAGGACAACTTACCATTATTCTGTTACGCACGTGGATCAAAAGTTTATAATTAAGTGTAGGTAGTAGCATAAGTAGATCATCATTCACACATTCACTAACAGACAACTCATAGCTTTTTTTTTGGGAATGCCATAAAAAAAGTTCAACCCAGGAGGTTGTCGTCTCTTAACTGGACTTGCCTGTGGATGCCTCAATAAATTAAGGCCTCCAGCCAGGGCTTAAAAAACTAATCGACTGCTCGCTATGGACACCCCCTGTGGGGTACGGACCTCGGCTTAGGGCGTCGCTACTAACCCAGTTTCTGGGTAAGATACCCCTTGATAAGACTGGTTGTCAGATTTTTCTGGCTTCTGACTCCCTGTACCGACTGTCATAGATCTACGAATGACAACCGGGAACAACGGCTTAACGTGCTTTTCTCGGCACGGACAGGTCTTGTATGTGAAGATGGTCACCCATCCACGGACCAACCGTGGCAAGCGTAGCTTAACCTGATCGATTGACCCGTGCGGTTGTTATTACTTAGCCACATGTGACGACAGTAACTTAGTAATTTCTTAACTTATTAATGGATCAACGGCTTAACGTGCTTTCTAAGGCACGGAGATTCCCACACAATTCTGCATATAAATGTGACATATCACACCGTTTTCGTCCATCCAATGCATTGCTAACATGCGTCTGATCTAAGATGGGATTGGTGGATAATTAACGTTTCAATTATCGTCGAGATTATCGAACATTACACCTGAATAGCGTGTTAGAGTAGGGATTGTGCCGTGACAGATCGTCAACTGTTATGGGTCAGCGTGTTGAAGCGTGTCATCATGATATTAGTATTAACTAGTGACCCGCCCCGGTTTCACACGGTTTTAGGAGGGACGAGTTGACTAAAAATCTTAATTACCTATAAATTTAATATGAATGTATTCTAAACTTTTTTACACTACACTAACTCAAACCGTCTTATTAAAAAGCAAGTTTAGTTAACTTTAGACCTAACCCAAAACGTGCGAGACAGTTACTGTATTTTAAACTTTATTAAAGTTCTTAAAATTGTCAGCTAAGACTCGGGTTTAACGTCAGTTTTTGTAATAAAATATATTTATTTATTTAACCATTTTTGTACACACATATAAAAGACAAGAACCAAGGAACAGAAAAATATGAACCAAGGTGATGCTTATTTCTAAAGAAATCTCTTCCAGCATATCTGTGAAAGGAGGGTAAATAAAAAGATGTAATCTAATGATCGTGTCACGTGACTCTTGCCTTACGTTAAAGCTAGAAAGGTTGCTCACAGTCGAGTTCCATGATACGAGTAATTGAAGAAATACTCGTATTGGCATGAAATAAATAATTTGGTATTTTCAGTTTACAAAACCAATGGTCCATCTATGTTCTATGTTACGGGTTTAGTTTCCGCACTCAGTCCTTCAGGTGGGCTATTGTGCGTGACCAATGGTCCATATTTGCTCAGGATCGAGTTGAGTGGAAAAGAAAAAAAAGGAAAGGGAAGCCTTTGCCTTGCAGTGGAACAATACAGGCTGATTATTATTATTTCACTAGTTGCGCCCCGCGGTTTCACCCGCATAAGTTTCGATCCCGTGGAAATATCAGGATAAAAAGTATCCTATATGTTAATCCTGGTTATAAACCATCCGTGTGCCAGATTTCATCCAAGTCCGTTCAGTAGTTTTTGCGTGAAAGAGTAACAAACATCCATCCATCCATCCATACAAACTTTCACGTTTATAATATTAGTAGGATTTTAAACCGACTAGCTACTGCCTGCAACTTCGTTCGCGTGAAATTCCTTGTGACCCCGACCTACCGCGTCGCATCAAATCGCTCGCCCGCATTATTACTGCGTTTTCGCTCTTCTTCCTGATTTTTTTCATTAAGCTCGGTTCCTTACGTTAAATATGAATTTTTCAAATCCGACTGGTAGTTCGTTGAAACAAACAAATAAACAATCTCATCAGCTTTATTATTAGTACGGACACCTATTTTTAAATTGTTATTAAAACACGTGTACAGGATAATATTTATCATCCTTGGCACGTGAAAAAATGGTAGGAATGGAAAGTTTACTGTGTTATATTCTTTTCAGCAATACGAAATTCCAAAATAATAATTGTATCATTTCGTATTGAAAATAATGATATTGATACAGAAAACTTCACAAAAATTCAAGTTCAAACTAAACCGTTTATGATTAAATTTCATTCACAATCTAAATTAAACCCAACCACATTTGAATAAGCTTTCAAATCACGAGCGAAGCAACCCATATCAAAAAAAAAAAAACACCCACAAGCCAAATTAAAAACAACACAAAATATAATGAACTGGCTGGAAACAAAACAAAATAAAGTTTTTCAATACAAATATCAGAAATTCAAACTGGATAGCAAATACGAATATCCAATTACGCCCACACTTCTGTAAGTGAGCCTCTGAACTAAATTCCATTTTTAAATTAGACACGTCCTTTTTAATTTGGAGAGTATTTTTGCGTTTGAACTTTTTAGTCTTTTAGGTTTATTGGAAGACCAGTGTGGTTTCTGGCATAGACAGGACAGATATAGACCACGTCTATGTTATTTTTTGTAAAACAACATAGACATGGTCTCAACCTCATTTTTTTAAAGAGAAATAAATGAGTTAGTAGTCGTTTATTTCTCTTTAAAAAAATGAGGTTTTGACTTGAAGGCTTGTAGAAAACATTTGCCGTTGGTTTTATTGAGAATAATTTTGCCGAATCTAATCAAGCAGTAGTGGTAACCCAGTGGCAACTACCGCAACTAACGAGTTTTAAGATTTTAGGTTCGAATCCAGACAGGCACTTTACTTTGTATAAATTATTTCATCTCAAAACGGTGAGGGAAAACATCGTGAGGAAACCGTCATGTCCTAGAATAAAAAATTCGAAGACATGGGATTTCTACCAACCCGCACTGGGCCCACGTGGTGGATTAAGGCCCACTCCCTCTCACAGAGAGGTGGCCTGTGATCCAGCAGTGGAAACATTATAGGCTGATTATACTTATGCTCATCATCTTTGAAACAAGGCTGGTAGATAATGGCCGGCAATTTAGTTCATCGTGCTTTTGGATAGTCCATGTCCAACTGTTGACCACTATTTGCACATGTAGTTTATCATAGTTTTAATAAGTAACTAGCTGACCCGGCAAACTTTGTTTTGCCATATAAATTATTTCTAGCTGCCCGGCGCTACTTCGTTCGCGTGGTGTCCTACCCCTACCCTACTCCTACCCTACTCCTACACTACTCCTACCCTAATCCTACCCTACTCATACCCTACTTCTACCCTACTCCTAACCTACTCCTACCCTACTCCTACCCTACTTCTACCCTACTACTAACCTACTCCTACCCTACTTCTACCCTACTCCTACCCTACTCCTACCATACTCCTACCTACTCCTGCCCTACTTCTAACATACTCCTACACTATTCAAAACCTTTAATTTAATACGTGCTTCAATTCGAGTGGACCCGAGTCTACCGTACGGAAGGGACGATCGTCAAATGTTTGACAGGAAAGTAGGTAGAACAGTTCATATGGGAAAATGAAATTATTGTTTTTACTATCTTCCTCGCAATTTTTCCATATTTTCTCACCGTATATACCTTCCCTGGACTACGACAAACATTTCAAAACCAAAATCAGCTAAATCAGCCTAGCCGTTCTCGAGTTTTAGCGAGACAAACGAACAGCAATTGATTTTTATATATATATAGATTTCGTTCCATATCACGTTCATGGCGAACTTTTTAATAAGATAACTCCACTTTTAAATAAAAAAATGGTCCTTCAAACTTTAAAAAACAAAACAGTTAGGTAATTTAATGAAAGAAAAGCAAAGCGTTTTTGGTTTTCTGTAGCCACTTTCATCTGTTAATTGGATCCACATTCTGAGGCCTATTGCAGAATAATTGTAAGAGCAAATGTCTGACATTGTTGTGTGTTACTTTGCAATTATGTCAATTTGTGGCCGAGTGTGGGATGGTAAGCTGATTAGAAGTATGACTACCGTCATGTGATGGTAACGGTCGACGTAAATCTGGCGATAGTAAAAGAAGTGACACTGTGACAGAGATTGTTCGTGTTAGCATAATGCTGTCTGTGAGAGGAAGTGGGCCGTAATCCACCACGCGGGTCCAGTGCGGGCTGATAGGTTCCACATGTCTTCAAATTATTGGTTCTAGGACATGCCGGTTTCCTCACGGTGTTTTCCTTCACGGTTTTGAGAGCAGTGTTGATGAAATAAATTATGCAAAGTAAAGCGCCTGCCTGGGTTCTAACACACGATCTACTATTTGGAAGTTAGTCCAATGCTCTCGTCCACGCTTAAAAAATGTCTAGGTAGTGCCAAAACCGGTTGAGCGAGTGAGATAATTAACAAATTATGAGACCAACAGTTCTACAATGGTCATTAAGAGCTGATCGATTAATTGATTTAAGATTATTTTACTTTTATTTTGAGGTCTGTTACAAATGCTTTACCTCACATGCACACACATCGTCTTACAAAAAAACGAAAGCCTTAAAAATATTTTGTGTCAGTATCCAACTTGCCATTTCTAGGAAAGAAAGAAAAAGAAAGAAAGAAAAATGGTTTATTCTGAACAAACAAGACGCACACTACAAAAAAAAAATTAAACACTAATACAAAGGCGCCAAAAGCCTCGTATTTAAAACCTTAAAATGGGACGTAGGCGGTTGATAGAAAAAAAAAACTGTCTATTAAATACTTTCCGCCGCTCGGGTCGATTGATCAGGTTAAGCTACGCTTGCCGCGGTTGTTCCGTGGATGGATCACCACCTTTACATACCCGTTGGTCCCGGCTGTTATTCGTGCATCTTTGACAGTCGTTACGGGTCGTCAGAAGCCCGAAAGTCTGACAGCAAGGGGTATCATAATACCCAGTAACTGGGTTATGGAGGTCAGATAGGCAGTCGCCCCATGTAAAATATTGGTACTCAGCTGCATCCGGTTAGACTGGAAGCCGACCCCAACGTAGTTGGGAACGATTGAAATTTTGAATGAAGTAAACCTGCAATATTATAATATACCGTTAGCTTTTTATAGCAAAAGAAAATACATGCTCCGCTTAACAGCACCGTAAACACACTGCGGTATCTGCGTCAGTTTTAAACATTCACGAGAAATTACAACATTCAGGGAGGGGTGCAGTATTTATTATTTGAAGGCGTTCCGTGGTGTAAAGTGCTAATTAGTCTTAAGTGGCGATTATTAATTTATTCGCTGCAGAAACTACTCTTTTAGTACGTAGAAATTGTTTTCATTACATGTTGTATTTATTTACCATCCAAAAATGTTCAACTAAATAATAACATACATGCTCAAACTTAGTTTTATATGCCAAAAAATCCACAGCAAATTGGGTTGCTGTAAACGTTTTTTAGATGTGTTTATGATAGCTACTGGTAATAAACCCTATGTCACGCAAATTAAAACAACGTAATTTCCTCCATTACTCCCTCAGATAAATATCTGGAAAAAAAATATTCGCCAAACCACAAACGCCTTTTTAGGATAACAGGAAGAAATAACAGCGAAAATAACACAAAACCGATTACCAGAAAAACGCCGCTAAATGTCTGGCGTACTGCACGGTACGCAAAGATCTCGAACTCGCAGTTTTTGTCGTAGGAGGCCCTTGTAGGCCGTTTCGTCCTCGAGGCCTTTCTCCGTGTCAGGAGCCCTTCACTAATGGACCCTTGCCTCTTTCAGCACTCCCCGTGCCCTTTTCAGAGGGAAAAAGTAGGGGTGAAGAGTTTGTGTTAGATACTGAAAGATATGTGAAGTTATGGGGATTTATTTATTGGTGTTGGAAGCAAAAAATATGGCTTATTATGCGTGATTTATTATGGCTAACTGTAACAAAAAAAGTTCACTGCCCGGTATTCCAGGGCTTGAAGTTTCCAAAAATAAAATATGATGTTCCAATAATCTTCTACGATTTGTTGGATAAAGTCATTTTCGCTTATCTTACTAATATTATAAATGCGAAAGTTTGTATGGATGGATGGATATTTGTTACTCTTTCACGCAAAAACTACTAAACGGATTTGGATGAAATTTGATACGTGAAAGTTTATAACCAGGATTAACACATAAGATACTTTTATCCCGATATTCCCACAGAATCGAAACTTATGCGGGTCAAACCGCGGCGCGCAGGTAGTATCCTATATTTTCATTCATTATTAATATTTTATTTGGAAATGCCATTGGGCAACATTCTACATGTTGCTCAATTTAATTATAAACAATGGATGCGGGACCTGTTGTTAATAGTATAGGAAATAGATTATGTTTGCCATTTTCAAACATGAGTTTATTAGTTATTCTATTATTTTAGTGCTGCGTGGTTTTTACTAACATCCTACTACCTAAGGATTAAAAATAATTCGACTCGATGTAAACTACTAAAATAATTAATGAGTCAGAGTTTTGTCATTCCTTCCTATAAAAGTATTAGAGATAGCCGTACTTTTGGTAATTATCATCAGTAAGACTGATTCAGTATTTGGTGGGTGTAGGGCACTCCTCTGGTGAGAGTGATGACGATCTGCCCTCATGCGGATGGCCAAATGACTATGCATCGCCGCTCAAAGACCAGAGGGGCAATTCTCGTAATTTTAAGAAATTTCACAGTCCGAAGGCCAATTCCGGTAATTAAGAACGTTCAAAATCTAGTCGCAATCTCATCTCAGCGACAATCAATGTCAAAAACTTGTCAAAAATGTGGGGAAATTAGAGGTATTTTTGACAGATTGAGACTGAGATCCGACTGTGAATGTTCTTAAAATTACGGAAATTGCCCCTTTGATCTTCAGAATTGGCAATTCAAATTATTTTGCAAATTTGGCAAATTCAATTTTATTTTGGTACACCACGTACCAAAATAAAATTAAATTTAAACAATAAAAAACAGACAAACAGTATAAAAATACTCACGTTATATAGGTAATTTATAATGGAAAAAAGAGAGACCTCATTAATATTACATAATATTAATGGGGTCGAGAGAGGGAGGTTGGTATTATTTGGTCATTAAAGAAGAGCGCTATCTATTCTTAGCAAGAATAATAGCTACATCAAAACTAATTATAATAATGAATTAAGTCGTTCTCCTTCCTCAAAAAACTGACGGAACGTGAACATAAAATAGTACTCTCTTCTTTGTCCAACTACGAGGTAGGTGTAAAAGAAACTTGCAACAAAAGACGTCTTCAGCAAAGGGTACAGTTCAAAAAGACAACACCAAATAAAGTTTTAACACAGTGAAATGACTTAATATATAGTGTTACATAGCCTTCGCTACTGTGTCTACTTTATGCTGCCCCTACTAAGGGTTGAAGCTTGAAGTTTTATGCTTTAGGGAAGAAAAAATAATTCTGAATCATCTTAAGTACTCGACGACCGTGTGAAGGCCGTGGAAACCGTTGGATGCGACAAGCACCAAACCGGTCGGTTTAGTTTGTGTAAATTATTTCATCACCACTGCTCTCAAAACTGTGAAGGAGCACATCGTGAGGAAACCGGCATGTCCTTGAAAAAGTCGAAGACATGTGACATCTACCATTCAGCACTGGGCCCGCGTGGTAGATTACGGCCCATTCCCTCTCGAAGAGAGGAGGCCTATGTCCCCGCAGTGGAAACAATACAGACTGATGATGCTAAGGAAAATTTTGCGCTAGTTTGCTTTGACACTTTTTTGATAATTTTTAATGGGGACAGCCCTATTCAAAATTGGATAATACGAGTGGTTTAAACTTCAGATAAAAGGCAGCCCTGACACAGCCCACATATGTATTTATACGGCTTGTATACAGTTGCCTACATCCATAATATTATTATAATTGAATCTAATATTATCACAGAATGTTTCACCACCCACCAGAAGACTTTATTATAAGATAACCTTTAATAATGTTTACACAAAATAAACATAAGTAACTGAACATTTGCTAATTATCAAATGTGAACTCCCACTTTTTCTTAGTAACCCCTGATTAAATCCATAATGTTTCGTTGCACATACCTCCAGGAGAAATTCCTAGTGTGGGGCAAAGTGTTTAAAAAAAAAAAGAAAAAAAAAAACCTAATTGACATTTGATTCACTCAAATGCTAGTTGAGGCGATACATCGACTTTTGCCCAGCCCTATATTGAAAATTCATTTATTTACGTTACACGTCTGTGTTTGGGTCACAGAAATTTATCTGTACCTACCAAATTTCGACTTAATCGGTCCAGTAGATTCGGAGTAAATTGTCTGTGATAGACGGAGAAACAAACAGGCGGACACACAAGTGATCCTATAAGGGATCCATTTTTTCATTAGGACGTACGTTACCATAAAAACCGACTATAGAACCGATGACCGTTGGGGTAAACGTGTTCTTTAGTGGCGACCACGAATCGAAGAACGTACGGTAGAACCACCTCAGGTTAGGTGGAGCGACGATCTTTGCAGGGTGGCTTGTAATAGCTGGACAAGAGTTGCCGAGAATCGAGATGGTTGGCGTGCTATTGGAGAGGACTATGTTCAGCAATATACTGCTACTGCTATAATAATAATTCTCCAGACCGAATTTCGGCCATGGCGACCAATCTCAGCGGAGAACTCAAAACTCAAAATGATTTGAGTTTAATCATTTATTTCAACTAAACCATTTACAGGCACTTTATAATTGTCAAAATTAAGTCGTCGGTCAGTTAGTCAGAAAGTTGAAGCTAGTTGCCCATTCCAAAACGTAGATCTCTATGGAGAAGAACGGGCAAGAAACTCCACGGACACTCTTTTAAATCAAGATATTATTACAAAATTCTGGGTACATTATTCTTATTGCTTCTTTATGTGAGAATAATGTAAAAAATAAACAATTTAAAATATAAAATTAAAAGAGACCAGTCATAGGCGGAAGAGATGTTATAGTACACAAATGTCTGCGCAGACACAAGTACACTCTCTCTTCCCTGACTCTCATAGTCCAATGGGTTGGTCTCGTAGCGCGACTGTTGGGTGTGGGGTCCTGTGGTCGTGCATTGTGTTTGTGGGTATTCTATTAGGAATTTCTTAATAACCCTGGAGTTTTAAAGTTGTGATACCTCCGTGCCTCAGAAAGTACGATAAGCTGTTGGACCTGCGCCTGATCTGACTGCTATAAACTGATGATGATGATATATAACATAAAAACACAGCCCGTCTCGAAAGGAACTCGATCGAACATTGTTCGAAACAGCAAAAATTTTAACAAGCAAAATCCAATGGTACTGCCCCCGATATGTCCGCCCTCTACGTCGCGCGTCGGTGTAAAGTTACTCCGCCGTCTCAGCTCACTTTGATCTTTGAGAGCAGTAATTAAATCGGCTTTTGTACGAACTTTCTAGTTTTTCTGATAAACGTGTCTACAGGCGTTTTGGTTAAGTTCCTTGTATTTTTCTCGTAAAGCTTCCAAGTTTTAACGGAATGAAAGTTTGCTGTTAATTTTGTTAGAATTAATTTGATTTTGTTTCTATGACAACTTTAAGAAGGATCGATGTAGAAGATGAAAGTACTTACAAAACTGTTGTCTGATTCGTTTAGGTATTTACTTTTTCTGTTGATAAGACAATTAATATCAGTGCAATTTGAATGATTGGATCACGTAAGTTTGGTAGACTGTAGCTCACATGAGGTTTTTACCTACTAGGTACTGTGATGTAATGTGTTTGTGGGAGTATTACAGCATTATGTTATATACGTTTATTCCAAGCGAAACGCGTTTACATCAAGATGTACCTTTAATATCGCTGGTTCCAAACAAAAATTTTAAAGGTCATTCTAAATTCGCTTGACTGTTCGAACGTAACCAGTTATTTTACTGCCAGCTTGCACTACATAAGGTCGCCTTTTGCAGACAACCTTTACAGCACCAACCTACACCTATATAAGTCGAAGGTGGGTTTTGTGATGCTACTTAAAACGCCTGTATTGTAAAACCGATACTTATTACTTTCTGGTTTCTTTCAAGGTCTCCCACAATATCGTGATGAATCAAAATCAAACGTCGCTTATTTTAATTATGCTGAATCTGTACTTTTTAACGTCAAAATTACATACTCAGCGTTGCCGCATTATTTTACTAATTTCACATCAATACGATGTCTACGGCAAACTAAACGGAAATTACTAATCCACCGCTGCGATTGTCCGGGCTGCGATGACGTGACAGCCAGTGGGCCAATCAGAGGACAACAAAAATTTTAGTGTGGACGCCATGACAGTGACGCTCACGAATTTATGAACTGAATGTTAGTCGTCGCAACAGAACAATACACGGGCCGGTATATTTTGTCAAATTATCACCGTGAAAACATAGGTGAAGTATCTTGAAGTAAGCTGTCATTCCACCTGATGCTAGGGATTGACTCTATTGACAGCTCATTTCACGTTCACTTCACCTAAGTTTACCCGGTGAGATTTTTATAGAAGAGATCGGTAGTAATTTATCAAATACGTTTCAAGTTATTTCACTGGCGTCAATCTTCAAACAGTAGCGGCTACGAACTGTCCTCCGAAACGCCCGCCCTTCACTACTTCTTACTGCTTTTGCTGGGACGAAGGGGTGGCGCAAGAAACTCCCCGGCGGAATAGAATATTTATTAATAGTATGATATTGTTACCTATTTTGACACCACTGAATTACGATATACCGAGTTATTCGTCATGAATTTAACGGCATTAATACAAGCCAACTTACCTAGCGACCCTCCAAAAATATCTGATCGCTAACAAATAAAATATCGATGTCAAAGCTCCCGTGAAATATCAAATAAATTATTCTGTATGATCAATTTTAGTATGACTGAAAGATTAATTAATTTCGTTTCAAATTATACGTGAAATATTACCTTTAGTAGGCATCCATTTTTTTTTTCGTAGGTATGTAACTTTTTATCAGTGGATGTGAGTTGAAATGGGATTGGGGAGGCCTTATAAACTGAAATGTGGGGATTTAATCATGATTGGATTGCAATGGTAACCCAAGGGGGCTTGTGGCTAAGTAATAACAGCCGCACGGGTCGATCGGTCAGGTTAAGCTGCGCTTGCCGCGGTTGGTCCGTAGATGGGGATCTTTACATACCAAAACGACTTTGATGACTTTGACGACATGGTTGGCGCAGTGGCTGAGCGATCGACTGCTGCGCTGCGTGTCGCGGGTTCGATTCCCGCACGGAACAAATCTTTGTATTGCCACAGGTAGTTGTTCCGGGGCTGGCTGTTTGTGTATGTGAGTTTAAATGTTTGTAAACGCACCCACGATACAGGAGTAATTCCATCCCTAGTGTGGGGCAACGTTTGTAAAACAAAAAAACCTTCCATGCCTCGGAAAACACGTCAAGCCGGTGGTCCCGGCTGTTATTCGTAAATCGGTAGTTGTACCTTTTACATTCTATATTTTTAACTGACTTCTTAAAAAAAGGGGGTTCTCAATTCGTCTGTATAATTATATTTTTATTTTTTTAGAAGAATATCATGTCCCCAAAATAACGAACTAAAATGCAATGACAAGTGATGTCTGCCAACCACCATCATTATAAATCATTTATGTAGAATTCAAACAGTGAACTCATAACAATAATATTGCATTTCATTATGCCTGTTAACAAAGGACTTAATAGACCTCTAGCCAACACATTTCAGACTTCCTTTCAATAATACATAATACTCTTGTTAGGGTCCCACATGGTCTGCAAATAAAACTGCAAATGGTCCTATAGCAAAAATTATGGGGCATGCGCACAAAGCTATAGGTAACATTAACTTCATCGATTTTCTAACATTAGGTATTTATTATTTTCTGTACCTTAAATGTCCTCAATTCATCATCTGCCTAGCCTTTTCCCAACTATGTTGGGGTCAGCTTCCAGTGTAACCGGATGCAGCTGAATACCAGTATTTTACATGAAGCGACTGCCTATCTAACCTCCACAACCTAATTACTAGGTAATACGATACCCTTTAGTAAGACTGATTGTCAGACTTTCGGGCTTCTGACGGCCTGTAACGATTGTCAAAGATTCACGAATGACAGCCGGGACCAATGACTTAACGCACTTGCCGAGGCACGGAGGGGTCTTGGTCTGTAAATATGGTCACCCATCCACGGACCAACTGCTGCAAGCGTAGCTTAACCACAAGCTTAGTTAGCTTAGTTATTACTTAGCCACAAGCCCCTCAAAATGAAAATTTACATACCCATTGTTACGTAATTACAATTTTGAAACCACATGTCGAAGTTATTTTCAATCTCTAGGCCTGAACGTGATGTGCAGTACTATTGCCAATTAGTTTTTAATATATATCAGTTTATATATTTATTCTCACAATTTTTCCTCGTTTTAGTAGGTACTATTGTTTTTGTTAACCCTCCTACTGACCGGGCTATACAGGATATCGAATCCTACGAACCACAGTCACACGGACGTATAAATTCACCCCTACACCCCATAGATAACCCTTCCGTGCTCATAAATTTAGGATAAATAATCTTAGTTAGGTATTAAGGGGCGCTGTGAGTTACTGGTTGTTGCTGTCAAAATACTAGGTAGGTAAATAGATTTTTTTTGGACTGAAAAAACGTTCTTGGGGAAAAGTGGGATATGCCCGCTTAAATGCCCGATGCTGCCTGTAGTAAATCATGTTCTTCTTCCGTTTTGGCAAAAGTTTGGTTTGAAGATTAATCCTTCGTATCGAACGTGGATGCACGCGAGATACAATGGCTTTTTAATTAGGAGTTAGTAATAGAATAGAAATAGACATTTATTTTGCAAATACGGGCAATACATAATAGGTGTTATAATACATTGAAGCTCAGCCATATTTAATTATTCGGTATGCAACATTTATATTATTAACATTCATTTATGTTTAACCAAAAGCCAAATCCATCACTCCAGAGCAATTCAGACAATTATTTACTCTGAAAAAAACTCAGTCACACTATGTGTGACTCAAGTCAAGGTGTGGATAGAGATGGGTATTAACTAAGGGAAAATATCGATAAAAAATAACGCACTTTTTTTTTAAAGAGTTCGTAAAAATTATATACCTACTCCATGAGCTTAGATGGGTTTTAAAGTGTACATAGTCTACTCTTAAACACCACTATTGTAATTATGGCAATCAACTGGTTAAGCATGAGAAAGTTTAAAGTACTTGCCAAGAATACGAATATCGAGGTACTTATATTCAGCTGTTGTGTCAGATCACTAGGAGGATTGCCCATGTCATGGTGAAAAAATTAGGCAACACTGACCGCCTGTCTGTCAAGGGGATCTGTCACTGTTACTGAAGGGAAAGGGGATAACGTTACTCGACATTGCCTGTAAAAAGAGTGAGGATTGGTGAATTCCGCCAAACTTTTATACCTAGAATAAGTCTTATCCTGAGAATAAATTTGATAGTTTCGACAGATTATCTATAAAAAAACTGTCAGATGTCAATTTTATTTCACGGATAAAAGATAACTCTGACTTTGGTCAAATCGGTATTTATTATAATTAATTATTCTTTTATTTGTAAAGGATTAACAGAACAGATAACTTATTATGTTCTGAAATAAACAATACTCGAAAAAATATTTTATTACTTTAATTTTCGTCGTGAATAAATAATATTGTTCACGTTCCGTTTTTCTTTCGAACAAAAACTCTCAAATATACAACGCCAACATTAATATTATTAAACTTGTGCCAATATTATTCGTAAGAATCCAATAAATTTAAGTCGGTAAACAAACATAATACACTTCAATATGTGAACGAGACGTGAACTTATTGTAGGCACAGAGCAAATTGCTCACAATAATGTGTTGCGCCATTGGCCCTATCATTTTGTACCAGTGTTTGTACATATTTGGTTAAGAGCGGGGTCACAGCCGAAAGCCTGGCTTTTTGGAACGAAACGCAAAATATTTTTTAAATCAAAGTGTCAAGAGCTCGTTAATTGTTGTGATTGGTTGACTTAATTCCCGAAAAGCCCGAAAGTCTGACAACCAGTCTTACCAAGTGATATCGTATTACCCAGTAGCTCGGTAGTGGAGGTCAGACAGGTAGGCGCTCTATGTAAAATACTAGTATTCAGCTCCATCCGGTTAGACTGGAAGCTGAACCCAACTTTGTTGGGAAAAGGGTAGGTAGATGATAAGATAAGATACGATAACATTTATTTGTCAATGATGATGATTGGTTGACTTAATTATCACCAGTTATTTGGGTTAATTAATCTACGTTTAATTTTGAAACGTCGATAATACAGTGTAGCAGGGACATCGACGCGCAAACTGTAACCACGAGTTCAGCACTTGATTCCTAGACAAGGATATCTATGATTCTAGACTACCTGGCGTAGAAATTATACAAGGGTTATAAAAAAAAAACTGCTGTTTCATAGAAAAGTGTAATACCTACGCGGTCAAAATGTATGGCATAGCAATATTTTAACCGCCGAAAAATTTCTACGCAGGAGGTTTAAAAATCATGTACATACCACAACCAGCCACCCTGTACGAGTATGTGTTCCAGACACCGGGTATAAATTACTTTTTGTAATATATTTTTCAGGTTTAAGTTTGAAATGAATGTCAGTTTATCTTTTTTTTTTAACAGCTCAGTTTTATCAACGGACTACGTGGTTCACATTCACACTATTAATTTTTTTTTTCTTTAATTGTTTAGATCTTGATATTCACAATATGAAACTCAGTAAAGGTGCATGAACGCATAGGTCTGAAAACATGAAAATATATCGAATCCTTGTACCTACTTCAACATTTTTACTAGCTTTTGTCGACTCGCTGAAGGCTTAGGTCGATGTCAACATTCGTTATTTGCAGCTTTTGTCAAACTACAGCGGAAGGCATAACGACAGTTTTATATTTTTTCTGTGCCAATCTTGTCGAATATTAGTTTTGCTCACATATTTTGAAGTTACGAGTACATACCAGCCACGTAATAGAAAAGATAAAAAAAGAAACATTCTTTCTTTCTTTTTTAAAAAAACTTTGCCCCACACTAGGCATTTCTCCTGTATCGTAGGTGCGTTTACAAACATTCACACACACAACAACATCACAAAATCCAACAACAACAACAAACGCAACAACAACAACAACATCAACATTCAACATTATTTTTTTTTTCATTGTTTTTTGTGTGCAAATAAAACGCACATTTTAACTACTGCTGCGCATGAGGGTTCGACTCCTAGGTTGGGCAAAACATTATTGGATTTTTCCATCGGAAATTTTTCAGCAGCAACCAGGAGTACCCGGTTGATGGAAGGTCTTGCCTACTATTACATGGGACTTGAGCATAGCTGGCGAAGGCAGAAAATGTGGGTATGGGTGTACACCTGTGCTTTACCCGGGGACTACAAGCGTGATGATGATAATGTCAATAAAATCATCATCATCATCATTTCAGCCCGGAATAAACCACAGCTGGGTATAAGCCTCCCATTTCTTCTGCCATACTTCCCGGTTCTGTGCGTCTCTCATCCAGCTGTTTCCCGTGACTTTGACAATATCGTCAACCCAGCGCGCTTTTGGAATCTCTGCGCCCTCACGCCCCTAGTCGCCTCAGGAGATGCCCTGGACGGGAGTCAACAGCCGACTCCCGGCCATCGTAGGCGCGGGCTTGCGGGCGGCGAGCAATGGGCAGCTCGCCGCCCGGTAAGGACCAGGCCCGGGTCGACGGCGGGTTGTGTTCCACGCGCGCCTCAAAGAGATGTCAGCACGAATTGACGTGGTCCGCTAGAGCCGATGCCTGCCAGGGCCGCGGGTTGTTCGAAAGAGATACCGTGGCTCCGTGCTTTTGGACGGCCCCGGTTTCTTTCTTTAATAAAATACACACAGTAATACCAATATCCGAAAGCCAAGCCTATTTATTTACTCTATGTCATTTCAGTAAACAGTGCCCAAATGTGTACGTCCTCCAACACGACACCGATGCTTGCCAAGTCCCACACATACACGGACATAATTTCCGATAGAGCTTGCAAATCGACGTCGAATATTTTTTATTCGAACAGACAGTTTTGCTGTTTCGTGTCGGTTTCATTCTACTGAATGTATCTTTTATGAGTATTAAACTCATTATCTACTTATGTTTTCTTTTTTCTTTTTGGGACGTTGGAATTTTAAAGGTTTTTTGTGGGTGTTCTGGCAGTTGGGGGTACTTTAAACGTTGTCAGCAAAAGTTGACCTTATTTAGTGGAGGTTGGCAGTAAAATAACTCTGGTTGCATTCGAACAGTCAAGCAAAGAATTTAGAATGAACTTTAAAATCTCTGTAGGTTTTTGTTTGGAAAAATGTTTGTATGGTTTAACAGCGGTGATGTAAAGACGTTCGCTCAAAATAAAAATACACTAAGCAAATATAACGTTGAATCATTTTAGACGGCACGGTTGGCGCAGTGGCTAAGCGATTGACTGCTGCGTTCGATTCCCGCACGGAACAAATATTTGTATGACCTACAAGTAGTTGTTCCGGGTCTGGCTGTTTGTGTTTTGGTTTTTGTGGCCATTTCTTATTGTTTTTCTGTTATGTTCTTTTTTGCGTCATGTTGTCGGCAAATAAACGTTTTTTCTTTCTTTCTTCTTTCTATATATGGCTTGGTGATTTTGTTTCTATGAAGAACTTGAGGGTGAATATATTCTGCTTGCGTACATTGATCTTTGATTTGTGCAATTGTGCATTCACGTTCAATTGAGACGACCAATTCAGTTTCAGAAACAGCCTCTAATAAATGGGTGATTTCATCACAATGCACGATTGTTATTGGTAGGGTTCTGTAGTTGGTAAGAATTTATCCCAAGAACAAACTTAACATTGTAGTTGAAAAACATGTTCATCGTTCAGCTGTGCAGAGCGGAGCTGTTTTGTAAAATAGCTAAAGATTTGATAATTCATCTGAGACATACCTATGTATATACTACAGTCATGAATTTTTTCACATACCCAATAACAATCATGTAGCTGGCAGGAGAGGGGGGGCACACTAACAAAAATTAGCAATTTAAAGCTTAATATTTCGCACACAGATCCCTTAATCTAAAACTGGGTTTCACACATCTGCAATATTTTTTAACGGCCTATTCAACGTCACCCCAACAAGGAAAAGACAGAAAAAAACATCCCCATTTCAGGAGTAGCGGAGATAACCAAAAAGCTTTTTTCGATATTTTATTTTACCACTGTGTGCCCTTGCTTAATCCGTTTACCCATGCCAAATTACCGCCACCCGTCAATGCGTACATAGCCTAAAGGTTCCTTAATTGTTGACTACGGAACCGGGATGAGGTTTGTTATCTTCTAGGAAGGAAACAAGTCTTTTTCATTCGGGTCGATGGATTTGTATTAAATAAGTCGAGCCGAATAGTTCGACACGTTAATCGCGGCATCAGTAGATTTTTACGTCCTCAAAATTGCAGGTGTATGAAAGTTGGAAATCTTTTATTTTAGCAACCAATGTCGTGAGTCTGTTAAAACTTGCCTTAGGAGATTATGGCCACACTAGCTGCGCCCCCGGTTTTACCCGCATAAGTTTAGATCTCGTGGGAATATCGGAATAAAAAGTATCCTATATGTTAATCCTGGTTATAAACCATCTGTGTGCCAAATTTAATCCAAATCCGTTCAGTAGTTTTTGCGCGAAAGAGTAACTAACAAACATCCATCCATCATCTATCCATACAAACTTTCACGTTTATAATATTAATAGGAAAAAAGATAACTCAAAAAAAAAAAACACAATAATGTTAAGAACGTGAGATCGCCTCTTCTAACAATAGTTACATGTCAAGAAATATTTTTATATCGACGGGAACTGTGTAGGTTACTTACATAGTCCTCCAGACCGTATTTCAGCCATGGCAGTCAATCTCAACAGACACTAGCCTTCGCTGCGGGAGATATTATGGTGCAGGCACAGATGCACTCTCTCTTCCCTTACTCTCATAGTCCGATGGGACGGTAATCCGACACGACCGGAGAGAGATCAGGCGCAAGATCAACGGCTTAACGTGCTTTCCGAGGCAAGGAGATAACACACCGACAAACTTCCAAACTCAGGGCTGTAACTGAGTAACTCGTAATGGAAAAACCTAAAAACTCTTTGTCCGACCTGGGAATCGAACCCAGGACCCCCCACGCTCAGCAGTCACGCTTGCAACCACGAGACCAACGGGGCAGTTAACTAACAATACCAAGTCTACTAATATACGTAGTAACATAAAAAAGCAGCCCAACAAACAATGCCCCAATCATTTCTCGCACAAACATAAAAATCGAATTACAAAACTATACATCGGTAAAATATCGAATAATCCGAAATCGAGTCACAAATCTTGTTAGGGACCACCGCAATCTAATACTTTCGACGAAATTTATGTTAACCGGATACCAATCACAGACATACCTTTGTAAAATATTAGATACCCGTGTCAAACTCAATGCGATCTTTTTATTAGCTAGTTTCGGAAATTGGCTCTACATGGCCGTGGGAAATGTAAGGCATAAGTAATTCCAAGTAATTTTATGTTAGAATCTGGTCGAGAAAGGAAAATAAAATTATCTTTCTAAATGGTTGTTTTTGTGAATTAAAGACTTATAAAAGCATGTTTTGAAGGAAGGCCTTTGCCCAGCAATGGGACAATATAGACAAATAGATGTTTGGAAGGGACGCCGTTGTTCAGCAATGGGACAGTATAGGCAAAGAAATGTTTTGAAGGAACGCCGTTGTCCAGCAATGGGACAGTATAGGCAAAAAGTTGTTTTGAAGGGACGACGCCGTTGTCTCCAGCAATGGGACAGTATAGCCAAAAAGTTGTTTTGAAGGGACGCCGTTGTCCAGCAATGGGACAGTATAGGCAAAGAGATTTTTTGAAGGAACGCCGTTGTCCAGCAATGGGACAGTATAAGCAAAAAAATGTTTTGAAGGAACGCCGTTGTCCAGCAATGGGACAGTATAGGCAAAAAGTTGTTTTGAAGGGACGCCGTTGTCTAGCAATGGGACAGTATAGGCAAAAAAAACATAACATCACACCTGTTTTCCCCGAAGGGTAAGGCAGAGGTGCACCTGTAGTGCAACCACATTTCGCCAGTTATGATTAAGTACCATGGTACATGAAACAGTGTCAATAGACTATACCAGTAATTTGTTGATTAAATTTTTGTGTCATAGTCAAGAAACTTGCGAGAGGCTCGTGGCTAAATGATAACAGACGCACGGGTCGATCGTATGTTAAGCTTCGCTTACTGCGGTCGGTTTGTGGCCATCCATTACATATCGAGACCCTTCCGTTGGTCCCGGCTGTCGTTCGTTGATCTTTGAAAGTCGTTACGGGTAGTCAGAAGCCCCAAAGTCTGACAATCAGTCATGCCAAGGGGTCTCGTGTTACGTTACTAGGTTGTGGAGGTCAGATAGGCAGTCGCTCCATGTAAAATACTGGTATTCAGCTGCATCCGCTTAGACTGGAAGCCGACCCCAACATAGTTGGGAAGAGGCTAAGCATATTGATTGAGGCAAGAAATTTACATCGTGTAAATGAGTACTCACACGTTTTTCATGCCGTGAAAAGGTACTATTACTCGTAATTTGCCATGAGTAGGCACGGTCGTCAGTATTGTATGGGTCACTATGGAAGCTTGTTGACAGATATGTTTTTTGTGCGGCGCGGCTTTTACGCCGCCGCGTCGTACCGTATAGAAACCGTGCCGTGTACAAAGGGGCTTATTCTTCCATTTTTTTTATTTCTTAGTTGCTAAATGGGCCTGCTCTTGATCTCGATCACGACTGATAGGAAGCGATGGATGAAGTCTATGATGGAATGAGCGTGCGCAAAAGATGAAAAACGTTCACTCTTGCTTTGAAGGCAGACGCTGGCCGAGAGTTCCACACTTTGTCTGTGCGCATAATAAATGTGGAGGAGAAGCGCCAAGTACAACTAGTTGAGGTATTTTCTTTTTCATACCACACATCACATCAATCGTCATCCAAATTCACCTCAAAAGAAACAAAACATTCAATATTTGCATGCATGTTTTTCTTCAGTTCTCTTTATTGGTATAAACATTGTAGTCCACTAAATTAGCATTCATATTGGAAGTGGTCCATTCTATAATTTATGCAATTACCCAATGAATATAACATGAATGAGCGTGCGTGATGGCCGCTGCTGTTTCAGAATGGACCATTGGGTAAAACTATTGGTATTGTCCTCCTTAATTTAGTTAAAGGCGATTAGTTTGGGATGACGTTTAATGGGGAATTGGTAACGATTTATGATTGTTTTTGTGCTGTGTATTAAATGAGAAGTTAGTGCAAAAACTGTTGCTAGCCCTACTAATTTGCTATAGGTTGGAAATCGTCGAAATTCTATCTGATAGGAATCGGCCACTATTTCCTTAAGCCTGATTTATTCGATACGATTTAATTGCACGGTATAAAAGTTACATTAGTTACTTGACGTCGTCAAACACTGTCTGTTTGACGATGTCAAGTTATTTGTTGCTTCAATCTTATTGTACGTGCTAGCGGAAGAGTGCACATGTGTGCAGATGTGTGTTCACACGTGTGCGCTATAATATCTCCCGCCGAAAGCTCGTCTCCGCTGATATTGGTTGCCGTGGCCGAAATTAGGTCTGGTGGACTTTATCTTTATATGCTAGGTGACATATGGCAAACAATTTAATTTAATGTTTTGCGTTTCGTAATGTTAACTACTTACTATTGAGATTTTTTTTTTAGAGAAAAGGGGTACAAGACACTACATGGTCACTCTTTTAAATCAAAATAATATGGTTAAAAAAATATTGGTTACATTATTCATGTTGAAATTATGCAGAACGTTAAAAGCGTCTGAAATAAAAATATAAAAAAAAAACAAATTAAATATTAAATTAAAATAAGCGGTGGCAGCTAAAAGATGACCAGTCCCTACTGACGGCGCCCGTTCACAAACAAGACTTCGTTTCGTTTCTTCGTTGTTAGTTTCGAAAAAGTACCGCAACTATTACTTATTACTAGAAACTGATTTCCAATCTTAAAAACTAAGTGGAAAAAGTTTCTTGTCCCTATAATTTCAGGCTCACGGCACAGAAAGCAGGCCGCGATTATAAAACTCGAGGATCTAGCTTCGTTAGGTTCCCGGGATAATACGATTAGGCTTGACCTTAATAAGCACTACAAGCTGAGAAAAAACTAAATCAGTTGAGAGGTTGCGCACTGATCTGCACTCGAGCGCCCTCATAATTAGATCAGGACGACGTGACGTCCAATGTTAGTAATATAGTAGTCTTTAAGTTTTTGATGACTAGCCGTAGCCTGCAATTTTAACTTGTACCTATCCTTGAGAAACTATTTGATGCCATCATTCATCATTCTCCTGCCCTCATCCCAATTTATTTGGGGTCGACGCAACATGTCTTCCATACTTCTCTATTAGTCGTCATCTTGGCAGTCACCCCCTTCCATCATTCACCCAACCATATCATAATTCACACAGTCCATCCAACGTTTCTTTAGTCTTCCCCTACTCTTATAACCATCGACATTCATACTCAAAACTTTCCTCACGACATTTTTTTACGTATCACATGCCCATACCATGACAGCCGATTTCCTCACAACTTTTCAGTTGTGAGGAACCAGTGCCAGTTTCAGACTTGATGTACCAGGATACCTATTCAACTCATCTATATAGTAACCCTGGACATTATAGTCTTTCTGTGTGCTCATAGAAATCAGTGAAATAAAAGAAAGAAATTAAAAATGATGATTTTGTCACAGAAACTCGAACATAAAAGGCAGCTTCTACTTGAATATCTACTTACTGAACAGCAGTGCAGTTGTTTATGCTCCGTTGAGTAACAAACATAGAAATATCTTCACAAACTTTTCACATAATTTTATACTGTTCAACTACAATGTTTCGTCTGTTTGTAATAAACGTTAACTGTGTCACAATAAGACACACAACTTTTAGAACTCTATTTTCATTCAACTCCAAGATCAACAAGGGAATATGAACTATAAAACCTATTCAATACAAGAATAACATTTGAGAAATATTCAGCGCAGCTGCGGCGACGCGACGAGCGAGTTCAAGATTTACATTTAAAACTTAAAATAAATAATGTTAACTCAAAGAGAACTCGTGAATGTTGGACTTAGTGAAAATTCACTAGAAACTGAAATATAGTGAGTTCCCACACTGTCCCAGTTCTGAGTATAAGCTTCTAGACTGCCTCCGCTGTTTGGGGATATACGGGAAGTGGTTGGGACGGGTCTGTTGCAACTCTGTATTCTCAAAAAGTGGCCAAGTATCATTTATACTAATAATAAAGCTGAAGAGTTTGAACTCGGTAATCTCTGGAACTACCAGTCGGATTGGAAAATTTAATTTTGCATTTGTTAGCTTATTTCTTGAAGAAGGTTCACGCTATGACCCTCGGAAGCCGAGCAAAGGGAAAAAAGGCAGAAAGAACGCGAAAGCGAAGTACTAGCACGGGCGAGTGCGGTGGGTCGGCGAAAAATGTTTCACGCGGACGAAGTCGCGTGCAAAGGCTAGTTAACTTTAAAAATCACAACTTATAATCCTTAGTAAGCCCAGAGATATAAATAAATCATCAAAAGTTCAAATTTCCAATACATTGGAACTTTTGACGCTTTATTTATATATTTAATAAAATAATAAATAAAGATATGTTTTTTATTCAAGTATAAAGTAAAGTAAAAATATGATTTACATTAATTACAATCGATATTGCCCAGAGGGGCAATTCTCGTAACTGTTAAGAACGTTCACAGTCTGATCTCAGTCTCAAAATGTCAAAAAGACCTCTAATTTCCCTACATTTTGACAAGTTTTTGACATTTGTTTGTCGCCGAGATGAGACTGCGACCAGATTTTGAACGTTTTAAATTACGAGAATAGGCCTTCAGGCCATATAGATGCGCAGGAGACGCCCTGGACGGGAGTCAACAGCCGACTCCCGGCCACCGTAGGCGCGGGCTTGCAGGCGGCGAGCTATGGGCAGCTCGCCGCCCGGTAAGGACCAGGCCCGGGTCGACGGCGCGTTGTGTTCCACGCGCGCCTCAAGGAGCTGTCAGCACGAACTGACGGGGTCCGCTAGGGCCGATGCCGCCGGGGCTGCGGGTTGTTCGAAAGAGATACCGTGGCCCCTGGCACAGGCAACTGAAGGAACACGGGTGGGTTTTAGTCAGTAAAAGTCTGACACTCCCTTCTGCTCCGCCCAGAGCGGGAGGAGTCATTTGATGATTTCCCACCCAGAAAAAAAAAAAAAAAAAAAAGGCCATATAGATACCTAAGTACACATAACTACGTCACACACAGCCAAATGGCTGTTTGTTTTTAAGGCCCCGTCTCGCGATAATAGGCTATTAAATCACTATGTTCTAAATAATGTTTGAATTGTAAGTTTTTACTGATTTTTTTTTTTGTTACTTAATTTAAGTTTATAACCCAGTGAAACTGTCGCTTATCTTAATTATTATGTTCTTCCTCATAGGAGTGAATAATTGTATACTTTTTGAGCGAAATACAAATTGTCTTAAGCAGTAATCAAGATTGGTAGTGGGGCAGTAAAATGATCAGAGCGGTAATTCCAGTAATTTTAAGGACCTTCATAGTATGAGGGGCAATCCTCGTAATTTTAAGAACGTTCACAGTGTGTTCTCAGTCTCACTCTGTCAAAAATACCTCTAAAGTATCCTATGTGTTAATCCTGATTATAAACTATCTCTGTACAAAATTTCATCCAAATCCGTTCAGCAGTTTTTACTTGAAAGAGTAACAAACATCCATCCATCCATTCACACAAACTTTCGCGTTAATAATATTAGAAGGATTTTTTAGATTTTTCATTCTACATCAATACCCTTCACATCTGCGGAGTTTCGCTAGCTAATTTAATTTGACCTGGATCGAATTTTTTGTCGCCAAAAAAATTGTTGCTGAACCGCCCAGAGCCAGTATGTTTCCACACATATTCAAGGCTCATGAGCTTGTTTGCTCGCATACTATAAAATATTTGCTGCACTACTTTTGTTACCCTGTATGAAGACGCGTCTATTGAAAGTAATATCTTGTTTGCTATTTTTATTTGAAATACAAAATGCTCAACATTTATAGAATTTTTATTGCTGCTTCGGACTTGGGGTGGGCTTGTAATTGTGCTTCGAGTAGGGAATAGGTAGACAGGGGATTTTGTGATACAGGGAAGTCGTTTGTTGCAAAACGTAGAAAATGACAAAAATTACGATGGGCTGACAAACTAAAACCACCCACCAACAACCAACTATAGTCACCAAGATCTTCGAAAAACGAAACCGGTCAAAGATAGTCGCAAATGAAGGGAGATCGTCAAAAAATTTGTCGGGCACATCACGACTCCCAGCACTGATCAAACGGTTAAAGGAGGAGGAGGAACATTAGATTTGCAATTTGGCAGCTCTCTACAGTAGAAGCTGTAATAGCTTAACGGTTAGGACGTAAGACTGCAAGCCTACGCTTGACTTTACGGTATAAAATAGGTATCATTTATTTCTCAAACATTTACATAACCACCTAATGAGAAATAAAGTTTTTATAATAACATGTAGGTAATAATTGAGATAGTCCAGAGCACCAATTAACCACTTTATCTGAAAAATATTTAGCTAGATCAAAGATATAAATAAAGAAGCAATACAGTCGTAACTTGGCAAGGTTTGGCAACGAAAAATAAATACACTATATATATATAGTGATATCAATATACTTGTATTGCTTGATATTCTATGGTTATTGCCATAATTTATTTTTAAACATGTCTGTTTAGAAGAAAGATAAAGAATAGAGAGGAACAACTAGCGACTCTTGTCAAGTTACGTGCCATTAATAACTAGCTAACCGTTGCCGGTCAACATTTCAATATAGTGGAGTTCGTAAAAAAATTCCATAGAAAACAACACTTTAAATTTTTCTTGAATTTTACAATTTTCCAGGCAATTTTTGAGGACTATTACTACAGACCCCAGCACATCAAGCTACTAATCTATTTTTAATCACTTGACATTAAATAATCTAGAATATTTTGACATTAAATTAAAAACTGTTTGATATTATATCTTAAGCCTGGTTGACTTTATATTTAAAGTGTTTGACATTCGATTTTAAAACTGTTTGGCATTATTTTTAAAACATTTTGGCACTGTTTTTGAATTTCACTTGGAATGTTAATTAATAATTCATAGTTCTTTGTATTTGTTTAGTAAATTGTATATGTATATTATATTCAACACAATGTAAATTGTTTTTATGAATAAATTAAATGAAATGAAACTACAATCTGTCAAATTTCTTTAATTGATTTTCAACTTTGTAGCATTAGGTTCAAGGTTGATTGGGAAAATTTGACAGTTTCGGGTAGATTGACCTGTTGGCGTCTGTACTTACTAGTGTGTATTTTAATGAAGTACTTAAGTTATTTTATTCTTTAAATTATGTAGTCGATGATTCTGGTAGATTCCCTCTCACAGAGAGGATACCTGTGTCCCAGTAGTGCGAATATTACAGGCTGAATATGATTATTATGGTTCTGGTGCATGCACGTTAAACTCCAATGAGTTTGTATCGGTTGGTGCCTCCTCATCGTTTAAAATGGTCTAAGGGGCCCCTGCCAGTTGGCTTCGGCCCTTGACACGCCTTCCAAAGGTCCGGGACTCCAGGGTCCCGTGATAATATATCGCACCTTTAAAGACAAACCGTTACTAAACGAAAATATAAAATTTTACACAGGAGCTTAAATAAAAAAAATTAACCTTTTTCGCAATAGAAATTAAAATCATTGTGCTTTGAGCCATATTTTGAGGTGATAATGATGGGTATTTATTAGCACTATGACAAAAAATTCAGAAAAGTTATTTTTTTTCATAGAAAATTAATGAAAAAATGTAATGTTGTAAGTTAATGAAAAAATTCGTTTAGTAACGGTTTGTCTTTAAAGCTGCGATAATATGTCTGTAGCGGTATCTACAACGCCACATGCGAACAACGCGTCATACTGACGTCACGCAAATCCTGCATCTCGCAAGTAGAGTTTACCGCGCAATTAGCATAGATACAATTTCCCACAATGGGCAATTGCCCGCCAGAAACAACACCCGTCTGGTCGGAGGATCCTCCCTTTTCTATAGAGTAAGAGTGAACTTTACACCCTGTTCCTCATACCTCTATATGTCAAAGACATTTAAGTAATATTAATAATACATTGCTAGCAACCAAATTAAACTAAGAAATGTGCGTAAGACTTCTTCCATGCCTGTGTATACATAATCTTCGTTCGCGATTTAGTTGCCAAAAATGTAAGTTAATATGTTTTGTGAAAAAATAACTTTATGGAAAAATAACTTTAATTTCTACACAATAAAGTCCAGTTTGCGCTACAACTTCAAACATTTTATAACTCTTTCAATAGTGCTATTTACTCTAAAATCACTTTAATTACCATTTAAATAAAGTTGATGTAATTTTGTTTAAATTGAAATAACATCAGTTTGAAACATACATTTGAATAGACCTTAGATGCTTATTTATGTTTTTATATTTCTATGGTACCGGTGTAGTTAAGTGCGTTATCGGAGAGACGATAGATATTATCTTCAGTATCGCAATACCGTGTGTAAACTGTTATCAATTTCAGATCATCAATTCTAGCTATTCCCTCGACGAGTCACCACCTATTTATTTCAAAGACTTCTATTATACACGTTTTCCATTTCGTAGGCATGTTTAAAACAACGCCATCTATGTTACATGCCATGAACTTACACTGTATGCATTGAGCAAGGTTTCCACGCAAGCACTACGGAACAGCAATTTCAAAGTTCAAGGTTTCATTCATGAATTCTAAGATATTTAGCTTGTAAAGTATATACTTTACAAGCGAACTGTCTAAAAAGCTATTAGCTATATTATTTATTTACAAACAGCGCATGTTTTGTTTCAATAACGATGATTCTATCAAAGAACAGAGAATGCAATCACGTCACTTATTGTTCCGGATACGATTTATAATATCACAATAATGACAATAACTTCCCATACAATATATTTTAAGTATACATAAAGTACTTTCGTACAAGTAGGTACATTACTCAATAATTTAGTTATTAAAATATAATATTATACAGATGAAAGTCAGTGTTTATAACCTATTTATGTATTTGTGTACCTTTTAAGAGCTTTTTTTTTAATAATTGTTCCTCTCAACCAAAGCACCTGCCATCTAATCTCTTCACCACCCTTGGTTGACTGGTAGAGAATGCTTAAGGCATTAAGTCCGCCTTTGTACCTTTTTGTGCGAAAAGTTACTAAATAAATAAATCCCAATCTCATATTCAACAAAACGTTAATAATTTGGTCTTTGCATTCCTTGGTTAACCCACGTAAGGGTGCTTTTTTTTTTTTTTTTTGTGGATGGGAAATCATCAAATGACTCCTCCCGCTCTGGGTGGAGCAGAAGGGAGTGTCAGACTCTTACTGACTAAAACCCACCCGTGTTCCTTCCTTAGCCCTTTATGTACCAGGGCAGCGGTAACCCTTTCGGACGATCCCGCTACCCCGGCAGGACGTAAGGGTGCTTACATATAGAAGCGGGCTTTCGGTTGTACTATTTATTCTGTGCTTTCGGAGCCGACTATCGTACAGTACAGATCTCTGCATGTTGATCTTCGGAAAGAAGATCGGAAGGTTACATATTTTACCTGTTTCTTTAATGTGAGCGCATAAGTTAACACGGAACTATTTCACACGCACTTATTGGTAAGTACCGACTTGCCCTTACCGGGGACCCGTTTCTTTATGCAAGCACCCTACTTCTACTTAAAAGTATACTAAACATAAAGAGGTTTATTTATAAACGATGATTTAATTTGAGAGACGTTCGGTCAAAAATGTATGGTTAAACAGTCGCTAATCACTACTTAACTTTGAGCAACGTTTATGAATAATGGGGAAATATCTCTAGCCCTCTTCTAAATGATGTAGCTACTGTAGGTGTATCTACCTACTAAGTTGGCAAATCCGATATCATTCAGTGCACTAACTGGTTAGTCTACAAATATTACGCTAAATCTAAAAAGACTCAGTGCCACTTATTATTCCAAAAGAGTGGGCTTCTAGGCGTTGTTATCGCTCCGAGTCTAATTAGTACACAAGTTAGTGTAGCGTGCATCGAGTCAGCGAACTAAAACCAGGTCAGTTGCCGCGCGGCTACCGACGCGAGTGAACGTGCATTACGCCCCCGTCGCGCTCCCACGCAATCACCACGGAACAAAAACATACAAAAAATGTCGTCGCCGAAAGAAAAACAAGTGTTGTTTGACATTTTAGAGATGTACAAAAACATGCCCTGTCTATGGGATAAGAATCACGCAGATTATAAGAATAAGTACAGAAGAACTACTGCGAAAGAAATACTGCTCGAGGTTTACAGGAAACTTGACGAAAGTGCTAATATGCAAACGTTCACTAAAAAAATTCTTAATTTACGGACTAATTACTACAAAGAGCGACGTAAGGTTTGTTTGTTGTCTATACCTAACCTCAAATACTTTAGTACCTACTTTCTTTTAAATGTTGTTTTTTCATTTCAGGTCAAAGAATCACAAGCAAATGATGCAGATGAGGGAGAAATACAATATGAGCCCACATTGTGGTACTACAACAATTTAACTTTTCTTGGTGATAATAATACAAGCGAATGTTGCCAGTCTAAGGCGAAGGATCCTTTAAAAACTGAGGTGAGTTAATTTTGTGTATAGAAAAAACAATTTATACAAACAAATAATATTGGGTGCATAACATGGCGTCAGTATTATGATGCTCTGTGCGTGGCGTTCACAGCGCGCATTGTTGTGCCGCCATTATCTTTGATCTGCCCTCTCGCTCACTCCTACATTCTCTCGGTCACTCATACAGGTCCACTTGCATGTCAATTCACTAACGCAACTATCTCACCGGCCGACGATTTTCGCCGGCGAGTACTCGTTTGTCTCAGTGACAAGAACTGTCAAAGAGAGTACTCGGCGAGTACTACTCGCTCAGTGACACTCGCTTAGTAGGCAGAACACTCGCTGAGGGATTCACGCTTGGTACGCATATGCATACCAAAGAGTGATCGTTCGTCGCCGTCGCATCGCGTAGTCGCTGCTCATTGCCCGCCAACTCGTTTTTAGTTAGATCTAAGTACTCGCTTCTCGTAAATCGCCGGCGGTGGGACAAGTGCCTAAAGCGCTTATTCCACTAGATTCAAAAATTCAAACGACTAAATTCAGTCAAGTGGAATAATCCCTTAAACAGATTGGAACAAAGATCCTGATTCTCGACTGAACGCTAAACGGATTAAACATCATTCTATGTCTGGACCCACTTGTACAAACGGCAGCACATCAAGCTACTACAATCTGTCAAATTTCTTTAATAGATTTTCAACTTTATCGCTAAAGCGTTAAGGTTCAAGGTTGATTGGGAAAATTTGACAGTTTCGGGTAGCTTGATTTGCTGGCGTCTGTACCACAAACTTTTCTTTACCGCTCGCTAAATTAATTAAAATATTCAATCTTTTTATGCCGACAGGTATAAAACGTTATAAATTATTTGTCACTTACATATACGTATTTTGTTATCTAACGTCATATTATTTGACTAACTAATTACTTGACAAACAAAAAATCAATTAACATAATGATCATCGATCCACGTGAATCTTGTTGAAGTTTATTGACCGCTGCAGTAACCGTTAAAGGGTTTTTTGCCGATTTCTTTGACCTGTGCATTACTAAAAACGGATTATGGTATATACCATAATCCGTTCCGTAATCCTATTACGTGGAACTTAAACACAACTGGCAAAATGTGGATGTATACATAGTTGGAGTATACAGGCTTGATGTTTGTTAATTTTAAAGTATTACTATATATTTCAATAACACAAAACTCTTAAACATTGTTTCCAGACTATTTCACCCTCAACATCGGATGGAGAAGGAAGTTACCAAAACTCGGAGCCATACAGCTCACCACCAATCAAAAGAAGGAAATTCACAAATCCAATCGTTTACAAAAATAAGAATGACGGTCTACAAACGGAAACAGCTGCTGAGAAACCCCCACATATGAATAATGAAGAGTGGGAGATATTCGGGAAGGCTATTGGTCTCCAGTTACGAGATTTGGAAAACAAACAGTTGACTATAGCACAGAAAATGATATCGGACGCAATTTATTACGCAAAGTTTGGGTTATTGTCTCAACAGTCTTATATTAATCTTGGGACTCCCCCGCCATGACCTAAAGATACATTTTTTGTTTGTCAATAAAAAAGTGTTCGTATAAAAGTATATTTTTATTCATTTGTGGCAGCAGCTGCTGTTCCAATATTACACCAGTCAAAGCGTCGCGGGAGTATTACAGTATCCAGACATGGAATGTTACAACTTTGAATACAGTAGCTCTAATCACTCGTCTCAGTGGCCTTGATCGCGGCAGTGTGTTCGTATAGCAGTTTGTTATTACCGTAGATTGTAATACAACGTGCCGCTACAATGGCGACATTAATTTAACACATATTCATATTTTAATTTAATTAAATGTTAGTATTTATTTTCAATTTTCTATAATAGCATCTTGGGGCAGTATATTATTAATATTATTATATAATATGCGATGGTGGCTGCAGTGTGTTACGAAAATACAATTTATTGTTCGGAGTTTGGTATATCCGACATTTTTTGTAACATGCGATTGTACTCAATATCGAGCATTTACAGAAGCTAATTTCCTTCGGTCAGTACCTAAGTTTCGTTGAGCTGGCATGAATTTTGCATCTGGTGAGTATCCTGAAAAATTTTGCTGATGATACAACCGCAGATGTCTATGGAAATATAAAAGTAATAAATTCGACAGTTTCAACTGTCAATACAATCTACTTAACCCATAACAGTCCTCTGTTACACATATGTAGTCTCTCTCACGTTCCACGGGTCCGGATCCGGGTCTCCACCATTCCTATCCAGCCTGTCCCATTTGGACGTCCACTGACGTCAGTCCACCAAGCCCAAGCTGCAAGGTAATTGTGTAACACACTAACAACAGGAATGGCTTTCATTTTGACAGTTCAAAAAGATTAATTGCGTTATTTACGTTGTTGAGTAGACAAAGTTTTCGAACATATGAAGCAATGGATTGGCATTATCCTTCAAAATGATTCAAATTATGATTGATAGTTTATCACGCAATCAGGGTATTGAAGTGGTTCAGGATAAAGCGGAAGGAAACGCCAGGGTGTCACCACTGTGTGGATCGCCCCGGAGGACACAGTGGAGCATACGGTTGAGGTCTGCCCGGCTTGGGCGGGGCCCCGCCGTGTCCGTGGCGGCGATCGGCGGCGGCGATCTCTCGCGTCCGGCCCTGGTTCAAGCCATGGTCCGGGACGAGAGGGAGTGGGAGGCGGTCACTTCCTTCTGCGAAGCAGTAATGCTCGCGAAGGAGGAGGCGGAGCGCGTGAGGGAGAGGCAATCTCTGCACCCTCGCGCGCCTAGCCGCCGCAGGAGACGCCCTGGACGGGAGTCAACAGCCGACTCCCGGCCACCGTAGGCGCGGGCTTGCGGGCGGCGAGCTTTAGGCAGCTCGCCGCCCGGTAAGGACCAGGCCCGGGTCGACGGCGCGTTGTGTTCCACGCGCGCCTCAAAGAGATGTCAGCACGAACTGACGGGGTCCGCTAGGGCCGATGCCGCCGGGGCTGCGGGTTGTTCGAAAGAGATACCGTGGCCCCTGGCACAGGCAACTAAAGGAACACGGGTGGGTTTTAGTCAGTAAAAGTAAGACACTCCCTTCTGCTCCGCCCAGAGCGGGAGGGGTCATTTGATGATTTCCCACCCAAAAAAAAAAAAAAGGGTATTGAAGTGCATCCTACACTACGTTTGCCAATCTACATAGAACAAACAAAAACGACTTACCTACTTCCTACAAGTAGGTAAGTCGTTTTTGTTTGTCGTAGGTAATTGAAACATCGATATTGGGAAGTATAAGTTATATTATAATAAAAGTTTATATAATTAAATTACAGCTTAAATTTTTCAGTAGGTACATAATATCTAGCACAGTGTACGAAATACATTTTTCACAATGTGAGCATATTTTTATCATGTTTAAGTACAATAGCTTACAGTAATTATCTTTCCATAGTGAATGATCCAGTATCGGCCATACGTCAATTCTTCCCCTTAATTGAAGTATTACCCATACATATTGATGAAGGTGATGTTATTTTTTTATTTATATATTTTTCCTATACATTTTTCTTATGCTTTTCGCAGTTGTACACAGTTTATCGCAGAACCACTAAATGTACTCACATTTTGTGCGCATTGCATAAAGTTTGGTCTAAGCATCAGAGGTGCAATGAAGGAACCTATGAAATAGTTATTACTGTTTTACTCTGTGTAAATTTCCCCGGTTTACACAGTGACAAGACTAATGATACTAAAGAACTCAGTAAGTAATGAAATCTTAACTTCGATTCACAACTCTCTCTCATAGAAATGGTTTAAAGAAAAGCTGTTATCGCTCTTACGCTAAAATTTAAAAGTCTTATAGTATAGAAAGCAGCATCGAAGCTTCCCACCATTTATTTTAAAATATCCACCGTTCAAAATTCTGATCGCTCCCTTATAGAGGATGGTCCCCGTAAATAAATATTTAGTTCTACGATGCTTATTTTGTAAGCTAACTTTATTTCTAAGGCAGGGAGTAGAATCTAGCATATGTACTTACATGGGATACAGAAAAGAAGAAACCATTACGTCTTATCTATTAATAATCGACAATTTAAAACTATCAAACTACAAAAATGTTTGCCAAAAAGCTTCCTTTTTTATTGCTAAAAAAGCTTTCGTAAGTAAACCTAATTCTTTTAATCTATGAATCGTTGAACTGTGCTCTACCTCTATTAAACGTGAATTATATTGGGTTGTGAATGTGTTAATAACTATTATTTTAACATTACTTACTAATTTTGTGTCATTATTTTATCTTATTATCAAAATTATAATCATGTGAGTCAAAACTTTATGTAATTTCTGAGGCACTTTCCAAGTGGCTGAATTTAACGACAGATATAGTGCGTTTTATTGCTATAAAATGGATTAATATAAGCCTAAATACTTGTTGAACCATCGGTATAATATATCACAAATAATTTAAACGATGGACTGGTTTTTACAGTACTTTTATAATTTTCCTGTCACTCTCAAAAGGATGTTTAGCGTCATCACTTACATCATTCTTTAATATTGCTCGTAGAACTTTTCAATCTTTATATTTTGTATCATCATTCTGTTCTTAAATATCAATTTAATGATTGTCATGTTCATTTTACACATCTGGTGCGCGAATCTCGACGGTGACAGAAGTCGGTCCTGGGGTTGTGGGGGATCTAAGAGTAGCTGATCGCAGGGATGTGGCAGAGTGTCCACTGCTAGCTCTAGACCCACGCCGGGACCCTGGAAGCAAAATATAATCTGTAAAGTCAATTTTGGAAGCAATAATGTTGAAGGCAAAGCATGCTTAGAGCATGATTTTGAAAAGGATCACATGCCGTGAAACGTATTTTTATTTAATGGAGTATCATTATAATATGAGTGACAAGCTATACTTGAATCAATTTGAACTATTCTAATAGGACTTCTTGCTAGAATGTAGAACTAAAAATGTGTATATTTGGACTATATTGTTTGGTTCCTCTTTTACTTTAAAATGTTAATAAATAGTTGCAGAAATTCATGCAAGAATAACTTACATGTTTCTACATTCAAATGGTTTTCTAATGGAAATTAATTCTACATAACATTTTATTGAATTAAATTAATGACCTAGTTAATGATTTGGTTAATGTTTTGTTTAAAAAGGCAACAGTAGCTTGGCCAAAGCAGTATTTTATTTTGTTAGTAATTATATGTAGCAGCAATCCAATTTAACTGGGCTAAGAAAACTTTCTAAAGTTTAAATCAAATGAAAAAATTCCTACCTACCTTATATAAACTACACTTTTATATATGGACAGGATTTTTTTGAGCTTTAAGACATACAATCTAAAAATGGGACAGTAAAACTTAACTATTTAATTGTACATATAGATTTAAACGGTGTATTTATTTGCTACATATTATTTTCTGGAGCCGCATTATACCCTGTTAGAGTCATCATTTTTCAATGCAAGAGAGAGACGGAGAGCTTCATCTCTTATAGACAAATATCACCGTCTCTTTTTCGCAACTAAAGAATGACGGCTTTAGTACTTCATAATACGGCCCCTGGTTGCTTAAATGCTAAAACAACACACAGAAACACAATATTGTGAGGACACTATGTAGTTGGCGTGAGTATATGTCATATATATGTTATAGACTACGTAATTATAATTTGTATAGTGGTGTGTGTCAAACTTGTAAAAGCTTTCTAAATTGAATATAAATTCAATAATGGTACTCGTTTTATCCATAATCAAATAACCAAGTACAATAATATACAAGACAAATACGATAAAGAAAGTGAATGTCTCACACTAGATATTTTTAAAATAATCAAAAGGGTCATACAAAAAATGTAGTAGAGTACAAAATATATAGTAGATTTCAAGACAGTCGATCGAGTCAAATCTATTGTTGTTATGTATTTTATCACAAGATTAACATAAAATATGTACTAATACTACTCCTGACTATAGAGGGAGATTACGAAAAGAAATTGATGTCTTTTAGGTTTAGATTTCTCTGGATTTTCTTTAAAAAACAACCCTATATTGAAAGAAGATAATATTATGAATACGTGCAGTATACCTACGTTATCTGAAACTAAAGGTAATATAGAGCATAACAAGCAAAATGATAGTCGTATGTAACCTGAGGGTTTTCGGTGTAGCTGATGACTTTGATGGTGGCGTGCTGCTGATATATGAAATAATCATGATTAGCATTGTCAGTGAGTAGAGGAACGGGCAATGTAAATTCAAAGAGGATATTATTGGACATTTTTGAATCATCGTATTTGATGCAAAATTTAAAAGATAATTATGATATTCCCAAAACGAGTAAAGTAAGTTTTGTTCGATTTGATACTTGATTATTTTGTAAGTCATCTAGATTTGGCTATTGAAATTAAGAGTTGTTAAATTGAATAAGTAATTATAAAAGTAAAGGATATAGAGCCTACAGTGTAAGTTAACTATTGGGGGCTATTTTCAGATAAAAATTTCGTGTACAAAGCAAATAAAAAGAAATATTTATAAAAGAATTTGCCCGTTCCCCTCAAATTGTGTATCAAAAGGAGTTTAGGAAAATACACCACATTTAGATAATCAAAAAACATTTATAATTGAAAATCTATCACATCGTATTTGGTGCAGTACATAAAATACAGTCTGCTGCAAAAATAAAAGGCGAGGCTGCTGTTGCAGAAAGTGCACTCAATAATAATATATTCAAACCTCGATATATTTTTATTACTTCTGCAACTTACTGTAGATACTAATAACATTTCAAAATAAAATAACAATCATAATCATAGGAAAAATAAAAACATCATTTTTATGGAACTACTCTTTATTCCAAGAAACGTTCCAAAAATATATCTTTATCATCGTCTGCATTCTATCATTTCTATCCTACTAAAAAAAAATTTATAAATGTGAAAGTGTGTTCATTAATTTGTTGGCTTGCCCTTCTCTAACACAACAACGATGTAACAGATTGACATGATTTTTTGCATAGATATAGTGAATAGTATACCTAGTTTATGTCTCAGGCTACTTTTTTCCCCGGAAAGTTGGCACGGGAGTGAAGTCGCTGGCAAAAGCTTGTAAGAAAGGAATAAAAAGTAGTTCCTTCAAATACCACAAAAATAAAAACAATACACCTACATTCTAAGGATTCAATCATATATGCTTTGGTTGGGTTTAGTACCTGGACTGGGCGAGTGAGGTCTAAGCTCCTGCTGACTCGCCTGCCTCGAGGGGGGGCGAACACTAACGCGGGAGCCGCGGCGATCCTAGAAATGTGAAAAAGAGATCATGATCAGGTTTTTACAGGTATTCATAATTTGTTTCATGAAGATAGATATTACTATTATGATAAGCCATTTGAATTTAATATGTTAAAATCGAACAATTCAAACAGTATCTTCGGCATAAGATTATTGGAAAGTATAATATTTATTTTGGAGTATATTATGTTAGTTTTTAAGCCAAATACTTTAGATTTCTTCATTATTATGTTCTAAGTTAGCTAATGGCTAGGCAAAAATATTTTGAAGTAGTTCAGATATGGCCTCACAAAACATATTATTTATATAATATTTACCTGTGAATGCAATAGCTTAGAGTCTCTCAGCAAGGACACGTTCATCAATCGAGGATTGGGCGTATTGAAAATCGTGCGGTTTTCCCTCCATCTCGCTCTGAAAAATTAATTTTACGATTTAATTATGTTGAATAATTGCGTACATAAATCTGTACAAGTTCCTACATAATTAGGTTTAACTAACGCAAAATGGATCAGAAAGACACAAAATGCGACAGCATTTCGGTAAAAGCTACAACATTTTCGAACCATTTGCCAATGTAGGTACAGTAACAGGTACATATTCTTTGCTTGCTTTTGACGTGCGTGTCATGACTCGTGACTAAGAATAGTAAGGTATACCGCTGAAGGACATCTTAATTACCTGCTAAACAGCCGTAGGACGACGCAGATGATTACAAACATGAGTGCCATGCCGACCAGGACTCCGATCATCGCAGGATCCAGAGTCCTCGTCGACTCCTCGACCGGCTTCACCGCTGGAAACATTTATTAAAATCTTTTAATATATAAAACTGATAAAAAAATATTGCGTATGGTTCTTGGGTCAAGTTTTATTCCTTGGAGAATTCTTTTAATATAGCACATTGTTGATTAGTAGTAATTACTACTAATGTAATAGCTATTAGCTAATTAGCTAATAGCATTATTTTTTTATAATTAAGAAGATGCTCAACATTCTGATGTTTGTTTTAGTTAATCGAATGCAGATTTAAAAACACCAAACATCGTTTGATGAATCAGTTAGTGAAATAGAAAAAAAATATGATGAAAACAAAGTGTTTTTATTATATTTTACATCTATCTCCTAGAGAGAAAAGTATCAAACCATTTCTAAAGCCACGCTTTGTTTTATCAAACCCAAATAACAATAAAAGATGCTCAACCCCAACCGCAAAATTCATCTAACATTCAAGAAACAAGCCAAATGTAACGTGTCAAAACTCACAAGTGCAGATGACGGCGCCATCCACCGTCACCTCGGGAACCATCTCGAACTTGCAAGCACATCGCTCGTTTCTGCATTCTGTCTTGAAGTACACGTCCTCGCATTGTTCGTTAAACATGCATGTTTCGTTGATGCTGGCAGCTGGAACGAGAAAATGTGGGCAGATGTGAGTATTGGAAGGAACAATTTAGATAATGTACGATGGAGCTGTACAAATGGGTACGACGATGCTGGATTATGGGCAAAGGTATCCAAATGAATAATAATTTACAAAGTCATGACTCTATATAAACGGGTAGCTTTTAATAATACTTAAGATAGGTAGAAGGCAGGAAACAGGAACTTATGTATAAGTCCAGGTTCCATGGGCAATATTTGCTGCGGCGATTTTTTTTCGCAACACTTGATATTCTATTTTTTTTCGCAACACTTGATTTTAATTAATTGCATGTATACGCATGTTTTTACAAATAAAATTATCTTTATCTTTCAACGCTCTGCTTAGTGCCGAGAGTTGAAAATCCAACAGTCTTTTTTCGACGCGCTAGGCTGCACTCTGTTGAATTCTGAATGCTCGGCTCAATACCGAGAGTTTAATATCCAGTGAGCGATAAAATCCCGCCGAGATAACATTTTTACGTCTGTGTGAACGTGGGCTAAAACATTAAATGCAGTAAATTGTTGTCTACCCTCATAGAGAAAAGTCACTGTTATTGACAAATTCACTGTCTTAGAAGATACAGTGGTAATTGGAAGGGAACCCACGACGCATACAGCCAACTGTATTTATATAGCATATTATAATGTCTGCAGAGTAATTAAACAACAGACTCGTACGTAACACTCACGTTTAATAATAAGCAGCTAATTAACTAAGTCTGAAACACAAGTTTCAACTAAGTCAAACCAATAAAGCTGCGTGGTACTGCGCGTACACCTAAGAACTCCTAAAGTTAGACCTCAAACACCTCGCACTAACTTAACCGCAAACTAGCTTACCAAGCAGCCTTGTTGCTTAATTAGCATAAATATTACCATCAGAATTCGGAACTGTACAGCACCAAAAGCATGCAATTTTAAACAGATTTGACAGCCTAATAACTAGGCTGTCAAATCTTGACCAACTAGGCCCTAGTTGGTCAAGTGACGCCAACGCGACTGACATGCGCGTTATTTTAGTATTCGCAAGCTTGACTGCTGAGCATGAAGTCTCGTGTGCTTTTCCAGACCGGGCAGTATTATTGCAATTAGGTTTTGTCATCAGAAATCTCTCCAGCCAGAAGTCTGGATTTGTACCTGGTTTTTAATGGCAATAGAATGGCTCCCTATTACATAAGTGTTAAACAAAAAATTTGAAATAATAATAAATAATAAATAATAAATATTCCACAACTATCACACAACGCCATCTAGTCCCAAGCTAAGCAGAGCTTGTGTTATGGGTACTAGACAACTGATAAACATACTTATATATTTCTAAATACATAAATATTATAGATAAATTACACCCAGACACAGAACAAATGATCGTGCTCATTACACAAACATTTGTCCTGGGTGGGAATCGAACCCACGACCTCCGGCATAGCAGTCAGGGTCACTAACCACTAGACCAACAGGCCTGTCAAAGAGAAATGAGTGTTATGGGACGCCTGCATTCCTCGAAAGCCTTTTGAGGAATGGAGGTGTGATGTTATTATTATATGTGTGTGTATTAATTACCATTGAAATTCGGAAACACATGATAAATCAGATACACCGACATTGATCGAAACAACGATATGATCTTGTCTCTTAATGACCCACAATTCAAAACTGCTTATGAAATAAAGTTGGTTTATTTTCTCATCAAGTTTTCGTGAAGAAGGGCCTAACGACTGTAATTAATTCTGCCGCATCTTCGTTTTATCGCAGTCATTAACAAGCCTTATTATAGGCTTCGTATTTACATTTATTTGAAATTCAATTTTGTACTTCGTCTTGACTTCCCTTCAATTTACAATCTATATAAATAAAAATGGATCTTCGAAATCTATGTACGCTCATAACTTTCGAACGACTGCACCAAATTGGATAATTCCTTTTTTTGTGTTTGTTATTGTCAGGACAAGGTTTGTATTTTGCACACAATTGGACCCGGTAGGTGGCGCTGCTGTCGGTATATGATGACTCAACCGGGCAGGAAGACGTCTGCCGGGTCCGCTAGGTTCTATCAATCAATCAGCGTTTTACTTATAGGAGTAGGGTAGGAGTAGTGTAGGAGTAGGTTAGGAGTAGTGTAGGAGTAGGTTAGGAGTAGGGTAGGAGTAGGGTAGGAGCAGGGTAGGAGTAGGGTAGAACACCACGCGAACGAAGTAGCGCTGGACATTTAGAAATAATTTATATGGCAAAACAACGTTTGCCGGGTCAGCTAGTATTTACATAAAATTGTGCGAAAATGAATCAAGCAAGATTGTCTATTATATTGACTGTCGCGCTATTTTAATAATGATGACGTACGAGTACATACTCACAACATAACAGTCTCCCTTGTTAGTAACTATTTTGAAACAAGACATAACTCCCGCCAGTCTTTAATTGACAAAACTTTCTAGTGTGTGCACTGCCTAAGAATTTACTATTAGAACACATAATCGATGTAACACTAACATCATTTTCGTGTAAAAGAAAATGATACGAAAAGTCCTATCCCAATATCGCAGAGTTTCTTGACCAAAATAAGTTTCGACGTTGAACGATTATTTCTTTGTTGAACCCACAATAGAGACATATTGTCTAGGGAAGGGACGCTGTGAAATTGCGACACTATTTTCATCAGCTGAAATGTAATTTTGTGTTGACATAACTAAGTCCCTTTTCGAGGCTGGAACGCTTTCATTTTTAACCTGATGAAAACTTTATATGGGAGTCATTTCAAGAATTTAGGGAGCAAGTCAAGGTATTCACTCAGTCGACGTGGGTTCAGTAACTGTGAACTTTATTGTTCATTATTTCAATGAGATGAGAAACAACCAGGGAATACGCATTTATAAAACCAAATAGCTTTTTGGTTTCTTTTTCATTTCAATGATTAAAAAGAAACAAAAAGCTATTATACATTACCAAGCTTGTTTTGTTCAAAGAGACTAATATAAACTAATAATAAAGCTAAATAATTTGTTTGAACGCCTTAATCTCTACAACTATCACTCTGATTGAAAAAATTTTTTTTTTCATTTGATAGCCCAGTTCTTGAAGAAGTCTATATGTAGATTATTTAACATTACGCCAGGGCACTAAGGAGCCAAGCAAATAGATAAAAATTCAGAAAGAACGCTAAGTGTACCTACTCGAATTAAAAGCGCGGATGTGCAATGCAATGCGATGGAGACGGGGAAAAAGAAATTTCAGGCGGACGAAGATTAACATAAAACTTTTGATCACACATAATAACATTTCGCCAATTTTTCCGACATCAAACAAGAACTGACTGAAGACATCTGTCGATCATAGAATCACCTAAGCATTACTTGGTATTGAAACATTCATCATTCAAATTAAATCCTTCTTATTCTAGCTATGATTCGATAAACCGTTGCTTAGGCAACTCTTCTCGTATAAGCGACGCTTGTATATTTTACGATCAAATAAACCAGACGACTATTTGTGTTACGATCAAATGTACAATATTAGATCCATTGTATTTCGTGAGCCATTCATTTCATACGATAAAAGCGACCGTATTAAATTCAGCTGAACTGTTTTCGTCTGTGATAGCTGCTGATCCGATTATAGCGTGGTTTCCTTTGTGAGCTGACCGTATGACACAATCTGAGCTTGGTCTAACTATTTCATTTCAAATACATGCTCCCTCAAAATATATTTCAACTCAAAAAGGTTTATAGAGGTCGTATAATTTAACAAAAAATAAATAATTTCTTCTTTAAATGACAAAAGGTAGGTAGCCCATCTCGAAACTTTGGCTTACAGTCTAATCATATGCTGCGGAATACCATCACACATGGAGCGCCTATCTGACTTCCATAACCCTGTTACCTACTGGGCAACACAATACTCTTTAGTAAGACGTTGCGTTGTGAGACTTTCGGGCTTCCGATTATTATTAAATTACAAAGCTACTATACTATAATCAGTTCTAATTTTCCAAACAACTTTACTATTTCTATATATTCAAGGCCGTAATTTAATTTAGGTGCGGCGGTCAATCAATTTGTTCCACAAATTCCTTCAATATTAGGTATTAGTTAGGTAGAAGGGGTTATATTCCAAAGCATACCCGAGGGTAAAACAGAATAGGAATCGTTCGAGTTCCTCCTTCCTATAATAAATAAAAGATTCGCCCCATCAGCTAATGGAAACGTTATTCATAGACTGCTTCCTGGTGAGCCACAAGATTATTTCCAATAATATAAATAAATAATCTATCGGTACCTCTCTTTTTTGGTTTCTTATGTCGGATAATCAGTCTATTACGTTCCCATTACTGGGACACAGGTCTCCTTTCTGCGAGAAGAAGTGGGCCGTCGTATTGTATAATCTGCCACGTGAGCCCGGTGCGGGTTGGTAGATATCAAAAGTCTTCGAATTTTTGACTTATTACTTTTTATTACGTACAATTTTGTTGTAAATTCACACGGATTCTACGTATCTATCTAAATCGTTATTATGAATAATTAATTTACTATCATCAAATCCCTGATCCATTTGAACTTTTATCATTATTTCAGTTTCTAAAACTAACAAAACATTTTCATCTAATACATTTCCCAGAACTTCAATTTTCATCAGCAGAATCTACCTTTGGGATCTAAATGGATATAGAGGTTGCTATGTGGCATGAATATTAAATACTTTCCTTTGTGTTGTTCCATTGGATACGTGATGAGCAGAATTTAAAGCAGTGTTGCCTTCACCGGTTCCGACAGTAATGGAAACAAGATTACTAGTTACTGGGAACGGACTCGTTACTAGTTGCAGTTTCAGTAAAAAAGATAAGTTGAGAGAGGGCGGTTAAACTTTATCTCACTAACTTAGTTAAAGTGACTAAAGTTGCGTAGTTCAGTTTGCACCTTTGTTTTAACTTTGCTGCTGTCTGAACTATGACTTATTGGTACGTCGAGAACTTAGTTTGTTGCTTGTGTTTGTATACCTTTCGATGGGCATGAACTAATTACAAAAACCGACTGTAGGTATCATAATGATACCTACAGTTGGTTTTTATAATTACTGGTTAAGAGTGCTGAAATGTCCTACTAATTTCCTACTAATATTATAAACGCGAAAGTTTGTATGGATGGATGGATGGTACGATGGCTGAATGTTTGTAACTCTTTCACGTAAAAGCTACAAAACGGATTTGGATGAAATTTGGCACACAGATAGTTTATAACCAGAATTAACACATAGGATACTTTTTATGCCGATATTCTAACGGGATCGAAACTTATGCGGGTGAAACCGCGGGGCGCAGCTAGTCTTGCTATGTGTGAGGAAAAGCATGTCATATTAGTAATAGTAATTTTATTTCCAAACTTCAGTACACGTCACATCAAAGAGGTCTCGACCCCTGAATTAGGATATCCTGTATGACAGGTCGGATATTATACCTACATCATTTAATTAACTATAAATAAATAAACATTTCGCAGTGTTTACAACAAAATTGGTTCGGGAAGGAACCCGATTGACTGAAAAATAGACTGCAGTTTTTTCAGAAATGACGAACCAGATCATAAGAACGGGAACAGCTACGTGTTGCATAGCTATAACATAAAAATAACACCGAAAATTAAAGCTCCACAAAGCCACATCGTGGCGTTTCCACCTAAAACTTTACAACCGTCCCTCTCTATTCTTCATAAATTAAGCCCATATCCGGTTACCATGGTAACCTAACGTGGGCTTCGAAGAGCGTGACGCGCCTCACTTGACTGCGAATGACTCAGAAGCTTAACGTGGAAATTTCAATACCGATCGATAGCCGTTAAAAGCTTTTGCGTCTAATAATAATTTAAGGTAGTTTGTTCGTTGGAGATTTGGTAATATATAATATAGATTGTAATCCTATTACAGATTTTTTTCAGATAAAAAATTGAATTCTTCAAAGATAGGTATTGTTATTCAAGTACCTATTTGTTATCTTACGTTGTTTCTAGAAGCACTTTTTATGCTTCGGTTGCTATTAAGCCGTGACTGTATTTAGAATTGTGTATCGCAGTCCCGTGCATATTGTGTTTTTCCGATTTGTTGCTAAACTCAAATTTTTGAGTTTTGTACAGACGCCAGCCAACAAACTTCCTTCAAATTGTCATTCAATCTGTCAAATTTATTTAATAGATTTTCAACTTTATCGCAAAAACATTAGGTTGAAGGTTGATTGCGAAAATTTGACAGTTTCGGGTAGCTTCATGTGCTGGCGTCTGTACATGCACTGAAAAGCACTTGCGTGCTCTGATTCTGATTGCGCGATCTCAGTCTTATTTTGCAAGACTAACTAGCAAACCGCTACCAATTGAAATTTTTAACTCAAAATGTCACAAAGTAGAGAGTCACATAAAATATTCATATCAATAATCTCCACACAGTATTATCTAAATATGCCAAGGAAACTTAAACTTTAAACCAAACATGCGAAGGACTAATCCTTTGTTAAAGCGTCCCATTAACTAAGCCAAGGACGTCAGACTACTGCATAATATTGGGAAGTGGACACGCGACGTACATTAGGACTGCATCATCGATCCGGGTTTTTCCTTTTATGACCTGTTTTAATAACGTTTTTGATGATAAGACATCTTGCACGGGATACTAACCTTTATTTTGTGACAGTTGGAGAAAAATTGTTTGTTAATTTATTATTCAAAATCGGAGCGAAAGAGAAATATAATTTTCGCTGTGACTCCAGCCGCTCTATTCTTATTTCTAGTAATACCTTCGATCGACCCATGCGGCTGTTATTATTTAGCCATGAGCCCCTCTGCTCTCAGTATCTTTTATCATTTATCAAATACCAACTCGAGGGTCTCCATAAATAACAAAACTACCTGTTTTTGTATATCAAAATACACGAAAACAGATTATGAAAACGTATAATCCGTTTTCATTATTATTCGTCAAACAAAAGAAGAACATGAATTTTCAAATGAAATAAACAATGAAATCACAATTGAAGTAGTAGGTACTTTATTGTCCACGTAAAACGACGGTCTCCCCTTTCATGAAATCTTATGTTATGATGAATTATTTATGTATTGCTTGTCATACAGAAGAATACCTTGAAATAAGGGCACGATTCGAGAGACTAAGTGGAGTGAATCCTTTGCTAATGTTTTTGTAACGGATTAAATTGGTTTTGTCCTTTTCAGTGTTTTATTTATAGTCATTTGCTTAGCCTGTACCCTAAGGTCGGCTTCCAGTCTAACCGGATGCAGTTTAATAATAGTATTTTATATCGACCAACTGCTTACTGACCTTCACAACCCTGTTACTGAATTACGGAATAACCCTTTGTAAAACTTGGTTGGTTTAAAGCTTGGATGAGGCTGACACAGGAGCGTTGGGATTGGCACAAGAAAACAAAGGTTTTTGCTCAGCAGTGGGCGAAGTCGGGCTGTGAATGATAATGATGATTTAGATTGATTTTCAGATTACATTAACAATCAACCTATGATTGATTATTTCGTGCTAGCGTAGAAAGGGGAAAACCTTATCGGCCCGGGGATATTTCAACTAGAGCAATAGGACGCTGGGCGAGCCGTGCGATTAACGCACGTTTGCGTAAATCTTACGCTTGGGGTTTGTAGAATTTGATCACGTCACACAGTTAAATGTGTTTCTTTTGCAACTATCAAGGTCTGCTCATCATCATGCTGAGTGGAAGCTTTTTGACTCAGTCATGACGTGCAGCAGTCGACTATTTCTGTTTTGTGCTCGTGACTATAGATCTATTTTGTTTTTATTTTTCTTTATTATTAGAGTTAATTATTTTTTTGTATGTACGTGTTTCTGTGACAAATAAACCTATTATTCTTTCTTTCTATTATATAAATGTCGATTAACTACGAGAAAAGTAGTAAGTACGAGTTGTAAGTATAGAGGGCTTCGGGAAAAAGAAATGTGATTTTAAAAACTCATTAGCAAAAGCTTCATTACCATAAAAGTAGCATTTGAAAGTGATTCATCGAGATTACTTCTTGAAAATTCAATTTACGTGCAAATTCTCAATTAATCATTTCAATGAAAGGGTTCAGTTCTTAGAAAAGGTAGGTAATTTTTATGAAGAATTATGACTTCATCGCCACATAGTGTGACCAAGAAGAATATTAGCAGTTTTATGAACCAACACGTTAGTTATAATATGGCTAATGAAGAAAGTGTTGATTTAATTTTAATGTTCAAGATTTGTAGAAGTAAAACGTCAATGATAATAATGATCTCTAAATTGGTTAAAAATACACTTTTAAAACTTTACGTTTTTAAAACTAGATGAGTTCGGTGTTTCGTAACTGACTTCTCTGAAAAAAAAGATCGAAACAAACTCAAAAGTCTATTTTAAAGTCCAGACAAAATCTTGGTCAGGTCATAATATACGATGACCATGCAGGTTCATGTCTGAGATGGTCTGTTGAGGAAATAACCACACATATTTGAGTAGACCTGTCCAGTCAGTGATCGCATTTGTCAGTAATCGTATAGATCAACTATGAATATTGTTTCATTATATATATACTAGTAGAGCAATATCTAGTGTAACGTAGTATAGTGTAGCGTAATCCTGTAACTGATATTCTGCAGCTTCACAACAGAAATAAATATTGAGTGCTTACGAGGAAAGTAACCGTATTGAATAATTTTGATAAAGGAAGAATTCAAAGAAAAATGTTATGAATTGTAGAAAGTTTTCGAAATGTTTGATGTTTTAGCTGTTATTAGAAACTTTCGAAGCAAAATATCAAAGAAAAATTTCCCTTTAATCTTTGGGGAGTTACCTACTTCAAAAATACGAATAGCGAGTTTTATTTCAACTGCTGGAATACGAACCAATTTCGAGGGAAAATTTGTTTAAAAAATCTTTCTCGATAGAATGATAAATGATGATAAAATGATGTTTATTTTTTAAGTAGGTAAAACAAACACTTTTAAACGTCAATCATGTTTTAAAAATTTGATGAGGTCGGCGTTTCCTATCTGACTTGTCTGAGAAGAAAGGCCGAAACAAACTCAGAGGTCACGGTCTCTTTTAAAGTCCAGACATAATCTTGGTCGGATCATATGAAGACCATGTGGATCGATGTCTGAGATGGTCTTGGTCTGAATGGAGGGTTATATCGGACTTCAACTAACAGAAACCCCACGATATTCCTCCTACATTATAGGATACGCTCGTAAAGGACTGGAATGGGTCCCGCCAAGCTCTAGCTTGCCTATACACTATTTGTGAGGCCTATCTTGCGCTATACATATTCCAAGAGAAACGCAGACTCTGATCTGAGTTTTAAATAAGATCATCTGGGTAATTTCTTAACACACTTACAATGGCAATGCTTTTCATTTTGACATTTCAACAACATTCATTACGTTATTTGCGTTGCTGAGCAGACGAATTTTTAAAACGTATAAAGCATTGCATAAGCAATTTTTTTCAAAAATTTTCAGGTTTTGATTGAAAATGTGTAACGTAATTCGGGTGTTTGTCATCAAACCATTACATTAAGTATCGACCTATAATCTTTCTTCAAAATTCAAGGCAATAAATTAAAAAGCAAGAAAAATAATTAGCACTGTGCAGGCACCACTGCAGAAGTTTAAATTGGCTTTTTGATCCAGCCATTAAAGTTTATTAGTCACAAACACAAGGCTTTAGTGACTCTGTTATCCGTAACGACTTTCAACAAACAACTTGTGATGCAGAAGTTTTACAATCACGGAGGAGGAATGTGTGAAGTTTGTGTTATGCTGTTTTAGACTCTTGGTTTTCAGCGTCCTGTGATGTACATAGTGTACAGTCAGGGAGATCATTTTATTATTAAACTAGCGTGGAATTTCGGCTCCCGAACCACCGCGTCGCATCGTATCGCCCGTCCGTACTATTATTTCGTTTCCGCTTAGCGTTAGTTCTGACTTTTATTCTTTTTGCTTGGCTCCTTAGTGCTCATTTACGGAGACGCGGCGCGTCGCGCGTCGCGTTGTGCGGTGCGGCCCGCACTAAATTCAAACAGATGGCGTTGTATGAGTGCGTTTACGGAGAAGCGATTTTAGACGCGTTTGCTTGAAATGGAGCGTTTTTTGCGGCCGAGCCCGCGGCTGGCACCGCTGCGTCTCACGCGGCGTTTATCGTGGCGGCCACGCAGCGGCGTTTATCGTGGCGGCCACGCAGCGGCAATTCTCGATGAAGCGATGCCCGCGGCAGAATCTTCTGCCAGTCATATTTGGAAATTTGGAAATTACAGAACGCAGACGTAGTCACCGTCACATTGGAGTACGATTTGATCAGTTTTTTATTGGAAGAAAATTCAATTTTAAAAAGTGAATTATTTATATGGTCGGTTTGATTGAGCATCCCGCGTGGGCCGCAGCGTTGCCCGCCGCGTGCTTTGCTAAACGCTTGAGGATTCGCCGCGGGCGCAGCGGCGGGCACCGCCACGCTTCCCGCCCCACACCTCTATGAACAACGTCTTATATTGCCATACGTTTGTGTTTACGCGTGCGATGATAAGTGCCGCTTGACGCGCCGCCGCTCCGTAAACAGAAAATCGTACGACGCGCCGCGAGACGCCACGCCGCACGCGACGCGCGACGCCCCGTGTCTCCGTAAATGAGGCCTTAGGGTCCGTAGCTTAATGTTAAATAGCCTATAAAACCGTCCTTAAAAATTTGACTATCAAATGCAAAAAGACCATTTCCAGTTCAGTTTGTTCGAATAAACCAACAAACTCTTCAGATTTATTATTAATATACATACAATTACGTATAGATTTACACACTAAGTCTAATTGCCGTGTTAACCATTTCATAGAACTGTTAAGAATGACAGTTAAACTGTGATTTGATGATTGTACGGACATTTTAAGTTGGTAGTCAATTTGATATATAACTGACTTGACATAGACACATACCGTCTGCAATTTATTCAATAAAACAAAAAACTACTAAATCTTTACAATTTCTTGTTGTTATTTGTCTTGGACAGATTGCTCTTAACCATATCAGAAGGGCAATTCTCGTAATTTTAAGAACGTTCACAGTCTGATCTCTGTCTTTACTGAGATGAGATTGCGACTAGATTTCGAACGTTTTTAATTATTGGAATTGGCCTTCAGATAACCGTAACGCCTAGATATTATGATTGCAACTGCAAACATAATAGAATCTTGTTAAAACCCTTTACTTTAGCAATAGATTAAAATAAAGTCAAAGTCAAAGTCAAAGTCAAATCATTTATTTCAAATAGGCACATAAAAGGCACTTTTGAACGTCAAAAATAAAATTAGAATAAAATTGATTCTAGTCGCCCCTTCCAAAAGGTAGTTTTCGTATGGAGAAGAATGGGCAAGAAACTCCACCGTTACTCTTTTAAAATGTTTTACAATATATTGCATACATTATTTATATAATTATATGTGAAGACGATGCACCCAAAAATAAACTTACTATACCACAATAGGTAAAAGAATTAAAATGGATAAATGTAACCATGACATATAGATCAACTATGTGATAGATACATGGTGCTCACATATTCACAAACATTCCAAACGTAGACGATTTTCATAAATAAATAAGGAGTAATAAGTCCGGGTGTGACCCCAAGTAATTACAGAATGTAAATCAATGTCAAAAAAAAAAAAAAAAAGAATAAATTATACAATTACATTAGCAACCAGTTTGATTTTGTCTAGACTCTAGAGATTGTCCTATGGAGCAAGACCAGCATGTTTCCAAGCCTTCTTATCTTGGATATAATCCTCTAATTTGTAATATCCTTGCTTACAAAGTGTAATTTTAATATAAGTTTTAAATTTTCTTTCATTTAATTGCAATATTTCACAAGGTATTTTGTTGTAACATTTAACACAGTACCCCATAAAAGATGTATGAACTTTAGATAATCTGAAAAAAGGTTGATCTAATTTATCTTTATTTCTAGTATTAAAATTATGTCTATCACTTATTTTATTAAAAAGATGTTGATTTTTTCTTACATACATAATATTTTCATAAATGAATTGGCAAGGTACCGTCATAATATTAATCCTTTTAAATAGTTCCCTAAGAGATTCGCGGCGACGTAGATTGTAAATGGCTCTGACAGCTCTCTTTTGCAAAATAAAAATGGATTCAATGTCAGCAGCCCGACCCCACAGTAAAATGCCATATGACATAATACTGTGGAAGTAACTAAAATAGACCAAGCGCGCGGTTTCTTCGTCTGTTAATTGTCTTATCTTTCTAACAGCATATGCGGCCGAGCTTAGCCGCCCCGCAATAGATGTTATATGAGGTCCCCATTGTAATTTCTCGTCTAGCGTGATTCCTAGGAAAACTGTCCGATTAACAAATTCTAATTTTTGGCCATTCAATACGATGTCACATTCGCTACTTCTAACATTAGGTAATTTAAATCTAATGCATTTTGTTTTTTTTTCATTAAGTACTAAATTATTAACCGTAAACCAATCTTGGACCTGAAGAATAGAGTTATTCACGTCGTCAAGATTTTGTGACCGTCGGTCTATTTTAAATATCAATGATGTGTCATCTGCAAATAACACCATCTTCGGTTGATTTTGAAGTAATTGGGGTAAATCATTAATATAAACTAAAAAGAGGAATGGACCCAATATCGAACCTTGAGGAACGCCCATTGTCATTTCAGAACCCAATGAGTTTACGCCATTTACTTGGATTTTAACCTTTCTATCTTTCAGGTATGATCTTAACAAGTCAAGTGCTGTTTTCCTAATCCCTAATAAATCCCTAATAAATCTTGGCGACAAAATTAATAAATAATACAGAGCAAGTTTTAAAATACTAAACACAAAAAGAGCTCATTTTGGAAGACAGCCACAAGCTGAAGTACTGCTTTCTTTTTACACTGTCAGGACTACGATACAAAAGCATGAAGCTTGGCAACGGAAAAACCACGAAGCTACGCATAATTTATTCAAAAGAAAATACTGAGCTTAGAATGTATTTCACGAAATGTTTCCCATTACAGAGGACAGGAAAAACAATTGTATGAGCCTCCTGAGGCTGAATACTGACTCAAAGATGTACATGTTGATACCTCTCGTATCGTCGGAAAATATGAGGTTCTCTATTATATCACAGCTGTAATATACTTGAATATGACATATTTATTTTTTGGATGAGTTATAGTTTTGTTATACAATACTCGCGGATTTGTTCTGAATATTTTTTAGATAATGCTGGCTATTTTTCAACTTAGAAACTGGTAGTTCCAGAGATCAGCGCGTTAAAACAAACTCTTCAGTTTTATTATTAGTATAGATATAACAGAATTAAGTATTTACACTAGGTACCAAATTAAAAAACTAAGGACTGATTTTTCAATTACTAACATAATAAAATTGGAAACGTGGAATAAAATTGACGTCTGACAGTTTTAGTGTGGAAGAACTGGCAAAAATCCAAAATTCTTCCTCCAGTAAAGTTATTTGGCGTTGGAAAAATCAGCCTTAACTAAAATACAAGACATAACAAAGGACAATCTTTAAATGTGTTGAAGTAGGTTTTAAAACGTAAACTTATGGCCATTACCCGAACCGTAAATGTAACTGACCCACACAACGGTTTATCTACCTATCAACGCACGCACAGAGGTCAAATCGATGGAGCGGCCTTGTCTACCGCGTGCGGTCTCAATAGCAGAAACTTCAGACATCAGCTGTGGTATTTACCCAGGATAATCAGCCTATACCGTTCCCACTGCTGGGACACTGGCCTTCTCTCTGTAAGCGGGAGTGGGCTATAATCCACCACGCAGGCCCAGTGCGGGTTGATGGATGTCACATGTCTTCAAATATTTTGGTTCTAGAACTTGCTGGTTTCCTCACGATGTTTTCCTTCGCCATTATGAGAGCAGTGGTGATGAAATAAATTACACATAAAAGTGCCTGCCTGGGTTCGAACCCACGACCTACGACACTAAGTAGGTACCTGTTTACTCAATGCTTATGTCTCTATTTCTATATCTATTTTACTATGTGTACATAAATAATAAAATAAAACCAAAATAAGTTACCAGTGTGCCACAACTGGTCATACCTCTTAGTTAATTAAATCAACGTTAAAATACTCACGTTTCCCACATTTGTCCTTGTAGTTGCTGATTGGCACGTCAGGGTGGCACTGGCATGTCTTCTGCACGTCGTCGCATACCGCCTCCTGGAAGTGGCAGTCCTCGACGGTTGAGCACAGGTCGCCGTACAAGCCCCGTCTTAACGGGTCTGGAAGGAAAAGAATATATTAGAAGAGCTTAGCATATATATTTTGATACGTTAGTAAAGATGTTACGTGATTCCGGACTAATAAACAAAGAACTTTAGTAAGTTCTCGTGGGTTCCGCTAAAGGAGACAGAGGGATGATCAAGATACAAAATAAACGACTCCATATTTTTCCTCAATTTTTATAACAAACAGAAAGATGTCTTGATAATGTAGACGTGGCCGGGATATCATACTTATAATGCTCCCTACGTACTGGCCTTTCACTCTGTGTTCACTTTTGGAAAATGGATCTGTGATTGCAGTGCATCAATAGTGCACCCCTTTTAAGAGACCCTTGGAAGAGGTACCCATGAAGAAAGATTGAATGAAGTCGGGCAAACAACAAATGAGCAGACCTAAACCATAATGACGAGTCATCATCATCGTTAAAGGTTTAATTAATTAACTAAAACCACAGCTACGACTCAATCGTCGGGCGGCCTACTAGGAAATAAGGCGTCAGTGTACACATGCCTATTATTGAGGGCAATTGCGGTGCGTTCAGCGACTGCAGTGCGGTTCATTGCACCGCTCTATTGATTAGATGGAGCCATGCCATGGCAGCTAAATCGACTTAATTGTCATTAGCCAAGGCAAATTATATCGCGATAATTATTCATAAAATAATTTTAATTAACTACATTTTTTATTCAAATAAATTAAGTTGTTAGTTGTATTTATGCAGTAATTTATTTCTGTAGAAAATGTAGTGAGTTAGTTTTTAAAGTTTTATAAGGTTTTGTGGAAAGTGCTTTTTTTGTATAATTTTGGGTGGTCCTCTGAAAAACTAATTAAACTACGTCTGGTAATGTTATAAAATGAAGTCATGATATGTAGTTAATTAGAAAGTTTGTCCGTAAAACTAAAACAAACATCTCACTTTTTTTTAAATGTTTCGAGTATAGTATGTAACAAAGCAACCATAACTACGGTATTCCAAATACTAACAATATAAACGAGTAAAATGATAAACTTTGTTAGCCTGTAATCGAAAAACTGTAAATTATTTGATACAAAAGTTACATTAATTGTAACTTTTTATCAAATAATTTAGTCAGCTCAGGAACAGTTATTAAATAAAACTAATTTGCAACAAAATATGAACAGAATCAACTTTTTTATCACGTAAAATATAAACGTGAATATTTTTCTCCGTAGCGGGAAAATTCGATGTCTATCTGTCGATAAGGACGCTGTTATTCCATTTTTTCCTTTATGAATATTTAATTCAATCGAAGAAACAACGGAGTACTATGATACTATAATAATAAAGACGTCAAAGTCATAAAGGTTATACTTGCTTAACTCTCAATATTCTAATGAACTGAATAACTTCATGAAGGGTCTGTTTCACAGTCCCGGCCTTTTTTTTAAATAGAAAAGATTTTGTATAAAATTATCCAGAGTTTTTCCGTAGGTGATAAAAGTGACCATATCGTCTACCTAGCCTTATCCCAACCATGTGGGAATCGGCTTCCAGTCTAACCGGATGCAGCTGAATATCAGTATTTTACACGGAGCGATTGCCTACGTGACCTCCACAACCCCGTTACTGGGTGTCACGATACCCCTTTGGTAAGACTGGTTGTTAGACTTTCGGGCTTCTGATGACCCGTAACTACTATCAAATCCGGGACCAACGGCTTAATATGCTTTCCGAGGCATGTAGAGGTATGGTATCTAAAGATAGTGGTAGATGCGTAGCTAAACCTAATCGATCGAAACGCGTACTGTTATTGCACAAGAGTGGCCATATGCAATTCGGAAAGTATCTTCGATGTTTTCTGAAAAGTGTGGCAATATTCTTTCGCAAACAATGGGATGGCTTTTTGGGGAGAGAATGCGGTTGTTTATCAATTATCTACTTAAAATGGCAAAAAGTAATAAAAATATTGAGTATTGAGTAAAAACATGGGAAAATCTTAAAGTCATGTAACTTAAAGTAACATGACTTTACCACGTTTTCTGGTCAGCCTATTTATATTCCTAATGGTTATCATCATTTTCTTGTCATTATGCCATTTTTTTGGGTTCGGCGCATCATACCTTTTTCTTCCATGCTTCTCTATTAGTTATTTATTTATTTATCACAATTGGGGACACTTTATTAACATTACAATCTAGCCTATTAGCTAATAAGTAATTCAAATTTAACTTAAACTGTTCCTAATGTTGCCGCTGTAAATTATCCTCTTCCTTCCTGAAAGGAATTATATAATAACGTGGTAGGGGTGAACCCTACAGACAGTAAAAGTCTGACACTCCCTTCTGCTCCGCCCAGAGGGGGAGGAGTCATTTGATGATTTCCCACCCAGAAAAAAAAAAAAAAAAAAAAAAGGGGTGAACCCTACAGACTCGTAAGTTATATTATTAAGTGAAAATAACGATAAGATATTCTTCAACTCCTCAAATCGTTTTCTTATAAGCCTAAATATTATTGTATCAAAGTATTCTAGTAGGCTCGGTAGTTAACGAAGCCTTAAAAAGATTCAAACGATGTACTCAGTCATAAATTCAAATTGAACTGTTTGTAGCAATTACTATAAAACGAATGACAAGTCTTTCGTTTTAGTGTAGACGAAGCTTTCGATTCGACTGTCAGACAAAATTAATCTAACTTTAAAAGGGGAAACGGGCCGTAATTACCTTTCTAGAATGCGGGATTTAACGGCGACTTAGAATCTTGAAAAGTAGCAGCCTGTCAATGTAGTTTGTTCAGTAATCTACCAGACTTAAAAACCGATCAGTACCTTAATTATCCTTCTATAATAAGAGATTTACTAGCCAGTTAGTTATCTTGAAAAGCGCCTATCTATGTTGTCTGTTCAGTTTCATAAAGCATCTGTACAATTGAAAATTTGGTGAAAAAATCACAGTGAGGTAACCTAGACTTAAAAGTATAATTTAGTCACCACTGTGCTAGTATGGCCGCTTCTATTAGATCAGAAAAGTAAACTTTTAAATGCAATACGACAGTTAATACAGTTTTATTGCGGCAGACCATAAAATACCCATTTAATGACAAACTACTGGTAGTAGGTACTTGAGCCACAAGTAGCTTACCAAGTGACGTGACAAGTCTTTCTCATTTATCACTTCAGTTTATAGTGGAGTAAGAAAACAATTTTTCGCAATTTTTACTGCGAAAACAATGTTTTGTTACTGATCTCTATCGAAAATCGGTATCGTAGTCAATTTTGAAAAACCAAATTTTAGAACTTGCGTTTATTTTGTGTCGCATTGTTTAAGAAAGAGGCTTTTGCCCTTCACTATAACATAGCATAGTAAGTAGATACTAGATACAGATGTCCATAAAAAGAGCTCATTCAACTACCTACTGTTAGCACTTACTTTGTAACGTGTAGTAGTGATGTAACAGGTAATTCTGCATGATCAAAGCCCTTCAGTATATGTTGGAGATGGCAATTTTTTTTACGCAAAAAATTAACACTATGGAAAATCGATTTAGTGGTAGATTCAGAAAAGCATACCTTTACAACTTACATTTTACTTTGTTATTTAAAAAAGAGGCTTTTGCTTATCCTTGACACCTGAGCCCGTATTCCCGTAATTTAAAATGTTCAAAATCTAGTCGCAGTCTCATCTCGGCGACAAACAAATGTCAAAATCTTGTGAAAATGTAGGGAAATCAGACGTATTTTTGACAGATTGAGACTGAGATCAGACTGTGAACGTTCTTAAAATTACGAGAATTACCCCTCAGATAAAAAGACCTCATTCAATCACAAACTACCGTTAGCACTTACTGAGTAACGAAGGAGTAGTAAGTAGTAGTGGCGTGACAACTCATCTTGTTTGATCGAAACACTTCACTTTATGGTGGAATTAGCAACGTGAGCCACTATCGTGATTAGAATCGATCAAATGAGCAACGAAGTTTGAAGTGTAGGAAGTGTGCTGCGCTAGACATGTTTCCTAGATTAGGTATAAACACGTGATTTATATACGCGTATACGGTTGGATGCAATATTAAAGATCTACCAATATATTATTCATGGCAACACCAATGCCACGTAGAATTCCTCTTATTTTTGTTGAGGTCTACAGATGAAGTCTGGTCCAAAAGTGTCTGATAAAACTGTAAACAAAGCTTGTTCAGGTTAAATTCTTATGCAAATACTCACTAACGTTAATTAGTAACATATTCACCTTTATTTAGGAGTTTTTAACTTTATATTTCACCACGCTTTCAAACAATTATTGTGTGAATAATATTATTAAAATTTTAGAAAAATATTTTGTGAAAATGGGAGTTTTAAGATTAAACTCAATTGTTAAATGAAACACACCAATACTAAAATTAGAATATCGGGTTTAATTATTCAAATACTATAATATTCGCGAAAATATCCACTATAGTCTATTGGTCACCCTTACGACCAATACTTAGCATCAGCTGGCAGCGGATGAACACTGAACAGGCTTATAAAAACTCGTATATGTAAGATCAACTAGCGCCCATTGCTAGAGATCAAGAATAACGAGGCAATACAAAAAACCTATAATCCTTTGTATCCTTTTCCTCAATTAACTGGCAATATCGAAATGCCGTAAAATCCTTTACTTTTAATTAGTGACTTATTTACCGGATCTACAAACAATGACGTCATATTGAATTCTACCATAGAAAATAATACAGCCTGCTGAATACCTTTCCTATTTTAATCGACATTGCACCGCCATCGTTTCGATATCGACACGTATGGAATCTTTCATTACTTCTCATACAGGAAAACGTATCGATGTCAAAGGCGTGGAGGTGCAATGAGATACCGAGGGTTAACACACGAATACTCGCACTCGTGACTAATCTGAAATTCTGTGTAATACGACATAATCCCCTTCAAAGTGTGATGCTACTGTAAATGATTACCTGTCAGTCGCTTCACGTATTCAAGAACATAATTATTCAAAGTTATGTACGTCACGTCGAAAACGATACCGTTAATAAAAAGAATCTTACACAATCGCAACGTACCGTGTCTTTGAGAAATACACAGAGCTTTGAGGATGAAAGGTTCACTAAATCCGAAACCAGTGACAACGCCTATTGACCATGTGTAAGTATGTTGGTTGATGTAGCTTTGGTTTCCGCCGTCATGAAAATGTGTCATTTACACCAGCCAGCCAGTTGTCATTTACCAGTATTTGACATTAAGTCAAACCCTGCTGCCCAAAGATTTTAATCACTAGATTTGCTCTCACCGTTCTGAGTCATGCGAAAAAGTGTCCAGACTGAGAAGAGAAGAGTGAGCACACACATGATTAAATAGCGTTTCCATGACAATCAAGTCATTCACTGCATCATTGTGTGTCAAAATGCAACAGAAACGCGACTATATTTTAACGCGGTAAAGCGAATCTAATGACTTAAATCTTTGCCGCTGTCATCATTTTTATCACAGCCATCGCTACTGTTGTTTAGTGCGGCCATCGCTTTTTTAAGAAACCGTAGCCGAACCTTTAAAGAGGAGGCCAATATCCAGTTGTGGACGTCTGTCAGTTGAGTGATGTTGATCAACTAACCGGTGGATGTAAGCTCAGCCGAGCCGAGCTGTGGCAAGCAGAGCGCTAGGAGCGTCGCGAGCGCGGCGAGCGAGGCCGCCGCCCGCTTCGAGCGCTCGCCTCGCATGCCGCTCACAACACCCGCGTCACATGCCAATGAAGTGCCTGCGAACAAAACAAACGCTTTCATAAGTCCATATACTGGAAGATTTTGTAACCGCTGAACGAAATGCTGAGGGATAGCTAAAGGTATTACGAAAGGATTACTACGAAGTCTGCTCTTTAAACTGGAAGTACAGACTGATCTACACGCGTTTACATTATGTATGTAGTGAAACTATTTTGTAACAAGATACACTATATACTTAAGTATGAAGTCTAGACTTGGAATCGCATAGAAAGTTCAATAACCTGCATGGTTGTGCTGGTATTGTGTAATATTTTTCGCCTTTGTTATCGTTGGTATTTCTTTGATTTTCTTTGGCAAATTTTAGTCTAGGCAATTCATTTCAAAGCAAGGAAAAATATGTTGCAAAACTTAACATATCCACACTTTGAAATGGAAAAACTATAAGCAATAAACAAGGATTTATTTTATTACTACTTCACGTTTCTTTGCGTATTTAATATACTCTGTATGAAAAGTCTTTATCGTTTTAATAATGTATAAATCTGGTTACCCTACAGATTTTTCACGGATCCGGAAAAAATCTCATCTCTGCGCTAAAAAACATCACTTTTGAAGCAGCTTATCGCGGTCGTAACAACACGCACCCAAACAAGATAAGCCAAGTGGAACCTCCAACCATCCGGAAAAAAGATTAGATAAAAATACACCTTATTTTGAGAGTCTCAAGACACCATTTTTTGTCCAAACAAATCCTCTATAATATGATTTATTTCAGTACAAAATGTTGCTAAACACAGCAAAATGAGAGAAAGGTTTCAAAAGGGTCCTACCGTCCTACATAATTGTATTGTCTCAGTGAACTAAGGATAATACAGCCTTTCATTTCTTATGAAAACTAATATTCTATCTTTGGGAGTCAGGGTTTGTTGGAATTTTTGTTTTTATATGTTTACTTTTTGCTGTTGTGTGACATCTACCAACCCGCGCTGGGCCCGCGTGGTAAATTATCGACCACTCTCTCTCACCGAGAGAAGGCCTATGTTGTCTTTACCTTCGGGAAATAAAACTGAAGTGTTAAAGAATAAAGATTCATCTACATTTATATCTGTAATATTTATGGTGTATATAAAGTCAAAGTCAAAGTCAAAGTCAAATCATTTATTTCAAATAGGCACATAAAAGGCACTTTTGAACGTCAAAAATAAAATTAGAATAAAATTGATTCTAGTCGCCCCTTCCAAAAGGTAGTTTTCGTATAATAAAGGGTAATTCTATTCTATTCCATTTATATTTGGTTAATCTGTGAACAGCGTTGTGGGCTACAATATTGTCTATATATTTTGAGTTTTTATTTATATATTGTAGCTGTTTGTTGTTCCTCTTGAATAAAAATAAAATAAAAATTTATTTGTCACAGAAACACGGGCATACAAAAAGTTTGAATAACTCGAATAAAAAACACGAAAATAAATTATACTTATGAACACAGAATATAAATAGTCGGCAGCTGCACGCCGTGACTATGACAAAAAGGCTTCCACTCAGCATGATGCTGTGCTATGGGGGACGGCCCCATAGTGCAGCGCTGATTTTCAGTGGGAAAACGATGTTATTGTTACGAGCTTCGGGTTCGTGACAATAAAAATTGCCGATAAAAATTACCAAAAGTTACACTTTAATTAAACAATACTAATAACAACTCAAACACACTAATTATAAAACACAATCGCTCTTAAGTCGCACTTGATGATCGCTTTCGATGTATTCGCTTCTATCGCAGAACCAAGTGCCGCAGATAATTCCAAAAACTTCTATTATAGAAACATCTAGAATGTTCGAGTACATACCGGCCCCGACTGACCAGATGTCGATAGTTCTAGTAAGTTCAGCCAATCGATAATAGATGGCGCTAGTGACTCTATTAGTTCTGCTACTAGAAACTAGATGGCGCTAGTTAATGTCACCGTGCATCAGGCATTAATTGTGGCGCGCAACACTGCCCCCTCCTAAGACATGCTCGTCCCGAGCATTATCGGCTCCATAATAACGCGCCAATCGATCCACATGGACGATCTTAGGAGTACCTCTTGCACCTTTCTGTATCCGGTAGGTTATGTCATTGATCTTTGTCACAATCCGGTACGGTCCATCCCGTTTAGCTTGAAGCTTAGGAGATTTCCCCTTGCTGCGGACTGGATTGTGCAACCATACTAGTGAACCTTCGTCGAACCCTTTACTGTTCATTTTGCGGTCATAACGGGTTTTCATCTTTTCAGACATTTGCTGGCCCGATTGTCTGACGTGCTCATAAATGTCATTCATTTTGTTCCGCAAGTTATTCGCATAATCGGTTATACTGCGTGGGGCATCAGGTGGTATTCCGGTTATCAGGTCTGCAGGCAGCCGTAATTCTCTTCCAAAGTTTGCGAAAGCTGGTGTCACCGATGTACTTTCGTGAACAGCGCTTCGATATGACAACAAAAACGGTTGTATGTGCTTGTCCCAATCTCGTTGCCGATTTTCCACAACTTTTGCTAGGTACCTCACCAATGTCTGATTAAATCGTTCCACCATTCCATCCGATTGTGGGTGGTAAGAAGTTGTTCTTGTTTTATGAGTACCCATAACTCGACAAGTTTCGTGGAATATTTGGGACTCAAAATTCCTTCCTTGATCACTGTGAATCTCTAAAGGTACTCAAAACCGACAGAAGACTTCATAAACTAATTTATCTGCAACTGTCGAAGCTTCTTGATTTGGAATGGCGAAGACTTCCGGTCATTTAGTGAAGTAATCCATCACAACCATGAAATACTTGTTACCACTTTCACTTTCCGGAAACGGCCCCGCAACGTCAAGGGCTATCCTTTCCCATGGTGCGCCAACATTGTACAATTTCAATGCACCTCTACTACGAGTCTGAGGTCCCTTTACAGCTGCACAACTTGTACATTTGCGACACCAGTCCTCGACATCATCCCGACAGTGGACCCAGTAAAACCGTTCTCGTATCTTCAGTAGAGTCCGTTTTACTCCCATATGACCTCCTGAACAACCATTATGGTACAGCTGTAGAACATCCGGTACTTGAGCTTTAGGGACAACCATTTGCAAATGACAGCTGTCTCCCCGAGCAGTTTCCCATTTACGGCACAGGACTCCATCCTGAATCACCAAGCTGTCCCATTGGGCCCAATAGCTTTTTGTGATCGAACTCATTGCTGAGACGTCGCTCCATCTGGGCTTAGGAGCTCTGGCCTTCATCCACTCCAGAATCGGCTTGATGTCCAAATCTTCCTGCTGTGCACGTTGTAGGCTTTCCTTCCACTCGTTGCTGAGGTCTGTCTTGAGCATCCTTACAGGAACGACTTCTTTACTTTCTTGCCTAGTACCATCTAGTGTGCCTTTTTCCATAATCTGTTCCTGATCACAAAGGTTCGGCACACGTACCCCTGAGATGTCGGTGGCTCTGACCAAAGTTCGTCCCACTTTCCATGGAAGGCCATTGTCTACCCTTCCTGCAGTTCGCTTGGGGCAACTGGATCGAAGGTGGCCCCTTTCCCCACAGCCGTAGCACCTAGGGCTGTACCCTTTATTGCGGTCGCGTACTTTAGCCGCTGCAACCTCCCTGACGCGATGGGAACGATGATCCTGTCACACGGCTTCCACCTCCAGTGCATGGGCCAAGGCGTCCTTAAGCGTCCCGTGGTGCCCGAGCCTCACAGCAGCTCTAACTTCAAGGTCGCGGATGCCGTCGATGAATACCTGCACCAGGTTCCCATCAATAAGCGCAGGTACGGACTGGTAAGCTTTGCGCACCAGCTTCTCCACTTCAAGGGCCCACTGCTGCAGGTTTTCATTACTGCGTTGCACGCGATCCTTGAGCTGCGCACGAAACACGTGTTCCAGGTGAGCGTCGCCATACCGAGCCTCCAATGCCTCAAGGAGCTGCTCGTAAGTCACTTCCTTACCGAGAGCTTCCAGAACAGTTAAAGCCTGGTCGCGCAGGCCTAGGGTGAGGACAGTCATGGCCTGATTTTTACTCCATGCGTTCGCCTTCATGACAGCCTCAAACTGGATTTTGTAGGCCGACCAGGAAGAAGTTCCGTCAAACAGTGGCACTTTGAATCTACGTAGCGAAGGTGTTGTAGTTACGGGAGCTGCGATTCCATCCCCAAGTTTAAGGTAATCCAGCGATTTCTTTACATCAGCAATCACGGTTTTCTTTACGTCAGCCACCACGTTGTCAACCCGATTATTCACTTGGTCGAACCGGATTTCAGCTTCCGACAGGCAGTTGTCATGTTGAGCAACCTTTTCCTTCACCTCCTTCATGTCTTTCCCGAAGGTAGCGTGAAGGTTCTTCATAAGGAGCATCTGCTCTTCCTGGCGGCGCGTTTGCTCCTCCGTATCACGTTGGAGCTGTTCTTCCAACCGACAAGCCTGTTCCTCCTGTCGGCGAGCCTGTTCCTCCTGTCAGCGAGCCTGTTCCTCCTTGTCCCGCTGGAGCTGTTCTTCCAACCGACGGGCCTGTTCCTCCTGTCGGCGAGCCTGTTCCTCTTTGTCCCGCTGGAGCTGTTCTTCCAACCGACGAGCTTGTTCCTCCTGTCGGCGAGACTGCTCCTGCAGCATCATCATCAAGGCAGCAAAGTCTGGTGCTGCTGATGTTGGAGCTGCTGCGGACGGGTCGGCCTCCGTGGTTGGTAGCTGGCCCTCCGACCTCTGCGGCATAGCTCCACCAAAACGTCTCTGGTCCGTCTCCTGTTGGCGTTGACTCCGGGTACGGATACCCTCCGTGTCGTCTTTTGGTAAAATCGGCATGATTTTAATCCTTGCTTCTGACACCAATTGTTACGAGCTTCGGGTTCGTGACAATAAAAACTGCCGATAAAAATTACCAAAAGTTACACTTTAATTAAACAATACTAATAACAACTTAAACACACTAATTATAAAACACAATCGCTCTTAAGTCGCACTTGATGATCGCTTTCGATGTATTTGCTTCTATCGCAGAACCAAGTCTGATTGGTCCGATCAGGAGACCGCGTCGCCCCCGCAAGTGGGCGAGGCGAGCGGTACCGGGGCTATGCCCCCCGGCCGCAGAGTGCTATGCGGTGACCCGTAGATACGGGCCCCTCGTGGTGTTTACTGCAAAAGGCTTTTTGGCCTGTCGGGCGCGCGTGAGTGGCGCGCGCCCGTATGAGTAGTTGCTGTGTGTATTTCTGTAGGCGCGCCGCGGCGCCGTCTCACGGCGCCGCTTTCTTCACGACACCTCGGCGGTCAGTCCCCGCCAGGTGAGACCCCCAGTTACCTGGGGGAGGTGCCGACTCGGCGCTCCTACAGAGTATGGGTGTATTGCTCCCGCCCGTCCCGTATCCAGAGCCAGCCGGTTACGTTACGGGCTAAGGAGCAGTCGTATGTGTGTGTGGGCGGTATTGTTTTGTGTAACACCGCCCAGTGTCTGCGCGTATCGCGGCCCGCGCTGCGCCAACGCGTGTGGATTTAGCGTCTGTGTAGTTGTGGTTGTCTGCGTTCGCTGCGTAACATGCCTATATTAACTTAGAACACGCCACGCAGCGAGTGTATGTAATGTGTGTAGAGTACAGTTGGGTCTAATGAGCCGCGTGTAGCGTGGATGCGGCTCACTAGAGGTGTCAGTCCGGTATTGTGGGGTCGCCGTCCGCTACCAAGTCGCGGGGCAAGGGTTTCGCTCGGGTGGAGGACGCACGTGCCAGGGCGCAGTGTCCTGGGCGTGTGGCCAGGTCAATGCGTCGGCACGTGCGAACATTTCCTTCGCGAGGCGCCACGACCTCATCCGGGCTCTCGATCCCGAGGCCGCCCAGGATGATGTCGATTCCTCACGTAGCGAGGAGCGTCAGTTTGGTCCGCAACGCAAGAGTTTGTTGCGCGCGGGGCGTCTTCGGCTTGACTCGCTCGTGAGGGCGAACCATGCCGGGGCGGCGTACGTCAGGGTTGGGCGTATGTACAGCTTGTACAGGCCCAACCCTACGCACGCCGGGATGCGGGACGAGAGCACTGGTTTGAGCGGTCTGATTGGTCGCGGCTAGTCCCGGCCTTATATAGTGCCGCAGATAATTCCAGAACCTTCTATTATAGAAACATCTAGAATGTTCGAGTACATACCGGCCCCGACTTACCAGATGTCGATAGTTCTAGTAAGTTCAGACAATCGATAATAGATGGCGCTGGTGACTCTATTAGTTCTGCTACTAGAAACTAGATGGCGCTAGTGGTAACTAATGTCACCGTGCATCAGGCATTAATTGTGGCGCGCAACATTATGTTGAATTTATGTCGAATGAAAAGTCATTCGACATAAATTCAATAAGAGTAAGTTTATTAGGTTTAATATTTGTACCCAGTCGACTTCATAGGTGATGTTACGTAAAATAAACGATGTACACTGGGTTAAAAAAGTTAATGCGTTTTGGCAATTACGAAAACATTAAAATTTTACTTGATTTTCAAATTCACTTTGACATGACTGTATTTAAATGAATCCCTCCGTTTTTTATTATTTATGTAGTTGATTTGCTCATAAAAAAAAGTTTAATACCGTACCTACATCCCACTGAAGCAGAGGAAGTCAAATATAAAGTAAATTACCGGTACCTCATCTTCAGCCGTCACATCGTGGAACCAAGTCTTCTGAAGGAAATAGATTGCAGAGAGCTGTCGCAAATTATTACTGCGATCTATCATCAGCTAAGAGGCATCTGCGTCGTTCCTCTTTTGTCGAACGAGAAAATGGTGTTATTTATGAGAAAATTATGAGAGAATTGCGATGAGATATAACATGTTTTTTTGGATGTGTCGTGCTATTCTGTCACGTTAAATTTTAAGATCACTCGAGTGATTGCAAATTATAAAGCAAATTAGGTATCGTCCTTAGATTGGGAGTTATATGTTCGAGCCGTTTGGGGTTGAAACACGCGGGCCATGGGGTCCGAGAGCCCACTTGGTTTTCGAAATATCGCCAAGCGGTTATTCGACTCTTCACGTGACCAGAGGGCTTGCCCGTTTCTTGGCCAAAAAAATTAGCATCTCCATACAACGTGGCAATGCCGCCAGCCTTTTGGGCACTGTTCCTGTTGACAGCGATGCGGTCGAATTTTTTGATGCCCTATGATTATTTTGCTTATTTTTTCACATGTACATTAGTATTATTATTTTAAATAGCTAAAAACTTTAAAAACCTTTCAGGACTATATTGTTAAGATCATAAACAACAACTTTTGTTCTATGACTTTTATTAATTCATCAGACTTTCAACAAAAATAAAAATATCTCAATTCAACAAATTGAAATATTCGATTTTCTGTTACGAAGTCTACGGACAGCAAAAGAAAGCTATAGTTAGGTAAGCAAACTGCCGTGTCTAGGACAAAATTCAGCGGAGGGGAGAGGGGGCTTAGATAGAACAACGAAATCTTAAAGACTTGTTTTTTGTAAAAATTCATAGAACAAAAGTTGTTGTTTATGATGTTAGTAATCCAGTAACCCTGTATAATGTAAAAAATATGTTGAATAAAAAAAAAACGGTATCATCGTGAATTCATATCTGGACGCGATTTAAAATGACGTTAGAAAAATAAATCTAGATTGACATTATGGTGTTGTGAGTCGTGACATGTTATGACGGATGCGTGACAAATAAAACTAATGACAGTTCTACGCTGTTCAATAATCGTATGTTAGTTCACGAGCGTCACGTCAAATGCATATATTTTTTTACGATTGTCATAACTCACCACGCCATTTCAAAATTGTATGGCTAAAAACTATTGTGACTCAGCTAGCTTTTAAGAACAGACCGTTGACTTTTATTGGATAGTAACATTTGAATCGTTTAATGCTTATTGCCACGACAGACTAACATCTGTTATGGTTTCCGGACCGTGTTTACCTACCCGAATCGTATGAAAGCGGCCATTTATGTAAGAAAATGAACCGGATTTATCCGGAACGTTATCAAATCGTGCAGAAAGAAAAGTCGTCTGAACACTTAGGATTAGGTACTGAGACACTGCCACAAATTATTACTGCAATTCATCATCATAGCTTTGCGTCATTTGGATCCAACACTATGTCAAACGCCAAAACCTATATCTGACCATTTTGAAAACAAAATCCCGTGCACATGATGACCACAGCTGCGTCCGTAAGTAAAACAAAAGAGGATCCTTTTTCGGTCGACTAATAATGTGCGCTGCAAGCAGGAATAGTCCTTACTATGGTCAGATACAGATTTTCGCGGTAGTACATGCTCTGCATGGTAAACAATTTTTATATACATTTTCCGATGTTAACTGTAATGAAGAAAATTAATTTTCGACAAATAGATACGAAAAGTTCCCACGAAACTCGAATTCCGCCGTGCGCTGAGTAATAAATGCTAGTTTAAAAATACTCCAGCTTATACCTAGCACATGGATCGCACTGCGTATTCATTTCTTACATTTATATGAATATTGATAAAAAATAACTGCGTTACTAGTTTCCCGAATCATTCCCGCTGATATTAAACACTCGCATCTGTACATTAATTAAATCCAAAATAGAGTACTCAGGTATGCTAGTAATGTAAATAATTCATGGTAGGTTGTAACATAATGTACATACTCACAGTTATCTTCATTCATTCCTCCAGGTCAGAACAAGCATTCTGTTACCGTTAGGCGCTGATCTGATTATCTATTACGACACGTTTTATCCACAATCAGTACACAGACACAGCTCCATCTTTAAGATGACACTAGGATGATTTAGTGACATCCAAGGGTTTGTAATTTCGCCCACATTGATGGATATCATTTTTCCTATAAACACTAAACTTCTAATACAAAATAACTATAGATTTTATCGTATTTTATTAATAATATATTTTATTATGACAGCTTTGACAACGACGTTTAATACGTCGCCATGGCAACCTTTCTTTCAAATTCTTACCTGCCTGTATCTTTTTAGCTAATTAGATATGAATACTTATTATATTTAATTACTGGCCATCTTCATAACTCAAATTCATATTTTCTACATGGTGTTATTCTACGAGCTGACATTATAGATCCACGCAATCCAAGGATCAGTTCGGGTTTCGCCTCTAAAGCGGATACAATAAAGAGCCTGATACTCCAGGGCTACCTATCCCGGGAATACCCAGTGTACCTCTCCGCTCCGGTACCTGTTGGACCCTGCCTACGCCTTCGTCCTCCGTCCTCCGTGAAGGACTCCTGTGCCTATTGCGCCGCACCTCATCCGAGGGCTACCTCACCTGGCGGGCTGACAGCGTCTCTGTCGTGCCTCTCTCTCTTGCTGCCGAGCTGCGCCCTGCCTTGCTGCGTGGACCCTCCAACGGGTGTCCTCCGCCTGCACTGCATCTATACCTGTATCTGCGCTGGCTCCTGCTGCCGTGCTGCAGCCTGCCCTGCTGCGTGGGCCCTCCTACGGGTGTCCTCCGTGCCGCACACGCACCAGCGACCTGCCCTCATCTGTACCTGCATCTGTCGCCGGCACCTGCCTCGCGTCTACCTCCCTCCATCTGGATCTCCACGTCTCCTCAGCCCACCTATCACGCATCGTCATCCACACACCCCACCTCCACAAACTACACACCTCTCTTAGTCCATCTCCATCTTAAAGTTATAAATATACCTTTAATTGTTTTCTACCTCCTTTCTTTAATTTCATTTTTCCTTTGGTTTTTATAAGTTCAGTTTTACGTCGTTATACGACAAGGTATATAAGAAATGACGACCTCCACCGTGACCTTAAAATGGAATTCGTCACCACCATCATTCAAAAATTTGCTGAAGCCCACGAACACAGACTTCACCGACATGAGAATGTCGAGGCAATTCAGCCCGTGCGTAGGCTAAAGAGAACTAAACCATTTGAGTTTGAGGGCTGATTTTTTCGACGCCAGATAATTTTATTCGAGGAATAATTTTGAATTTTTGACAGTTCCTCCATACAAAATCTGTCAGACGTCAATTTTATTCCACAAATAAAAAATTATCCGTCGATTGAAAAATCTGCCTTTAGTGTAGTATTTATATGGTGAATGAATAATAGTGCAGTGCTAATGGTGCTATACATGTAACACATGAACAAAGTGTTCTATCAATCATCAGACCCTAAGAAAGTGATACGAAACTGTGTAAAATTGCAAATTGACACTATTCTTAGTTATAACATAATATATCTCGTAAAATATTAAGTTAGAGTTAAATTGTTTATTCGTCTATTAGGCTAGGTTGTAATCAATTACTAAGAACTTTAGTTCTTATTAATAAAGAAAAAAAACACAACACCCATACATTTCTCGGTCGAGAAAATTTCACGAAAACCATTCGAGGAAAGATCAACATGTAAGAGTTCGCTTGATTCTTTATCGTTAGTATCCGAGCGAGTAGCTAAATACATTGACTTCTATAAAATAGGTTACATTGGATATCTAGTTGCCGCATTAAAATAATATCCGTGCTTGCCTTCTGGGTCGAGCTCACACGATACGTGTCGCCCAGCTTAAAGAAGTGATTAACTTCTGCTACAAACCCTTGAAGGTTGAAGAAAAACGATTTAGATTTCACCGGAACGTGATATATGGCGAATGTTATTCCATTTCCTTTTGGACACGTCCACAAGTTAATGTTATGAAGTAGGTACCTTAAGCTGCTGTGTGACGCCTGTATTTCCTTGCTGGTTATCTTTAAGAAAAATCGTCGACGGAAAAAGTAATGCAATATAATAATGTCTTATTTTTTGGCCAAAGAATGGCAATGGTGCTAGCCTTTTGGGCACGTTTCCTATTGACAGCGATGCAGATGCAGAACTACAGACTACTAGAGTACTATTTTATAATAAAAATTGTATGTTTAGGTTAAGGTATTTATCTATGGGCCTGCGTCGCCTGAAATAAATAAATAAATAATGATGGATTCAGGATGTTGATGGGGCTGCACGCTTCTGCAGCGCTTTGCAGAAGTTCGCGAAAGTCCGTGTTGACGATTTTCATGGCATTATGAGGAAGAGAACAGCGTTAATAATGGGTAGGTTACATGGAAGCTCCAACAGCATCCTGAAAACTTTATTAGACAACCGGACAGTCCCTTTGTAAGGTACTGGGTACGGAGGCACGTGCCAACGTGTGTCTCGTAATTTTTTGTTGTTTTAGTCTGTACAAGTTTACTAACATATTTTTCAAGACATTGTTACTAATATTGTATGGATTGTGAGTACTTGTGTTCCGAAATAAAGACAATCATCATCTCCCTACCCTTGTCCCATGTTACTTGGGGTCGGCGCAACACGTTTTCTTCTTCCATTCTCCCCTGTCAACCGTCACGCTATCATTCACTCCTTTCTCTTTCATATCATTCCTCACACAATCCAACCATCTTTTCTTCGGCCTTCCTCTCCCTCTCCATCCATCAACATGTATATTCATCACTCTTTTAGTCACATGCGTTTCGTCCCTTCTCATCACATGCCCATACCAAGCCCAACGATTTCCTTTCAACTTTTCTGTCACTGGCGCCACTTTCAAACTTCCTCTTATATACTCATTTCTTACTTTATCCATTCTCGTCACTCCACACATCCATCTCAACATTCTCATCTCCGCTGCATGCAATCTTTTTTCATCCGTCTTCTTAATAGCCCAGCATTCAGATCCATAAAGTACGACAGGCCTTATCACGGACTTATAAATTTTCCCCTTTAACTTGAAGGGCATCCGTGGGTCGCAAGTTGTTCCTGTGACCTGTCGCCATTTCATCCATCCTGAGTTTATCCGGTGCGTAACGTCTAAGGCAAACAGGCAAACAGTTCCGAAATAAAGATAATAAATAATTATTATAAAATTAGGCTGTCTACAGATTTACTACATTTTTGACGATCGTTATACTTAATCGCTCGAGGAATGACCTGCCGCATTACTTCGTTTTCAATTAGCATTCTTTCTGACTTTTTTTTCTTATTGCTCGGCTCCTAAGTGTCGTAGCATGGTGTTAAATAGCCTTCTATAAGAAATGCGCTATCAAATGTAATTTTTTTTTTTTTTTAATTTGACTACAATTTCCGAAGAACAAACAAATCTTTCAGCTTTATATTATTAAGTCCTAATATACAGGGTGGCAGGGACATCGACGCGCAAACTGTAACCATGGATTCAGCACATGAGTGTAGACCCCATAGCGCCGAAATTTTGTATACTTATATTAATTTATTGGCCCGTCTCTGGTATTACCTTAATGTAGGTAACTTAAATCCTACAAGTATTATAAACGTGAAAGTTTGTATAGATGGATGGATGGATGGATGGTTTGTTACTCTTTCACGCAAAAACTACTGCACGGATTTGGATGAAATTTGGCACACAGATGGTTTATAACAACAACATAACATAACATATAGGATACTTTTTATCTCGATATTCCTACGGAAACGAAACTTATGCGGGTGAAACCGCGGGCGCAGCTAGTATGTTATAAGATTTCGACTTAACTTAGATAGACTTAGAAATGTATTATTTAGCCTTTGTGAAGAAAACTAAATTTTATTACACAATAGAAATAATTAATGGATGGAAGAACGAAGTGGGTATAGATCACGCTCTGTTATAGAGGTAAGAGGAACAGGGTATCAAGTTCACTTATCCTCTACAGAAAAGAAAGGATCCCTTGAGGAGACGAGTTTTCTGTCTAGTGGGATACTACTGCTAGACCATTGATGTCGGAATTTTTATAATATTTACAAAGTCCCGACATCAAATACGCTATTTACGCGGTAAACTCTGCTTGCGCGATGCAGGATTTGGAGAGACGTCACTATAATCCCTAGTGCATAAGTAGCGATGTAGATCATGCACATCTCATTCTCATTTCACTTTTTTTTTTTTTGTCGATTCCCATCTCGTAACATTTACTCTCAAACGGTCCGTAAAATAATGAAACCGTTTCTAAGATCAAAAGGCTTTCATTGCCACAAGCTGCTTAAGTAGCAGCAAAAGCGTGTTTGACCGAAATAAAAACTTTTTTCTTAATCCTGTTTAAGGCCAAGTGCTCTATTAAGCCTGTCAAAGCGAGCAACGGTCGCCGTTTTAATAGTGTGGGTTCAGTACTGGCACAGATAAAGATCGGTTGAGGTTTTATATGCTATACTACTCAATAATAGAAATGGAAACAGAAAATCCACTCCTTATTTTTCCTATTCAAGGGGCCCTAATAACATTCTTTAAGTGATTTTCTTATGCCTGTATTTTTTTTTATTGAGGGCTAAGAAATAATAACAGATTTTTATTTTGCCCCAAAGACGATACGATGGATGGACTGTGTGAATGATAATATAGTTAGAAAGGGTACTACCGAGATGCCCTATAATTGCATGATCTATAATTAATGTATGCAAAATATTGTAAAACATTTTAAAAGAGTAACGGTGGAGTTTCTTGCCCATTCTTCTCCATACGAAAACTACTTTTTGGAAGGGGCGACTAGAATCAATTTTATTTTAATTTTATTTTTGACGTTCAAAAGTGCCTTTTATGTGCCTATTTGAATGATTTGACTTTGACTTTGACTATGATGACGACTTATAGAGAAGTATGAAAAAAAAATACATGTTGTGCCGACTTTAAATAAATTCGGTTATGAGCAGCAGAATGGTCATGATGAGAATGGTAAAGACAACTTCCCCATAGAGAATAGGCAAGAACGTTGAGGATTACGCTTGGCCCTGGATTACCTACCATAATTATGTCAGTGTAGTAAAAAAAAACACTATTAGAAAGCCCAGCATCTACTGTAATTATCATGTACACACTATTAGTAGCAATGGGTTTAATTTTGACAGTTCCGCAACAGTCATTGCGTTATTTACTTTGTTGAGCAGACACATTTTTCGAATATATGGAGCAATGGATATAATGCTTCAAAATGATAATAATAATGAAAATAATCCAACCTGATTGGAAGTTATATGTTCGACCCGTTTGGGGTTGAAACACTAGGGCCATGGGGTCCGAGTGCCTACTTGGTTTTTCGAGATATCGCCAATCGGTTAGTCGACTCTTCACGTGACCAGAGGGCTGACCTGTTTCTTGGCCAAAGAATTAGCATCGCCATACAACGTGGCAATGCTGCCAGCCTTTTGGGCACTGTTCCTGTTGACAGAGATGCGGACGAATTTTTTGATGCCCTATGATTCTTTTGCTTATTTTTTCACATGTACATATGTATTATTATTTAAAATGTTAGCTTCAAAATGATTCAAATTGATAGTAACAGTGTGTAACGTAATTAGGGTGCTGTTCTAGGTACGTTTTATTAGATAAAGACTATTTCAAACACAGATAAACCACGCAGAAAATTTAAGGACCTCTCTAGACACACGTCACAAAAGGTGAAGCACATTCTCAACAAAGTCGATCTTCTACCCTCTTTTTTGTACTCCCAAAAGTTTAAGGGTCGTTTGCCTGCCGAACGAGGGGTTATTGCTGCCTTCACCCGTACACCGACCGTCATACGCCTTACTCTTTTTGTGACAAAATACAGACTAATAAGGTTGTCCTGGATTTACGTAAATCTTTATTCCTGAATGTTTTTTTAGGATTTATGGGAGGTTTACATAACGAATGTAGTGTCGGGAAATTCTTTCAGACTGCTAGACTAGACTACGTGATATTTAATGTCTGTGGGGCTTAGTATTATATTGGTCGTTCTTTGTGCAAAATTAGAACAGCATGTGCGTTCCATATTTCTTTTGTTTTTAGTTCGAGACAAAGATTAGTAGGTAGGAACGTGAGGGAGGTTTTCAGTTATTACGCTTTTGTTTGAAGAGGAAAGCTTCTGTAACTCCAGAGGAGCAATTCTCGTAATTTTAAGAACGTTCACAGTCTGATCTCAGTCTCAATCGGTCAAAAATACTTATAATTTCCCTAAATTTTTGACAAGTTTTTGACATTCATTGTCGCTGTGACGAGATTGCGACTAGATTTTGAACGTTTTCAATTACGGGAATTGGATTTCTGACTTGGGAATTTCACAGGTTTAACATTTGAAAAAATATCACATATTTACATAATTTGTGAGATTCGAACGAGGGTTTTAGGACATGAGGTTCAAATGAGTTAATGCTATAAATTATAACTAATATTTTTCGCATACACGCATTATCGTAATTGAAAGATATAATTTTTTTTCGGAATACTGAAATTGATAACCGAGATGAAGAATAACATAACGGAGCATAGAACGTATGTAACGATACAATTGTTCATTTTGCTAATACATTAAGAAAGAAGCACATGATGTATCAATGAAGTGACGCATTATCACCTCTCAACCAAATCACCTGCCAAATCTCTTCACCACCCTTGGTTGACTGGTAGAGAATGCCTAAGGCATTAAGTCCGCCTTTGTACCTTTTTGTGCGAAAATTTTAAATAAATAAATAATCGATCTATAATTGTTGACATTATTATGTAATTTGTGATGTATTTCGATTATGTTATTTTTGTTATGATGCTTATTTGTAATTCATGAATATGTTTTGATGTCAATTTTTACTAATCTAATTCTATGGACTTCAACGTCTGCAAATAAATGATTATTATTATTATAATGTTCCCACTGCTGGGGCACAGGCCTCCTCTCTGTGAGTGAGAGTGGAACGTAATCCACCACGCGAGCCCAGTGCGAGTTGGTAGAAAAGGGAAGTGACGATAACAGACGATAACTCAGACTGAAGATTTTTAGCAATACCATTAGCGGTAAACAACCCTGAATAAATAAACGAATTCCTTTCCCATGCATTCCCTGTGCCTAAGTGCTATAAAACACTCGAATCACGTACACATACATACAAAATATGCTCAACAACCGTGTGCCATAAATTTTATCCTGTTACGTGAATTGGGCCCAAGTTTTCATCTGAAATAAGCGTGCCCAAGTTTCTGCACTATTTATTTCGTACAATTTAGGACGCGGTCCAAATGTACTTTTAATTGATTGATTTTCGTTTTGTAACACATTCATAATTTTCTCTTAGGTTCTACCGAATCGTTTGGTTTAATCACGGAATCACTATAAATCTCAATCTGAATCGTTTTGAAAGATATGGCTAATCCATTGCTTCTTAAGTTCGAAAAATGTGTCTGCTCAGCAACGTAAATAACGCAATGTATGTTGTTGAACTGTCAAAAGGAAACTCAATTGCTACCGATAGTGTTACGTAATTACTCCGCAGATTAGTTCAATATCTACACTACGAATAGATTTGCACTTAAAATAATTTGTTGTCACTGGTTGGGTTTGTTATGATATTAGTTACTCTTTCTCTTCTTTTCTTTCTCTTTTTTCTTTCTCTTTTTGTCTTTCTCTTTTTTTCTTTCTCTTTTTTTAAAAAACACTAGTAATTTCTCCCGTATCGTAGGTGCGTTTACAAATATTTAAACTTACATGCACAAACAGCCAGACCCGGAATAACTACTTGTAGGCCAAAAAAATATTTGTTCCGTGCGGGAATTGAACCCGCGACACGCAGCGCAGCAGTCAATCGCTTAACCACTGCGCCAACCGTGCCGTCAACTACTACTCGTAGCTTCTGCTCGCAATTTCGTCCGCGTGAAATGACCCCATCGCATCTCGTCGCCTGCCCACGTTATTACTTACTTCGTTTTCTCTCAGAATTATTTCTGACTTTTTTTTTGTTTTTGCTCGGTTTTTAAGGGTACTAGCGTGATGTGAAGCCTATAACCTTTCTCAAGAATTGGGCTATCACATGCAAAAATATTTTTTCAAATCCGACTGGTACTTTCAGAGCTTAGCGTGTTCAATAAAGCAAAAAAATCTTCAGATTTATTATAAGTATATACCGTCAAATTTTGATCGTTTAAATCCTTAAAAGGGGTCATTGTACTCATCATTAGAAACAACTTTAAAAAATCAACAAAAAAAATCAGTTCATCCATACATTATGTCGAGTTATGCGAACATAAATCTATGGATCAACAAATTTTTTTTTTACGATTTCAGGATTGGTCCCGTAGTAAAAGTTGTTCATAATAGTCACCTAATTTCTCAACATTGACGCTTACATTGCTTGACGTTAATTTCATAATAAAGACTTCATCCCGATATGACAGTCAATTACCATGGCGCTTGCGTAGGCACCCCCAATCAGCATAAATCACCCCTAAGGCTTAGTGCACACTGGCAGAATATATAATGCTTCCATGAAACTTGGGACGTATTTCTAGGATATTCGCAACACGTCCTATGTGCCACATAACTGTGTAACTTATTACAAACCCTATGGACTCCTGTCTCAAATAAAAGTTTTATATACATATATTCTACTGGTAGTGGTATTTAGTTGGACGATGTTGTGTTGCAGGGATCAATGATATTTTTCAGATAGGTACGTATTTGAATATATACATATGGTTATAAGGCATCCGTGGCTAAATATTAACAGCCGCACGGATCGATCGATGAGATTAAACTACGATTGCTGCGGTTGGTCTGTGGATGGGTGACCATCTTTACATACCGAGACGGAGGGGTATCGGTGCCTCGGAAAGCACGTTAAGCCGTTGTTCCCGGCTGTCATTCGTGGATCATTGACAGTCGTTACGGGTAGTCAGAAGCCCGAAAATTTGACAACCAGCCTTACCAAGGGGTAGGGGTATTTATTACCCAGTAACTGCGTAGTGGAGGTCAGATAGGCAGTTGCTCCATGTAAAATACTTGTATTCAGCTGCATTCGGTAGGACTGAAACCGACCCAAACATAGTTGGGAAAAGGCTTGGTAGATAATGATATGGTTATAAGGATATTTAATAAACCACCAAAATCGTATCGCATCGTTTATCGTATCGTATCGTATCGTATAGCTAATCAATCGATGTAAAACAGCGCTATTCAAATGGTTTATAGAAAAATCATTCTATTCTGTGAATGAGTATTTAGACTTTAAAGATTCACACTGATATGATACTATTACAATTTGATAAATACTTGACAATAAAATTTAATAACTATGATTTATGTATCAATTTTATTAGCTTCATTTATTTAATTCATGTAAATAATAATTTTGCATACTTACTAGTTTTAGCGAATAGTTTCAGAAACTATTAAAAAAAACCTGATCATCTGTATTGTAATACAATTCTTGCAAATAAATTTCATTGATATTTTATAATTTTGACTTTTCTCGGGGATGTTACAAGCTTAGAAGAAAAAAGTGGAGCCTTTCCGCCTCTTTCAGTAAGAATAAGTTATTCAAACTGTTTTTCAAGCAGAACACAGCTTAAGAGCACTGGTGGCCCAGTAATAACAGCCGCGACTTACAAGTTGTAGGTCGTAGGTTCGAACCCCCATATGCGCTTTTTTTTTACCACTGCTGGGTAGAGGCCTCCTTACTCTATCTCTTTCCACCTCTCTCTGTCCAAGGAGATAGGCGCTATACTTAAGGTAAGTTATTTCATCACCACTGCTCTCAAAACAGGGAAGGAAAACATCATGAGGAAACCGGCATGTCCTAGGACTAAAAATTCGAAGACATGTGACATCTACCAAGCCGCACTGGCCCTGCGTGGTGGATTACGTCCCACTCCCTCTCAACAAGAAGAGGCCTGCGTCCCAGCAGTGGGAACATTATAGACTGCATGATTATGTTACGCAGCTTAAGCCTTCGAAAGTTTGACACAAGGCAGTGACCTTTTTTTTTTTTGACTAAAACCCACCCCTCTTCCTTCCTTAGCCCTTTATGTACCAGGGCAGCGGTAACCGTTTCGGACGATCCCGCTACCCCGGCAGGCTTCGGCCCTGTCGGGCCCCGTCAACTATGCTGACATCTCTTTGAGGCGTGCGTGGAACACATACGCGCCGTCCGGCACGGGCCTGGTCCTGATCGGACGAAGAGCTACCCATTGCTCTCCGCAAGGCAGTGACCTTAGAGAGACTTTTAATTGTCTAACTCAATACTTCCAAATTGTAACAGTAACATCAGAAGCACTATGTAATTTTGCGTCATTGTGCCTTAGGGGACCTGACTGCTTCTCCTTAACACAGTTTCCATAAACTAGCTAGGAGAGCACTGCTCACCCACACGTTTGTAGAAATAGTAGATACTTATTTTTTTAAACTGTATTTTTAACGTGTACCTACTAAAATCCTTTGTTTTGAGTAAATAAATAAATTTTTTTTTTTTGTTCTATGTTTTTGTTTGTGGTATCTATTTCAAACCTAAAAGACAACCACTACATTAATCTCAGTTTAAGACAGCGAATAGGTTAACTAACTTGAGTTCTCAGTCGCCGTCAACAGTTCTTTGTACGGGTATTAATTGTACTGCGCCACTGGTAACCCAGTCAGCAGTGTCACCGCATAGCTATAATTTCAATGCCAACTACACTGGCCACATGCCAAATGACGTCACCAAGTCTAGACGTATACTACCATAACGTGAGGAAACTCCCTGGAGGAACTGCCTTGGCCTATTTCTGGCTGGAAAATACTAAAAATATTATAGTTACAGCCAGTCTCATCTGTAAACTCCGTGAAAACTTAGATGAAGTAAGCTGTCATACTACCTATGGATTGACACTATTGACAGCTCACTTCAAGCTTGTTTCATTTTAATTTTCACGGGGAGATTTTTACAGAATTGATTGGCAGAGCTCTTTGCAGTTACCGAAAGCCAGCAGAGAGAAACGTTAATTAATTAAAGAGTCTGACACTCCCTTCTGCTCCACCCAGAGCGGGGGGAGGAGTCATTTGATGATTTCCCAACCACAAAAAAAAAAAAAAACAAGGGTAATAATCATTACTTAGGGCTAACCTGAAAGCCAATTACCGTAATTGAAAAAGGTTCAAAATCTAGTAGCAATCTCATCTCAGCGACAATCAATGTCAAAAATGTAGGGAAATTAGAGGTATTTTTGACATATTTAGGCTGAAATCGGACTGTAAAAGTTCTTAAAATTAAGAAAATTGCCCCTCAGATGTCTTGTTGCTTACACAGCATGTAAATATTAAACATTTACAAAGACAGGACATTTAGGGATTTATTAATAAACGGGTTACAATTTTTACAACAGTTATTAAGCACAGTTGAAAAAAATTAACGGGCAGTAATTTAATTTTTCGACGGTTGGTAAATTAGTGTGACATTAAAACAGGAACAGTAATCTAAAGAAAAGCTGTCGGTTATTTTAATCCTACAACGTCAGTATAAAAATACTCAAGTAGTGTAATACATGAATGAGCAGTAAAAATGTTGGAATGGGCAGTTAGATAAATAGTTCGGCAGTTCATAGGCCAGGTTGGAACTGTGAGCAACCACGCGCGAGCCGAATTGGTCGCATCAACTAAGCCAGGGCACCCCGACCAAGTGGGTTACGATAGGTGAGGACTGTGATCACCCGCGTAAATTCCAAGTTAGATTTCTCACCGACTAATTACGATTTGTTAACTGCCCGTTCAGTCATTTTACTGCATAATTATTTATTTACCCATTTAAATATTTGTTAGGACTCATTTTTATTTAGTTTACTGCCGAACCTGTTAAAAAACAAGCATTTTATAGTTTATCAAAACTACAACAACCAACTGCCGCTTTAAGTCAGTACCTTAATAAACTTAGCTTAAAGTTAAGTAATTATTAACGTCTGCTTAACCTTATATTTTTTCGTTTAAAAGTCTTCTTATCTTAAACGACTTTAATGAATAAACCCCTTAACTTAAAATCTTTTTATCTTGACGCCCGCCAAGATAAAACAATCCTCGGGTTGAAAATTTACTATGATTGAGATAATATTTTTGTAATATTGCCATTAATTCGACCTAACTGCGTAATTAGATTTCCCGCCTTTTTTTGTGTAGGAAATCATCAAATGACCTCTCCCACTCTGGGCTGAGCGGAAGGGCGTGTCAGACTTTTACTGACTAAAATCCACCCGTGTTCCTTCAGTTGCCTATGCCAGGGGCCACGGTATCTCTTTCGAACAACCCGCAGCCCCAGCGGCATCGGCCCTAGCGGACCCCGTCAGTTCGTGCTGACATCTCTTTGAGACGCGCGTGGAACACAACGCGCCGTCGACCCGGGCCTGGTCCATACCGGGTGGCGAGCTGCCCATTGCTCAAGCAAACCCGCGCCTACGGTGGCCGGGAGTCGGCTGTTGACTCCCGTCCAGGGCGTCTCCTGCGGCGGCTAGGGACGTGAGGGCGCAGAGATTGCCTCTCCCCGCCTTAAGCTACAATTCAATGTATGAATGGCATCCCAAAGTGGCCATTACCAAGTCAATGCACTAAAGGTTAATATCACCAATGAAACTGAGCACGATCGACACGTAATGCTCTGTCAACAGAAACAAATCGTTTTGCTCACTGGACAGAGAGCCATGGAAAGAGAGTAGGTACCTTTGCCCAGCAGTGGGACATTATTGGCTAATAATAATAATAATTTGCTCATCAATGGTAGCATTTTTTAGCCAAACTGGGCATATAATTAGATTCGTACGCTAATTTTACCTGTGATAGCTTCTTCCATATACATAGATTTGCATAGTAGACCCTCCCGGCCTACAATGCAAAGCTATGAGGTCTTAATTATTGACAAAGATACAAGAGTCTTAATGTTAACCAATAACGGTCTGTAAATTACAGGAATCGGCTATAAATCGCGTTTAAGAGCAATCCGTATCAATACTCCCACTAGTATTGATAACACTGGAAGCTTTGAACGCGGTTCGGATATGCTGATTGCGTACAGTTTTATTGGTGAAATTAAGCCTTAAGCAAGGGTAATATTTTCCCACGATGATGTTTTTCCAAGCACTGAATTTTCAACTCACTGCTTAGCGCCGAGAGTTGCAAATCTAGCAGTGTGTCTTTTCGACGCGCTGTGGTGTGCTTTGTTGGATTCTTAATGCTCGGCTCAACACCGAGAGTTGAAAATCCAGTAGGCGTTAAAATCCCGCCGCGGTATTTTTACGCCTGTGCGAGCTTGGGCTAAATCGTGAAAAGCCAAAACCTCCCAACGAACCACAGCCTAAAAACCGCAGCCTTAATAATTACTCCTCTAAACTTAGCATACTGTAACTCCCGTTTTATAGCTTCGAATTGTATTTATACAACAATCGATCGTGACCTATATCTGAGTTTCCCGCGGTTCAGAAAATAGATACAAGGTGTTTATTTAAACTCAAAGAAACTTTAACCATTTTGAGTGCAACACGATAAACAAGAATACCTTAGCATTGAAGTTTAGACTGCTTCGTTGGTCTAGTTGTCGCAAGCGCTACTGCTGAGCATGAGGTCCTGGGCTTGATTCCCGGGTCGGGCAAAGGGTTATTGGGATTTTTTTACCTGGAATTTCTCAGTACCAGCCCGGAGTCTGGAATTTTGCCCAGTTGATGCCAATAGGCTCGCCCCCTATCACATGGGACTTAAACATAACTGGTGAAATATGGGTGTACTATTCTTACATCTCTGCCTTATCCTTCGCGGAATACAGGCGTGATATTATGGTATAAAAAGTTTCTTAATCTAGACTCAAAGCTTTATTAAAAGAGGATTTCAAAGAGCCTTAGGACTAACTTTTGCAATTAAAAACATTGTTTGGAATAAATTAAAAACCTTGTCGAGAGAGCAACACTGGCTTATATAATTCCAGACGCTGTAGCTTTCAAATTAATAATGAAAGTAGCATTATGCTGGCATATGTGCCTTTTTGGCCTTCACACTCGTCTTGTATATTTTTCTGTATTGTAAATTAAAAAAGAGGTGGAAAGAGAGTAGGAACGCCTTTGCCCAGCAGTGGGAAATTAAAGGTATAAAAAAAGTCGATACCAAAAAAAATAGTTTTAAATATTCCTTTTTAACCCCCGACGCAAAACCGACGGGGTGTTATAAGTTTGACGTGTCTCTCTCTGTGTGTGTGTGTGTGTATGTCTGTCTGTGGCATCGTAGCTCCCGAATGGATGAACCGATTTTAATTTTGTTTTTTTTGTTTGAAAGGTGAATTTGTCGGGAGTGTTCTTAGCTATGTTTGATGAAAATCGGTCCAAGATGGCCGCCGCCACAAAATGACGGTTTACATATTTTCACAACCTCCTCAATATGGATATCAAATGAAAGGGCTTGACTAGTAGAATACTATACACTATGATGAATTTTTAAATCCAAGATGGCCGCCACCACAAAATGGCGAATTACATTTTTTTTTTCACAACTCCCTCTCTATGGGTATCAAATGAAAGGGCTTGACTAGTAGAATACTATACACTATGACAAATTTCAAATACAAGATGGCCACTACCACAAAATGGTGAATTACAAAAAACCTGATTAAATACCATATTACCTGAATCTTAAAATGCATGAAAATAAAAGAAATGAAATAACAAGGAGTCCCTACAAAAAGCATGAAATTAATTTTTTTTTACTGTTTGAACTTCCTGTGTGTGTCCCAAATGAAATATTTTAGATACGCGAACTAATGAAAATTTTCTAAAACCCTGAAATCGTGAAAAGAAATCAGTTGATCCATACATTATGTCGAGTAATGCGAACATAAATCTATGGATCAACTGATTTTTTTTCCCGATTTTAGGGTTAGTCCCGTAGTAAAAGTTGTTCATAATGATGAGTACAATGACCCCTTTTAAGGATTAAAACGATCAAAATTTAACGGTGTATAGTAATGGTACTAAACATAAAGAAATAAAGAAAAAGTATTTTGGGACTCGTACAGGAAGATCACAAACATCATGCATACTTTTTTGTAATTTTTTTTTTGCCCAAACATTTAGTCTTTAGTCCCTTTTTGATATATCACATTACATGAAGATACACAAAACTACTCGTATATTTGCAAGCCCCAAAATCTAATGTAATTATGGGTATCCCTTACTGACAAAGACGGGCTACCGACTGTCAATTGTCTCCGTCCAATCCAATATTATACGGTTGAACGATGTTCAAACACTGTTTGAAAGGCGGAGAAATCGAGGATCGACACTGAATGATTCACTTCACTGGATTCAATTGTTTGCATCATCCAAAAATGACAAAAATTAACCATATCATTCCGTAGTTAGATTACATTTTAATTCAACCTGTATACTGGATAAATTTCTTATACAAAATAAACTATTAAAATAAAAATATAATTTATGTATACTAAAATCGATCTGCCTAACCTTTTCCCAACTATGTTGGGGTCGGCTTCCAGTCTAACCGGATGCAGCTGAATACCAGTATTTTACATGGAGCAACTGCCTATCTGACCTCCACAACCCAGTTATTGGGTAATAAGATACCCTTTGGTAAGACTGGTTGTCAGACTTTCGGGCTTCTGACGACTCGTAATGACTGCCAAAGATCTACAAACGGCTTAACGTGCTTTCCGAGTCACGAGGGTCTTGGTATGTAAAGGTCAGCCATCCACGGACCAACCGCGGCAAGCGTAGCTTAACCTGATCGATCGACCCGTGCAGCTGTTATTACTTAGCCCGAGCCCCTTCATAATTTATGTATACTAACGTAACTAAACCTATTAAAAACTAAAATATGACGCCTAAAAATTCACGTCGCTGTCGACGGGTAATGTACCCAAGAGACTGGCGGCATTGTATAAATGCATTTCTTTATATTACTAGCTGCGCCCCGCGGTTTCACCCGCATAAATTTCGGTCCCGTGGGAATATAAGGATAAAAAGTATCCTGTATGTTAATCCTGGTTATAAACCATCTTTGTGCCAAATTGTATCCAAATCCGTTTAGTAGTTTTTACGTGAAAGAGTAACAAACATTCGTCCATCCATTCATACAAACTTTCACGTTTATAATATTAATAGGAAGTAGGATGTTCTGAATTGAAAGTCAGCAAGGAAATGTCATAACTGTCACTGGCAGATGCGAAGTATGTTGTTGTAAGCAGTCTCTGTTTTAATTTGTTTTCAGTATCAAAGAGTATATCTTGCTTATATTGTAAACTTTAGTTTGTTATGAAAGACTGGTGTTAGTGACTGTTTTAACTTTAGCTGTAATAACTTATTAAATTGCCTTTTGCTATTACCAGAAAACGGAAAGTTTGTTTTCAATACCTGTTGTTTTGAGTATTGAAAACAAACTTTCCGTCTTCTCGATTAGGATAAAATCTACACACATTATGATAAAGACGGTGTATTTTTCGACTTTCAAAAGTTAGCTTATTACGGTCACAAGATTCACCTAAAAGATGAAACCCAGGGCCGCGGGTTGTCCGCCTGACGCAGGTCCTCACCGGACACGGTTGTTTCGGGAGGTTCCTGTTCAGGATAAAGCGGGAGGAAACGCCAGGGTGTCACCACTGTGGAGATCGCCCGGAGGACACGGTGGAGCATACGGTGGAGGTCTGCCCGGCTTGGGCGGGACCCCACCGTGTCCTCTTGGCAGCGATCGGCGGCGGCGACCTCTCGCGTCCGGCCCTCATACAGGCCATGGTCCGGAGCGAGAGTGAATGGGAGGCCGTCACCTCCTTCTGCGAAGCAGTTATGCTCGCGAAGGAGGAGGCGGAGCGTGCGCGGGAGAGGCAATCGCTACACCCTCGCGCTCCTAGCCGCCGCAGGAGACGCCCTGGACGGGAGTCAACAGCCGACTCCCGGCCACCGTAGGCGTGGGCTTGCGGGCGGCGAGCTATGGGCAGCTCGCCGCCCGGTAAGGACCAGGCCCGGGTCGACGGCGCGTTGTGTTCCACGCGCGCCTCAAAGAGCTGTCAGCACGAACTGACGGGGTCCGTTAGGGCCGATGCCGCCGGGGCTGCGGGTTGTTCGAAAGAGATACCGTGGCCCCTGGCACAGGCAACTGAAGGAACACGGGTGGGTTTTAGTCAGTAAAAGTCTGACACTCCCTTCTGCTCCGCCCAGAGCGGGAGGAGTCATTTGATGATTTCCCACCCAGAAAAAAAAAAAAAAAAAAAAAAAAAAAAAAGGGCCGCGGGTTGTTCGAAAGACATACCATGGCCCCTGGCATAGGCAACTGAAGGAACACGGGTGGGTTTTAGCCAGAAAAGTCTGACACGTCCTTCCGCTCAGCCCAGAGCGGGAGAGGTCATTTGATGATTTCCCACCCAAAAAACTGCTGGCAAAGGAATGTTTATTTTGTTGATGAATGTCCATGTGAAAGCAAATATTTGCAAAACGAATTCTTGAAGAGAATGCTCACGTTGGGTTACTTTGTTGTTCCAGAGTAGTCAAATTAATTTTATTCTGTAATCTATAGACATACATACATACAGGGTAGCAGGGACATCGACGCGCAAACTGTAACCATGGATTCAGCACATGAGTTTAGACTCCATAGCGTCGAAATTTTTCGTCGGTTATTAAAAAAAAATATTGCTGTTCCATACATTTTGACCGCGTAGGTATTGCACTTTTCTATGAAACAGAAGTTTTTTTTTTCATAACTGACGAAAAATTTCGACGCTACGGGGTTTAGTATCATGTGCTGAATCCGTGGTTACATTTTGCGCGTCGATGTCTCTGCCACTCTGTATATTATATACAAAAAAGTTACATAACATAACATCAAGCCCGTATTACCCGAAGGGTTAGGCAGAAGTCTACCTATAGTAAACCCACACTTTGCTAGATATGTTCAATATGGGTGCAATTGACGACACCGTTGGCGCAGTGGTTAAGCGATTGACTGCTGCGCTGCGTGTCACGGGTTCGATTCCCGCACGGAACAAATATTTGTATGACCTACAAGTAGTTGTTCCGGGTCTGGCTGTTTGTGTATGTGAGTTTAAATATTTGTAAACGGACCCATGATACAGAAGAAATTCCTAGTGTGGGGCAACGTTTAAAAAAAAAAAACTATAATTGCCATCAACCGGGTATGAATCCAGGCTCCTGGCTGCTACAGAAAAATTCCAGATGAAAATATCCAATAACACTTTACCTAGCTCGGGCTTAGAACCCAGAACCTCACAATCAGCAGTAGCGAAAAAAAAAGTTGCAACCAAATTCTTGATTGAAAATTGCATAAGATATAAGTTTAGAAGGCTATACTTTGATGTTTCATCAGAAGCGTCAGAATGACGTCACTATGATAGCGTGTGTGTTATATTATGCCATTTCTTTCACCTGCATATACTCCAGACATGAAAAGAGCAATCCAAGTAGAACTCATAGTCAGGACGATTGTTTATTTTTACAGAATAAAAAGTTCACTCTGCACATTAACACCGTTGAAAAAGACAGAACATGTGGAGTTACACGATTATAATAAAAGCACAATTAAAAAGTTATTTTATATCAATTGAACAACAACAAACGTAAACTGTTAATTTCTGTGGGTAAATTCTGGGAAGCGACAAGTCACAAACAGCAAACGCGTGATACGTTATTATGCGAATCGTATCTGTTCTGTGCGCAAAAAAAAACGATGAGATAATGTTTATAAATAAACACAGCCAGTACGACATAAAATGATAATAATTTTGTAAATAACATCTAAGTAGCTAATATCTAAATAACTAACTAGTGTGTTACGCTATTAGAGTGCTCGTTGACATTACTGATTGGTGCCTCTAGACCGTGTTAATATATGTATATTTACCTATTATAATTATATCTCGATATATACCTTGAACGTATTTAAAGTAAATAGGTCACTCTCGTGACAATCCACAACTTTCAATTATGAACCATTTATAACGTTCGCGACATGAACTTTTCTTAAAGCGATAAAGAAAATCACGCGATACTTTCTTGCATACCTATTTAAAAGCCTTATTATTTATATATTATATCTGATTGCACATACATTGCATATGAAATAGAACTCAATGGCACACTTGTTGCTTATTGTATTTGTAATTGTTTTAATGCAGGGCAAAGGCCTCTTCTCAGTGCTGTACTTTGTTACTCCACTTTTTTCTGATGAGTAATGGCTCTCGCAAACGCGCGACGCGACGGTGCGACGCGATTCTGGTAGAACAATTTTTATGAAGTTTTCACAGAAATTGTTCTACTAGAGTCTCATCGCACCTGTTTGCGAGAGCTTTTAACACTATAAAGTGGTAAATAGTAGGCATTTTGTAGGCTTTCTTTTGTGGCTTTATACATCCCAAAGTGCTGATTGGAACGAAGTTTCTAATCGCACGTTATATTCTACACACTTGGTGAATGAGAGCGAGAACAAAAAAAGGTGTAACATTTTGACTGTCACAATACTTTAACTATACTCTGTTTCTTTTTTGGTTTTCATGTAGTCTGTTTCAAACGCTGGTAATTTATTTTATTGTGTCTGTTATTTAATACATAATAAATAGCGAAAGGAACTTCGTTCCACATCTCTCCAATTTTCTTTTTTTTTCTAAATAAACAAATTTCTCCTGTGTGGTGGGTGCGTTTACAAACATTTAAACTCACATACACATGCAGCCAGACCCGGAACAACTACTCGTAGGCCAAACAAATATTTGTCCCGTGCGGGAATCGAACCCGCGACACGCATTGCAGCAGTCAATCGCTTAACCACTGCGCCAACCATGCGGTCCGTTATTTAAATGAATGAATGTTTAAGTTGAATTGGAGAAAGCACTCAGTCACTAAGTTTTCTCATTGTCTGGGCCTAAGACATATTGATATTATAAGCTAGGCTCCCGAAACCAGGCCAATAATAAATACAAAACCTGGACGAAGACGCCACCATCTCAAGAAAAGCCATGCCATTTTACCATTGGGCACAGATTCAAGAAATGATTGAGGGATTACTGACTTAATGGCCACACACGAATCGAATGGATCTTGGACAGTGGCCAACATTGTTCTAGACTCTAGAGTACAAAAGACATTACGACTTTCGTCTGCTGGTCCAGCGGAATATTTCTTGGCACCAAAATTATATCAAATACTGCTTTGGATGCATAACGCCACACATAGTCATTTGGAATATTTTATGACATGCATGACGAGTAATTATTTTAGTCAAGAAATTGTCCACTTAAGAAACCGGGAATTCTTTTAAGCCAAAATCATAAAGAAATCTATGATTTGTGAAGTAATGTCATCATTATCATCACCATTGCCATCTTTGTTCCACCCAAGGCTGAGTAAAGGCCTCCCCCATTTGTGCCATGCTTCCCTGGTCTTTCCGAGTCTCATCCAGCGGGGTAATTGCATAACACACTTACAGTAGCAATGGCTTCCATTTTGACAGTCCATCAACATTCATTGCGTTATTTACGTTGTTGAGCAGACAATTTTTTCGAACATATGAAGTAATGGATTAGCAATAACTTTCAAAATGATTCATGTTGTGATTAATGGTGTGTTACGCAATTTGGGTGCTAGTAGCATTTATAAAAGCAAGCTGATAACTGAGACTACCTACTTTTCACGGGTTTTCCCTCGATCTTTTGTAGGTAAACTAATGTAGATACCAGATTTTCTCATTTTAAACTGGATTAATAAGTTAACCTCATCTCCAAAAAATGCTTTGTTTTTTTGAGCTTTGATCAATAAATAAACGAAGGCTTTAGTATCTGTAGAAATCAAAACAAGAAACTTGATAGAAACGTGATAAATAACAGAGCTACTGTTTCAATTTTAAATCCCGTTATAAAATCTCAGAATTCAATAAACAATGATTGAAAATTAATTGAAAGTCGTTTCAGTTACCAATTAAAACTGCCTTCTGGTTATGAACCAATTAAAGAGCAATGATGAAGCAAAACAACCAAACAGGTTTAATTTAATTAATAAATTTTTTAATAAGCAAGACGTCGTCATCCAATTTTCGAATGAATTTCAAATTGAACCTTAAATTTTCAACCTTGTCACTAAAGTATTAGGTTCAAAGTTGATTGGGAAAATTTGACAGTTTCGGGTACCTTGGTGTGCTGGCGTCTGTACGCATTGTAACGTCTGTTGTGCGTTTAAGAAAGGGCAAGTCACTAAAATGTTCCCTTTAGGATATTTACGAGTCCCTAATATTGTGAAGTTTGGAATTTAGCTAGACTTTTCTAAATTGCTAAATTTCATTGCTGAAAATTATTGCCTTATTATGTGAATTATTTTGTAATTTTCTACTACAGTCCGGTCGTTGATAGAATGCGTTCCTGGCACCTGTCAGTGCGATAATTGTAGTGATTAATAACGATCAAATTCGGAAAACACGTGTTCTATGAAACTTACGGGTGTCAAGAATGCATTCTCTCGACGGCCGGACTGTATTTGATCCCTTAATAACTTATTAAAAACCTAGTCCTTTCAACTTGATTAGAGTTTTTAAATTTAGGATTAGGTATTAAGTCATACGGCAAGGCGCAGTGATGACAGCTGGAGTAAGGCTGTGACAAAGGCCACTCTGCCTCTCTCTCTCTCTTGGACGCCAGTCCAAGGACTGGAGACAAAATGTTGGTAATCCGGAGGCGAGATGCGCAGACGACATTGATGCCATCGCGGGCAAAACCTGGATAGGCTAGCACAGAAACGTGGGGATTGGCACATGATAAGAGAGGCCTATGCCTGGGCTATCGGCCTCTCTTTTCTTGTCATACATGTAGTGCGTAAAAAAAACATTATTTCAACGATACTCTTCACAGTCTCGTACACAGTGGTAAAGTAACTGTAGATTTATATTCAAATAGACTCAAAAGGGATGACTGATGTGAATGGTATCTATGTCACCAAACCGACAACTCAATTACACTTCGCAAGATTTGGATAGTCAACCGCAGAATTTAGGGTCACGGTTTGACAAACAGCTATCCGTTGTTTAAGCTCACGGTCAGTAAAAAAAAAAAAGGATCTTTATTTACCTTTTTTGATAACTGAAAGAGTGCATAAGCAGATTTACTCAGGCGTTTACAAAGTTCTTCTACCATGGGTTTCCAAGTAAGCTTACTGTCGATCGTAATACCTACAAATTTAGCATTATTAACTTCTTCTATTTTATGGTTATTATAAGTTACACCAATATTTGAATGTGGTTACCGTTGATGACAGTGAATTATCTTAGTTTTATTTAGATTAATTACGAGATTATTATTATTCATCTAATGGATGATATTAAGAAGGGATTTATTAATATCATTTTGATAAGTTGTCACATTATTACATTTTATAACAGCTGTGCTGTCGGGCATATATCGGCAAATAGGATCATTTTGTGTCGTATTACTTGTGGCAGATCATTTATATGTCAGAAATTTTGGAAATTACGTTCGAGAGTTTCCCTTGGGAATACTGAGCCGAATCAGAACAGTCTATATATCGACGCCCCCAAGCAATAAGTCGGCAATGTGCTGCTATTATGAACTTTTTATTGTTATGTTAAATTCGTATATCTTAGTAATTTTCTTCTAATATTACATAATGATCATGTAAAATACATTTTGTACGGGTTGTATAGTAGTTAACTCCGTACACTGATTTGTCGTGAAGGTTGGTAAGTTCAGTTAGTATAGAGAAACACGTTCCACTGAGATGCACTAAGTAGTTAAGTTTATTTAAGTTAAGAGTAAGTTACAGTACTAGAGTAGAAGGCGATTGTTTCTCTCAGTTGTTGATAGCTACCCAGTTATAAGTTCACTATATTTTAATTCGTTAGTCATGTCATTTTATTACGCTAACTTATGACGCGCATCGTTGGTCTAAAGTAGGTTACGGAGTAAGCAGAAAAATGTATGGTGATGAGACCGTACACTTTTACTGTAGGGAAATTCATAGTTACTCTGTAGACTGTGATTATGACGAGAAATTATGAGGAGAACAAAAATAAATTGAGTATTTAATTTTGGTAAGTAGCTATTACCGACTTATTGGCGAAAATGAATTTCGTGCAGTTTTTTGGTAAACGCTACTTAAAATTATTCGACGACAACAACGTGCTACGTTGTTGTTGTCAAATAATTTTAAGTAAGCCCAAACGGTAATGGGTAGTAACAAAGTTTTTAAAGTAAATAATTTGACGTTATACGCGTATAAATACTTTACTGAATTACGTTATTTTTGGTTAAGTCTGTAAATGTAAATATTATCTTGTTTGAAAATAAATACATTCACTTAGTTGGTACTTTGTTAAGAAAGTAAAACCCATCTCAAGAGGAACTGATGCACTCTGACGTAAGCACTATCCTTGTGGCGAAATTCTGATCTAATAACATATTATACATGCCAACGACACGACAGAAGGAGAACAAATTGGACTTGGCGTTTAAACGGTTCTTAACTTTAAGCAACGTTTATGAATAAAGGGGATAAGGTCCTATTAAACATATCTTTGATATGGAATCTATAGCAAAGATCCAAGACCAAGTCTGAGCACCATCTATAGTATAGATGGTGCCCAGACTTGGTCTTTGACCGAGGCTAAGAAGTCCAAACTCTAGGTTTGCTAAAGAGCAATGGAGCGTAGCATCTTAAAAATTAAACTCATTGACTGTAGCGGTATCTACAACGCCACATGCGAACAACGCGTCATACTGACGTCACGCAAATCCTGCATCTCGCAAGTAGAGTTTACCGCGATCTCACGGGAACTAGGATACTACTGGTATCAAAAGTATCCTATGTCCTAACCCAAGACATGATCTATTCGTGCACAATTTCATCCGAATCCGTTCAACCGTTAGGCGTGAAAAGGTAAAAGACAGACAGATAGAGTTACTTTCCACGGCGTTGTCAGTGCAGCGCAGAGGTCATTTTGACTGCATGTTTTGGGACACTGAGGACAGGATAGGAGGTGGAGCATGGTTTGCGACATAGCTCCACAGTCACATCCTACTGTCGTTCCGTCAAGGTAACCCCACTTTACCAGATTGGACATACATCTTCCCACTTATGTCCGGAGACATTTTTGTGCCTACAAGATTTAAATACAGTCGTACCAGCGACACGAAAAAGAAGAAGAGTTACTTTCGCATTTATAAAATTTGTATGGATTCATAACAACGAATACACCATTACATAGCAATCCATCATTGCTTTCCGCATTCTCATCACAGTCGGACCCCGAAATATAAAATCTAAGTGAATTTCCTGAAGATTTATGACCAGTTAACTACAGTACTGTCAGTATTATTATTCAATATTAATCAGATTCAGGGCCGCTGCCTAACGTAGGGTGAAATGATTTATTGAATAGAAGTTAGGGGTGATTGAGTTTTTTCCGCAACAACATTTTTACTAATGTATTCAGAGAGAAAATACTACTCATCCTGCAAACATCCCTGTTGCTTTTCTTGTAAAGCTCTGACCACACTAAGGTTTATCCCACGGAGGACGTGTAACTTGACTGGGCGCGTCGATTGTTTTAATGATTAGGAAATCATGGATGTATTCACGCAAGTGACTCATCTCCATACAAGTAAGTGCTCATTCATACGAGCGACACGCGTCAACGACAGAGGAAACTGAAGCCGTCGACAACGTGCCGCTTGTGTATTACTTTTTATTTTATAAATGGCATCTCGCAGTTTAACCTATAAGGTTGTCGTCTGCTTAACCGGGCTTGCCTGTGGATGCCTCAATAAATTAAGTGACTAAACGCTAAGGACCCTGTGGGGTACGGACCTCGGCTTAGGGCGTCGCTGGCAGGAGGAAGCAAGGGACAGGGTGGACACGAATTATGCCACTCGTGTATTTCGGCACTGAAATCAAATACACCAGCGGCACGTTGTGGATGGCTAAAACACACTAAGTTGACACAATCGGGGTGCGAGCGATTTTTGTCCATTATCCAGGATCCATTTGTTTTACCAAAGCTATACTCGCACGTCCTAATAAAGACAAGTGAAGTAGATACACTGAAAACTTAGCATAATCAACCTATAATGTTCCCACTGCTGGGACACAGGCCTCCGAGTGGGCTATAATCAACCACGCGGGCCCAATGCGGATTGGTAGATGTCATATGTCTTCGAATTTTTGGTTCCAGGATATGCCGGTTTTCTCGCGATGTTTTCCTTCACCGTTTTGAGAGCAGTGGTGTTGGAATTATTTACACAAAGTAAAGTGCCTGTCTGGAATCGAACCCACGACCTACAATTCGTAAGTCGGGGCCGGTACCGCTGAAAACTGTATTGTTTAAATATTCTGTTGAATCTTTAAGTAGAGCATGAATATTGTATAGCCATTACTTTTCCAGATAAAACTAGCTTTAAAAAAGAAGCCCTCTCTTGTTTCTTAAAAAGATTTTTACAGCTCATAAATTAGATTTTCTTAAAAATCTTGAGGGCACGGTTTTAATTTCTCCTCCTTCACTTGTTTTTTTATGAAACTCTTCACTCTAAATTAAACCCGTGATAAGTAGGTAGTTTCAGTTATCAGCTTTATTTTATAAGTGCTACTAGCACCCTTATTGCGTACACACTATAAATCTCAATCTGATTTTTTTAAAGAATATTGCTTCATATTATGCTCGAAAAAATTGTCCACTCAACAACAGTAAATAACGCAATGAATGTTGTTGAGCTGTCAAAATAAAGACATTACTACTGATAGTGTATTACACAATTACCACGCAGGATCTCTTGACGCTTGAATGGCATAGGGGAGCAACGTTCGAAAACATTTTATGAAATCGTTTCGTGAAACTGTATTGAAAATACCTGTACAACTTATATCTATCTAATAGCAATTCGCCATCAAATCAGACGGTGTTATTATTCGAATACTTTGTGGTATAATTATGGTTCATATACCTACCATAAACTGAAAAAGAAAATTACTACGAAAAGGAAACATTAATCATGAAAATAATCAGAGGTTATGTAAGGACAATTTCTGTGAAATTTAGAGGTGAAGAAGGTTATTCCTTTTGAGTAACTTGTCTACAGTCAAGTGCTGAAGTAACGGCTAGTTAAAATCGAATTATTGATACGTGTAGTACAATGATTGCTAGACTATATCACCTAAAATAACAGAGATAGAAACAAAAAAAATATAGATTTATTTGTCAAATATACGTATATTATAAAATACTGGTATTCAGCTGCATCCGGTTAGACTGGAAGCCGACCCCAACGTAGTTGGGAAAAGGCTAGGCAGATGATGAAATATACGTACCTAGTCCTTTTTTTTTCTCAGAGAATTATTGATTTTTCTATGCTATAGCTATTCATAACTGACAGATTATGAGTAAATTAAACCAGGATTGAATAAAAAGCAACCTGTTTAATATTCCGAAACAAGAAAAAGAAAAAGCAGGCAGCCATTTTAGTATAGCATGACCAAAAAATAAAACACAGGAGAGACGCCACCTAGTGGTTGATTGATACAACATAAAATGACAATATAAACTGTTTGGTTTATAATACTTAACAATAACCACTCGATACGCTTCCGTACCATATCGAACATCAATCAATGTTGTCGTAGGAGTCCTCTGGACGCTGTTCGCAAGTCCCAACCCGAAACTACGGTCAGTTTAAATCAAACAGATGACCGCTATTCTTCCGACATCTGTTTGCTGTCGGGGGCAAGGCAAATCAAGATATCGAAATGTGTCATTTTCAATACGATAGGTTGTCGGATGGTTATGAATAGCTATGCTGGCATCCTTTTCCGGAGCTACCGCGATCCATCCCTTGCGGTACGCCTCTAGGCCGGACTGTTGCCAAGCTGTCACTGGCCATTCGGCTGACGTGACCCGCCCAATCCCATTTCAACCTGGCAGCCTTTTTGCCTACGTCTAGGATCCCCGTTTTGGAGTGATATGAGTCTAAAATATTATAATTATATCTCATAGCTGTGGAGCTATAACTATACTATAGGATGTTTAACTGCTGAAATGTGGATTTCAGCAGTTATACATACAATTGAAATAATTGTGTTTCAGACCAGTAATTTTACGAAAGCAGCAGTAATACACAAAGTTTTGATAAGCAGAATCACTAGAACATCTCACGTTTCCAGAAATACCTTTCATAAAAAGTAATGTTCTGGCTTATAAAAGATTAAAAAGGTTGTTCGGAATTTACTACGTTTCGCGCGGCCTGATATCGAACAGCCATTAACTAAAATGATTTCGTCGAGTTTTTACCAATACAAGTCTGCGAAAGGCAAGTACATTTTGGTACTGTAATAACGGTAAGCGAATTTTAATGGGACCCTGCGGTAATCATGTATGTAAAGTTTTTTTTTCTTGGGAAAAGATTACCCAGTAATGGAGGATCAAACTTTTAACCCTCGTTTTACTATTCCAGGAAAGTTCGTGATAGGTTTATAAACAAAAGAAAAACAATAAAAACAAAAAAAAAATATTCTACACAAATAAAACGAACATTACATACTAAAGCCAAAAGCCTAGTATTGTTCAGTACAGAACTTTTGGCTAGAGTTAGATTTTGCGTCAGGTTGCAGTTTTAGATTATGTACAGAAGCCAGCATATCAAGCTACTACAAGCTGTCTTATTTCTTTAATAGATTTTCAAATTTATCGCTAAAGCATTAGGTTTAAAGTTGATTGGGAAAATTTGACAGTTTCGGGTAGCTTGGTGTGTTGGCATCTGTATATATTTTTAAGTTTTATAGCGTGGATCCAGCCAGACGTTTGGAACTACTAAAATTTAAGTCATTTTATAGACACGACGTTCGGACTATCTCAAGTGAACGTAAAACGTCGACAAACTTTTAATTTAACGCAACAAGGGATGATCTACGGCATGATCTGTGCTCAGGGGTCCTAGTAGGAATGCGCGTTAAATTAATGTATATAAATACGAACGATTTTTAAACCAATCATCCTCTATAGCATTTTATTTTAATCCCAATTAGTAGGTATCATCCATAGATATGAATGAAGTTTTAAAACTACGGTTTTATTATATGGGCAACGGAGTATTTACAATTTTAAAATATTTTAATTTTACGTTGCGTTTAGACCGCGCGTTCGTGCTAGGCTCACAGATTTAGATTATGTACATTTATAAACTTTTTATATTCCCAAAAAGTTTTTAAAGCTTCATAGCGTGGTCAGACGTTTGGAATACCCAAACTTAAACCATTTTACTGGCCTACACGTCTTGCTCGAATTACCGTAAAAACGTCGAGCATGCTAGTACATGGAGACTAACGATAAATCATGGATTCCATCTGTGTCAAGAAACGACGACGAGGCGCTGAAAAAAATAACAACGAATGGTAAAACATAAAACTCAAAAACAAAATAATGACTCTCATCGTTCCGATACTCGCCAAAAGTTCTTGACAAGTTGTTTTTTCCTGGCAAACAAATTAAAATATAAATCGACTTGTTACCAAAAGAACAAGCAATAGGAACGCAACCCACCGCCTAAACTTCGGGCTTCCTTGTCAAATATGATTAACATAAAGGCCTCGTCTTTGGTGAGAAGCTTAAGCGGGTACTAAGGCGGCAATTCACGTAAATAAAAACGTTAAAAATCGTGTCACAATCTCATCTCAGTAATAATCAATGTCAAAAACTCATCACTTTTTTGATAGATTGAGACTATCAATAACTGATGACAAATATTAGTATGTGAAAGAGGGGCTTGTGGCTAAGTAATAAGAGCCGCACTGTTCGATCGATCAGGTTAAGCTACGCTGGTCGCGGTTGGTCCATGGGTGACCATCTTTACATACCAAGACCGTGGCTCCTCCTCCTCCTACGTCCAACGGCTTAACGTGCTTTCCGAGTGGAAAGCACATTAAGCAGTTGATCCAGGCTGTCATTCGTTAATCTTTGACAGTCGTTAAGGGTCGTCAGAAGCCCGAAGAAGTCTGACCAAGGGGTATCGTATTACTCAATAACTGAGTTATTGAGGTCAGATAGGCAGTATATGTAAAATAATGGTATTCAGCTGCATTCGGTTAGACTGGAAGCTGACCCTAATATAGTTGGGAAAAGGTTAAGTAGATGATGATAATTAGAATGCGAAAGAAACTTAAAGATGCGGGAATTGGTCCCCTGATCGCGCTCGCTTCTTTCGTTCACCCTGGACGAGGTCAAACATAACCGCGTCAACTACAAACAGTGCAGAACATTGCATTGATTTAACATTTCATAGCTCCGTAGTCTGTGCGTGCCTCACGCACAAAATAATTATAATTTCTAAGACCATTTATTGCGTACGTTGGCACACGAATAAAATTAGACCTTAATTTTGTGGGGTAGAGTTTAATTTATAATGTGGCGGTTCCGGGTCTCATTTGCATTTGTGTACGTAATTTTGGGAGCTTGGTGGTGGCTTTAATAAATGCTTCGAGTGTATTATAATTCGTATTATGCTTTTACCCAAAAGCGAGTTTCAAATGCCACTCCAACGTAATGAGTGTTATATATGTGTATATAATTTACATGTTACTTTATTTTATCTTGTGTCATGAAGACCCATACGCATATAGCTTAAATGTGGTGAAAGATAAGCCTTTATCCTGAGTGGAAGCTCTTTGAATGTAAAAGCTGGTGTAATTTATTTCATAATTAATAGTTCCGCAGTTTTCTCTTTATTAAAATACTAGTTTCTGCACGCGACTTCTTCTGCGTTAAATTTTAGCCCCCGATCCACTGCGTCGCATCGCATCACCCGCAAGCATTCGTTTTCGCTTAGTGTTCTTTCTGAATTTTTTTCTTTTTTCTCGCTCCTAAGTGTCATAGCGTGATGTTAAATAATCTCTTCTCTAAGCTTTTTGGTAGCTTATGTCAATCCAATACATTTTTGACTTTGTTAATTCACAAATCAGGGGTCTATGCAAGGATAATATGTTTTTTTTTTTATGAACCCTTAAATAGTTAAATATTAACATAGGTCAGTTCTAGCCTCACAAATCAGATCAAATCAAAAGTCATTTATTCAAATTAGGTTGAGAATCAGGGGGCCTACTCCGAAGTGCAAAGTGCGAATGTTTGGATCGGACCTACACATGTCATGGCCGAACCTAATATTATTGAAAAATACGAAAAAAGTTCGGATCGGCTCAGTTGTGTCGGGACCATAGTCAATATTCGAAAGAGTGTAGGATTGTAGGATCGGAACCGACCGAACCAAATAGTAACTTCGTAGCAGGAAACGGCCGAACATTCGGCCGGTACTACTTCGGAGTAAGCCCCCAGCACTTTTCGAACCTCAAAATTACAAAAGACAGTCCCCCACAAACGCCCGCCCTGAACCACTTCCTAGTGCTATCGCTGGGAAGAAGAAGCACCTCCTCACACCTCTAAGCTAAAACACTGCAAGTTAAGACAAGTTATAATGCTTATCCAACTAGGGTAAGCCGGGCAGACAGGAGTAAGCTCTAGATATATGTCTGTCTCACATAGGATGTCCCAGCTGTATATAAATTAAGAAGGTGTGAGCGAGAAAGATGGCTGCAATTTTTCAAACAAAGTTCCTGCTTAAATGCATGTCACTTTGTATTCAAGGCTTTTCAACAGATAATTTATTTACGTTCAACAAACAATATCATTTCTTGGTGTGTGTTTATTTTGGTAATAACAGTTTTTTTTTGACATAATTAATGTGTTGTGAAAAAGTAAAGATAAATAGAGAAAACTTGACAAACTCGGTAGTATTTTATAACTAGTAACTATTTACACAGTGGGCCCAGCGCAAACGCGCTGAGTAAATATTACGGAAATTAGAACGTTTTGGATACTTAGAGCGGTTTCACACTACGTCCGATCTGAATCCGAATTCAAGATCCGAGTTCAATCCGAATTGGGAATGTTCTAAATTCGGACGGACTGAGTTCGGATATAGTGCGCAACCCTTCATACAAATAGTACTATGGATACTTCGGACCGTCATTTCTCGGATTCAGATCGAATGTAGTGCGAAACCGCTCTTATTGTGCATGTTATATTATATTATACCAAAATGCTATAGCATAGTTGTATTTTGATTCTAAAATCGTTCGATTTTATGTTGCGTTTACGTCGCGCATTCGTGCTAGGGCCTCAGACCGATTAGATACCGTTACGTGTAGTAATGTAACGAGTTACTCAAATATAATAACGTAACAAATTACGATACTGGACCGGGTGGAAGGAAACGGCCTCAAGGCTGAGCACCGGCAAGATGGTCAGACGCGATCAAGAAGGCTTTTGGAGGCAGCATCTATGTAGCGTTCCACACTGCCACAGACTGCAACTTGGAGACGCGTCATATGTAGTCGCGATCATTAGCATAGAGGGAACGATGAAGAAGAGAAGAATATGAATTCATCATTAACACTTATAATGTAAGATGAATCCTAAATTGTATTAAATTAAAACTTGAAAAGGTGTTAAAATCCAGATGTTATACTAGTGGCGACAATAAATTCAAGAGCGTTAAACGAAACTTTGCTTCCTATCTACTAGAAAAAGAAAGGACCATATAGATATTTCAATGATAACTTATTACCTAAATACTTTAGTAGGTACAGTCAGCTCCCAAAAGATGTATATGTTACGGTAAGTGTGATTAATTGAAAATTATTAATAATTAGCCATCACCATTTTAATCTCTACAACCATTTTTCCATAACATTGTATCCACCGTCCAGGATCAAAACATAGTATACAACTTATTTTACCAAAACAAAGTAATCATTTTGTTTTAAAACATCTGGGGGCCCTATGACCAGGATACAATATTATGGAACAAAGGCAGTTGACAATAAAATGCTTCCTTGTCCGTGTATACATCTTTTTGGGGTGTACTGTACGTACTAGCACTTTAGTGGTATAACGTTGACTTTTATATAACACAGTTTTCCAGAGAAAAAGCGCCGCCTTGTAAAATCGTTTTAATATACCCACCTACTGCGTTTGTGTCATAAAAAAGGAAAAATGAGGCTACGCATGAATATGTAACAGTTTTCAGGAAAATAAAGTTGTATTACAAAATAATAATTTAAAAAAATGGAAGGTGTGTCTTATTAATAATGTATTAGAATTTTATTAGGCTCGTGCATATTTTGTTATTATTAGTATCTAGGTACTCATATATTTATTAACTTGATGACATTATAAAATATTCAAAGTTGAATAATTTAATGTTGATTAGTAAAGCCACCACACACACGGTACGGTTTCTTTACGGTACGGCATATAAACCGTGCCGTAAAAAAAACGTGTATGGCAACAAGCTTCCATACAACACTGACGAACCGTGCGGACACACGTCGTCTAACCGTACCTTAGAAAAAACGTGTCTATCAACAAGCTTCTATAGTGATCCATAAAACACTGACGGCCATGCCGACACAAGGCGTTCAAACCACGCCGTAGCAAAAACGTGTCTGTCAACAAGCTTCCATAGTGATCCATAAAACACTGATGACTGACGTGAAGAACGTGCGTGTACAAAAGGGTCTATGAACCGTAGTTAAGCCGAACATTAATGGTAACAAAACCAGTATAAGCTGGCCTTCTACACCGGATATACACGATGTCATAGTTGAAGCAAAAATAAAAGTTGCACCGTCTCACGTCACACCGTAATTTTTTCATCATCATTTCAACCGAAAGACGTACACTGCTGGACATAGGCCTCCCCCAAGCACGTCCACTTCGACCAGTTCTGTACTTCTCGCAACCAATGGGTTCTTGCGGCCTTCACAAGGTCGTCGAGCCACCTTGTGGGAGGCCTTCCAACGCTACGTCTTCCAGTACACGGTCGCCACTCCAGAACCTTTCAGCCCCATCAGCCACTTAAGTTTGGCATTTCTTCGGGCTGTGTCAGTTACCTTGGTTCTACTGCGGATCTCTTCATTTCTGATTCGAACACGTAGGAAAACTCCAAGCATGTCCCTCTCAGAGCAATTCGTTGCATTTTAGAAATTTCATCGTCTAAATAGGGCTTAATTCTATTGAAATTACGCACTTCGCTAGGTCAGCTCAAGATCAACGTGTGTTATCACCGACGCTAAGTGCAGTTAACTATAAGTTAAGTAAGGGTTATTGCCATCAAACCCTTCGCAACTTGGTTGTGTAAAGTCATCCGATTTTCTGGCCTTTGACCTCCCGCAACGACTGAACTTAGCCACTATTACTGAGAATTACATTTATTAATGAGTTAATAAACCACGGCAGCCCTTCATGTCTGAAATTAAATTGACGGGCGAAACTTCACGGACGTGATGGTTAAAAGGTGGGTAGAAGTAGGTACATGTCTTATACACAATACTTAGCTCTTCCCTTTTTTATATACTTGTACATAATATTACATAAATATTTCAATGTTCGCTTGTTTATTATATAGGTACGTATGTTTAAATGTGATAAAACAAAACAAAAAATATATTTCTAAAATCTAAACATATATTTTTTGTTTTGTACTTTCAAGCTTCTTTAATCACCTGTAGTTACTTGAACTTATGGTGTTAGTATAAATACCCACAACGCCTGTAAAGTTTCACTATTTAGTTAATTAAGCCTGTAATGTTTCCTTAGTTAATTAAATTCGACCATGTATAACTTATAAGCACCAATTCACACACAAAACTAATATAAATCCACACAGCATTTGATTAAAATTAAAGCCTTCAAACCACTTTTCAGCAAACAAAAACAAAATATAACACGTACAACAATTTCAAACGTGCTATATCCGTGCTTTCAATCCATTATATTCTATCCCATTTAACAAACACCAACAGACAAAGTAAAGCCAGCACGATTGAATTGTTCCAGCTATGTCAATATTGACACGGAACTGCATACAAGGACTATCTTTATTTTACTGTTATACCTTCATAGAATATTTACTTACGTAGTGCATAAGTGAATAGTTCACAACGTTATATTCGTATTTAGTTTGAGGAACCACGAGGGGAACACGTCCTCACATGAACTGACCAAGATTATGTCTGGATTTTTAAAGAGACACCTCTGCGTTTGTATCGGTGTTTCTTCTCAGAGTAGTCTGATAGGCAAAATCGACTTTATACCGTAAGAGTGTTTGGTAAACCTATTTATAAAATAAACATGATTAGAAAATGGCTAAATAGAGAATGAGCTGAAAGGTTTTTCTTCTATCCATTGGTACTAACTGTAAGAGAAAAGCTCACAGGTACAGTAGTAAAGAAATAGAAACTAGTCAGCAAGGTTGTTGCAGAGTGGGTAGCCTAATAAATTGTTATGCAAATTCACCCTTCGTCAATTTGCTGAATAGTGCCCTTTCATACCACTTCCACAGAATGACATTTTGATTTAATTTACACGAACAATTTAAGTCGGTAGTCAATTTGCTTAAAATTAAGTTCCCTGATTTTACATATAGCTATACTCTAATTATTACAACATTAGAAAAATAACAGTTACCACCCTTTCGTTGTTTCCATATAAATATATAATAAACTCCGTTATTTCACGATAAATACAAAGCAATATAATCAATTTACCATTTACATTAAAAAATAACTGTAGTGCAGTAATTCCAACAAGATTACACAATAACTGTCGTTATTTAATCGTTATATTTATAATGCTGTATATTATGTTTTATGCTGTATGTGTTTATGTTGAGGACAGGGTGTTGTGGCGCAGCCTGAGAGAGGCGTATGTCCAGCAGTGGACTGCGATAGGCTGATTTGATTGATCGATATGTTTCACCACCCGCGGCCAAAATAGCTAAGCCCGCATTTAAATAGCCTGGACGGCTATGTCAATTTGAGTTTAGCTATTTTCAGTTTTGATTTAACTTTGCTTGCTGTGGTCAAACAATACGTGACCATCATTTTCCTCTCCATGCCCCAGAGAGCACGTTCCGTTTGCTCCAGTTGTCATACAACTCATATCTATGACAGTCGTTACGAGTTATCAAATCGAAAGCTTGAATATCTGACAGCCGATTGATATTTATATCCCTCAGTATTGGATTGAAAAAGTCGATGGCGCGCTGATTAAAAATATTTTAACATTCAAACGAATTTGATTGGTCTGAAAAACCAATCCCGAAATGTATGGGATTATGCTCCGTTGAGGATTAAAATGAACCACAATTAATAATGAAGTCATTATAACAAACCTCTAATACCTTCATTCCCGAATGCGGACCCCTACTATGCTTATCGTAAAAACATGTCATAACCAAAGCACAACGGATTAACAAGGTCAAATTAAGGCCTAAATTATGCTGTTTACATGTCCACATAATCCTTTAGGTATTCCTCGACAAAAACCACAGGAATGACAGAGGGTTGCTAACAACACATTCTTAACAATTCTCTGTCATGTCATTTCAAAGGTGTGATGGTACACACAACCTCCCCAAGTTATCAAATAACTAATGAACGCCGTGTGTTAAAGAGAACGCCAACAATTAAATTACCCTGACGAGGGTGACAATTAGCAGTTCCAAACAATGGTTTTAATATTCTTTGTTGCTCGTTAATTACTACAAATATTTTTTTTCGGCTTTCAGGAAATAATTAAGGAACTTACTGAGCCTTAAATACCTTCGTTACAGGATTAAACAGGTTTTCTCTGGGTGTTTTGTTTATGGAAAGAAACAAAGGAATCATTTATCATCCCTTTCAAAGGGAATCACTAGGTATTCTCGTGAATACGAAGTAAAGGACTGGCATCTGGATCGGATGCGGGGCGAAATTCGCCTGGGATTCGCCTCAGTATGGCCCGAGCTTTAAATACCTTCATCACGGGATTACAGATAGGCCCGGTTTTCGCTCGATGTTTAGTATAAAAGAAAATAAAGGAATCGATCATGGTAAAGCTCTGGGGGTACTCCGAAGTAGTATCGGCCGAATGTTCGACCGTTTCCTGCTACGAAGTTACTATTTGGTTCGGTCGCTCCGATCCTACACTCCTACACTCTTTCGAATATCGACTATGGTCCCGACCCAACTGAGCCGATCCGAACTTTTTTCGCATTTTTCAATAATATTCGGTTCGGCCATGTGTCGGTCCGATCCGAACATTCGCACTTTGCACTTCGGAGTAGGCTCTGGTCAATCCCGACCGTGATTATTATCTGCCTAGCCTTGAGTTTAACTAGATGCAGCTGAGTATTTTACATGGAGCGACCGCTTACCTGACCTCCACAACCCAGTTATTGCAGGGTAATACGAAACCCCTTGGTAAGACTGGTTGTCAGACTTTCGGGCTTCTGACAACCCATAACGACTGTCAAAGATCCAGGAATGACAGCCGGGACCAACGACTTAAAGTGCTTTCCAAGGTACGGAGGGGTTCACGGACCAACCGCGGCAAGCATAGCTCAACCTGATCAAGCGATCCGTGCGACTGTTATTACTTAGCCATAAGCCCCTCTAATCCCGCCCGTGATGCGGGAGGAAATTCGCTCGAGCCAATTCTGTCAACAAACTTGTCGTAGATGTTTAAACTGTAAAAGTCGCGTGACTTTTTAGCCATTGAAATATTCGACACGTCGTGCTGCCGCGTGCCGCATCCCGCCCGGGATTCGCAGTAGTATAGATAGAGCTTTATTAAATATACCTTCCTAACGGAATGAGATATGTCCGATTTCTCTCAATATTATATAAAGAAAACAAAGGACTATCTGATCACTTCCAAAGGGAATTAATACTTCCGTGACCCTACCGAGAATGAATTAACGACGGACCGCCGAAGATGATAAGAATAGTGATTCATGTAGGTATGTATGTTATAGCCTCCGTGTATAAATTTTTTACAGGGAATTGTGATAACATCTGGTAAATAATGGTTGTATGATTTGGTAGGGTTAGACCCAAACCAAATCATACAACCATTATTTACCAGACGAAACCGCTTTACTAGGAAACCCATGCTTAAGCATGGGTTTCCTAGTAAAGTGGTTTCGTCTCAAATCAGAACGGCTGTCACGAAAATCTAACATTTTCACCAGTATTTGACACAAAGGTGTCAAAAAGCGCTCTGTATTTGGAAAGTCGTTATTGTGTGACCGTTTTTAGCTTTCTTAGAAAACCAAAGCTTTAGTTATTAAAACAATCGACACGTACTGCCACGTGCCGCATCCCGCCCGGGATTCGCCTTAGTGTAGCCAGAGCTTTATTAAATATACCTTCGTGACGGGATTAATATGTCCGATTCTCTCAATGTTTTATTTATATAATGGAAACAAAGGAATCCCTAATTACTTCCAAAGGGAATTCCCGTGACCTTCCGGGCAATAAATTAACGATGTACTGCCAAAGATAATGAACAATGTGGGTATGCACATATATTATAGCCTCCTTGTATCTATTTGTTATAGAGAATAGTGATAACCCCTGAAAATAATGGTTGTAATATTAAATATGTCCGATTTCTCTCAATGTTTTATTTATAAAATGGAATCACAGGAATCACTCATTACTTTCAAAGGAATCAATAGTGATTCCTTTCACGGGAATAGTTTTTTTTTTTAACTTGGCCCCACCGTCATGATTATATTGTAGGGTGGGTATATATATTATCTTTTTGTTATAGGAAATAGTGATACTTCCTGTGGTTTTCTAGGAAAGCGATTTCGTCATAAACAATAACTGCCGTCATGAAAATCTGTAATTTTCTCCAATATTTGACATAAGGTGTCAAAAAACACTGTATTTGGAAAGTCGAAAACCAAAGCTTTAGTTATTAAAACAATCGACACGTGCTGCCACGTGCCGCATCCCGCCTTAGCTTTAGCTTGAAATACCTTCGTCAAGGCCCGATTTTTTCTCAATTTTGGGAAAAAAAGGAATCATTAATTACTTCCAAAGGGAATCACTATTACCGTGAGCTACGGGCACTTAATTAACGATGTTTTTTTTTGGGAATGGCATCTCGCAGTTCAACCTATGAGATTGTCGTCTGCCTGTGATTTATTGAGGCATCCTTCACTTCAGCAGTCCATCGTTAATTTCTAAGTTAACGATGAACGAAATTAACGATGGACTGCTGAAGTTAATAAATAGTGTGGGTATGTACATTATAGCTTCCTTGTATCTATTCCTTTTCATATTATATACAGCTTAAACATCGCGAAATGTGGGTGTGCTATAAGTACACCTCTGCCTAATCCTCCGGAGATACAGGCTATGTTAAGTTATATTATGTTGTATCTATTTTTCATAGGGAATAGTGATAACCCAGTAAAATAATGGTAGTAAGATTTGGGTTGGTGGACCGACGACCTTGTGAAGGCCGCAGGGACCCGTTGGAGGCGAGAACCACAGAACCGGTTGAAGTGGATGTGCTTGGGGGAGGCCTATGTCCAGCAGTGGACATCTTTCGGTTGAAATGACGATGATGATGATTTGGTAGAGTAAGGGGGAAATTAAAAATGAAATAAAGCTTCTGAAAATAAATTTCATTATCATGGTATTGGTTTTATTTAAAAGATATTCTCATGCCATCAGTGCTTAAAAATGATTTCGGACGTATGGGCGCCACGGCTGGCTCGAATGAAGCTTATTCGGAAAGTCCAATTTTCGACCACTTTTTCTAGCAACTGGGGCCGTATATCGGCAATAACGCGGAAAATGATACAAAGTTTCGGAATTAGGACCAAAATCACTTGAAACTTGGTTTGCCTTGTAGGTAATGTTAGTTCAATGATATTAATATTATAGATTATAATAAATTACGTTATTCCATTAGCTATTAACACGGAATTTCCATCATCACGTATTCTATGTAGTAATTATGTATTCATATCCAGTCACGGATATGAATATAGTATGAAAACATAATGCCTGTATTGACTGAAGGGCTAGTCAGAGGTGTATCTACCACACATTACTGTGTCTTGTTGTGTCGTGACTCGGGATACGCCAATCAAACGAATCTGTTCAGGACTACATCATACACCCCACATACACCCCACACTTAACACACACACCACAGTAATACACACACTCACACCCTGTCAAAGCACCTAAACCTCTTGTCATCATAATAATTTTAGTTACTTTTTTATTTTTATTTATATAAATATTTTCTTATACACTGTACTAGGTTCTTAATTTGTATTTTTTACATAACTTAAAAAGTGTGCCTTACTTGGGAAGAGACTGGTCTATTAAAACCTAGCACTTAAGGATCATTGTAATTTCCTACTAGTCTTGTTTTTTTTTATATGAACCGTGCTTCTTTTCTGAACTGTATAAAGTTTATTATTATGTCGTTTATTCATTTAATTCTCTTATTTTATTATATTTTTAAATATTAGTATAAAAACAAAAAAAAAAACATTACAAATATAACAAAATAGTGATCCACCGGTGTCGGGAGCAGAGTCCAAGCTACCGGTGGTTAGGGCTCCAGAGATAGAAACCTCCTCACAATGCGAGCCGTATCGAGGAGTACTGCCTTCTGAATCAGGCCCTTGATCCAACCGCCTAACGAGAGCCTCGATAGATGTTGATCGAGGCTATCGGCCATCAGGCCATTGGCCGATACGACAATCGGCACAATTACAGTCGAGCTCACATTCCGCATGTCAACAACCTCGCGTGCTAAGATATTAACACGGAATTGCGTTAGTGCGTGTCAAGATATTTGATTTGTTTATCTTTCTCAGCTTTCACGAGGTTCCCGTCATGTGGAATGGTAACATCAACAATCATTGCGCGGCGCACTAATCGATCTATCACCACTATATCAGGTTTGTTGGCGACAACAGTCCTGTCAGTGATGATAGACCGATCCCAGTACAACGTGACATGGTCATTTTCGAGAACTGGGTCGGGTACATACTTGTAATATGGTACCTCAGAGTCGACAAGCTTATATTTCAAAGCAAGTTGCTGGTGAATAATCCTGGCTACTTGGTTATGCCTGTGCAAGTACACGCTGTTAGCTAGACGAGAACTATCAGAGATAATATGTCTGATGGACTCACCCGGACGGTGGCATGCTCGACACACGTCAGCCGTCCCGTCCTTCATAATATGTCTCCGGTAGTTATTCGTCAAGATAACTTCGTCCATAATTGCACAGACAAAACCTTCAGTTTTCCCGAAGAGGTCACTGAAACGCAGCCAGGATACGGACGCTAAGAAATCTACACCGGGCTCATGAAGAGCCCGATAGAAGCGCCCGTGAAGCTCCTTGCTTTGCCATACCTTCTTGCGGTCATCGGTAGTAAGTACTACAGGTTTGCGGCAGTTCTCTTTCGCCATGGAGAGCGGGGTGAGCCCCTTGTTCATTGCGACCACATCACGGTGCATACCCACTTCGGCTTTTAAAAAATATTCCCTGAGACTGCACACTTATTATTATTATTATTAAACATATCACAACGAGTTTTGATTGGCTAACACTGCGTGAGAAGGCGTCACGACACGACACAACACAGTAATATAAATCCGGCTTTATGTTTACGTCCTATGAGCCTGTGCCTGTGTGAGCCTGTTGCTATCAACCGGGTACACATCTACGAGTAGACTCAGAGCTGCTAGTGAGAAATTTCCAATATAAAAACCCAATAATACTTTGCCTGACCTAGGAATCGAGCCCAGGACCTCATACTCAGCAGTAGCCCTTGTAATCACTAGACCAATAAGTCAGTCTAGATATTGATACTAGATAGATTATAATAAAGAGCAAATTCACACCGAATTTCCAGCAATATTTTATGTATTCATATTCAGTCACGGATATGGACTTTGTATGAAAATATATGGTGCGTGATTGTGCACATACCCGCTGCGTTTGAAGAAAAGCAACGTTTCCACGCTAGTAAAAATATGTTGGACTTCTATTGAATTAGTGTTAATTCTGTTGGTTTATTGAATAGTCGGTAGAGCTTTCATTGGTAAAATTGATTGGATGGTGATTCATGCTGAAAAACTTCTAGCTAATAGCTAAATGTACCACCTAGGTTTTTGATTCGTACCCTCCTAGTTCATAATTTTTAAAATGTGTAACAAGTTTTTTTGAATTAATTAACCCATTTTTTTGCGGATGGGAAATCTTCAAATGACCCCTCCTGCTCTGGGTGGAGTGGAAGGGAGTGTCAGACTCTTACTGACTAAAACCCACCCGTGTTCCTTCCTTAGCCCTTTATGTTCCAGGGCAGCGGTAACCCTTTCGGACGATCCCGCTACCCCGACAGGCTTCGGCCCTGTCAGGCCCCTTCATTTATGCTGACATCTCTTTGAGGCGCGCGTGGAACACATACACGCCGTCCGGCTCGGGCCTGGTCCTGATCAGACGGCGAGCTACCCCTTACTCTCCGCCCGCAGGCCCGCGCCTACGGTGGCCGGGAGTCGTCACGCGGCTCCCGACGCCCGGAGCGTCTCCCGCGGCGGCTGAGGCGTGAGGTTCTCTCCCTCAGCCATTCCGCCACCTCCTTCGCTAGCATGACTGCTTTGCAGAAGGAGGTGACTGCCTTCCACTCCCTCTCGCCCCAGACCATGGCTTGAACCAGGGCCGGACGCGAGAAGTCGCCGCCGTTGCCGATCGCCTCTACGAGGACACGGCGGTAATCCGCCCAAGCGGGGCAGACCTCCACCGTATGCTCCACCGTGTCCTCTGGGCGATCCTCGCAGTGATGACACCCGGGCGTCTCGTCCCACCTGATGATGTGCAGGAACCTCCCGAAACATCCGTGTCCGGAGAGGACTTGCGTCAGGCGGTAGGTGAGAACGCCGTGACGCCTCTCTAGCCACTCCTCAAAGAGGGGTCTTATCGCCACTATCGTGACGTGCCCTGCGCTGGGTTGCGATAGTCGCGCCTTCCATGCCACCATGAGATCGCGCCGGAGGTCCGTCCGTTCCGCCGCGGTTTGCCGCGGATGCGGAGTTTCCCCCCGACGTAGTGCCCCCGCGCGCCAATCATACAGGCGCGCGAGGACTATCGCCTCCAGATCCCATGGCGGCAGTCCGGCAAAGAGGCTGGCCGCCTCGCCCGAGATCGTGCGGTACCCCCGGATCAGCCTTACGGCTACCACCTTTTGGGGCGCGTTCAGATAGTGGGCGGCTCGCAGCCGCAGTGAACGCGCCCACACCGGGGCCCCATATAGGGCCATGGACCGCACGACCCCGTAAAGCCTCCGGCAGGAGGCGTTTGGCCCCCTCAGGTTGGGCAAGGGCCGCTTTAGGGCGGCTCCGGTCCGTTCCAGTTTGGGGTCCAAACGTCGGAAGTGTTCGACGAAGTTCCACCGGCTGTCGAGGACGAGATCTAGGTACCTCATCGTTGTCTCGACTCCGATGTGAACCCCTCCTACCATCAGTTGGGATCCCGAAGGTGGCCGGGTGGTGTACCGGGCCCATGAAAGGACATGGCCTCGGACTTGTGCAATGCCCCCTCGAGACCCAACCGCTGGATCATTTCCACGACTATTACAACCCCGCGTGTCATCGCGTCGGCCGCCGCCTGATGCGACCTCCCTTCGCCAGGACCAGCGGGTCGTCAGCGTAGCAAACTACGCTGACGCCATCAGGGAGGTCGGCCCGCAGCACCCAGTCGTAACCGATGTCCTACAGGAGCGGCCCCAGAACCGATCCCTGCGGGACACATTAATTAATACGATTAAAATATATAAACTTTTAAGTCAACGGCTATCTCACGGGATAAGCCGGGCCTATTAGCTGTAGAACCGATGACCATTGGGTTAGACGTGTTCTTGATTGAAGACCGCGAATCGGTAAACGAAAGGTAGGACACCCTCAGGCAGCTGGACGAGAGTTGCCGAAAATCGAGTTGAATGGCGTGCTGATGATGATGATAATGAAACTTCTAAGTGCCACTGAGGCTGGCCCAGGAAGAGGTGATGAGACGACCAAGACACGGACCACAAGGGTTGGATCGAGGTGGCTCTAGAAAAGGATGCCTGAAAGGGTTTGGGCCTTTGCTCAGCAGTGGGACAGTGAAAGTTAACTTAAAAAAGTACTTCATAGTTACATGAATACTGGAAATTTAATTAAAATAATCCAAAGGCCCATTATAATGCAAATTGAGTTACAAGCCTATGTAAATACAGAGGCTATAATCCTTATCGTTTTATGACTTCCGCAATAAAGACAGTAGTTAATTTACTTTATATTGTTTGTGGCTCGAATACTCATCCAATGAACAGCCAAGAAAGGCGCCAAAATTGCTTAACAGAAACGTGACAAAAAACGTTTAAAAAATTACTTTTACCTTAAACTGTTAATAACATAACATCATGCCCGAATTCCTCGAAGGGTTTGACAGAGGGTACCTATATTACACCCAAACTTGGCCAGTTATGTTTAAGTTCAATGTAAAAGGGGGCAAGCCTATTGCCACCAATCCAGATTCGGGACTGCTACTGCTGAGAAATTCCTGATGGAAAAACCCAGTAGCATTTTAACAACCAGGGCGACGAACCCAGGACCACATGCTCGATAGTAGCGGTTGCGACCACTAGACCAGTGAGGTAGTCAAATAGCGCAGCAGTTAATCGCAATTTTCGGAATTGGATCGATAGTTCCAAAGATTACTCCCTATACACCGTTACATTTTGATCATTTTAATCCTTAAAAGGGGTCATTGTACTCATCATTATGAATAACTTTTACTACGGGACCAACCCTGAAATCGTGACAAAAAAAAAACAGTTGATCCATAGATTTATGTTCGCATAACTAGACATAATGTATGACTATGTATCAACAATTTTTTTTTTCACGATTTTAGTGTTGGTCCCGTAGTAAAAGTTGTACATAATGATGATACAATGACCCCTTTTAAGGATTAAAACGATCAAAATTTAATGGTGTAGATAGATGATAAACGCACACGGTGTATACAAACTCGCAAATTTTTACCTCTATGTATTTCCTCCATCAGTCCTGCCAAATATCAGTGTCAATACGTCTCACTCAACAATTTCCAAATGAAACAGGATTAGATGCCACGGCAACGATCTGACCGACCTTTAACTTTGGCAAAAGCCACACCTGTGACCTATATTCATCCGCATGCAGCATTGTCCTTTCACTAAAACCATTATTAATGGATTTGGCACAGTGTATTAAAGCTCTGTGGACCCGAACGAAATCAAGATCGTATACAAAAGGAAGTAATTGGTCTCATTAGTTCAAGGCATACCTCCTAACTACCCTACCGTTAGCTTTCCATGTACGCTGCGTGAAATCACACTTTTTTCAATCACCTCTTATTCTTCGGAATTTCCACGCTGAAATTCTTGAGGCAACAACTCAAAATAAACTTTAGCGCAATAAAAAATAAAGTTGTTTCTGTCTCAAAAGCTCCACGCATGCGTAGTTTTGTTACCGCAGTGCGCGGCGCCTGTAAGACCCGCCGGCTGAGCGTGTGGACTCCCCATTACCTACGGCAAAAAAAAAATAGTCCAACCATGTTTGCACATATATTTGTTCAAATGTATGGTTAATCGGAAACAGTTTAAGTATTTGGGCCAATGTTTGTCACGAAGTTTGACGTGTCGAAGTGTCATTGGACTCGACTGCAGTATTTAGTGAAGTTATTTCTGAGTTATGTGCTAGTGTATTGTCGTAATGGAACTATTAGAAAATACTTACAATTAATTTTATAATGTTTTATTGTCACCTTGTAAGGTTTTGTTTAACTTACCTTGTTAAAAAGTTATCATGTACTTATATAACAAAGTACCAAACTAACATTTGCTATATTAATTGAGAGGTCACAAGAAAGATGTTGGGTTCAAAACCGGGTCGGGAAAAGTATTGTAACTTTGACTTACTTTGTTAATTGCCAATTAGAAACTGTGTTTGAGAATTAATTGAAGGAGGCCCTTCATTTCATGTGGAATATTCCGTCATGATTTTTTTTCTTACAATATTATTTTAACATTTCCATAGTCTAACTCACATTTGAAAGAAAGAAAAAGGATTTACCTCGTATAGGAAGATCACAAACTAAACTAAACACAGTAAAAAAAAAGTGGATTTGCGGATCAATTTTAAAAATTTTATATATACATAAATAAACCCATTCTTCCCATGGGTGTAGGCAAAAACTACAGAACGCCTACTACGATCCTTACATACTTCTTTTGCGTCATTTAGTTTAATTTATTCGTTTACGTTCAAATTCTCAGTGTTCGGATAGTAACCCTAAAATTAAAAGCCTTAGAAGGGCGAAGCAAAGTGATCAAATTCATAATTAGAAACTAAATATTGAAACACCGGGCGCGCAGTTTAATTGGTTCAACGAAAAAGAAATACCATTTTTTGAAGCAAAGTAAACCGTAACAAGATACTAAAAAAAGTCTACAAAAATAAAGTCAGCTTTTATAAATTAATACGGGTTGAACACAATCTAAAAACGAAATTGTAATTCTTAGTAATGATAATTTCCTTTTTGCATTGAACACGCAGTTTGATTGGTTCAACGAAAAATAAATACCATTTTTTATAGCAAAGTAAACTGTAACAAGATACTAAGAATATGCTAAAAAATAAAGACAGCTTTTCATAAATATATTGCTCAATTCAGAAAGGAAATTATAACCACGAAGGCGTTTAGTATTCAAAAAGCTGCTGAAAAAATCTAAAAATAAACTCAATCTACTTTTACTTCCGATCTCGACACTAATCTGTTAGGGGCGGTACATACAAATGTTCGGGTCGGCACATACAGTTCTTGTTTAACAAAGCAAGTTTTGCGATTGCTGCACAGTTTGCGTGGATTGCACGTATATTTTCCCCCAACTTGTTCTTTTTTGTGTTTTTTCTTTGCTTCATGTTTAACCGCAAATAAACGTTTTTCCTTTCTTTCTACTTTCTCTATTCCGCTTTCATTCGGCGCGTGCCGATCGGCAAATTTCGTTTGGAATTTACGCTGGCTTTAATCATGTTCGAGTCAGCTCGGCACAATTCAAGCTAAGCCGAGCGGCTCTTGCCCAATCATATATCTAAGGTCAAATGTATGTTTCCAATTGATGTTATTTCAAGTTAAACAAATATCAACTTTATTTTAGTGGTAAATATGTTGATTTCAGAGTGACAGTGGTTTATAAAAATGTTTGAATTTGTAGAGTAAACCGAACTCTATTGTGTAGAAATTAAAGTTATTTTTTCCAAAAACTCATATTTGTTTATATGTTTGGTAATTATACCGCGAACGCAGATTACACATATTCAATTTTGCCGCCCCGCTGTGCCGAATCATGGCGTGCCGAACATGTGTGTAGCACCCCTTACATTTTCTTTAGAAACTCGTTGAAATAAGCTGACGTAATAATGAAGTCCGGAAATAATTGAAAGCGCTTTCGTTCAGCGCTTTTGTCGCTTAAATATCAAGTGCAAAGGCTTCTCATTGTTCTAAAGATGCTAATGATATTCTTGTGTATTTAGGCAGAACACGTATTTAACAGGCAATTTAGAGGCTGAAACCAAAATGCGAAAATGAAAAGGATCTTGGTTTGATATGTAACATTGTATGTATGAGGCAGAGCAGGGGTGGCCAGGTGGAAACGGCCGCGGCTTACGAGTTGTCGGTCGTAGGTTCGAACCCAGACCGAGGCCCTTTACGTTGTGTAATAAATTATTTCATCACCACTACTCTCAAAACGGTAAAGGAAAATATGGTGAGGAAACCGGCAAGTCTTCGAACCGAAACATTTGCAGACATGTGACATCCACCAACCCGCACTGGGCCCGCGTGGTGGATTACGGCCCAGTCCCTCTCACCGAGAGGCCTGTGTCCCAGCAGTGGGAACATTATAGGCTGATAATGCTATGTATGAGACGTTATGTGAACTAAGATAACTTATTATTTATTTATTTATGTACTAGCTGCGCCCCGCGGTTTCACTCGCATAAGTTTCGATCCCGTGGGAAAAGCGGCATAAAAAATATCTTATATGTATGTTAATCCTGGCTATAAACCTTCCGTGTGCAAAATTTCATCTAAATCCGGTCAGTAGTTTTTAAAAGAGCAACAGACATCCATCCATCCATACATACAACTTTCACGTTTATAATATTAGTAGGACGTAGGATTCTCTATCTAGGAAAGTTCTAAGATAAAACTTGGGGTTATATAGCAATTTTAACCCTTCGTATCCCGGACATGTAGAACGCCTGAACGTGGATCCAAACGAGATGCAATGGCTTTTGAATTGTTTAATGTAATTACGGCATACAAACAAAAGAAACTTACAGACAGTTAGCAGTTCACATTTGATAATTGTTTTGCAAAGTCTTCAAAGATGACACTGACTTTAATTTTAGAATATTTACAAATTTAAAGGTGGGTCTATTCTATTCTGTTTTTCTCTATGGCAATGGTGCCGATATCGACAATTCTGCCAATTCCGCACTGTTTCTTATATCACGTCTCACGTGATATGAGAAACAGTGCGAAGAAAACAAAACAAAAAAAAATCGAAATCCAATACTAGTTCATTAATAAATCTTTGAATTTAATGTGAAACTTGTTGACAAATTAATAGGTTACATCAGTATGCCATGTTTCATAAAACTGAATAATAATTATAATTATTATACGACATGGACAATTAAGGTGGTACTCAAATTGATAAACAATTATCTCTGACTTTACGAGTACGTACCACAATCGATCGTTTTCTGTTTATTACCGTTATTTTTAGATGTGTCAACCATGTGTCTGAACCCTTCATAAAATGAACACAGGATAGGCCAATGATATGCTATTACTTATCTACTTATGGCCACCTACATACATACTTTTTTTTTTTTTAAAGCTACTTTCACCAAAAGAGATAAGTAACCAGGGTTGTCGGATATAGATGGAGTTTAGTAAGAAACGGATTGATGTTTTCGGATAAAAGTTTTATTTAATTAATAGAAAAAAAAACAGTTCATTTATCAAACTAAATTTCATTCGAAAACATCCATCGGTTTCTTACTAAAATTCGACTATATCCGACGACTCTGGTTACTTATCTCTTTTGATGCCTGTACACCTCTGGCTAACCCTTCGGGGAAACAAGGCGTGTTGATATGTCATATTGTTAACTTATGACTCATATTGCTCCATGTTGTAAAACAATGCGCCAGATTTTTATCGTTTCACGCCAGTTACTACAGACAACGGAAGTTCATCAGACATTTTAATGCGTTTGGTTAATATTGGCGCCGATTCCCTTGTTTGCAACTAAACTAAATTTAAGTCCAGTGCATCTTTTCTTTCTATTCCATTAAGAAAAGAACAGAAGATAAACATTAGTTTAGTTCTGTCAAATTAGTCAGCGCCTGACATAAATAGACTTATTTTTTTAGCTATGTTTTTAATCACGTCTAAATTGTCTATGGACTATCTTAATTTGACAGGACTAAACTAATATTTATCTTCTGTCCTTTTCATAATGAAATACAAAGAAAAAGATGCACTGAACTTAAATTTAGTTTACTTTGTGAACAAGAGAATCGACGCCAGTATTTATTTCGTTTACAATCCCTTATTTCCTTTATTATCTACATGCGATCTGCCTCTGCCTAACCCATAGGAAAAAACAGGTGTGATGTTGTTTTTATGAATCTTGTTTTGATTCCCAGGACGGGCAAAGTGTTATTGGAAATTGCCATTTGATTCCATGAGGAATTTCTCAGTAACTGCCCATAGTTTGAATGTTGGCGGTGCGGTACCTCAGAAAGCACTCTTTGCAGACTCAGAGAGGCTGGAAGCACCTGGATGTGATTTGCCGAGAATCGAGCTAATTGGCGTACAGTCACGAGCAAAATTATGTATACACTGGGCTTTTTTCAAAAGCGATTTACTACTTTATTTTGGAATGAAATTTTATGTTGTTACGAACATAGCATTTTCGAACCCATAGGTTTATGTAATGTGTCGTATTTCAACGTTGTATTCATTATTTCACGACAAAATCGAAATTGAACATTGCCTAGTGTTGACATATTGGTGCTCGTGACTGTACAGTTGGAGAGCCCTATGTCCAGCAGTGGACTGCTGTGGGCTGATGATGACGAAGAACGTCAGAGTGAATGACAGATGTCTCAATACACCATCTAAATCACGTGAACACACAAATTGAATTATAATTGCAATATAATACATGACGATCAATCTTACTAAAATAATACAAGTCCTTAATAATACCAAAATTGGTATAATTATCACTTGGCAACAAGGGTTGTAAAGCTTTTCTGGCAATATCAACTTAGACCCTTCTCCTCATTTGTAGATACCCTCATTAGTGAAGATCGAGAACTCCTGATAGAGACGATGTCCTGTCACTTATCAGTAATGAGTTTACTTGGTATTTCACGGCTTGTTTCGGCTTATTAGTCGATTAGCACGAATTTACTCGCCCAGAACGGGCGAATCGTCACTTTTATATTATATCATTTTTTTTATAGGCGACTAGAGACAGCAGTAGTGTCCCAGTGGTAACGGTCGCGACTCACGAGTTGTAGGTCGCAGGTTCGTACCCAGACAGGCGCATTACTTTGTGTAAATTATTTCATCACCACTTCTCTCAAAACGGTGAAGGAAAACATCGTGAGAAAACCGGCATATCCTAGAACCAAAAATTCGAAGACATGTGACATCTACCAACCCGCAATGGCCCGCGTGGTAGATTATAGCCCACTCCCTATCGAAGAGAGGAGGCCTGTGTCCCAGCAGTGGGAACAATATAGGCTGATTATAATGATGATGACAGGCGACTCGCACGAAGTTAATTTATTTGTGGACTCGGCCACAAATAAATTAACTTTATGCGAGTCACCTTTAAAAAAAATATTATCTAAAAGTTCATTCACTCGTTTCGGGCGAGTAAATTCCTGCGAATCCCTTGTATCAGGCAACCTCGTTTCAGGGTTGATCTACTTGATTCCTTTTGTACGATTCCTAATATCTTACATAAGGGATCTTTTCATCCTTTAGAAGGCTTAGAATTCCCCTCCATCCTTTAAAGATGTACAAGTAAAATACTGACGGGACCTTTTCAAAGAATAAGCTTAGCATATCAAAATATTACGATCGGCAAGACAAATATCGTTTTCTTAATATTCGGAACCGGGTATAAGATCAGTGGTTCTTGTAACTCAAAAGTGGCTTTGTGTGTGGCGAGAATTTTCAGGTATGAGCTTTGACAGGGCAATCAACTCAGCCTATCGCAGTCCACTGCTGGACATAGGCTTCTCCTAGACTTATTTTTTTTTAAAAAAAAAACGTTGCCCCACACTAGGAATTTCTCCTGTATCGTGGGTGCGTTTACAAACATTTAAACTCACATACACAAACAGCCAGAACCGGAACAACTACTTGTAGGCCATACAAATATTTGTTCCGTGCGGGAATCGAACCCGCGACACGCAACGCAGCAGTTAATCGCTTAACCACTGCGCCAACCGTGCCGTCGAACTATGCCACAGCGCTCTATCCTCCGCCTTCCGCATCCAGTCTACCCCAGCCACCCTAACTTTATGTCGACCGTCTATTTAGCTTTAGCTAGCGTCCCACACTACGCTTGCTGATACGCGGTTAGGTAAAAGTTGAAAACTAGCTAACCCGTCGAACTTCGTACCGCCATTACAAAACATAATCAACCTATAACGTTCCCACTGCTGGGACACAGGCATCCTCTCCGTTAGAGGCAGTGGGCCGTAATCCACCACGCGGGCCCAGTGCGGGTTGGTAGATACCGCCATTCGGATTCGTACCGCCATTGAAATTAGTCAATCCGTTCTCGAGATATCATCAAAAAAAAACCGTTCCATACCAAATTTATGAGAAAATTTTTAATTTTTAATTTTTCGTTAATTTTTGCCATGTTTTAATAGTTATTTTGCTTTTCGACAAATCCAACAACGTCAAGCCTAGCCAGGCCTGGCCTTGAGTTATAAATGGTGTAACTAACCAGACTTTATTTAATTTATAATATAGGTATGTATAGCAGTATCTTTAAACGCATCCACATTGTTTAATAGTAAATGCTAAGATAAAATTCATAAGTAAGTTAGCAGAAAAAAAATCTAACCACCTTCCTACTAATTGTGTGTATTGTCGAAATTGCTTTACAACGTTTGACAAAATTCCCAGTTACTTGAAACTTCACCACAGTTGAAATTATTTAACTTTCCCATAGAAAAATAGACATCGGCGTTCCCCCACAAGCGCGTTATTATCGCTCGATAATATCGGATGCGATATTCCGATATGAGTTCTTAGAACATTTTGTATTAGGACGCATAATAATGATCTTGCACACACTTGCGATAATAATGTAGTAACGTGTAGTGCGGGCGGGGGCCTGTAAGACAGTCTAGGTTACACGCACACGTTAGAAATATTGGACAGTAAAATCGGAGCTGTGTGTGGCAAGGAATCAGGACGCATTATCACAATAACGCATCCGATATTATCAACTGATAATAACGCGCTTGTGGGGAAGAGCCTTTATGATGTGCAAGTGACATTCAATCTAGGGTGATAAATCAATTACATCGTCGACAACATAATAGTTAATTTTAATGAACAAAAATCTATAGGTAAATCACTAAGACAAACTAAAAAACGTTTTATTTACAACCCATTAGAACACAATCTTAAACCGTCAAAAACACGAAAGCACCAATTACAATCCTAAACGAAGTTCGATTAATAACTAATTGAATCGGAATTCGGTAAAAATAGAGGAGGTTTTCAATAGAATGGTTCGTATCGATTCGGCCAATCAATTGCGATTCGTGTGCTCTAGACAAGGTCAGTGATAGCGATACTTTAGTGTATTTAGGCAATCAGACACGAAAGTACACTCAATTTATTATAGTTTGACACTCAAACAATAAGGAAACAAGTTCCACACTAGTGTCTTTTGTATTTAACTTGCATATTTTTGGCAAACATGTGTCGCCATAGTGCAATAACGCATGCGTCAAATAGAGGGTACCTACTCACTACGACTTAGTATGCTGATTCGGCTAATAAAAGCTGACTTTTCCAGTAAGGCACGCGTTGGGAGGCGGTCACCTCCTTCTGCGAAGCAGTCATGCTAGCGAAGGAGGTGGCGGGATGGGTGATGGAGAGATCCTCACGCCTCAGCCGCCGCGGGAGACGCTCCGGGCGTCGGGAGCCGCGTGACGACTCCCGGCCACCGTAGGCGCGGGCCTGCGGGCGGAGAGCAATGGGTAGCTCTCCGTCCGATCAGGACCAGGCCCGTGCCGGACGGCGCGTATGTGTTCCACGTGCGCCTCAAAGAGATGTCAGCATAGTTGACGGGGCCCAACAGGGCCGAAGCCTGCCGGGGTAGCGGGATCGTCCGAAAGGAAGGAACACGGGTGGGTTTTAGTCAGTAAGTGTCTGACACTCCCTTCCGCTCCACCCAGAGCGGAAGGGGTCATTTGATGATTTCCCATCCTCAAAAAAAAAAAATAAAGGCACGCGTTAGACGCAAGATGAATTTATCAAATTGAAGACGAGAGTGTGGACTTTCAGACGCCAGCACATAAAGCTACCTGAAACTGTCAAATTTTACTAATTAACCTTGAACCTATTGGTTTAGCAATAAAGTTTGAAAATATATTAAATGAATGTGACAGATTGTAGTAGCGTAGTCTTTTAGTTAGTGCTGAATAAATGTATTTTCTTTCTTTCTTTAGCTTCATGTGCTGGTGTCTGTACCTTTTCATACATAATATCACATATGTATTTCGGGATTGGAATATAATATAATTATTGGGGGAGGCATTTGCCCATAGTGGGAGATTTAGGCTAGCAAAAAAATAAAAATAAATACAGGGTGGCAAGGACATCGATGCGCAAACTGTAACCATGGATTCAGCACATGAGTTTAGACCCCATAGCGTCGAAATTTTTCGTCGGTTACCAAAAAAAAATCTTCTGTTTCATAGAAAATTGCAATACCTACGCGGTCAAAATGTATGGAACAGCAATATTTTTTTTAAATAACCGACGAAAAATTTCGACGCTATGGAGTCTAAAGTCATGTGCTGAATCCATGGTTACAGTTTGCGCGTCGATGTCCCTGCCACCCTGTATGGTACACTCACATTTCGCCAAGTAGATTTGTAAGACCTATGCAATAGAGGGCCAGCCTATTGCCATGAACCGTGAACAAATTCAGGCTCCGAACAGCTAGCACAAAATGATATCCGTTTGCAAAACCCTAATAACACTTGGTTCGACCCAGGAATCCGACCCAGAGCCCGACCCTAAGCAGTCGAATCGAGTCAACGAGATCAATAACGATATGTGAGATTATTCTTCCTTTATTTCTTTTTCCTATACCATCACGTACGCAGGTATAGAAAATCCTATTTGGTCGGCGCCATCTTTTGTAGGCCCAATCCGAACAAAATTAATGGTGTAATATTGCTATAATGAATGGTCTAAGGGTGAGAATATAATATAGGTATGTACTAGCTTCTGCCCGCGACTTCGTACGCGGATCCTGTTGCTTACGCCAGCGACAACGGGGTCGTCAAAATCGAAGATCTGAAACGTCTGATGACGAATTCTAAGAGCCCGGGGACGGGAAAACAGCGTGATGCGCGAGACGATTCAAGACGTTCCAGATCTTTAATTTTTGTAAGTCTACAGGAAATGCCCATCAGACTAAACAACTTTTGCACAGACTAATATTAGAATATTTTTTGCTATGGCACCATTTTTATATCTCTTATACTTTAGCTGGTCTGTTGCGGTTCTGCATCAGGTGTTCCATTTTCTAAAATAAATTATAGTCTATATGTTGCCCAGACTTAATACCTATACAACAAAAAATTTTTCTTCCCGTAATTCCGCAGTGGATCCCAAGGGTACACTGAATTAACAATAATATTGCAAATAACTTTAAAAAAATATCTTTATAAACTATAGCTTTACCCGTGGCTTTGCCCACGTATCGCATAACTATTTTTTAAATTCTATTTTAATTTTAATAATAGTTAGTGATAGTTGTTGATTTACAGAAACACTCAAAAGATGCGTCCCATGCTATACTATAGCTTAGATCCCTCAAAAACTATTTGGCTTAGTAAACTCAAAATTTGAAAGTTATGTAGTTAAGTTACTGGTAAGAGACGTCAGGTTAATAAGGAAATTTAGGAGACGTCGAATAACAGAACTGTTATAATTTACTGTACACACACTTCTGTGTAAACAACGTTCGTTGTTTTTCCCTCGGTCTCATTCAATATGTACAGCGAGTCAGGACTGGTGACGCGGGAGCAAGCGACGTACAGTTGTCCGTGTGAGAAGCAGCTCGTCCTGAGGTCGACACCCGCAGCCTTCAGTGTCTGCCGCTGCGACTTATTTATTGTCATGGCGAAGCACACGCTCACATGAAACTGCACGCGCTTGAATTGAAAGGGGTAATTGTGGGGAATCAGTTGTATACGTGCTATAAACACTGTCTCGCCGACACCACAACCCGTTAGAATTTCCGCCTCAATGATATTTCCCCATTGCACAGTTTCAGTGGAGTGAAATTCCGAAGAAGAATAATTGGGACACCGACCTTTAGCTAAATGGTGTGCGCTGGTAGTCTACTTGCACTGAGGGAATTGAGAAATTCTACGGGGTAATGTGTGGCGTCATCTTGATCGACTGTTGTCGACCAAGATGACGCCTATTGAAGTGTAGATCACTTCATTTCCCTATTTCCGCGAGAATGCATTCATTGATCGCTGAAGCTTGGTCGTTTCTGGGTGTTAAAATGGCTCGTTCTCAAACCCAAGAATTATCTTGGTGCGGTATCCTATTGATGGCCCCGTACACCAGGCGAATCAAATCTTCTAAGGTGGACACCACTCTCCCAAGTATCTCAGGTTGAACCACCTGGCCACCCAATTTTAAGAGAACATGTGTACATTCCCGCCAAGCTGTGTTCTCATATTCATCGTTAAGCGCAACCTATGAATATGTGGCCATAAGAAAGAGCATTTCAATGAAGCATTCACCTCATCAGCCCTAGTTCCTCGCGTCACCACAGGCAGCGTTTGTCGGAAATCGACGCTAAACAGAACTGTAACGCCACCCATCATTTGCTGGTTCCTGAGGATGTCCTGCAAAGTCTTGTTTACCGCCTCTACTGCTATTCTGTTCGCCATAGTGCATTCATCCCACACGATTAAAGACCAATCTTTAAGCACGCGCCCTTTGTCACTGTTGCGTGACACTCCACAAACAGGTGTTTCACTCTCTAAATCTATGGGAATCTTAAACATTGCGAGCGCTGTTTTGCCACCAGGAAGCAGTGTTGCGGCGATTCCTGACGATGCTACTGCAATGGCAATCTTGCCTTGCCTCCTGACCTCTGCGAGAATGCCAGCGGTGACAAATGTTTTCCCTGTTCCACCAGAAGCATCCAAGATAAACATTTTACCTTGGCCGAGCCCAACGCTTTCAAGGGTGGTGTCGAAAATTTGCTTTTGCTCTGAGGTAAACTTAGAGACATGGTCATTGACGACGGTACTCATAGCTCTTGAATCAATTACCTACAACAAATGTGCTTGGTAAGATATAACTTAGAACCAAAAGTTTGACTTGACTTCATGATAGTGTAGCTTGTTGTACCACCAATCAATCTGCTTAGTAATATTGGTGTGAAACTCTCCATACAATTAGATAGGACATGTAAAGTTCTCAGATTTCATAACAGTATCGTTCCTAATGCACATAAAAAATGGAAAAACTAAAAAAGAATTTTACGATTTTTTAAAACAATATTATAGGATTTGAACTCGCACCATTTAGTGCGATAAACGGTCGTCTGACCTTACCGCTAAATTCCCCGTTGACATATTGTTGAAATAACTGTTCCCTTGCAATTTATAATATTACTGTCCCGCTCCTTTATAAAAATAGCGTGATTATTATGTTCCCAGAGTTAAATTATTATTAACTAAATAAATAACATGTCATTTTGTGCATTCAATTATTTTGTGCATTCAATTACGAACAAAAACCTTTTAAAATCAATATTGCTTACCTCCCATAACTTACGGCGTGATAATATGTAGCCTAAAGCCTTCCTTGGTTTACAAAGAACATTTTTGCTGAATTTCAATTCAATCTATCCAGTAGTTTTGGCGTGAAGCCGTACCATACACACAGACAAACAGACAAAAATTCTAAAAATTCACTTTTTGTCATCAGTTACGTTTTTCTAACAAAAGCCACTTATTTTTTCTCGAAAATTCTCAATGTACAGTTTTTCTTTCGTTACTGTTTTATTATATGTATAGATTATACAAAAAAGTAAAACAAACAGGGTGGTGGCATTTATAGTAGTCCAAATTTTTTTTTGTGCCGGTCGCCTCCCATGGATTCACATAAACGCAACATCAGTAGTTTAGAAGTTATTTTTATACTTTAAACTAGAGACTGAGGGATTTTAAGAAAGTACATTTGATTCGATTTAGGGCTGATTTTTCAATCATCTGATAAGTTTATTCGAGGAATAATTTTGAAATTTTGACGGTTATTTCATACAAAAACTGTCAAACGTCAATTTTATACCTCAAATAAAAGTAATCTGGCGATGGAAAAATTTCAATCTCACTAGGTTCGAGTCAAATTTGGTGAGTTGGTAACTAAAAACTAATGAGATTTTTTTGGGATTATTCCCGAATGGTACTGAGTGTTTATAAAAATAAATGAAAAAAAATCACAACTTCTAAACTGCTGATTTTTGCGTAACATATTATTATGTCTCGTTTAGATGGGTCATTGAGATGGCCAAGAACCAAAAAAAAAATTGGATCACTATAAATAAGCCAACCTGTGTATATAGCAAAAGCTATATTGGCGAGAAAGAAGAAAAGAAGATGATGGACAGTAAGCTTACATAAGACACTAGTTTCTACATCATAATGTTTTGGTTTAACCTTTGACCCCCAAACTAAGCAGGGCTTGTTTTGGGGGTTGGCGTACGATTGGGCAGAGAGAAATATGTCGGTGTACATGGCTAGTTCAGTAAAGCGCATTTAATTATTATGTGTTGTCTGTGTGTATGACTGTCTCTGAGAGTGAAAGTTTGCGAGAGGGATGTTTTTTGCTAGCACTTTGACTTGTCAACAAATATTAGAAATATTCGGTATCGGATTATGTCAGTTCAGAAGTCATTTCTTTAGCCGGAGTTACATTATGAAAATAGTTGCGCAAACTTAGTTATTCATTGATAGTTTCACGTGTAAACCAGTTATTTGATTTTTATTTGTTGCTATCAGAAGGCCAATTCTCGTAATTTAAAAGGTCAAAATCTAGTCGCAGTCTCATCTCGGCGACAAAGAACTGTCAAAAACTTGTCAAAAATGTTGGGAAATTAGAGGTATTTTTGACAGATTGAGACTGAGATCAGACTTTCTTAAAATTACGAGAATTGCTCCTCTGATGTATGTATCTGGTGTATTGTGTGTCTTTTAGTCTGTGCTAAATAAATATATTTTCTTTCTTCCTTTATCTTTATTGTATGTATAGATAAGTAATTATTTATATTTGGTACTAAATTAAATTACTGACCAACTAACTATACAAATAAATACAAAAACAAAAGGACACTTAGGCATCGAAGTACTCGTCCGCGTCCGTGTCACCCGGAAAATGTGATTATAATTATAGTATAGACGGGAAACTATTCATTAATAACTAAGTTTTAGTATACTTTTTAGGCGAGCGAGCGGATAAATGTGATAACCCTAATAAATATTTTTTTCTGATAAACAATACATGGTGGCAGGGACATCGACGCGCAAACTGTAACCATGGATTCAGCATATGAGTTTAGACCCCATAGCATCGAAATTTTACGTCGGTTATCAAAAAAAAATCTTCTGTTTCATAGAAAAGTGGAATACCGACGCGGTCAAAATGTATCCATAACAGCAATTTTTTTTTTAATAACCAACGAAAAATTTCGGCGCTATGGGGTCTAAACTCATGTGCTGAATCCATGGTTACAGTTTGCGCATCGATGTCCCTGCCACCCTGTATATTTTTTTTATTATTAGAACTAAGGTCTGCCTCTATTTTAAGGTGTCATTTACGACCCAAACGAGAAGTGAAAGGTTAGACCCATTATCTGACAAACTGTGTGGGATAGGTCAGTATTTTTCACGTTATGTGACTGTCATCATTTCAGCCGAACAACGTCCACTGCTGGACATAGGCCTCCCCCAAGCACAGACCTCCACTTCGACCAGTTCTGTTCTTCTTGCATCCAACGGGTCCCTGCGAAATACTAGTAGTGAACAGTACTACTAATGTAGTACATATAAATGGAAATTCTATGACCATAATTTGCGTTATGATTTTCCTGAAACTAGCTTTTAGTAACACAATGCCAAACAGTTACTGTTATACACCACAACATATAGGTATAGTTAAATCAAATAACAACCCATTAGGGTCCAATTACAACGAAAATATTAAAACATGAACCTATGGTTAACCCACAATATTGGATGGAATCACTGGTTATGTTACGATATCGTTTTCAAGCCAATTAGACTCGTCCTGTTTTCCTGTGGAAAATTCTAGCTGATTCGGTAATAATTTTTTATTTAACCATTAATTATAGCAGTCCATGGAAAGGACCGTAATCAGCAGAGGAGGGTTAATCTTTTTTTTTTGATGATGTTATTTAATAGAATTTCCCGAAATAGGAGTAGATCGAAAAAAGTTGCCATCGGGAAAGGACGCCTTTGTCCTTGCCCAATTACCACTTTGACCTTTGTGCAGTGGGACGGCGCGGCGTAGGGTACATAGTTACATAATGATGTTATTTATTTGTAGACACTTTACTATACTTCTGGAATTACATAGCATAATCAGCGCCTATAATATTACCAGTGCTGGGACCTCCCACCTGGACATGAGTTACCTTGGGTAACCTAGAAGTCTTTAAGCAGACTCCGGACTCATGTTGGCCGACGTAAGGAAAACCAGCGCTGGGGCTCTGTCTCGCATAAGGTCTTAGCATTATGCTAAGCGATGGCCGTTTTGCGTGAATTTGACGCATGTTTACCCCCAACTTGTTATTTTTTTTTTGTGTGTCTGTTCTATGCGTCATGTTTGCCGCAAATAAATGTATTGGTATTTTCTTTCATCTTTTCTTCTGTTCAGGTGGAGATTCATAAACGACACGGCCTTGGAGTGTAAGTGTGGTGTTGTTCCACAAACGAAGGGATACTTAAAATCGTGTCCTGCGTGTCCTGTCAGCTGCAGGTTACAGAAACTGATGGACGCTGGTAAACGCGTATACACGCGCCAAACAAGCAGCCGAATTCTGGGCCGAGTGCATTTAGATTGGTATCGACACGCTAAGAAGAGATCAGCGCCTATAATGTTACCACTGCTGAGACACAAGCTTTCTCTCGGTGAGATGGAATCCACCACGCCGGTCCGGTACGGGTTGGAAGATGTCACATGTCTTTGAAGTTTTGGCTCTAGGACATGCCGGTTTGCTCACGATATCTTCCTTTACCGCTTTTTCAGAGCAGTGGTGACAAAATAATTTACACCAAGTAAAGCGCCTGTTAGGGTTCGAACCTACGACGTGCAACTCGTAAGTCGCGGTCGTTACTGGGCGACCAGTGCTCACTGGAATTACATAATGGCGCCGATTCCTTTGTTCACAAACTAAACTAAATTTAAGTTCAGTCCATCTCTTTCTTTCTATTTCATCAAGAAAAGGGACACGGATGTTTCGGGAGGTTCCTGCACATCATCAGGCGGGAGGAGACGCCCGGGTGTCATCACTGCGAGGATCGCCCAGAGGACACGGTGGAGCATACGGTGGAGGTCTGCCCCGCTTGGGCAGAGCACCGCCGTGTCCTCGTAGAGGCGATCGGCAGCGGCGGCGACCTCTCGCGTCCGGCCCTGGTTCAAGCCATGGTCCAGGGCGAGAGGGAGTGGGAGACGGTCACCTCCTTCTGCGAAGCAGTCATGCTAGCGAAGGAGGTGGCGGGATGGGCGAGGGAGAGATCCTCACGCCTCAGCCGCCGAGGGAGACGCTCCGGGCGTCGGGAGCCGCGTGACGACTCCCGGCCACCGTAGGCGCGGGCCTGCGGACGGAGAGCAATGGGTAGCTCTCCGTCCGATCAGGACCAGGCCCGTGCCGGACGGCGCGTATGTGTTCCACGCGCGCCTCAAAGAGATGTCAGCGTAGTTGACGGGGCCCGACAGGGCCGAAGCCTGCCGGGGTAGCGGGATCGTCCGAAAGGGTTACCGCTGCCCTGGTAAATAAAGGGAAGAAGAAGGAACACGGGTGGGTTTTAGTCAGTAAGAGTCTGACACTCCCTTCTGCTCCACCCAGAGCGGGAAGGGTCTGATTTCCCATCCTAAAAAAAAAAAAAAAAGGGCAGAAGATAAATATTAGTTTAGTCCTGTCATATTAAGATACTCCATAGATAGTCTAGACGTGATTAAAAACATGGCTACCTGTACTAAAATACATAATATACGTCAATTTACGTCAGGCGCTGACTAATTTGACAGGACTAATCTAATATTTATGTTCTGTCTTTTTCTTAGGACTGATTTTTCCTACGCCGAGAAATAATTTTGAATTTTTGACAGTTCTTCCACACAAAATCTGTCAGACGTCAATTTTATTCCACGATTAAAAATTATCTGTAGATTGAGATCTTAAATCAGCCCTTAATGATATAAAAAGATAAAGATTAGTTTATGAACAAGGGAATCGGCGCCAATATAATGTACATTAAGACGGTAAGTTTTGGCCCAGTTATATCTAAGTAATCGTTATATTTGAGAATTTAGTTCAGAATTCGGTTTGAGAAAGTTTCTGATTCATAGGACAGCTGTTGGAAGAGTTCATCAAAGTACCTGCTCGACTGGTAGGTAATGATAACTCCAAACTGTGTTAATCTGACAAGTTTTAAATGATAAAGTTTACGGTCAAGGGCCAAGGTGTTTGACTAAAACTTTGCACGTTTTCGGGTAATCCTTCGTGTGATACAAGAGATACATCTACTTTTAAAAATATATTAACCCAGGTACGCACAGGCGATTTATTCCCGCCGTGATTCTTTACAACTGCTTAGCACCGAGACTTCAATCTACGAGTAACAGTGTGTTTTTTCGATGCACTGGGATGCAGTCAGTGGGATTCTCAATGCTCAGCAGAACACTGATAGTTGAAAATCCAGTGCGTGATAAAATCCTGCCGCGATATTTTTACGTCTGTGGTAAGGTAGGCGTACTGAAGAAGACCATCATTTGCCTGCCTTTTCCCAACTATGTTGAGGTCAGCTTCCAGTCCAGCTGGATGCAGCTGAATACCAATATTTTACATGGAAGGACTGCCTATCTGATCTCCACAACCCAGTTACTGGGTAATACGAAACCCCTTGGTCAGACTGGTTGTCAGACTTTCACTTTTATCCACGAATGACCGAGCCGGGACATGAGCCGGGACCAACGGCTTAACGTGCTTTACGAGGCACGGAGGGGTCTTGGTATGTAGACATGGTCACCCATCCACGGACCAACCGTGGCAAGCGTAGCTTAACCTGATCGATCGAACCGTGCGGCTGTTATTACTTAGCCACAAGCCCCTCTTGTCTGATAGGAACATAATGTAATGCAAACAAACAGACCATTTAAAAATATTTCAATATTCTATCACCTATGCCATCCCCACACTACAGTACCCACGATATTATGAGAAGATTCTAAGCACCTTGTTTTGCAAATACCTATACCTTTTTGGTTATATTCTTTTTAGGTGTTAAGCCGATGAAGACATCATTAGGTTTAAAACATATTGCTGATAAATAAATCAGTCTTTACCCTGCGTAACCTCGTAAATTCGGCATATTGCTGATAAATTAAGCACCTTTTGGCCTGCGTAAACTCGTAAAGCCTCATTCTCGTAAATTACTTAAGTAAAGCCTTTTCCAGTCAGCAACGGTTATCATAAACAATATTAATATAATGTATACAGAATCAGAGATCTTTAATAGCAGTAATAAACCCAAAAACTTCGGGGTCGAGGACATTCGATGACCTGGCTTCGTGCCAAAATATACGACCAAAGTGTCGCCCTCTTAAGATATGTTTCAAAAGGTCGGGTCTTAAATCTGTACAGTGGTCTAGATATGAACGAAGAACATAAGTACCTATCAAATTAGTTATTTGCCGTAGACTTCTAGAAATAGTAGTCTAACCTCAAATAACCCTAAATACTCTCCATGTAAAATACTGGTAGAAAGGCTAGGCGCATGAATGGCTTCTTTAAATAGTAGATATAAAATAAAGTCGCTTTTTCGAGTCTGTTTGTCTGCTTAGTTCTTCTATCTAAACTACGCTCAGTGGATTTCAATGCGGTTTCCAACCATTTAGAGCATTGATTCCGGAACATTTATGTGTACATTATTATTTTACTTCAATGAAGACACAAAAATTTCCATGATTTGACATGGCATCACTACATCATATGGACCGATTCAATTTCGATTATTTGCGATCCGCTAAGAAAGAGAATTAATATACCAAAGAGTAAGCTGCCTTTACTTAATAATTATATAGGCAGCAATGATTTACATTACATTAGACACAAATACATAGTCTTGTAAGTTACTTCCTAAACATTTATTTCCGCTATAAGCCTTCTTTTTTCGTAAAGTCCTAATTCCCAGTGGACTCCTACTTCTGACTAATATTATAAACGCGAAAGTTTGTACGGATGGATGGATGTTTGTTACTTTTTCACGCAAAAACTACTGAACGGATTTGGATGAAATTTGGCACACAGATAGTTTATAACCAGGATTAACACATAGAATACTTTTTATCCCGATTTTTCCACGGGATCGAAACTTATACTGGTAACCGTGTGGCGCAGCTAGTTACACACAAACCAAACGCCACTTGAAATAAGTACCATGCATTGTTCGCGTTTAAAATGTCACTACTATTTACGTAAAAAAATACTGTATAGCACTGCTTCGTTAAATATGTAGTCGATTGTTTATAAATTAATTCAATCAATCTGTGTAACCTTTTGCCCAACTATGTTGGGGTCAGCTGTCAGTCTAACCGGATGCAGCTGCCAGTATTTTACATGTACCGACTGCCTATGTGACTTCATCTCACAGACTTCATCTGACAGTTACTGAGTACCACGATACCACTTGGTAAGACTGGTTGTCTGATTTTTGGGCTTATGACGGCCGGTAACGACTGTCAAAGATCTATCAATGACGGCCTGTACCAACCGAGACACAGAGGGATCTCGATACGTTATGTATGGTAACCCATCCGCGAACCAGCGTAGCTTAACCTTTGATCGACCCTGTTATCATTTAGCCACGAGCCCCGTAAGTTTATTAGTAAATTAAATTATGTGTCAACTGTGGTTCACACTAGCAGATTAAGGGTTAGGTACCAACGAGATTTCATGCATTTCTGATAAATAGATGAATTGATTCACATCGCACCTGATGGATTACGGACATAAAAGAAAAAGTACTATTTAGATTCAGTTCGATATTTTATTGTACAACAATCAGTGGCATAGGGAAAAACATGCGTCACATCCACGCAAAACGGCCATCGCTCAGCATAATGCTAAGACCCTATACGAGACAGAGCTCCAGCGATGGTTTTCAGCGAAAGCCGGCATTGACCTGATGACGTCAACAAGTGCAGGATACGATTAGATATAAATAAAAAACAACAATCAAAATAACCACCATATATTACCACCATGAGGTTTTTTTATAGAGAGAGCAAACCGAAAGACAGATGAGAAACAGCTGTTATAATTACATCGAACACGTTTACGAACTCCGCAAAGCAAGTAAGTAGGTAGTTGCATTACATGTACAGAAAACATTATCAATTAACAACAGCGGGTGGGGCGAGAGATAGGTAAGGTAAATAAATAGCTCAAGATTGAAATTTTATATTGCTTTTAATCACGCATTTTAATTTTACATAAATTTGGCGATAACATCAAGAGAATCCTATTAAATATACTTATATACTTATATCCTATTAATATTATAAACGTGAAAGTTTGTATCGAAACGCAAAAACTACTGAACGGATTTGGATGAAATTTCGCACACAGATGGTTTATAACCAGGATTAACATAAAATTTACTTTTATCTCAATACTCCCCCGGGATTTAAAGTTATGCGGGTGAAACCGCGGGCGCAGCTAGTAGATAAATAAATGCAAAAACAGCCAATGGAAAAACCATTTCCTAATTCAAAAATACTAGAATGAAACAAGATAAAAATAAAGCTTCTAGACGTGTTGTAACCCTTTTCACTCGCTGAGTGGCAACACTTGAACGCGACAAAGGTTAAAGTGTTAGTCTGCGCTGTCTACCTGAAAAATTCATTCATCAAAAGTTTGGACTAACGGACCGGTAGCCTTACCTACTTGATTCACAGCTACAAAAACACTCAGATGACATTTTCTGCAAAATTGTTGTCCCGGAAAATTAAGTGCTGCATTTTAAGCATTTAGGAGACCGGAGCAGGGTCCTCAGTAACCGTCGCAACTTGACTGACCGAGTTGTAGGTCGTGGGTTCGTCAAAGTTTTTTTTTAAAGACCTCCCTCTCAGGCCCTTTACTTTCTGTAAATTATTTCATAATTTCATCACGACTGCTCTCAAAACGGTGAAAGAAAACATCGTGAGGAATCCGACATGTCCTAGAACCAAAAATTCGAAGACATAATATGACATCTACCAACCTGCACTTGGCCCGCTTGGAGATTACAGCCTTTTTCCTCTCGAAGAGAGAAGGCCTGGGTACCAGCAGTGAAAATATTTCAGGCTGATTAAACTAGAAGACTGTTACAATTGAGAAAATTACCAACATACTTCGCTGTAAGCAAGCATGGATGTATGTTCTTTGTCTGTATGAAAATTTATAAGGGGGCACACATACAAGAAACTTGTTTTTTTTTTTAGTTAATTTAATATTGTTAAATATTGTGCGGTGGTATGGAACCCTTCGTGTGCGAGTCTGAGTCGCACTTTGCCGGTTGCAGGTTGTTTAACCAAACAACATAAAACACAAAAAGTTTCCTATTTCGTATAAACGTTCTACTCAATTACATTCCAGCAGCTATTTACACGATTTAGACCATTAATAATTCAATCGATAACCAGTTACTAATCGGGTAGGTAGCCGTCAACCGTATCCGGTACGAGATAACGTAATATCCGCCGGCTATCAGTCACTTCCGGTAAGCAAACACCGAGTAAATGACCAGTTATTTGGCGGAATATTTCGAGTGTGATTGTGGCTAGATTTATACGAAACGATTTGTAACGATGATTATAGGTATTTTGTGAAAAAAGCACGAGAGTCTGAGTTTCCCTATACGAATTTACCATGGAGTTTTCCATGATAAATCCGTATCGGGAAACTCAAACACGTCTAGTTTCGGATTTAAATGCTACTTCAAGGAATCGTGTACCATCGTCGACCAGGGACCTAAAGTAAGTATAAAGAGGAAATAAAAAAGGACACTTCAGTTTTATTCGTAAAACTGAAGTGTCCTTTTTATCTTCCCTAGTTACAGTTCATTTTAATATTCAACGGCTCAGCAACTGGTGCCGCTTGTTTTTGTTACGAAGTTACTGAAATCCCCGAAAAGGTTGGATAAGAGTGACACTGGCTGGTGACAGTCACTCTAGCAGAGCGTCGCGCGTCGCATGTCACGCACGTCGGTTGCGTGGCGGCTGTCTCCTGATGACAGAGATGATGTCAGGGAAGCCACACTGTCGTACCACGTCCTTGAAGGACTGCTATATTCCAGCAAAATCCTGGTGATATTCAAGCTGCTGAACCACTAATACGATGGCCAGTCCTGCGGGGTAATTGCGTAATACACTAACAGTAGCAATAGCTTTCATTTTGACAGTTCAACAACAATCATTGCGTTTTTACGTTGCCGAGCGATACATTTTTCGAACATATGAAGCAATGGATTATCAATTCCTTCGAAATGATTAAGATGCTGATCGATAGTGTGTTACGCAATTAGGGTTCTGGTAAAAGCTATCCTGCTTCGTTGTATTTATATTTTACTATCCGCTGTTTTATTCGCATCCTAAGGAAACCACTTTACGTGTCCAGATAAGAAGTATACATTAACTCAGGGCATAGTTCACAAACTTTCACATTTATTTATAATGTAAGTACAATCGATAGGAAAGCCGATCTGAAATAAACTAACTCAAATGCTATTGAACAGATGGACTCACTAACATTGAATTTCCATCCCAGATTTTATTGATTTAGGATAGAATGGTATCAGTTCTAGTTTCCATTTTATGAGATTAATTTATGCAAATCATTCGAGAATGGCTTCTCACTGAGCTTGGTTTTCAAATATTTGCATAACGCATTACAAAATTGGACAAAAGCCCTTCAAACTTCATTATCTACTTTGACTGAACTCGCGTTTACCGATACGATGGAGCTTTGAATTTTTGAATGCACTTAAAAGTTTAACTGTTACGAGTAATCAGCTTGTACAAACCATTACAGTATAAAGAATTAAATGTAGCATTTGTGGAAAACTTACATCACTGATTGATGGTCTGTGTTCGTTATGAGTCTTATAGAAATATTACGCTTTAATCATAAACTTTGCTTAAAGTTAAGTAGTGATTCATCATCATCATCATCATCAGGCTTTAGCAGTCCACTGCTGGACATAGGCCTCTTCTATTACACGCCATTCAACTCGATTTTTGACAACTCTCATCCAGCTGCTACCAGTCATCCTGCGAAGATCGTCACTCCACCTAGCCTGAGGGCGGACGTTTACCGATTCGCGGTCTCCACTCAAGAACACATCTACCCCAGCGGGTATTGGTTCTACGGCTTATGGCCGGTCCATTGCCACTTCAGCTTGCTTATTCTGTGAGCTATGTTAACAACTTCGGTTCACTGCCGGATCACCTCGTTGCAGATTCAATCCCTCAGTGAGGGTCCAAGCATTCCCTGAGGCGACGTCCAGCCCGCCGATTCAACGCGTCTCAAAGGGTCATGGCCGTCCGGCTGGTCCGAGGTACCGCACGGTCTCCGCTGAGGCGGCGAGCCTCCATGCCGTATTGCCGCCATGGGATCTGGAGGCCAAAGTCCTCGCCCACATATGGGAGTGGCGAGAGGAGGCAAAACGCCGGGGCGTAACTCCGCTGCCGCGAGAAATCACGGCACAGCTAACAAAGCTCCGGCGGGATTTCATAGCGGCATGGAAAGTGCGATTGTCGCAACTCTGCGCTGGGCACGCCACAATTGCGGCGATAAGTTCCCTCTTTGAGGAGTGGCTAGAGTGGCGCCACGGCAGCCTCGCCTTCCGCCTGACGCAGGTCCTCACCAGACACGGTTGTTAACGCCAGGGTGTCACCACTGTGTGGATCACCCGGACGACACGGTGGAGCATACGGTGGAGATCTGCCCGGCTTGGGCCGAGCCCCGCCGTGTCCTCGTGGCGGCGATCGGCGGCGGCGAGCTCTCGCGTCCGGCCCTGGTCCAGGCCATGGTACGGAGCAAGAGTGAATGGGTGGCCGTCACCTCCTTCTGCGAAGCAGTTGATCGCGAAGGAGGAGGCGGAGCGCGTGAGAGAGAGGCAATCTCTGCACCCTCACGCGCCTAGCCGCCGCAGGAGACGCTCTGGACAGGAGTCAACAGCCGACTCCCGGCCACCGTAGACGCGGGCTTGCGGGCGGCGAGCAATGGGCAGCTCGCCGCCCGGTAAGGACCAGGCCCGGGTCGACGGCGCGTTGTGTTCCACGCGCGCCTCAAAGAGATGTCGGCACGAACTGACGGGGTCCGCTAGGGCCGATGCCGCCAGGGCCGTGGGTTGTTCGAAAGAGATACCGTGGCCCCTGGCATAGGCAACTGAAGGAACACGGGTAGGTTTTAGTCAGTAAAAGTCTGACACGCCCTTCCGCTCAGCCCAGAGCGGGAGAGGTCATTTGATGATTTCCCACACAAAAAAAAAAAGGTTCCAAGCATAGCTCGTTCCATAGCTCAGCTCGCTAGTAGTGATTAGCGACTGTTTAACTATATTTTTTGACGTTTGAACATCACTTAACCTTAATCATCGTTTATAAATAAACCTCAATGTTTGGTAATGAACTTTCATAGAATTCTGTCTTAACCTAATGGTAATAATGCGAAGAGTCTATTCAGGGTCATGGTCCAAATGTAATCCATAGCACCGTGTATTTTATTATTATTTATTTAGGGTATGATGGGACAGAAATACGCATTGCGGAGATAAAAGTCCCTAATTAAAAAAAAAACTAACGTAAATAAATTCTAACAATTTATGGTTTCATTAACACCATACATAGGTAAACAATAACACTCCTTTTTCCCATGGGCTGAAACTACAGTACATCACCTGCTACGATAATACAATAAATTAACGTATTATCAACATGTTTAGCGAAACTTTTGATCGTAATTATTAGGTACGTATAATCTCTAAGGAGAAAACCATACTCGAGCATGAATTTCAACTCAAAACTGACAGATTTCATACTAATCTCGTGATTCATGCTTGAACTTCATAAATCAATCACGTACCTACTAAAATATTTATAGGAAGGGAGCGGGTAAAATATTTGACGTGAGCCACTAAAAACAGTAATAATTATATTTAATTATTTACAATATGTAACATAATTAACGCAAGACCTTATACACCCCAATTACAGTATTGAGTTAAAAGAATAATACAATGACCAAAACCATTTTTATTAAGAAAATCGTGTTGACCCTAGCATTCCTTTATACATTTAAAATGGAGTCTTATTGCCTTGAAATAAGATTTACTTTTCTTTGGCACAATCGGCGAGCAGTACGGCAAAATACATAATTTTTGAAAAAAAGATACCTGTATTAAAAGATACTGAAATGGATTCAGTAGTCAATTACGAAGAAACTTCTTTCGAGAATTGCGTTTATTCTGTTACACCTTATATAAGCTAACCCCAAAATATATATAATATGTATGTAGACATATAAATAATTTAAAAACAAAAAAAGAAAAGGGAAGCACTAATTAGGCATAAAAAAGTTCGTCCGTATGGGATAAGTGCCCAAAAGGATGGCAGCATAATAATTATGAAATTATTTGATACTTCCTATCATTATTAAAACATTACTCATTTTCGGACTATTTGGGTTCATAACCTCGAACTTCAATACATCATTATTATGATGTATTGTAATTGTATTTAATCATTTTTAATTGTATTTCGCCAAAGGAGAAACTTCATTCGATTGGATGGCAATCTCCCGTTCATAGTAGATTTTCTGCGCCTCACTGAGGACGACATTATCTAACAGGCTCTGGGCACTTATCAGCAGAAACTAGCCAAGTTATACGTCGCAAACACTTAAACAATGGTGTATACATTATTGAAATCAGCAGAGATGATGTGCTGAATGATCTCTCTGAATGCAATATATTAGTTAACAATGTGTGGTTGCTGCGAGTATGGATTCAGTCATGGCACGTCAGAGCACGCATATATTTTACATATATTTTGATTGACAGACACCAGGTTGGCAGAAATTCAATAATTCATTGTTACTGTACCTGCCTGACAGGAAAAAGGACCATTGGTACCTGTGCTCATATAGTTTCGATAATATGGTACCTTGGTTTGGGGCGACATGAGCCATTTATCGCCCCCACACTTCATATGCGTTAGTTTAGTTGGGGACTTTATTTTGTTTTGATTGTGTTTTTTTTTTATTTTATACACATGCTTTTCATTTAAAAACCGTTCAAATAACATTTTTATTATTTAGTTAATTTTTATTGTTAATTTGTTTTATTAACAATAAAACGATACGTGATTATTAAAAGTTTCGTGTTTTATTTCATTTTGTTAAAATAATATTTTCAGGTAAACCCGGTGGATATGGCTAGGTTTATTTATATAATTACGATTCTGGCATTAGGTCCGAACAATTGGCACTAGTTGCAGTTCTGTTGGTCTTACGCCCAGGTTTCATACAAACTTGCCCATCATTCTTTACCTGTAGAACATTAAGAGATGACAAATCGCTAATGACCTTTCACAAAAGGGCACTCCAACATATCCCGTTTAAATTTTCTCACATTAAGGTAGATGGAATTCCATAAATATTCACGATAAAATTCTATTTCGTTTGTTTCGTGATTATAAATCCTTTTACGGAGGGTTATTACGGAGGGTTATACGGACTCTTATTTCAGGACCCGTCCTGAAATAAGAGTCGATTCCGGTTTCTACGAGTAAGTAGATACTTTAGTAGATACATTGGCATTTTGGTCAAAACAACCACAGCAAAAATCGAAAGAGCCTTACTGAACGAACCGACGACGTCTTATTTCCACTGCGCATTCGGTTGCAAAACTTTCTTTCTAGCTTTGTAATTACTTAAACTTTTAGGTATCGCCACACCAAAAAGTTTAGGTAATTACAAAGCTACTTACTACTTACTGACGCTTCAGTGATTGAGACTGGGTAAGCACTAGAGTATTCTAGGCAAAACTAAAGATAATTATAACACGAAGAAAATTATAAGTTTCAGTTTTGTGTTTTGCAAAACTGAAACTTACAATTTTCCAATTGAGTACAGGTCTAAATAGTCGTCAAAAATGGCATCAAAACAAAATACTAGCTACACTGCACCCAAAGGGCAAATGTACTAAAAGTGGGGGCTACTGGGGAGAGAAGGCGAGTCAAGAAATTAAAACAAGGTGGTCAGCGCCCTTTGTTGGCGTATGGGCAACCACTTTAGGAGCAACATACATAGTCATATTTACGGAAATTTAAAACGAATCGAATGCAGTTATTAAGAAGTCGGTCAATTTACGACGTTTTCGCTGGTAGTGATTTAATGTCTATGGTGGTGGCTATGGATGGCTGTAATTATTTATAAGCTATCACTGTGATAGTCTTGTGATACGTATTTCGAGCAGTAGATTTATCAACATGATGATATTGATATATCTATCGATAACAACCATAATCAGCCTATAATGTTCCCACTGCTGGGACACAGACCTCTTCTCTGTGAGGGGGAGTGGGCCGTAAATCACCATTCGGACCCAGTTTGGATGTCACATGTCTTCGAATTTTTGGTTCTGGGACATGGACGTTTTCTTCACGATGTTTTCCTTCACCGTAAGTTTTGAGAGCAGTGGTGATGAAATAATTTACACAAAGGCAAGTGCCTGTCTAAGTTCGAACCTACGACTCGTAAGTCTTGGCCGGTACCACTTGGCCGCGACTGCTCACGATATCAATCGATAACAAGCATTTTTAGAGCTCGTTTCATTGATTAAGGTGTGCAAATATCATACCGGCATCATACACGCATCAGTACACTTCCACGATGTTAATAATTATTCATAGAATCCTGAATAAACAGAAATTCAATTCGAATAAAAATAATGAACACGTTTTTCCCAGTTCGGGAACTTTTGTAAGCACATACTCGTGGGCTCTAATTTGATTTTCATTCGTGCAAATATTATTAAAATAAAATTTTCAGAGCTGTATGTTTTCGCTGAATGTTAAGTGATGAAAAGGGAAAATTATCTCAAATTGTAATGGGTCAGAGATATTATGGAAACCATTTTTCATTCCTTCTTTACTTTGGAATTTTTCTATTCACGTTCTAGTCATTTAATATTATATTCATACAATTCTTTCACCATTATGTAGGTAATTCTGAAGCGTCTGATCACGATAGATTCGTCTATTTCTTTGTCTTATTTTGTACGTGGTTGTCATTTTGTTTTGTAGTCATTCCCTTTAATAGTCATTCTTTAAATATCATAAGTAAAGTCGCTTTTCATGTCTGTGTATGTGACCGGGTTGTTCTTCTAAAAACAAAAACTACGCAACGGATTTTGATCCTTTTTTTTTTTGGTTGGGAAATCATCAAATGACCCCTCCCGCTCTGGGCGGAGCAGAAGGGAGTGTCAGACTTTTACTGACTAAAACCCACCCGTGTTCCTTCAGTTGCCTGTGCCAGGGGCCACGGTATCTCTTTCGAACAACCCGCAGCCCCGGCGGCATCGGCCCTAGCGGACCCCGTCAGTTCGTGCTGACAGCTCTTTGAGGCGCGCAAGGAACACAACGCGCCTTCGACCCAGGCCTGGTCCTTACCGGGCGGCGAGCTGCCCAAAGCTCGCCGCCCGCAAGCCCGCGCCTACGGTAGCCGGGAGTCGGCTGTTGACTCCCGTCCAGGGCGTCTCCTGCGGCGGCTCGGCGTGCGAGGGGGCAGAGATTGCCTCTCCCTCACGCGCTCCGCCTCCTCCTTCGCGATCATTACTGCTTCGCAGATGGAGGTGACAGCCTCCCATTCACTCTCGCTCCGTACCATACGGATTTTGATGCTCACCATCATTTAGAGAATTTATTCCAAATATAATAAATACTAGCTGCACCCCGCGGTTTCACCCGCATAAGTTTCGATCCCATGGGAATATCGGGATAAAAAGTATCCTATATATATATATATCCTGGTTATAAACCATCTGTGTGCCAAATTTCATCCAAATTCGTTCAGTAATTTTTGCGTGAAAGAGTAACAAACATCCATCCATCCATCCATCCATACAAACTATCACGTTTATAATATTAGGAGGATTAAACTAACATAGTTATAATAAAGAAATCTCGAAGTTTTGGGTCGCTAATATAGTATAAAGGCTATAATATAAATGAACATAATATAATTCTGAATAAACGAAATTGCACCAAATCGGTCCAACCGAATGGATTCTCATACACTAAACCATCCCACCAGGGCGTTGTTGCTCCAGCCTTCATAGGAACGTACATGTTGATGCCGTTACAACCACACACGGTACAGATTTTGATGAGGTCAGACCATGTATGGTAGGCTTTAGGCATACATACACGGAAGCTTTCTGTAATGTATTAAAATACACCCCGCCTCGTTGGTATAAAGGTCGCAAGCGCTTCTGTTGAGCATGAGAACCTGGGTTCGGTTCCTGGGTCGGGCTAAGTGTTATTAGGTGTTTCCATTTGTAATTTCTCAGTAGCAGCCTAGCATGGCCATAGCCCGTATTACATGGGACTACGTGTCCCGGTCCTGGTTGATGGCAACAGGCCCGCCCCGTTTTACGTGAGACTTAAACTGTTTAAGCCATTGAAAATATTATACCTTCTTTTCAATTTACCTTCTAATACATTTATTGTTGTCTTCTTTTTAAATGTTTGATGGAAATTGATGGCCTGAAACACAGGTTTTTCATAAACGTAGATCAGGCAGGTGTACATTACAGTTAGAATTTAACTTTCCTCGATTGTAATTAATGTAAATCATATTTTTACTTTACTTTATACTTGAATAAACAAAAATATTTATTTATTTATTTAAACATAACTGGCAAAATGTCGATGTACACATAGGTGCACCTCTACCTAACTCTTCGGGAAAGAAAGGTGTGATGTGTATTAAAATAAAAATCAGCTGTTCCATACATTTTAACCGAGTAGGTATTGCTTTGTATGAAACAGCAGATTTGTTTCCAGATAGTGACAAACAAAAAATTTAGTTGCCTACGCCCTCGTCGTTGTTTATACCCTATATATGTACATATGTCGAAATCATTCGTTTGACTATTCGGAACGTTAGCGCCATCTCGTGGCGCTAGACAGAGTCTAGCCTGAGTTCGTGGTGGGACGAGAGCAACAGCTACAAAAGCGGTGTGAGCAGAGCTCTCGGGAGGATCATCGAAACATTGGACATCGTACGGACAACATGTGTTAGAAACTGTCTGCGTTCCGTATGGTTGAGTTATGTGAGTGTGTGATTCGCTAGTGTGACTAACTTGTTCGTAAATTATAATCTGATTTGAACTGTAAACCGTTTTTCTATCGTGTTATAACCAACACTACCCATAGTACGCCCACAGTAATTAAAATATGCCTGATGCTAACGAGAGACAGATATACCCATCTCCGACATCAGTACTGGGATTCGTGTTGGTTTATGCACGAAATGAGAACGCTTAAAGTGAAAGTGACCGTTGACATTTGAAAAACAAAGTGCAAGCACTGCAAGAACTGTACAACATGTGTTGAAATCATGTGGATCTGTCCAAGTTCGACCTAGACAAAGGAGATACGGATGCGCAAGCATGGTACATGTTGTTTTGGGCATAGGCTGTATGCAGAAATACCTTTGCCGAATGACGCGACTGTTGCGCCTACCGCCATGTTTGAAAATAAAAAGACTGTCTCTAACCGGCGTTTGAGTTAGACGTATCCCGTTCCCGTGTTTAGAATACGCGGTAGGAGGTGTGTGCGAACGTAACATAACAGTGCACAATAGCTGATTTGTATTTTGCCGAAAATTCACTGCAAGGTGGTCAACTTGTTGTGGCCATCAGTAAGACGCACAAAGGAGCAGCATCAAAGTGACTATTGCAAATAGCATACCAAGGAATGACATGGAGTGACTTTAAGGAGAATCGAGCCAAGCAGCGCCGCAGCCGTCAGTGAAGCCCTTCGTGTGCTGCAAGTGAGGGAAACCAGGACATATCGCAGCCGGGTGCACGAGTAGTGGCAGCCAAGCCAAGCGGATGGTGGACAACGTGCTGGAAGTCGTGAACGGCGACTGGACATCGTACAACTACCCTCAGACACGTTAGAACATAAAGGTGAGCTGTATTGTTTTGTTTACGATTATGGTGCTGAATGCTCGTTAGTAAAAGCGAGTTGTGAAGCCAAATTAAGTGGCAAATTGTCAAACATGTGTATTCAGCACAGAACGAATCATATGTAGCGTTGCAATTAGTGAGCAACAACTTGAGATTTTATTACATTTTTACCGGACATTTACTTGCAAAGTAATATTATGATAGTACGTGAAATATTGCACCTAGGCTTTTCGATTAACATGTCTGCAACAGAGTTTTTGTTGCATAAAGCTCTTGTAATAAATTCAGTTTTAAACGGTCAACAGCAGAAAGCTAGATTTGATAGAACAAAGGCAGCTATAACAAAATGTTCGGTTGACGATTTCGTGTTATTAGAAAACGAAGAGTGAAATCAGATTATAAGACTAAGTTAGATTGGAAGTTCAGAGGTCCGTTTAAGGTAGCGGAAGTTTTGGCGGGTAATCGCTATACGTTAAAAGCTTTAAATTCTAACCTTACAAGTATGCACATGATGGCATAGGAAAGATGCCACAAGTTATGTTCCAAGTGAATTGGACATAATTAGTGAAGAGTTAGACTTAGAAGATGCGAATGAAGGCTCATCTACTGGTACTGACTAATATTGACGCACAATAAATGGCTATAACTTATCAGCGAGAAGTGACTGGTAATGCTATTTTGTTTTGGGGCTTATCAGTGTGAAGGACTGATACTGACCTACGTATATGCGGGTTTAGGAACCAGTGAGAAGGACTGGTACCGTCCTATATCTATCGGGCTCAACAGCGAGACAAACTGTTACCCATTTGCTGTCATTATTTTGTGCATTAATATTGAGTAGCCTTGTAATTTTCAGTAAAGTTTGATTACAAAACTGGTATTCTTTTATGTGCGTTTATGGCATGCATGTTGCATAATTTCGATGTAGTCAGATATTCGCTATGATTAGATAGTCCAAATTTGTTTACATGGCTCTGGTTGATGATTTACGCTATGATTAGATAATCAAAATGTGTTTATATGGCTCTGGTTGATGATTTACGCTATGATTAGAAAATCAAAGTTTGTTTACATTACTCTGGTTGAATCTTTTGTTATCGATGACAGTTTGGATCAGAGTATTACTAACGAGTTTGAGGATAGTGATAGTTTTGTTGATGAAACAGAGTAGAGATTAAGTTGTGTGTGTTGTGTGGGGTTACGTGAGAAACCATAAAGTCCAGGAGTGACTTGGCGATTCGATGGGGATACGCAAATGAATTTGACGAGTTGAGTAACTGGAGGTTACTACATAGTACGAGACACATGCATCTTAGTTGATTATTTTGATTGTAATCTTGAGATTTGGGAATCAAATAGTGGGTAATGCTCTAAACTCCGCTATTGTTAGTTTGTTCGAGTTTTCAGTGTTTTTGCCTGTACCAAATGTGGTCAGGAGTGACCGAGCTATGTGATACTTTGCGAGTATGTTTCTTTACAGATTACCACACGAGGACGTGTGTGTAGCAGGATGGCCGTGTCGGAGTAATTCGTTTGACTATTTGGAACGTTAGCGTCATCTCGTGGCGCTAGACAGAGTCTAGCCTGAGTTCGTGGTGGGACGAGAGCAACAGCTACAAAAGCGGTGTGAGCAGAGCTCTCGGGAGGATCATCGAAACATTGGACATCGTACGGACAACATGTGTTAGAAACTGTCTGCGTTCCGTATGGTTGAGTTATGTGAGTGTGTGATTCGCTAGTGTGACTAACTTGTTCGTAAATTATAATCTGATTTGAACTGTTAACCGTTTTTCTATCGTGTTATAACCAACACTACCCATAGTACGCCCACAGTAATTAAAATATGCCTGATGCTTACGAGAGACAGATATACCTTCTCCGACATATATGTATATAAAGATTTAGGTTTACAAACTTCATAAGAACTATAACGGCCCTCATTTACATGCGCTTTTAAAATGACGCCATAAATTTTAAAAACAATAGAAACTTTGTACTCGGCAGTCACTACACTAAAACCATTAATTTAAGCATTCATTAATGATAAACATATCCACCTAACTTTAACGGTGAAGGTGGTACAAGGCAGCCCTTGGTACAGGATTATGACATGAAATACAATAGATACATACTAATATTAATAGACTGAAATTTAAACGTGCGCTGGAGAAACTTGGTCGATCAGAACTCGTAGTTACTAAAGAACGCAAGAAGTCGGAGAAACTTCTTGGTGCGTGATCAGAATAAGAATGCAAAATAAAAGAAAATAGAAATGTCTAAAGGAAGTCTAGAATTGAAGAAATATGTGTCTTTGACTGGCTATTTCAATGAATAGAACGAATACTGAAGAATTCTAGACATTCCAGTAGATAACTGTGTTCGACTGTGATGTCTGTATTGCAAAATGTTTATTTATTTTTTTCTCAGAGAAAACCATTTATTTAGGTTAGGTTTACACAACATGTATCAGACAGGTGTGGTCATTATTTAAAGGTGTGATACAGACCATCAAACTGAACAACTTTCTCCGTGTGTCCAACATCGTAATCGCGAAAAAGATATACAAGATGTAACAAATAAACGCAAGTTCCGAAAGTAGTTTGTAATTGACTACTGAATTGATTTCTGTAACTTATAAAAAAATATGTATTTTGCTATACTTACTGCCGATTGGTCCAAAGAAAATTAAGTCTTATTTCAAGACAATAAGACAAATTTAAATGCATAAAGTAATGCTAGGGTCAACACAGTTTTTTTTTTTATAATAGTATGCGTTAAAAAATGTAAGTTTTGGTGATTTTATTGCGCTTTTAACTCAATACTCTAATTAGGGTGTATGATGTCTTGCGTTAATTATATAATATTGATTATCTACTGCCCGATACAAAACTTCAATACCCATTCGACCCAATGAATGGGACGGCTGATTATTTATTCGCGATTACGAGGTCCCATGGAGAATTTTTTTCACTTTGACGTCTCTAACACACTCTCATACATATAATAGGGCATAATCAGGACTGACAGTGGGTGTACAAAACAGTAGAATGAATAATGAGAGCAATCGAAACGACCTGATGCACTGAAAGTCATAAATAGCCTAACCAAACGTTTTCCAAATATATGGGAGTCCACTTCGAATCTAAATCGAGATGCGGCTGAATATATCAAGGCACGGTTCAATGCACTGGCCAGTTTTAGCATATTAAAGAGAGCGAATGCCAGATGACCGAATATATCGTACCTAATTCGAATAGAAGTAGAGAACATAGAAGATAAATGTAAGCATTAACTTCGTGATGCGATAGGTGGAACGTCTCACGATTTATCGGGCCCATTTAGAAGCCCAAGCCGGAAAATTGAGTCTTTAACATTGCGCGAGTCTCTTGGAATAATTACTGTAATAAAAACGATCGTAGGCGGAATTAGTTACAGCCAGTGCACTTTTAAGCGAGTCCATCAGTTGGAACTTTAGACGATTGGTTAAAAAAGAATGAAGAGAAAAGAAAGAGAAAACTTTTGCATTCAGAAAGCTTAATTTTGATAATATAAAGACGAAAGAGAAGTTTTCAATGAGCAAGCTTTATATTCATAAAAAAATATTTTTTATAAATCAGGAATGAAATTATGCGGAAAAGAACCGGAGTTACCGACATAGCTTGCAAAGTAAGCCAACTGAAGTGGCAGTGAGCTGGCCATGTTTGTCGAACGACCGATGGCCGGTGGAGCAGACGAGTCCTGGAGTGGAGAACGCGTATCGGCAAGCGTAGTGTAGGACGCCCCCCAGCTAGATGGACGGGCGACCTAAAGAAGGTGGCTGGGACAGACTGGATGCGGAAAGCGGAGGACAGGGTGTTGTAACGCAGCCTGGGAGAGGCCTATGTCCAGCAGTAGACTGCGATAGGCTGAGTTGATTGATTGAAGCTTTATATTTGAAAAATTCGAAGCTGAAATCACAAAAAAATGGTTAGGGCTATGGTGGTGCAATATTAATGTATAATTATGTATGTTGTATGTTATCGAAATTGGTTTCCGCACTTAATCCTTCAAGTGGACCATTGCGCGTGATTATGTAATGCACTAAAGCAATCAGTAATAAATAGTGGATAATTGCTGCTCACAAATAACACATTAACTTGTCACAATATGGTTGACATTTACAACTCACGTGCAATTGCTTTCATTAACACCATTGCACATTTAGTTGGTTCAGAATATCTTCAGATCCGTGTAGGTACATTATGTTTGTTACCTATACACATAAACTCACGCCGTCGTCCCATGGGGGTAGGCAGAAACTACAGAACGACACCTACTACGATCCTTACATAATCCTTTTGCCTCGTTTACGTTTATATATCTGTGGGGCAATTTTCGTAATTTTAAGAACGTTCACAGTCTGATCTTAGTCTCAATCTGTCAAAAAATACTTCTAATTTCCCTACATTTTGACAGGTTTTTGACATTTGTTTGTCGCCGATATGAGACTGCGACTAGATTTTGAACGTTTTAAATTGCGGGAATACGGGCCCTGGTATGTAGGTATCGTAATAAAAATTTTATGAATTTTAATTATAATAAAGATACATAATTGATAGTAACGATGTGGAAAAAGGAAGCCATTACTCATTAATGTGTTAGTGTTAATTTTATTTGGTTAAAGAATTTGAGCTAAATAAATAAATAAATTTTAATAAATCAAATTCAACAATAAAGATGTTACTATTGTAGTTGATTCAATACTTTTAAGTAAAGAAAGAAATATGTCGTCCACAGATGAATGAATGAATGAATTCTTTAGACTGTGAAATCCAGATTGAAAACAATATTGAAGCACTCAACAATAATATACCATCAAAACGTAATTAGGAAACAGAAGAGGATATAATAAAGATAAACAAATACTAATGGAAGCTACACAAAACGTTTTCCGTGAAATATAATATCACGAAGATTGACAATATCTAAAGAGAAATGATAAACAAAACAGCAACCAGAGAGTAGTTTTGCTTAATAAACAAAGTTTTTGGAACGTTAATGAATTTTGATTAAGAACATCTGGGGATGTTGTTGAACTAGCTAACGACTTATATAAACATTAACTGACTCCTGCCAGTTATCTCTCACAGTCGTTAATATCCTTGTAAGGTTACAAAGATTGAAATACAGGAGATATCAAACAAATCCATAGAACATGAAAATGAAGGTTCGTTGGTAGTGAAAGTTTTGAATGGAACGAGAGACGTGTTACATCTAAGATGGCAAAGAAACTGCAATTACGACTTTGTGGATAGTAGTCTCCTTGCTACGAACTTTAACCATTAGATCATAACATATTTGTTTAAGTCAGTTGGTCCAGTCTTCTTAATAACCTTACTTATACTTTCGCTACTAAGTCTTGTAACTTGTCCGAAATATCAACACGAACACACTTTTTGTACTTTTCTATACCTGGCTTCGGTGCGAATCAGATTGCCTTATCTGCCGTGGTTTCTAAAGAAAGTTGCGCTCGCTATGTCATTCGCATTTAATGGAAAAACCCTGTTACGTTCGTTAAAGGTAGTGATGTTGTAAAAATTGTGTTTATCATGAAAATAAATTACCCAGAAATATAAATATTTTCATTTTGGTGCAAAAACTCTTCGAGCTTATATTCATCGAAAAAATACAAAGCCGAACATTGATTAAAATACGAAAAAAATAACACGTTATCAAAATAAACAACTTAAAATTCAACCCCGTTCCCTTAACAATAAAAAATAACTCGTCAGCGGAACATTTTTATTTCACTCCTGTTCCAAGTACTTTCGAAATAAGCAGTAAAAATAAAGGAGTACACACGTACTTCAACCGGCTCACTCCATGTAACATTTAAATGTAAGGAATCAAAAAACAGGTCCAAAACTACGTGCCCAGAATTCAGTAGCCGGAAAATCGTGGCGTTTATATTGTAAAAACTCTAAAGTTTTTCGTCTTTTTTTCCAGTTGGTCTTTCGAGGCGGGATCAGTTGGCAAACGTGACTGGAGTCCACATTACTGACTAACAGTAGATACATTTTCCTGTACCTCATGGTGTCCCGGAACAGTTTGCGATATATTTTTGAGTGGCTTTGTGGAAAATAACTGCAAAGGGAGGGTGAATTTGGGCCGAATTGCAATTCGGGTAGAATGGGGAGTTTCAATTTGACATAAGGAAATAACGATTTACAAGGGTAACTGTAATGTGCGTCTGGAATATGTTTTATGAGTATTATGAAAAAGTGTTCCCCTTTCGGGACGTGTGACGGTACTACCGTATTTAAGTTATTACTTCAAAAAATCCTCAACTTCACATAAATTGAGATTGGTTCTTTGTTGAACAATTTGGCTCAACTCGACACTATTCTGACACCATTCCATTATTAGAACAGACCACAGTCATTCTCCAAGTTATCTACGTCAAATTTTATTACATACGTCATAACCTACATAGCCTATAATGTTCCCACTATTGGGACACAGGCCTCCTCTCAATGAGCGGGATTGAGCTATAATCAACCAAACGGGCCCAGTTCGGGTTAGTAGATGTCACATGTCTTCGAACTTTTTGGTTCTAGGATATGCCGATTTTCTCACGATGTTCATTTCACCGTTGTGAGAGCAGTGGTGATGAAATAATTTTCACAGATATATGTATAATTATTTTTACAACTCGTTGGTCGTGGCCGGTACTGGGTCACCACTGCCCTAACTTTATTGTCTGCTTCAAAACATCTGAAATTACCTACTAGTATTCCTATAATTTTAACACTAAAGCAGAAGCAAAGTCTAAACCCAAGAAACAAACTACGTAGTAAGTTCCTTTAGCAGTCCCTCAGGGGAGAAATAGGTTACACTAGTTCTCAAAGGCAATGGCCCGATACTGTCAATACTTGAGCACTATTGTAATCATTCAGCACAAGATACAATAGTACGACGCTTCAGTACTTATCTCCCTTGAGGCGAACTTGAATAGAGCAAAGTGTCGGATACAGTAGATTGTAAAAAAAAGACAATAAATAATTTCTTTTGGCCATCCCTTTCCTTGATTATGAGTCTACAATTGAAAACAATGCTGTCACATAAAAGAACTGTACATTTTTCGAGCCGAAAATATTGTAAGACGACGATGCCGAAGATTTTAGGATAGAATTACGAAATGTGTTGACTAATATTTGCGAGAGAAGATTATTTTTCTGTACATACAACAATGACAGTTTTCAACCAAAAAGAAAGCAGGTAGGCTTTAAGCAGGCAGCTGCTTAAAGCCTCGTGCAAGTTTTATGAGACTTAGAACTAATGGTACTTCTCGGCAACAAGCTGCAAATGTACAGTTATTTTGCACTGTACTTTTTAAAATTAATTATAAGTAGAGAAATGAGATTTCCAGCTGAAATATTACTGCAGTGCGGGTTAATAAGTAGTGCTCACTTGGGGAATGAATCTTCGCCTACAATTGTAGCAGGCAAAATATTTTATGACAGTAAAAACAAGCAGAAAATACTTGAACCGTATATTGCAATCAAAAATTCAAATTCCACAACAAGTGAATTCGGTAAAAAACAAATGAATGTGAAGCTCAAAAAGAACAATCAAACAATTGGTTCGCATCGAGTGAGTTTTCAGACGCAATTATCAAGCAAGTGGCTGAAATTGGGTAATGTTCTGATATACAATTATGAATTGCAAATTAATTTTATCCAAATATATTCGATGAGCCGTCGATTCTGATTTAATTAATTCACCTGGAGCATTCATTAGCAACTTACGGTGGTATTTGGAATAATTTAATTAACTTCTGAAATAATTTTCGATACCTACCAATTGCTGAGATTTCAAATGTATGTATTTAGGTTAATTTTGAGCCAAGAAAAATGATTATGTAAAAGATGCAAATGGAGTATGCAAGCATCCTAGCCGGTGCCGGTCTGTTTTTTTTTTGTGCTTGTGTCTTTTTTTATGCGTCATGTTTCCCGCAAAAAAGGTATTTTCTTTCTTTCTTTTCTTGTTTCTGGCTACCTTCATGTTAAGAAGGCGTGAGTTTATGTATGTATGTAATAATAATTTGGTAACGATTTATCAGCCGAGGTATCATAGCATCATCATCATCATTTCAGCCAGAAGACGTCCGTCCACTGCTGGAAATAGGCCTCCCCCAAGCACCGCAACTTCGACCGGTTCTGTGTTTCTCGCATCTCTATATGTCATATAGCTAAATCCAAAAGTCAAACGTAAAAAGAAACAAACAAAACAACTAACAATACCCAATAACACCCAATTCAAATTTTTAAACAGAACACAAACAAAGATTTTGTTGTTTTCGAATAAAGGAAATGTTGTTAACATTGGCGGAAAATCTAATTTGCACGAATTTACAAAGAACGTTAAACTAAGCTCATTTTCGCACAAATCTACCATCTGGCTTCAATATGACAAACTTCTTACGACACAAAATGTAAATCACATTTTCATAGAAAGAAATCGTCGTCAGCTTTTTTTTTCCTTACATTCGGATCAAAATACATCTTCAAAGGGAAAAAAATCATCTAATGTGAAAGAATTTCAAGACACTTGATAAGGGTATACATGATTTTTAAATAAGCTGTCGCAGACATCGACCTGTGTGTGAGGTGGCGGTTTTCCCTGAGAAACCATTTCGTTGGCAAATATTTACGAGTACCTACGCAGTCGAATACAGCCGACAAAGAATATACGAACGGGAGACTTTAATGTATTATGTTACTTTTAAGTTGAAATGTTAGGGGAAAAGGCAGTCATTATCACGCTTTTAAAAGAAGGCGAAATAATTAATTCAGAGAAAACCTTTGTTGAATGGGTTGCTTCTTACAATGAAGCTATAGCGTTGTTAAACTTCTAAGGAAGAAAGACATTGTATTCTTCCTTTGAATATTTGAAGTCAGGTGTTTTCATTTCAGCATCATCACCATTATTCAAAACATCAGTACTATCATATTGAATGCCTTAGAATGGAGTGCCACATAAAAAATCCACAACTTCGGTGCTGTCTCTGTCATCACCATTACTCTAAAACCTATATTTGGAATGTTCGAAGTTAGGTGTTTTAATTTTAGCATCATCACCATTATTCGTAACATTAGCACTATCCTATTAACTGCATTTAAACGGAGCACCACATAGAACATCCACAATTTCTATGCCGTTGTCTGTGTCATCAGTTTTAGTCTAAAACCTATCCTTGAACAAATCCTTATTCATTTTCTCTAACTTTTACCGCCAAATCACTCAGCCGCAGCGCTAAATTACAAAAGTTTTGCTTTCGACATTTCTATTGCGGATATAAGGCGTGGCATTTGGCAATTCGTTTCCCTGACTCCCCTATGCTTTGACACTTTCTTGTCATGGATAAATGGTGGCGCTTAAAGTCACATCTGCCGTTGGACACTGATATAAAGTTTTTCTGTAACTATGTTTTGTGGATTCTGTAAATCATTTATGTCGTTGGGTGTCGCTATACATGTAAAAAATAGTAAAGAAGAATTTTCGTCCGTTTGTCTGCTTGTCTAAATGTATGTTCCGGGTTGGCGCAAAAAACAATTGGCACACAGGTAGTTTATAACCTGGATTAACACATATTTTTAATGCCGGTAGTATGTTCCCGTGGGACATTTTCCGATATCCACGCGGGTGAAGCCACGGGCAAAAACTAGTAGGTACTGTTTAAGTCTTCATCAACCTTAATTTTATTTTCTTTTCTTTGTTGCTTTTCTCTTCATCTTTGCATAGTAAATGGCCAGTTACTTATCAAGCTCTTAACGGCTTACCATTAATGTAATTTATTACTCTCTCATAATGTTCGTAGTGCATGAAATTCACGAAGTTTTCATTTTGTTCTATAAAAATAAACGAATAAATTACCTGACGTCCTGACACGTCGTTGTACCGACGGAGTTTGAACATTCACGTCTAAAAAGACGTGAAATAAGTTATTAGCCTTCCGTGCAATCTCGCATGCATTGATTTTACATCCTCTACATAAAACTGGGCTCAAGGCTAGCTAATTGTGAACGAGGTAATGTACTGAAAAATCCTTTAGTAAATTCTAGAAGCCAATCCATCGCAGACGATGAAAAACAGCCCTTATGCTCATAAAATAGAGGGGAATTAAATCCAATTATTCATTGCAGTGGTGGCCCAATGATAAAGGCGATTTGTAGGTCATGAGACCCAGGCAGGCGCTTTACTTTGTGTAAATAATTTAATGATCATTGCTCTCAAAACGGTGAAGTAAAACATCGTGAGGAAACCGGCGTCCTAGAACCAAAAATTCGAAGACGTGACATCTACCAACCCGTGGTACTATAAAGCCTACTCCCTCTCGAAGACAGGAGGACTGTATCTCAGTAGTGAGAACATTATACGCTGATTGTTATTGCGAAAGTAGGTCAAGTGGGTGTTACAATAATAGGTTCATTTTATGCAGCTTTATCCTGCCATTTAGTATGCGAAGTTTGAGGGAATAGAAATCTCGTGCAAAAAAAGAAAAGCTTTAAGTTATATTGCTCATTGTACAGTAAAAGTGAGGTTACCTGAGCACTTAAAGGTGACTCCTTACCTCGTAGATAATGGACTTATGAGTTGTCATTATGTAGTTAGAAACCTAGAAGCTATAGCGATGTACAACCACTTTGTGGAGTTTTAAACCTTTTCAGTTGCACATTTTCCATGAATTTTGCTAAAGAAGTTTCTAACTTAGGTACAACTTTACCGAATGCGCAATACGTACTGCGACAAAACAAACTTTCTTCAAATGTGTTGCAAAAGTACAGTTTCGTGGTATAAGAAAAATAATGTCGTAAGTTATTCGTCAACTATTAATTTACTTTCCACTTCTCTCTATTAAAGCTGCTAAGGACCAGTTCTTGTTCTTGTTCTTCTTGTTCTCATCCTGCCCTCTCCGTCTGGGCCTGCCGTGACGCTTGCCATAGAAAGAGAATAGGGAGGCCTTTGCCCTGCAGTCGGACAGACTTTTAATAATAATATATTACATCAATCGAGGCTCTCGTTAAGCGGTTAGATCAAGAGCCTGGTTCAAAAGGCAGTACTCCCATAAACGGCTCGCATTGTGAGGAGATTCCTTCCTGTATCTGGAGCCCTAACCACTGGCAACTTGGACCCTGCCCCCGACATCGGTGGATCACTATTTTTTCATATTTACAAATGATTTTTCTATTTTTTTATTATATTTTAAGAAATATTTAAAAATATAATAAAATAAGATAACGAAATAAATAAACGAAATAATATATTAATTTACTTATCTGTAACTTAATTCCTACGAATAATAATATAACTCACCACCTTTTCTCATGGGCGGTAGGCAGAAAGAACAAAACTCTACATAAATAAGGAATACCTGCCAACCAACTACCTAGTTTACCATAAGATTCCCTTCTTGCCCCACAAAGAAAAACCCGACCAACGAGGCAGTGCTCGCCAACCCCAATAACACAAACATTTTATTTTTCCCCACGGAATTGCCCGGCACTACATTATATCCAGCAATTACCTATTAGGCGTTTATTAAAAATCCGTACAATTTACTACTATGGTAACGTTTTGTCGTTATTCTTTTAATCCGTGAACAATGGCCTGGTTTCATGGTATGGTGGTTGGCAACATGCCAGGGCAAAACGCATAATGTTACACGTTGTGCTGTGGATGTATGGGTGGGCATGGTGGGCGGCGACGCCGCGGTGCCGCCGTGATTTTGCAGAGGTTTTTAATGTTTTATGTCAGTGTAAAATATTCGGAAGCATTAAATATTTGCTGCTGTTTACATTTTTTGTTTATTGGTCTAAAGGAATATTAAGTATTTTGTAGATGGTTTTTAATATCAATTTTCATGTAGGTTTTATCGTACAATAAACGTTGGACGCTTAAATCAAATCCAGAAGAAAAGCAGGTAGATTGTGACTCAAGCAAATCTCACAAGGAGATCAAATTAATCGTGAACGACGTACGTTGATAAACATTTATGTATTTTATTTCTTTCAAGCTGCAATATTCAGCTTCCAATTCGTAGGTAGCTCTTCATAAATGAATTGAAAAGTAGAAAACTAAGTTTAGCATTAGAATAAATACATCAATAAAATTGCAACTTAAATTATCCGTATATTCAAATTATTACCGCCATTCTTTGACAGTTGTTTGAACTTGCTATAACATGGCAAATTGTCGTAGTGTGTCAATTTGATAAACAGTTAATTTCCGTAACCGTACATGGCAGAACTGGTTTTCTATACATACCTTTTCCCTCTCTAGCTATCGTTATAACATAGACATACGGGCAATGCTTTCACCCAACTGGATATTCTACGATCCATTAGAATTCAAACCATAAAACTCTCATAAATCAAAGCAGGCGCGCACTGAAAATGTATATCTGTATGTTTCCAAAAGCTGCACGGGGATGTCACCGCTAAAGAGTTATTGTTTTGAGTCTTTATTTTACAGTCGCCATTAAATTTTATTCAGGGCTCGTCACACTCATTATTTCAGGACATTACACCGTCAATAGGACGAACTAATTAAAAAATAAGCTTTTTAATGAGATACCTACTTAAAGGTGGGTTCTGAATTCAGGAATGAAGTAAGACAGTATGATGCAATCTATTGAATCACGTAATAAGAGGCTTGGCAATGGTTCAGAACTATAACCATAGAGGTCAATGACATGGCTAGGTTATAGTTCGTTCAATTTATTTAAAAAATACAGTAAATTAGCCACTATATATTGATGTACTAACCTTAGGTTTGACTTAGCAAAACTCAGAATTTATGCCAAAAAAATCATAGTGAAAACTTTTGTAGTAAAAAGTGCATAAGTTTAGGTAAAAGTGTAAACTTATGAACTAAGTAAGTAACAAATAACCTTTCAACTTCTCGAAATAGACCACCAACATAAAAAAACCGTAAAGCTGAAAAACACCACACATTTCGCCACAGAAAGCCTCATTTTAACACACATAATATACCTGGAGCGTATTAAAATTAGACACAGAAACTCACCGTGTCATTCCGGCGCACAAAGGGCTGTTTTTCACTGAGCTATCCAGGCTTGTGCCAAGCGGTATTGAATCTTATTCCCCTCTGCCACATGTGTCAAAATCGCTCGCACTTTTGCTCGAAACACTTGTCAAGGACGCGTCACTTGCAATTTTTCGGTAATTGCATTTTAGGTTCGGTTTTGGTGAGCAATGGGGGAGTGCAATGCGGAATATTTAAGGGGGGACTTGGAAGCGGGTGCGGCCACTAACGTACGGCCGCGAACTACCCGCTCGACTGAAATAGGGATGGGCTACAGACGCTTGTCGGTAAAATATCGGTGGTAAATTATCGGTAAGTTAGAGGCAGTAAGTTTTGGTTATGATGTTGACTTTATGAAGGTTCAAACAGTCGTTTTGCCGTTGATTATGGGAATTGCGGAGCACATAGGTTCGGGCTGCAAGTCAATTCGAAAAATTTACTTTCTTTAGGTAAATAATAGAAAACTTTAAAATCACACTAGGTAAGTATTTTATTCTTAACATTATGTATATAGTATTTCCCTTATTAGTAACTTTCTATTTCTTATCAAAGAACAAAGCAAATAATTGAAATGGCTAAAACACCTTCAGGTTTGTATTATTCCGTTAAGTACAGTCGCCAAACCAGAGACGTCGGATACATTTGAAGTTTAGTAAGAAACCGATGGATTTTTTGTAATTAAATTTAATTTGATAAATGAGCTGTCTGGTTTCTTTTAATTAAACTAATTTTTAATCGAAAACTTCCATTGGTTTCTTACAAAACTTCAACTATATCCGACGGCCTTGATTACTTATCTCCTTTGGTGACCGTACCTACGCAAAATTGTTCTGTTCTGTAACTACATATTTCTTGAGATTGGTCTTAAATCAGATAAAAAATGACACCGTCATAAATCTTCAAGCAGGCTAACTTTTTATAAATATAAAATTCTTTCTGAATCTTATTTTTCAGCAAGAATTACCGACATTTACTGCGTCAAAGTTTTACCGTCCGCGTGCCATGCCCCGTCCCTATAAACGTTCTACACATGCGCAGTCGGCACAGACAGACAGACCCCAACGCTTGTGGTAAATAATACATTTCAGTCAACTGTGGCACCACACTGCTACGGAAAGCTATGTTTTTCTTGTTTTTCTTTGAACTTTGTAGGTATAACCTTTTTTTAAAGTTAGGTCAGGTTTTAGGTCGGTTAAGCGAATTTGAAGCGTGAGGCTATTTTAAGAATTTCTGTTTTTTTTTTTTTGTGTATAGTACGTGCCTTACCTTTTTTTTTTTTTTTTTTTCTGGGTGGGAAATCATCAAATGACTCCTCCCGCTCTGGGCGGAGCAGAAGGGAGTGTCAGACTTTTACTGACTAAAACCCCACCCGTGTTCCTTCAGTTGCCTGTGCCAGGGGCCACGGTATCTCTTTCGAACAACCCGCAGCCCCGGCGGCATCGGCCCTAGCGGACCCCGTCAGTTCGTGCTGACAGCTCTTTGAGGCGCGCGTGGAACACAACGCGCCGTCGACCCGGACCTGGTCCTTACCGGGCGGCGAGCTGCCCATAGCTCGCCGCCCGCAAGCCCGCGCCTACGGTGGCCGGGAGTCGGCTGTTGACTCCCGTCCAGGGCGTCTCCTGCGGCGGCTAGGAGCGCGAGGGTGCAGCGATTGCCTCTCCCTCGCGCGCTCCGCCTCCTCCTTCGCGAGCATTACTGCTTCGCAGAAGGAGGTGACGGCCTCCCATTCACTCTCGCTCCGGACCATGGCCTGTATGAGGGCCGAACGCGAGAGGTCGCCGCCGCCGATCGCCGCCAAGAGGACACGGCGGGGTCCCGCCCAAGCCGGGCAGATCTCCACCGTATGCTCCACCGTGTCCTCCGGGCGATCCCCACAGTGGTGACACCCTGGCGTTTCCTCCCGCTTTATCCTGAACAGGAACCTCCCGAAACAACCGTGTCCGGTGAGGACCTGCGTCAGGCGGAAGGTGAGGGCGCCGTGGCGCCTCTCTAGCCACTCCTCAAAGAGGGGACTTATCGCCGCAATTGTGGCGTGCCCAGCGCTGGGTTGCGACAATCGCACTCTCCATGCCGCTATGAGATCCCGCCGGAGCTCTGTCCGCTGTGCCGTGATTTCTCGCGGCAGCGGAGCAACGCTCCGGCGTTTTGCCTCCTCTCGCCACTCCCATATGTGGGCGAGGACTTTGGCCTCCAGATCCCACGGCGGCAATCCGGCAAGGAGGCTCGCCGCCTCAGCGGAGACCGTGTGGTATCCTCGAATGAGCCGGACAGCCATGACCCTTTGGGACGCGATCAACCGGCGGGCTGGTCGCCGCCTCAAAGATCGCGCCCATACCGGTGCCCCGTAAAGGGCCTTGGCCCGCACGACCCCCGCATAGAGCCTCCGGCAGGAGGCGTTTGGTCCCCCTAGATTGGGAAGGAGCCGCCTCAAGGCAGCCCCGGCCCGCTCCAGTCTGGGAGCCAAACGTCGGAAGTGCTCCACGAAATTCCACCGGCTGTCGAGGACGAGTCCCAGGTACTTCATCGTCAGCTCGACGCCGATGTGAACCCCTCCCGCCGTTATTTGTGAACCCGACGGTGGCGCGTCCCGAGGACCATGAAAACACATGGCCTCAGATTTGTGCAATGCCACCTCGAGTCCCAATTGCCGGATCCTCTCGACGATTGTCGCAACCCCGCGTGTAGCTGCTTCGGCCGCCGCCTGGTGCGACCTCCCCTGCGCCAGGACCAGCGTGTCGTCAGCGTAGCAAATTACACTGACGCCATCAGGGAGGACGGCGCGCAGCACGCAGTCGTACCCGATATCCCACAGATGCGGCCCTAGGACCGATCCCTGTGGGACCCCGCAGTACATCTCTCGCCGGTTTCACTCTCCCCGGTGACCGGGGTAGATGACGGCCCTGTCCGTCAAATAGGCCTCGACAATGCGACGGAGGTAGGTCGGCATCCGGTGATATCCGAGTGCCTCCCTGATGCAACTCCAGGGCAGGGTATTGAAGGCATTGGCGATGTCTAGAGACACCGCCAAGACAACCCCACCCCGGGCCACAGCATCCCCCGTCGTGAGGGCTCGCACGCGCATGATGGCATCCACCGTAAAGCGCCCCCTGCGGAAACCAAACTGGCTGTCCGCCAAATCCGGCCCCACCCGCACCAGCTGCCCGGCAAGGCGGTCTGCAATTACTCTTTCAAAGAGCTTGCCCACCTCGTCGAGCAGCACGATGGGCCGGTAAGCGGACGGAGAGTCCGCAGGGCGCCCCGGCTTTTTGATGAGGACCAGTTTCCCCGTCTTCAAACCAAGTGGGAACCGGCCCCTCTCCAAGCATGCGCTTAGTAGCCCCCTTAGTCGAGGCCCGAGAGCCTCCAAGACCAGGACCCAGGCTTTTCCAGGTAAGCCGTCGGGTCCTGGGGCGGTGTTTCTGGCATTCAGCCTACGTACCGCCACTCTGAACTCTACCTCGGTCACCTCCGGAGCATCGTCGTCGTCGTCGGTGTGGTCCGCATCTGGCATCGCAGGAGGCGGAGCCATGGACGGGGGAGTATGTTCCCCTCGCGAAGGGAACAGAGCGCTCACCACGTCCTCCACGAGCTGGGGCCGGAGACTCTGCTTCAGCGGGGGAGCCCATGGGCGAAGTTTATCCCGCACCATCTTGTAGGGGCGTCCCCACGGGTCCCTGTTCAGAGTCCCCAGCGACTCCTCGCGGGCCAGCCACCTGGCCCGCTGGATCTCGGCTCGGAGGGCGGTCTTCGCCGCTCTGTACCCCTTGTACAGCTCCGCCTGCACGGCTTCCGTATCCGGAGGGCGGATACGGAGCCTGCGGTGCCTGGTGTACCGGCATCGCGCAGTCACGCACGCCTCGCGCAGAGACGTCAGTTCCGGCGACCACCAGTACACCTGGCGCTGGGCGCGTCCGGGCCGGACATTGCCACGTCACATATTTCGGACATGGCCTCCCGGAACCACTCTGCCTCGTCGTTGATGTCAGCAGGCCTGTCCGGTGGTGACACCCAGGCCTGCACGATCGAGACTTCCAGGAGGAGCTCCCGGTCCAGCTGCTTCAGCGCCCACCGCGGACCACCCAGGGCTGGTCGGACCGGCGCGCTCGAGGTCTGGGCGGAGACGTCGAACCGGATATACCGGTGGTCGGAATAGGTCTCCACCTCCTCCAAGACACGCCAGTTGACGACATGCGGCGACAGAGCGGGGCTGGCGAACGAGATGTCCACCACTGATTCACCCCGCATCCGCACGCATGTTGGGACCGAACCCCGGTTTAGGACGACCAGGCCTGTCTCCAGAGCCCAGTCCTCCACCATTCTGCCCCGTGTGTCCGTATGCCGGGAACCCCAAGCCACGTTCTTGGCATTGAAGTCCCCAAGGACGAGCACGGGGAGGGAACGGAACCCGACGACGACGACTCTCAACTCCGCAAGGGAGTTGTGGAACTCGTCGAGAGTTCGGCTCGGGGAGAAGTATACCCCTACCACGACTATCTCCCCGAACCGTGCTGCCACGCAACCCCGTCCTCTCTTGGCAGCCTCGAGGGACGGGGTACCGGCGGCGGCCGACGAAATTAGGGTCACTGAGCCGCTCAGGTCCTCCACCCAGTCGATACGTGCCTTACCTGGGTCAAATAGTTTTTTTTTTTTTTTTTTTTCTTTTAATTTTCAAAGAAATTTTTTCGATGCTACTTACTTAGGGGTAAAAGAAACATATCTTTGACACAATAATTTTTAATTATCAGGAAAAGGAATCTCAAGAAATTACCACAATATATCAAAAATAATCTTGTGAACTGCGTGACTATTCCTCCTAATAGTAAAATCCCAACTTTTCTAAACGGACATCGGGAATTCGGAGCAGATAGAAAAAGGTTTTTCCTACGTCAATCTGACAACAAACTGTGTTCGAAATCACAACTTCTCGGCTGTCACCCGACGCAATAATCGTTGGGCTATTTCTGCTTATTGAAATTGCTAGGGAGTTTGTAGATCAACCTCTACTTCAAGCTAAAACTTTGTAAGGCGGCCGTTTTGAAGAACTGTCTTGTAAAATTTGACGTTCAAAAAGTGCTGATTCTTAGCCCAATTTAAATAAATTATTTTTGATTTTATATTCAGGGTGAGAGGGGACATCGAAGCGCAACGCAAGCTGTTATTATGGATTCAGTACATTATTGTGGACACGGGTTCGGAATAATGTACTGAAGCCATGATATTTGAATTTTTTTGAGATGTTTCGTTTGTTATCAAAAAAAAATTGCTGTTCCATAAAATTTGACCGCGTAGGTAATAATTTCACTTTTGTTTTTTGATAACCGATGAAACTTTGCTACGCTAGAAGGGTCTAGAATCATGTGCTGAATTCATGGTTACAGGGCCTCAAGTCTGCTAATTTACAAATGCTTCAATTGAATCTCAATTGCATCTCGATTGAATAGTTTGGCACATTTAGTATTCTACTACTTATTTAAGACCAATGATGTTCCATTGACATATCATCGAACTGCCACTCAATCGCCATTGAACAATTTGCAATTCTGCTCTTCAATCGTGTCACAGTTGTGTCGCGATCTTACAATTATTGGTAGTCCGCTCGTTATTTGACGTTTGTTTGACATTTATGTGAATCGTCTCTCAATGACAATCTTACCATTGAAGTACAATTCAACAACGATAGATTGTTACGCGTAGCGTTTAAATTGTTGTATAATTTTAGTAATTTAAAATAACAATGAGGCCATCACCAAGTTAACGTTGGCGTATTTTGGTTTTAGCCAATTCTAATAATCACCGTCGATGACAGCGATCATTAGAATTGGCTCGGCAATGTCGCAAATTCCGAGCAACAATGAGGCTCAGTGTAGATCCGTTTCGTGATTTACCTGAGTCAGAATTTATCAAAAAGTTCCGACTCGGAAAAGAACAAGCGAAGGCGCTTTGTGAATAGTTAACTCCACTTCTTCAATATAATATGGGGTATGTCCGTAAAAGTATGTAGATCTCTCATCGAAACCATTGCGCCCTATTTAGCTTTCATATTTAACACCACTGTTGACCAAGGAGTCTTTCCGGATCTTATGAAACATAGTAAAGTAGTACCATTGTTCAAATCCGGTGATAGTAAAGATCCCAACAATTATAGACCTGTGTCAATTCTGCCAGTTCTCAGTAAGGTGTTTGAAAAGTTGACGAGTCACTTTAATAAAAATTACATCTTTCATGGACACCAGTACGGCTTCACCAAAGGGCGTTGTACTACTGACGCCGGTGTTACCGTAATAAAGAACATTTTTAACGCCTGGGAAGAAGCACAAGATGCTATTGGAATCTTTTGCGATCTCTCTAAGGCGTTCGATTGCGTAAACCATGAAACACTTCTGATGAAACTCGAAGATGAAGCGTTCGATTGCGTAAACCATGAAACACTTCTGATGAAACTCGAGCACTATGGGATTAGGAAAACAGCACTTGACTTGTTAAGATCATACCTGAAAGATAGAAAGGTTAAAGTCCAAGTAAATGGCGTAAACTCATTGGGGTCTGAAATGACAATGGGCGTTCCGCAAGGTTCGATATTGGGTCCATTCCTCTTTTTAGTTTATATTAATGATTTACCCCAATTACTTCAAAATCAACCGAGGATGGTGTTATTTGCAGATGACACATCATTAATCTTTAAAATAGACCGGCGGACACAAAATCTTGACGACGTGAATAACTGTATTCTTCAGGTCCAAGATTGGTTTACGGTAAATAATTTAGTACTTAATGAAAAAAAAACAAAATGCATTATATTTAAATTACCTAATGTTAGAAGTAGCGAATGTGACATCATATTGAATGGCCAAAAATTAGAATTTGTGTATCAGACAGTTTTCCTAGGAATCACGCTAGACGAGACAATTACAATGGGGACCTCATATAACATCTATTGCGGGGCGGCTAAGCTCGGCCGCATATGCTTAACAGCATATGCGGCCAAGATAAGATAATTAACAGATGAAGAAACCGCGCGTTTGGTATATTTTAGTTACTTCCACCGTATTGTCATATGGCATTTTACTGTGGGGTCGGGCTGCTGACATTGAATCCATTTTTATTTTGCAAAAGAGAGCTGTAAGAGCCATTTACAATCTACGTCGCCGCGAATCTCTTAGGGAACTATTTAAAAGGGTTAATATTATGACGGTACCTTGCCAATTCATTTATGAAAACATTAGGTATGTAAGAAAAAATCAACATCTTTTTAATAAAATAAGTGATAGACATAATTTTAATACTAGAAATAAAGATAAATTAGATCAACCTTTTTTCAGATTATCTAAAATACATACATCTTTACTACTACTTTTTTTTTTGGGGTACTGTGTTAAATGTTACAACAAAATACCTTGTGAAATATTGCAATTAAATGATTAAATGAAAGAAAATTTAAAACTTATATTAAAATTACACTTTGTAAGCAAGGATATTACAAATTAGAGGATTATATCCAAGATAACAATGCTTGGAAACATGCTGGTCCTGCTCCATAGGACAATCTCTAGAGTCTAGACAAAATCAAACTGGTTGCTAATGTAATTGTATATATATATATTTTTTTTTCGTTCTTTGACATTGATTTACATTCTGTAATTACTTGGGGTCACACCCGGACTTATTACTCCTTATTTATTTATTTTGCATTTTGGAATATTTGGGAATGTGTGAGCACCATGTATCGATCACATAATTAATCTATATGTCATGGTTTCATTTATCCATTTTAATTCTTTTACCTATTGTGGTATAGTAATTTTATTTTTAGGTGCATCGTCTTCACATATAATTATATAAATAATGTATGCAAAATATTGTAAAACAGTTTAAAAGAGTAACGGTGGAGTTTCTTGCCCATTCTTCTCCATACGAAAACTATCTTTTGGAAGGGGCGACTAGAATCAATTTTATTTTAATTTTATTTTTGACGTTCAAAAGTGCCTTTTATGTGCCTATTTGAAATAAATGATTTGACTTTGACTTTGACTTCAACAACAAGGGCGTAAGGATGCAATATCACCTAATTTGAAGGTTAGTAAAGTGGTGCTTAGATATAAATTGTCTAAGTATTGAATAGCCTAAAAGAGTTACACAATAAGTATATACCTATATATTGCCTCGTAATAATTGCAGTCAACGAATTTGAATTAACTTTTAAAAAGATTTTAGGTATATAATTTGTCATTTGGCAAATACTTACTCGTTTTTAACACTTAAAATCTTGTTACAATTACTGTTTAAGAAAATTGAAAACACAATCAACAGTCACCTGTCTCTTGACATTTTGACAAGTTGGTTGAATTGAAAGTGACATTTCCGTGACAGCATCAAATTTTTTACTTTGGCAACACAGTCCCCGTATTATAAGTAGTGTTTTTTTACAACATTTGGTGTTATGCTATCGAGAAGGCATTTCATTATAGACAATATATTTATTATGAGTCGTAATTCAATCACAGAAATGAAAAGAAAACCTTTATTTAAAATAAATTATAACTCATTCATTCATTCAGTGTCGTGGTAGATTTTAATAGGCAACACCGCGAAATATTCAACTGACACCATTGCAATCCAATTACGATTTTCTATTACAATTCAATTGACACCACATTTAAGTTTTAGCAGAATACGCATTTTGTCACAATGATAATTGAATTATAATTGACTCTCGATTGAATCGTAATAGTGGGACATGTCATTGAATTTAGCAGACTTGGGGCCCAGTTCGCGCATCGATGTATGGACCAGCCACCCTGTATTATATCAAAATAAAAAATTAGAGATTATAAAGGAATATAAATAGAATAGTTAATAAAACTAAGGCTTTAGTAGTCTAAATCCCTAGTCTAACTAAATTGTATATGATTACCAAAGTAACTGATAAAATATGCCCCTAATACTTATATCCCTATCTACATAATATATCCCCTTATGTTCCTATGTGATAATAAACAGAACGTAATGTAGGCACCAATATGAAGATAACAAGCAGAACAGATTCCGGATGTAATTATGCCAAATACACGACTGTACTCTTGAAGTCTTGACACGCTTGTTCTCGGCGTTCTCGCTTCCAAAGTTTGAGAGCGGCCAACATGTTCGCTGCCAGACTCAGACATTCTAAACGTTATCAATAGTTGAAGTATTGGATGTACAGGATGAATTTCGAACATTTACATTATTGAGTACTGATACCGGTTGTAAAGTTTCAAATAAGTTAGGTACTTGAGTCAAATTCAAGTCCGTATCATGAAGCTTAAATGTTAGGCATTAAAGGTTACATTTGAGACCATAAAATATCTTCTCGCTAACTTTATCATCTTGGTGGTGAAAGTTTCGTGACTTGGAAGGTGTTCTTACGTTATTTTCACTTATATTAGTAAATTTTGGATAAACGAGACTTTTCGAGTTCTAAACGAAAACTGCTGAACATAATTATGTAGCTAATTCTGTAGACAGTAATATGTTGTTGAGGCGGGGTCGCGACAGACCACGTAAGAGATGGCGGGACGAGCTGGACAGGTTCTGTTAAAACTGGAAGGAGGACGCGCGGGCTCGCGACAGATGGAAGAAGTGGAGGGAGGCCCACATGGGGCGCTGTCCCAAGAGTTGGACAGCATAGGCTCGTAAAAAAAAAAAGTTTTATTGAAAAAATTGTGATTTGAGTATGAAGTATAGTCCAACAAGCTTTTAGGTAACTATTTAAACATCATCCATATTCATGTTTTGGAGAAAAAATGATCTTTATCTTTACCTTTTTTTTTTATCTTTACCTACTTTTAAAAATGTTGTAAGCATGCTGAGTAGTCAATTCTTCTACATTATTCTCAGTATGCCATAAGCTTAAAACATAACCCTTCCTTTTGGATTTGCCGTAAACGGGAAAAAGTTATTAAGCTCAAAATAAAAATCGATCGCAGTAATGCGATAAGGCCGCCCATTGTATATTTTGTAGTGTGTCATGTATTTTTTGTGTTATGTATTTTTGTGGTGTACAATAAAGTATATATGTATATAAATGGATATTGGCAGTTTAGTGTAAGAATGAGTACCTACTCAGGCCTGCCTGTATACCATATAGCTTGAAGCTTGTTTGACTGCACATACAATGATAGTAATCGATAAGCCCGCTTCTACTATAAATAATACTGTCTATATTATAGCTCACTGGCTTCACAACACGCTTATTATGCAAATCGTTTCGCTCCATCAAACATTTGCTCAAGTCAGTGTGTCACAACCACATTATGCAAGCTGGCATTCCCTAACATCGGCCAACAGCTAAACTTATAATAAGACTCTTATTTCCAAAGTTTGGACATTGTTAAGGAACTTGGGCCTAATATTATTATAAAGATGTTAATACCTAGTTTCAGGGCCAAGAAAAGTTGAGTCAGCTTAGGAATTTTTTTTATTAAGAAAATATATAATAGGTAGGCTAGACACATTATGTAATCAGTTGTTGATTTAGCTTTCGCAGTCAGGATTTCGTCTTCACCTGGGTGACTGCCAAAACACGCGTTTATTTGTATTTCTTACAATATTTTTTTACATACATACATAAACTAACGCCTTTTCCCATGGGGGAAGGCAAAAACTACAGAATGTCACCTCCTCCTAAATCCTTCATACTACTTTTGCTTCGTTTACGTCCATACATTAGCACCTTAATGGCGTAACACACTATCAATCAAAATTTGAATCATTTTAAAGGATATTGTTAACCCATTGCTTCCTATGCTCGAAAAATTTGTCTGCTCAACAACGTAAATAACGCAATGAATGTTGTTGAACTGTCAAAATGAAAGCCATTGCTACTGTGAGTGCGCAATTACACGCAAGTACTACGCACCTGTCCTTTCAGAAGAACATCATGAAACAAGGCTTTTTATCAATTTAACTTCATAACAATATTGTACCTACGTAGAGAAATATTCTAAGCAGTTCTTCACATCGACATTGAACTTCAAAAGCGGGGCATCAGTATGGGCGCGTTCCCTGAGGCGGCGACCAGCCCGCCGGTTGAACGCGTCCCAAAGGGTCATGGCTGTCCGGCTTATCCGAGGATACCGCACGGTCTCCGCTGAGAGGCAATCGCTGCACCCTCGCGCGACTCCGCGCGCGAGGGTGCAGCGATTGCCTCTCAGCCGACTCCCGGCCACCGTAGGCGCGGGCTTGCGGGCGGCGAGCTATGGGCAGCTTGCCGCCCGGTAAGGACCAGGCTCGGGTCGACGGCGCGTTGTGTTCCACGCGTGCCTCAAAGAGATGTCAGCACGAACTGACGGGGTCCGCTAGGGCCGATGCCGCCGGGGCTGCGGGTTGTTCGAAAGAGATACCGTGGCCCCTGGCACAGGCAACTAAGGAACACGGGTGGGTTTTAGTCAGTAAAAGTCTGACACTCCCTTCTGCTCCGCCCAGAGCGGGAGGGGTCATTTGATGATTTCCGACCCAAAAAAAAAAAAGGCCTTCTGCAGACATGTTAGAGCGAACCGCTCTTTGAGCTGCATGGTCACCAAACTTAAAGTCACCTTTGTTTTTTACAAATAGAATAGAATACTCTTTAAGTTTTATGTACACCATATGAATTCCAGATGCAAAAGTAGAAGTTTGACACATTGGGCGATCTTATCGCTAATACAGATCTTATAAAGGCAACCTTAGGATGGATTTTGGGTCACCAAAATACAGGCTGTCTAGTTTGGGACCCGCTGTTAAATCTGTCAAAAGTTTTCTCTTCGTTACTATTTTGTTTTCTTAGGTTAAGAATTGTGTGAAAGTTAATCAAATAAATTTCAATTGAAAGGGAGAGGCTTCGGCGGCCTATTATTTCTTTGGCGTGAAGCCGTGAACGCGGCCTTAAAGTATTTATAGTCCATTTCACGCTACACAGATATTTCTTACTACGCTTTTTTTTTTTCGTGTTATAACAACATCGTCTGTATGTGCCTTAAGGTGGGTATCAGATCGGGGCTGCGGGTTGTTCGAAAGAGATACCGTGGCCCCTGGTACAGGCAACTGAAGGAACACGGGTGGGTTTTAGTCAGTAAAAGTCTGACACTCCCTTCTGCTCCGCCCAGAGCGGGAGGGGTCATTTGATGATTTCTCACCCTAAAAAAAAGGTGGGTATCAGATGTTGACCAACTGACGCAGATCTTTAATCAAATAAGATTGGATTACTTTGATGTCGTCACATTTATGTACCAAACTATATTGAAGAAACAACATTGTCGCAAGGTGATCACTCATAGTTTGGTACAAAGTGTAGGTATCACAACAAAGTCGTTGGCACGTCATCGTGTCGTTGTTCGTTGACACCCAAAAGTTGGGAGCAAAAATACAAAAACATTATTTATGTTTTTCCGATATTAATGTGGCTATAGTTTTTCGATATTTTGGACACGTACGAAGCATTTTCCTGTCTCAATAATGATGTCAGGATACTTCGTTATTTCTTAAGGCGTTTATTTTTACGTCACATTAAGTTAGTAACAATGAGATTGCGTGTGTTAAGAGCATTTTTCAAGTAGTAATTTAGTTTTCCTGATAGACAGTATTTCGAATTAGGTTAGGATTTCTTACTGTTCAACTTTATATAAGGTGAGATTGAGGAAAATCGGCACCAGGTGAAGAGCAGCGCCACTTTCTCTCTATTTTCTATTCATCTAATCATAGCTCCAAAGATCGATTGTCACCCAGTACCGAAGAGATATTTTAAAATGGCTAGCTAAACTCCGCAGACGCGAAGGGTATTGATTTATTATATTGAACAAAGCAGAAATTATTTTGATGATTTTTTTTTGAGAGGTCGGCACCCGCTTTTAGTTGCTTGAAATATTTATTTTTATTTATTTACATTAGTTAAGAAAAACTGTTTTCTTATGTTTAATTGTGTTTAGACGAAAGTTCACAGTATACTATTATAAAAACAGATTTTTAAAGAAATATTTCAAGTTACTACAATAACTGCAGTCGATGACCCCACAAAAAAAAAACCATCAAATTAATTTCTGCTTTGTTTTATCATGTTTCAATAATTATCGATACCCATCACGTCAGCGGAGTTTAGCTAGCTAATTTAATTTAAGCCTGTAGGCAGATTGCCTAATTTTGTGTCATCCCATTCATATGCATAATCAGCTCATAATGTTCCCACTGCTGGGACACAGGCCTCCTCTCGGCGAAAGGGAGTGGGCCGTAATCCACCACGTGGGCCCAGTGCGGGTTGGTAGATGTCACATGCTTCGAATTTTTGGTTAACACATACTCTAAACCAATCTGCTAACCTCTTAACAATGTCTCTGAACTTCTTCGGCTTACTTACAATAGCCTGAAAATTCATAACCTTTAAAAAGGGCTTGTAAAAAGGAGAACCCATTTCTTTTTACGACTTAATTACCAGTAATTTAAGAAATTATACCTCCAGGTTTACCCTCATTAACTTGTAAGTGCTGAAGGAACGTTACATTGAACTTTGTAAGATTTTTTCCACGCTTTAATAAGACAGATGGTGAGCGATCTTTGCCCATATTTTCACGTTGTCTTTTTTAATAACGAGGAATGATGGATCAAACATAATTGGCGAACAATGGGAGTACAAGGTACACTTCTGCCTAACCCATTGGGAAAAAGAGGCATGTTGTTATGATATGTTGACAATAACATAGATACGTACTAATTTCTGCCCGCGGCTTCGGTCGCGTGGTATGTCGATAAAAAGTAGCCTAGTAGCCGGGGTTTAAAGTATCCCCATATTAAATGTCACTAAAAAGCTGTCCAGCCGTTTCGGAGATTAGCCGGAAGACAGATAAAAAAATTAAAATTCTTTTTATTTTTCACCCCCGACGCAAAAACGACGGGTTGTTATAAGTTTGACGTGTCTGTGTGTGTGTATGTCTGTCTGTGGCATCGTAGCTTCCGAACGGATGAACCGATTTTGATTTTGTTTTTTTGGTTTGAAAGGTGAATTTGTCGGGAGTGTTCTTAGCTATGTTTGATGAAAATCGGTCCAAGATGGCCGCCGCCACAAAATGGCGGAATACATATTTTTTCACAACTTCCTCAATATGGGTATCAAATTATAGGGCTTTACTAGTAGAATACTTTACACTATGATAAATTTCAAATCCAAGATGGCCGCCACCACAAAATGGCAATTTTTTTTTTTTTTTTCACAATTCTCTCAATATGTGTATAAAAAGAAAAAAATAATCTTGAAATTATAACCCTACGTACGTACGTACGTAAGTACGTATGAAATTTTTTGATTAAATGTTGTCCCGTCGGGGGACCGCTACTATTTTAAACTTTAACTCAACGTTAGGCTAATAATTAGAGCGGTCCCGCGACTCGACAACATTTAATCAGAAAATTTCATACGTACTTACGTTCTACGTAGGGTCATAATTTCAAGGTTATATTTTTCTTTTTATAGGGTTTCATGTTTATACCATTTTTGTTCTATTTGTGGCTATTTTTTCCATAGTTCTTTTTTTAATTGTTTTAGGCTTTTTACATTCATACTATTTTTAATATTATTTTGTGTCGGGGGTTTTTTTAAATTTTAATATATTATAAGTACCGTATATACTTTCATAATTAAAGATTTAGTAAAAAGTTTGTATTTTGACATTATAAACAGACACTACAATTTTATTTATTTGTATAGATGTACAATATACAATGTACATCAGTCATCACCAGTTAAAATTATGTCCTATCATCATCATCTCATGTAATAGGGAACTTTATCAGTATTGCCGATTAGTGAAACGAAACCTGAATCCAGGCTGCTACGTCGAATTTCCTAATGGACAAACTCGACAAAAGTTTGACCGACCCCCTATCCTGCCCCGGTCGGACAAACTATTGACCCCATTATCAGCAGTAGCACGTACTTTGATAAGTCGCCAAAACAAAGTTCTATATCATAATCAGACATAATAAAAAATCGAATTCGACCAAATCGAATGTCACTCGGCCCAAAAAAATGGAACATAATATTTTACGATAGCTGATTTATCGATAACGAAAGAACTGCAAAACGTTTGAATTCGACGGTAAACAACCCATAATTTTAAGCCAAAATTAAGAAGAAGATTCTTATGACTCCTTTATTCTTGGCATGTAAAGATGGTGGGTGGGTGACCATCTTTACAAACCAAGACCCCTCCGTGCGTCGGAAAACACGTAAAGCCGCTGGTCCCGGCTGTCATTCGTGGATCTTTGACAGTCGTTACGAGTCATCAGAAGCCCGAAAGTCTGACAACCAGTCTTACCAAGGGGTTTCGTATTACCCAGTAACTGGATTGCGGAGGTCAGATAGGCAGTCGTTATATGTAAGATACTGGTACTCAGCTGCATCCAGTTAGACTGGAAGCCGAGCCCAACATAGTTGCGAAAAGGTTAGGCAGATGGTGAATATTATAGTAGGATCTAGGCACAGGGTTAACAGTTAGGTAGGGTCGCTAAGTAATGTTTACATGCGGAATGTGTATAAAGGCTTTACCCTTTGCTCTGGGTTTCAATGTTTATGTATGTGATGGCGAATGTAATCGTGACCCTACACTGTGTATTTGTATAACAACTACTTATCTACTGTTACATTAGGAGATAGAGAATCATCATTAGTACCGAATTATTTGTCTAGGCCATTAAGTAAGATTTTTTAGAAGTGCCCCAAACGCATTCATTTGATTACTAGCGACCGGCCCCTGCTGCTGCTTTCGACTGAACAAAAGATCCAGAATTCTTTATTTTAATGTAAATTTTGATCGTATTTCTTACTAATATTATAAACGCGAATGTTTGTATGGATGGTCCACCCATCCATACAAACATTCGCGTTTATAATGTTTGTTACTCTTTCACGCAAAAACTACTGAACGGATTTGGATGAAATTTGGCACACAATTTATAACCAGGATTAACACATGGGATAACACTTTTTAACCCGATACTCCCACGGGATCGAAACTTATGCGAATGAAACCGCAGGGCGCAGCTAGTATTGATATAGTTTACATATAAACCTTTCGGAATATATTCTGTAAATGATGGTGAAAACCACATCAAAATTCGTTGCGTAGTTTCGGAGAACAACGTGGTCACACAGATAGACTTTAAAAGTGACTTTAATTTATAATTATGTATAGATCAATGCAGAATGTGGTATAATAACACTTTCAGGCCGTGAGAAACGTTCAATACAGTAGAAATATACCTTCGCTTGTGCTTGCAACCTTTCAACTTTCAACACTTTATCGAAAATACAGTTTTAATTTAACCGAGCTCGGGTCATAGGCTAGTTAGAAGTTTAAGATTATTTAAGCTGCATCAACGCACATGAAAATTAGATGAGTGTCACTTCTAAACAACCTTATTCTGTGGTCTATACTTAGCAATAACAACCTAGGCATGTAGGCTTCCAGTCTACAGACAAATGGCGCGAAGCTGGTGTCAACGTGAGACCAACATGACACGATCTGTCGTCGAACATGTCGGTACCCCGTCTAGATGTAGTCTTGTCACGTCTATCCGTATTCTACATACGATGTTTACATCACGTTACATCAAGTCACGTTCACGTCATTTTAACGTCACATCTAGAAAAAAAGATTTCTTTGGTAAGATCGGCCCTAGGAAGACTTTCCTAGGGCTGATTTTACCAAAGGAATCTTTTATCCGTGGAATGAAATTGACGTCTGACAGTTTTGGTATGGTAAACTGTCAAAAATTCAAAATTTATTTTCAGGACAAGACTTATTGTAAGTATAAAAGTTTGGTGGAATCGCCCTTAGTAAAATATGTGTGTCTTACTACTTTCGCCTAAAGACCCTGGCGCAGATTTACAATTTTTGTGCCTGTACTACCTCGAAATTTTCTCCCCTATTAGGTACTTCAACAGTTGCTGGATCATTCACGACAAAAGGATAGGGAAAAAATTATTATTTTGTGCTTATAAAAACACAATTTGAAACCAACTATTTGTGAGTTTAGAAAATATTTTGAAGGAATTTAAGGATTTAGGAGTAGAAACTTATTAAGATGCTGATAATTATGACTGATATTCTGTGGATTGAAATGATAGAAGACAAGAGAGAAAGAGAGACAGAGAGAGAGAAGACGCTTGAAGGGAGAGAGAAGGCATATCACTCAAAATTCCGCATTTCCTTTAAAACAACCCGGACCTCCTTCTGGCTTCCTAGTGTGCCTCCATAGCCAAATAAACTTATTGATTGTCTCCGTTTGGCAGGCTATCAAGTACTATCTCCACAATTCAATGTGAACTTTAAACATTGAACGATAAAGTTTAATTCTGATTGAAGATAAGTTTCTCAGCTATTAAGATGTTTCCTTTATAAAGAAGTAAACACGGTCTTAGAGATTAACCGGGAATGGTAAAGAATGGGCTTGTTAAATTTTATTGGATCGGCCAATGATAGTTATAGCTTATCATTGCAGATCGGGTGGCGTAGCATTAATAGAATCGGTAGTTTTCTTGGTAGAAAAAGTGGTTTTGTGTTATCAGTTCGATTTCCGAGACATGAAAATTGTGAAAACTTTATTTTTGTACATTTGAAAACATAATGCATACGCCTATTCTAGGGGCGTATAAATAATTGTAAATAATACATACAAGAAAGACGATGATCAGTCTATAGAAGTAATCGTCTCTTAAATAATTTTGGATTTTCATTTTGAACTTCGTTCCTGACGGGGGTCCGACCGAACTCACACGTTTTTTTTTAGATGGAAGCATTTTGTATCTCAGTTTAGGTGAACTTTTATTCAAGTTCTTATAAGGAATAAATTCTCTTTAAGCGTTATAATTGTCGTGGCAAACAGCTGTGCATTTTAAGTTAGTTTCACAAAGAAAACACCAACTAGGGACGGAAATTCAATCTTTCGAATTTCCGGGTTTGCTTGTTCATGGATTTGAAGCAAGGAGTGCAGCTGACATAAAACTTTAACAAATCTAAGTTTTGTGACCAGACCTTGGTCTTTGAATTTGTTATACTTCACGCTGTTTTTACGAAATTCGAGGTCGCGCCATTCAAAGGATATCTGTTGTAAATGCGGGTGAAATTACGTATCTGAACTTTTCTATTAATAATAAAGCTGAAGAGTTTGTTTGTTTGAATGCTCTAATCTCTGGAACTACCAGTCGGATTTGAAAAAATCTTTTTGCATTTATTAGCCTAATTTTGGAGGAGGGCTATAAACTATTTAAAATCACGCTAGCACTTTCAGGAGCTGAGCAAAAAGAATAAAAGTCAGAAAGTCCAAACATAAATGAAGTAATAGCGCGGGCGGACGATGCGATGCGACGGAGTGGGTCGGAGGAACAGGAATTTCACGCGGACATTATCACAGGTCTGCCTGCAACTTCGTCCGCTGGTTTTTGAATATTAAATAGAACATCAAGCCTGCATCCCCAAACTTGTGTGCAGAGGTGTGAAAACTACATGAAATGAACCCTTTTTTTTTTTGGGTGGGAAATCATCAAATGACCTCTCCCGCTCTGGGCTGAGCGGAAGGGCGTGTCAGACTTTTCCTGACTAAAACCCACCCGTGTTCCTTCAGTTGCCTGTGCCAGGGGCCACGGTATCTCTTTCGAACAACCCGCAGCCCCGGCGGCATCGGCCCTAGCGGACCCCATCAGTTCGTGCTGACATCTCTTTAAGGCGCGCGTGGAACACAACGCGCTGTCGACCTGGGCCTGGTCCTTACCGAGCGGCGAGCTGCCCATAGCTCGCCGCTTTTTCATAGAAAAGTGCAATACCTACGCGGTCAAAATGTATGGAACAGCAATATTTTTTTTGATAACCGACGAAAAATTTCGACGCTATGGGGTCTCTCAGTTTAGACCCCATAGGTCTAAACTCATGTGCTGAATCCATGGTTACAGTTTGCGCGTCGAGGTCCCTGCCAGCCTATATTATACTTATAACACTATAATAATACTATTATATTATTACTATATTTTATTTATATTGTATCACTTGCGTTTACGGAATAGCAATGTTTAGACCTTACAAGTTAAGGACACATTGGAAGTAATTATGTAGGTTTTCGTGACTAACGATGATAATTATGTGGGTATACAACTCTGCATAAGTACTCATTCCAAAGATCTTTTTGGCAATATTACTTGTTTATACATAATAACTCATCATATGCCTAGCCTTTTCCCAACTATGTTAAGGTTGGCTTCCGGTCTAACCGGATGCAGCTAAGTACCAGTATATTACATGGAGCGACTGCCTATCTGACCTCCACAACCCCTGGGTAATACGAAACCCCTTGGTAAGACTGGTTGTCTGACTTTCGGGGACCCGTAACGACTTTCAAAGATCCACGAATGAAAGCCGGGACCAACGGCTTAACGTGATTTCCGAGCACGGGGGGCTCTTGGTCACAAACCAACCGCGGCAAACGCAGCTTAACCTGATCGATCGACCCGTGCGGCTGATATTACTTAACCATAAGCCCCTCTAAATAATTACACTTAAATTATATCATAGGCGTTAATTCAGCATCTCGATGGTTTCCTTCAATAAGTCACAAATGTTGATGTATTTATAATTCCCACGATATTACACACCCTGAACAAAGTTCAACAGTCTCAGGTAACTGATTATTCTATATAACCCTTTTATTACACCCACAGGCTGGCGGAAAAGGTTGTACTGTAACTATCTATTTTCAGTGAGGACAACAGAATAAGTATTTTGAACCAAGGAATCTTTCTTTATTCTTGTTTTTTATATAATTTGTTTTTTTTAGCTTTGATTGTGTTTAGTTTAGTTTCGTTTTATGATCTTCTTGTGTGAGTCGCAATAAATACTTTTTCTTTCTTTCTTTCTTACTTGCCTAGCCTCTATTTCATGTATCATATGATGAGACTGAAAACCTACTCAGGGTAATGTCTTAAAGATACTATGTGTTTATATCCTAAAAATACTGTAAGTACTTGTTTTATTTTATTTTGTTATTTTCCTTTCTCAATGTTTTAGTTTCTATTTTTTTTTTTTTTTTTGCTAATTTTCTCAAAGAAGATGTACTTGTACGACGATCAATGTTTATATTGTTGTATGTCAATGAAATCTGGGGTAACTTCGGCTTCTGAGATACAGGCTTCTTGCCTAGTTTAGAAGTCAGATGTTTCGACCTTAAACTGTGTCACTGCTGTACAGCTTAATCCTAAGACTTCTCCTTGTACTATTTGGTTTTTATGTGTGTGCAAATAAATGATTTTTATTTTTATTTTATTCATAATTGTATGATTAACGTTTAATGAATACAATGCTGTAATATTTTTAAACTGTAGTTCACAGCAGATAATTAAATTAAAATTTAGGGGCTTGTGGCTAAGTTATAGCAGCCGCACAGGTCGATCGATCAGGTTAAGTAACGCTTGCAGCGGTTGGTCCTTGGATGGGTGACCATCTTTACATATCAAGACCTCTTCGTGCCTCGGAAAGCACGTTAAGCCGTTGGTCCCAACTGTCAATCGTAGATCTTTGGCAGTCATTGCGGGTCGTCAGAAACCCGACAGTCTGACACAATCAGTCTTACCAAGGGGTATCGTATTACCTAGTGACTGGGTTGTGGAAGTCCGATAGGTAGTCGCTCCATGTAAAATACTGGTATTCAGCTGCGTCCGGTTAGACTGGAAGCCGACCACAACATAGTTGGGAAAAAAGGATAGGCAGATGATGAATACAATGTGGTTCATTTTATTTTTTTATTTTATTTTATTTGGGAAAAATAAAATAAAAGTTCACAGTAGAAAATTAAATTAAAATTTTAATGCAATTACGAAACAGCTGAACTGAAATTATTTTATGTTCTGACACTAACCACGGATTGGAATTAAACTTTTAATGCGTTTTATGAAACGTAACATACAAAATGTTCGCTCAGTGAATTGTTGAAATTGTCGGCTAGTCCTGTTTTTGAGCCAACACAATAGCTGTGCGATAAATTGGAGTTGTGTGCCAGATAAGTTCTGGAACAATCTAGTACAGCTAGTGAGGCAGATTTTTATGTTTATATCTGTTATTTATATTTATTTCACTACGCTATATTTGTTTGTTATCTATCTATACTAATAATAAACGGAGAGCAGTTGTGGCCCAGTGGTAAACAGCCCGATTTACGAGTTGTAGGTCGTGGGTTCAAACCCAGACAGGCGCTTTACTTTGTGGTATTTATTTCATCACCACTGCTCTCAAAACGGTGAAGGAAAACATCGTGAGGAAACCGGCATGTCCTCGGACCAAAAATTCGAAGACATATGACATCTTCCGACCCGCACTGGGCCCGAGTGGTGGATGACGGCCCATTCCGTCTCACAGAGAGGAGGCCTGTGTCCCAGCAGTGGGAACGTTATAGGCTGATTATGCTATACTAATAATAAAACTAAAGAGTTTGTTTGTTTGTTTGAACGCACTAATCACTGGAACTACCAGTCGGATTTGAAAAAATATTTTTGCATTCGATAGCCTAATTCTTGACGAAGGTTATAGGCTATTGAACATCAATTATGACCATAAGGAGCCGAACACAAAGAAATAAAGTCAGAAAGAACTCTAAGCAAAAAAACAAAATTAAAATCAGTTCATCCGTTCGGGAGCTACGATGCCACAGACAGACATACACCACACCCCACACACACAGAGAGAGAGACACGTCAAACTTATAACACCCCGTCGTCTTTGCGTCGGGGGTTAAAAATGAAGTAATAATGAAGTAATGATGCGAACGGTGGTTCGGGAGGCCGAAATTTCACGCGGACGAAGTCGCAGGCGGAAGCTGGTTATAGATATAATGTTGTAGGCAACTTGGATCATGAAGTATCAAAATTATGTTCATTAGCATAGACAGCTTAGTTAAAGTCCTATTCAAACGACTGTTTCAAATTGATGTTAAAAGTTATAAATTTTTTTGAAGTTGTAGCGTAAACTGAACTTTATTGTGTACGGATTAAAGTTATTTTTCCATAAACTCGCATTTGTTTACATTTTTGGCATATAAATCGCGATTAGACCTGACTTGTTCATGCATGTCTGTCTGATCTGATTATGTAGATTTGACAAGTAAAGAGCCGATTGACTGAAAACTTCATAATATGAAAAGTTTTCCACCAGTTGGCACATTGCCTGGTGGATAATAGGTATATGTAAATATGTATATTTTATATAGCAGCGCTCCGCGGTTTCACCCGCATAAGTGTTGTTACCATGGGGAAATCGGGATAAAACGTATCCTTTGTGTTATTCTGATGTATAAGCTACGAATACTGCAAAACTTCATCATGTCGTTCCGTAGTTCTTGTGTGAAAGAGTAACAAACATCCATCCATCCATCCTCACAAACTTTCGCGTTTATAATATTAGGAGGATAGTACTATGGTTAATTTTATTTTGACGACGCTTGGAGGAGTTCTTATATATCCAGCGCTGCTCAGCAGTGATATTTTATATAATACATAGAACCCCAAACAAACTGTGTATTTATGCAAAAAATTATAATTATGAAAGCTTACTTGTGGTGCGACAGTCTTTGCAGGATGGCTGGTAGCAGCTGGATGAGAGTTGCCGAAAATCAAGTTGAATGGCGTGCAGTAGGAGAGGTCTATGTCCAGCAGTGGACTGCTGTAGGTTGACGATGATGACGACTTCTGATGCGAGATTTAATACATATTCACGAGTTTCCCAATATTAAAACTAGCTCAATTTACCAAAGTTTTCCCCTTTTCCAATACCGTAAAATCAGCGAAAATGTGAGATTATTCCTTCAACCCAATATTATTACGTATTCCTCGAGGAAATCCTTCGAAGCGGCAGCCCTTGTAAATTTAATATTCCTTCAATATTCGGGGTTCCGTTATATTAGAAAATATCTTCACTTTCATCGCTCTCGCATTGTTTTGGGGTGCGATTAGAATAAGAAGTGAGTTAGTAGGTATTAGGTAATAAATTATTATGTAAGTACTATTATTAAATTTATTTGCTGTGTCATAAAGTTCATCAGCATTCTCCTGCCCATGCATATCCCCATTTATTTGGGGTCGGCACCACATGTCTTTTTTTCCATACTTCTCTATTAGTCGTCATCTCGGTAATCACCCCCCTTTCTAACAATATCATCATTCACACAGTCCATCCATTATGTTTGGTTCATGGCAATAGGCTCGCCCCCTGTTATTTATTTCTATATACTTTATTGCACACCACAAAAATACATAAAAAAAATTAATCGAACACTTAACATGGAGGGCATGTTCAATCAACAAATCAATCAACTCAGCCTATCGCAGTCCACTACTGGACATAGGCCTCTTCCAGGCTGCGCCACAACACCCTGTCCTCCGCCTTTCGCATCCAGTCCGTCCCAGCAACCTGGCACGGAACTGGGGGCATGTTACATGGGCCTAAATCATAACTGGCGAAATTCGGGAGTACTAAAGATACACCTCTGCCTTATATTTTGTAAAATACACAGGCGTGATGTTTTCTTACATTTGAATAATTAAATTTCACAAAACAATTTCAAAACAAATCTGCCTGGCCAGCCTTTTCCCTACTTTGTTGGGGTCGGCTTCCAGTCTAACGGGATGCAACTGAATACCAATATTTTACATGAAGCGACTTTCGCGAGCGGTTGTCAGACTTTCGTGCTTCTGACTACCCGTAACGACTGTCAAAGATCCACGAAAGACAGCCGGGACCAACGGCTTAACGTGCTTTCATTGAAAAATGGGATTTTTAGCATTACATTTGTTGCAGTAAAAGCTGTTGCTAATAATGAGCATGCTAGAAACATACAAACTAAATAGACCCATTCCAGCAATACGTCTGCTGCTTAAATGTCTTCTGATTCTGGTAAATAGTTTTCAAATGGTTGATGGCGAGCATACCAAACGACTTAGCCCCATTTCACATACTCCAGCAGCCGTAGCCTGATTCCGATCGTGTGTAAAGAACCTACCTTCACATTCACAAATCAAGCAACTCAGCCTAATAAAGTGTTTATACAGTGGTTGAAGACTTTAGTCTTCCAGAGCTGAAGATTTTTTTTTTTTTTTTTTGGTGGGAAATCATCAAATGACCCCTCCCGCTCTGGGAGGAGCAGAAGGGAGTGTCAGACTTTTACTGACTAAAACCCACCCATGTTCCTTCAGTTGCCTCTGCCAGATGCCACGGTATCTCTTTCGAACAACCCGCAGCCCCGGCGGCATCGGCCCTAGCGGACCCCGTCAGTTCGTGCTGACAGCTCTTTGAGGCGCGCGTGGAACACAACGCGCCGTCGACCCGGACCTGGTTCTTACCGGGCGGCGAGCTGCCCAAAGCTCGCCGCCCGCAAGCCCGCGCCTACGGTGGCCGGGAGTCGGCTGTTGACTCCCGTCCAGGGTGTCTCCTGCGGCGGCTAGGTGCGCAAGGGTGCAGAGATTGCCTCTCCCTCACGCGCTCCGCCTCCTCATTCGCGAGCATTACTGCTTCGCAGAAGGAGGTGACGGCCTCCCATTCACTCTCGCTCCGTACCATGGCCTGTATGAGGGCCGGACGCGAGAGGTCGCCGCCGCCGATCGCCGCCACGAGGACACGGCGGGGCCCCGCCTAAGCCAGGCAGACCTCCACCGTATGCTCCACCGTGTCCTCCGGGCGATCCCCACAGTGGTGACACCCTGGCGTTTGATCCCGCTTTATCCTGAACAGGAACCTCCGACACAACCGTGTCCGGTGAGGACCTGCGTCAGGCGGAAGGTGAGGGCGCCGTGGCGCCTCTCTAGCCACTCCTCAACGAGGGAACTTATCGCCGCAATTGTGGCGTGCCCAGCGCTGGGTTGCGACAATCGCACTCTTCATGCCGCTATGAGATCCCGCCGGAGCTCTGTCCGCTGTGCCGTGATTTCTCGTGGCGAGCTGAAGACCCTTAGATGTGGATTGTACTCGGTAAGACCTGAATTGTACATGACTTTCATCTTGTCGTCGTTGTTTGAATGTTCATAATACTGATTAATAATACTTTTAAGGTAGTAATCTATAACGATTACTACCGTTAGCAAAAGTACTACATAACATAAAAAATTGAATCCTATTATAGTTCAAAGCAGTTTTTTGTTCGCAATAAAGTGCATGCTGCCAGGCTACCACGAACAGCCATTTTAAATAATTAATGCTGCATTCAGGAGTTTCCCTGTGGGAACCGACCGGCCCGTGGCCAGTGGCTGGCGAATCAATTGTTAATGAACGGAAGGCGACAGAAGGCTGTGTTGTGTTTTGCATTCGTTATTGTTTAATTTGTAAGGTTTTGTTTTAAAGTATGGTGTCGAAGTTAATGTTAAGAAAGGTTACCAGTTTGTAGCGGTATCTACAAACGCCACATGCGAACTACACGGCATACTGACGTCACACAAAATCCTGCACCTCGCAAGCAGAGTTTACCGCGCAACTAGAATAGATACAACGGCCCAACATGAATCATCGGGCAGTTAACCACCAGACACAACACCCGTCTGGTCGGAGGATCCTCCCTTTTCTATGGAGGATAAGTGAACTTTACACAATGTTCCTCGTACCTCTACAAATTTACCATTACTGTCGAAATGTGGGTTTACTATACATAGTAGCCTAAACCTGCGGCAAATACAAGCGGGATGATAAGTTATGATGATCGAGTTGTCCAAGATGGCTGCCATGTGCTTATGTTATTGTAGTAAACTACTTACAAAAAAAAAAAAAAACCTATTGTCGTATTACCGATAAATAGAGTTATATTGCAATATTCTAGATGTTGGGAGCGTGTGAAACTGGAGCCGGCCGTGGCACTGCTCTGACGACTGTTATGGCTGACGCTGGCTGCTTGGTCCTCTGCCGCCATCGTAGGCGTACCGCACTGAAATCGTTCTAATTGGGAATTCATTTGTTTTAAGTAAATCCTTATAATTATATCATTATTGTATTAATTTCTATTAAATAACCCCAAACTGCGATAGTCAGCGTACTTTATCTTTGGTACCTAAATACATATGCTGATGAATATCTGAATTAGGGTTGTGGCAGTGGTAACGGCCCCGACATACGAGTTACAGGTCGTAGGTTCGAACCCAGATAGGTGCTTTACTTTGTGTAAATTATTTCATCACCACTGCTCTCAAAACGGTGAATGAAAACATCGTGAGGAAACCGGCATGTCCTAGAACCAAATATTCGAAGACATGTGACATCTATCAACCTGCACTGGGCCCGTGTGGTGGATTACGGCCTGTTCGCGCCAACTCTACGCGACCAGAGTTTCGTTCGCCTGCCCCGAGGTTCCTATCACTATTGCGCACCCCGCGCCTGCCCTCACGCCCCGCAACGCGTCTGCGTCGAGCGGGCCGCGTTCCCGCTCTCTTGCTGTGCGACCGCCAACGACTACACACGCGCCCACGCGCTCCCGCGCACCGCGCGTCCACAAATGATTCGCGATACCTAGTAACTCGTAGTAACTATTCCTAAGTCTTAAACTGATTTACTTCGAACGAACTACTTGTGTAAGTTGTGAAACCCACGCGCTTACACGGCCCACTCCCTCTCACCGAGAGGAGGCTTGTGTCCCAGCAGTGGGAACATTAAAGGCTGATTATGCTATCTACCTCCCTCTTGGCTAGGATGGCCTTCGTTACATTTCTAGTTCGAATAATAAGGACTTTTGATTGGTACACTGCGAACTTTTCTCATACAGAGAAAGAATGAGGATTCTTCAACAAACTGTGCACTGCAGGCTAGCGATTGCGATCAGCTCAGCCGGTCTATTCTGAAAAATTTCACCGTCGGCTGTCAAGGGCATATCTAACCAAATGACAACTCACTTCACAACAGTTTTTAGGGCTAGATGTTAACTGAATAGATCTGCTGGTTTTGTAACGATCATTTCTTACAAAGGCAGACAGAGATGTCTAACATTGCCTTTAATTACTTTACATACCTAGTATTGTATACAATCAAGTACTTTCTAACTGGACAGACAGCTGTGCTGCTGGGGAGTTTGTTGTGCCACTTCTTCCCAGCGAAAGCACTAGGAAGTGGTGAAGGGCGGGCGTTTTGAGGGACTGTCTTTTGTAATTTTGACGTTCGAAAAGTGCTCATTCTCAACCTTATTTGAATAAATGACTTTTGATTTTGATTTTAGAGTACAAATGTCACACAGTATGAAGCGGGTAGCATGTGCAAATGTAGGATAATTTGGATTAAAATAAATTAACTTTCCCAGAACTAGGCCGATGGAATTGGGTTAAAATTATTATTTAGCCTGCCTGCAATTCCGAACCCACATTATTAACTTGTCAAGTTTTAAATTTTACTGACAGCTTAATAAACCAATTATTAATATTTTATATTATGTAAATCGAAACTGAGTATCTCTTTTGTGATTTTGGCGGTCTCTCCATTCCTAGGCGTCTCTCGCCGGAACGCCCTTATCGATCTGCTCCGACTTTCGGTACCTCGGGTCACTTGTCCAAGGAGATGGCGAAGTAGACCGAGACGTTACGCACCGGATAAACTCAGGATGGATGAAATGGCGACAGGTCACAGGAACAACTTGCGACCCACGGATGCCCTTCAAGTTAAAGGGGAAAATTTATAAGTCCGTGATAAGGCCTGTCGTACTTTATGGATCTGAATGCTGGGCTGTGAAGAAGACGGATGAAAAAAGATTGCATGCAGCGAAGATGAAAATGTTGAGATGGATGTGTGGAGTAACGAGAATGGATAAAGTAAGAAATGAGTATATAAGGGGAAGTTTGAAAGTGGCGCCAGTGACAGAAAAGTTGAAAGGAAATCGTTTGGCATGGCAGGGCATGTGATGAGAAGGGACGAAACGCATGTGACTAAAAGAGCGATGAATATACATGTTGACGGATGGAGAGGGAGAGGAGGGTAGCGGGATCGTCCGAAAGGGTTACCGCTGCCCTGGAACATAAAGGGCTAAGGAAGGAACACGGGTGGGTTTTAGTCAGTAAGAGTCTGACACTCCCTACTGCTCCACCCAGAGCGGGAGGGGTCATTTGATGATTTACCATCCTGAAAAAAAAAAAAAAAAAAAAAAGAGGGAGAGGAAGGCCGAAGAAAAGATGGATGGATTGTGTGAGGAATTATATGAAAGAGAAGGGAGTGAATGATAGCGTGACGGTTGACAGGGGAGTACGGAAGAAGAAAACGTGTTGCGCCGACCCCAAGTAACATCGGATAAGGGCAGGAAGATGATTATGTAAATCGAGAATATAAAAAGATAGCCGTTTTTGTCTATCTAGATAATCTGAGCTGAAAGTACCTATAGCAGGAAGTGTGTTTTTATTTTTAGTAATAGTGTCTGCAATTGTAAGTAAAACTAGCTAAGATTTTATAAGAGCGAAATCTGTTCCTTAACCCTTTTTAAAACACAGTCAGTGTGTGTCAAATACGGCAGCACAGGATATAACGTACGCAACACATTGTGTTTATGGGAGCAAGCAATGGTACAGTTATTTAAAGTTAAGTTATAACATGTAAAACTTATTTTCATCAAAAAAAGTTGAAACTTTATATTTCAATATCTCCGTAACCAGAAGTTGTCCGACAGGACAGTGAGTGACAGGAAGTGTAAGTTACTCTTGGCTTCGATAAGCATCTTTTTACCCCCGACGCAAAAACGACAGGGTGTTATAAGATTGACGTGTCTGTGTGTGTGTGTGTGTGTGTGTGTGTGTGTCTGTGGCATCGTAGCTCCCGAACGGATGAACCGATTTTAATTTTGTTTGTTTTTGTTTGAAAGGTGAATTTGTCGGGAGTGTTCTTAGCTATGTTTGATGAAAATGGCGGATTACATATTTTTTCACAACTCCCTCAATATGGGTATCTAATGAAAGGGCTTGACTAGTAGAATACTATACACTATGACAAATTTCAAATCCAAGATGGCCACTACGACAAAATGGCGAATTACAAAAAACCTGATTAAATACCTATAAATATAAAATAAAAGAAATGATATAACAACGAGTCCCTACAAAAAGCATGAAATAAAAAATTAAATTAAAAATTTAAAAAACCCCCGACAACGTAAAACCCTATAAAAAGAAAAAAAATACCTTGAAATTATGACCCTACGTAAGTACGTATGAATTTTTTTGATTAAATGTTGTCCCGTCGGGGGACCGCTCTCATTATTAGCCAAACGTTCTGATTTTTACACCCGTTATGTTATAACTATGAACCTGAGTAACTATTGGAATGCGCTATCAATAAATCTAATACCGGATTCTTATCCAAACATAATAACTAACCATTAGTTACTGTATCAAACGCTACGCTTAGAAGGCTTTTATTTCGAAGGTACGCCAGAACAACAACCCACACACATAGTTTAGTACAGAAGATCGGTTCAATACAACAAGCAAAAACAGACACATGCACACAGAGACACCTACGTACGGCAATTTCGGTCGAAGTCCAGACGCGAGTGCGCTGGCACTGACTGTAGGTGAAGGTTGTCTATGTGAGCGTGCTTTACCGTTTATTTGATGGAGCTGGTTTTCTGTACCTGCCTGTTTTGTATCATCATCATCCTATACCCTGGCCTATGTCAATGGACCTAGGCCTCTCCTAGTGCACGCCATTCAACTTGATTTTCGGCAACTCTCATCCAGATGTTACCAGCTATCCTGCGAATATCGTCGTTCCACCTAGCCTAAGCGCGTCCCACCTTACGTTTACCGATTCGCGGTCGCCACTCAAGAATAACGTCTACCCCAACGGTCACCGGTTCTACGGCTAATATGGCCGGCCCATTGCCACTTCAGCTTGCTTATTCTGTGAGCCATGTCGACAAATTTGGTTTTCTGTTTTATGTGCTACGCCTGAACAACAACCCACAAAGGTTTCGTGTCAATTTATCACAGTCGACCGCCGATCACTCGGGTCACGTGTTCGCTCCCCGCTCCAGTACACACCGCCTATTTATACATATAATGCAGGGAACGGGTTTATTTAAACTTAGTTTACCCTAGTTCATGCTTTTGTGATTGATGTCTTTTCTAGCATGCGTAACTTATCACAGGGAAACTATTTACGTAAAGCGTTTTATTTTTACAAAAGTACCGAGGAAGAATTATTTGCTTAGTGAAGAGCAGGACAAGGGCTATCCTTGTTTTGCTCTTCACTATCGACTTACAGATGATCTCACCTACAGCAATAAACTGCCCAAATGCGTATCGGACCACGCACACGTTTCGTAGTTGAGATGAATTGAAAAACATGTTCTCTCATACATCGATATACAAAAAGAAATAGAAAACATTTATTGTCCAGGTAATACAGTAAGCAGGTTCACAGGTTAACAGCAAGTTAAGACGACATGAGTGGCTTAAAATATTACCTACAGCTAGGTTACAATATAGTATTTGCTAGTGAGCACCAAACTAGACAGTTAGTCTGTATCTTGTAGCTATTCTCCAACAGCAAATGTAAGTTGTATGACACTTTGGAACTTAAGATTTCCGGATTTTTTCATTTACTTGTGCTAAATGACATTGCTTCTTGTCAAATTTCATAATTCTAGGTCAACGGGAAGTAGGTGCCCTATAGGTTTTTATTCCCTTGCGTATCTTCCCGTATCTTTTGATTGCGTTAACTTAGAAGTTTTTATTTTATCACTGCTTCAAGGGTTTGCAACCCTGAGTATTTGATATAATTTCAACTTGATAATTCCACGCGTTCCTGAAAAAAAGAGTCTTGACAGACAGGCGGACAAAGAAGTGATCTTATAAGGGTTCCGTTTTTTCCTTTTGAGGCACGAAATCCTAAAAATAAAATCATTTACAAGGCTCAGCGATAAAAACCGTAAAGTAGAGAAAAAAAACCCTGAAAATCTACTGTACCAAGTTGTACTCATTTGTAGGTCCACCACATCATTATGATTATCAGCATGAAACTAATAACAACTAACTAATAAAACTTTTGCACGCTTTAGTAAAGATATCACAATATAATTATGTGTGTCAAAGGACAGGAAACTCAATTTCTAAGTTTCACTATAATAATGAACTTTATTTTATTATAGTTTTACGATTGTTTTTTCAACTTATTGTTTCTTTCTTTCAATGTTGAATAGAGGGTGATTATTTATTTTCGTCAATCACGCAGCAACACTTTACACGCACGATTACCTGAGACGTACTACGTCATGCAAATACATAGCTTTCTTCTTTTTTGAGGCGAGTGCTTAGTCTTACTTAATACCTAGAAACTGAACTCAAATCATATAGTCGACTTCCAGTCTAACCGGGTGCAGCTGAACACCAGTATTTTACACGGAGCGACTGCCTATCTGACCTCCACAACCTAACTGGCTGGGTAATACGATACCCGTTAGACAGACTGGGTGTCAGACTTTCGGGCTTCTGACGGCCTGTAACGACTGTCAAAGATCCACAAATGACAGCCAGAACCAACGGCTTAACGTGCTTTTCGAGGCACGGAGAGGTTATATGTAAAGATGGTCACCTATCCACGGACCAACCGCAGCAAGCGTAGTTCCTTTTATCCATAAAATTAATAAATGTACAACTTATTAATTTTATGGATAAAAGAAATTTCGGTGGTAAGTATATTTTTTTTTCAGTTACTGGGTAGCACGACACCCCTTGGTAAAACTGGTTGTCAAACTTTCGGCGACCCCTAACAACTTTCAACGATCCTAGAATGACAGCCGGGATCAACGACTTACCGGATCACGGACCGACCGCGAAAAGCGTAGCGTACCTGGGACCTAAATCACTATGGCTACTTAATGATTCCTTACTTCGAAACCACGTCAATTCCTTGATTAATTAATTAAAATTTGCTATTAACATACTTTTTATGACACAAGGAACAAAACCGCGCTAAATGAACTCGAAGTTGGCATGGTTTGAACTGTCAAAATACATGTTGTCCGTACGTTTGATATTTCGATTCCTTGCCGGTACAGGGGTTTCTAAAAGACACGATATTGACGTGGTTTGCACGTCGTAAGATTAGGTACGCAAGGAATAATAATTACCATACAGAATTAGGGCCCGGATCGACCAACCTGTACCTACGTGGTTATCATTAAAATTCTTTTCGATAATGAAGATTTAGTGTACCTACAGGCCGCGTCCTAACGACTAACGATTCCGAACAACTTTTTGTTCAGAAAACCGGAAAGCGCCTTCTGTCGGCGATACCATGCGTTCCAATTCACCGCTTGTCCCTACCGTGCCATCTATTATGCAAATGGAGAACTTACCTACTTAATAGTCGTTTGCTACAGACTATAGATGGCAGCAAAACCCTCGTGTATTGCATTGTCAGTACTTCGTTTAGCGCGGTAGAATGAAACGTAGTACCACAAAAGATGTGTAGATGGCACTATGAGGCTACAAAATAAAGAAACGTTTTGATCAATCTCTTTTAAAATAACTGTCCGCTTGTAAAATAACTAATATTATAAATGCGAAAGTACTCCACGCAGTCTGTCTTTCTGTCTTGTTACCTTTTAACTCCTTAACGGCTGAATGAATTTCAATGTTTAGCACTTGAACTCGAACTCAAAGCTTTTATTTAAATTGAACCTATTACAGGCACTTTTGAATTTACAAGGATTTGGTCTGCCAGATTCAGAAAAAGGAAGGGGTAGTTGGTTCTTATGGAGAAGAACGGGTAAGAAACTCCATGGACACTCTTTTAAATCAAAATCTTCTTATAAGTGACAGTTATGTACAGACGCCAGCAGGTCAAGCTACCCAAAACTGTCAAATGTTCCCAATCAACCTTGAATCTTAATACTTTAGCGATAAAGTTGAAAATCTATTAAAGAAATTTGACAGGTTGTAGTAGCTTGACGTGCTGAAGTCCGTATCTAGACCATGACCAGCAGTTTTTTAATTAAAATAAGGTTGAGAGAAGTGAAAAGGAGAAAGGGATCGAGGCCTTTGCCCTGCAGTGGGACAAAATAAATAAATGATCTGCTTGTGAAAACAAACACTAATGTTTCATTTGTTTATGTACGAGTACCTACCAACAAAAATGGATTTGTTATCAGATATTTTTTTAATACTTTACGTATCGCGAGACCATGGACCTGGAGCTGCAGTCTCGACATTCATAGCGATCGCTTTACGACCGAATTCGGTCGCAAAGTCCTGTCACTGACTTACACCTGTCAATCCGGGACTTCAATCCTTTCAATCCGGGTCCGGTGTTCTGGTTCGATTCCAGTGGCAATATATACTTAATACCAGTCAGGTATGTTGTGTGTATGAATGTATATTGTCTAACATGACTGCCCCGTAGGTCTCGTGGCTGCAAGCGCGACTGCTGAGCGTGGGCTCCTGGGGCTGCAGTCTCGACATTCGTAGCGATCGCTTTACGACCGAATCCGGTCGCAAAGTCCCGGATTGACAGGTGTAATGTATGTAGTGACAGGACTTTGCGACCGAATTCGGTCGTAAAGCGATCGCTATGAAAGTCGAGACTGCTGCCCCTGGGTTCGATTCTCGGGTTGGACAGTGTTATTGGGATTATGTTAGGAATTTCTTAGTAACAGTCCGGAGTTTGGAAATTGGCGGTTTAATACCCCCGTGCCTCGGACAGAACGTGAAACCATTGGGTCCTGCGCCTGTCTCCCCTGTCGTGTCGGATTGCCGTCCCGTCGGACTATGAGAGTAAAAGAACAGAGAGTGCATCTGTGTTTACGCACACACTTGTGCACTATAATATCTCCTGCGTACCTGGCTAATCTTCGTTGAGATTACTGACCGAACCGGCCGACCGAAATCGGTTGAGAGGCTACATTTTATTAAGAGACACAAGAATGAGGTTTGAAAACAGCAAAAAGTCTTCCCTAGCACGTGGCTTAGCACAATTTTAACTCACACAAATGTAAGCACGTGCTTCTATTTTTATACAAGTTAGGTACGTTCAAATTAATTTTAGAAAAAAGTTTAGGTAAGGTGCCAATTGGCATTCCATTTCAACGATGGTATTCATTTCAACCATTGGACAGGTAAAATAAAAAAAGTGTAGCTATTATACCCAATTTATACCTGATATTAATTTTTTGCTTCTCTCAAAATAGCTTACGAATTAGGAATTAAGTTTTTTTCTATGTCTAAAGTCGTGCTACGTGTTCTTCATTAAGATTTTATAGCAAGGACATGATGGCCTGATTAAGTGTTTTGATAACGGTCTCAAAGCCTGATTCTTATTTCTTACTAACCATAATTGGAATGAAATGATAATTTAATTTAATTTTAAGATCACCTACCTACCTAGCCTTTTCCTAACTATGTTCCATGTTCCTTCTATGCGGGTGCAGCTGAATACCAATATGTTACATTGACCGATAGCCTATATCACCTCAATAACCCAGTAACTGGGTAACACAATCCCTTGGTAAGACTAATTGTCCGACATCCGGGCTTCTGACTACCCGTTACGATTGTCAAACATCCATTTCGTTTCAAGATAGTAATTGTCATAGTATTTTTAGAACTAAGTATCTATACTCTATTTGTTTAGGTAATAAAATAAAGGTAAACAAAAAAAAACACACACACACAGTTGTACTCTTTGATTTAGCAACGTTATTAATATTTATTATTTAGACGAGATCATCCACTGCGACCCACGGTCACGCTACGTACTAATTCTGGCAAACTAATGAACCGCGCAGCTAATGAGGCAAATCTCTCCGTGCACATCCTATGTAGCAATGGAAGGTCGACTTTACAGTTGGTTCGGACCTATGAAGACTTTAGTAAAATTGACGACACGGTTGGCGCAGTGGCTGAGCGATCGACTGCTGCGCTGCGTGTCGTGGGTTTCCCGCACGGAACAAATATTTGTATTGCCTACAGGTAGTTGTTCCGAGTCTGGCTATTTGTGTATGTGAATTTAAATGTTTGTAAACGAACCCACGATACAGGAGTAATTCCTAGTGTGGGGTAACGTTTTTTCAAAAATAAAAAAAATAAAATAAAATTACGGCTATATTAGTTTAGGTAAATCTAATATAGCCTCTTTCAGTTCTAACCAAACAAAATAATAATTATTTATTCCCAGTTCCCCAGGTCGGGTAAAGTGTAACTGAGTCTGTCCATCAGGTATTTCTCAGTAGCAGCCTGGTGTCTTAATTTTCGCCAGTTTGACTCAAACATCATCATCTGCCACCTTTTCCCAACTATGTTGGGGTCGGCTTCGAGTCTAGCCGGATGCAGATGAATACCAGTATTTTACATGGAGTGACTGCTTATCTGACCTCCAGAACCCAGTTACTGGGTAATACGATACCCTTTGGTAAGACTGGTTGTCCGGCTTACGCGCTTCTTTCTGCCTACACGTAACGATTGTCAAAGATCCACGAATGACAGCTGGGACCAACGGCTTAACGTGCTTTCCGAGGTACGGAGAGGTCTCGATATATGTATAAAGATGGTCACCCATACACAGACCAACAAAACATAACTGGCCAAATATGCTATAGGTACACCTCTGCCTCACCCTTCGGGAATAAAAAGCGTGATGTTGTGTTATGTTATTAACTGAGATTAGTCCATAAATTGACTGTTTACATCTATCTAAGCCGTATCAAAATATTTTTTTATTTTTTTTATTTAAATATACCTATTTTATGTATATATTAATAGTATAATGTAAATGGTACACCACAGACTACATAATATATTTTGTCTCTCCTTAATTTTTAATCCATCCAAAAGTGGTTTTAAAGATCCCTCTTAGCGATAAGACCGCCCATTGTGGCACCCTTTGTAAAATTAATTAATGAATGATATAATGTTTTTTTTTAATTTCTATGGTGCACAATAAAGAGTATTCTATTCTATTCTTTTTATTCCATTGTAAAAAAAAACAACGATCAACAACTAATTAGATTAAAAAAACCCGTTTTCTTACCAAGCTCGTTAACTTTTGACAAATAAATAGAGCAATCGACTTAATTGACTATTAAGGGATATTTGCATAATATTATATTATATTTCATCATTCTATATGATAAAAATATACTGGCATTTTCCCTAGATTAATTTTACGACTATTTTGGGTAGCTGTCTGGACATTGGATAGTCGAGCTAGTGGTAGTTTGAGCCTTTTGGCCTCGTATAGGACTTTCTGTTAAATTTTTCTTTTTGTTACTTTTTTTCAAATATAATTTGGTTTTTTTTATTTTTGATTGTGTTTACATAGTTAAGTTGTATGGTCTTCCTGTACGAGTCGCAATAAATACTTTTTCTTTCTTTCTTTATAACTTATTTTTGAAATACATACTCTCAATCTGTTTGGTTCTTTCCTCAAAAGACCATCTCAGACATCAACCTACATGGTCTTCATATGATCTGACCAAGATTATTTCTGGACTTAAAAAGAGACTGTGACCTCTGAGTTTGTTTCGGCCTTTCTTCTCAGACTAGTCAGATAGGAAACGCCGACCTCATCTAGTTTTAAAATATGATTGACGTGTAAAAGTGTTTGTACAAACCTACTTACAAAAATAAAATCATTTATCATAATAACGTTATTAGTAAGCTATGGTTTCATAAGAAGAAATAAAAATATTTCTCAATAGCAGTAGTTAGCAGCCCGGAGGCAAGGCTCGCCCCGTATTTCATGGATTTTAAGTAGTTGGTAACCCGGAGTCTGGATTGTGCCCGGTTGGGGGCAATAGGCTCGCCCTCTGGGGCCCTCATGGGTCTTAAACATTACTGGTGAAGAGTAGATTTACTATAGGCACACCTCTGCTTAACTCTTTGGGGATTACGAGCGTGATGTTATGTTATGCTAAAACCATTTCCAGTGTTTCTGTTGGACGTCGCAAACGTTTGAATAATACAGACGTTCATAAATATAGGTAAGTAATATATATATTATTTTTAGTTGCAATTGAACAAAAGCAAAACAAATGAAAAAAGCGCGTTTCTAAATTATTCCATTAATTAGAAACTAATTAAAAGAAATTACATTTAGTTACACCATATATTATATTCTTAAAGCATCCATATTATTTCACAAGTTGCAATTCGTAACTGTAAATTACTTAATTGATCAAATAATTAAAGTAGGTACTCATTAGAACGAAGCCATTTGTTTAGGTGAATGAACTTTAGTAACAAAAGAGTTAGGTCGCAAAGGAAGAAGAATCGTCTGCCTAGCCTTTTCTAAACTATGTTGGGGTTGGCTTCCAGTCTAACCGGTTGCAGCTGAATACCAGTATTTTACATGGAGCAACTGCCTACCTGACCTCCTCAACTCAGTTACTGGGTAATACTATATCACTTGGTAAGGACTGGTTGTCAGACTTTCGGGCTTCTGACTACCCGTAACGACTGTCAGCTGGGACCAGCGGCTTAAGGCGTGCTTTCCGAGGCACGGAGGGATCTCGATATGTAAATGTCACCCATCCACAAACCAACCGCGGCAAACGTAGTTTAACCTGATCGATCGACCTGTGCGGCTGTTATTATTTAGCCACGGGCCTCTCCAAAAGAAGAAAAATTAGGAACAAAATTTTAATACTGGGGATCGCATGGAAAACACAACACATCTTCATAGGTAGGTAAAACAAAATGTGAAATTAATACTACTGAAAAGCCAGATAAGAGGGGCAATTCTCGTAATTTTAAGAACGTTCACAGTCTGATCTCAGTCTCAATCTGTCAAAAATGCCTCTAATTTCCCTACATTTTTTACTAGTTTCTGACATCTGTTTGTCGCTGACATGAGATTGCGACTAGATTTTGAACGTTTTTAATTACGGGAATTGGCCATAAGATGCCATCATAGTACCTCATCATAGCTTTTGCTACGGTTTCTCTTTTGGATATGATACAGGTATAAATTCCTAAAATTATTCATAGCTTACTAAATCCAAAAATGTTTTAATGAATTCAGCATCTTTAGACTTATTGGGACTACACTTACAACTCTCACGAGAGCGATTTAAAACATGCAGTAGACTTCGGAGCTTAGCAATAGCATTCCTTAGATACTGGAACACATTTTCATGAGGAATAAACTACGTACAAAAAAAGACTGCACTTGTCTAAGAACAACAATTCGAGCGAAACCAGTAGATAATTCATCATTATCATCAGATACGGAATGAGGTGATCCTGCAGAGAACCAAAGTTGTCCCATGTGTACCTATGGGGATAGGCAGACACTGTAGAAGGCCACCTGCTACGATTCCTATTTCTGGTTAATTATCGCATAATTAATCTGTTAACTGTGTAACGCGCTATACAGTTTGGCAGCCACTTGTTACCATGGATTCAGCAATGATACTGTAATTCCTATGTAGAAATTTTTTGTCGGTTATTACAAAACCAAAAATGCTGTTCCTACATTTTGTCCGCGTGCTTTTTTCTACGAAACAGCAGTTTTTTTTTATGTCTACTTTATGGGGTCTAAAGCCATGTGCTGAATGCATGATTACAGTTTGCGCGGCGATATCCCTGCCACCCTGAATGAGCACAAAAAAATAAACTCACATAGCAACGCCTCTCAATACATTACATGAACCCCTTAAATCCCCAAAGGCTGAGGGCTGATACTCGTATTTTAACAAAAAAATATTCGTTCAATCAGCTGGAACTCATCTCCAGTAATTACAGTCTGGCAATGCTTTTAACTAAATTAGATGAAAAAGAATTACATTGAGAATGTAATTAAAACAACATTTTGAATAGACGGTGTCTCTCATTTGTTAAAAGCATCGTAAACAAATAAAAAATAAAAAATAATACTTACTGAAAGTAGTGGAGAAATTTCTAAAACCCAGACTTGCACACTATTAGAATACGTGGTAGCACAAAATGCGTTTATTTCGTTGTTTAAGTGCATTTAAAGAGCACTTCAATAGATTGCAGAAATGTAGGTAGGTAACAAATGTACGAATAAGAAGACCACGTTTCACACACACAACATCACTCCTGTGTAGCATGAAGGGTTAGGCAGAAGTGTACCTATCGTAAACACACATTTCGCCGGTTATGTATAAGTCCCATGTAATAGAGAGCGATCCTATTGTCATCAACCGGGTACAAAAGTGGACTCCAGCTGTTACTGAAAAATTCCACATGGAAATATCCAATAACACATTGCCCGACCCGGGAGTCGAACCCAGGAACTCATGCTCAGCGGTAGCGCTTGTGACGACTAGGCCAACGAGGCAGTCGAAATCACTCGAATAGAATTATATGCCCATGAAATATTTCATAACAAGCTTAAAAAAAAATTACCAATACAAAACCTCCACCCTACTAGTTCCTCTCCGTTCCTTTACTGAGAACCTTTTGTAAATAAGGCATTACCTACTTACCCGAATAACCAACCAAAATAAGTTACAGTGAGGTTAGTAGGCTGTGAAGGGTCGTAACAGGCTATTTCTGGTTGACCGTTTTTCTGAGGCTCCCTTAACATTTCGATTGGAATGAAAAAAAAAAACAGTTGACTGAATAGGGTTGATTGAAGTGGACCGTGTTCTTACGTAATGGCGTGATAGGTTTATTGGAAATGCTGAGAAATGGTGGTTTATTAGAGTGGAGGGAATCGTAGAAGAAAGTTTTTTTTTTGGTTTGCGGTCAAGTAATTTACTAACGTATTTAAAACACTTCGAGATCTTCCAATTCGTGTGGCGTACAATCACAAGAATAAAATACTCATGCAAAATTCAAAAGTGATTTTCTTCTAAAGTAGGAGGGGGAGGGGGGGGGGTATTATAAGGTGTAAGTTACGAACAAAGCATTATCGAATTCATAGGTCTTTTGTCGCTTTTTTTTTTTAAACGCTTGTCTATTTTTGACTGTACCTCCTTTTTTTTTTTGGATGGGAAGTCATTAAATGACCTCTCCCGCTCTGGGCTGAGCGGAAGGGCGTGTCAGACTTTTACTGACTAAAGCCCACTCGTGTTCGTTTAGGTGCCTGTGCCAGGGGCCACGGTATCTCTTTCGAACAACCCGCAGCCCTGGCAGGCATCGGCCCTAGCGAACCCCGTCAGTTCGTGCTAACATCTCTTGGAGGCACGCGGGGAACTGACTGTACCTCCTTAGGTTCTGTCTCGGGTAGTAGTCATAGTAGTCTGTGGCAGTCACAGGTTGTCAAGCGCCAAAAGTCACCTGGTGAACTTTACGATATCCATAGGTACTGCCTAGCGACCAGAGTTGCTCACCCCTAAAAATAATGCCGACCTCTATGGTCAGCTTTATTTTTAGGGCAGACAAGACAAATAATTGTTCTTCAAGGAGGCTTACAATCACAAGGCAACTGAGGTTGGAGGACCCTTTGCCAATTAAAAGAACGCTAATGAGGCAAAAACTACTAAACTAATTGGACCATTAATATCTCATTACCATTATCCCTCTAAGCTCAAAGAAAAATCTAGAAGCCCTTTCACATCAATGACGTCACTATTAGAGAGGGCAAAGTGAGCTGATTGACTGAACTCGCATCGTTAGGTCTTCTATGTAATCGGTTTAACGACTTAAGGCTTCGGGAGCTTTCGGTGAGGTTCGGATTTATTCGGGATAATGAATGCGTATTTGTATTTTCCGTAATAACTACTTTTTTTCTAAATTTAATGGCGGAAATTCCTTATTGGCAACGAGTCGATGAAGTTGATGGGTATGAAAAATGTAAATGCTTGATGAATAAAAATTCGTCGGAAAGTTTGTTGCTAGTGTTGTTTTAGATGACATTTGCACAGGAGTTTGTAAATTGGCACAAGCAAAGAGAGACTGATGCCCAGTATTGGATAAAGTCGGGCTGTGAAAGATTATTTTGATTAAGCGATTACTTTAATAGACTAATAACTTCACAAATATGTATTACCAGTGTCAATCAATTGATAACTCACGAGTAATTTTAAAATACTAAAAAAAATTAAGAAAATAACTAAGGTGAATAAATATTATACCTACGTGTATTTTTTAAATATTTTTATTCAATATTTTATATCGCCATATAATAGTAAATATCCAACGCCAAAAGCAATTAAAAGTACTTAAAACGCCTCCATTTTGGCGCGCTTGGTGTGACGTCATAGTTCATAACATTGGCAACGGACTGAATCGCAAACACTCCTATAAAACACATTGACATTTATTGTTGTTATAGGCTTTTACATCACTTTCGCTCTGACTAATGACGTCGCTTTTCAAATATTTGAATTTCCCACAGTTTTATTGCATTTTTTTGCTCAAAAAGAAATTATACTCAAAAATATTGATGGAGGCATAATTCTGAAGTAAAACAGTTTATTAAAATAAAATGATTTGGCTCTTATTTGAATCACATGCTTATTCCCGGTTGCAAGACAGGGATTCAGTTAAGTATTTGCCGTTTAATTTCAGATCATTGCGCAAAAAGGACGTCTTCTTCCTGATATATTAAATTCCTACACGAATATCCATTTCAAATGGAATCCTTTAATATAATCGTTAGAAAATACTGCTGAAATTGAGGCTGAAAATGCCGATTCGCTTCAGGGGAAACTCCGGTACAAACGCAGCTTTGTGTAGAAACCTTTGTGGAACAGAATATCTAGCCGCGTAGGTATGTTCCCATGTAGAAAAGAATCATTTAATTATCTAGAAGTTCTCTATATTTTTTATAAGAAATTGCTGTAATATTAGCAAGTCTGATAAATGATTTTATTTCTGGAAGTAGCTTTGTACAACCTCAATCACATTTTTAAAAACTAGATGAAGTCGGTGTTTCCTATCCGACTACAGTGAGAGGAAAGGCCGAAACAAACTCAGACATAATCTTGGTCAGATCATGTGAAGACTATGTAGATTGGTGTCTCAAATGGTCTTTTGAGAAAAGAACCACCCCACCACCACCAATACCACTACACACCACACCTACTATAGTAGCTACCACATCTCTGACTTGCTAATATTTTTATCAAGGTATTCTACATTAGCTATTCTTATGTTATAGTCCGGCCGTCGAGAGAATGCGTTCCTGACACCTGTCAGTGCGATAATTCTGGCAACTAATAAAGATCTTAAAACACGTATTCGTTTGTATGAAACTGACATGTGTTAAGAACGCATTCATTCATTCTTTCACTAGGCTGTAGTATAGTTCATAGCGATACTTAAGATAAATACCCCGACCACATCGGCAGTGCCACGTCCTACTGCAACAGGTGACATGTAGGTAATTTACCATGCGATTCTAACCTTAAAAAGACTAATGTCTAATTATATTAAATAACCGACTTAAAGAGGTATGAGAAACAGGGTGTAAAGTTCGCTCATCCTCCATAGAAAAGACCTTTCTTTTCTTTACCTTCCGACCAGACGGGTGATGTGTCTGGCGGGCAACTGCCCGATGATTTATGTCAGGCCGTTGTATACATTATGCTAGTTGCGCGGTAAACTCTGCTTGCGAGATGCAGAATTTTGCGTGACGTCAGTATGACACGTAGTTCACATGTGGCGTTATAGATGCCACTACAGACTCTATCCTTAAAATTGAAGTACAACAGTAATGCTTGGCGAAAGAAATAGGCATATAAGTCGTTTTTGTGTGGTCAAAATATCTCAAATGAGAGATTCTTCAGGCCCACAAAATCCCGTATTCTATACAAGTATTTAAAGCCTGATGAATACGAATTTCACCACAGCAATCCGTTTGAGGGAATTACAGATGCACTTTGCACAAGTTGTGACGTCTCTCGAGGGAATATCCAGTGAAAAATTAATGCAGTCTCACAGTGCTCGAGTCTCGCAGGAGGGTATAAGATAAATTCATAACAGCATAAATAGTCACTGGGTTAGACTACCGAGGACTGAGAGGAAAAGCAAATCATTCGTAAGCGAAGATACTTATAAATGCACGCTCAGAGTGCTTAGATAACCTGACATTCTATCAAAAGATCCCGTAATTTGACGATTGGTCATTTCGCGTATTTATGACGATAACCATCATTGGCCATAATGCGAATTAGTCAATATGCGTCGTAATGTTAAAAACGTTTAAAATCTTGTCGCAATCTCATCTCAATGACAATCAATGTCAAAAACTTGTTAAAAATGTAGGAAAATTATAGGTATTTTTCACAAATTTAAACTTAGAGCAGACTGTGAACATTCTTAAAATTACGGGAATTGCCTTTCAGCGATAACGATGATGGAAATGTCAAAAATTAATAAGACTGACATAAGCTAACGAAAAACTTTTAGCAATCCTGCTGAAATTCGTTGTGGAAATATGAAATGGTTTGAAAGCGACTGGCAATTGTCTAAAGATCTACCTGCACACGGGGACGGACGAGTCTCCGTCAGAGGCTCAAAAAAAAATATCGGTATGTACAGTCAAGAAAAGAGTGTAGGTAGGTGTATGCAGGGTCGCCGGATATAGTTGAAGTTTAGTAAGAAACGGATTGGTGTTTTCGGATAAAATTATATTTAATTAATAGAATTTCCAAACCATTTCTCAAACTAAATTTCATTCGAAAACATCCATCGGTTTCTTACTAAACTTCAACTATATCCGACGACCCTTATACTTATCTCTTTTGTTGACTGTACATTTTTCACATTTTTTTTAGTCCGGGCCGACTACGGAGCTTCATTGATTGTTTTGTGTCTGCGCCTCAGCAATGACATGTGTGTATTTATTATGTATATACACCATAATATTTTATGGACTTGGGACTCTCCAACTGCTGGGCAAACGCCTCCCGCCTTTGCCGAGCAGTTGGAGAGTACAGGATAAAGATAAATAAAATATATAAATCTATACAAATAAATAAAATTGAATTCTCTGTTTGTAATATCAAATTAACAGCTTTTAACTAAATGCATATTTAATGCATATGAAAGTATGTACGCTACTTATAACAATTTTTTTTTTGTCTGTCTGTTCGTTTGTAGTTTTGTTCCGGCTAATCTCCAAAACGGCTGGACCGATTATGATGGGACTTTTACTGGCAAATAGCTAATGTTATGGAATAAGATATAGGCTTTTTGTCCCGGTAGCACGTTCCCGTGGGAAAATTTTGGACATCCATGTGAGCGAAGCCACGGTCAGAAGTTAATTACAGATATAATTGTAGAAATAGACCAACGACCTACTCTTTCTTTAATTTCACCCAAAAACAACTGAACAGGTTTTGATCAAACTTTATAGTAATACACAACATATAGATACATCAGAATAACACATAAGATACTTTCTATCCCGATATTCCCACGGGATCGACACCTATGCAGACGAAACTGCGGGAGGCTGCTAGTGTAAAATAAACATTTAATTTAAAATAAATACTATACCTGTTAATAAAGCTGAAAACCAAAATGGCGGGAGTTGAGACGATAATTAATCGTTTATCGGAACCGAGCCAGCCCCGTCATTCTGTTTGTTTGAAACCAAATTAATTACTCCAAAATATTATCTACCTTGCTTTCCCAACTATTTTGGGGTCGGCTTCCACTCTGACCGGATGGAGCTGAGGCATGAGGTGACCGCCAATCTGACCTCCACAACCCCACGATACCCCTTGGTAAGACTAGTTGTAAAACTTTTGGGCTTTTCACTACCCGTAACGACTGTCAAAGATCAGCGCAAGACCGCTTTTGGAGGTACGAACGGGTCACGGTATGTAAAACCAGCGTCAGACAGCATCTGTCTGGCATTAATGCTGAAATGAACCTTTTTGGCGCAGCTGTGAGGCACACACTATTGTTGTTTTAAACATTATTTTTATTTTATTAATTTTGTATTTTGTGTTTCACGAACTGTGCCCAAATAAACTTTTTTTTTTTACTTTCTTTTCTTTTTCTTTAATGGATAATCACCCATCCACGAACCGACTGCGGTAAGCGTAGCTTAAGCTCTGATTGACCCGTGCGGCTATTATTTAGCCACGAGCCCCAAACTACTACTTATAATAATTATTATCAAAAGCCTGTGATAACCCACTGCAGGTCAAAGGCCTCCATACTCTCTTTCCACATCTCTCTGTTTAAAGCTGCCAAGGACCAGTTCTTGTTGAAGGAGTCCAGCTCATCCCAGCCACCTCCGTCTGGGCCTGCCGCGATGTTGCTTGCCATTAAAAGGGGCCCCTTGGTCGTAAGTGTGGCCCATTGGTCGTCTGACATCCGGCAGATGTGTCCAGCCCAATTGCATTTTAGCGTGGCAGCTTTCCAAGTGACATCCGTTGTTTTTGCTATGGAACGGATGATCGTAGGTATTCCTAACCCGGTCTGTTAGTTTGATACCCAAAATACTCCGTTCCATACTCTGGCAAACAATTTATTATGGTAATTAATAAGTAGATTCGATAAGTTGACTTAGAGGCGAAATCTAGGCCTAAATTGAGGTTATGTTTTCGGAAGTTATTTTCATAATTTTCATAAGAGGTATTAATAAATTTGCCTAAGCCAGGTGGCCTTTATCAGTATTCCTGAATATACTAAGCTAACGATTTCCAGTTGCTGGTTATGGTTATGATTAGCGATTTGAAATCGACATCCTTTGTTTTAGGAAAGTATCTTGTGCTCCACAGCTGTGGTTTGCAAAACTTTTCTTGAGAAATTCAAACCGCAGCCAAGAAGCTGGGCATCCTAAATAGTGTGAGGCGGTACTTCACCTTTTTTTTTTTTTTTTTTTTTTTCAGGATGGGAAATCATCAAATGACTCCTCCCGCTCTGGGTGGAGCAGAAGGGAGTGTCAGACTCTTACTGACTAAAACCCACCCGTGTTCCTTCCTTAGCCCTTTACGTACCAGGGCAGCGGTAACCCTTTCGGACGATCCCGCTACCCCGGCAGGCTTCGGCCCTGTCGGGCCCCGTCAACTACGCTGACATCTCTTTGAGGCGCGCGTGGAACACATACACGCCGTCCGGCACGGGCCTGGTCCTGATCGGACGGAGAGCTACCCATTGCTCTCCGCCCGCAGGCCCGCGCCTACGGTGGCCGGGAGTCGTCACGCGGCTCCCGACGCCCGGAGCGTCTCCCTCGGCGGCTGAGGCGTGAGGATCTTTCCCTCGCCCATCCCGCCACCTCCTTCGCTAGCATGACTGCTTCGCAGAAGGAGGTGACCGCCTCCCACTCCCTCTCGCCCCGGACCATGGCTTGCACCAGGGCCGGGCGCGAGAGGTCGCCGCCGCTGCCGATCGCCTCTACGAGGACACGGCGGTGCTCTGCCCAAGCGGGGCAGACCTCCACCGTGTGCTCCACCGTGTCCTCTGGGCGATCCTCGCAGTGATGACACCCGGGCGTCTCCTCCCGCCTGATTATGTGCAGGAACCTCCCGAAACATCCGTGTCCGGAGAGGACCTGCGTCAGGCGGTAGGTGAGAGCGCCGTGACGCCTCTCTAGCCACTCCTCAAAGAGGGGTCTTACCGCCGCTATCGTGGCGTGCCCTGCGCTGGGTTGCGATAGTCGCGCCTTCCATTCCACCATGAGACCGCGCCGGAGGTCCGTCCGCTCCGCAGCGATTTGCCGCGGGTGCAGAGTTTCCCCCCGACGTAGTGCCTCCGCGCGCCAGTCATACAGGCGCGCGAGGACTATCGCCTCCAGATCCCATGGTGGCAGTCCGGCAAGGAGGCTTGCTGCCTCGCCCGAGATCGTGCGGTATCCCCGGATAAGCCTTATGGCTACCACCTTTTGGGGCGCGTTCAGGTAGTGTGCGGCTCGAAGCCGCAGTGAACGCGCCCATACCGGGGCCCCATAAAGGGCCATGGACCGCACGACCCCCGCGTAAAGCCTCCGGCAGGAGGCGTTTGGCCCCCTAAGGTTGGGCAGGAGCCGCTTTAAGGCGGCCCCGGCCCGTTCCAGTTTGGGGGCCAAACGTCGGAAATGCTCGACGAAGTTCCACCGGCTGTCGAGGACGAGACCCAGGTATCTCATCGTTGTCTCGACGCCGATGTGAACCCCTCCTACCATCAGTTGGGATCCCGAAGGTGGCCCGTACCGGGGCCCATGAAAGGACATGGCCTCGGACTTGTGCAATGCCACCTCGAGACCCAACTGCCGGATCCTTTCCACGACTATCGCAACCCCGCGTGTCATCGCGTCGGCCGCCGCCTGATGCGACCTCCCCTGCGCCAGGACCAGCGTGTCGTCAGCGTAGCAAACTACGCTGACGCCATCAGGGAGGTCGGCCCGCAGCACCCAGTCGTAACCGATGTCCCACAGGAGCGGCCCCAGAACCGATCCCTGCGGGACACCGCACGACATCTCTCGCCGGTTCCAATTCCCGTCGCGACCGGGGTAGATGACGGCTCTGTCCGTCAAATACGCCCCGACTATTCGACGGAGGTAAGTCGGCACCCGGTGATACCGGAGTGCCTCCCCTATGCAGCTCCAGGGCAGGGTGTTGAACGCGTTGGCGATGTCGAGTGACACCGCCACGACCACCCCACCCCGGGACACCGCGTCCCCCGTCGTGAGGGCTCTCACGCGCATGATGGCGTCCACCGTCGAGCGCCCCTTGCGGAAGCCAAACTGGCACTCCGCAAGATCCGGCCCCGTCCTCACCAGGTGCCCGACGAGGCGGCCCGCAATCACTCTCTCAAAGAGCTTGCCGACCTCGTCGAGCAGCACTATGGGCCGGTATGCGGACGGAGAGTCCGCAGGGCGCCCTGGCTTCTGAATGAGGACCAGCTTCCCCGTCTTCCAACGGAGTGGAAACTGGCCTCTCTCCATGCATGCGCTTAAGAGCGCCTCCAGTCGAGGCCCGAGAGCCCTCGAGGCCAGGACCCAGGCTTTACCCGGCAAGCCGTCGGGTCCCGGGGCGGTATTTTTGGCCTTCAGCCGGCCTACCGCCGCTCTCAGATCTACCCCGGTCACTACAGGGGTGTCGTCGTCGTCGTCCGCGTGGTCCGCTTCGGGCACCGCAAGTGGCGGAGCCATAGGCGGGGGAGTATGCTCCCCCCGTGAAGGGAACAGAGCGCTCACCACCTCCTCCACCAGCTGTGGGCGGAGACTCTGCGTCAGCGGGGGGGCCCATGTGCGGAGTTTATTCCGCACCATTCTGTAGGGGCGCCCCCATGGATCTCTGTTCAGAGTCTCCAGCATCTCCTCGCGGGCCATATCCTTGGCCCGCTGAACAGCCTGTTGGAGGGCGGTCTTCGCCGCTCTGTACCCCTCGTATAGCTCCACCTCCGTGGCTTCCGCATCCGGAGGGCGGATGCGGAGCCTGCGGTGCCTGGTGTACCGGTGTCGCGCGTCGACGCACGCCTTGCGTAGCGCCCCAACCTCCTGCGACCACCAGTACACCTGACGTCGGGCGCATCCTGGCCGGACTCGGGGCATTGCCACGTCACAGATCTCGGACATGGCCTCCCGGAACCACTCCACCTCATCGTCAATATCAGCAGGCCTGTCCGGTGAAAACACCCAGGCCTGCACGATCGAGGCTTCCAGGAGAAGCTCCCGGTCCAGCTGCTTCAGCGCCCACCGCGGACCACTCGGGGCCTGTTGGACCAGCGCACTAGAGGGCTGGGTGGAGACCTCAAACCGGATATACCGATGATCGGAGTAGGTCTCCACCTCCTCCATGACGCGCCAGTCAATGACACGCTGTGACAGAGCGGGGCTGGCGAACGAGATGTCCACCACCGACTCGCCCCGCATCCGCACACACGTAGGAACAGAACCCCGATTTAGGACGACCAGGCCTGTTTCCAGAGCCCAGTCCTCCACCATCCTGCCCCGCACATCCGTGCAACGGGAACCCCAGGCCAAATTCTTGGCGTTGAAGTCCCCGAGCACTAGCACGGAGAAGGCGTGGTTTCTGGCGACGACGACACTCAACTCTGTTAAAGAGTTCTGGAACTCGGCGAGAGTTCGGCTCGGAGAGAAGTATACTCCCACTACTACAATCTCTCCGAACCGTGCTGCTACGCACCCCTGTCCCCTCGTGACACCTTCGAGGGACGGGGTACCGGCGGCGGCCGACGAAATTATGGCCACTGAGCCGTTTAGGTCCTCCACCCAGTCTTCCCTGGGCGGGACAAAGTACGGCTCAGCGACCACGGCGACGTTAATCGACCACTGCGCCATGCTCTGGAGCAACAGGTCCTGAGCGCAGGCGCAGTGGTTGATGTTCGCCTGGAGAAGGCGTAGTGGAGGAGTTATTACTCCTCCATTTCAGCCCCCTCCCGGGCCCTGTCGGCAGTGGTGGCGGCGGCTGCGGCGGCGGCGGCGGCGGCGGTGGTGGCGGCGGCGGCGGCGGCAGCGGTGGTGGCGGTGGCGGCGACAGTGGCGGCGACGGTGGTGGTGGCGACGACGGCGGAGGGCCTGCCCTTCCTCCTGGCTTCGGCGGGTGGAGCGCAGGACTTGCTCCCCGCCCGGTGATCGGCCGGCTTGCCAGCAGCCGCACATACGACGCAGTGCGGCGCGGCGTTGCACGAGCCGGCCGTATGTCCGGGCTTGCCGCAGCGGAAGCACAGAGTGCTGCGGTCCTCTAAGGTGCACTGGACGCCCACGTGGTGCCCCACGAGGCATCGATAGCACCTTAGAGGTCTGGGCTCCATCAGCTTGACCTGCGCTGACACCCAGCCCACCAGGAGCCTTCCACCCTCCACAATTTTCCTCGCCGCCGTCACGGGACAGCTTACCGTTATGGTTCGCATACCCGTGAAGTCAGGACGTAGGGTGCCCGCCTTCACCTGGTCGGTCAGACACCCGCCCGTCCTGACGACGGCGGCTACCACCTCGGCCCCCGTCACCGAGTCATCCAGGCCCACAATGCGCATATCCGCGCACTTGACGGGCCTGGAGACTCGAGCCTCGTCCGCATTGAGGGACGCCCTTAGCTTTTCAGCCAGGGCGTCTGCGGTGGCGGTACTTCACCTCAGGACAGCTTTTAGGTCCGTACAAAACACAGGTTCCTATATGGAGTACTGCAGCCACTTATGCAATGACTCAGCAAAATACGGTATTTTGCTGCACTTGACTCGGTGGAACGCAGAGATAAAAGGCTTATAGGGGACGAGGTGTTGGAAGCTACGCTTCACAGTCTAACTCATGGGGGGATGTTACCTTGTTGCCCATTGAGCAATTTTTTGCATTTATTTGTTTTTTTTTTGTGTTGTTTTTACATTTTATAATAGGGTAGTTTCCTGGGTAAAAATAATTATTATATTTAGTCCGTCAGTTAGATTTTCGAAAACTAATGGACATGTATTTTTCTTTTGTCAATCAAACAAAAAAAATCAAACAAAGATAAAGCGCGTCAAAATTTGGGAGTGGGGGGTCGTGACGTGACGCCATGCTAAAAAGTGTAGCAAGGCGTGACGTCACGCGGAAGTTTAACGGGCAATATCTTCATCATTTTTTATATAATTGACAAAAGAAAAAATACGGGCCCAATATTTTTTCATAATCTAACTGACGGACTAATTAGATTATTTTAGGAAACTAGCCTATTGTGTTTAATTCAGTTTGTGATAATTATGTGAGAGTCACAATAAATACTTTTCTTTATTTTCTAATTAAACCATTTACTAAGAACTTTACAATTGTCAAAGGAGTCGGTGAAACGGAAAGAGAAAGCTGGAAGCCCTTTCCAAAGTGTCGTAAGTTTCTAGATTTAAATAAAACCTATATCTACATAATACTAGGTAGTCAAGTCTTGATTTAAGTTCGGTTTTGATTCCTTTATCGATTCATTTCACTTGGGTTGTCGTGGCCGACTTGAAAAACTTTAAACAGACTCCACACCCAGTTCGACTGTAGCAAGGACAATCTCCACTTATGGGGTTTCTCGGATGGTTCTGCGGGGTAATGGCGTAACACACTTTCAGTAGCAATGGCTTTCATTTTGACAGTTCAACAACATTCATTGCGTTATTTACGTTGTTGAGCAGACTTTTTCGAACTTATGAAGCAATGGATTAGCAATTTCCTTCAAAATGATTCAGATTGAAATCGATAGTGTGTTACGCGACTAGGGTGCTGAAATCCTAAACGATCGCCCACCTTTTATTTTGCGCCGCATGTCTGTACACGTGACGATCCGGACGGTCCGTAGATGGGAGCATCTATTACATATTCAGACCACTTCGGGCCTTGGAAACCACGTTATACCATTAGTCCCGACTGTCATTAATAGATCTTTGACAGTCATTACGGGTAGTCAAAAGCCCGAAAGTCTAACAACCAGTCTTAACTATGGTTATCGTATTAACTATTAACTGCGTTGTGGAGAACTGAAGGCCAATTCTCGTAATTTAGAACGTTCAAAATCTAATCGCAGTGTCATCTCGGTGACAAACAAATGTCAAAAACTTGTCAAAATGTAGGGAAATTACAAATATTTTTTGACAGATTGAGACTGAGATCAGACTGTGAACGGTTTTAAAATGACGAGAATTGCTCCTTAGATAGTCGATAGTCGGTCCATGGAAAATATAAGAAATAAACCTGTGTGTGCCCGACAATTATGTATTGCGAAGGCGGCAGCCACGTCTATTGGCGGTGCCCAGTAGTAGGACCAATCTACTGAGTCAAGCCCCTATAACGCGCACCTTGCGTGTACTTAATGACGTAGCGGACAACATAGATCTTTTTACTTGTTCTCTGAGTGAGTTCACAGAAAACACGATGTACAGAATATGTTATTGTAAATAATAAAACTGTAATTATGGCCACACTATTGAATTAGGAAATTCCTGTAATGATAGTGATGTCCTGCCGGGGTAGCGGGATCGTCCGAAAGGGTTACCGCTGCCCTGGTACATAAAGGGCTAAGGAAGGAACACGGGTGGGTTTTAGTCAGTAAGAGTCTGACACTCCCTTCTGCTCCACCCAGAGCGGGAGGGGTCATTTGATGATTTCCGAACCTCAAAAAAAAAAAAAAAATGTCTGCGTCAGTGAATGGTGTTAACGCTGCTGAGAACTGGGTAAAACAAACATTTACTTTTTGTTTTTTTAATAATATTTGCTATTGACACGATTTGTAGATGAATAAGTTCAGATAATTATTTTCACAACCAAACGAACGTGATTTTGAAACATTTCTGAAAACGAAATCCTACTATCCTACTTACATTACATACGCGAAAGTTTGAATGGATGGATGGTTGTTTGTTACTCTTTCATACAAAAACTACTGAACTGATATTTGTATTGCCTACAGGTTGTTCCCGGTCTGGCTGTTTTAGTATGTGAGTTTAAATGATTGTGAACGCACCCACGATACAGGAGTAATTCCTAGTATGGGGCAAGGTTAAAAAAAAAAGAAATGAAAAAAAAAGACAACGGATTTTAATGAAACTTTACAGTAATATGGACTCCTTTCATAAAGGCCTTGGCAGCTTAAAAACAGAGGGAGGTGGAAAGAGACTAGGTAGGCCTTTGCCCAGCAGTGGGACATTAACGGCTAATAAATTAATTAATTAACAGTAATACAGGGTGGCAGGGACATCGACGCGCAAACTGTAACCATGGATTCAGCACATGAGTTTAGACCCCATAGCGTCGAAATTTTTCGTCGGTTATAAAAAAAATGTATTGCTGTTCTATACATTTTGACCGCGTGGGTATTGCACTTTTCTATGAAACAGAAGGTTTTTTTTTTTGATAACCGATGAAAAAATTTATACGCTATGGGGTCTAAACTTATGTGCTGAATCCATGGTTCCAGTTTGCGCGTCGATGTCCCTGCCACCTTGTATAGTTTATACATTAAAATAACACATAGGATACTTTTTATCCCGATATTCTCACAAGATCGAGACTTATGCGGGTAAAACCGCGGGGCGTTGATAGTGTTAATATAATACGATTGGAATTGTATTCGTAAGTAACGCCCTTCAACAGCACATTATTTACTTACATATAAGTATTCAGGCTTAAGGACTTGATTCAGATCTTAGAAACAAAGGGTGGTGTATAATAATATAAGACGTGGGTGTATCCTGACATTAAAAAAAAGCAAGATAAGAGAATGAAGGGCAGGATTTTCCTCTCAAAGGGCACATGGTAGAATGTAGGTGTATTTGATAAGGACTTGCGCAGGAATTCTTAATAGAATCTTTAATCGTTTTAAAAATTTTAATCAACGTCTTTAGGAAACCGTAGGAAACTGGATGTAGGTTTAATTAAAATACTCCTACGGATAATCAAAGAACAAGCTTTATAGTAATTATCTTCTCTCTTTAATAATTTCTTTTCAATATATACCTTACTATACGTAGATACTAGCTGCGCCCCGCGGTTTCACCCGCATAAATTTCATTCCCGTGGGAATATCGGGATAAAAAGTATCATATATGTTAATCCTAGTTATAAACCATCTGTGTGCCAAATTACATCCAAATCCGTTCTGTGATTTTTGCGTGAAAGAGTAACAAACATCCATCCATCAATACAAACTTTCACGTATATAATGTTATAGTAGGATAGGATTGCATGGTTATAGAAAATACACTGCGAATTTAAAGTCAGAGAAAAGAAGTAATTGTTTATCAAATTGACTACCAACTTAAATTGTCCGTATGAAGAAAAGAAAGAAAGAAAATAAATCTATTTGACTTAGGTTAAGGCACATAATATAGACACAAATAAAATCTGAAAGAACTATGACACAGTAATGTGTGCCTCACTTCTGCGTCAAATAGGCCCAGATCAGCTCAAAAGTCAGATCTCTAGTGTCTGGTTTTTAACTGGACCTTATATATCATTATGTTATAAATAAATAAATAAATAATTAATTTTGAACCAAATACATACTTATACACATTTCATAAACCTGCCAAACTGCGTGACAGTTTGTGGGCAGGATTAGCGCTCGTCGTATTACAGTTGGCATACACAATCTGATCAAACATCTAAGTAGAACATCACACACATCTATGAGGACGTCTTGTGAATGTATGATATGTCTATAACACATTAAATTGACGCAGGGTGTCAGTTTGCTTAACAATAAATTTCTATGACTGTACTTATGTCTTCCGTGAAAATTTTCATTTACTTACAGCATTGAGTAGTTTTGATGGCAAAGATCTAAGTAAATGATCGATGACTAAAGTTTTACTTACTCAAAGTTTGGGGCCCAGCAAGAACAAACTAAAGTGCTGAGTCCAAGATATGAATATTTTAGGGAAAGTTGAAGGATCAGTTTATTGCTTTTGAACGAAATCTTTGATTGTTTGAATCCTTGTCAAACGCGAAATTTCAGACTAATTAAGTCGTAGTGAAATGTTATTGGGTGTAAATTGCAAGAAATAAAGAAAATACATTTATTTTTGGTTAAAATGACGCAGGTAAAGAACAAAAAAGTAACAAGTTGGGGGAAAATATGTGTCACATCCACGCACAGCGGCCATTGCTCAGCATAATACTACGACCATATGCGAGTCAGAGCAACATCGCTAGTTTGCAGTGACAGCCGGCCGGCAGGCCAATCATGCTGGAAACCTCCATGACAATAAATACGTATTTAGGGCATCGCAGGCACGTTGCCATCCCAGACAATATAATAAGGTTACCATGTTCATACACGTCGGTAATATTGCGTGCTGTCTGTGCTTCATTGGTGCCCCGACGGAACTCGTATTCGAAATTACGTGCCATTTAAATTTTTCCATGGTTTAAAAAACAGCGTTTAAAAAAAAAAGCCGGCCAATTGTGAGTCGGACTCGCGCAGGAAGGGTTCCGTACCATTATCTATAAAAATCACGTCTGTTGTATAGGAGCCCCCCTTAAATATTTATTCTATTTTAATTTTATTATTAAAGTAAAAATACAACTGAGTATTTTTTGAATATTTCAAGTGCCTACCGTTGTTGCCATTATTGATATCGAGCAAAAAATGGTCAAAAATTCGCGTTTGTTGTTTGGAAGCCCCCTTAAATATTTTGTTTTTAGTATTTGTTATTATAGCGGCAACAGAAATACATAATTTGTGAAAATTTCAAGTGTCTAGCTATCGCGGTTCTTGAGATACAGCCTAGTGACAGACAGACGGACGGACAGACAGCGAAGTCTTAGGGCCCCGTTTTTACCCTTTGGGTACGGAACCCTAAAAACGAACTGCGGTAAAACAAATGAACAACTGATTTTGAAAAACACAATGTCATACTATATATATTCCAAAATTAATTTGCGTTTGGAATTCTAAAAATAATGCAAGATCTTCACAATAGCCAGTATCAAAAATCGGTAATTTCATAGGCAAGGACTATAAAGTTGAAATGTCTCATATTCCTGTAACTGGGTAGTGTACTCGTATTTAGACTGGTACATCTAGACAAGGGTGTCTAGATGTACCAGTCTAATTACGAGTACAGCAGCGAGTTTGGCAGCGTATCCTTGTTTGAAGGGAATGCCCTTGAAGGGCCTTCCCTTCAAACAAGGATACGCTGCAAAAAATTCATCAATAAAGTCATCTCATCATCTCCCTAGCTTATCCCAGCTATGTTAGGGTCGACTACCAGTCTAACCGAATGTAGCTGAATACCAGTTATTTATTTATTTATTAACTCAACATCACTATCATTTTTTTTTTTTTTTTGAGGATGGGAAATCATCAAATGACTCCTCCCGCTCTGGGTGGAGCAGAAGGGAGTGTCAGACTCTTACTGACTAAAACCCACCCGTGTTCCTTCCTTAGCCCTTTATGTACCAGGGCAGCGGTAACCCTTTCGGACGATCCCGCTACCCCGGCAGGACATCACTATCATTACAGGAATTTCCTAATTCAATAGTGTGGCCATAATTACAGTTTTATTATTTACAATAACATATTCTGTACATCGTGTTTTTTGTGAACTCACTCAGAGAACAAGTAAAAAGATCTATGTTGTCCGCTACGTCATTAAGTACACGCAAGGTGCGCGTTATAGGGGCTTTACTCAGTAGATTGGTCCTACTACTGGGCACCGCCAATAGACGTGGCTGCCGCCTTCGCAATACATAATTGTCGGGCACACACAGGTTTATTTTTTATATTTTCCATGGACCGACTATCGACTATCTAAGGAGCAATTCTCGTCATTTTAAAACCGTTCACAGTCTGATCTCAGTCTCAATCTGTCAAAAAATATTTGTAATTTCCCTACATTTTGACAAGTTTTTGACATTTGTTTGTCACCGAGATGACACTGCGATTAGATTTTGAACGTTCTAAATTACGAGAATTGGCCTTCAGTTCTCCACAACGCAGTTAAGAGTTAATACGATAACCATAGTTAAGACTGGTTGTTAGACTTTCGGGCTTTTGACTACCCGTAATGACTGTCAAAGATCTATTAATGACAGTCGGGACTAATGGTATAACGTGGTTTCCAAGGCCCGAAGTGGTCTGAATATGTAATAGATGCTCCCATCTACGGACCGGCCTCAGCAAGCGTAGCTTAACATTCGATCGACCTGTGTGCCTGTTATTACTTGGCCACGACCCCCCCAATAAAGTTCACTATAGTATGCTATTTCCAAAATATTATCTCCGTACGTAGAACTGTAGAGATTTTAATGCAAAAAAAGATCTCACCAATAAAAAATTTCCACAATTTATTTTTCCGCACAACTAGCGAGATAAAAATAAAAATAAACTGAATTTAATATTCATGAAAGTAATTTTCATACTTCCAGTGTTGAAGATTGTTTTGATCTCCGTAAACTTTCTCATTGTGCTGAAGAACGGTGTTAATTAAATGAGCTTGGATGCTGGATGTTGTGGTAATAACACATAGATAAAGTTATGGAAACTTCCTTGATAATATTTCCTTTGAAAGTAATAGCGGAGTTATTATGGTTCAGGCATTTTATGAAAGACAAAGCTTGGTTCATTGGTCATACATGAAACAAGCTTCTATAGTAAAGAATATATTAAGTGATAAAAGCGTGCTTTTAGTTTTTTTTTAAACTTCATATTTATATATTTAACCAGTTTACTGAAATAGGAGCTGAGATAGGAGCCTTTTGGCCTCGGGTAGGACTTTCTGTATCATTTTTCCTTTTGTCACTTTTTTTTTAAATATATAATTTATTTTATTTTTAACTGTGTTTAGTTTAGTTTTTGATCCTGTACGAGTCGCAATAAATACTTTTTCTTTCTTTCTATACTGAAGTTTTGGAAATAAATTACTATCACTAAGGTCAGGCAGTGTTATTACATCTGGAATTTCTCATTGGCAGCTCGGAGTCGGAATTTATGCCCTATTATATGGGACTTGAACATAACTGGTGAAAATGTGGATGTAACCCGTCGGGGGATGCTGGCGTGATGTTGTGTTAATTTATGTTCACTATTACTATTAATCACCATAATTTATCGTAATTATTAATAATATATTAAATTATATTAATACATTATAAATTATATTATATTAATACGTCGCCTTACAGGCAATTTCAATAAGTTTTTCTCTAACATGGATTTATTTGCTTTATCCGTTGGAAAATTTAGAAACATATTGAGGTCTAAGATCATTTTATTCTCATAAGAATTACACTGTTCACTTACATGAGAATATTTAAACTAAATACTTTAAAAAGAACAAAAAGTTGGGGTATTACAAAACTTAGACGTCGATTATATAAATGTTTTAATGGTAGATTACAAGTCATTATGGACAAAATGTTCGTTCGATACATGTAAACAAGTATCCGTGCCGTGTAACATAGATAAACGGTCACTGGATGTGGCTCGACACTATTGAAGGGAATGTGAATTTTTTAATATAACTTGTTTAAGTAGCTTTTTAAAAGTGGTTTTGGATTTAGATTCTTTGAGGTCTCTCGGTAATTTATTAAATATTTTTTTTACTATATTATATTACTTGAGACAGTCAAAAAACTATGTGAATAATATTTAATCTCTACTGTTCATTAGTAGCTGTAATTTACGTGTATCTTATTTCATGTACTTATCTATTCTGTCCGAGTTTAACTTTATCAACATTGTCTTTGTCTTTTTGTGTATCTGTGGACAACGTTATTGGTTGCACATTTGTGTAACACCTTATGTTTTCTTTATATTTGTAGCGGTATCTACAACGCCACATGCGATCAACGCGTCATACTGACGTCACGCAAATCCTGCATCTCGCAAGCAGAGTTTACCGCGCAATTAGCATAATTACAAACTTCCCGACATCAGTCCCGTCTGGTCGGAGGATCCTGCTCTTTCTATAGAGGATGAGTGGACTTTACACCCCGTTCCTCATACCTCTATACTTTGATACATAATGTGTAATTCAAAAAATGTTCTTCCGAAAAAAAAAATTAAAATGTAAATTATAACGCTTTTCTTCATCTGTAGATATTCACAAACTAAATACAAGAACTTCCTTCATTACTTTCGTCGTCAACAAACAAAACCGATTAAGGAGCATACAACAACAAGAAGCAATACAAAAACCATACAAAACTCCTAACTACACAAGTTATGAACACCGTAACGTTTAAGAACAGCAACAAAATGATAAATGTACTAACTTGTATACCAAGTGGCTTTGTTTGCTGGCTTTAAGGCCGAGTTAAGAGTAATCTTTGTTCGTAGACTTCTGAGTGAAGAAACCATCTAGTTATGGGTGCATGGATGCAATATTTTATCATTCTCATATGGATATCCAACTAATATTATAAACGTGACAGTTTATATGTATGGATGGATAGATGTTTGTTACTCTTTCACGCAAAAACTACTGAACAGATTTAGATGAAATTTGGCATACAGATAGTTTATAACTAGGATTAACACATAGAATACTTTTATTCCGATATTCCCACGGGATCGAAACTTATGCGGGTGAAACTGCGGGGTGTAGCTAGGATTTAGATATATCCAAGAGAATGTTAAAATATTAGACCGCTAAGACTTAGACCAGTAACCATAGTAACAGTGACCATCTTGAAATTTTTTTTTTACGTCTTTGACATTTCTCGGGACCAAAAAAAACCGACTCGCAGACGCCCAATAGACGCTTGTTACCAATGGACGATTATCCCTGAACTCACCATGCAAGTGTACCCAAGGACAAGCCGTGGTTGGTGTAGGACTATTGCACGATATGGAACAAAGATACAGAATTTGGTGGCAAAAGTGGACTATGGAAGAACTATGGCTCCTGCATGATAAATGTTTCATAAGTATAAACACTTGTTATTGTAATAAGTGGTTTTTCTATTTGGCTGAGAGCTGTGCGTATTTAGATACTACAAAGGTTTTAAATGGTTTTACAAAAATGTAATAAAATTAATTTGGTAATTACCTACCTACCTATTAACAACCCCCCTCCCCTCGTACCTATTTTCCTAATGCAGAGTGTGAGGTCTGGATCCGATTCCCAGGTCGGGCATAGTGTTATTGGGGCTTTTCATCAGGAATTTCTCAGTAGCAATTAGAAGGCCAATTCTTGTAATTTAAAATGTTCAAAATCTAGTCGCAGTCTCAACTCAGCGACAAAAAAAATGTAAACTTGTCAAAATGTAGGGAAATTAGAATTATTTTTGACAGATTGAGACTGAGATCAGAAGGCCAATTCTTGTAATTTAAAACGTTCAAAATCTTGTCGCAGTCTCATCTCGGCGACAAACAAATGTCAAAAACTTGTCAAAATGTAGGGAAATTAGACGCATTTTTGACAGTTTGAGACTGAGATTAGAAGGCCAATTCTCGTAATTTAAAACGTTCAAAATCTAATCGCAGTCTCATCTCGGCGACAAACAAATGTCAAAAACTTGTCAAAATGTCCCTACATTTTGACAAGTTTTTGACATTTGTTTGTCGCCGAGATGAGACTGCGATTAGATTTTGAACGTTTAATTTCCCTAAATTAGACGTATTTTTGACAGATTGAGACTGAGATCAGACTGTGAACGTTCTTAAAATTACGGGAATTAATTGCCCCTCAGGAGTCTGGAGCCCTCGTGGCGGCGATCAGCGGCGGCGACCTCTTGTCCGGCCCTCATCCAGGTCATGGTACGGAGCGAGAGTGAATGGGAGGCCGTCACCTCCTTCTAGCGAAGCAGTAATGCTCGCGAAGGAGGAGGCGGAGCGCGTGAGGGAGAGGCAATCTCTGCAACCTCGCGCGCCTAGCCGCCGCAGGAGACGCCCTGGACGGGAGTCAACAGCCGACTCCCGGCCACCGTAGGCGCGGGCTTGCGGGCGGCGAGCTTTGGGCAGCTCGCCGCCCGGTAAGGACCAGGCCCGGGTCGACGGCGCGTTGTGTTCCACGCGCGCCTCAAAGAGCTGTCAGCATGAACTGACGGGGTCCGCTAGGGCCGATGCCGCCGGGACTGCGGGTTGTTCGAAAGAGATACCGTGGCCCCTGGCACAGGCAACTGAAGGAACACGGGTGGGTTTTAGTCAGTAAAAGTCTGACACTCCCTTCTGCTCCGCCCAGAGCGGGAGGGGTCATTTGATATTTCCCAAACAAAAACAAAAAAAAAAAGGAGTCTGGAGCCCCTCTATTACATGCGACTCAAACATAACCGGCAAAATGTGGGTATACTATAGGCACACATCTGCCTAATCCGTCGGGAATTACACGCGTGATGTTATGTTATGTGAATCGAACCCTACCAACAAAAAGAAAAAATACACTTCCCGATAAAAAATTCTAATCACCAGTAAACGAACAATCAAATTACCATTTTAACAACTTGACTAACTGCTCACTAATTAATTCAACAACCTTCCATAAGATTATGATGCAACATCTCAGTTCGTTGCTCTATCTTCAAGTTATAAACAAATCGTAAATCAAACAAACATAATTAGATACAGTTTGTATTGTTAGCATTTACATTGCTGTTTAGGGTTCTTCTGGAGGAAATGGAAGAATTATGCGATGGACCGTTTTGTGGAGGGTTATCTTCAAATTATTCATGTTTGTTCTCCATTTAGATGCCGATCGAAGGCTTTTCTAGGGGTAATAGACGGCACTAATAAGATCTTGGCGCTTCTTTAGCACTTACGGAGTAGCTTAAGAATCCTTTATTAAACCAGTATCGGCCTCCAGTGTACCCCAACAAACGTTTTTCTCAGCTCCTGTTGGGGAGTCCGAAGATACGTAATCCTGAATTGCCCTCTTTAGTAACCGTCAAGAAAAATAAGAAACTCAGTGAATCAGGACAGAGGCTACAAACTAAGAAGGTAATATTACAAAAATGTGCTCCTAAACTAAAGGTGAAAATTACGTTTCATATTCGCACACAGAGAGCTGAAGGGAGAGTAGGGAGGGCTTTGCCCAGCAGTTGGACCTTTATGGCAAGTAAAAAAAAAAAACTTCACGCAGCAGTGGATTAGTGGTGACCCAAAGCTAACGGCCAGGACCTACGAGTTTTAGGTTGTACATAGTTTCCAACCGAGACAGGGGCTTTACTCTCTGCAACTTATTTCATCACCACGGCTCTCAAAATGGTGAAGGAAAACATCGTGAGGAAACCGGCATGTCCTAGAACCAATAATTCGAAGACACGTGACATCTACCAACCAGCATTGGGTCCGCGTGGTGGATTACAGCCAACTCCCTCTCACCGAAGAGGCCAGCAGTGGGAACATTACATTCTGATTATGTATTCGCACTTCACCAAAGAATAATACGCGAGTTTCCTTAATTATGTCATTAGAGGACATTATTTCTGCTGGTTACAACAGGATAAAATTAATAATTGATACAAAAAAACTGAATTGGTCTAACAGTCAATTAGACGTCAATCTGGAATTCAATGGTTATTTACTAACTCTTTTTAATAAAAGGTAAACCCTTTGAATGTTCAAGTTTCCTAGTTACGAAAGTTTGCAGGATTTTTGCGTAATGTCTCTGGCCGCATCTGTTGTGGTTGCCTAAAAATACTGGCTGATTGTAAGGTAATAGCTATGGTCATTGTGGTTTAATAAAGATTACGAAACAAGTAACCCCTCTCTTGGACATGAAATTGACAGAAGCGAAACGTGGACTGTATCAAGCAGCGGGTGAATATGAATAATGATGATACTTACTTAGATAGTGGTTTAGACTAGCACACTAAATGCGTAAGACACTATCAATCGTAATCTGAATCACTTTGAAGCATATTGCTCCATTGCTTCATATGTTCGGAAAATTTGTCCAGTCAACAACGTAAATAACGCAATGAATATCATTGAACTGTCAAAATGAAAGCCATTCCTACTGATAGTGATAAATGATAAATGATAAATGACGTATAAACTACGTTCGAAACGGCACACTTACACAGACGCGCGCATCTACGATACCCCTAAGCGATTGTCGTGTTCATATTTATACTGTGCCGTGGGGTTGTAACGGACACCTCCGCCCCCGCAAATGCGGAGCTTTCGCAAGAAACCTCAGCAACCGCAAGTTTCTAACGGAGGGCTAGAAATTTTAAGTCGGTTATCAAAAAAAAAAAGCTCTTTCATAGATTAATGCAAAACCTACGCATACAAAATGAATGGAACAGCATTTTTTTTTTTTAGTAACCGACTTAAAATTTCAACGCTTTTTAGCGGGGTTCAGAATTATTAACTTTTTTTTTTTTTTTGTGTTCGGCGGGAAACCTTCAAAAGGCGCCTGGTCTTTGGGGATAAAACCAGGGAGTGTGGGATTTTTACTCACTAAAACCACCCCGGTGGTCACCATCTGCACATGGAAGGGGCACCGTTACCTCTCAAAAGACCAATCCGGAGCCCCCTGTGTGCAACGCCTGTTAAGGCACATCTCTGGGGAATTATGTACCTACTGAATCCATGGTTACAGGTTACGCGTGGATGTCCCTGCCACCCTGTATAAACCATTCATCCAAACGTGAAATGAAATGAAATACGGTGTTTATTATTCACACGCCTTTACTTTTTTTTTTTTTTTGAGTATGTGAAATCATCAAATGACTCCTCCCGCTCTGGGTGGAGCAGAAGGGAGTGTCAGACTATTACTGACTAAAACCCACCCGTGTTCCTTCCTTAGCCCTTTATGTACCAGGGCAGCGGTAACCCTTTCGGACGATCCCGCTACCCCGGCAGGCTTCGGCCCTGTCGGGCCCCGTCAACTATGCTGACATCTCTTAGAGGCGCACGTGGAACACATACGCGCCGTCCGGCACGGGCCTGGTCCTGATCGGACCGAGAGCTACCCATTGCTCTCCGCCCGCAGGCCCGCGCCCACGGTGGCCGGGAGTCATCACGCGGCTCCCGACGCCCGGAGCGTCTCCCTCGGCGGCTGAGGCGTGAGGATCTCTACCTCGCCCATCCCGCCACCTCCTTCGCTAGCATGACTGCTTCGCAGAAGGAGGTGACGCCTCCCACTCCCTCTCGCCCCGGACCATGGCTTGCACCAGGACCGGGCGCGAGAGGTCGCCGCCGCTGCCGATCGCCTCTACGAGGACACGGCGGTGCTCTGCCCAAGCTGGGCAGACCTCCACCGTATGCTCCACCGTGTCCTCTGGGCGATCCTCGCAGTGGTGACACCCGGGCGTCTCCTCCCGCCTGATTATGTGCAGGAACCTCCCGAAACATCCGTGTCCGGAGAGGACCTGGATGTCAGGCGGTAGGTGAGAGCGCCGTGACGCCTCTCTAGCCACTCCTCAAAGAGGGGTCTTATCGCCGCTATCGTGGCGTGCCCTGCGCTGGGTTGCGATAGTCGCGCCTTCCATTCCACCATGAGATAGCGCCGGAGGTCCGTCCGCTCCGCCGCGATTTGCCGCGGGTGCGGAGTTTCCTCCCGACGTAGTGCCTCCGCGCGCCAGTCATACAGGCGCGCGAGGACTATCGCCTCCAGATCCCATGGTGGCAGTCCGGCAAGGAGGCTTGCTGCCTCGCCCGAGATCGTGCGGTACCCCCGGATTAGCCTTACGGCTACCACCTTTTGGGGCGCGGTTAGGTAGTGTGCGGCTCGAAGCCGCAGTGAACGCGCCCATACCGGGGCCCCATATAGGGCCATGGACCGCACGACCCCCGCGTAAAGCCTCCGGCAGGAGGCGTTTGGCCCCCTCAGGTTGGGCAGGAGCCGCTTTAAGGCGGCCCCGGCCCGTTCCAGTTTGGGGGCCAAACGTCGGAAATGCTCGACGAAGTTCCACCGGCTGTCGAGGACGAGACCCAGGTATCTCATCGTTGTCTCGACGCCGATATGAACCCCTCCTACCATCAGTTGGGATCCCGAAGGTGGCCCGTACCGGGGCCCATGAAAGGACATGGCCTCGGACTTGTCCAATGCCACCTCGAGACCCAACTGCCGGATCCTTTCCACGACTATCGCAACCCCGCGTGTCATGGCGTCGGCCGCCGCCTGATGCGACCTCCCCTGCGCCAGGACCAGCGTGTCGTCAGCGTAGCAAACTACGCTGACGCCATCAGGGAGGTCGGCCCGCAGCACCCAGTCGTAACCGACACGCCTTTACTTCATTGCCATCCAAGTACTTAAAGCGTTATCAACTAAACTAGTTTGCGTAGAAATAATACAGGGTAGCAGGAATGATCTGTATTATTTTTTATACAGAACCATTCTAACATCCTTATAACAATGCGGTTAGCACATGTTGCATATGCATTAAATCCTAGACGTCATGTTGACAAATATAATTAATTATATTTATTAAATTACCATGATTACTTAATCGCTTCGTACTTATACTAAGTTGTATATTATACAATGTATTTGTAATCTTATTATTAATCTAGATATGACACGAGTAAATATGTATGTATAACAAAATTGTTTGTTTGTATTTTCTAAGAAGCTGCATCTCGGTATGCTGGATGAATCTTGCTCAGTTTTATTGAGGTTAAGTGGCGCTTAGATATATTTGCTATGATTAGTGATTCTCTCATCTAAATGGGATACATGACGTCTCGAATAAAAATGGCTGCTCCAGACTTTCATCTGCGCCTTTACTTAACAAAATGTAGGGAATAGAAGGTTTTCTTTTTAAATTTTCAGGGCATGTAGAAGTTGTTCAGAAGGATGAGTACAATGACCCCAGATTTTCAGTTTTTTTTAAATAATAGCTTGTAAACAGTCCTGCAAGCATGCAATGCACTGCATTCTATACTAGCTGTTGGGCATGTCATTGCAGTATGGCAGGAGGTGACAGATCCTTTAAATGAAAAGCCACACATTTCAACTCGGCCATTTAAACAATAGTTTAAAAAAAAAGAAATATCCAGGATGCGTATCTAAGCATACAAAATTACTTATTCATAAACTAGCTGTGCCCGCGACTTCGTTCGCCTGCATGTCGGGAAACAAATTGGATATCATGCGTTTTAATTTTTTGTGTATGTTTATTTTTTGTGAGGGGATTGTGGCTAAGTAATACCAACCGCACGGCTCGATCGATCAGGTTAAGTGATGCTTGCCGCGGTTGGTCCACGGATGGGTGACCAACTTTACATATCAAGACCTCCGTGGCTCGTAAAGTACGTTAAGCCGTCCCGGTCCAGGCTGTCATTCGTGGATCTTTGGCAATCGTTACGGGTCGTCAGCAGCCCGAAATTCTGAAAACCAGTCTTACAAAGGGATATCGTATTACCTAGTTACTGGCTTGTGGAGACCTCCACACCAGCGACTGCCTATCTGACCAGATAGGCAGTCGCTTCATGTAAACATTGGTATTCAGCTGTATCCGATGAGACTGGAAGCTGACCCCAACTTATTTGGGAAAATGCTAGGCAGATGGGTCTTAATTTTTCTGCGCTGAACGGTTATTCTTTTTCTAAGCCCAAGTGACTCCTTACTCCGTTTCGGAGATTAGCTGGAACAAACAGACAGACAGACAAAAACTGTTTATTTTTGTTATAAGTACCACATATTCTTTCATACGCATTTAGTAAAAAAGGTGTTATTTTGACATTACAAACAAACACTTCAATTTAATTAATTTGTATGTAAGTATGTATGTATTTTGTATGTATAGATAACTAATCATATCACCATGAGAATTATTGTCTAATCACACTTAACATAACACGTTGTGTTATGAAAGTAACTCAGATATTGCGTCATGTCCTATTAGTTCATTAACATGGAGAACTTATTTTTAACTCCGTAGTGACATTATAATGTTCCCGTTCCTTATGTTGTGGTCGTTAAAATGTAGATTAGTGCTAATTTTTTTGAGATTGGTGATTTATAATGAACTAATGACGTCTATATTTCCCGGCAAACAAAGCTTTGATTGATCCTCCAGTAAAATGCGTCATCATCGTCACTGGTGTAACCTTTTGAAGCACAATCAGCCTATAAGGTTCCCACTGCTGGGACACAAGCCTCCTCTATGTGAGAGGGAATGGGCCAAAGTCATCCCGCAGGCATCCAGTGCGGCTTGGTAGATGTCACATGTCTTCGAATTAAGGTCCGCAAGCAATTTGAGAGCAGTTGTAATGACATAATTTACACAAAGTAAAGTGCCTGACTGGGTTGGCACCTACGACCTACAACTAATAGTCGCGAACGTTTCCACTGAGCCACCACTGTTCTTACTGCCATTACTTTAGACGGAATGGTTAGCGCAGTGGTTAAGCGATTGACTGTTGCGCTGCGTGTCGCGAGTTCGATTCCCGCACGGAACAAATATTTGTATGGCCTACAAGTAGTTGTTCCGGGTCTGGCTGTTTGTGTATGTGAGTTTAAATGTTTGTAAACGCACCCACGATACAGGAGAAATTCCTAGTGGGGGCAACGTTTTCTTAAAATTAAAAAAAAATGCACCTTTCGAAGAGTGCTTGCATAAAGAAGCGGGTTCCCGATAAAGACAAGTCGGTACCGATCGGTGCGGGTGAAATAGTCCCACATTAATTTATGCCCTCACACATAAAGAAACAGCTAAAACATGTAACTGTTTACTTCCGAAGACCAACCTGCAGATATCTGGCTCTGACTGATGATCTGACCGGGAGTCGGTCCCGTAAACCCACTTGTTTATGCAAGTACCCAATGTCTGGAAATCCTTAAGAATGCTGTCTATTGAGGGAGAAGGACTGACGAGTATCTATACAAATAAATCATCATCATCAACCTATAGCAGTCCACTGCTGGACATAGGCCTCTCCTATTGCACGCCATTCTACTCGATTTTCGGCAACTTTCATCCAAATACATCCTACTAATATTATAAACGTGAAAGTTTGTATGGATGGATGTTTGTTACTCTTTCACGCAAAAACTACCAAACGAATTTGGATGAAATTTGGCACACAGATGGTTTATAACTAGGATTTACATATAGAATACTTTTTATCCCGATATTCCCACGGGATCGAAACGTATGCGGGTGAAACCGCGGGGCGCAGCTAGTATTATAATAAAATAGCAACGAAGTCAAAACTGTACTTTGAATATTTTTGAAAATAGTAATTGCTACGAGGTGTGGGAACGAGTCAGAGGCCAAAAATATAGTTTTTAGAATTTTTGCCTCTTTGTCTAGATGTATGTTATGCAAAAACGGCTGAATGGATTTGGACCTGGATTAACAAATAGGGTACATTCCGAGATATTTTCCAACATCTACTCGGGCGAAGCCACTGGCAAAAGCTAGTCTATAATATGGGTAGCCATTCTGGACATGTGTCCAGAATGGAACCTACTCTCTTGCGCACATGCGCATAAGCTCCAAAAAGCTCGAGAGTAGGTTTGCGATTGCTTCCTTCAACACGAACCTAGCATACAAACATCCGAACATACAAACCTCATGATTCCAATAAACGTTATTTTACAGGGGAAGATATAAGTATGGAACTCTCTGCCAAAGTCTGTGTTCCGTTCCACAGTTAACCCTCAAAGCAAGAGTGAACAGGCATCTTCTGGGCACGCTCGGTCCATCATCGACCTCACCTCACCTCACCTTTCGTCGTAGGCATGATCGATGTCAAGAGCAGGCTCATTCAACAATAATTTTAAAAACGACGACGGCACGGTTGGCGCAGTGGTTAAGCGATTGACAGCTGCGCTGCGTGTCGCGGGTTCGATTCCCGCACGGAACAAATATTTGTATGGCCTATAAGTAAGTAGTTGTTTCGGGTCTGGCTGTTTGTGTATGTCAATTTAAATATTTGCAAAACGCACCCACGATACAGGAGAAATTCCTAGTGTAGGGCAACGTTTTAAAAAAAAAAAAACTATTTGGAAAATGGCCGTCATTGACTTTCTCCGAAATTCATTGCATTTGAAGCGACTTAGAGCTGCGCACGTTTGTTCTAAATATGCACTATGAGATTTTCTACACAACAATTAAATAAAAAGAAAAATTATTCCTTTTTCTTCATGAGGTTTTTTTCATCGCAATAATGGAGCAGTGATGGCCCAGTGGTAACGGCTGCGACTTGCGAGTTGTAGGTCGTAGGTTCGAACCCAGACAGGCACTTTACTTTGTGTAAATGATTTCATCACCACTGCTCTCAAAAACGGTGAAGGTAAAACCTCGTGAGGTTATCGGCAATTCGGCATGTCCTACAACCAAAATTTCGGAGACATGACTGTGAAATCTACTAACCCACACTGGGCCCGCGTGGTGGATTACAGTCCACTCCCTCTCACAGAGAGGAGGCCTGTGTCCCAGCAGTGGGAAGATTATAGACAGATTGTGCTTATGCACTGAAATAAATATTATAGCACTGTGTGACCAAAACTTTTGTGATGGAAATACTCCATTTTTACATAGAAAAGCGTAACTTTATTGAGGGTTTAGGTCACACGAGCTATAAAATAGTACACGATACGTGTGACTTAAGTAAGTGTTGTAGTAGACTTTTTAAGTCACACGTATCGTATCGTGTCAGGAATGAAATTAGCCGGAATGTTGCCACTACATAAAGCGTAAAACGTTTATTGACGATGATATTCTCTTTGCATGTATATCCTCCTTTTTGTTTATTTTTTTTATATTCCTTTTTTTGTGTTTTAAATTGGATTGTATTATTTTGCTTTATGTACGCTGTACCAGTACAGCGCCCTAATAACTGTTTACTTTAAAAAATAAAAATAATCGTATTTTACTTGCGGAGGAATAATTGTTTGCTGCACCGGACGACGTCATTACGTCGGCGCCGGCTGTCGCTGAAAACCAGCGCTGGGGCTCTGTCTTGCACAGGGTCGCAGCATAATGCTGAGCGATAGCTGTTTTGCGTGGATGTGACGCATGTCAACCATTTTAAATTGTTTTTTTTTTTATTTTGTTTTTGTGTTCTTTTTTTGCGTTATGTTTACTGCAAATAAACGTTTTTTCTTTCTTTCTTTCTTTCATTACATTTTGGGCTAACTTGATGTTGGCTAACATGAGGTTGGTCAACAACTCGATGGGCCACAGAAAAACTGGTGTTTTTGGATATGGATTTTTGATTTTTGAGCATCCACTTAGAGAAAGAAAGAAAAATGCGTTTATTGGCATCACAGCAAAAACAATACACCTTAAAACTATAAAAAACTGAAAACACATGTAAGAGAATGCAAAGTTGATAATTTGTAATTAAAAATAAAGACTTGCGCAGACGTCATACTAAATAAAGTGTTGTGTATTAACAAAATTGTCGAACACGCTAAGCTACAGTTAATTAGTTATGATTAATTAGTAATTACCTACATAAAAAACAAAGAACTTCTGAACCATGACTCATTATAATTGCCAAGCAAATGATTATATAACGAATCATAGTCATGTGCAATCGATAATATAAATAGAAAAAAAATAGTCTAGACTTGTTGTGTTCAAATCACAATAAATAATCAGACTGGCTAAACAAAGGACATACTCAAGGATATGATAATGTGATTGATCATGCTCATGTGACGACAAAAAAGAAATAAAAAAACGGAAATTGGCGCCGATTCCCTTGTTCACAAACTAAACAAAATTTAAGTTCAGTGCATCTTTTTCTTTCTATTTCATTAAGAAAAGGACAGAAGATAAATATTAGTTTCGTCCTGTCAAATGAAGATACTCCATAGACAGTTTATACGTGATTAAAAACATGGCTACTAAAAATACGTCAACTTACGTCAGGCGCTGACTAATTGCTGCTATACTTTTTAGCATGGCGTGACGCCACGACCCCCCACTTCCAAATTTGGACGCGCTTTATCCTTGTTATTTTTTGTTTAATTGACAAAAGAAAAAATACGTGTCCATTATTTTTCGATAATCTAACTGACGGACTATATAATTATAATAATTATTTTTTTACCCAGGAAACTACCCTATTGTTGGCATAGGTATCGTGTCAATGGGTATAGTAGCCTAATTGGCTGTGACGAATGTTTACAGCAATGCTTGATAATTTCTTGTATATGGTAATTAATTTAATACAGTAATTCATTCACGCTTTACTTTGTGTAAATTATTTCATCACCACCTTGTTCTCAAAACGGTGAAAGAAAACATCGTGAGGAAACCGACATGTCCTAGAACCAAAAATTCTAAGACACGCGACACTGACTCTGCGTGGTAGATTATAGCCCACTCCCTCTCAAAGAAAGGAGGCTTGTGTCCTAACAGTGGAAACATTATAGACTGATTATGCATGGAATGGAAATGTGACAAAAAAAACGGTGAAGTTTCTTGTAAATCCTTCCCCGTATGTATTGATTAATTGGAATCATGCGCCTTCCTTGTGACGTTACATAAGGACCCATGTAGATTCAACATCATCATTTCAGCCCAGAATCACCCAATACTGGGTATACGTTTCCCCTTTCTTCTGCTATACTTTGTAATGAGATTATTTTTATTAAATCGACTATTGAATTTCCTTCAATACTTATGAGTATATGTCCCTTGTTTTACCAGTCACTCTGTATCTTAAAAATGCACGCTTCATGCGACATCACGACATAGAAACTACGCACTCGTAATGTTGTTTGTAAACAACTTAGTACTAACGCATTTTTTTTTGTATAATGTATGACTAAACGAAACTTTAAAACAAGTTCAGAATACACGGAAGCCGAAAACTAGGCCAATAGTGTAATATACACACGGTCATGGCGAACGGGGTGCTTAAAATTAAAAACAAAATAATGATTTCCGCGATACGATATAGAATGGTCTAGAAGAAAATCGCGATATAAAGAACAACATTATCATAAAGATAAACGCCATCTTCTTGCCGTAGTCACCGTAGTTAAATAAGAAAACCGTGATGTCAAGGAAATATTATCTTTACATATTATAAATTAAAGCTGCTTTTTGTGTCTTACTGTGTGACCGCGTTGTTCTTCTAAACTACGCAACGGATTTTGATGTGGATTTAATCATTTTCTAGAAAATTTGTTTCGGAAGGTTTATGTATATCTATAATATTTAATTCAAATAATTAATTAAGAAATCTCAATGTTTTGTCAAGTCATAAAAACTGTGCGATAAACTACTTCAAGGCATGTCTGAACTCTGCAACAAAATAAATACTTTCTCCCTTGGGATTAAATAACAAAGATCAGCGACGTAACTGCGTAACACATTGACAATGTGTTTAATTTTGAAACAATCAACCACATTCATTGTATCGTTTACGTTGTAGGGCAGACCAGTTTTCTAAACATGTGAAGCAATGGAATAAGAATTTTTTCAAGGTCTTTCAATGCCTAACAATAGAATGTACAATAAGTTTACAATATGGTCCGCATTTCTAATATAATAGATTTTACAGAAGACCTACTCCGCAAGCACGGGATGCTGCTAGAATTAACTTTCATTTCTTTGAAGTTTTAGATGTTAAGGTCTAATATTCTTTTCAAGTTTGTAGGTTTAATCATATGAAAACCAATTCATTTCCTTCACAGAATTCCGTTGATTTACAAAGGTTTCATTATCAATCAAATTGGCTTCCTATTCAAACTTCACTACGATTAATAACCGCCCCTGTTTTTTTCGAAGCGTGTTATTGCAGTGATTCCTCGGAAAGAACATTAAGCTGTTGGTCCCGTCCCATTCAGTCCTTTTTGACAGTCGTTACGGGCAGTCAGAATCCCAAAAGTCGGACACGAATACTTGTATTCAGCTGCAATCGGTTACACTAGAAGCCAACCTCAACATGGTAGTTGAACATTTTTAGTCAGTGATGAAGTGTTGAAAGCATGGCATATTAGAGCACTTTCCATAATATAAATTGATAGATTATAGTTGTTGCATTTCACGAGATTACAATAATTTAAACACGCGGCAGCGATTAACAAAGACTATACTAATAATTTAAATAATATAACAGCACTGGATAGGGAAAAGTGGAAGGAGGGAGGGGAGGCCTTTGCCCTGCAGTGGGACAGATATGGCTGAATAAAAAAAATATTACCTCAAGCCTGTGATCCGCATGGTTATGCAGAGATTTACCCATAGTTCATTTTCTTATTTATTCTAATGAATTGATTCTTTCTAATGATTTCTAGAGATATAATCTGTAAAGACGCATATCACATATTTAAATGTAATATTATTTATTGTAGTTTCATAAAAAATAATTAATGATAACAACACTTTAATTCCTATTTACCTTATTTATAATGAATCATGCCAGAGTGCCAGGGTCCATGTGAACTTTATAACTATTGATAAGACCTTGCAATCACACATGTGTTATGCAATAAAAATATGAATTTCGCCTGTTAAGTCCCATGTAATAGGGAATGAGCCCATTGCCATGCCAGGCTGCTACTGAGAAGTTTCTGATAAAGAAACCCAATAACTTTTCCCGATCTGCGAATCGCACCTAGGCACTCTTGCTCAGCAGTGGCGCTTGTCACCGCTAGACCAACGAGGAAGTAAAAAAAATATGAGTAGGTATGTAGGTACAATCTGTGACAGAAATAATAGTTTATTACATAATCAGCCTATAATGTTCCCACTGCTGGGACTCAGGCCTCCTCTCTGTGAGAGGGAGTAGGCCATAATCCACCACGCGGGCCCAGTGCGGGTAATAGTTTATTACCCACACCTATTAATAAAAAGACTATTCATTTTGCTAACGCTAACTGCTTACCAAATAGAACGAGTGTGTGTCACATTACTACAAACAAAGCACTTTCCAAGTTCATGGTTGGATAGTATCGATAACAAATAAGTAGTTTACATCCAAGGTCATTAGGTAAGTTGTTTCACAAAATAACTACTAGCTGTGCCCCGCGGAGTTCGCCCGCTTATTTATAAATTATTTCGTTTTTGTCTAGTTATTCCCAACTTTTTTTTTGCTCTTATGTGTCGTAGCGTGATTTAAAATAGCCTATAACCGTTCTCAAGAATCAGCATTGCCAGCCAACGTAGCAATGCTGCCAGCCTTTTGGGCACTTGTCCCATTGACAGTGATGCAGACGATTTTTTTATATTCAAACTATCTTCCCTTTAAATTATAAATATACTTGTGCATAATATAATATAATTATAAATTTTAGTATTAGCTTGTAGGTATACTGTAATTACGGGTTATCAAAAGTTAATGGCTAAAATCATTGAATTGAGCTATCAAGTGCAGAATTTTTCAAATCCGAATGGTAGCTCCAGATATCAGCGAATTCAAACCAAAAAAACAAACTCTTCGGCAGGTATTTCGGGTATAAAAAGACACTTAACGACAACGCCCGTCATTGTTATTTTTTTTTTGACCATACCTGAGAACCTTCTGGTTACGGAGTTGGGAATTATCCAACTTTTATTGACGTGTTTTTACGAAAGCAAGTTTTTAATGTTTTATAACACAACCATAAACACGACCCCTTTACCGTTGCATGCACCCATAAGCGCGAAAATTTGCGATTTGCGGTAATGCGCAATGTAACACCATTGCACATTACCGCAAATCGCAAATTTTCAAAAATAAATGTCGTATCCCAGTAATTAAATGTATCTATAGATATTAAATTTATCTATTTTTATAGCAAATTGTTCCAACGCCAGATAAATTTATCGGAGGAATAATTTTGAATTTTTGACAGTTCTTAGAGAACGATTAATTTAGAGATTTAGATGAATAATTCAAAGCAAAGTAGATAGAAACGATTAATATTTTTAAGTCTTATTTTTATAAAAATATACCACCAAATTTCTTTTAACCATAAAAGGAACTACGCTTGCTGCGGTTGGTCCGTGGATAGGTGACCATCTTTACATATAACCTCTCCGTGCCTTGAAAAGCACGTTAAGCCGTTGGTTCTGGCTGTCATTTGTGGATCTTTGACAGTCGTTACAGGCCGTCAGAAGCCCGAAAGTCTGACACCCAGTCTGTCTAACGGGTATCGTATTACCCAGCCAGTTAGGTTGTGGAGGTCAGATAGGCAGTGGCTCCATGTAAAATATTGGTATTCTATATATAGTCAAACCGGATACAGCTATCCGGTTTGACTGGAAGCTGACTCGAACATAGTTGGCAAAAGGCTAGGGAGATGATGTTGACAAGCAAATATAGAATTAATGACATCATTTTTGTATTAAAAATAATAATCATTATTGAGAATTATTATAATTAGCCCATTAGGTAAAATTCTGTATATTTTGAAAAGTCAGAAATACGAGTATTTAATTATGACAGTGACAAGGCAGAAACACTATTGGACGTATTTTGATAACTTACTTAGATAGTAAACTAACTTTTGCCCGTGGCATTAATAATAATAATAATTTACGGCACGGTTGGCGCAGTGGTTAAGCGATTGACTGCTGCGCTGCGTTTTGCGGGTTCGATTCCCAAACGGAACAAATATTTATATGACCTACAAGTCGTTGTTCCGAGTCTGGCTGTTTGTGTATGTGAGTTTAAATGTTTGTAAACGCACCATGATACAGGAGAGATTCCCAGTGTGGGGCAACGCTTTATAAAATAAAATAAAAATCGGACCAAAGAATTCATACAGTGTTAGTAACATAATATTAAAACAATTTATTATCTAGTGTTAGTACCAATCACCCTCTGCACAAACTGCTTTACAATTGGAGAGCCGAAACTCTCCGCTACAGTTCTCAGGATGCTGTTGCGACTGTCTTTCACTCTCCTCAGGAGTGACGCTGTTTTTTTGCATTAACCACGAGAAACTACTGGAATAACAAGTATCCTGTATTCCCAGGTCATGGTCTATCTCCATTGACCATTGGTGGCCCAGTGGTAACAACCCCTGGGCCCGTGTGGTAGATTACAGTCCACTCCATTTCGAAGAGAGGAGGTTTGTGTCCCAGCAGTTGGAGCAATATAGGCTGATTATGTATGGTCTATCTGTGTGGCCATCCAAATCCGTTCAAGGCGCATGAAGAGGTACCTAACAGACAGATTGAAAGCGTCACTTTCGCATTTTAATATATACTCTTATTAGTAGGTAGGTCTGACTGTAGTTGGCTATATTTATAACAAGCTGCGCCCCGCAGTTTCACCCGCATAAGTTTCGATCCCGTGCGAAAATCGGAATAAAAAGTATCCTATTTGTTAATCCTGGTTATAAACTATATGTGTGCCAAATTTCATCCAAATCTGTTCAGTAGCTTTTGCGTGAAAGAGTAACAAACATCCATCCATCCATCCATCCATCTATACAAACTTTCGCATTTATAATATTAGTAGGATATAAGCTATCATAGTATCTAATAGAAGAAACAAGAGTAGGTCATATGTTTAAGTAGTTTGTGAATGAGTTAATGTATCAATCTATTTTGGAAAAATAAGGATATTATTGACTAATATTATTTATTATAAATGATACCTGTTGGTGATTTTTTATGTTTTAAGTTTTTATAATGCCATTCATTTTGTTTATCTGCTATGATCTCTTCTGAAGGCCCAAGGCTTCCCATTCATTAGATACAACCGCAAGCAAACATGTTTTATTTTAAACCTACATTTTGGCATAAAACAATAAAATAAATTTTAAAAAAAATTGCTTTTATTGATTCCTTACTTAACAAATGAAAAAAAAAGTAGAAAAATTGAAATAAATTGTTAGTAAATACTTAACATATAATCTAATATTGCAGTATTAGTATTAGTTTTCAAAGCAAGGACCGCCGTATGCGGTAAAAGCCTCCTCCAAATGCTTCCATGATCTTCTGTCTTTCGCCAATCTGCACCAAGTTTTGCCAGCTGTTTTTATTATTTCGTCGTTCCACCTTTTGAATGGTCTTCCTCTTTTTCGTATCTCATTGATCGGGATCCAATTTGTAGTGATCTGTGCCCACCTTTGTGTCTCCAGTCTCTGAAGGTGACCGGCCCATTGCCATGTTTGCCTAAGTATCTGTTTAATAACGTCGTATGTCTTTGTTTCTTTCTTTATTAGGCCCCTCGGCCACGGCGACTTTTTGTAGCTACGCAGTAGCGATGATGTCGCGCGTTCGCATCGATACAGTCGCGATGCGGTCGCTAGCTGTTTACCCTCGCCCACACCACGATTCTCAGTCGTGATGTAAACGCGATACTGTCGCGCTTCTGTCGCGATGCGAGTTGCACTGATGCTCGGTTCTCCACTCACACGCCACCCTCCCTCTGTTCTCTCCCCGATGTCGTCCGACATGGTCGCGCGTTTGCATCGATACAGTCGCGATGCTGTAGCGCGTTGCAAATGCGACTAACGCGCGTTAGTAGCGATGCTGTCGCGCGTTTATGAAACACCGCGACAGCATCGCTACAAAGAGTCGCCGTGGGCGAGGGGTGTTTTATTCAGTTTTTGCGTTTACATTTAGGCATACCATACATAAAAAACTTAAAATATGCCAATTTAATCATTTTCCACATTACAGGTAATTTCGTACTAAAACATAAGTACCTACTATTTTCTTATGGAAAATAATATCTTGAGCATTTTTTACTATTACATTGAAAGCCTACAATCCCCCCGGCTGCTATTTGAGATTGAAAATGAAAGAAAGAAAGAAAAAATATTTTTTGCGACTCGTACAGGATCATAAACTAAACTAAACAAAGTTATATTAAACAAAAAAAAACAAATTATATAAAAAAAAAGTAACAAAAGGAAAAATGAAACAGAAAGTCCTACACGAGGCCAAAAGGCTAAAAATCATATTTATATAACAAGTGTATTAAGCATAACATTCAAACTTTTAATTGAATATAACAATACATCTCAAACATTGGGGACTGATCTATTTTGTATTAGTTAAAACATAACTATTACAAAATAGATCAATACCCCAGGCTGCTAATTGAGTTTGAAAGTACCATAAAACACTTCGTTTGAAGACGCAAACAGCTAAGAATATAGTACTTACTTTTTTTTCGGGACTTTAATTTTTGGATACTATAAAGATAATATATTAAATACGTCATTAGTTTACCCCCTACATGTAAAAATAATCATCTGCCTAGTCTTTTCCCATGTTTTCCATGTTCGGGTCAGCTTGCAGTCTAACCCGATGCGGCTGAATACCAATATTCTACATGGAGCAACTGCCTATCTAACCTCTACAACTCAGTTACTGGGTAAAACTGATTGTCAGACTTCCGGGCTTCTGACGACCCGTAACAACTGTCAAAGATCTACGAATGACAGCCGGGACCAACGGCTTAACGTGCTTTCCGAAGCTCGGTGGGGTCTTGGTATGTAAATATGGTCACCAATCCACGGACCAACCGCGGCAAGCGTAGCTTAATCTGTTTAACCTACCCATGCGGCTGTTGTTACTTAGCCATAAGCCCCTGAAGCCCTCTACATATATATAAAATGTCAGGTATTATTTATCAACGGGTGCTTTTACATCTCCAAACAAAAAATACGTTTAACTTGAAGGGTTAAAGGTGATATTACCAAAAAGATAACCCGTAATTATAATCATGAACTTTTAATTTTCACAATCAGTTAGTGTAGTATTCGTTGCCGTCGTAAGCAGACGTACAGAGCTTTATCATTCTGTCTAACGTGTATTTAAAAAATATATATAGTATCAGTATGAACAATACCTACGAGTCGACCACATAATTGCTGAACCAGTTTTGACAAACGCTCCCAGTAAATTGAAAGTTCACTACGGTTGAAATTGAAACTAACTGTCACGTTGCCGTGTTGGTTTTAAAGCAAAAACCAACTTGTACCCCAATTCTTTTTCAATACACACTTTTCATAACCATCTGAAGGATTTTGAAGGAAATTCCTAAACCTAACATACTAACATGTTGGAAAAATTCGTCTGCTTAACAAAGTAAATTAATTAACATCAATAAAAAAATAAAAAATATTTTCTGGTACTTAAAACTGTTTTATAAAAAATAATATTACTTATTACCAACTTGAAGTTGGATATAAAAAAAAATTTACATCAATGGAAAATCAATCAATGTCAATGAATGTTGTTGAACTGTCACAATGTAACGCATTGCGTACGAAATTATAAAAAAAAAAACATATATAAAAAATCTGCTGGAGAGTTTGCTGCGCCACTTCTTCCCAGCGAAACCACTAGGAAGTGGTGAAGGGTGGGCGTTTTGGGGGACTGTCTTAGGTAATTGTGACGTTCGAAAAGTGCTGATCCTCAGCATAACTTAAATAAATATCCTTTGATTTTGATGCCGCTGGACGTTTTATGACGTGCAAGTGGCATTCAACCTTAGGGTGATAAATGAATTACAAGGTCGACTTTACATATGAGAATGGCCTGTTGATGTCGTGTTACAAATATTAGTCATTTAGCAAGGTGACATTGGGGCTACCAGACACCCGTGGGGCTGGTACATTTAAATTTAAGACTCAAACATTAGTGTAGCCCTACGACGAAAACAACACCAACTGAACAACTACTGCGAACACACTAACTATTAGTACTTGTTCGTTCTGGTTCGTACTGTTGTTGTTGTTTGTTGGAAATATTGTGATGTTTATGCAGTATCGCCTATCTACCCAGACTGTTAACTAGTTTCTACCCTGTGAACAACAAAAACCTGTGAACAAGAAATTAAGTAGGTACATAATACTGCTTGTGATTAAGTTTGGCCAGAGAAATTCATATTTCTAACTATAATACCTACTTTGGCAGCAGTCGACTTAAAGGTTGTGTCAATGGCGTTTTTTTGCAATTTGCAGATCTATATCAACTTGAATGGTTGCTTGAGGTAGCTTGAGGCTGAGTGGCTCATGGTTAAATTATAACGATGGGAATGTAAAGTTAAGTTTCGCTTCCGGGGTCGGTTCGTGGATGGGTGGGTGACCATCTATTACTGATCGAGACCCCTCCGTACATCGGAAAGCATTTGTAGATCTTTGGCAGTCGTTACGGGTAGTCAGAAGCCCAACTCTGACAATCAGCCTTTCCAAAAGGTATATGTTACCCAGTAACTGGGTTGTAGAGCCAACATATATTATGCAGTTACTTCATGTAAAATGCTCGTATTCAGCTGCATCCAGTTATACTGGAAGCTGACTCCAATATATAGTTGCGAAAAAATTAGGCAGCCTGATAGATTTGTCAGCTTCTATGGTCATAAAAAAATGCAATGACAGTATACTACTACAATCGATTTATTCCGGTCTGATCCCCTGAACTTCAATGATGCGGACGATGACGTGTGCCTAGAACAAATAAACAGAATGAATACTTCCAGGATCGTGACGAAACATTGACCAGACACAGTAAATTATAAATCATGCTTGTCAATCAGGTAAACAGTAAGAGGTCATGTTTCTCTCGAACAATCTATGTACCTACTAAGTACGATTACACAATTAAAAAATAAACTATAGTCAAAACATTATCAGTTACCGTTAGATAATGAATTGTACAAGACCGTATTTAGTTGTGAAATAGTTAATTTGTTACATAACAATTTTATTTATACTGTTCCTAATATTGTTGTTGTAAAAACTAGCTTATTTTTTCTCAGCCTATAGTGTTCTGTGATGATCATAGGTCAGTTCCGAAAAGCCCTGTGGGCTTATTTAGGAAGGGTTAGGGTAGTTGTAGTTACCCTATTAGGGTAGTTGCCTGGGTAAAAAATAATTATTATATTTAGTTCATCAGTTAGATTATCGAAAATAATGAACAAGTATTTTTTCTTTTGTCAATCAAACAAAAAATGACAAAGATAAAGCGCGTCAAAATTTTGGAGTGGGGGGTCTTGACGTCACTTGCTTGCAAAAGGGTCGCAAGCAAGTGACGTCACGCGGAACTTTAACGGGCGATATCTTCATAATTTTTTAAATAATTGTCAAAAAAAAAATATGGGTTCAATATTTTTCATAATCTAACTTACGGACTAATTAGAATTTTTTAGGAAAATACCCTATTGCGTGACACAATAAAGTTGTCAAAAAAAAAGGTGTGTTTGGACATTGACAGTTCTAGTACTTAATAAAGATCAAATTCACAAAATAGTATTCGTTTGTATGAAACTGACAGGTGTCAAGAACGCATTCTCAAATGTCAAAACGGGCCTTTTATTTTGACAACTTTAACAATGGCCAGTGACAATGACTTTGTGAAGGCCGCAGGAACCCGTTGGATGCGAGAAGCACAGAACCGGTTGAAGTGGAGGTGCTTGGGGGAGGCCTATGTCCAGTAGCAGTGGACGTCTTTCGGCTGAAATGATGATAACAATGGCAATGCCATTAATTTTGACAATTTTCATTGCATTTTCAAATTTCAAACATAATTTGAAGCGACGGATCAGGTATTTCCTATAAAAACTTTGTGGTCAACACTCTTGACGATCGGGAAAGAAGTTTCATTCGTTTACGAACACTTTGTCGTCAACACTGTTGACGATCGGAAAAAAAGTTTCATTCGTTTACGGTTTGGACAGTGCGATTCTGTAACCATATCACCGTGAAAGCCTAGGTGAAGTGAGCGTGGAGTGAGCTGTCATTCCAACTAATGCTAGGGATTGACACTATTGACAGCTCACTCTAAGCTCACTTCACCTAACTTTTCAAGGTGACATTTTTACAGAATCGATCGGCTGGACTTGTTTTGGTTTTTTTCGATTATTCCCGATCAGTGTGGTGGAGACGTGGTGGCCTAGTAGTAACGGCCGCGACTGACGTGTTGTAGGTCGTAGGTTCGAGCCCAAACAGGCATTTTATTTTGTGTAAATTATTTCATCACCACTGCTCTCAAAACGGTGAAGGAAAACATCGTGAGGAAACCGGCATATCCTAGAACCAAAAATTCGAAGATCTATTACATCTACCAACCCGCACTGGGCCCGCGAGGTAGATTACGGCCCATTCCCTCTTACAGAGAGGAAGCCTGAGTCCCAGCAGTGGGAACAGTATAGGCTGATTTTGTGGCTCAGTAACACATTGTCGTCAACACTGTTGACGATCGAGAAAAAAAGTTTAATTCGTTCGGTGTGGACGAACGGGACGTTTTTTTGCTTCTTTTCGATTATTCCCGATCAATTTGTCGTTCAGTGTTGACGAACGGACCTGTTTTTTTCCAATCGTACATAATTATGGTTAGTTCAAGGAGCCAGTCGGGAATATTCGATTGAAAGTGTGTTACGCAATTGAATTGCAGCGTCAACATACTAGCTCACTGATGACAATAATACTCAACACACTCAGCTAACTAATTAAACTTAGAAACAGCACTTTCTAAATGTTTTTTTTTAAATTTATTTAAAGGGCTTTGTCGCTTAGCGACCACATCGCCCAGTGCAGAAAAAAACAAAACTGTTGATTACGATCTATATTATAACTAACTGGTACAATTGTTTAGCCTTATCGGACACTGGAAAACCAAGGATGGTATTACAAAAGCCAATATCATACCCTTTATATCGTCCGAAAACATTAATTCTAGTATTTTCATTCCGGACACACTCCATCAGGATATGAAAGACATCATCAACGACTCCACAGTCATCTCAATTTGGAGACAAAGCATTCCTCATTAAGTAATAAAACTTATTTGATGAAGTATGTCCGGAACGAAGTCTTAAGGCCATAGTAATTAGGTTTTTATTGAGGTCACAATCAAACCACGGAACCCGAGTAATCTCTGGCTGGATAGTTCGATACCATATCACTTTTTCTTTTGATCTTTCATCAAAATACTCCTGCCAAAGATCTAAACACTTTCTTTTAACCTTCCCAAAGTAGTCCGAATACAGTGGAGTAATATTCATGGGAACTCCATCATCACACTTTCTAAATGTTAATCGTTCCCTTAAGCACCTTCTGCTGATTTAATACAATATTATGTGTTGATAAGATTTTGATGATGCCTATAATGCATTACTGATAACCAGTGATCGGAAAATCGGATGCATATTTACCTAAAGTGTAGGTGTTGGTTATTATGGAAAGCAGTTTTGTATCGAAAAAATCCCGGGAATTCGGAATCGTCAAATTTAGTTTTTTACTATAGAATCAAATCGGGTGTAGGAATATTTACTTAGTTTAAGGTGTTGGATAATATTATGGAATGCACTTTTGTATCGAAAAAATCACGGGATTTATATTTAAAAAAATATGTTTTAAGAAGCCGCTTCCATAATTTCCTAACCAAAAATGTAAATATGCATCCGATTATCTGATCACTACTGATAACTTGGGCAATATATTTTCCATCATCATCTTCTATCTAGCCTGTTCCCAACTAGTCAACAACTCTAGTTTCCATACATTTTTGACATTTGCTGTCGCTGACATGACATTGCGACTAGATTTTGAACGTTTTTAATTACGAGATTTTTTTTTTTTATCGTTGCCCCACACTAGGAATTTCTCTTGTATCGTGGGTGCATTTACAAACATTTAAACTCACATACACAAACAGCCAGACCCGGAACAACTACTTGTAGGCCATACAAATATTTGTTCCGTGCGGGAATCGAACCGGCCACACGCAGCGCAGCAGTCAATCGCTTAATCACTACGCCAACCGTGCCGTCGAATTGGTCTTCTGGAGTTTCTCATTAGCCGCCCGGAATCTAGAATTATACCCGGTTAATGGCAATAGGCTCATCTCTATTATAATGGGACTTATGCCTGCCTAACTCTTACCTCTCTCTAACTCTTCTGGGATTACAGGTGTGATCATAATTATGTTATGTAGTAATTTTTTATCCTTTATTAAAAAGAACCAGGCGGTCGATTCTGTAAAAATCTCACCGTGAAAACTCAAGTGAAGTGAGCTTGATGTGAGTTGTCAGTAGTGTCAATCCCTAGAATTATTTGGAATGACAGCTCACTTGAGCTAAGTTTTCACGGTGAGATGGTTACAGAATCGCACTGCAGGTTCTTAATAATTAATTACAATCTAGCCTATAAGACTATTAAATGTATCGCGTCAATCGGGCTTAATAAAAGGTTACGCTTTACTTCGTAATCTTTATCTAAACCGTGAAATCTTACCAATAAAATTAACACAGTTTACCACTTCAACGGAATAATTGCATACAAAAGTTTGCTTTATTGCGTTTATCGCTGTCTTTCTATGTATTTAAATTGGCCTTTTGTATGCAAAAGCAGTAATGGATATATTTCGCGATAGATTTTCCTGCATTTGAGAGCAAATGCGTGAATTAGTTAAAGGTAATCATGACTGTTAATTTTCAACAAATATTATCGTCTTAGCGGAGATAAATATCAACAGGGCATAATCGTGATAATACTAAAGGATGTGGTTACAATAAGGAAAATAATAACACTGAAGATTCTTAAGAAATCTTACTTCGGTTAGTGATCCCGAGAAATGGGCTTGTGGTTCATCAGTGCAAAAAATAAGATAACCACGACTTACATAGTTATCTTATTTTTTGCACTGATGAACCACAATTAAAAACTACGATGGCAAAGATAACAAAGATTATACACATAAGTACAACTATGGGTATGTCTGTTAGTGTTCTTATAAATAGATAATTATGCAAGAACCACCAAGGTAAAGTCAGGGAAATTAATTGTTAAAAAATCGACACCCTACGTCACTTTGCCGTGTTATGGCCATTTCATACACTCTCGACAAATGACAGTTGTGATTTGAATATACGGACAATTTAAGTTGGTAGTCGCGTAGCTAAATAATAACAGCCGCACAGGTCAATCTATCAGGTTAAGCTACGCTTGCCGCGGTCGGTCCGTGGAGGGGTGGCCATCTTTACATATCGAGATTCCTCCGTGATTCGGAAAGCACGTTAAGCTGTAGGTCCCAGCTGTCATTCTTGGATCTTGGAAAGTCGTTCCGGGTAGTTGGAAGCCCGAAAGTCTGACAACCAGTCTTACCAAGGGATATCGTGTTACCCAGTTACTGTGTTGTAGTGGTTCGATAGGCAGTCGCTCCGTATATAATACTGGTATTCAGCTGCATCCAGTTAGACTGGAAGCCATAGTGGGGAAAAAGGCTATGCAGATTGTTTTTTTTTATTCATACACTCTCGACGAATGACAGTGGTGATTTGAATATACGGACAATTTAAATTGGTAGGCTATATGCTTAGCAATTCATTTCCCTGACTGCTGGTACCTAAATTCGATTTGATTATATTATGCTGCTGGCTGCGTGGGAGTTTGTTGCGCCACTTCTTCTTCCCAGCGATAGCACTAGGAAGTGGTGAAGGGCGGGCGTTTTTGGGGGACTGTCTTTTGTAATTTTGACGTTCGAAAAACGTCGTAAAAAGAAAATAGTACCAGCCACAACCATTCGTTATGGTTCCGTACCGAATCGAACATCAATAAATGTTGTGATTGGAGTCCTCTAAACGCTGTTCACAAGTCCAAAACTCGAAAAATTTGTCCGTTTAAATCAAATAGACACCCGCTATTCTTCCGACAGCTGTTTCCTGTCGGCGGCAAGGGAACTCAGGTTATCGATATGGGTCATTTTCGATACGATAGCCTGTCAAATGATTGTGAATGGCTATGCAGTAAAAATTAACCTTAGGGCTGACATACACGGACTGCTTGAAGCAGTCAGGATGGACTGCTTCAAGCTGCGACTGCATAGTGAACTACAGTCTTCTTCTTACACACATACACGAACCGCTCCAGCATTTGCAACTGCTTCGGGCGGTCGTGCGGCCAGGCATACACTGACTGCTCGAGCTGTCGACTGCTTTCGCGCAGTTACCTGATTTGAATGACGAGAAGTTGGTATCAACTGCTCCAGCAGTTATCAATGGCAGCTTCAAGCTGTTGACCATGACTGCAAGAGCGGTCCGTCTATGTTGATCAATCGCTAACTGCTCGAGCAGTTCGTGTATGTCGGCCCTTAGGGTGCCTTAAGGTGGTGGTGTGTATTGTGAGCAAAATTCTATGCTTATTTCGTTATTTTAAGATTGATAGTAAATAATTTCTCAGTAGCTGCCTAGCGACTGGATCTGTGTCCAGCCAGTAAAGGCAATAAGCTTACCACCATGGAACTTAAACCAAGAAGCAAAGAGGGAAAGACAATAGGGTAGTTTCCTGGGTAAAAAAATAATTATTATATTTAGTCCGTTAGTTAGATTATCGAAAAATAATGGACATGTATTTTTTCTTTTGACAATCAGACAAAAAATGACGATAAAGCGTGTCAAAATTTGGGAGTGGGGGTCGTGACGTCACGTCATGCAAAAAGTGTAGCAAGACGTGAAGTCACGCGGAACTTTAACTGGCGATATCTTCATAATTTTTTATATAATTGACAAAAGAAAAAATACGGGTCTAAAATTTTTTGATAATCTAACTGACGGCCTACTTAATTAGATTTTTTTAGGAAACTAAGAAAGACTAGATGTGTACCTAATATACTATACATCTTGGAAACATAACAAAACATCACACCCGTAATCCCCGAAGAGGAGGTCAGAGGAGTACTATACTACAACCATATTGCTCCATTATTATGTTTCAATCCCTATGTGATAGGGGACAAGCCTATTATCATCCGGGCACAAATCCAGACCACCACCACCGCCACGAACACCTCGGAAAATTACCGAGTTAATTGTAAATTGGAACCTGTATGAAAGCCAGGGATGACTGCCATGCCTGTGGGGAAAGCGAGACCAAGACTTATGGTGCCCTTGCGTGCTTGTATATCAATCTTATACATTTCCAGTATTGGCTGACTTACCACTGTACGAAAAGCTTATACAATGCGAGGTCAGCTAAAACTAGACATGTAAACTTGATATGTCGGCATGTGTACTACATACACCGGCAAAATTAGAGGAACGTAATGTTCCCATTTAGGTCCATTAGCAGTCATCTCGTTCAAACAATATCATCATGTTGCTATCTCACTTTATTGACATGCAAATGACAAAGATTGGATTATTAGAGGCTGTGTGTAAATGCCAAGTTTTTTTTTTTAATGAAAGAGGTATTGTAGCGGTATCTACAACGCCACATGCGAACAACGCGTCATACTGACGTCACGCAAATCCTGCATCTCGCAAGCAGAGTTTACCGCGCAATTAGCATAGATACAATTTCCCAACATCAATCGTTGGGCAATTGCCCGCCAGACACAACACCCGTCTGGTCGGAGGATCGTCCCTTTTCTATAGAGTATGAGTGAACTTTACACCCTGTTCCTCATACTTCTATACTGGTGACCCCGAACATGAACGTCAGCGCAGCCTTCGTGCAAACACTTCAGCGTGACGTCATCATCATCACTCCCGCAAGCTTTAGCGGCGAGTCACCCAGCCAGCCAGCATCCACGGCTTCTACGGGTATCCTGACCACCAGCATGCAGCGTCCGCGCATATCTGGTCATCACCCTCAGCCTCATCAGCAACCTCGGCACAGCACACTGTACTTTCGGCCGGTCAACAAGCAGAGCACCCTCTGCTGGTCGACGCAGCAGCCAGCCTCAACCCGGCGCTGTACATCCGACGCACTGGAATATAACGCAGCGCCACCCCGACTCACTGGGGACAACTCCGCAGACAGTTCCGACTCACCGTGAACTATGCGGCATCCGGTTCCGACTCACTGGAACCTCAGCTGGCCTGGCAAGCATCGCAAGATACAAGACTCAGTCCACTATCGACCTCCGGTCTCCGGAGGGGAGTGATGTAGCGGTATCTACAACGCCACATGCGAACAACGCGTCATACTGACGTCACGCAAATCCTGCATCTCGCAAGCAGAGTTTACCGCGCAATTAGCATAGATACAATTTGCCAACATCAATCGTTGGGCAATTGCCCGCCAGACACAACACCCGTCTGGTCGGAGGATCCTCCCTTTTCTATGGAGGATGAGTGAACTTTACACCCTGTTCCTCATACCTCTATAGTATGTTTGATGAGTTACGTAAATAACATGCGTGTATGTATAACGGACTGTCTAAGCCCTGGCTGGAGGCCTAAATTTATCTCACACACCCACAGGCAAGCCTGGTTAAGCAGCCAAAAACTTTCTAGGTTGACCTGCGACATGCCATTTATAAAATTTAAAAAAATAATAGGAGTTAAAGTATGAAATTGCCGTTTTATTGTAATAGGTACTTCCAATTGACATAGAACCTTCATGGTTTGAGATTTTTGAGTGAAACTTTTTTCACATGGTACCTATGAAATTCTTCTTTTAAAAAATATGCAACATTCGATTATCGACTTTCAGTTGTTTTTTTTATTCAGCTTAGACAAGAAAGATGGATACTTCGAAAATTCGAGTTATTTTTGAATACGAGTTCCGACGCGGAACTAACGCGGCAGAAACAGCTCGCAATATCAATGTTGCGTTTGGAGAGGGGACTGCTAATGAACGCACCGTGCGATTTTGGTTTAAACGCTTTGGTGATGGAAACTTTGATTCGAAGAACGAACCACGTGGAAGACCGCCCACACAGGTGAATAACAATGAATTGAAAGAGATGGTGGAAGCCGATCCGAGCCAAACTACCCAGGAATTAGCGGCATAGTTTACCGTTACCTTACCAACAATATTGACTCATTTGCGTCAAATCAATAAAATAAAAAAATATGAGAAATGGGTGCCTCATGATTTGACTGATCTGCAGAAAGAAACGCGTGTTGAAACTTGTGTTGCCTTGTTGAATCGATACAGAAATGTGAAAAGTGGATTCTATACGATAACTGTAAGCGAAAAATGCAATGGCTGGCCCCAGGTCAAACGCCGCAACAGTGTCCTAAAGCAAAGCTTACCAATAAAAAGGTAATGGTAACTGTTTGGTGGTCTCAGCATGGTGTTATTCACTATAGCTTTCTCCGATCTGGTCAAGCATTAGCGGAAGATGTCTATTGTGCCAAACTCCGAACAATGATAGCAAAACTAGCAGTGAAACAGCACCGACTCATGAATCGATCTTCACCATTATTGCTCCATGATAACGCGAGACCTCATACAGCACGAGAAACCGTTTTAACTCTACAGGAACTACAATTAGAAACCATTCGTCACCCTCCGTATTCGCTAGACCTTGCTCTAACGGACTACCATTTTTTTCGCGATTTGGACAATTTTCTACGTGATAAAAAATTTTCTTCACAGGAGGCAGTACAAAATGCTTTCACACAGTTTGTCGAATCTAGATCACGAGAGTTCTATCGCAAAGGCATAAATGACCTTCCTATTACATGGCAGCAATGTATAGATAATAATGGTAATTAATTTGATTAAATAAATATGTTAAATTAAAAAAAAAAAACGAATTTTAATTTTCAGTACAAATCGGCAATTTCATACTTTAACCCCTAATATATAAGGGACTGCTTCAGTAGGTTTCATAAGAGTTTTTTTTTTCATTGCAAAAATCACTTCGCGCTGGGGTCCTACCGACACCTCATCATCTGCCTTTTCCCAACTATATTGGGGTCAGCTTCCATTCTAACCAGATGCTGCTGAATACCAGCATTTTACATGAAGTGACTGCCTATATGAACTCCACAACCCAGTTACTGGGTAATACGATACCCCTTGGTAAGACTGGTTGTCAGACTTTCGGGCTTCTGATGACCCGTAACGACTGTTAAAGATCCACTAATGACAGCCGGAAGCAACGGCTTTACGCGTTTTCTGAGGCGCGGAGGGGTCTTGCTATGTACAGAATGATGATCACCCATCTACGGATCAACCGCGGCAAGCGTCTTGTAGCAATATTATTTTAATCTTACTTCAGTATAGGAAAGAGATGGAGCTATTCATCTTGTATGTAAGAGGTGGCGACCGAATCCCGGGTGGTAAGCCCCTGGTCATTATCGCACGACAGATCGTATTTTTATTAAACATGAAAACATTTTTGAAAAAATATTTATTTTGTTCGATCAATATATTTTTATCTGCAGCTTCATTAGCATTCATAAATTAAAAATGTCTGTGAATGCGTGATTAAATGAATAAAAAAAAACAATAAATAAAGTAAAATGTGGCTGAACGGGTATATTGAGTTTGAGTGCAACGCGATATCTTCACATTAGTGTAAAAATAACATTTATCGTATACAACCCGTACCTCTATTTTATTTTTATAATAGGTGGGTGTGTTTTTTATAAGAAAAAAATTAAGTCAATGTCCAAAAACATGAATAACCATTTGCCTAGTCTTTTCCGAACGATGTTGGGGCCGGCTTCCAGTCTAACCGGATGCAGCTGAGCACCTAGTATTTTACATGAAGCGACTGCCTATCTGAACTCCACAACCCAGTTACTAGATAATACGATAATACCCCTTGGTTAAAACTGGTTGTCAGGCTTTCAGGCTTCAGACGACCTGTAACAATTGTCAAAGATCCACCACGAATGACAGCCGGGACCAACGGATTCCGAATACTAATTCTTTTAAAATTTAATCAACCTATTGTCGATAAATTATTATAAGCGTAATGTTTTTATGTACACAGTTTCTAAAATAAGATTTTATAATAAACAGTCATCACATAGATATTTTTTAAAATAAATAATGTACCAAGGTTTTACAAATACTGATTGCAATAACAACATTCTAAGTGGGTACACGTTTTACTGTTCCGTACTATTTATTTATGTTTTGTAATAACAATATTATAATTGGACAACATAAACGACTTTAGTTGGTTAACTTATGGACCGGTAAAGGTACTTGAGTACCTACAAAGGTGACTATACAACTTTTTATTTTGAATATAATAAAATCTGCATGTAAAGTCTATTCAAATTTGTTTCAGATTGTCGTTATTTCGAGTTAAACAAATATGAACTTTATTTTGATAGCAATAAAGTTGATTTTAGAGTGACTAGTACTATTGAAAAAGTTATTAAAATGTTTGAAGGCGTAGCGTAAACTGAACTTTATTGTATAGGAATTAAAGTTATTTTTCCATAAACTCATATTTGTTTACATTTTTGGCCAATAAGTCGCGAATGCAGATTACATAAAAAATGCATTAATATTACAGAACGATCAATTTCCATTTTATTTCTATCTATCTATTTGGCTCGTAATGTCCCACTGTTGGGCATAGGCCACCATTTCCTTTTTCCACACTCGGCTGTCCACTGCCATTGCGGTCCAGTTCTTTCAATAGGAGTCAAGTTCGTCTCTCCATCTTCACCTTGGTCTGCCGCGATGTTCACGATATGATGTGTTTAAATAAATACTTAAATAAATGTCGAATAGCATTTAATGGGACCCGATCAGTGGTTCTTTTAGCCCATAGCTCATCTGTTATGCGGTATTTTAAGTACCTACCTACTTAAAATTATAAAAAACAAAAGAAGTCTGCAATTTTTTTGAATCACAGAACTCCCAATAATGAATGAAGTTTAACTAAAATAAACAGAATAAAACCACATAGTCCGAGATAAAAGTTATATAACAGACAGGATCAGTATTATTTTGTTGTAGTATTATCGGAAAGTAAACACGACGTGTGACATACTCACATATCTACCGGTGCGGTTTTATTAATACTTCACACTTAACCCTACCGTGAAGGTCGCGGTCGAAAGGACCTGCATGGTATTGCTTGGCTGGTGCTTGTGAGTTTTTGATAATAGAATCCAAGGTTTTATGGCATTTGGTTGTAGGGTTTCCTTTCTTTAGATAAAGATATATTAGTGGCTTGTCATAGGTATCGATTAAGAAGGAATATTAGATACTCCAGAGGGCTTACCACCAGCTCTTATAGCAGGGCAGAAGTTGAACTGCACTGCTTTTTTTTAGTTAATTCCATAACATACACTTTTTTATTAGTGAATGGACCTGATCTTGACCTCGATCACGCCTGATGAAAAGCGATGGATGTGGTCTATGATGGAATAAGCAAGCCCAGAAGATTCAATTCAATTCATTCACTTTTACTTTGAGGGCAGATTTTTGTTTCCGCGAGGCGCGAAAGGTTGGGCAGAGGTGTAGTGCACCCACATTTCAACAGTTATGTTTAAGTCCCATGTAATAAGGGATGAGCCTATTATCATCAACCGTGCACAAGTCCAGACTCCGCACTGATACTGAGAAATTCCAGATTGAAAAACTCAATAGGCTATTTTCCTATAAAAATCTAATTAGTCCGTCAGTTAGATTATCAAAAAATATTGGACCCGTATTTTTTCTTTTGTCAATTATATAAAAAAAGATGAACATATCGCCTGTTAAAGTTCCGCGTGACGGCACTTGCTTGCGACACTTTTGCAAGCAAGTGACGTTACACGACCCCCCACTCCCAAATTTAGACGCGCTTTATTTATGTCATTTTTTGTTTGATTGACAAAAGAAAAAGTACGTGCCCATTATTTTTCGATAATCTAACTGACGGACTAAATATAATTATTATTTTTTTACCGGCAACTACCCTATTACACTCTTTTTGGGTTTACATAACACAGCTCAACTAAAAATTATTTAGTCTTTTTTTTGTTAAAGAGAAGAGATTAAGAGATCTCATAGTGGGACAAATAACCCTACAGACCAGCACCCTAATGCGTAACCCACTATCCGCAGTAATCCATTGCTTTATATGTTCGTAAAAATCGACTGCCGAGCAATGTAAATAACGCAATGAATGTCAAAATTAAACATGTTACGCAATTATCCGGCTAAATGAATGAATCTGGGTTGTATTTGCCGAAATGATAAACACAACAAAAAAAACGTTGATTACCTTTTTTTGTTTGACATCATAATCATTGTTTAATAAAGTAACGTCGGCGGATAAATTGCAATTACGTATAAAATTATTTGAGCTAGTAACATATTGTACTTTACAATAATGCGATAGATTATTAGTCATGTTTTATTTAAAACAATAACTTTTTTTTATTAAAATATAGGTAGGACAATATTGAACACCAGATAAAATGATAACCATTCATAAAATCTCTTATTATCTTTTAGCCCTCTCAAATCATACTTAAGAAAACAAAATTACGCACAAAGGCAATGAACGAAATTATCAAAATACAAGCAAATGTAATTAAATGAAATTTATTATAGTAACTACCTAATTAATTAAAAAAATAATTAGAATATTTTACGCCGCGCGCCGTTGACGGCAAGACAAAACGTTCATTTTTATTAATATTCATTGCATTCATTCATTAAGATACATCTGTACCTACTTTTTGTTCTGTTACCTGTTCTAAGAAACAAAATCTAATTAAAAAAAGACGTGTGCAGCCGCCATCTTGGATTTTCATTTCGACCTAATTATCGGCTTCCCCTCTATACCAAGCCACGTTAAAGAACTTCGTTCCAAAAACACAAAAAAATAATATCCGTTTGGCTTAAAAGACCAACTCAAAGCCGCAGTGTTAAAGTACTTAGCATCGCGGTGGCTATTAATACAAATGCGACCTACTCCGACTGACTGTTTGCATTCGATTCTTACCGCGAGTGCACGCTCGATCGATATATCGCTCGATCACAATTCGTATTCGTAACATTTTCAATTCGGGGCAATATTAAATAGTGCCGCTGTATAGGGTTGGGACTTATAAGGTAGTGAGGGACACAGTGCCTTGTGTTAGTGGTTGATAAATAATTCAGTGAAGACGTCGCGTTTAATTTTTATTGTAAGTTTTATTTTATTTATATTTTTGTATTTTTTTTTTTTTTTGTATTCGGGTTTTTAGTCCTGAACGGTGTTTTTTTAATAGTAAGCCAACAGATCTAAGATGGAACATGTGTAGATAGTGCAGTATTATAATTTTTGTGCCTGTATCCCAATTTATTTGGAGTACGCAAATTGTCTTTTTCTTCCATACATCTCTGTAAGTCGGCATCTCGGTAGTCACTCCCTTTCTAGCTAAGCCTATCATCTTCCACACAGTGCAGTTGACATTTTTTCTTTATTATTTTACCTATTATTGTAATTGAATAACTGGAGCGCACAGTATTACGTGTACCACAATAATGTAACCTGATATTTTTCTAATAAAACTGAACATTGTATTAAACTATCTTTATCTGTGGGTATTTTGAATTATAATGGCTCGTCGAATTAAATTAGTACTATTTATAATTTTTTAATGATGTCGTTGACTCTAAATTTATTGTTTGCGAGATCAGACTCGTTGATGAAATGAGTTTATCAACAAGTCCGATCCGATCCAATATTTACGTTTAAAAAAGCATTTCATTTACTGAATGTGATGTCTAGGATAGGGACCTACAGTGTGTTAAGGCGAGGCGAGGCGAGGCGAGGTGTGTTAATCCCAATGGTTAACAAATAAAGTAGTTAATGTGTTATTAATCTGACATTTCGGATATTTATTTTAAACATAATCATAGTAGGTACTCCGATATTCATTGCGACTTTTAACATGGTAGGTATTTAAAACTTTAGAAAAAAAAAACAACTTTTAAATTATTGCCAAAAAGATCATAATAAATCAAGACACATAACATCAATCCTTGTTTCCCCGAAGGGTTAGGCAGATTACCCATAGTACAGCAAAATTTCACAAGTTATAAGAAGAAAAAAGAATAAATAAGGTCATCTCGACGTAAAAAATGTTATCAAAAGACAAGGGGCGATTTTTGTCAATAATTAAAATTCATTCATTCAACATGGCCGATAAAGGACTGGCCAATCTGAGGCAACTGCGAACCGGACGTGACACAATTATTACAAAAAAGTACTCATTTTAATTATAAACTATAAATTCACCGATAGCACCCATCGCAACTTTTTTTTCCTTGCCCATGTCATATTAGTATATTTTTTTTTATAGTACTGTGTGAACTAATAGACTACTAAGTAGTCACACGTATCGTATACTATTTGATAGCTCGTGTGACCTCAACCCGCACTTAAGTCAAGCGTTTCTGTGACTTAAGTAGTCCATTTTTACACCAAAAAGCGTGACCTATGTGCGGGATTAGGTCACACGAGCTATGAAATAGTATACGATACGTGTGACTACTTAGTACCTAGTCTATTAATGCACGGCGTTTAATAATGGACTACTTAAGTCACACGTATCGTAATGTACTAGGTATATAACACAGATAGTAGAAGCAATGTTGTTGGACGTGGACATAATTTTTTATTTTTTTATTTTTTTTATGAAAAACGTTGCCGCACACTAGAAATTCCTCCTGTATCGTGGGTGCGTTTACAAACATTTAAACTCACATACAAAAACAGCCAGACCCGGAACAACTACCTGTAGGCAACACAAATATTTGTTCCGTGCGGGAATCAAACCCGCGACACGCAGCGAAGCAGTCGATCGCTCAGCCACTGCGCCAACCGTGTCGTCTTCGTAATTGAATAATCTAAAACTAAAAATAAATTAAGCTACAAGGCATAAATAGAAATGAACCAAACAAAGGCGGACAAACCAGATACTTAGTATAAAAAGCGGTATATTTAGGCAGAGGTCTAAAACTATTTGGAATTTTAATTTAATTTATTGTGACTGTTTTAAGTTGCCAAATACATAAACTTTGTTACTGTTATCTACAAAATAATAGTGATTGTATTGAATGTCGTAAAACAAGTTAGAATTAAAAAAAACATCTTGTTATTTTAGGAGCAAAATAATACTGAGAAACACGAGATGAACATGTTAGATAAGATAATCTTGTTTGTTTTGATTCATTCAATTTTTTTCAAATAAACTTAAAAAAGATTATTTATATTTAAAAAAAAAAAAACATTATATTAGGTGGTGACTGTACCTACCTAATATATATATTTTTTTTAAACATCCTTCTTAGCAAATACATCACGCTGTATTTAACCGCTTTGATTTAAAAAAGGGTCACCGTTTGAGCGTTTGATACAGTGTCGTGCCGTTTCGTGCCTATAGTACAGTCATGGAAATTAATCGTTCATCAAATTGACAGACTAGGTCCACTTTCCTTTTTATAATCATTTCATACAACTTTCAATTCCGTGATTTGCATATCTAGAGCCAATTATTTAAGTTGACACAACTTGATAAAAAAAAATATTTTCCTGAGTGAGTTCTACGCTATTTACCAAACACTTTTTATCTAAAAATCTGGGCAACTAGAACACTGAAAAATCGACCCGCTAATTGAACCTTGAACTTCACGCCCTGAAACGCTGCTAGCATTAACCGTGTTTTTTTTACTCTTCCATTTTAAATTGGTGTCATTAAAAACAAAAGACATATTGTGCTGCTCTAGTTTAAATTGATCGCAGTTTTTAATTGACTCAATAATGACAGCAAAAAACAAATTAATTCAATAAGCATTTTTATACGAGTCTTGAATCATTGACGAGTAGTAAAAAGTGAATCAAAGCGTATGTTTTGTTATTATTGCACATGGTCTTCAGTGCATGTGCAGTCGCGGAATGTAAGGATTCAGTTTTCTTTTTCCATGGAGTGTAACTTGGAAATGTCACATTTTCGGACTGTTTATGTTCGTGATGTTGGTAATAAGTCAAAGTCAATGTCAAATCGAGATCGTCAAAATTTACAAAAAATTGAATTGATTCTAGTCGCCCCTATCAAAAGGTAGTTTCGTATGGAGAAGAATGGGCTAGAAATTCCACCGTAAGTGTGTCCATAACTAGGTAGTACCAAACACACGTTACTACCTAGTTATGGATGTAAAGATTGATCTTAACGTGCTTAACAATTTCAATATTTAACTATTAATACGGATAATAACTATAGATCAATAGATTTGCGTAAACTTTTACTAACTATTTGTTTATGGTTAGGTTACTACGTTTGTATTCGCTTCCAAAAAAAAAAACTAAATTGGGGTCAACTTTCAGTCTAACCAGATGCAGCTGAATACCTGTATTTTACATAGAGCGACTGCCTATCTGACCTCCATAACCGAAACGATACCCCTTGGTAAGACTGTCAGCCTTTTGACTTTTGACTATCCGTAAGGACTGTCAAAGATCTACGAATGATAACCGGGACTAACGACTTAACGTGCTTTTCGAAGCACGGAGAGGTCTATGTTATGAATGGTCACCCATCCACAAACCAACCGGGGTAAGCGTAGCATAACCCGTCGATCGACCCGTGCGGCTGTTATTATTTAGCCACGAGCCCCTCTCCTCCCCCTCGACTATTAATAGAGATGGTTACGAATATTATTTGTCAGGCAATGCCTGCGACCTTTACAAAAATAGAAAAGCATAAACAATACATTGTTATTTATAATCTTTAGGTAATATCTTAATTGTGATTGTACAATTTCGTAGTATCGTGGAAAAAATATTCTTTGAATGATAAATTATGTTGTTTGGCTACAAAACATGCAAATTAACCCTGCCGATGAATATTGTCGATTAGTTACGTTTTTTAGGTATACGTTTTTATATGTAGTCTAATGAATGATTTAACCACTTGCCATTAGGTATTTTATAAAATGGTAAAACTCTCTCGTGACATAAAAAAATAAAATAATATGAACATCATTTACTCATCAAGTTACGGGCGTTTCCTACTCCGTGTCACTTACGGACCTTATTATGACCAGTTCGAGGCCCGAATTAAGAATGAATGAAAACACGACTTGTCAGTTGTCCCTACTCCCGATATGTATTTGCTCGTCCGAAAAAAGTAATTTGACACTTGTTTTGACGGTTCAACTAGTTTCGGTCGGGGCGATATTCATTTATTTATTTATATACTATACTTTATTGGCTTCGTCCCTACTCTCATCGATCCCGTGTACACCAGTAAATAGAAAACAAAAAAAAAACCTAATGTGTGTGTGTGTGTGTGTGTGTGTGTGTGTGTGTGTGTGTGTGGCATCGTAGCTCCCGAACGGATGAACCGATTTAAATTTTGTTTTTTTTGTTTGAAAGGTGAATTTGTCGGGAGTGTTCTTAGCTATGTTTGACGAAAATTGGTCCAAGATAGCCGCCGCCACAAAATGGCGGATTCCATATTTTTTCACAACTCCCTCAATATGGGTATCAAATGAAAGGGATTGACTAGTAGAATACTATACACTTTGACAAATTTCAAATCCAAGATGGCCACTACCACAAAATGGCGAATTACAAAAAAACCTGATTAAATACCAAATTACCTGAATCTTAAAACGCAAGAAAATAAAAGAAATGAAATAACAAGGAGTCCATACAAAAAGCATGAAATAAAAAATTAAATTAAAAATTCAAAAAACCCCCGACAACGTAAAACCCTATAAAAAGAAAAAAATAACCTTGAAATTATGACCCTACGTAAGTACGTATGAAATTTTTTGATTAAATATTGTCCTGTCGGAGGACCGCTACTATTTTGAACTTTAACAGAAAATTTTTGAATGAGCAAATTGTGTTCCACTGATGGCCACTACCACAAAATGACGAATTACCAAAAACCTGACTAAATACCAAATTACCTGAATCTTAAAACGCAAGAAAATAAAAGAAATGAAATAACAAGGAGTCTACAAAAGCAAGAAATAAAAAATTAAAATACTCCCGACAACAAACATTTAATCAAAAAATTTCATACGTACTTACGTAGGGTCATAATTTCAAGGTTATTTTTTTCTTTTTATAGGGTTTCACGTTGTCGGGGGTTTTTTAAATTTTTTATTTAATTTTTTTCATTGACGGGCTTAACGACCCCCAGTACCGTTGCTACTTAAGCACATTTAAGAGGTCAATGTCCGGCAGAGTATGATAGGCTATTATGATTGATATGGAACCGAACTTATTACATAACGATTTCGCCACAATTTCGTCAAAGCACGCTTATTGTAAGTTATCAGACCACAAAAAATAATTATCTTTATCATTATATTGAATCATCAATAAGAACGATGTTACAACAAACTAGTGTAATGTAAAATTATCACTGGTCCATTAAAAATTATTTACTTTGATCTCGTACCGAGGGCTGAGATTTTTATCTAACAAAACTGTTTAGTGACTTGTTTTTTAATATTTATGTTAAGGTTACACTAGTCAGTCATTCTTCCATACTTAACGTCGTCGTATGGAGATTACTTTACTGTTTGGCAGGTACATTAAATATATAAATTTAATAGTAAATAGTAGTTTAATAAATAGCACTGTACGGACACAGAATTAAAAAAAACGGGTTGCACTCCGGGAGTGCCGGCAGAAGTGAAATCTTGAATATTAACGTAGTGGATTTTTGATATTTTGGAATGGGGTCTACTCTCCCTCCGTCTTACGAATTATCGATCAGGTCACGTGTCCTGACGCGATTTTATCATTTTTTACCCATCACAAAAAAGTGCACAACGCCGCTAAAGAAGTTTTCACTTCAAAAATATAATATCCTCCGCATCGCTGTCGACTGGTAATGTACCCAAGAGACTGCAGGCGGCATGGCCACGTTGTATGATAATACTTAGGCTCTGGCCAAAGTAAAAGCCAGCCCTTAGGTCACGGGAAGCCCTTGGTTGTCAACCATAACGAACCCACTTTCTGTACCTATATGTCGTAAAAAAAAGCAATTATTGGCATTTTGGCAACCTGCACCCTAATTGCGTAACACACTCTAAATCGCAATCTGAATGATTTTGATGGACATTGCTAATCCATTGCTTCTAATGTTCGAAAAATTCATCTGATCAACAACGTAAATTACGCCATGAATGTTGTTGAACTGTCAAAATGAAAACCATTGCTACTGTTAGTGTGTAACGAAATTACCTACCCCGCTGGCCTTGGCTTGTGAAAAGCACTGCAAATATCAAAGATAAGTTTTACCCACAAACACGGCCATAAAGCAATAGAATAGTTTTACTAGCTAACAATGTCTTACACAATTAAATATCGTATCAAGGATCGGCTCTTAATTGAAATGATAACAAAACAATCAAAGTTTGTTTACGTTACGTTATGACTTATGATAAAAACAAGGTTTTATTACTTATTAAATCATAAAATACACACTAGAAGGTAGGTTTACTTTTGCTGTTTGAGGCCGCTTTCCTTTTTAGGGTTCAGTACCTAAAGGGTGCCGACGGGACCACATTACTAAGGCTCCACTGTCCGTCCGTCCGTTCGACTGTCACTGGAACCGTAGTAACCGAACCCTTGAAATTTTCCCAGAATGTGTAAAACTATACCAAAGTTCAATAAAAAATAAACAAAGTTAAAAATTAAATGAGGTCTCCATACAAGAAACGTGTTTTTTCGGCGTTTTTGCCATGTGGTACGGACCCCTTTGTGTGCGAGTCCTCCGCAAAACGGCCATCACTCAGCATAATGGTATATAAGACCCTATGCGAGACAGAGCCCCAGCGCTGGTTTTCAGCGACAGCCGGCGTTGACGTGATGACGTCAACCGGTGCAGCATACGATACAGCATAGTACCACTAGATTAACCGCACGGCAGTATTTCTAATTCTCTTTTACTACTCCAATTTTACTTTCGTTGTCGGCTATAAAAGTTATTTCTTATAACGGTTTATAATAAAAGGTTGAGTAATGTTCAATTAACTATAATCAAAGTCAAAGAGTGTCCATAGTCTATCGGCACAGTATTACGGAGCTCGTTAATTAAGCCAATTGTTATGTTCTATTTATGTCAGATTTATTAGGAGCAGTGAACTGGTATTGTACTCCTTGCGCATGACGTACCACATAAGAAGTGTGCACGACTCCTAATTTGATGAGAGTATATTTGTATCATTAATATTTGCGATGCTAAGATTTAATTGGGCTGGCATCTGCCGCATGTCAGACGACCAAACTCACGACCAAGTGAGTCCCTCTTATTGACAATCGACATCGACATAGACAGCTGTGCTGCTGGGGAGTTTGTTGCGCCACTTCTTCTTCCCAGCGATAGCACTAGGAAGTGGTGAAGGGCGGGCGTTTTTGGGGGACTGTCTTTTGTAATTTTGACGTTCGAAAAGTGCTGATTCTCAGCCTAATTTGAATAAATGAATTTTGATTTTGATCGCGGCAGGCCCAGACAGAGATGATGGGGTGAGTTTGACTCCTTCAAAAAGAACAGCACCCTAATTGCGTAACACACGATAAATCGGAATCTGAAACATTTTGAAGCAAATTGCTAATATATATATAAATAATAAAAAAAAAATTGTCTGCTCAACCCGTAAATAAAAAAAAAAGTAGTAGTAAGTAGTGAGTAGTTTAAAAAAAAAATAACGCAATGAATGTTGTTGAACTGTCAAAATGAAACCGATTCCGATTGATCGTGTGTTACGCAATTAGGGTGCTGGTCCCTATCAGCTTTAAATATAGGTATAGGAGAGAGTAGGGAGGCGTTTGCCCTGTGATGGGACACCACAGGCTTTCAATATTAATCATCATGTGCCTAGGGTTTTCTCAACTATGTTGGGGTCAGCTTCCAGTCTAACCGGATGCAACTGAATACCAGTATTTTACAAGGAGCGACTGTCTATCAGACCCAGCCCAGTTACTGGGTAATACGATACCCCTTGGTAAGACTGGTTGTCAAGCTTTCGGGCTTTTGTCGACCCGTAATAACTGTCAAAGATCTACGAATGACAGCTAACGCACTTACCAAGGCACGGAAGGGTCTTGGTATGTGAAGATAGTCACCCATCCACGGACCAACCGCGGCAAGCGTAGCTTAACCTGATCGATTGACCCGTGGGCTGTTATTACTTAGCCACAAGCTTCTTAGACTTTTAATATGAAAACTATCATTCTAATATACTTGGAAAATAGTCTACATGGATCGCATCGAATGCCTTTACCCTTCTTATCTAAATGTATATCCCAGAAATGATACTTCTTTAATATTTTTAGTATCAGCAAATGTACTATAGAGTGCACGCTGTCAGGGTGAAAATAATTGGTCCAAGGAAATTACCGAGAGATAAATAAATATTTTCTTTACATGCCTGAAATTCTCACAAAGATAACTTATCAAGCTATGTTTTGAATATTTATCTAATCTTTACTATTCTACCTTGTATTATTTATTGTGTTATTCTACTTGCTTCGACTTATTTTGATTACTTTCTTTTGTTTTAAACACTACAAGAATAAACTTTCTTATCTTACGTCAATGTAGGTAAACAAACTCAGAAATATCTTTAAAGAATTAAGAGTACGTTTATGTAACAAATAACATTGACAGCTCATTTCAAACAATTCAATGTTTACGATCCTGAACATAATTTATTATGTGGTTTTCCGTGTATTTTTTCTAGACAGAAAACGGTCCATAGTCATTTTTACATAGAAAGCGGACAATCAAGAAATGTAAATATGTAGTAAGCAACCTACGGAAACATTTTTACCTACTTCCCTCGGAGGGTGATATTTTTACTTGACCCTTTTCATTTTTCCAACGACGTATTACGACGGCAGTTTAAAAAGGTGACATGCACCTACATATATGTGGAAAACAGTGGGAATGTGTTTGCAAATTGTTTAACATTTTAATTTCTTAAAGAATTATTTATAATTATTATGGCATTATAAGATGAATTTCAAGCAGATTGACTGCAAAAAAAACATGCTTATAAACTATAAATAAACCAAGACACGTCTAAGTCTTGGCATGAGATCAACGGAATTAAATATGGGCGTGCGTCGTACTGCTGAATTTCAGCAGGTATACATATTTATGTTAGGATCAGATGTGCTTGCATAGAATATTAATACTACGTAACCTAAATAAGCTACCTTTTATATTTTATTTGGATAACACATGTGTCCTACCACTTCATTCGCATAATAATTTCAACCTCCCGTTTTACCCGGTTCGAGTTGCAAATGATCTTTTCGTAATGACATATTATTTAATACTGGTTATTACCCGCGACTTCGTCTGCTGTCTGGGATGGAAAAACATGGTCTATTTAGATAGGCCATGGCTTGTCATCCTTGACCCGATAAGCCGGGCCGGGCCGTGAAAGTGTATCAAACAAATATACAAAAATCAAATCATTTCCCTTTATAAAATTAGTTTAGTTAATAATATATAATTATAAATATTATTAGTAAAGATTGTAAGTATTTTCCCCGTGATTTTACCTTAACTGTAAGTTGAGCACAAACACCGGATAGGATAGTTTTCATATCTGAACATTGTATGTATTATGGTAAATTTACAGCTAGTGTGCATACACATGGTCGACAATGTGCCCTCGTGTATGTATGTGAGACTGTGAGTTCGGTGCTCAAATACACAAGCGGCATATTGTCGACACTCGTCGACGGCTGCAGTTCGACACGTGTCGCAGACGGCGACACGTGTCGCTCGTGTGTATGAATACTTTCAGGATAAAAACTTTTTAACAATTAAATGAAACCGCCGAAAAAACTGAAAAGCCAAAAATAATAAACCTTTTTTATTTAACCTTAATAACTAAGCCCTTAAACAAATTTTAGTATACCTAAATAATTTGGAGTCGGCGCCGTTTAAATTTAAAGCAATTTAGTGATCTTTGTTTATTGATTGTTTGGCGCCGACTCCAAATTATTTAGGTATACTAAAATTAGTTTAAGAACTTAGTTATTAAGGTTAAATAAAAAAGGTTTATTATTTTTGGCTTTTCAGTTTTTTCGGCGGTTTAATTTTTTTGTTAAAATTTTTATTTTTTGTGGCTATAATCTACTAATTGTTTGCCAAAGGGCAGGCATATGTGGCACTGAGTAGAGTAATAATACACAACTCAGCATTCAAATATGTGAGTGAACAATAAATCGCCCCTATTTTCACACCCTTAGAGTTGGAACTTTTTTCAAATTTATATGGGACCAAGGTCATACATAAAAAAATATACGACTTGAGAACCTCCTCCGTTTTTTTTCGTCGGTTAAAAAACACAGTAAAATAAATTAATTGCAGCTCTTAAATTATTATCAAAGCGTCATTTAGAGGTCAATGATTACTTAGATTATTTATTACATGTATCGATAACATACCTGTTGTACTGCAATTTTTGAGACTTGAACCTTAAAATCAAGGGTTATCTGCACCTATGTAGGTATCTTTTTTATGTAAAACAGTAACAAATATTGTAACGTTTAATACAACAAACCACTGTTTGAACTATATCAATGCAATTTTATAATAATTTCTTGGTCGATTGAAGATTGAGCTATGCTTGCCGCGGTCGGTTCACGGATGGGTGACCATCCATTACATATCGAGACCCCTTCGTGCCTCGTTAAGCCGTTGGACCCGGCAGTCATTTCAGATCTTTGAGAATCGTTTCGGGTAGTCAGAAGCCCAACAGTCTGACAACCAGTCTTACCAAGGCATATTGGGTGGCTGGGTTATAGAGGTCAAATAAGCAGTCACTCTATGTAAAATACTGGTATTCAGCTGCATACGTTTATACTGAAAGCCAATGCCAACATAGTTGGAAAAAGGCTGGGGAGATTGAGAAATATTGGATACATGGCCGAAGATACAAAAAAGAATCATGGAACAGCAAGTTAAAGTGCGATTTATGCTTCTTAAATCACAATTTACTAACATTATTTAGAAAAATAACAACACAATGTCTGCCCTAATAGCCACACTTGGAAGTCCAATATATTTTAATAGAGAAATCCAGACAAAAATACAGTGGATTTTTGAATTTCATTGTATAATAATTGAAGGTCAACGAATCTTCATTTAGCATATACATAATTATTTTAACCGTATTCACTGTATCATAATTTAGGAACATTTACACAAAAAAAATGTTTATACGTACTTGGTAGTTTATATTGTTTACGTAACCTATTTAAGTGCGATAATTCATGTTTTTTTATAAAAGTAAGCATTAAACCTTCTGTACCACTAGGTATGCTGGTAAAAACCTAAAATCACTTTATGCAGCCTAAAATAAAATAGTAAAATATGTATTGAAATGTGATGGATAGTAAAGAATAGTCATTCTAGGATCTTTCATTACCATCCAAAGTCGAAGTCCTACGTGTCTTAATTTCTCAAATTCTCAGTCAAATCAATTTTAAATCAAAAGTTATTTATTCAAACTAGGCTGAAAATCAGCACTTCTCCGGCGTCAAAATTACAAAAGACAGTCCCCCAAAACGCCCTTCATTTGTCTTCGCCCGTCATTTGTCTTATGGATAAACAAATGACGATCGCTTTACATATAATAAAATTTAAAGTAGGTTGAAGTTCGACGACTTTTAATGCCTATATGTCACTGTCTTTGCGTACTTTGGGTGACAACCCAAAGTACGCAAAGACGGTGAAATGTCTGTCATGGTTGAAAGAAGTGGTCGAGCCAAAGTTGTTCGTGCATCTCTTGCCCACTTTAAGGCTAGCAGGTAGGCGCGACGCGACGTTGCGACACGATTTTTGTAGAACAATTTCCATGAAGTTTACTTAAATATTGTTCTGCTAGAGCCATATCGCGCCTATCTGCAGGAGCCTTTAAGCCTTTAAATGTCAATATACCTTTAGCTTCCTTAACGTACACTATCTTACGTAGGAATAATATTCTCGTATTATATGGCTATGTACCGACTTGTTTATGTTATTACACCTATCTATGTTTACGCGGATATGGAGCTAATAATATCTTCATTGTCGGCCTTACTTCCGTGTGTACGATATATTATATCTGCTTACTGGAGCAAAAGTTATAAGTATTGTTTATAAAAGGTATTCAGAATGCACTTCCCTTGGGATGAGTTATGGATTTAGGAAACGCATTAATATAATAAAATTTCCCATTGCAAACTATGACAGGATATATTTCCTCCACCTGCTCATTATCTACTACCAAACGAGCATATTCCAGCAGGCTGCAACCTTCCCCACTTGGAAGTCCTTGAACCGCCTCCGAACGCAAGTGGGAATATATAAGTCGAACCTCGTAAAGTAGGGCTACCTCGATTGAACGGCAGCAGGGGGTGGATGTAATAATAATAATAATAACGTAATAATAATGATGAGGAGTTGTACCACAAACTAAGCTCTACCTCCCACCTGCTCTTTGTGCCCCAGAGCAGGCTGTCAAAATTACCTCTGCGTTGCCACCAATAATGCCGCCGGGGAGGTGGCGAATTTTTGAGCCAACATTTAAATATGTACCTGTCGTGCCAGCTACACGAAAAAGAAAAATAACTATAAAATATCTAATAATGTGCAATTTGGAAGCTGCTCCAATAGTTGCAAGAACCTGATAAGTAAATACCCACTCCTTTGGGAAACGTTTAAGTTAAAATAGTAGATTCACTAGGTAGGTACCTATATTGTGCAATATTTAAACGTTCCTTAAATTGACATATATTCATTGAGTGTAATACCGGGTTCTAAAGCGATTTGAACCGTCTGAACAGACTTACAATCATAGCTCTATTCGCACAAACATTTGTGCAGCATAAATCTTTACGTTGATTGTTAGTCTGCGCAGAGATTGGCTGACATGTCTAAAATTCGGTCTGGAGGACTAATATTACGAAAAATTTATTATGTACTTAATATAATAATTTCTTAGTCAAAATCATTATGAGACAACGAAACATCTATGCGTCTATCACCATCTTGGATTCTTCTAATTTCTATGTACTAAATATAATAAAAAAATGGTAACAATTGTATTTGGACATTAGGTTTACTTAGTACAGACGCCAGCGTATCGAGCTACTACAAACTGTCAAATTTCTTTAATAGATTTTCAACATTATCGTTAAAGCTTTAACGTTCAAGGTTGATTGGGAAAATTTGACAGTTTCGGGTGCTGGCGTCTGTACATTGGGTATATCTAATCAGAATAGGTCAAAATTGTAGATACCCGGTCAAACGTGCGTAACGTGCGTGCTTTAGCGTGGAATTTTTATTCCTGTACCTATGTATTTAATTTAGTGATACTAATTTTTTTCATAATAATAACCTCTTTTACATTGAGGAATCACGTACGTTGGGCAACGGAGAAGCACGAGGGGCAATGTGGAATAAAACAGACAAATGTCACTGTGATAAATAATTTATTATATACCAAATTGGTTACTTTATCTTAAAGGTTATCGGCGGGGACAATTAGTAAATACACTTAATTAACCTATCAAGCTATGATTAATGAGACATCATTTAATTAACTATTGTTGGCGACCCCTTGGGGACCAACGAATATCAATAAGTGCATGTAAAATATGATTGTATTACATACGAGTATGTCTTTTACCTCCATACTTCTCTATTAGTCGTCGTCTCGGTAGACACCCCTCTCTAGCCATATCATCGTTCGCGCAATCAATCCATCGTTTCTATTGTCTTTCCCTCCACATTCATGCTCAAGACTGACCTCACGAACTTTTCCTCATTCTTTTGCATCACTAGCTCATACCATGACAACCGATTTACACCCACAACTTTTCAGTCACTTTCAGACTTGCTCGTATGTTGTACCTACTCATTTCTTATTCTATCCATTCGAGTAACACCAGAAATCCCTCATAGCGTTCTCATCTTAGCTGTACTTCATCCCTTTTGCGGTCCAACACTCTGATCCTGAATCATTGTTTTATAAATTTTCCCCTTAGTTTACTCTTACCAAACAGTAGCACGTCATATTAAAAGATTGGTAAGAGATTATTTTAAGTTTTAGAAGAAGTTAATATTGAGTTAGATAAGCTCTCGTACCTACACATATTTTCGATGATAAAAACTTTTTAATCGTTTTAATTTAAATAATAGGTTACGCACAACTTTTTTTTTTTTTAAACATTGCCCCACACTAGGAGTTTATCCTGTATCGTGGGTGCGTTTACAAACATTTAAACTCACCTACACACACATCCAGACCCGGAACAACTACTTGTAGGTCATACAAATATTTGTTCCGTGCGGGAATCGAACCCGCGATACGCAGCGCAGTAGTCAATTGCTCAACCGCTGCGCCAACCGTGCCGTCAATATAAAACAAGATTAAGGATATAATTAGTAGATAGGTACCTATAACTATTAAGTAAGCAAAGTATTTAAATGATTATTCATGTTTTGCGGTTTGACCTATGTGTTCATTGATTTGTGTTTTTCCAACAATTTTAGAACTCGTACGATGTCTAAACCGCAAAAAATTAATTATAAACAAAACTGCCTGACAAGGGAGCTATTAAAACCAAATATTCTAAGAAATATATTTTTAGAACTTTTTAACGATACCAAACAGGATATAGTACATTTAGGTATATTATGTTAATAAAACATTTTTTTTTCTCCTAAGATCGAAGTGACCTCGAAGACTTTGATTGGCGATCTCTGTGCGCATCGCCAATATGTAGAAATAATGCAAAATTCAAATTCTTACGTTGCATAGATCTCGAATAAAACCTCTGTGACAGACAGATAAAAAGTGCCTTATTACCAAAAAACAGTGTTTATCAGTTGTTTAGGTTAAACACCTTTTAAACACAACATACTCGTAATTATATGGACTTTGACATAAAATTTATATTAGACACACGTTGAACAAGTGTTGTAAGTTTCAGTCACCTGCACCCTTGACGATCTGAACAATGCTTCTGACGCCACAATAAATGTGGCCACCTACTGGGCTCAAACAGTATTAGAAACTTAGATGTACCGTCGGAACGAAAAACATATTAAAAATAAAAAAATAAAAAATCGAGTTCCAAAAATTCAAAGACATGTGATTTCTACCAATTGGGCCCGCGTGCCGTATTAGCTACGGCCGGAGTGCGCCCTCACCGAGAGAAGGCCTGTGGGAACATTAAAGGCTAATTATGCTTATGCTATTTTAATTTTATTTTCAGATAGTTTTTGTACAAGATGGCGGACTTTTCCTTCGCCAACGCAACAGAGGAGAATGGGCTCTCAGACATGGTCAGTGACCATTTGAAAGGGATAGGACGAATGTTCTACCTTCACTCACCAAAGGAAACAATGTTTGAAAGAAAGGAGGATGTACCAAATTTTTTTAGACAGGTAAGTTTTTTTTTGTCTTTTTCTTCTAATGGAGGTAGGTATATTCTTATGAATGATGAAGCATTGATTGATACTCCAGTGATCCATACTTAAAATAAAATAAAAAAATCAAATCTCTAATTTGAATGTAACTCTGTCTGTATGTTACTTTTACACGCCAAATACACTAAGTTGATTCCCATAAAACTTGGCAAGGAGATAGATGGCATCCTGGGGAAGGAGATAGGCTACCTTTTGTCCCGGTAGCACGTTCCCGTGGGATAATTTCCGACATTCACTCAGGACAAGAAACTAGTAAAAAATACAACAAAGTTATAAAACCCATACGTTCCTAAATACACCGTTTATTTTTTTGGTAATCTAGAGACAAATAACCTGCCCATTACAAGGAACGAACCAAGTAAAAACGAAAAGTAAGTAGTTTAAGTAGGATTTTTACTATAAAAAAAAGTTTGACATACCAATTCAAAAGGTCATTGACCAACTTATCAATACAAAATTTTAATAGCTTCAACCTTCAACCACCTTGACTCCTTTATTGCCATTCAAAAATAACCTCTAAATCAAACCACGCATGGTCTACAAAACCTAATTACTATTGCAAAATTTTCTTCCCAAATATTCATGTCACAATATCATCAAGGCAATGTTTGTTAATATTTGATTTGTATGATTATTCTATTTTTGTTGAATGTACTTGACATGTTGACATTAATTTGTGGCTTTCGCTATCGAGGTTAGACTTCTGTGTAGTGTCACCTTGTCATCATATTGTCTAAATATAGCTGTATTTTAAACGTTGCGAAGTTGCCAGGTAGTTAATATTTCATTTAGACACCAATTTTACATCTTCATTTATTATGGAAATTCAATGTTTTTACGTTTTTCTTACATATATTGATGATTTTAATGATAGAATTCTGTAAATACATACTTGCTACGGTCGTGAATAATAATTTGTTCAACATAAAACCTGACACTGACCTGCAAAATGCAAAAAAAAACGTACGAAATTTTAATTTCGCGGGCTAACCTGGCGCTTCCCGCTTAATTCATGGTAATTTTTTTTCTTGTTCGCTTCGCTCTTGATAGAGCGGTCGTGGTCACGATGACGGATGAACTGTGTCCTATCGTAGGTGTAGTCATTATCCGTTTTACGATTTCTCTCCAACTTGTTCTGTTAGATGACAGTCTGGCGCATTCTTTAACACCCATTGTCTTTAGCATCCCAATTCCGTAACACACTATCAATCTCAATCCGACAAATTTTTCGAACATATGAAGTAATGGACTTCATATGTTCGAAAAATTTGTCTGCTCAACAACCTAAGTAACGCAATGAATGTTGTTGAACTGTCAAAATAAAAGCCATTCCTACTGTTAGTGTGTTACACAATTACCCCGCTGAATGGTTTTGTACGACAGACGTCACAGTGCCAGGTGTCAAGTTAACTCGCACGGGTTTTACTATGTGTACATCATGCGAGAAGGATGTTTTTGATGAATCTATCAGGTAGCTGGCTTTATGAAGTCAAATCATTCATTTCAAGTAGGCTACTGTAGTGCTTTTGAATGTCAACATTTAACATTTTTAATGTCACTTGCTGTGCCTGCAGCCAGAACCAACCTACTGGCGAGATCTCCTCTCACTAGAGCCATGCGTGTGGTGAACGAGGTTTACGAGAGAGTCGATGTATTGTGGTGCAACTTGAGTGAATTCGCAAAAGTTGCATTATGTATATATAATATGTTATTTGGATGTAGGATAAGATTTAGGATATTGTATGTAATTTAATAGGATGTAGATTAAGGATTTAGCATGTAAGGCCTCGCTATCGCATTGGATCGCTGATCTGTAATGGTAGTTGTAGGTAAGATTTGAATAAATAAATAAATTTACAAGAAAATAGATTTGATTCTAGTTGCCCCTTTCAAAAGATAGTCTCATATGGAGAAGAATGGGCAAGAAACTCCATAGTTCCTCTCTTAAAATGTTTTACAATATTTTATATACATCATTTCTAAAGCTTCTTCTTTCTTTTAAATTCAATTGCCGTTCGTTAGTCTCGCATAAACTCGAAAATAGCTCGACCAATTATGATAAAACTTTGGTAAGTTGTTATATTGTTCCTAAAAAAAGACATTGCGGAGGCAACTAACTAAAGTTCATTATAATATTATACAGGGTGAAAATAAATTCATGGGCATTCTTTTAAGGGGTCATTGTACTCATCATTATGAACAACTTTTACTATGGGACCAAACCTGAAATCGCGAAAAATAAAATCAGCTGTTCCCTACATCTATGTTCGCATAACTCGTCAAAATGTAGGGAACAGCTAATATTATTTTTCGCGATTTCAGGTTTGGTCCTATAGTAAAAGTTGTTCATAATGATGAGTACAATGGCCCCTTAAAAGAATGCCCATGAATTTATTTTCACCCTGTATTATGTGAAGATGATGAAGACGATGTTACTAGAATAATGTTACTAGGTATAGTAAAAATTATAACATAAGCATAATCAGCATTTAATGTTCCCATTGCTAAGACACAGGACTCCTCTCCGTGAGAGGGAGTGGGCCATTGTCTGCCACGCGGGCCCAGTGCGGGTTGGCAGATGCCAAATGACTTCGAATGTTGGCTTCTAGGACATGCCCGTATCCTCACGATGTTTTCATTCACCGTTTTGAGAGCAGTGGTGACGAAATAATTCACACAAATTAAAGCGCCTGTCTGGGTTCGAACCTACGACTTACAACTCGTAAGTCGCAGTCGTTACCACTAGACCACCACTTTTAGACGGTACAAAGTATAAAAAATTAAGCAATGACATATACAAAAATCTCTTTAAAAAAAACCGTGATTTGAAATAGGTACATAAGTACCTACAAAAGAAACATTCTTCCCCTTATTTTACGATACAAACGTGATAAAACTAAATATTCGTTGGTTTCATTCCTTTCAAAGCGAATGCCTTCAAATCCTCGTCTTTTATTGTTGAAGAACAATTACTTAAACGCGCTTCGAATAAATTGAATCCTTTTGGAGCCATAAAGGTAATATATTTCTGGTTTGTCGATCTGTATTTTATGTGTACAGCATTTAAAATGGCTTTTGTCTTGAGGAAGATATTGTTCACGTAGTTACCTAAATGAGTATATTATTATCTTTCAAATAGCTCCATTCAATGGGCTCGTGGCTACAGTAATAACAGCCGCACGGATAGATCGATAAGGTTAGCTTGCGGCGGTTGATTCGTGGATGGGTGACCATCTTTACATATCGAGACCCCTCAGTACCTCAGAAAGCACGATAAGTTGTTTATCTCGGTTGTCATTCGTGGTTCTTTGAGAGTCGTTACGGGGCGTTAGTAGCCCGAAAGCCTGACAACCAATCTTACCAAGGGGTAACGTTAATACGTTCCGACGATCGTACGACCTCCACAACCCAGTAAGTTACTGGGATGTGGGAGTCAGATAAGCAGTCGCTTCATGCAAAATGCTGGTATTCCAAACCGTCTGCCGCATGTCAGACAATCAGTGGGCGAAACATACTCGTACGCCCCAGTGAGTTCCGCTTAATGACAAACGACATCGCGGCAGGCCCAGAGGAAGATGGCGGGATGAGCTGGACTCCTTTCATAAGGATTGGTCCTTGGCAGCTCTGGCTCAGCAACGGCTAAAAAAAAAACCAAACACATATTTACTACATTTAATGATACTGTCATTAGTGCCAAAACGAAACTATCATTAACACTAATACAAGTATTAATGTATTACTAAGTTCTTGCAAACACCAAACTAATAACAGAAAAAGATCATACACTTAATAAGTTAATACACATGATATTTCTCAACGATTCTGGCTGTCGCAATAGTTACAAAACCGATGGAACACGATATATCAACATTCACTACGTCTTGTGAATCGAATAAGTAAAATGATACATAGGCTTACACAGGTGTGGATTATTATAACGATATTACGTTACCTTACCTATCGATTTTTGTGTGGTTACTAACTAACGCCGGAATTAGACGGTTCGCTTTGGTCTTTCAATTTGGTTGAATCAACCAAGTTGAGTAACTAAGGTGGCTGGGACAGACTGGGTGCGAAAGGTGGAGGACAGGGTATTCTGGCGCAGAATGGCTGAGGCCTATGTCCAGAAGTGGACAGCAATAGGCTGAGTTGATTGATTGAACCAAGTTGATAGAAGGTCGAAGGTCAAGTCGGTAAAGGCCCCGACTTAGGAGTTGTAAGTCGTGGCTCTGAATCCAGGCAGGCATGCTCTTTACTTTGCGTTATAAAATTTATGTATTACCACAGTTCTAAAGACGGCCATAGAAAACATCGTCCGGAAAACGAAATGTGCTAGAGCAAAAAAAAAATCCTGACATGTGAAAAGCATCTTTTGGGTACTTACGCTCATTCCTTCGTAGACCTCATCCAACGCTTTCCACAGCGTTGTGATAATGGCCCACACCCTCTCACGAAGATGAAGCCCTGAGCCCTGTAATGGGTCATAAAATACAGGCTGATAATGCCGTTGTCTTGGATGAAGCAATTAAATTAAATGGTATAAACGTAAAAGAGAATCATTGAAATTTAATACCGCGCCTTTTAATTCAAGTGAATCGATTTGGTTGTACCGTGTAACATTGCCATAAGATAACTTGATGGAAAGGTGTAGCTTTCTATTTGGACTAAGGGATTGGTCTCAGGTAATCAATGTTTTATATCTTTCGTCTGAAAGTTTTTATACTTCAGCTAATGTTTTTATACTTACAAAGGAGGAATAAGTTACTGAAATAAATCAATACCTACTTAGCTACTCATCTGGATGAAATTCCCAGTTACTAGCAATTATTAGTCTATCTTCAATTAATATGTATTTAAAACCAACATTTTCTTTTGTTTGCAGTCATGGCCATATTTCTTCATCTTTATGATCCTGGAACACATAGTCCTTAGGCTAAAGGGCAAGCCAGGCATCAGACTGAATGATGGCATCACCAGTATATCACATGGAATCCTCCAGGAGTGTGGAAGGTAAGGACACGAAAAAGCACGTTAAGCCGTTGGTCTCAGCTGTCATTCTATAACTCCATGTCAGTCAGAAGCCCAAAAGTCTGTCAACCAAGGGGTATCATGTTACCCAGTTACTGGAAGGTCAGATAGGCAGTCGCTCCATGTCAAATACTAGTATTCAGCATCCGGTTAGATTAAAAGCCGACTTCAAAAAATGGAAAAGGCTTACTGTAACTCTAACAGCTAAACAGCGTGATAAGATATATAGGAATGTCATTGTTTAAAAAAAAGTAATAATGAGAAAAGGGATAATTCTAATCATGTCTAGCTTAGAATCATCCCTAAAAACAAGCAGTTAAAAGATCAAAGACATCGCTACTAATGTATCCCTCTCATCGTTATTAATACTCATATATTTTATCAATTTGTCGATCATAAATATAGTGAAACTGCAAAAGCTTTAAATGTATACGAGTTTATAAGTATCGGATTTGCAAACCGCAATAAGCATCTCTTGCTGGCGACTTGCCACAATACCTATTGTATATTAAAATTTTATTTGTTTTAATGGACGTTATTTCAAGTTAAACAAATATCAACTTTATTTTATTATTAATTAAGTTGATTTCAGAGTGACTAGCACTATTCAAAAAGTTATAAAAATGTTTGAAGTTGTAGCGTAAACTGAACTTTATTGTGTAGGAATTAAAGTTATTTTTCCATAAACTCATATTTGTTTACATTTTTGGCGAACATGTCGCGATATTAGATTATGTAGTTTGCTCTAGGATTACCTTTATTGCAACATTAGGATTATTACTCGTACACCACCCTCTTATCCTGAATAGCAACATTATTAATTAATTGTATAGCTATTTTTACTGGCATTTAGTCGCCAGGGAAAAGGTCAGAGGTTTTTAACCGTTGGAAAATTTAAAAGGGTTTTTTGTTAGTCCATTTTGTCTGTCACTCCACTTTGTTTTTTTTTTTCAAAACGGCTGCTACGCATGGAGCCTATATAAATCGATTAACGTAATCATACATCTATGCAACAAAATCTAAGCGAAATAAAAAAATATGGTTGACATTTGTGATCAACTTTGAACGTTAATATCTCGGAAACAAGACACTTTACGGGGTTTGGTCACATTATTTTTTCTGTTTGCATTGATGTCAGTTATCGATTTATGAAGGAACAAAGCGTGGCCGCCATTTTGAAAAAAAATACAAGATGGCGGACAGGTAGGTATGCCACGGATCTTCAAACCCGTCACAGTTAGCAACAACACTTTTCTAATCTTATTCTATCCAAAGGCAATTTCCCTAATAATTTTGTTCTAGAATATTCATATTACAATTAGAGAAATTTTTGTCAACCTTTATTACTGCTCAACAAATTATATCAAAGTTACTGAAAAAACCTGTAATTTCCCTAGAGATGTACCATTTGTTTTTAGTAATTTACATTATTATTTAATTTGTTATCATTTTCAGGTTACTATGGCGTGGAGCGGAGTCATTTTTATATACGTGGATATACGCCAACTTTAGGCTAGTTGAGTTGCCATGGGACAGTACTGTGACGTGGTATGCCGCTGCATTAGGAGTCGACTTTTGTTATTATTGGATGCACAGAGCTTGTCACGGTAAGCACTACTTTATTATCACCATAGTTTTTTGATATACCTAATTTGGAAAACGTTTGTCACGTCTTTGCCAATTATAACCTAACCAACCTATGAAAAAGGCTTACCATACTTTGACAGCAAAAAACATAATATACGGCTTGTTTTACCAACTCTGGATATTTGGCGTTCAACTTATCTAGCAAACCATTTCAGACCGAGTATCTATCTGGTAGTCACTTAGTGCATATACAGAGACTGTGATACAGGAGTGAAACAAATTCCTGATCCTAACATTGTTTAAACTGGTCAACTTTGAAATAATGCCGACACGGAGGCACGGTTGGCGCAGTGGCTAAACGATTGGCTGCTGCGTTCCGTGTCGCGGGTTCAATTCCCGCACGGAACAAATATTTGTATTGCCTGCAAGAAGTTCTTCCGGGTCTGGCTGTTTGTGTATGTGAGTTTAAATGTTTGTTAATGCTTCCATGATACAGGAGTAATTCCTAGTGTGGGGCAACGTTTTTCTTTTTTTAAAAATAGAATGCAGCAATATAACAGATTCCATAATCAATGAATATTTGTTTCTTCAACAGAGGTTCACATTCTATGGGCACAGCATCAAGTACATCATACGTCAGAAGACTTCAACATGGGTGTCGGAATACGACAGTCTATGCTACAGGGATGGTGTGGGTTTGTAAGTAACTTACAGTCTTTTTAAGCTGAAGTGGGACTGGGCTGGCCACGTCTGCCGTATGCCCAATAAGCTGTGGCTTGAAGGCGTCGCGGCAGACCCCGATCAAGATGGCGGGACGAGCTGGACAAAACAAACGACCAGTAGTAGTCCACTGGCTTTCGATCTAGGGCTAAAGTAGTCTTTAGCCCTGGATTGAAAGAGCTGGAAGTCATAGGAGAGGCCTTTGCCCAGCAGTTGGATGATGCAGGCTAACAGTAACAGTACTGTATTATCTATTTCTAATTTACATACATACATAAACTCACTCGCTCTCACTCTCTTCTCTATTTCTAATTTAGTTTGGGAAAACACACCTATTGAATAAAGTAATAGCTTGATTTGGAGCAGCAACGTTGGAAATAATAACAGGTAGTTAGAACCGAAACAAAAACAATTGCTCCTATATCAGTTATTTTGTTAATGAAATAATTATGACCACAACAATCTAATCTATCAACATTATTATCTAGGTATACCGTACCCTTCCATTTTTAGTGTAAGGCACCTTTTGGGTTCTACATCACCGTTTTGATGCATTTTGGCGTAATTACTTCTTCTTCTGAGCGTGTCGATAGCAATCTAAATCGTCTCGGCCCAGAATTCGGCTACTTGTTTGGCGCCATCACCAGCGTCCATCAAGTCCTGTAACGTGCAGCTGACACGACACGCAGGACACGATATTAAGTGTACCATCGTTTGTGGAACAGCACCACATTTACACTCCAAGGCGGAGTCGTCTATGAATCTCCACGTAATTACCTACTGAAAGTCCGTTTTGAAAACCAAACATAATACTTTTATTTAATATTCAGGTTATCCTTGCAGCTGGTCCTTGCTTCCTTTCCTTGTCTTTAAAATCGTCACGACAAATCGTGTCCTCAGACATGGAGTCGTAAGCTTTTAGCGTTTTGCTTCCTCCGTATATATTCCATATTTGAAACTTGGCAGTCCCAATCATTCTGTTTTATATTTTCTTAAGGTTTCCGTCATTTGGTCATAAATAATACATAAGGAAAGTCGATGGCACTGAAACTTGGTGGAGGATCGTGACTGTGAATATATTAAGGCGTCGTCGTATTAACACTGTGGGTACTTAGTGCTCATTTAGGGAGACGCGGGGCGTCGCGCGTCGCGTTGTGCGGCGCGGCCCGCACTAAATTCAAACATAATGGCGTTGTAGGAGTGCGTTTACGGAGAAGCGATTTTAGACGCGTTTGCTTGAAATGGAGCGTTTTTTGCGGCCGAGCCCGCGGCTGGCACCGCCGCGTCTCACGCGGCGTTTATCGCGGCAGCGCACGCAGCGGCAATTCTCGATGAAGCGATGCCCGCGGTGGAATCTTCTGCCAGTCATATTTGGAAATTGCAGAACGCAATTAATTAATTAATTATTAGTAATGACTAATTAATTTAATTTGCGCTCCCATCTTCCGCTAACCTAAAACTGGTCGGTTTAATTGAGTATCCCGCGTGCGCCGCAGCGTTGCCCGCCGCGTGCTTTGCTACACGCTTGAGAATTCGCCGCGGGCGCAGCGGGGGGCACCGCCACGCTTCCCGCCCCGCGTCTCTATGAACAACGTCTTATATTGCCATACGTTTGTGTTTACGCGTGCGATGATAAGTGCCGCTGGACGCGCCGCCGCTCCGTAAACAGAAAATCGTATGACGCGCCGCGAGACGCCACGCCGCACGCGACGCGCGACGCCTCGCGTCTCCGTAAATGAGGCCTTAGGCTTTATAGGCAGACGTTTTTTACCGGCATGTGTGATGCTGTTTGGTATTAGTAGGTTTAAAGGGCAGGTATACAGCGTGCCACTTTAAGTAGTACGTAGTACTTACTTAAATAAGAAATAAATCGCACACTATTTTAGTACAATTTTTTTTTTCACACAGTAAATTTAATCATAAAAGTCACGCCATTTCCCAAAGAGAGAGGGGGTGCAATGAAAAGATGCATGAGTTTTGTGCAGAAAGCATAAAACTAAAAGCAACTTTTCAATGACAACAATTTTAAACAACTAATATTGTAAAGATAACATCCTACGTCATTCATAAAAAATAGACCATTAAAAGATCTTGACATACTTCTACTGTCTGCGTTCATTCTTTTAAAGACAACATACAAAGACATTTAGAAAAGGAATGAGCTCGGAATTATTTAACAATCTCATCCCCCCACAGAGCGGGATGGGGGTGATGGAGTGCTTCTAACTGGGTTCATATAATATTAATGTAGAAGCTACGGAATAAAGCTCTAGTATAGTGGAATAGAGTTACAGAGGCTTTTTACAGACTTACAATATGTAAAAAGAAAGAAAGAAAATGACGCATTATAAAAAGAACACAAACACAAAAAAGAAATAACAAATTGGGGTAAGACATGCGTCACATCCACGCAAAATGGCTATCGCTCAGCATAATGCTAAGACCCTATACGAGAAAGAGCCCCAGCGCTGGTACAAGTTATCAGAATCACAGAACCATGATTTATCCTAATGTAGTACAGACGCCACCACATCAAGCTACTACAATCTGTCAAATTTCTTTAATAGATTTTCAACTTTATCGCTAAAGCATTAGGTTCAAGATGAATTGGGAAAATTTGGCAAGTTCGGGTAGATTGATGTGCTGGCGACTGTACATTAAAAAAAAAACTTACACTTAATTACTGTAGGCAGTGCACGTTTAAATTATATTTTACCTTTTTTATAACACTAGTTTCTGCCTGCGACTTAGTCCGCATCGCATCGCTTTTACTTCGTTTTCGCTTAGCGTTTTTTCTGGCTTTTTTTTTTCTTTTTGCTCGATTCCTAAGGGTCATAGTTAGCCTGTAGCGTTCCTCGAGAATTGGGCTATCAAATGAAAAATATTATTTCAAACGACTGGTAATTGTAGAGATAAGCGCGTTCAAACAAACAGACTCTACAGCTTTATTATCCATTTCACTCTACAGCTTTATTTTATAGCTATTTCTGCAACAGCATACTTATATGAAAATACTGGCACAACAACTTTAGCTTTACCTGTAGAAACAATTCCGCAATTAAGGAATTTAAAAAAAAAATGGCTTACTTTAAGTAACCCAATCTTTCGCTGTCTACACTTGTGGACAGCACAGACCTACAGGTTTAAATATTTATAATAGGTACGCAGGTTTATTTTGCAAGGCATTGCAAAAGTTAAAGTGAAAGTCTAGATGGCTGATTGCTTGATCCATCAATGGCTTACTCAACAAAAAAATCTTGTTTCTTCCTACCACTCACTCATAACCTATTTCTCTTTCTCTCTTCAGGCCTTCTACCTACCTCTGGCGCTGGTGATCCCTCCAGCTCAATTTGTGATGCACCACCAGTTCAGCTACCTGTACATGTTCTGGATCCACACGGAGGCTATCAAGAGTCTTGGACCGTTGGAGTACATCCTCAATACTCCAAGCCATCACAGAGTTCACCACGGTAAGTCAAGATTAAGTTTAATGTTATATAAGAAACGGCAGGAAAGGCTACTGGAGTCCAGCACTATTTATTTATTGTATATGAGAAAAAAAGTTCGCCAGCGGGATAATTTTTGGAAAAAAATGGTTGCAAGGGCAGGGGCAAATATTTTACACGTCTGCCAAAATCGTACTCCTCTTAAATCATTTTGAGACGCAATTATATTATATAAAAAATTATGGACTCCTTCACAAGGCTTTAGTCTAGCAGCAGTTCAATGCTACTTAAAGCACGCAATAATTCTCTATGCACGCCACTTACTTGATCTTTGGCACCTCAAACAAAGATCTAAAGGCAGACATTGTTTCTTTAATTGTCTAGTGCAATTTTTTACATGTATCTTCTTATTTTCTCTATAGGCAGCAACAAATACTGCTTGGACGTGAACTACGGCGGTGTGCTCATAGTTTGGGACCGTCTGTTCGGCACCTTCAGACCGGAGACTGACAAGATCGAGATCGTCTACGGTCTCATCTACAACCAGCCTTCTTTCAACCCGCTGTACTTGCAGGTATTTATTTTTAATTATTTATATGTATTGTTTAACGGTAAGAACTGGTTGAGACTCGCTCATACCAGGAAAGCATGGCAGAAAAGGGAGGAGGCCTATACTCAGCTGTAGCTGGAACAAGCCTGCCAAAGCTGATGATGACGTTTGTTTATCAGAAGTTGTAACAGCTTTTCTGTCAATCTCGAGAGTTTTTCTATGAGAACGACAAAATCAAAGACGTGTGATATCTACGAACCCGCACTGGGCGTGCTTCGTTGATTACGACATGCTTTTTCTCACAGAGAGGAGGCCTGTGTCCGAGCATTGGGAACATTATAGGATGCTTATGCTATGGCATTTTCTCTCATACCAACATCGCAGTAGTTTTGAAACATGGATTCGTTTTGACCTGATAATAATTATAACACCAAACAATATATAGTTAATATTTTCTTTAGTGCTATTATTGCTTGCCAATTTCCTACAGGCGCAAATATAACTTTGTCACGTCACGTATAACACGTTTTTATATCTGAACACGCCTTAATTTGTGTACGTAAACCTTGTACCTTAATATAAGGTTTTGGTCGTAACCTCGCTTGTTCTATTATAATTCCTAAAGGTTGGGATATCTTGTATTTTCATATTAGGCTGGTATGACTAAACATTATCTGGAGTTTTATGAGAAAGTTTTATAATACGTACGTTTGCTGCCTTAGTGTGCCTACACACGACTGACACGCGTGGATGACAGAGGCAACTGCAATCGTCGGCGAGTCGGCGTGAGCACCGTAGTCTTTATACACGAGCGATACGTATCGACAGCTGCGTATCGCTCCTGTGTATGCACATAAAGCAATAACCGCGTGTTTTAAGGTCTATCCATCTAGACTGCACTGAAGGGAAAAGGCCTCCCTTTCCCTTTTCCTTTTGGGAGTCACACTGGTCCCGCCATTTTACCTTTTTCGCATTCTTTGATATTTAATTGTTAATAACCTCGCCCATTATTTCCAGACATTCTACAGCAACTACGTAGTCGAGAAGTTCCGTAAGCTGGACACCTGGGAGAACAAGCTGAAGGCTATCTTCTGGGGACCCAGCTGGGAACCAGGAACTGCTAGACTGGGCGACGAAGACATGAAAATAGATGTTAGTATTTCTCGAGGGCCGTTGCATGGCTTTTCAGTTTAATTGTTTTAATACTCAATAATTATATTCATTGCATTCCGCAATCTGAACTTAGATGGTAGGTTTACCAAGGCATGACTATTTTAGACCCTGTCGGGCACAGAAAAGTAGGAGAGATGGAGAGGGAAAGTTTCTAGAGGAAGAAAGAACGTTTATGTTGTTTCCAACTACGTTAGGGTCGGTTTCCAGTCTAACCGAATGCAGCTGAATACCAGCGTTTTACATGGAGCGACTGCCTTTCGGACCTCCAAAACCCAGTTACTGGGCAACAAGATATCCGTTTGGAAATACTGGTTGTCAGTACTTACCTTGCTGACTGGCTTATAATTATGTTGATGACATATTCTTCACCTTACGAGGTGAGAAGTTCTAGAAGTTACTAAGATGTTCTTTTGTTTGCAGGTGGAGAACAGAGATAAATACGACGTTCAATTACCTGCCTGGTGCAACTTCTACCTCGTGGCACATTACACTATTGTGCTGTATGGATTCTTCGAGCTGGCCTCTAGGCATATGGTGAGTTTTTATTTGTGTTATATTAATTAGCTACATAATTCATCAAAGAGAGATTCTTGTTACTCAATGGTCACCAGTATTCAACCTATTACATGGATCTTATTACTGATAAAATGTCAGTGAACTGTACAGTCAAGAAATGAAAAAAAAAAGTATCTTTCCTTAGTAGAAAAGTATATTTCCGACTACGTATTTGCAACATTTTGAATGATATCGACATTTCGGAAACGTAGCATGCGAGCGATATAGATAGATAGATAGATAAAACGTTTATTCAGTGCAACAAAAGACACAATACAAGTCATAAAAAAAAACATAAAAGAAAGGTGAAACAAAAAAATAACAAAGATTAAAAAGATAAATTGACCCATAGACACCTCGTATATGTGGGAGAGGTGTGTTTGAAAATTGCTTGCTTGACATTTTCACTCCTTTTTCCTACATCCGACTACCTATCCCTGTAAGGAATACAAGCTTGATGTTATAAGTTTGTATTCAACTGCTAGTTGCAAGACGGGCATGAGTAAGCTTCGTGTGACTGCATCCTAGTCTACACAGTAGCATTTCCACACGATCAGTTTGCAATCTCATCTACACTACAAGACACGTCTTGTTTATATGGTACAAACACAAAGCTGGAATCTTGTTGCAATCTGTACGATGAATATAGTATGTAGGTAAATATCTGTATACGCTGCGATTTCGAATCAAATGCGCTGATTACTTTTGAATCATAAAAAATGAATAATAAATTATGATAGGTACTTCGCTTCAATTAAGTTTTTTTCCGGTCATCTATTTTCTTGGTGTCAGGTAAAGCAAAATTTATGAAGCTTTGAATGCGGGAAACAGTCACACAATAACGGCTATCCAGAGCGTTTTTAACAACTTAATGTCAAATTCTGGTAAAAATAACAGATTTTGTGTGCATATCATCTGAGTTTCGGTCCATAACTGTTACCTGTGTTGTACAATTCTCAAGTCAATGTACTATTCGTGCGACTGTTTTTATTAACAATAATGTTTTTCTCTTCCAGGGTATGACTCCAATCTCAGTGCTGATCTGCGTCCTCTACGTCATCGCTTCACTCTCCATCATCGGAATGGCGTTCGACAACTCCAAACATGCCCCGCTCCTGGAGGTCATCCGGTGTTCTGCCCTAGCTTTCCTCACCAGAAGTGTCACCATCGCTAGTCCAGCATTTGCCACGGCATTACAAACCTTCTTCGTGGCCTCTGCCATGTTCTGGTGCCTGAATATCTTGAAGTTCTTGGAGATCAAGAAGACGAGAAAGGTGGATTAAAGGCTGATGCTCACGACTGATTTTTGGGTTTGTTTGTTAGAATGACTTATGCGATGTAGATAGAAGATGTTGGTAAACAGGAACTACACTTTTGAACAGAAAAGTTATGGTATTTTTTATCAACTTTAGATTAAACTTTGAAACATAGTTTTCTTAGACTAGACGCTGGGTCGTTTAAGTAGGATCGAAAGGCAAGCAGGGAAGTTACTTAAGATTGGATAATTTTAAAGTTCGTGATTTTTATTGCTTTTTAAACGAGTTCCTGTTTATTTTTCATCTAGTTGAGAATGCCTGTGACCTAGGAAATGTTAGATAAGTGCCTATAAATGTATAAATCATGCAAGAAAATAAGCCAAGTTATGCCTTAACAATGTAGATAATGATGAAACATTTTTTAAATAAACTTTACACTGTTGCAAATTCTACTGTTTCACAGAAATTCGATAGTGTTGTCATTCAGTGAAAACAACAATTAATGCATATCAAATAATACAAGGCAATTCGAACGATGGAGTACCTAACTAATAATGCATTTGTTTGTGTTTCTATCCATTAACTGTCATTTAAATTAAAATTGGTAACTACTTAAGTAATTGAAACTATTATTAAAATACTCTGTTTCAAATGAAATAATTTCCATTATCTATCGGTATTCTGGAAATTACGGCAACACAATTATATGTCTTCCAACATTTGTATATAAGGATATTTGATAAACCAATAATTTGTTCTGTAAATATGTAATTTTCATAACTTAGCAGCTATTTATTTTATAGTTTTGTATCGAGTTTTTGATAAACCAAGATGAAAAGCAACTTCGTCTGTTGTAGCTACAACCTTCTTAACTTTTCTGACTTATTTTCTACATCGCACCACATATGGTTAACTGAACGTCAAATAAACAATACTTTATACTAGTTTCGAAACTACCACGCCGAAAGCGTACAAAATCGTGCCTGACCCTACGGTACCGCATACGGAGGCCTGATGAACACCGTACGCGGTGTTCAAGCCGTATACGATTTTTGAACCAGTCATGATTGTACTGTGTACAATTTTGGCAGGTTAGCCACGGCAAATAGTGTGGTTCTGAAGGTGTACGAAACATTCAATATTATAATATTTTTAATACGTATATACAATTTCGCTGTCGCTTTTACTTGCACTCTGAACAAAGTCGCTTTTTGAACAGAACTTACAAATAAAAAATGTGAATTGGAAAAACACACAGATGCAAATGAATATTTCATTCTGAAAATAATATATATATATTATAATTTGAAAATTGTAAGCCAGAACAAATATTTTAACGTAGGTACCTATGTGAATGTAAACAAAACAACGACTATAGTAATGTATTTGTTAATGTTAATATTATAATGTTATAATCTTATATAGTCATAATTTGTACAATAATCATAATTAATTATAATAAAAAAGAAACACTTTTTATATTGTTACGAGAAAACACCAAATAATTAGTATTCATAAGATAATTATACCTTACTTAAGTTAATCATAATTTCTTGAGTGTACAGCTGATTTGTTTGTGAATAATTATTTCATAATTAATTATTCGAAGTCGCCTTAGCATTTTAATAGTTTATAAATAATTGATATGTTGTATAAAGTAACTATTGATAACTTATTTGTTACGAATTTATTAAATACAATTTTTTAGCTGTATACGTTTTTGATTTTTATATCCCTTAATTAATAAATCCAAGTAACTCCACATTTCAACTATTGGCCAAGGAAGGAATGTCATCCGTTCCTGCAGCTATTTTAGGCTGTTGATTGAAAGAAGTTCGTCAATTTATCTCCTTTTATGAGATCCATGATTATGGGAAAATTAAGTACTCACTCATCTTTTACACAAGCATAGCATAATCAGTCTATAATGTTCCCAATGCTGGGACACAGGCCTTTTGCTCTTCCGAAAATCCCCTGCCGGCGTGGTGGATTACAGCCACTCCGGCTGTAATCTACCACAAAGGCCCAATGGGGATTGCTACATGTCACATATTTTTGAAGTAACGACTACTATTCATGTGGTGTCTTGGTTTAGGTTAGATATGTACACTAAATAACTGTCTGCCAATATTACTGCGATAGGCGCGCTGTCACTACGGCTGCTCGGATAAGACTGCGAGTGTGGCGCAGCGCCCCGCACTCCCTACGCCGCGCAACCCCTACCACAGCACTCAAACTTATTTATTAAACGTCACATCTGTTCTTTACAAAATATTATAAAGAAACAAAAAAAAAAAAAACAATGATTTGCTTTTACAATAAATCGCTGTTATTTTTTTTTATTCTCTGCCGATTTTTTGCTAAATAGGCCTGCTCTTGACCTCGATCACGCCTGATGGAAAGCGGATGTTACGAGCGTGCCCATATATTAACATGGTGAAGGGTTTTATTTGAAATGATTGAGCATTAAGCACTACCTTTTTAGCTTGCTGAAAACTGGTAACACGGCTAAGGAATTAGAATTATTAGTGTTTTTACTGTCCCCGGATTTTAAAAGTGGTGTTACAGGAAGACTTCATGATCCGCACAAATTAAATATTAAAAGGCTACGTAAGACGCTGTAGCCTCAATTATGGAGGAACAGATTTTAATGGACATTCCCCAAAGATCTTCAGTCAATTTGATCTTGATTTCCTAAAAGCTTTCATAACTATTAATGGTTTAATACACTTAAAAGTTAAATTCAACCCGGCAGGCTACAACGGTCGCTCTTACTAAGGGCTGATTTTTCCAAAGAAAAATAATTTTATCGGAGGAATAATTTTGAATTTTTGACAATTCTTCCATTTTTCTGTCAGACGTTAATTTTGTTCCACGAATAAAAAATATCTGTCTGTCCGTCTGTCTGTTTGTTGGACTCAATATTACGGTTTGACCGCTGTGATCGGAAGTGAGATTATTCATCAGGGCTTTATATAAATAAATAGTCGCAATAAAAAACATGTCCAATACATTCATGTAGCAGTAGTCGTAGTTATTCGGTTTGGTTCTATAAACACATTTGTGAAATTGAATGATTTACATAATATATACCTGGAATTTAATTAGTTGAGTGCATTATCAAAACATTTTCTTTTTGTTACGATTCTGTGATTCCGGTTAGAGTTTATTAAAAAAATCTAGCATTGTACTGGTTGTAAAAGAGACGATTTGATAACTAAAATCTACTTTGTATACAAAACCCAGCTTTAAATGTATAATCTTTGTATGACGACTTTAAAATCGTCACGACAAATCGTATCGTCAGACAAAACATCGTAACCCAGCTTTTAGCGTTTTGCTTCCTCCTTATGTATTCGATATTTCTAAACCTCCAAAACTTGGTAGACCCGATCGGTTTTTAATATTTTCCTATGGCTTCCGTCATTTGGTCATAAATAATACATAAGGAAAGTCGATGGCACTGATACTTGGTGGAGGATCGTGACTGTGAATATATAAGGGCTTTAACGTATTAACACTTTGTGGATACTTAGGCTTTATAGGCAGATATTTTTATCGGCATGTGTGGTGGAGCTGTTTGATAAATATGTAATAGCAATTTATTTTACGCGCGCAGTTGTGAGTATCTTCTATGGTGTAAATAGATGAGGATAGGAATTTCGACAAACAATGCTGGAGTGAGGCACCTGCTATATAAAAATAAATAAAAAGTATGTGTTTGCAAGTTTGAGTAAATGTGGTTGCAAGGGCAGAGCCAGTTTGTCAGACCTGTGAGAGTAACAGGTCTGACAAAAATCGAAATGGCTTTAGTATTACTTATCTATTATCAGTCAACCAGCAAAGCAATGCTGGAAGCATGCACCATTTCTCCATGGACGCCACTGATTTAGGTAATCCCTGGCGCCTTAAATGGAATCTAAAGAATTGTTTCTTATGTTTCTCCTTATTCTATCATTAGGTAGCAACAAATACAGCTTGGATGTGAATCCGGTGAAGAGCTCATCATCTGGGACAATGGTCCCAGTTGATGAACACTTCACCAAACAAATGTGTTTGGCACCTTCAGACCAGAGACTGATCGAGATCGTCTACGGCTTCATCTACAACCAACCTTCTTTCGACCCTGGAAGTACAAGTATTCATGTACCTGTACTTGCAGATATTCATTTATACATAATTATTCATATGTATTGTTTATCCGAAGATCGCGGGTAAGACCTGAAGGCCAATTTTCGTAATTTAAAACGTTCAAAATCTAGTCGCAGTCTCATCTCGGCGACAAAAAATGTCAAAAACTTGTCAAAATGTACGGAAATTTGTAGTATTTTTTGAGAGATTGAAACTGAGATCAGAGCAATTCTCGTAATTTTAAGAACGTTCACAGTCTAATTTATAGCTCTAATTTCCCTACATTTTGACAAGTTTTTCACATTTGTTTGTCCCCGAGTTGAGACTGCGACTACATTTTGAACGTTTTAAATTACGAGAATTGGCCTTCTGACTGTGAACGTTGTTAAAATTACGAGAATTGCGCCTCAGGTTGAGACTCGCTCATACCAGGCAAGCATGGCACAAAAAGGAGGACGCCTATACTCAGCAGTGGGTGGAAGAAGGCTGCCAATGCTGATGATGATGTTTGTTTATCAGAAGTTGTAACAGCTTTACTGTAAATCTAGAGTTTTTCTATGAGCACCTTTATTAGAAGAAGCTGAAGAAAGCTGCAGAAAGACTTTTGCGTGATTCACATTATTTTACGTCCATGACGATTATATCAGTACAATAAAAATAACGTGCTCTCAACTGAACCTCCTCTAAGATATCCAAATATTAACAAGAGTCAGAATAAATTACGAAGAAATTAAATTAAATGATTTTTTTCCCAAGGAATTAGCATTGCCATACAACGTGGCAATGCTGCCAGCCTTTTGGGCACGTTTGCTATTGACAGCGATGCGGACGAATTTTGTAATGCCCTTTAATTATTTCCCTTCCTTTTTTTATACTTGTACATATAATTATTATTATTGTTTTAAGACTGTAAACTTTTTAAATTATGTAAATATTTCATTGGTAACCTTATATATTATAATTATGTGAGCAATTACGAAGTATCATCATTATTAAAACCGAGTAATTTAATTTGTCGATTATATATTTATAGTATGGTAATAGACATCAATAAATTCACGCAATACTAACTGACATCAATCAACTGCTCAATAATTGCGGTATTCATGAATACCACTAAATCCGTTATGATTCCAGTATCCAATGAAATAAACGGTAATACCAATTTAATATTAAACCTGAAACCTGAATTACATAGAAATCATTGAATATTCCTACTAATAGATATTATAAGCGCGAAGGTTTGTATGGATTGATGGATGTTTGTTACTCTTTCACGCCAAAACCACTTAACGGATTTGGATTAAATTTGGCACACAGATAGATATAGACACAGGCACACACACAGATATAGACACAGATTTATAACCAGGATTAATACATAGGATACTTTTTATCCCGACATTCCCACGGAATCGAACTTATGCGGGTGAAACCGCAGGGCGCAGCTAGTGCATTATTACATCTATGAATAGCGTTTCATTTCTGTATAAGCAATTACAAAATGAATCAAGATATTTCAATGTGAATTTAAGATTTTAATAGTACGCAACTTGACTAGTAATAGTAATTTAGTTCGATAAAACATGATACCGTGGGCATTTAAATATTATGTTATGATTATATACGTAGTAATTGACTTGAATCCAAATACAAAGCATTAGTTATTATTATAATAGATAGGTAACATTTTATATAAATTATACGTCCATCTATTGACTTAATATTCGCGCTTTGCCCCATTTTTGTAACATGGACGCGGAGTTGCTAAGTAAAATCAAATACGGTTTGCTGGGGAGTATATTTTAAGACTATTGTGCGGTATAGACTTAGACGACAAAGCGTAAGACTATCTGTGTATCTGACTACGTGTATTATAGTGTTCATGATTAAAAGGATTTACCACAGTATAAAAAAAAAAGTAAATAAAAAATAAGTGCGTTTTCTTTCACCTGTCTTTTTCACCTTTCTTCCAACAGCAAATCATTTATCTACCTAATATCATCATCATCTGCCTAGCCTTTTCCCAACTATGTTGGGGTCGGCTTCCAGTCTAACCGGATGCAGCTGAATACCAGTATTTTACTTGGAGCAACTGCCTACCAGTATTTTACTTGGAGCAACTGCCACCAGTTACTGGGTAATACGACATCCCTTGGTAAGACTGGTTGTCAGCCTTTCGGGCTTTTGACGACCCGTAACGACTTTCAAAGATGTACGAATGACAGCCTGAACCAACGGCTTTACGTACTTTCCGAGACGCGGAGGGGTCTTGCTTGGTATGTAAAGATGGTCTCCCATCCACGTCAGCCCAGCCAGCGCCCGTGCCGGACCAACCGCGGCAAGCGTACCTCAACCTGATCGATAGAACCGTGCGGCTTTGTTCGTTGGTAGGCGCATCACTTGAGAATGGCTAGACAGCTGATTTGGTTAGTTTTTAATTTTTATTTTGTAATAGTCTGAATAAGGTTTAAAGAGAAATAAAAAAGTTGCCCGAAAATTTGGAAAATTAGGGAGTAACTAAAAGTATTTCTTTCGGAATGGAATGTTTGTATGAATTATTGAACGGACAACATCTGTCAAGATCAAATATATGTATAAAGAAATGTATATAATATTATTATTATAAAGTCTTGAAAAGCTATCAATAGGACACACTTCACCATCATAATGGAAAAATCCAAATAAAAACTCATAATGGCAATTTATTATCGAAGTAAACCACACTTAAAAAAAAGGGATTTACCATAAGAGATAATATTTGGCGCTAAATTAGGACAAACAACCAATTTGAATAATCCTTTATCCAATCTACATGAACCGAGCTAGCCTATTAATCGTGCTGGGATACAAAAGGTCGATAGCATCCACCTAACCTAATATGCAAATGGCATAATATTTACCTAAATACATCAAATATTTAATCATATATTTGGTACTGAACAAAACAGAGTTGGTGTTCTGTAACATACATTAATATTAAATTTTGAACATGCTAACATCTGGTAGGGTAAACAAAACCTCGGAAAATGGAGCAAAACCAGCAAAAAGTTAAACTTTACAAGGGCTTATACAGATGTGGTTATACTGCGGGATGCTTATTCCTTTGTAGCAGGTCAATCAATATGGACGCTGAAGTCAATAAATTTAATTTAATTTAAAGAGGTAGTTTGCAGACTGAAATCTTTTCGTGGCCAATAAGCTACGTTGTTTCTAATCTATCTAACTAGCCTGTATTGTCCCACAGCAGGACAAAGGCCCCCCTCTCCCTTTTCCACACAATTCTGTCCGTCTTTTGGGAGTGCTGGCCAGTCCTTTCGGTATGAGTCGAGCTCGTCCCGCCATCTTCGTCTTGGCGTGCCGCGATGGCGTCGTGCGTTTAGTGGGACCCAATTGGTGGTTCTTTTAGTCCAATTGTCATCTGACATGCATTGACAGGCTTTGTGACAATGTTGTCAGAGATTGTTTCTTATCATAACATAACTAAAACCTTTTTCTGGTGCATATGCTAACTCATTTCCTATAGGAGGTTTTGTAAAGGGAAACTTTTTAAAATAATATTATTTTCATTCGTATTAAATTATTAGACAGCGATTTTTAAATATTTGGCATTTTGTCTTTGTAGTTTTGATTTTTGGATACGTTTCGACGCTGATAGGATTACTAGCTTAATACTAACTTTTACCCAAGACTTTGTTCACGTGGAGGTCAGAAATTATCCCTCTGGAAACTACTTGGGATAAAAGTATTCTACTTATGTTAATTCAGGATATAAACCATCTGAGTGCCAAAATTTACCCAGAACCATTCAACCGTATTTGCGTAATTGAGTAACAACCATCCAACCATACAAACTTTTAATAGGAGTACACTAAATATTAACTAAATAAAGTTAATATTTCTTTACTACTGTCATTGCTCGCTAATATTCTACAGGCGCATATATAACGTTGTCAAAACACATCCATATTATGTAAACATGCCTTAATGAGTGTACTTAAACCTTGATATAAGGTTTTGTGGCCTGTCATGACAATGATTGTCAACAAAAAGTAAACATAAAGAGAATAATGTGTAATAAGGTTGGTAATCTCGCTTGTTCTAAGGACTCTCTGTTATGCAAGCTTATTAAGTTCGGTAACAATAGAAAAAGCAATTGTGTCTCATTAGTGACAGTTGAGCTCATATTTTACCTAAAGGTTGGGACATGTTTGTGTCTTTACATTACATAATAGGCTAGTTTCCTAAAAAAATCAAATTACTCCGTCAGTTAGATTATCAAAAAATATTGGACCCGTATTTTTTTTTTGTCAATATCGCCCGTTAAAGTTCCGCGTGACGTCATGCCTTGCTGCACTTTTTAGCATGGCGTGACGTCACGACCCCCCACTCCCAAGTTTTGACGCGCTTTATCTTTGTCATTTTTGGTTTGATTGACAAAAGAAAAAATACATGTAATTATTTTTCGATAATCTAACTGACGGATTAAATATAATAATATTTTTTTTACTCAGGAAACTATCCTATTAGGCTTGTTAGATTAAACAAATGTGGAGCATTGTAAGAAAGTTTTATAAACATATTTACGTTGCTGTCTAAGCAACACTTCTACCATTTCATGGTGACTTACAACACTTGCACCGCGTGACTCCACTGTAGGGAAACCGCGTCCCTTTCCCTTTGCCCACACAATTCTGTTTTCTTTCCATGATAGTGATTTTGGAAGTTACGCGCGTTTCGCCATCATTGCTCTTTTCACATTCTATGATTTTTAATTGTTAATACCTCATCCATTATTTCCAGGCATTCTACAAGAACTACGTAGTTGAGAAGTTCCGCAAGCTGGACACCTAGGAAACCAAGATAAAGGCCATCTTCTGGGCACCCAACTGGGAACTGGGGGACAAAGACACGAAGGCCTTTGCAAGGCTTTTCAGTTGAATTGTTTGAATACTCAATGATTATATATATTAGGTACATTTCACAATGTAAATTTAGATAGTAAAGAAAGAAAGAAAATAAAGAAAATGCATTTATTTGCGGCAAACATGACGCATGAAAAAAGGACATAAACACACAAAAAAAACAAGTTGGGGGTAAACATGCGTCACATTCACGCAAAACAGCCATCGCTCAGCATAATGCTAAGACCCTATACGAGACAGAGCCCAAGCGCTGGTTTTCAGCGGCAGCCGGCGTTGACGTGATGACGTTAACCATTGCAGCATGCAATTATACATAAATAAATAAAAACAACAATCAAAACAAGAAAATAAAATAAACCATTCAACATAATTATGATTCAACACAAAACAAAAAACAAAAATCATAACATGAAATAAAATAAAATAAACATACATAAAAAAAAAGAAAAGATGGTGAAACATGAAATATAATGATATGGTAACATTCCGGGCAACGAATCTCGCGCCGCGCCGGGTATAGGTAATCTGTGTGCGTTCGCGGCTGTAAGCAGTAAGTTTACAAAGGCATGAAAATGATATTTTTTGTATAGTTTAATGGCTTTGCCGCTATCGTTAGGAAAAGATGTGCCTCCCTAGTCGCTCGCGTTTGTGGCAGTACCAACACTATACTGGGTGTTTTTACCGATCGGTGGGAGTCCCCTATGCTGCAAAGGTAGGTGTGGCTTCATGTCATAATATAATTTTGTTGTCAATACTAACATTCGTTTTTTAAGTACATTGTTACTAACAAATTATGGACTTGGTCTGAATGAAATGTTTATTATTATTATATAATTCTTAGCGGCAAAAGCCCACGGCTTACATGATAGATTAACAAGCAAAATCTATAAGATTATATTCCATTTAATTATGTTCCAATATAAGATTTGTAACAAAACAGCAAACACGAAAGATTAACTTAAGACGTGCTAGTTACTTAGTGACCCGCCCTCCTAGAACTATGGAAGAAGAAATTTGGAGCTTGAGGGTGTTACAATTTATAATAAATTACCAGCAGTAATAAAAGAAGAACAAAGTTATGCGCGGTTCAAAAAACTACTAAAAGCTCACACAATTAATCCATGCAAATCAGTAATGAAAAAAAAGAAAAAAATCATTTTATGTTAATATTAGGGGTTAAAGTATGAAATTGCCGATAAGTACTGAAAAATTGAAATTCGTTTTTTTTTTAATTTAACATATTTATTTAATCAAAATAATTACCATTATTATCTATACATTGCTGCCATCTAATAGGAAGGTCATTTATGCCTTTGCGATAGAACTCTCGTGATCTAGATTCGACAAACTGTGTGAAAGCATTTTGTACTGCCTCCTGAGAAGAAAACTTTTTATCATGTAGAAAATTGTCCATATCACGAAAAAAATGGTAGTCCGTTGGAGCAAGGTCTGGCGAATACGGAGGGTGACGAATGGTTTCTAATTGCAGTTCCTGTAGAGTTAAAACGGTTTCTCGTGCCGTATGAGGTCTCGCGTTATCATGGAGCAATAATGGTGAAGATCGATTCATGAGTCGGGGCTGTTTCACTGCTAGTTTTGCTATCATTGTTCGGAGTTCGGCACAGTAGACATCTGCCGTTATTGCTTGACCAGATCGGTGAAAGCTATAGTGAATAACACCATGCTGAGACCACCAATCAGTTACCATTACCTTTTTATTGGTAAGCTTTGCTTTTCCACCACGAAAGCGTTTAAACCAAAATCGCACGGTGCGTTCATTAGCAGTCCCCTCTCCAAACACAATATTGATATTGCAAGCTGTTTCTGCCGCGTTAGTTCCGCGTCGGAACTCGTATTCAAAAATAACTCGAATTTTCGAAGTATCCATCTTTCTTGTCTAACCTGAATAAAAAAAACAACTGAAAGTCGATAATCGAATGTTGCACCTTTTTTAAAAGAAGAACTTCATAGGTACCATGTGAAAAAAGTTTCACCCAAAAATCTCAAACCATGAAGGTTCTATGTCAATTCGAATTACCTATTACAATGAAACGGCAATTTCATACTTTAACCCCTATTATATTACATAAATAAAATTACGCACATTATATATATTAACTATATACCTCTAAATTAAAAAAATACATTAGTAATTACTTAAATTAAAGAAATAAAATCCAATATTCAAAATGTTTTATAAACCATGTATGTACCTAAAATATATAAATAGAACAATAAACTAAAAATAAAATAGTCTTATAATAACAAACTTGCTAATAACAGACTATGCCATCAATGCCACATCTAGTAAAAATCAAACTCATACATCCATGTTGTGCTTGGTTAACTTACGATCTAGTTTATGTTATCTGTTTACCAACATTTTTTTATTTATTTTGTTATTTTATATACGTAAATCTGTGCGCTCTAATTATTAATCTTAGTTTTAGATCTTGTTTCTCAGTAAGTGTATGCAATTCTTATGAGAAATAAAGTTGTTCTTAAACCAAAACTTAAGACTTTGAACAAGGATTACTGCATGAATGAGGTGAATCCACTCACACAGCTCACACACCCAGCATAGACACTAACTTGTGATGGAAGACGGTAATGCCAGTTTTATTTTAAAAAAAAAACATAGTATTCGTTAAACAAAAAACAATCATATTAATTATCTTTTTAGATGTAAGACAATTCCTAATGGCAAAGACATCCATCTCAAATAGAAAGTGAATGACTCTTTGACGGTTACCTTTTCCATCTTTACAGTCTTTTTCAATGTATTTGAGGCCATCAAATGTTCAGGTATTCTGAATAAACCTAATTGCTGTCCGTATTCCTGAAAGTCCTCGGAATATCTGAAAAAAATCTTTATCTTCTGACATTTTGTCGACGGGGAGCTAAAGTGAAACATGTTGGATACAGTTCAATGAAAGTCCTTTTGGTATATTGTCACCAAATTGAAGGAGATTTATGTAGATACCTACATCATTCATATGACGTCGATACTAGATAAACAGGATTATCCCAAATTATTACCCGGCTTTACCCAGTACATAAGCCCCTAAGTACTTATCAGTTAAGGTGTGTGTTGATACTAGTTTGATGTCCATGAATTAGGTGTCAAAGATTAGTCTTACACTGAAAATTATCTTAGTAGACTTCAGAACCAAAATGTACAATTAATTTCTATTAATAAAGAAAAAAAAGAAAAGAAAGAAAAAAAGTTTATTTAGACACAGTTCGTAAAACACAAAATACAAAATTAATAAAATTAAAACAATGTTAATAGAATATATAAATCTTATAAAAAATTATATGGAGTGAAGCTAGAAGGGCAAAAGACGTTCTGATGTAATATCTTGAAATAATTGGATAAAAGAAGGAACTGGACATGGGAAATAATATAGTTCTAAGTATACAAAAATTTTAAACGAGTATTACTTTCACTTCTTCGTATATTCACCATTTAATTGGAATTTTATGATTTGTTACACACAATAGTAGTTTTGCGTGGATGTGGCGCATGTTTTCTCCCGTACTCGAACCCGTTTTGAGTCTACCCTTTATAGCAGAACTTTTTACGTCCTAATATTGTTTTGCATAACAGCGGATAACATAAATTCCATTTCGTAGAAAATCGTTTGGCAGACACTCATTTATCATACATTCAAAACTCATAATTTTTTAAAGTCAGAATCATTTTTAGGCATAAATTTCATATCCCTAATAATTAAAAAGTAGAACCATCATATCGCAGAAAGTTCACAGTCAGAATCGTCTTTTGGCGTAGAATTCATATCGATAGTCATTAAAAGGCAGAACTATCATAATATGTCACAAAGTATACAGTTAGAATCATCTTTTGGCATACATTTCATATCCATAATAATTGAATGACACATCTACACATTACAGAAAATTCTATAAAATAATAAAATTGATTGAACACTAATTTTTTTTCGCCGCAGACATACGTCGATATGTTTATTGCTATATTTTTCTGATCAGGCTTTAATCAAATCATTGTTACTTTTGCTGTAGTGGGATGTAGTTATTAATTGTCATAATTATTATCGTTTTATTGTGTTGAACAAAACAAAGTTAAAGTACAAACGCCAGCACGTCAAGCTACTACAATCTGTCAAATTTCTTTAGTAGATTTTCAACTTTATCCCTAAAGTATTAAGGTTCAAGGTTGATTGGAAAAAATTGACAGTTTCGGGTAGCTTGACCTGCTGACGTCTGTACATATATTAATTATTGAAAATTCAGAAGAAAGTAATTTAAAAGTGTTTAGATCAAGCAAAGGTGGAATTAAGATAGAAATGGATGGATTTATTTACGAAAAAAATAAAGTGCAGAGTGACAATTACTATTGGTTGTGTGAAATGAGACGAAACAAAAAATATTATTGCAACGTAAGAATAATCTCCATATACGAGTACAAAAGAGAAAGTAATATGCATACATTGATAAGCAAAAAAATACTTAACCATAATCATCTCCCTGATGTTATAAAGTAAAAAAATAAAGGTATATAATAAGGTATATAAGGTATAGGGTGGGATAGGTATATAATAAGGTAAAAAAATAAAGTAAAGGTGGCTAGCATTGTAAATTTGATTAAAGAAGAACCCATTCATAACAGTGGGAAAAAACCAAGTCAGGTAATTAACGATTGCATATCTACAGCATCAGATGTGATTTCAGCACATTTACCAACAATAATTTTTTTTAAGCAAATTATACATATACAGGCTGATTTTTTAAAGACCAGCCAAATTTAAGGATGTGGTACAGACCATCAAACTGAACAACTTTCTCCATGGGACAAATAGCGTAATCGCGAAAATTTTATTAACTGTCCCATAGAATACTTCAATACCTACTCGACGTAAATGTATAGGACGGCTGGATTTTTATTCGCGATTACGATGTTGGTCCCATGGAGAAAGTTGTTCAGTTTGATGGTCTGTACCACATCCTTAAATTTGGGTGGTCTTTAAAAAATCAGCCTGTATAGAAATAAGAAAAAAGGGAAACAGTCAATTACTGAACCAGAAACAGTGGATTTTGAACTCGATATGAATAAGTTACATTGTGACTATTTGGTGAATGATTTGATTATAAAAGATCAATTAAACAATGGACGTCGGATAATTATGTTCACTACAAAAAAAAAATTACATCATTTAAGCCTATCCAAATATTGACTTACAGGCGGCACATTCCAAATTGTTCCAAAAATGTTGCATCAACTATATGTGATACATGGATCTGTATATCATAATGAAACATTTCCGATGGTACTTGCACTCATGACTAATAAGGATAAAGCTAGCTATGATACATTTACTGAAATGTTATTGGAATGTTGTGCATCCGCTGATATAGTCCTATCACCCCGTTATATAATAATGGACTTTGAACAAGCGCCCCAAATTACTTTTAAAAATTATTTCGATAGTGTTATAATCAAAGGATGCAATTTCCATTTAGAGCAAATCATATACCGGAAAATACAGAAAAGTGGCTTTCAAAAACTATATGGTAATGATGCTAAATTTGCCACGGAAATGAAATGCTTATTTGCTCTTTCTTACTTATCGCCTAGTGATATACTAAGGTATTTTAATTAATGGCGCAAAAGTATATCCCCTGAGGCGGAAACTGTTGCACAATGGTTTAGCGACAATTACAACTGGGGAACAAGTCCTTCGCCACCAAAATATCAGCCTAGCCACTGGAGTACAAAAGATTTAATAGACCAGGATATCCCTAGAACACAAAATTATGCTGAACCGTGGCATCACAGGATAAATAGCCTAGTGAGCGCAAATCATGTGGGATTCTATAACATATCAAATCAAGTAATCAAAGAAATAAAATACTCAATCATAGAAATTGATAAACTAAGTACAGGTGCCCCAGTACCAGCAAAAAGAAAACATCAGAAAGAATAAAGAATCAGTCAGATTACACTGAAACTAGGTTTATGAAGGCAATAGGAGCAAATTTAAGATTAGCTTAACGTAAATTGTCTATGTATTTTGTTTAATTCATTATTTAATTATCTTTCTGCATGTATTATTATTAATAAAACAGTTGATTTTGAACATATGTGGTTATTATTTCCCTATAAGAAGCATGCAAACAAGCATACAACATGCATGCAGCAAGCGTGCAGCATGCAAACAAGCATATACCATGCATGCAGCAAATATGCAGCGGGTAGGGCAGACAAGACTATGTGGAGTCGGTTTTGCAGCGATTCGTTTCTGTCACTAACTTTTGTAGCACAACATATTATTGACTTTTCACGACAATATTTTAATTTAAGGTTAGAAATGGCAATATGCCTATTAAAATTATTCCAAACGAAATTCTGCCATCTTCATAGTATGCGAAGTGAACGTTATGCTAAACGAAATTATGCGAAATTTTAACTTTGCCAAAGGTAATTGTGCCAAATAAAATTCTGCTATCTTAAAAGTATGCCATTCTAAATTCGGACATATAAACATTCGGCCAAACTATAAGTATATTAAATCATTTTTATGCCTTAAAAATATTCGTTTAAAGAAGATTATGCCAAGTGTGTTATGCCAAATAAATTTCGAAGCATCAAGATTCTGCCAGATTGAGGGAACCCGTTTTCCTCCAGCTTGTAATTTTTTTTTGTATTTTTGTTCTTTTTATGCGTCACGTTTAATGCAAATAAACGTATTTTGTTTCTTATTTTTCTTTAATAGTTTTAAAAGATCAGAACAAGTGAAATTTTATTTATTCAACAAGGATAAATTTATAATTATATACCCTCTAGCGTCCCTATACGGCAGTAAATAAATACTATCCCAAGAGAATGCTAGAGTAATTTTATTGAACAGCGAGAACGTCGATAAGTAGGTACTGACATTTAAAATTTAAATTCAGCCTCCAAGAAAATTTAAATATAAATCGAATCATTTCTATTCAATGGATTGCATGAAATACTAAAAGCCTATTACTAACGTATGTTACCAAATATTCTGTTGAAATGAAAATAAAAAGCAATAAAAGGACACCATTCATTTCGTAGGTACCCAAAATAAAAGTAGGCAGTGTAAAAAGTACTGTCTTCTTATGGGTGATGACCTCTTCAGCATTTTTGACCGGCGTCAAAAAAGGAGATTCTCAAATCGGATGTTTTTTACTATAACAATGAAACTCTACAATTAATCCCTGGCTGCTATTTGAGATTGAAGATGCCAAAAATCATATTTTTATAACAAGTTTATAGATAAGTTATAGTAAAAATAAAAATGTGGTTATGGTAAAACATGCTCAAGATGTTATGCGCTATCACCGGCGTCCATCAGTTCCTGTAACGTTGTCGTGTACGCGACAAGTAACTAAACTTATAAAAACCAAAGGAAAAATGAAATTAAAGAAAGGGAGGTAGAAAACAATTAAAGGTATATTTATAACTTTAAGATGGAGATGGACAGAGAGGTGTGTAGTTTGTGGAGGTGGGGTGTGTGGATGACGATGCGTGATAGGTGGGCTGAGGAGGCTGAGGTGGAGATCCAGATGGAGGGAGGTAGACGCGAGCCATGTGCCGGCGACAGATGCAGGTACAGATGAGGGCAGGTCGCTGGTGCGTGTGTGGCACGGAGGACACTCGTAGGAGGGCCCACGCAGCAGGGCAGGCTGCAGCACGGCAGCAGGAGCCGGCGCAGGTACAGGTATAGATGCAGAGCAGGTGAAGGACACCCGTTGGAGGGTCCACGCAGCAAGGCAGGGCGCAGCTCGGCAGCAAGAGAGAGAGGCACGACAGAGACGCTGTCAGCCCGCCAGGTGAGGCGGCCCTCGGATGAGGCGCGGCCCAATAGTCACAGGAGCCCTTCACGGAGGACGGAGGACGGAGGTGTAGGCAGGGTCCGACAGGTACCGGAGCGGAGAGGTAAGCTGGGTATTCCCGCGATAGTTAGCCCTGGAGTATCAGGCTCTTTATGGTATCCGCTTTAGAGGCGAAACCCGAACTGATCCTTGGATTGCGTGGATCTATAATGTCAGCTCGTAGAATAACATCATGTAGAAAATATGAATTTGAGTTATGAAGATGGCCAGTAATTAAATATAATAAGTATTCATATCTAATTAGCTAAAAAGATACAGGCAGGTAAGAAAGGTTGCCATGGCGACGTATTAAACGTAGTTGTCAAAGCTGTCATAATAAAATATATTATTAATAAAATACGATAAAATCTATAGTTATTTAGTATTAGAAGTATATTTATTTATTTATTTATTTATTTTACCATTTATGTAGACACATATATAAACAGACAATGAAAAACAGAACAGAAAAAATAGGTACAGAGGTGATGCTTATTTCATAAGAAATCTCTTCCAGCATACCTGAGATAGGACAATAGATACAGAGATGTAGACAGCGTGTGATAGAGCAAAGGAGACAAAAAATAATACAAAGAATCAAAAAAAAACAATTCACTTAAAAACTAAACAAGAATTACGAGAATATATTAACATACATACAAATAAACATACATAAATACTTCTAAAATAAATATTACAAGAATGATAATAATTATATTATACTCAAAATAATAAATACACACACAACTATGATGAAGTGTATAGTGTATAGTGTTTATAGGAAAAATGATATCCATCAATGTGGGCGAAATTACCAACCCTTGGATGTCACTAAATCATCGTAGTGTCATCTTAAAGATGGAGCTGTGTCTGTGTACTGATTGTGGATAAAACGTGTCGTAAGAAATAATCAGATCAGCGCCTAACGGTAACAGAATGCTTGTTCTGACCTGGACGAATGAATGAAGGTAACTGTGAGTATGTACATTATGTTACAACGTGCACCTGACAGGACACGCAGGACACGATATTAAGTGTCCCATCGTTTGTGGAACAGCCCCACATTTACACTCCAAGGCGGAGTCGTCTATGAATCTCCACATGAATTACCACATCATAATATTTCATGTTTCACCATCTTTTGTTTTTTTAATGTATGTTTATTTTATTTTATTTCATGTTTTGATTTTTGTTTTGTGTCGAATCATATGTTTGCAATGGTTTATTTTATTTTCTTGTTTTGATTGTTGTTTTTATTTATTTATGTATAATTGCATGCTGCACTGGTTAACGCCATCACGTCGACGCCGGCTGCCGCTGAAAACCAGTGCTTGGGCTCTGTCTCGTATAGGGTCTTAACATTATGCTGAGTGATGGCCGTTTTGCGTGAATGTGACGCATGTTTACCCCCAACTTGTTTTTTTTGTGTGTTTATGTCCTTTTTCATGCGTCATGTTTGCCGCAAATAAATGCGTTTTCTTTATTTCTTTTCTTTCTAACAGGTTTTCCTTGCTTCGGCCAATCTGGGTCCGGAGTCTATTTACAGACTTCCAGGTTACCCAAGGTAACTCATGTCCAGGTGGGAGGTGTTCAGCGAGTGGGATGAAATTTCCCATAAGAAAATAGTATATTTTTTTCTGGTTTTAATTTCTGGGTATAAAATGTTCGACATTTGAATGGTGTGTTTTCATACCTACCCAATTGATTATGCCTTCATAATAATGTAGGAAGTCAATAATCGCCTTTTAAAAACGCCTTCATACCTGTCTTAGGCCCAACCCTTAATATTGCCATAACTACTTAAAATATCAGATTATTTAAATACAAAACAACATTAAGAAATTACTTTTCTTGTTAGAAAATTTAAAACCACAGTAATTTAAATATCATTAAATATGTAGGTATCATTAAATATGGATGTGGAAATAGACAACAATTAATTTTTTTATTTTTGCTTAGGTAAATCTTGAAACTCTTCAAACTTAGGAACTTAAATCGTAAGAGGTCGAACTCTCTGAATGCCCACTACTTTATATTATTAGTTACTCCAATATTATAAGCATGAAAGAAAAAATAAATACAAAAAATAATCATGAAAATCCTTTCAAGGCATTATTAAAAAGTTGTTTCTACGGCACGGTTGATGCACGGTTCCATGGCAAACAAAACTGTAATATTAATTGTGAGTTCTACTCCAACAAAAAGCCAAAACTTAGTTTTCATAAGGAAAGTGGAATCAAAAATTCATAAACTCAGCTATGGTTTGAGTCCAATAAATATTGATGCCTTCGTCACTTTAAACACGACAAGGCCACCGAACTAAATGCTCTAAATATCTAAAATTAGTTCTAGGAGCATTCCCGGAGGCATTTAAAATAGCCGCCACGAGTAGGTAATTATCTAGCCTTTTCTCAACTTGGGGAATTCCAGTATTTTACACGGACCGACTGTCTATATGACCTCCACAACCCAGTTGCTGAGCAACACGATACCCCTTTTGAAAGACTGGTTGCCAGACTTTCGGGTTTCTGACTAAAAGTAGCCTCCATGGGGGTTGACATTTAAAGGTAGCTACGTTCGGAGCACCATTTACGGTGAGTCCCTCTCCTAAAAGTACCTGGTAATGAAAAAGGCACATCAGGTTTTTGAAAAATTTTGGCTCTGTAGAGCATTGTCTCTGTCACTTATACCCATGTGACAGTCTCTTTCTAAAGCTCAATAAGTCATATTTACTCGCGGGTATTGTAGAGGCAGGGAAATTATGAAGGAAATTAACTACAGTCCGGCCGTCGAGAGAATGCGTTCCTGACACCTGTCAGTGCGTCAATTCTAATCCTACTTATATTTTAAACGTGAAAGTTTGTATGGATGGATGGATGTTTGTTACTCTTTCACGCAAAAACTACCGAACATATTTGGATGAAATTTGGCACACAGGTGATTTATAACCAGGATTAACATATATGATAATTTTTATCCCAATATTCCTACAGGATCGAAACTTGTGCGGGTGAAACCGCGGGGTGCAGCTAGTAAATAATAAACGTCAAATTCGCAAAACACGTACGGTATTCGTTTGTATGAAACTGACAGATGTCAAGAACGCATTTTTATTATAAGTGCCGTCATGGAAATCTGTCGCACAGATGTAAAATAATAAATAAAATAAAAAAGCTTTATTGACACAAAAATATGTTACAAGTTGATTTTGGTAAACAGTAGGTACAATTCTGCAATTGAACACAATTCGAATGACCACTAACACCTAAACTAGGCCGAGCCTGTACCTTAGGCGTTAGATCATTCCCGGGTAACTATCTACAGAAGTGTACATTAGGTTCCAATTGTATATTGTAAAAAACTTTTGCACACTAAACCAATACAATAAATAATACCAACCAATATAATAAAATACAGATTAAACTGCGGGTACTCTAACTGCGGGTATAATGTAATAGAAATACTTTAACTAATTTGTTGACATATTCATTGTACAATTTTTCCAAATACCGTCAACTTAAAAAAACAAATAGTTTGACGACTGAATGTATGAACTTGCGAATTTTTACATTTTTTTGTTGTTGTATTCTGATTATGTTATTTTACTTAAATTGATTTCATTGTTTTAGGGACATTACTGTTTTAATTATTATTTCTATATTGTTTATTATTATTATTTCATTTATTTATTCAAAGGTTCCTATTGTAGGTTAATAAGTAAATTTTCAATTTCTAGATATGTTTTCGATTTTAGCCAGGTTATTAAAAGTTTTTTGCAAGAGTGTTTATTTAACTGGTAGAATTTGATAATTTTATTCAATTTGTTGTATAGCATTGGCCCCAGATAACACTGGAATTTGTTAATACAGGATGTGTTATACAGAATTGTAGAACATACTCTCCCTAAACGTCTATCATTCATTATTTCCTTAGAAGAAGATGTGCGACTGTTGTCTGTTTTCTTAGGAAACCAAAGTATCATAAATATCGTTACCTGATACCAAGAAAATAGATGACTGGTAAAAAACTTCATTGACACGAAGTCCAAGTAAATATCTTTTTATGAAGAAAATGTAATTAGAACAAAATTAGATTAGACATCGCAGTAATTGATAATCTACGGATCTTACACAACAAGGATCTAATAACTGATAAAATGTGGGTGAACTGCAAAGTCAAATAATTACAATTTTAAGCACCTTAAAATTAATTTTAACTTACACCTTATCGTTCCAATTACGTATTTTCGACATTTTGCATGAAAATGACAGTTCGAAAAGGTTACATGTGCCGAGTAGGTAAGAATGGAATGTGTTTGAAGATTGCTTAACATTTTCATTCCTTGACGGTTCACGACTGCCCTTCCTGTTTGGAGAATAAAAGCTTGATATTATAAGTTTTTATGTAACTGTTAGTCCTCTGCGCGAGCTTGAGAGAGCTGCGCTTCGTGTGACTGGATCCATCTACACAGTAATAGACAGTCGCATTTTTACACGATCGGGTTGAAATCTCATCTAAACTTGTTTATATGATACACAAACACAACACTGGAATCTAGTTGCAATCTAGTACGATCGATAGTATGTTGGTAAATGTCAATTTACGCTGTGATATCGAATCTAATTTTTTTAGAATTACCTATCTTTGTTTCATAAAAAATCATACCTATTATAATATGTTTGGTGTTTAATTAAATAAAGTTTTTTGTTATAGCTGTCGCGTTTAAGCATGGTATTAGCAGTAATTGACTTTTCCCTAATATATCTCTTTGAAAACTAAATGTTGCCCGCCTCAATTAATGCCTGGTACATGATGACATTAGTTACCACTAGCGCCATCTAGTATCGAGTAGCGGAACTAACAGAGTCAAGATCCTTCTAGAAATTTCGATGCTAGAACTTTCTAGAACTATCGACATCTGGTTAGTCGGGGCCGGTATGTACTCGAACATTCTAGATGTTTTTACAATAGAAGGTTCTTGAACTATCTGCGGCATTATATAAGGCCGGGATTAGCCACGACCGAGTTAGACTTGGATCCACGATACAAGCGAATACATCGAAAGCGATCTTCAAGTGCGACTTAAGTGCATTTGTGTTTTATAATTAGTGTGTTTGAGTCGTTATTAGTGTTGTTTATTTAAAGTGTAATTTTTGGTAATTTATATCGGCAGTTTTAATTGTCACGAACCCCGAAGCTCGTAACATAAACAATAAACTATGTATAGTTTTTCTTTATTGAAAAACTTTGCAGGTCACGATAGACTGATATTGAGTCAGGACGTTAATGGACTTTTTAGATTGGAGTTTTTAAAATAAAAATGCTAGAAAATGTAGCCGGATCAGTGACTAGTATTACCATGATAAAACTATAGCGTCATCTATTTTTTTCCGGTCAGGTAACGCAATATCTATGAAGTCTAAGCTGCTGGTATATTTAAGCGCACTATCACGTTCCCCGTAAGCGCCATGCGTTCTTGAAAGCACTTACGTGCTACGATCACGTGTCGCTAACTATGAAACATCTCACTTCACTTTGTGCTGACATTTTCTGACGTCCTTTGAATTGCGTTAAAAATATAAATTTATCATTTGCCTAGCCTTTTCCCAATTATGTTGGGGTTGGCTTCCAGTCTAACCGGATGCAGCTGAATACCAGTATTTAACATGGAGCGACTGTCTATTTAACCTCCACAACCCAGTTACTGGGTAATACGATACCCCTTGGTAAGATTCGTTGTCAGACTTTCGGGCTTCTGACAACCTGTAACAACTGTCAAAGATCCAGGAATGACAGCAGAGACCATCGGCTCAACGTGCTTCCCGAGGCACGGTGGGGTCTGGGTATGTAAAGATGATCACCCATCCACAGACCAACCGCGGCAAGCGTAACTTAACCTGATCTATCGACCTGTGCGGCTGTTATGAATAGGCCACGGGTCACTCCAAAAGTCACAACTATTTGTCACTATTGATTTGAAGACAAAACACATTCCGATGAAAAGGTTCTGCAAAAGCATTAGTTAAATATCTTTTCTACCTCAAGTAGTAATCTTGTTACAGAAATGAGAAAGTACATTAGTGCTGCTTACCAAAGACATTCAACAATAATTTTGCTGTAGAATACTCTTTATATTAAATTCAAAATCAGTCAAACCATAACGTGCCAAAGTGACGGGCCTGCTAATCTTATACAAACAGGACCCTGGAGTAACAATATAACAGATTAATAAGCCCACCTCTGGGCAAAAATTAATGACTATCATGTTTCTACCACAAAATAAATGGTTACAGAAGGCTGGTCACATACAACGTGAGAAAACACACGCACACACAGACACGCGGCTACGTACAGCGGGTGCAAGCACACACGCGACTAGGGTTACTATTTCCACATCCTACCAAAAATAAGGAGTTTTTTTGCTCACTCGTTTTTTATCTTTATTTTTTTAGTAATATACTCATAATACTCCTCTTTTATAAAAAAAAATCCCATTAACTCAAAAAGGCACTGTCATTTGTTTGAAATAGTTTTATGCCTCTGTACATTCTGTACCTACCTATTTTGTGCTTCTATTCGACACACACTAAATCTTTCTCACAACATTGTGAAATTGGAGCGCAGTCGTTAACAAATATTAGTATTTACCGCCCTTGTAACATGGTATGTTTATGTAGGGAGGGATGTGTATTCCACCTTGACTTGCTGTTATTGAAAACATTACTGACTGTAATTATAATGAGCTGTGCCCACGACACAAGCTTTGAACGAACGCGCAGAGTAAATTCGAGCGATTTTAATATTGAAAATACTTTATTTTTTCGTATATTATGTGCGAAAAGGGAAATGATTTTACTTAGTTTTCGAATCCAGAGTAATATATTTTAAAAGATACTAATTGTGTACCGTAAAACGGGGTGAATCGGGATGCATGGGTGAATCGGGCCGAAAATTTAAAATGGATTTCAACGTTGAAATAATATAGTTTGTTGCCGGAAAAGACTGTAATGTGTTTACTGTTTCTTAATTAAAGATTAAGTGTCCTTGTTTGCAGCAAACTATATTATTTTAAAGTACAAATCCATTTTAAAGTTTCGGCCCGATTTACCCCTGCATTCCTATTCACCCCGTTTTACCGTTACTTCACCAAAATTTTAACCGAAATGCTATAGGAGTGCTATAGAATGTATGGGGTGGCCCGGGGTCTGAATTTGTGCCCGGTTGATGCCCATAGGCTCGCCCCCTGATCCAGGGAGGAGCAGGGAGGAACAGGTAGGAGCAGGGAGGAGCAGGTAGGAGCAGGGAGGAGCAGGTAGGAGCAGGGAGGAGCAGGGAGGAGCAGGGAGGAGCAGGGAGGAGCAGGAAGGAGCAGGTAGGAGCAGGGAGGAGCAGGGACGAGCAGGCAGGAGCAGGGAGGAGCAGGGAGGAGCAGGGACTAGCAGGGAGGAGCAGGGAGGAGCAGTGAGGAGCAGGGAGGAGCAGGGAGGAGCTGGGAGGAGCAAGTAGGAGCAGGGAGGAGCAGAGAGGAGCAGGGAGGAGCAGGGAGGAGCTGAGAGGAGCAGGGAGGAGCAGGGAGGAGCAGCGAGGAGCAGGTAGGAGCAGGGAGGAGCAGGGAGGAGCAGAGAGGAGCAGGTAGGAACAGGGAGGAGCAGGGAGGAGCACGGAGGAGCAGGGAGGAGTAGGGAGGAGCAGGGAGCAGCAGGGAGGAACAGGGAGGAACAGGAAGGAGCAGGTAGGAGTTTATTTTAATTTTAGTTGTTTTTTTATTATAAATTATTATTGGACATTGTTATTATTATTATTATTTTTTTACATTTTATTGGCCGTAAAAAATATTATTAAAATTATTATTCCATTTTATTCATATTATTGAACTACAGATATTATTATTGGTGAATTTGTTATTATTATGTTATGATATTATATCTATTGTGTTGACATTTTTGATGATAGATGATTTCTTATTTATGTTGTTTTTATGAATTCGTTATTATGGACATTTTTTAATTACCTATTGTGTTAAGATCAATTTGGCTTTATTTTTAATTTTAAACTTTTTTTTAATTTTTTTATTTGTAAACATTCAGATACAATATGTGTTGTTATTGAATAAATGAAATGAAATGAAATGAAAATGAGCAGGAAGGAGCAGGTAGGAGCAGGGAGGACCCGGGAGGAGCAGGGAGGAGCACGGAGGAGCAGGGAGGAACAGGGAGAAGCAGGGATGAGCAGGAAGGGTAGGAGCAGGGAGGAGCAGGGAGGAGCAGGGAGGAACAGGGAGGTACAGGGAGGAGCAGGGAGGATCAGGGAGGAGCAGAGAGGAGCAGGGAGGAGCAGGGAGAAGCAGGGATGAGCAGGAAGGAGGAGGTAGTGCTGGGACACAGGCCTCCTCTCGGTGAGAAAATACAAAAAAAAAAAAAAAAACATAATTCTAAAACCCTATACGAGACAGAACCCCAGTTCTAGTTATAGTACAGCACTACTGATAACCAGCACCCTAATTGCGTAACACACGATCAATCGGAATCTGAATCATTTTGAAGCAAATTGCTAATCCATTGCTTCATATGTTCGAAAAATTTGTCTGCTCAACACGTAACTAACGCAATGAATGTTGTTGAACTGTCAAAATGAAACCAATTCCGGTTGATCGTGTGTTACGCAATTTAGGGCGCTGTTTTAAAAATAAAAGAAGAATAACAAATCAATACGTCTCGTTCATAAGTAATTCTATAAAGACACGCATGACATGAATCTTGATCTTCCCAGTCCGTTAATTACTTAAGCTGATAATGTTACTTCAATAAGTACTGAGAAGATTATGACGGGATTGAGAGCTACTGAGAAATGAGAGATATTAAATAAAATAAGTCAGCTTTTCCTTACTGCGCGTTTTAATTTAATCTAGGGATTATGCGTTCAAAGCTGATCTAATCAAAGAACTATTTTTACCCGGATTTACTCGGCTGATTAAATATCAATGGGGCACGTTCAGCGTATCCTGTTGAGTGCACGCTACGACCTTTCCAGATAGAGCGAATTCGCTGCGAATCGTTTCGCGTGTATGCATACGCGCGTTAGCGAGGTACTGGTCACCAATACACTGCATCCACAAGCATAGCGCGAATTTAAAATATATCGTATCACGTGCTCTTCGCACTATTCTCGACTCGCACGTGATACGCTCGTGTTGCCTGTGAATTGAGATACTAGAGACTCCTTGTTGAGTTCAGTTTACGCGTGAACTTTAGTGCACGTGCACATATCAAGGGAAATGGATTGGCAAAAATCGTCCCCAAACGCTCGCACGCTCTTTCTGGACGCAACGTAATACGCGCGAGGGATTCGCTGCGAATTGGCCCTTTTCGGGACAAGGTCTTAAGGAGCTGATGGATGCCACTAAACGTGCCAAGCTCGTAGCTAAATACTGGGTTGACTTTATTTAGATTGCCATCGACACGCTCAGAAGAGTATCAATGTTTTATAGATAGTAAACCTTACTCATTTTTTTAACAATACCACCGCGTTGTTTATACACGGTTATTTTTTAAAGACCAGCCAAATTTAAGGATGTGGTACAGACCATCAAACTGAACAACTTTCTCTATGGGACAAATAGCGTAATCGCGAAAATTTTATCAACTGTCCCATAGAAAACTTCAATACCTACTCGACCTAAATGTATAGGACGGCTGAATTTTTATTCGCGATTACGATGTTGGTCCCATGGAGAAAGTTGTTCAGTTTGATGGTCTGTACCACATCCTTAAATTTGGCTGGTCTTTAAAAAATCACCCTGTATGTTCTTTGTTTTGTTTATATAACAAAACAAAGCTATAAATAACATGAATATTTATTTGTAAAATAAACATAGGTTTTTACGGAAATGAAAACTTTTGTGTATCATAAACCCTTGTTTATTTACGAATTGTTATCTAACCAAACCCATACTTTGCAAAGTCTCTGAATTTCGGCACAAGTCTCTACAAAATTATTTAATGTTCCGTCGTTATATTATTTTGTACATCCTTTTGTATTATTGACGTGGGAATAGGCGACCCTAAAATGTTCAATATTCGTTTATACTTGAAATTTTCTTCAAGTAAAAATTTTGCCGCCTACGATCGTCAAGTTTAAATTTCAAAATCTAAACTTGACGATCGTAGGCGATAAAATTTCCACGACTCATCAACTGAGTGAAAGAGTTGTGTTGAAGTTTATGGAAAGCTTTACGAATAATTTATAATTCAACAACTGTGTTCTTCCAAGTTTTTTTTATTAACACAATAATAATATTTTGAAAATGAAGATTAGAATGGAATAGAATACATAATGACTAAACTAAGAATAGACTCATTAAAAAAAATATAATTGCGGGAAAACTGAGAATCATTATAGTTCATACTTTATTATAATTCCAGCAGAAGACATTTGCATTGGTATAGTTACAGCCAAAAGCTTTACAGCCATAAAACAAAATGGTCCCAAACTCCCAAGTTTCCAAACCGACAATCTTACTTTATATGTCCTGATATGTCAAACGTCGTAAAATTTTAGATGGGACCTTTTACTCTGTGAAATTCTATTCAAATAGCTATGAACCGTAGTATCTTATCTTTCGAAACATTAAGTTAAATCTGTAGACGTTTAAGTTGAAACAAAGATGATTGTAGCGGTTAGGGTCTCTCAGAAACACTTAAACACTAATTGCTTATGAACAATTTCAATCTCTGTATCCGACACGCTGGTACTAAAACATGGCTTTCTAGATTACTCTCTAGTTTATTACAAATTAGATGTAGATTTAACTCTTTATCTTTGTCGATTACGGGTAACCATTAAAACGAGATAAACTCAGCCATTCTTACTTTCATCTTCAAGAATTAGATCTTTAGTAGAATTATCTTTTATCTCATATCTGAATTCGTCTAGCAGACCGTTGAGTTTGAATATTGAAAATTTCGAGGTGCCTATTATAGTTATCTGCGTTTCGGTCCATAGCTTGTTACCTTTGTTCGCTAATTCTCAAGTCAATGTACTGTTTTTCTTAACATTGTTTTAGTTCTCTCCCAGTATATGACTCCAATCTCAATGCTAATCTAAGTCCTCTACTCCATCGCTTCACTCTCAATCATCGAGATGGCCTTTGACAACTCCAAACACGCCCCTCTCTTGGAGGTCATCCGGTGCTCTAGCCTCGCTTTCCTAACCAGAAGTGTCACCATCGCCTGTCCAGCATTTGCCACGGCATTACAAACCTTTCCATGTTCTGGTGCCTGATCATTTTGAAGTTCTTGGAAATCAAGAAGACGAGAAAGGTGGATTAAAGGTACGACGGCTGAACGACTAACTACTACTAACGACTGATTTTTCGGGTTTGTTTTTTTAGAATTACTTATGCGACTTATGAATAAATTTAATTTAATGTTCTGTGTCTCGTAATGTCAATTACTTTGCATACCTATTTTTATATAGAAGCAAGTTTTCTTAACTGAACAGGCAGCTGTGCTGCTGGGGAGTTTGTTGCGCTACTTCTTCTTCCCAACGAAAGCACTAGGAAGTGGTGATATTGAGGGGCGCGTTTTGGGGCTGTCATATATAATTTTGACGTTCCAAAAATATTGATTCTCAGCATAATTAAAATTGTTTGTGTTTCTATGCATCACTTGTCATTTTAATTAAAATTGGTAACTAATTGAAACTATGAATTGAATACTCTATTTCGAATGAAATAATTTCCATTACCGGTTTTGTGGAAAATTATTGCAACAAAATTATATGGCTTTCAAATAATTTAGACTAAGGATATTTGGCTAACCAATGATTTGTTCTGAAATCTTTTTCAAAAAACTGCAACAAATTAGGTATGTTATAATTTTATATTGAGTTTTAAAGCAACTTAGTTGGTTGTAGCTACTGCTATCTTAACTTTTCTGAACTTTTTCTTATTTGTTTTTTTTTAAATGTTGCCCCACACTAGGAATTACTCGTGTATCGTGGGTGCGTTTACAAACATTTAAAATCACATACACAAACAGCCGGACCCGGAACAACTACCTGTAGGCAATACAAATATTTGTTCCGTGCGGGAATCGCACCCGCGACACGCAGCGCAGCAGTCGATCGCTCAGCCACTGCGCCAACCGTGTCGTCGAACTACATTGTACATCGAGCCAAGAATGGTCAACTGCACGCCTTATGTCAAATTATTACCGGACGTGCGGTGTACTGTAGATGCTTCAAATAATAATATATTTTTTTCGATATCTGCCTTATGCTATAGATAAAAAAAAATAGTTCTCATTATAGCAAACTCTCACTTCGAACACGTTCAAAATCACGCAATTACCGTACAGTTTCAGTGTGTTATATGGGACTTTTGAATCAGTCGAGCGACTTAATTTTATCTTTACTAAGTACGATCTTGCAGCCAAAGCTAATGGTCTGGTTTTAAACGCATTTAAAAAGTTAAATATTATATAATTCTATACTGACACGCTATTTGCACACGTCTATAATAATAGTCATTTATTGGATGGAAGGAGCTGCATACGCTCTTGAGATCAGAGCCGTCCGTGAACCCCCATCTATGCGACTTGAGTTCGAGGTCTATTTAGAGATTTCCAAGTCGGCCACGGTAACGCTTGTCCAGGCAGAAGGCGCTCCGATGGCTCAATAAAATTGTCACAGGGCTTATACAGCTCCCGCCATAGATAAACATCTTGCTGTGGAGGCGTTACAATTGGCTGGATTGGCTGGATCCACGCACCCACGAAAACTTTTTCAGCCCACCTGCCATCTTGCGCCGCATGCCCTGTCACCTTATGCATATGATTATCTTATGACTGCGTCAGTGAGCGGAGTTTGCGCAGCTGAATTTTGGGCACATGATATTTTTACTTTTTGCCATAGATACGCTGAGAAGATAAAGATTATTTATTTATCTTTGCTTGTATCTACTTCGAACAAAGTTTTTTATTCTATAGCACTTGAAATTTACTGTGAAAATGTATGAACTGAATAATAAAACTTGGCTCGTTCCCCTGTTGTGCTCGTAAAATAGATACAAATGAATATTTCATTCGTCAAAGTACTCGCGCCTACAGCCACTTTTTAATTATGAAAATGTATGCGTTCAACTGTGAGCCTGAACAAATATTTTTGCGGATATGAATGTGAATAAAACAACGACCATAGTACTGTATTTTTGTTAATGTTAATATAGTAATGTTATAAACTTTTATAGTCATATTCTGTACAATAATCATAATGAATACTAATAATAAATAAGAAACAATTTTTGTTTTGTTACAAGAAAACACCAAATAATTAGAATTCATAAGATAATTATAACTTACTTATAAGTTATAATTTCTAGTCTAAGTCATAATGTATTGTGTACAGCTGATTTTTTGAGAATAATTAATTCACAATTTATTATTTGAATTCGAATAGAATTTAAATAGTTTATGAATTATTAATATGTTGTTTAAAGTAACTATTGATAAATTATTTGTTGCGATTTATTAAATATTTTATTTTAACATTATGTGTATAAATGTGTTTTTTGGTTTTTTAGCCCTTTTTAAGTTCTAAAACATTTACTGCTGAACAAAGAAAATTTTATAACAACTGCGGACTAAGAATATCTACAGTGCCAGCATCTTTTTCAGAAGGATTTGTGATCGAAGTTTGTCAAAGTGAAAAATCTCCTTATACGAGATCCATCAATAAAAAGAAACTACTCACATTTTTCACATTATCTATCCAATAAGAAACGATTACTATTCACATTCGCAAACCTTGACTACTTAACAAAAGAAATTCACATAAGTGGATGATATTGTCACGCGATCTCGAACACTATCTACTGTAACCCACCTCGCACACTATACGACATACGACTGCGATAGCTCAGCTTTTTTTTTTTTTGGGTGGGAAATCATTAAATGTCCCCTCCCGCTCTGGGCAGAAGGGAGTGTCAGACTTTTACTGACTAAAACCCACCCGTGTTCCTTCAGTTGCCTGTGCCAGGGGCCACGGTATCTCGGCGGCGAGTACAACTACCCTTGCCTGTCGTTGTGACTCTTCAACTCGCCGCCAAGCTTTGCACAAAATTTATATGAAAATTCTTGGCCACAGGCTGTCGCAGTCGCATGTCGCACAGCCCGCTGCCTATGGCAAGGTGGATTGTTCACGACGCTACTCAAAAGTAACGTGTTACAAACTAAAATCACTTATCAATAGCAATAGAATGTCACATCACTAGTAATTCAATAGTGTTCCATCAACATCAACAAGTTTGTGATTGGTTGCGTCAGTCACGAGCACCAATATGTCAACACTTGGCAACATTCAATTGCGATTTTTTCGTGAAATAACGAATGCAACGTTGAAATACGACACATTACATAAACCTATGGGTTGGAAAATGCTATGTTCGTAACAACATAAAATTTTATTAATAAATAAAGGAGTAAATCGGTTTTGAATAAAGCCGATTGTATACTTAATTTTGCTCGTGACTGTACGGACCACCATTGAAATCTTCTGGCTCGTCATTGGTTGTTTGGCAGTAGTTACTTTGAGTAGCGTCGTGAACACCTGGCCTAAGGCCTAAGGCTTCTGTACACACACGTTTTTCTTGCCGTGAATATTTACAGTTTATTCGCACTGTGTAGGCATGGTCATTACTGTTGTATGGATTACTACACGAGATTCCTATGAAAGCTTGTTGACAGATACGTTTTTTCTACGACGCGGTTTATACGCCGTACTGTAAAGAAACCGTGCCGTGTCCAAAGAGTTACACTGTCTGTTGGCTCTCGTGTACGTAATATCAGAAGATGATAAAAATAATCTAGGCTTACAAGCAGCAAAAGCTAGGCTTAAAGGTAAAGACGATTTCATAGTAGAACTGAGATATAAAGTATTATGAATTACTTTTCTGAGAGCGTAGACGAAAAGAAATGTAACACTTCTGAGAAGAAATATGGTTTTGTCATTGATAAAATTTGCGTACGTGTGTAACATTAAAAGCAAATGATGAAAATATATCTATCTACGAATATATCTATCATATTATAAATTGAAGTCGCTTTTCGTGTCTGTCAACGTGATCACGTCGTTATTTTATACTTCGCAACGGATTTTGATCGAGCTACCTAGGTAATTAATAAATTATAATATTCATTCGTGTTTACAACTATCACTTTTTTTTGTTTAACCTTTTGAAATTGCTTCACGAAGGTACAGCCATTATGTCGTTATTTTTTTAAAATTTTATTTATTATATTTATTTTTATATACACACAGTAAAATAGACACAGACATGACATAATATACGAGTTAGTATTGAGTACAAAGGTACTGTTTATTTCATAAGAAATGTCTTCCCAAAAGTAGAAATTAAAAATAAATGTTTTTAGAATTTGATTTTGTGACGTCTTAAACTAAAATATTATATATATATATATAACATTTAATATATATATATATATTATACTATTTAATATATTTAAAATATAATGCAAATACATGCTTAAATATTTTTTTAAATAAAAACATTAAAAAACAGAAAATTTTTAGTGTCGGGAGCAGGGTCCAAGCTAACCAACCAATATAATTATACTGGGCCGCAAAGAAAGCGGGTTGGTAAGAAAAATTTCAATAAAATCCAAAATATTGGAGCTAGCTTTATGAAATAAAGACTGTATTATTGTCAATTTTATAGTAACTAAATCAATGTCATTAAAGTTTAATATTATGTAGTTTATTTTGAATAAGAGTAAGTTGATGAATGACCATTTTTTGAGTTTTGGACCATTTGCAATTGAATTTTCTAACTGCCTTCAAGTTTGCTTCAACAAGACGCCTCCTCACTGTACACGTGCTCGGATGGCTTCATCCAGCACGTAGAAGGTGATTTTTAACTTCAACAGTCGTTTGAAATTTCTCAACATTTTTGAACCATAATATCGATCTCCCACGCTGTCGTGCATCTTGTTCGGCCTGTTCCTGGTCTGCGAATATTTGATTCAGTCTCTCTAAATCGCTGGAGCACTCTTTGAATGGTTGATAGCGACACACCAACAGTTCTCGCCGTATAATGCTGACTGCGCCCGTCTTCAAACATTGTCAAAATGTTGGTACACTCTTCCGGGGTAGGTAAGTGCCACGTTTTTAATTGAATTTAATCAGAATAATGAATTTATTCACAAAAATGCCATATTTATAACAGAAACAAAAATATAAAATTTTTAAATGTTGTTAAAATTTTAAATATGTATCGCCTTTATTTTTGGTTTTTAAAACGATCACCTAACGCAATAAAAGATTTTACTTCTTCCTATATTTGTAATGAAATAAACTTTCATTTAGTTTTTATTTTAAAAGAATCGCTCAAATATTTCATAAGCTATCGCATTTCTCATAACTGCCCCGCTTTCTTTGCGGCCCAGTATATTATATAAATCTATTGAATGTCCAATTCTTCCGAACAAATTAACGCCACCATTTTTCTCAATTATAAAGTCGTCTGCACCAACAACATTCATTCTGCAACACGTTATATCTTACTACCTTATGTAAATTCAAAATAAATAGCTTGTTCAGATTTAACGTTCAATAAAATGGCCACGACAAATGGCTAGCCCATTTAACACTAAATTCGTTCGCACCATTGCTCTGCAAAAACATGGGCAGCCACAGTCTGCTTTTTTAGAGAGAAAGAAAATATCCAGGGATGAACAACTCAACTCGTTGAAAAAACACAATGAATCTACGTTTTACTCACGAATGTTTTTTAAACAAGAATGGTTTTTCTGTATTGAACAAATTCTGTGACAGACAGTCTTATTTATATTGTTTGAATACTAAAAAAAGTGGGAGTCGGACTCGCACACGAAGCTTTACGTACCACCGTACAATATTTAACACTACATATTTCAATAACACATTTTTGTATCGTTAAAATTTAAAAAATTATTAAAGTTAAAAGTTCAAAAGGGTCCCACTTTAATTTTGGACTTTCTTTTATTTTTATTACTAGCTGAGCCCCGCGGCTTAACCCGCATATGTTTCGATCCCATGAGAATATCAGGATAAAAAGAATCCTATATGTTAATGCAGGTTATAAGCTATCTGTGTGCCAAATTTCATCAAAATTCATTCAGTAGTTTTGGCGTGAAAGAGTAACAAATATCCATATATCCACCCATCTATACAAACTTTCGCGATTATAATATTAGTAGGATTTATTGTTATAGTCGCTATAGTAATACATACTGTGTGAAAATTTCAAGGGTCTACCTTTTACGATTCAAAAGACAGCCCTCTGAAAAACGTATGGGACCCCTTTGGGTATGGGACCCTAAAAATATTTTGTAACTCTGGCTACATTTAAAACTATTCCTTATTGAAATTGAAAATGTAGTTGGAAGAATTAAATACTTTCAAACAATTTCACTAATTGCTGATTCGGAATTTGTAGCTGGATTCATAATTGATGCCAAATAATTGAATTTGCGTGAACGGTTCAGTACACCCGCCATACCAGAACTGATAAAAACGGAATTCATAAATCCGTATTCATGTATGAAATTGTAAACCAATAGAAACTTCAAACAATCAATTATTCTGTAAATTGAATAAACCAATTTCTTGTTTCGATGAATAAATCTGTTGATTGTAGCAGTAAATCGGTTGATTGAAGTGTTATTGGTGCCATTTAACCCAATAACGTCGATAACATGACAAAATTTTCAAGAAAAAATATGTTACTGTGCCGAATCTCCATGTGAATGATCTAACGTAAAGCAGAATTGTTGTGTTTCAGTAATGGTTACCAGATAAATTTATGATAAAGTCCTGCGGGGTGATTGCGTTACACATTATCAGTAGCAATGGCTTTCATTTTGACAGTTCAACAACATTCATTGCGTTATTTACGTTATTGAGCAGGCATTTTTCGAACATATGAAGCAATGGATTAGCAATATCCTTCAAAATGATTGAGATTGACAGTGTGTTACGCAATTAGGGTGCAGGTTTCCATCATGTCCTCACGATGTTTTCCTTCACCACAAAAGTACGTAATCGTCAAAAGTCAAAATAATAAGAATTGTCAAATTATTAGAAGATTACGATCTGTCAATAGATACGAGATTAATAATTCCAATGAAGTGCCAATGGCACGCCATCGGAAAATCTTAATGGCGCGTTTCAATTAGGATATTACCAAAATTGGCAAAGTCTACAATTATGGTGCTAATGGCAGCCATTGGTGCTAACGCAATTTTGTCGGTGTCGCTTACATACATAATGTACAGTGACCTCCAAAAGTTATTTGACATGTTTTCATTTAGAAAAAAAGAAAATGTATTTATTGCGACTCGTACAGGAAGATCACAAAATAAACTAAACACAGTCAAAAATAAAAATCATAAAAAATTATATATAAAAGTGACACAAAAGTTAGTAGAAATTTTTCCACTTCAGCTGTGACACTATGATATAGTTCCAAATGTTTGAACTATATCGTTTTTATTTACTAATTCAACCTCAATCACAAAAAATAATCAAGCAATCCCTCATGACAACCAGTTTTTTATTTTTTATTTTAAATCATAATTTAACATTACAGCTGAAGTGGAAGAATGTCAACTAACTTTTGGAGGCCAATGTATATTTCATGTTTGTATGTAAAGGTGACGACACAGCAGCCATCATTTTCCTTGATGCCGCAGCAGATATCTAAAGACACGGTCACAACCATCGACCTGTTTGCAGACGGAAGAAATGGAGTATCTCTCTGCCTCTTCGGCCTCACACAGGTTCCCTTTTTTTTGTTTGTTGTTTTCGTTATTTTAAATCTTAGATAAACTTTTTTTATTTATTTAATATTTTACTAGCAGCGCCCCGCGGTTTTAACCGCATAAGTGTCGATCCCGTGGCAATATTGGTATAAAAAGTATCCTATGTACTATTCTGATGTATAAGCTATATTACTATTCAGTTTCATTAAAATCCATTCAATAGTTTTTGCGTGAAAGAGTAACAAACATCCGTAGATCAATCCATCCTCACAAACTTTAGCGTTTATATAAGTAGGAAGTAGGACTAGTGGGAAGTAGGATAGGATTGTTTTCATGATTTTGTTAGATGTAATGTCCCAAATAAAATATTTTTCTTTCTTCCTTTACAGGACGTATAGCTCCATCTCTTGCCCACACTGAAGTAAGGAAAAAAAACCGACGACAGGTGTCGTGAGATACCCGGTTAAAACGAAGTTCGCTTCGCTTTTGCACCATCCCGACACTTTTGTTACGTAACAAAAGTGTCGTCAAAATGTCACTTTTTCCGGTCAAGGTCTCATTCGCCAAGTCTGCAGAGTACGCGATAAGGAACTTTATAGACAGAAGATAGAAGATAGAATAATCTTTATTGTACACCATACAAATTACAGAAACAAATAAAAAATAAAACATATATATATATATAACATAACATAACAAAACATAACACACAACACACACACACACTCACACACACACACTCTCACACACACACTCACCCACTCACACACACACCCACCCCAAACCCACTCTCACTCTCTCACACTTAACATATATATATATTTATTCTAATAAAATAATACTGCTGCCAATAAGAGGTGATAGTAGGCCCCTCATCATCTGACTAGCCTTTCCTAAATAAGTTGGGGTCGGCCTCCAGTCTAACCGGATGCAGCTGAATACCAGCGGAGCGTCTGCCTATCTGACCTCCACAATCCAGTTACTGGGTAATACGATACCCTTGGTAAGACTGGTTTTCAGACTTTCAGGCTACTGACGACCCGTAACGACTGTCAAAGATCCACGAACGACAGCCGGGACCTACGGGGTCTTGGTATGTGAAGATGGTCACCCATCCATGGACCAACCGTGGCAAGTGTAGCTTAACCTGATCGATCATCCCGTGCGGCTGTTATTACATAGCTACGAGACCCTCAGTGGTAGGCTCCCTGTAACACAAACAAACCTATGAGTGATCTGAACTTCATAGTTTACTAGACCTCACAATGCCAACATTATTTCGTTCAAGAACTTTCGCAGACAGGGTTTGATAAACACCTTAACATAAACCTTTAGGACAACAAGAATTATCGTTCAGAATATTTTGAACCAGGCAATGTCAACAGGCTCTATTCTTTAGAAAATGAACGAACCTTACTTGAATGTTAAATTTAATTATATACACGCATAAATTCAGACGAGTTTAAATGGCCCCGTAACTTTGTTTTTATTTTTTTTTTTTTTTATTAATTTTCAGTTGTGTTAACTTAATTAAGGAATCTTGTAACGTGAATTTAGTGTTCTGACTTTTCATTGTAAAGATAAATATCTAACAATGGGGAATTAAGGGTATCTCACAAGGAGATCAGTGAGAGTAATAGCGGCCCAGTTGGATCGGCCCCGACTTACGAGGTGTAGGTCGTCAGTTCGAACCCCGGCAGGCACTTTACTTTGTGTATTTAATTTCATCGCTACTGCTCTCAAAAACAGCGAAGGAAAACATCGTGAGGAAACCGGCAAGTCGTAGAACCAAACATTTGAAGACATGTGACCCACTCTCTCTCACAGGAGGAGCTGGACCTGTGCTCAGCAGTGGGAACAGTATAAGCTTATTATTGTACACCATGGTCGCGCAACCATGGTCGCACTGCCAGCAAAATATACATAGCTTTTATGGTGGGTATCTCACAAAGCGTCCGACCAGTTGCGCAACACCCATAACTAATTTGCCAATGCGAACATGGTTGCGCCTCAACTGGTATCCTAGTGACATGGGACCCTAAGATGTGGATTATTTTATTGCTAAGACAAATTGCTACCAATGTTCGAGAAAGCATTTACTTAGTACACAAAGCAATAACATTGACGCCAATTCCCTTGTTCACAAACTAAACTAAATTTAAGTTTAGTGTATCTTTTTCTTTCTAAGTATTTCACTAAGAAAAGGACAAAAGATAAATATATGTTTAGTCCTGTCAAATTAAGATACTCCTTATATACAGTTTGGATGTGATTAAAAACATGGCTACTAAAAATACGTCAATTTTCGTCAGGCGCTGACTAATTTGACAGGACTAAACTAATGTTAATCTTCTGTCCTTTTCTTAATGAAATAGAGAGAAAAAGATGCACTGAACTTAATTTAGTTTAGTTTGTGAACAAGGGAATCGGCGCCATTGTTTACCTAAACCAGTTCAACAGAACACAAACAGCCTCAATAAATTTCCTCACTCACACAAGTGTACACCCACCTTATGAAACGCAAATACAATTTACTTTGCGTACACTGGCGTACAAATCTCAGTAAATAAATAAACAATCATAGTTCCAGAAGCGACGCTGTTTGCGTATGTACGCACCAATTTATTAAAATGAAGGATCTTGTTGGTTTGTTTTCGTCTGAAGGTGGGGTTCGAACGTAACGGCATGATTGGCGTCACTCAAAATGAGTACCTAGTGGAATTTACAGGCGAGTGTAGCGTACGATCAGATTTTGCTTGGAGTATGGCGTAAAACGATGCGTTTTATGGTCGTGGGTTCGTACCCAAGCGGGCGCTTTACTTTGTGTAAATTATTTCATCATCACTGCTCTCAAAGCGGTGAACGAAAACATCGTGAGGAAACCGGCATGTCTCCAAATATTCGAAGACATAAGACATCTGCCAACCCGCACTGGGCCCGCGTGGTGGATTACAACCCACTCCCTCTCGAAGAGAGGAGGCCTGTGTCCCAGCAGTGGGAACAGGCTGATTATGTGTGGCGTAAAAGCAAAAATGTATGAAACTGAACTAAAAATCTATGCTTTGGCGGCTCACTTTGAGTGGCGCACATTACGCAGTGTCTACTTTTCTCTGGCCCCTAAATAACTATTATATTTTCAAACAAGCCGAAGGAAAGCATTTCAAGAACAGTTTTCGTTGGACAAAGAAACTATAGAAGATCAACAAAGTTTCATTGATCTTCTCCAGTTTCTTTGTTCGCTATTAGTTAATAGCGTAGATTCATTTCGACACCTCTCTCTCTGACATTATTATTATTTCTGTACAATACTTTTTTAATAGTTTTTTTTTATCATTTGTACTCTCAACCAAAGCACTTGCCATCTAATCTCTTCACCGCCCTTGGTTGACTGGAAGAGAATACGTAATGCATTAAGCCCGCCATTGTATCTTTTATGTATGCGAAAAGTTTAAATAAATAAATAAAACTAGCAGTAGGTACCTAACTTTTATCTAGAAACAGCAGTGAAGACAAACAATGTTTCATAATTCGTTACATTTACTTGCGTTTTCTTCGCATAATAAAGTTCTACATTGGCACTATAGGCACATGGTCCAGGTGGTATCCATGAGAACCTAGTCATACATTTTAGGTAGATAGGTAACTTAAAATGTAATGTATAAGTTCTCACAGATACCACATGAAGGTCAATAATAAAAAAAACGTTCAAAATCTAGTCAATGTCATCTCAATGACAATCAATGTCAAAAATTTGTTAAAACGTAGGGAAATTAGTGGTATTTTTGACAGATGGAGACTGAGATCAGACTGTAAACGTTCTTAAAATTACGAGAATTGCCTCTCAGGTGTCAGTAGTAGGCCATGGTACGGAGCGAGAGTGAATGGGAGGCCGTCACCTCCTTCTGCGAAGCAGTAATGCTCGCGAAGGAGGAGGCGGAGCGCGTGAGGGAGAGGCAATCTCTGCACCCTCGCGCGCCTAGGCGCCGCAGGAGACGCCCTGGACGGGAGTCAACAGCCGACTCCCGGCCACCGTAGGCGCGGGCTTGCGGGCGGCGAGCAATGGGCAGCTCGCCGCCCGGTAACGACCAGGCCCGGGTCGACGGCGCGTTGTGTTCCACACGCGCCTCAAAGAGATGTCAGCACGAACTAACGGGGTCCGCTAGGGCCGATGCCGCCGGGGCTGCGGATTGTTCGAAAGAGATACCGTGGCCCCTGGCACAGGCAACTGAAGGAACACGGGTGGGTTTTAGTCAGTAAAAGTCTGACACGCCCTTCCGCTCAGCCCAGAGCGGGAGAGGTCATTTGATGATTTCTCACCCAAAAAAAAAGGTGTCCGTAGTTTAAAACCGTTTTAAAAGAGACACTACCTTTTATCTGAAATATGGATAGCTTATCTACAATCTTACAAGGCCCTAGAAAATCCGATAAACGTGATTAACATCTCATCAAAAAAGCCAATCTCAGTTTAACAATATAATAAATGTCTTTTACAGATACAAAAGACTAATTTTAATGTAAAAATATCTAAGTAAGACGAAACAAAAGAAATTTAATTTCGATAGTGCCGTTCCAAAACTAAAAATATTATTTTCTCGTACAACAATAGTAAACCAATTTAAATGGATAACATTTTTCTTAAAAGTAAATTCAGCTTTAAAACTACCAACAAATCTTAATGAAAATTATAAAATGAAAATTGCTATCGAAGAAAAATATCTCTTTAAAAGCCATTTTCTTTTTCATTTTATTATTTTCGGTTTTCTTTTTTGTTCAGAAATACATAATTTGGACATTCGAATCAATGAATAATAAAATCTTCAGGTATTGTTTAACTTAATATTGAGTAATTATTATAACAATAATAAATATTGTTCTAGCTCCTAATACAATAAAAAACTTTTTGCAAAAAAAAAAACAACCGACTTCCAAAAAAGACACTACAACGTGAAAAACTTTTTTACAGAAAAAAAAACAACCGACTTCCAAAAAAAAACACTGAAAAGAGAAAAATAACTCTAATTTCGGAAGTCGGTGTCGCTGGTTCCGCATTTTCATTTTTTGACACCGACTTCCGAAATTAAAGTTATTTTTCTCTTGAAGAGTTCCGTTGTCTGTCTCCGAAACTCACCATCAGATCTTGTCGAAATTTCAATGGGACCATTTGGAAAGTATACCCTTTCCAACAAAAAAAAGAATTTTTCAAAACGGTTGGCAAGCGACAGAGTTATGCACGAACAAACATAAAAAAACACCCGAATTGAGAACCTCCTCCTTTTTTAGAAGTCGGTTAAAAATTACCGCTAAAAATGCTAAGACGTACCGCATGTATACTATAATGACTGTAGATGAGTCTCGCGAGGCGGCAACCTATGGTAGAAAACCACCAGATAATGTTAGTCCTAAAGACATTAATAACTGCGGTGGTTTCTTATCAATTATCAAGTTGGGTATTGAATCTCGAGTCATGTTAAGGCGTAATATTTCTGTATCCGATGGGCTCGTGAATGGTGCCATGGGTCTTATTAAGAGTATTAAATGGCCTGCCCTACGAAGAGACCAACTGGAGGAAGGTGAGTTGCCTGAATCTGTCCATATTAAATTTGATGACCCATCTGTAGGCCAACGCTTAAAAGATGAAGACGGGTGCGTAGCAATCTCCACTGTTTGCACCACATTCCAAGCGCAAAGAGGATATGGAGATGTCGAACGTAGAATGCTACCGCTCATTTTAAGCTGGGCCGTGACTGTCCACAAACTTCAGGGCACAACCCTAGATAAAGCGGTGATCGATTTGGGCAAGAAGAACTTTGCAAAAGGGCAAATATATGTAGCTCTTAGACGTGTCAAAACTTTAGACGGTATCGCCTTATGCGATTTGGATGCAAATAAGCTTTTAAATCGACCCCACGATGAGAGAGCTTTAACAGAAATGGCCCGGTTGCGTAATCTTTCCAACAACTAGGTGGGTTTTAAGAATATTTTATGACTAGCTTTCCGCCCCGCAGTCACCCGCGGAAACTTCGTTTTCCCGTTATTTCCTATCCCGTTGGTATTTCGTTAAATCCTGACTTAGTGTGTTCTATATGGAATGCCCGTGCCAAGTCGATTTCACTTTTTTGTTATTATTAATTTTATTTTTCTTAATTTTTAATGTCGTAGACGGACAAGGATTACAATTATATACAAACACAACACATCAACAACTGTAAAAAAAAATGTAGATGTAACAATGATAAATTACACCTTTACTGTATTATTGTTACAATTTAAAAGCGCCCTTAAAAGCGAACTGGCGTAATGTTATGTTATGGTATGGCGTAAACTATGCATACACAAACAATCGCAGCAATCGCGAGACATGTGCTGTCGTTTTTTGAAGATTTCTATCGTCTGTGGTTAGTCCATCACCTCCTGACCTGATGATCACGAGACCAAAATGGCAAACGCCCTTTCAAACATCAAAAAAATAATTAACTAAATCAGTCGATGCCTACTCCTTACTGTTAAGGAGTTGTACCTTCCATCATCAGCTCAGCTACATGAGATGATGATTACCATACGCAAGTACTTAAATTACTTCATAAGATTTGCGAAAAACGATGTGTGGGCCCATAAAATTTGAAGGTTGCCCTCGATTTCTCCAGGATCCAATCATCAGATCCTGTCTTGGTGACTATGGGACTATTTCAGAAGTCTCTTCTTTCGAACAAAAACAGAATTTTGAAAATTGGTCCACAATTGGCGGAGAAATCGCGTAACAAACACACAAAAAAAAAAAAAAACATACCGTCGAATTGAGAACCTCCTCCTTTTTTAAAATCGGTTAAAAATAATTTTAATTTCGGAAGTCGATGTCGTTGGGTTCACATTACCGTTGTTTGCCACCGACTTCCGAAATTAAAGTTATTTTTTACTTTATGGTGTAATTTTTGGAAGTCTTTTGTTTTTTTTTTGCAAAAAATATTTTTATTTTTTACCAGTAATTTTGGTTTAAAAACCAAACTACTGAACCGTTTTTGATGAAATTGCCATGGGACCAATCTGAAAGTATATCCTTACAAATGAAAAAGAATTTTGCAAATCTGCTTATAAATAACGGAGTTCAGAGGTAAGAACCTTAAAAAAAAAACAGTCGAATTGAGAACCTCCTCCTTTTCTGAAGTCGGTTAAAAAATACAGTCATAGTTCATTAACTATGACTGTATTTTTTAACCGACCGACCGACCGAAAATTTCTCAAAAAAGTTAAAATCAGTCCTGAGACCTTTTTACTTCTACTGTTTTTAACTTTTTTGAGAAATTTTGATCTGTATTTATAGATTTTGAAAAAAAACAATACAGTTAGCAATGGCATTTCGATCATAAAAAATAGTCTCATTTCCCACGAAATGTATTGAAAAAGTTTTTTTGCAACTGCTGACTTTAATAGTACTTAAACCTCAGTTGGTACAATAGAGTTTTTTTAAACCTTATAAAAAATTGGATTGGCATCAAAGAGGTTTTCGTGAAAATTGCCCATTTTCTTGCAGGCAGTAATTTTTTTTTTTTAATCTTCGATTTCTAATCAAAATTTGTCATCAAGATCATTCTCCTGTAGCTACAACGGATAAGGTACCTACCCTTACTGCCCTGCCACAAAAATCTACCTTGTATACAGTGTATACCTTCAGGCCGAAGTTTACCCTCAGTAGCTCGAGAGCCTCCGAACTTACACCACGCGACGCGTCGTTGGTTGTCGGCTCGTTACGTCGGTTGAGCTTTCGTACTTATTTTTAGAAACTCAAAAGAAGTGTTTAATCAATTTTTCCTTGTACTAAATGTATGTGTCAGTTGAACTTTGAATTAAGAATAATATTGTTTTGTTTGTGAAGTTTTGTGTGTGTGCTGGGAATTAGTAAATGAGGTAAGTTTTAAATTTACTTCAGTTGTATTTTAAAGTTATTTGCCTAAACATTACGGTATTTTTTTTAAATGTTTTTGGGCAGAACTACGAACAATTTAAAAAAGATTACCGGGTAAAATATATAAATTAGTTTTTGGTGTTATTGTGTTTGATTCAATTGACAATAACTTTTGATTTTTTAATTTATATTTTTTACCCTGTTAGGTCAAGCCTTTTCATAAGAAGTTTAGAACATGTCTAATTTTCCTTAACAGAAAACTGGGGATTTATTTTTTAGTAAGTAGGAAAATAGGTAAATAATGGCATAACTAACTTTATGTTAGCTTATTTATGAGTGTAAAAATGAAAGAAAAATAGTTTATTTTGCACAAACAAAATGCACATTACAAAACAAAAATTATATAAAATACACACGTACAAAGTAACCAAAAGCCTCGTACTCAAACAATAAAAGGTTGACAATTGGTTGGCTGTACGATGCAGGATTACAATCAAATACCGCGATAAATTTATGGATGAAACATCTGTGGTCTAGCACTATCTGCGGCTTACCACTAATGACCATAGATATGCAAGTTCTGGTTATCCATGTGAGCTTGTGTGATAAATTTATGTCTGTTTCCTGATACTTATAATAAGAGTGAACTAACCTAAATAGCAACCTCATTAAGGCAAGTTACCGATGCACGAAACCGACTGTTTATGATCAACTTTGTTCATTTTTGTGAGAAAGGAGAACAGATTTTTTTCTAAATGGTTAGTGATTTGAAAAGTTGAAAGAAAAGTTCTTAGTTTTACAGGCTTAAATTAATTTTTCAAATAAATTGAGTACTCATTGAAAACCACTAATATTCGCAGCAAGTTTTCCGAAAAATGACGCGAGACGGGCGTTTGATCTTCGCATCCTTTTACAAGAAACTAGTTTTTGAAGATTAGAAAATATCATCAGCATCATACCACTTCCTTGCGTGGCTTGACCAGTGTTTTCAACTTCGATACAACATAATTATAGCAAAAAAAATAATGTTGAAAAAATCTATTTAAAGAAAACACTGTCTATAATGTATTCTTCCTATTATTTAGGAAAACTTTTAAGGAGTTTAAACTATACTACATAGTTTCTAAGCTTGACTACATTTATAATGATACCATTCTTTGTGAAGAGAAAGTAAATTATTTGAATTTGAATTTTTTTAATTTATTTATTTTCAATTATTTCAAGCCTCCTGACAATTAAATACGAAATTGACAAAAGAGGGATTTTTTTTCTTCCAAGGCAAGTCTGCACCATTGTAGATCACATCAAAGTCACTTAATTAAAACTTCAGGTAAAAAGTTGTTCGATCGCGAGCCTTTCCTTCAAAACTTTCTTGATACTAACTTAGCTCTTATTATTATATTTGTCTTTGACACATCTCGGGACCCTGGGGTCCCGGACCTTTAAAAGGCGTACTAGGGACCGAAGCCAACTCGCAGAGGCTCTTTACACAATTCTAAATTATGAGGAGGCACCAACTGACGATTATCCCTGTAAGCACCATGCAAGTGCACCCAAGGACAACCACCGGTTGGTGCAAGACTATTGCAGAACATGGAAATAAAATATACTGGGTTTCAAGTGGCTATAGTGGATCGGTCACCTTGGACTATGGAAGGTCTATTATTATTATTATAAGCCTGTGTTGTCCCACTCCAGGGCAAAGGTCTCCCTTCCGTCTTTCCACTTTTCCCAGGTACCTGCGATTATGGGCCAATCCTTTAAGAAGGAGTTAATAATATATAATCCTTAACTTAGCTCTTAAAACCTTTACTCACCAAAGGTTAATATTATATATTAACATCTCGAAAGGTAGCTATGCTTTTAATTTAGCTAGTACATATTTACTAAGAAACGCTGGCGTGACGATTTGGACTCGTTCCTAACTGATGGGACGTAGAAGGCACAGGACAAAGAAAAGTGGATGAATATGGGAGAGACCTTGTCCCTGCAGTGGGACGAGGGTCGAGGAAAACCAAAATAAAAAGACTTATTTGTCCCGACGAGTAATCAAGAAACAAGAAGATCTTCTACAGAACACTGAAAATGAACTTATATCTTTTTCTGAAATCACCACCACTCAATTAAAAAAAACACATTTCCAAATCTCGACGATGGCAAATGAATGTAAAACTAATAATTAAACTAAAGAATCCTTCGATTTTGCGAATTGACAAAACATCGATTTTTTTTTTATATCATCATCTACCTAGCTTTTTTCCCAAATAAGTTGGGCTTCCAGTGTCACCGGATGCAGCTGAATATCAGTATTTTACTTGGAGTGACTCCTACCTGACCTTCACAAACCAGTTATTGTGTAATACGATACCCCTTGGTACGACTGGTTGTCAGACTTTCGGGCTTCTGACTTTCTTACTTTTTTATTATATGTAAGTGTAAGATTAATGTAATATACACAAAAATCCTTTCGGAATCCGAATCCAAGTTTCGGGTCTCAAAACGGTGAAGGCAAACATCTTGAGGAAACAGGCATGTCCTAGAACCAAATATTCGAAGACATCTGACATCAACATACCCGCACTGGGCCCGCGTGGTACTAAAAACGGTTACGTAGTTCAGAATAACAACACAGTCATGCAGACAGACACGAGAAGTGACTTTTCTAAACAAAACAACATTTCCACGAAAAGATCAACTGTACAAAAAAGCCTCTGAAAATTACCATTTCTCTATTTATCACTGGCATGAAATACAAAAATAACAACAAACACTATTGCTTCTAAAAAAAATATCGAAACCGTGTTCCCAATAAGTAATAACTAATACCCAATAAGAACGTCTTATGTCGGTGGTCTGAAGTTCTGATACCTAAAAAATGAGGAGCTCAAATATAAATCAAAATGAAAGAAACAGCTCATTGTGTCCATTTATTTTTGTTTTTAATATATTAAAATAACTGTAATTGGGTTTGATGTATCTTATAAGGTCAACAAAATATTTTTGTTTGCTAAGCCACAACAAATTATTTTTGTGTTAACTAGCTAGCAGTAGTATACTTACTGCCACAACTGGGCACCGTTAACCAAATAGTTAACTTCGTTAATTGCTAATTCGTTACTAAATCTGTAGTTAACTTCTTTAAAAGTTAAAGCATTACATTTCGGAAGATTTAACGGATGTTAACTTGTGATAGAAATTGCATTTTATATGTCGTTGCGTTAGTGATTTACTTATTAAAAAAATGTTGGTATGGGCTATGGAAGTTTAAGCTGTACGTGAAAAATTAATAAAAGAAGGGTGTATCGTTAGAGTTTGTAATAATAATTATTTAGATATTGTCTCGGCACGGCACGGTTCGCGCGGTATATTTTTGGCAAATAGTAACGTTAGTAATTAACGATTAACGGACTTATGGAAAGTTAACAGGAGTCCGTTATTTTTTCTTAATGTTAACTTAAAAATGAATCCGTTACTCGAAATGATAACTTTGTTAATTACCGGATAAACGGTTTTGTGCCGAGCTTGATGTTGTGTTTATGCTTACAGATTGCGCCAAGCTTGCTGATCATAAATAGATTTCAGACCAAGTGATTGATGAGGTGCTTAGTACCCGTCACCGGTGTGTGTATGACAAGATGTATGAACGTAAATGAAAGCAAAAGGAGTACGTTAGGATCGTGCCAGGTGACGTTCTTCAGTTTCTGCCTACCCCATGGGAAGAAAACATGAGTTTTTGTATGAATAATGAGAATTTCCACATGAAAAATAAGCCATTCCAATACGAGCTTTCCACCAAACCTTCTCGATCAAACATCACTGTTTGCAATAAGTCCGTTCTTTGTAGCATCTTGCCAAATGCGTTTCATTTTTCTATGCTAGAAACACCCCTAAAATTGGCATTCTTTTATACAAAGAGGGCACTGACTCTTTCATGTAAGCAGTAGTCTATTGTCCAATTACCCTAATGCGATTGCCATCATTCCGAATGAGTTCACTAATATAAACCAACACTTCACATGTGAGCTCATAACCTTTTATCACTCCTTAGTCTGGACTAGCGTTTGCCAGTTTTAATAATAAAGAGCTGCGGGTGTTTGCATACATGACGTCACAAATGAAATGTACACGGTCTACTGCGTTTTAGAAGTCAGTGTTAGTGGAGAGATTGTTATGTGGTGAATTTATTTTGCACTTTCATAATTGCACTAAGCGCTCGGTTTCAGGAGCTAGGTAAACTTTTTAGGTAGGCAGTGCCTGCTTAAATATTTTTATTTATGTTTTTTTATATATTTATGTTCTGTAATTTGTATAGTGTACAATAAAGAGTATTCTATTCTATTCTATTCTTTGGGACTTGCTTGAATTCTTTGGGAGCTTTTCCTTTCTGAAGCATACCTTACCTTACCTTATATTGCGTCTGCTTTTTATTCTTTTACATAGGTACCTAGCTATGTGTGATTTAGATAGAAACACATGGTTCAATGGTCGGTTTTCCTTTAGAAAGATTTTTGGCTTGGATGCAATTTCTTTTTTTTTTTTGCAAAAATAAAATACGCTTTAAATTAGAGGGTTTCTTTCTCAACAACAAGCACCGTTAGCTTTCTGCAATTCCTACGATACAAAGGACCCGCACAAAGTGTTAGGAAAAAGCCATGCGGTGAATTTGGCTGAGATTTTGGTTCAATATACCATGTAACATGCTGATTGAAAATATAAGGACGCAAAAAAAAAACAATCGGTCAGACGACTTGTCTACTATGTAAAATGTGTGTAATATGATATATCTGCCTACCTTTAGGATATATAAATAAAACGTTTATATGAATTGGAACTTGTTGTGATCGATGTGATTGATTTTTGATTCTATTTTAGCAGTAACTATAACATAATATCATCTTCCTGATTTCAACATAAAAATGGCTACATCTCTAAAAGTGGCCATTATTTTTACTTCCCTATAGATTTTCAATCAGCATGTTACAGGCTACATTGTCCCAAAATGTCAGCCAAATTGAACGAACGGCTTTTTCTTTACATTTTTTGTCTGTAGCATCTGACAATCCGTCAATTACAATTCTCGATGGACAAGATGAAAATTTTTCTTCGATTTCTACAGTTTCTACGAAACCTAGGTATTGAATAAGGTGGCGGTGGGCTAAAATTATTTTATAGCTACTCGAAAATGTTTTATAACCAATCCATCTTATTGCACACCTACACAATCCTAAAATAAGAATCTAATAAATGCGAACTTCAGGAAACTTATCAACATTTTCGTTGTTAATGCCACGCAATTGTTGGAAACAAAGAAGAAAAACAGTAGCGTAACATTGTTTTGTAATACGGAATAAGCAAGTTGCCAGCACCACTGCAGCAGTCTACGTTGACAGCAACATGTTCTCTGCAAACCAAAAACAACTTTGTTTCACAATGAATATGAGGGTTAAACTTATTGGTAAATAAATTAAAGCATTTGAAAACATGTTGCAAAGACAAAGAGGGGCAATTCTCATAATTTTATGAACGTTTACAGTCTGATCTTAGTCTCAATCTGTCAAAACTTCTAATTTCTCTACATTTTTGACAAGTTTTGGACATTGACTGTCGCTGAAATGAGATTGCGACTAGATTTTTAACGTTTTTAATAACGGAAATTGGCTTTATTCTTCCTATTATGGCACACTGAAGATTTTTCGAGCAGAAGTAGCCACTTTCGCAGCTAGTTTTAAATACATACTCACACTTACACTGAATCATCATTTGTCTAGCCTTTCCCCAAGTATGTTGGGGTCGGCTTCCAGTCTAATCGGATGCAGCTGAATACCAGTATTTTACATGGAGCGACTGCTTATCTGACCTCCACAACCCAGTTACTGGGTAATACGATACCCCTTGGTAAGACTGGTTGTCAGACTTTCGGGCTTCTGACAACCCGTAACGACTGCCAAAGATCCGCGATTGACAGCCGGGACCGGCTTTCCAGCGGAGGCAACATGCTTTCCAAGGCACGGAGGGGTCTTGGTATGTAAAGATGGTCACCCATCCACTGACCAACCGCGGCACGCGTAGCTTGACCTGATGGATCGATCCGTGCGGCTGTTATTACTTAGCCACAAGCCCCTCTACGTACTTAAACTGAGTAACGAAGACAAAGATTCCGAACATACGTTTCCTTTGCTCTCTGGGAAACGCAAACAAACTGACGGTAAACCTACGGTACTGAGACTGAGTTTAAGGTCATAATAAATGCAGATGTAAAATTCAGTTCAGTAAATGTAATCTTTTACTGAATACATAAAAGATGAACACCAAGGTTTTCAAGTTTGGACTTTAATAATAGATAGGGAAGACTCGGACATCAAAAGCAGTATGTTTACCTGTGTCTATGCAAACTGTACTATGAAGCGTAGACGACGACCATTTAAAAAATACACGAGCTCTAGAGAAAAACACGAACTTAAAGACATTAACGAGACAAAAAAAAAACTTAATTTGAAAACATTGTAAAAGCCAATTATTTTTAAAAGAGTAACCGTGGAGTTTCTTGCCCGCTCTTCTCCATAGGAAACGACCAATTGGAACCGTGCACATAGCTTCAGACGTTACGTAAGTACCCATGTAGGTTTATGTGAAATAAAATATTTTTGGTTTTGATTTTAAATGAAGCCAGCTCCCTAAAATAAGGTTGAGCTCAGGATGTCTCATTCATGCGTACCCTCTATTGGGGCAGGTAAACTGTTTCTGGTACAGGCCAGTCTGGATGCTACTGTGCATTTTGGTACACGATAATTTTGATAAATGATTTTATTTCGTAAGTAGGTTTGTACAAACACTTTTACACGTCAATCATATTTTAAAAACTAGATGACGTCGGATATATTTAATGATGAGATATTTAATGCCTGGACTTTAAAAGAGACCTGGACCCCTGAGCTAGTTTCGCAATTTCTTCCCAGGTGCAATCAGCTAGGAAATGTTGACTCCATCTAGCTTATTATTTTTAAAAACATTATTTTTTAAAGTCCTGATTCTGATCATATTTACAGATAAAATAATTTTACTAAACAATAAGTGATCATGTTTTGTGGAATCGAAAGAGAACGTTATTTTACTTTTGTGATAAAATGTAAGTTTTGTAGATGACAAGAATTTGTCATCGTTACCGTTCTATTAAAAAGTTCTGAATTGGATAACAAGTAAATTTTGATCTTTACGTAGGTACAATGTAACTCAAGAGTTACATTGTACCTACGACAAGTCAATCCCAAATTATCGGTGCTTCTACCATGAGCTGTTATCGAAAACTTACTCCAACACACTCTAACATGGATCAAATATATTTAGATCATTTTTAAAAGAATAACCGTGGAGTTTCTTGCCGGCTCTCTTCTTGCCGACGACCAATTGGAGCCGTGCACCTAGCTTCTGACGTTTCATAAGTGCCCATGTCGGTTTATGTGAAATCAAATACTTTGATTTTGATTTTTAATGCTTGAACATGAGTTTTACGGAGTCTTACGCAGGCGCTAAGGTAAACTCGATGGATCATGTCGTATCTTAAGTTTTGTTTCTTTCTTTCTCAGTAATAAGAAGAGAACACGTCATAATTATATGCTCAAATTGTAGCATGTTATGACAGTTATTAATCAGACTAAATACAAAGTTTGGCGGTTAGTGAACTACGTCATACCATGCTACATTAAGTGGTTGTTGAATATTTATTCCTTATATGTCACTGTTGTGTCCTCGAGTTTCTTACCTATCGAAATCTATAGTGCTCATGGTACGAATTTTAATTCTTTCTGTGACCGCTAGGGGTTCTGTACAGTATTTCATATATAATTATTATTTACGGAGACGCTAGCGAGTTTTGGCTGTGCAAACTCATGGTAGAGCTACGGTTGGCCTTTTCTAGTTCAAAGTAGGGTTTACGATATAACAAAATATGTCAAAATGAAGGACGGATCAGAACCGACTGAATGAAATGAAATGAAGTTCATAATGGGAAACATCCGAACAATCGGCCGATACTTCGGATTTATCAATACGGAGTAGACCCCCTGAATCGGATAACAAGTAACTTTTGATCTTTGCGTAGAAAGCAAAACGGTTTTCAAAATACGTAATAATTATGACCTGTATGCACACAACGCTGATTAAACAGACACACAGACTTCTGCCGCACGTGGTCTGTTTGTTAGTCAATTCAACGGTTTACTTTCACAAATTCTATGAAACCCTAATACAGACATGTCTGTACGCATTAGAGTAGTGAATAGTTTCTACTCTGAGACATAGAGGACCATTGAAGAGAAAAAGCTTCACGAATTAAGGCCAAATTTTTTAAAGCGAATTTACTTAGGTATACTCATGTACTAAAAACAAACTGTTTATTATTCAAAAAAACACTTCTCTCAACCATCACAATAATGACTCATAATGTTTTAACCTCTTAGGGATATTAAACTGCGGATGTTAGTACCGGATATGAAACTATTGCGAGTTCGCTACATAATTATTTTCTCATACTTCATCATTATCAAATTGTATAAAATCAGACATCAAATTGTATAAAATTAGAACTGACGTACAAAGAAGCCGTACGAGTGTCTTCGCACTGGGAATTTCTACAGCGTAGACATCGCGTAGCGGCGTAGCATAGCGTAGGTGTGCACAGCGTAGCAGTCGCGTAGAGGCATCGTTGGCGACTCGAAAACCTCCGGTTAGAGCGGTTTCACACTACGTCTAATTCGAATCCGTATTCAAGATCCGAATTCAATCCGAACTGGGAATGTTCTAAATTCGGACGGACAGAGTTCGGATGTAGAGCGCTACCCCTCATACAAATATTACTATGGCTACTCGGACCGTCATTTCTCGGATTCGGATGATTCGGATTGGACATAGTGCGAAACCGCTCTTTGGTGTTGCTTTGATTAATCGTGGAAATTGTGAAGGCGTTACAAAGTTGTGCGTAAGTTCCAAACTGTACACTTACCGCTCTCCGTATTATGTCGGATCAAAACCTAAGCTAGCATAGCGACCAACGAAAAACGTATCTAATCATCTCTATCGGTAAAACCCTTAACAAGTATCCTTGTTATTACACCCTTGTTTCATTAACCCCTTATGACAACGTACGAGACAAGCATGTCATAATATATAGAAAATTACTTAAGTAAATATGGCTCAGTAATAAGTGGCTCTGAAGATACCTTCATATAAAATATTAAGGGGCAGCATCTTCGGGGTTTATGGGGTATAAAAGTTAAGTAAACGGTTGATCCGGCTTTTAGTTGGGCAGTCGGGTATTGTGGGTGGGAACGCATAAAATTGAGTATCCGTCATGAAAAAGGTAATGTTATTGAGATATTCTTCAGCAATTCTTTGGCGTATTAACAGTTTATTCGTTTTTTGAAGTAACCCTTCACACTTATTTTTTATGGGTTCCGTCTTTATTTTGTTGTAAAAGTATCGTTGTACACACTGAAGATTTAGCTGATTTTTTTAGGATGTTTTGCAAATAACTGTTCCGACTTTCAGAAAAAGACAGCTTATAATATTACTGGCTGGGCCCGCGGTTTCACCCGCATAAATTTCGATCCCGTAAGAGTATCGAGATAAAAAGTATCTTATATGTGAATCCTAGTTATAAACCACATGTGTACCAAATTTCATCTAAATCCATTCAGTAGTTTTTGCGTGAAAGAGTAAAAAACATCTATCCGTCGATAAAAACTTTCACATTTATAATATTAGCAGGAAGTAGGATTAAGTGATACAACACTACCACTCATTATTATAGTGCAATACTGACGTTACTTCCTCTTGACGCAATATCTGACATACTCGCCTGTTACAATGTATCTCAATAAAAGTATATTATTTCTTATCTACTGGTGGACTTCATATTTCCTGACCTGATGACGTTTTATCTATAATCGTTGCACGCGGGATTCATCCTGCACACGACCACTCACAATATAGACGTCGTGTTTAAGTTCTTATATGACTCAATCCAAAAATAAATAATTATTTTCTTATAATAAGTATCTTATTGTTGACCCTCACAACTTGAAAAGGTCAACTATTCTATTATTAGAAGAAATAGAACACACCTACACAAACAAATGAAACAAAAACAATCTCGGTTAATCGAAAAAGATTATAAGAAAAGATAAAATATTATCTCAACGGGAAACTGCAAAGGCGAGGCGTATCATTTGATGAGTACAATAATCTTCCTCCCATAAGAATCTCATTTTCACAAGAGCCTTGTCACCTGAGACCTGCTTTCGTCTGTACCATTTTATGTAGGTATTACATTGTACAAAGATGTTACTATTCATTTGTTGAAAGTTCATTTTTCTTTCTTTGCTTCTACTTTGGCAAATTTTTATTTGGCAAAGTTCTCTGCCAATCTCTTCTATTTTGTAAATTATTGATTAAAAATTGGATTGATTTTTTACATAATCGCGAATGAAATTACAGCATCACGTAATAAATAGCCTTATTATTCAAAATTGCTAAATAATCCAAACAAAAAATACTTAGACAAATTTATCTCTCAACACCAAATCAAGGAGCACATCCTTGCGACAAACGAATTGGTAGACAGAGTGGACTCGCTGACTCTCAGCAACACTCAGTGTACTTGTCAGAGGGGATCCAATCTTGATGCTCTCCAGCCTGAGGCAACGGAGGACCCGTCCCAGGTTGTGAGTGCTCTGGACTGCATCCCCAACCAAGATATACCTGATACTGTGCAAAAATTATCTCAAGCAATACAGTCAGCAGCTAGTAGTGTTTCCTCTTGTAGTAGTCAAGTATGTTATCAGTCAGTTATGTTTTCAGATAGTATAGGAAGAGGTTTAGGGAAATTAGTTATTGACAACTTTAGTTTTAATACTCAAAACTATTGTTTACCTGGGACATCCTTCAGAGAAATAATGACATCAATTACAGGAAAACAATATGATTCTAATACCAACATTACTGTATTTGTAGGTAATAGTTCACAGGTCAAAAAAGAAGATGTCACTGACAGTGTTTCTGAGCTTTTAAAGATAAACTGTAATAAAATTATTTTGTGTGCTTTTCCATATTTTGAGTGATTATCAAATAGACAAAACAATTATATACATATGCTTAATAAGCATATGCATTTCTTAGCAAGTCACTACAGTGACAAACTTATATTTTTTGACACCAACAATTTTGTTGATAAGTTGAAATCGACAAGGAATACAGTGTATCTGCCCATTAGGTTTAGACATAAAATAGCGAGGCTATTAGCTTATATAAACTCAGACATAAGTAGTATGTCCAAGTCTTGTTTAACACCTTAACAATTAGTAATAATACTAATAATAAGGTGGCTGACCTAAGTAAGTGTAGCTCAAATGCTATAAATATTTATACAAATTGTACGAAGGAGGTTCCATTTCCCTCAAGCACTATGAGCTCACAGCTTGGTGATAACATTGAAGTCTTGAGATTAACTCCGGATAATCTTTTAAACTAGTTTGTAAGACAACAGAAGGTACCAGAAATAATATCCTTATAGCTAACAACAACAAGGTATCTTCTTGCTATAAATTAAGTAAATATCCAAAAGGAGATCAGCAGAATGCCTTGAAACTATTTCATCAAAATATTCAAGGTATGTCTTCCAAATTATTAGAATTTCAAATGTTTTGGAAAAAACAAAGTTTGACATTGTTTGTTGTACTGAACATTGGTTAAAGGATTACCAAATGCTAATTAATTATGAGAACTATAGTGTGGGCAGTTGTTTCAATCGTAAATCTATGCTGCGTGGAGGTTCTTTAATCTTGATTAAAAATTGTTTAAAATCCAAACAACGAATTGACATAGTGGGTTTATCGATTGAACATTGCATTGAACTGTCCTGTGTTGAGCTCGATAAGCATGTTGTAGTGTGCGTTTACAGACCCCCTAATTATCAGAACTTTTCGTTATTTGAGTCAATAATGGAAGATGTCCTAGCGAAACTTGCATCCAACAACAAAGCCGCAATTATTTGTGGTGATTTTAATATTAATATTTTGGAAAATAATTCAAATAGCAGTAGATTATTAAGCCTTTTCAAATCATTCAATTTATCTAATGTTTTTACTGAACCAACTAGAGTAACTCCAACTTCTGCTACTTGTATCGATAATGTCTTTTGCGATTGTGATTATTTAGATAAAGCCATCGTAAATTATCTGCCGTCTGATCATAGTGGACAAACGGTAACTTTTAAGTTTAAAACACCTTTGCAAAAAGTGGAAATACAATTTAGGCCAATAACAACTAGTAAACTAAAAAGATTCAATAGTACCCTAAATAATAAGTTAAATGATCTGGGCCATAATATGGATATGGATGATGCAAATAAATTGTACGAGGATTTCGTTTCGGTAGTGCACACTCAATTCAATAAAACTTTTGAAAAGAAAAGAAAAATTATTTTCCCTAATTTTATATTTAGTGACTGGGCAACTAGAGGTATTAGGATAAGTAGGGAAAGACTGTTCGAGCTGTATGGCCTTAAGCCTTACATAAATACAGCAACTTTCAACAAATATGTTGCCACATATTCAAACATTTTTAGAAATACCTGCAAGATAGCCAAAGCCCTGTTCATTAGCAACAAAACAAATCAGCAGAAAACAAAATAAAAACAGTTTGGAAAATTATAAGTAACTAAACTAGTAGGAATAAAAAACGAAACACTGATTACACATTGGAGTCTTCACGTGGTGCCATATCCTCTAATTTAGAAGTAGCTCAAGAATTTGTAAATTTCTTTACTAATATACCATCAAAAACGACGGAAGCCTTAAATTCCTCACCGGACGTATCACTTGAGTTACTAAAAGCGAACGTTCCAGGCTGCCCGGTTGAGTTTCAATTTAGACATATAAACCCTATGATAGTTATAAAAACTTTTCGACAAATCAAAACCAAATTGACCGAAGATCTATGGGGAATGTCTATCAAAGTTTGTACATCCATAATCGAGACTATATCGCCATACTTAGCTTTAGTGTTTAATTTGTGTGTAGATCAAGGAGTCTTCCCAGATTTAATGAAATATAGTAAGGTTATTCCACTTTTTAAATCTGGGGACTGCAAAGACACCAATAATTATAGACCAGTCGGATACTGGTCTATAATTATTGCCGGTTTTCAGCAAAGTGTTCGAAAAGGTAATGCTCAATCAAATGCTTAATCATTTTAACAACAACAAAATCTTGCACGATCAGCAATATGGCTTCACCAAAGGACGTTGTACGACTGACGCCGGTGTCACTTTATTAAAACACATATTTACAGCGTGGGAGGAAGCCCAAGATGCCATAGGAATCTTTTGTGACCTCTCCAAGGCATTTGATTGCGTTAATCACAAAACCTTACTCTTGAAACTTGAGCATTATGGACTAGGTAAACTTGCGCTCAGTTTAGTAAAATCTTATTTACATGATAGACAGCAAAAAGTTCAAATAAATGGTGTCAATTCACTTGGTTTACAAGTAAGAATGGGTGTTCCACAAGGCTCGATATTAGGTCCTTTCCTCTTTTTAGTATACATAAATGACCTGCCGCATTTATTAAAAAACCAACCACAAATGGTGTTATTTGCTTACGATACTTCCATAATTTTTAAGATAAATAGACGTGCATCAAATCTTGACGACGTAAATAACGCCCTACTGCAAGTGCTAAGTTGGTTCACTGCTAATAATTTAGTATTAAATGGGAAAAAAACTAAATGCATAAGATTTGCTTTACCGAATGTTAAAAGTAGTGATTGTGACATAGTATTGAATAAAGAGAAACTAGAATTCGTCGATAAAACTGTTTTCCTGGGGATAACGCTCGACTCAAGGATGCAAGGGGTCCTCATATAACATCTCTTGCAAGACGGCTAAGTTCAGCAGCATATGCTGTAAGAACAATCCGTCAATTTACTAATGTAGATACCGCGAGACTGGTCTATTTCAGTTATTTTCATAGTATCATGTCTTACGGTATTTTACTATGGGGACGGGCTGCAGATATTGAGTCCATTTTTATTCTGCAGAAAAGAGCCATCAGAGCAATATATGGCCTACGCAGGCGCGATTCTCTAAGGGAACTGTTTAAAAATATTAATATCATGACGGTACCTTGTCAATATATCTATGAAAACATCATGTACGTAAGGAAAAATTTAAATCTTTTCAGTAAAAGAGGTGACAGACACGCCTATAGAACCAGAAATAGGGACCAATTAGTTCAACCAGGTTTTAGACTGGCTAAAGTAGACTCTTCCTTCATGGGGTACTGTTTAAAATGTTATAATAAAATACCTCCCCACATACTCCAACTCAATGAAACGAAATTCAAATATTGCATAAGACGCACACTATGCAGCCAAGCATATTATAAGTTGGGGGATTACATCGCTGACAAAAATGCTTGGCTAAACGCTGGTCCTGCTCCACAGGACGCATAAATAAATTGATTGGCATTTGAAAATACTTCACACACGCCTACCCAACCTACATACTGTTGGAGCTGCTGAAGATTCTAAAATACTATGTTTGCATTATATAAATTCAATCTCCTAGTATTGTATAATTGCATAGAACGTATGTGAGTACTATGTAACATACTACAAAGCTACCATTTACTGGGTACGTCTTTCATTGACTTGAATATGCCTTGGCGGATGAGAGTATGTCATGCTCACTCTAATGTCTCGCTGATGGTGGCACATGTGTTGGATCATTTAGCTCCCTTCAAAATGGTTGAGCTGAATGGTGCTAATCTATGCGTCATGTTCGTGAACGGGCGCCGTCAGTAGGGACTGGTCAACTCTTTGCTGCCATGGCTTATTTTGATTTAAATTAATATTTGAATTTTTTTTTTTTATCTTTTCATTACGGACGCTTTTAACGTTCTGCATCGTTCTCACATGCATAATATTTTGAACATGAATGATGTAACCAATACTTTGTAACAATATTATTATGATTTAAAAGAGTGTCCATGGAGTTTCTTGCCCGTTCTTCTCCATAGGTACCTACTACGCTTTGGAATGGGCAACTAGCTTCATCTTTTTGACTGACCGACCTCGACAATTCAAAAGTGCCTGTAATTGGTTTATTTGAAATAAATAGTTTGAGTTTGAGTTTGAGTTGAGTTTATCACTTCATTCATTCCTGAATTTGATTATTGAAGCCCAAATATATTTTGAATTAACTTTACCAAAGCTTCTACGGAACCCTACTTTATTTATAGCACCATAATGCCCCACACCAAATGGTGAAATAAATAACGTCCAGTAACAAAAACAGCCATTTTGTTTAACTCTCATTAATAAAAAAGGAACATATCTTAACGCCGCATAAAACGGGACAGAAGTAGTAAAGTACAACAAGGAACTACCTTACAAACAAAAAAGTTTTTACACACCTCGTTTAGGAAAGAATAAAGTGTAGTGTAAGGTGATCCAATTTCCTTATTTTCTTAACAAGCAAAGGAAATTGTACCTTATGTATTGTATATACAGGATATTTAGTAAATGAAATAGTGTTTTGTATCGTTTCATTTGGTAGCTATTCAATGTTACACGACGAGTTTTTGTTATAGGATCGTCTGTTTGAGTCGAATTTCCACTAACTATAGAGTCCAATGTTTTTTTACTGTTCCTATAGCCAGTCGTTCACACATAATTGCACTGCAATCTACATGATTTTAGTTAGAAGTAAAGAAAAAAGTTGCAATAAATAAATACATTTCATTTATTTATTTTAAATAAAATTCTTTTATTCATTTATAGTCTCAATACGTTAATAATTAACAATTCTCTTTTACAGTTGCCATTTACTACAAATTAAATATTAGGTATGTCTATAAGTATTAAGACTGCAAGTTCTTTAAACTACTACGGTTACAAACGAGTAGTTTAAAGCATTTACTTGTAACTGTATTAGCAGCGGGATGTTGCCATGTGCAGCCAACACTAATATTGATAAATATGTACAGTCACGAGCAAAAGTATGCATACACTCGGCTTTATTCAAAAGCGATTTACTCCTTTATTTTTGAATGAAATTTTATGTTGTTACGAACATAGTGTTTTCGACCCCATAGGTTTATGTAATGTGTCGTATTTCAACGTTGCATTCGTTATTTCACGAAAAAATCGCAAATGAAAGTTGCCAAGTGTTAACATATTGGTGCTCGTTACTGTACAGTACGATGCCTTGGGAACGTATTCTCAAAGTTAATTAAATAACCGACCCAGTCGCGAATAAAGAACCATTTTGTAATATTATAGTATTTTTTTTTAGCCTGATTGGTCTTACTTCTTGGCAAAGACCTCCCCCATTTCTTCCACGTCTCTCGATGTTGGGCTTCTTCTAACCTGATATTTAAAACCTAAGAATACACCGTAAACTACTAGAAACAAAAATAGACGTCTCGTTCTTTTCTCAGACCCCGAATCTAACTTCAGACTACATTCAAGACGAACACTTCCAATGCTTTATACTAACTGTAACAGAGAAAACTTTGTAGCAAAACCGATAAATAACATACTTTTCTGGCTAGGTCTTAAAAAATATGAGTATTATATTTTTAGATTTCTTTTTGAAACTTTATTTTATAAAGCAGTACACATAGAGGGGCTTGTGGCGAAGTAATAACAGCCGCACGGTTCGATCGATCAGATTAAGCTGCTCTTGCCGCGATTGGTCCGTGGATGGGTGACCATCTTTACATACAAGACCCCTCCGTGCCTCGGAAAGCACGTTAACCCGATTGGTCCCGGCTGTCATTCGTGGATCTTTGACAGTCGTTACGGGTCGTCAGAAGCCCGAAAGTCTGACGACCAGTCTTACCAAGGGGTGTCGTATTACCCAGTAGCTGGGTTGTGGAGGTCAGATAGGCAATCGCTGTATGTAAAATACTAGTATTCCGCTGCATCCGGTCAGACTGGAAGCTGACCCCAACATAGTTGGGAAAAGGCTAGGCAGATGATGAGCAATAACAGACAACTTTTATACTCATTTTATTGTGCCTGTAAGTCCCCAACAACAATAAGTATTGAAGACAAACGTTATTAATAATCCTCCAGTTTTCAAGCTACCTTCCAGTCTAGTTTAAGATATTCACAAGACAGAAATAAATATTTCCTTCTTTCACTTCAAAGACTTCCTTTAGGCTATATTTAAACGGTACCTACACTTCCAATGCACTCAACAAATCCATGTTCCACTGTTCATCTGAAGTTTATACTAACTGGAACAAAGGAAAACTTTAACATTGTAACAATACCGCGCCACAATAGCTAGTAGTTAAACTAAACTGAACTCTAGGCCAAACAAGCTACATACATATATAAATAATAACTACTGGTAATTGTTAACTACTTTCATTTTGTAAAGCGCGGAAAGTATAGGTATAATGTAGGTGACAGACCGGTTTCTGTTTTTTATAAAATTGTCCATTTAGGAATGACTTTTCAATAGGCAGATAAGTTTTAGCGAAGGAATAAATATTGTGAATTGACCGATTTTGTATAGAAAATATGTTAACCTGTCAGATTTATGTTTTAAATAAAAGTTATATTGAAAAATCAGCCCTTAGAAAGGAATCCATGTTCAATTATTTTATTTTATAGTTTTTGGAAAACTTACAGCTAAAAACTTTAGCACGATTGAGAGTAATAAAAATAAGGCCAATTACAAGTTTTCACAGATAGAAGACAGAATATAAACAAAAAATATTTGAGAAGGTAGACAGCGTTTGGAGTAAATACATTAACATAAGTACAAATGCGTTTCAAACAGCGTAAATTGTTATCAATTAGGTTACGTGATCAAACAAGAAATCAAATCAAACAGTCTTTTTTAAATTTTGAAATCAGTATTTTCGCAGTAAGTAAGTTCGCAGTTGACATCGATGTTTTCTATACCAGTGTATTGAAAACATCGATGTCGACTGCGAACAAAAGTAGGTACAGTAGCGAATTTTAATGGATTTGATTCTGAACTCAGACGAGACCCTCAATATGAACCCTAGTGATTTTGATGCTTTATTAATTATCTATACATATAATAAAACAGTTACGAAAGAAAAACTGTACATTGAGAATTTTCGAGAAAAAATAAGTGGCTTTTGTTAGAAAAACGTAACTGATGACAAAAAGTGAATTTTTTGAATTTTTGTCTGTTTGTCTGTGTGTATGGTACGGCTTCACGCCAAAACTACTGGATAGATTGTATTGAAACTCAGCAAAAATGTTCTTTGTAAACCAAGGAAGGCTTTAGGCTACATATTATCACGCCGTATGTTATGGGAGGTAAGCAATATTGATTTTAAAAGGTTTTTGTTCGTAATTGAATGCACAAAATGACATGTTATTTATTTAGTTAATAATAATTTAACTCTGGGAACATAATAATCACGCTATTTTTATAAAGGAGCGGGGCAGTAATATTATAAATTGCAAGGGAACAGTTATTTCAACAATATGTCAACGGGGTATTTAGCGGTTAGGTCAGGCGACCGTTTACCGCACTAAATGGTGCGAGTTCAAATCCTATAATATTGTTTTAAAAAATCGTCGTATCTAATTGTATGGAGAGTTTCACACCAATATTTCTAAACAGATTGATTGGTGGTACAACAAGCTACACTATCATGAAGTCAAGTCAAACTTTTGGTTCTAAGTTATATCTTACAAAGCACATTTGTTGTAGGTAATTGATTCAAGAGCTATGAGTACCGTCGTCATTGACCATGTCTCTTACTTTACCTCAGAGCAAAAGCAAATTTTCGACACCATCCTTGAAAGCGTTGGGCTCGGCCAACGTAAAATGTTTTTCTTGGATGCTCCTGGTGGAACAGGGAAAACATTTGTCACCGCTGGCATTCTCGCAGAGGTCAGGAGGCAAGGCAAGATTGCCATTGCAGTAGCATCGTCAGGAATCGCCGCAACACTGCTTCCTGGTGGCAAAACAGCGCACGCAATGTTTAAGATTCCCATAGATTTAGAGAGTAATGAAACACCTGTTTGTGGAGTGTCACGCAACAGTGACAAAGGGCGCGTGCTTAAAGATTGCTCTTTAATCGTGTGGGACGAATGTACTATGGCGAACAGAAAAGCAGTAGAGGCGGTAAACAAGACTTTGCAGGACATCTGCAGGAACCAGCAAATGATGGGTGGCGTTACAGTTCTGTTTAGCGTCGATTTCCGACAAACGCTGCCTGTGGTGACGCGAGTAACTAGGGCTGATGAGGAGAATGCTTCGTTGAAATGCTCTTTCTTATGGCCACATATTCATAGGTTGCGTTTAACGATGAATATGAGAACACAGCTTGGCGGGAATGTACACGCCCAAGAATTTTCTGATGTTCTCTTAAAATTGGGTGAGGGAACGCTACCAGTAGACGGTGGCCAGGTGGTTCAACCTGAGATACTTGGGAGAGTGGTGTCCACCTTAGAAGATTTGATTCGCCTGGTGTACGGGGACATCAATAGGATACCGCATCAAGATAATTTTTGGGTGTGAGAACGAGCCATTTTAACACCCAGAAACGACCAAGTTTCAGCGATCAATGAATGCATTCTCGTGGAAATTGAGGGAAATGAAGTGATCTACACTTCAATAAACACTGTTGTCGACCAAGATGACGCCACACATTACCCCGTAGAATTTCTCAATTCCCTCAGTGCAAGTGGACTACCAGGGCACACCATTAAGCTAAAGGTCGGTGTCCCAATTATGCTTCTTCGGAATCTCCCTCCGCCGAAACTGTGCAATGGGGAAATATCATTGAGGCGGAAATTCTAACGGGTTGTGGTGTCGGCAAGACAGTGTTTATACCACGTATACAACTGATTCCCACAATTACCCCATTCAATTCAAGCGCGTGCAGTTTTATGTGAGCGTGTGCTTCGCCATGACAATAAATAAGTCGCAGCGGCAGACACTGAAGGCTGCGGGTGTCGACCTCAGGATGAGCTGCTTCTCACACGGACAACTGTACGTCGCTTGCTCCCGCGTCACCAGTCCTGACTCGCTATACATATTGAATGAGACCGAGAGAAAAACAACGAACGTTATTTACACAGAAGTGTTACAGTAAATTATAACAGTTCTGTTATTCGACGTCTCCTAAATTTCCTTATTAACCTGACGTCTCTTACCAGTAAATTAACTACATAACTTTCAAATTTTGAGTTTACTAAGCCAAATAGTTTTTGAGGGATCTAAGTTATAGTATAGTATGGGACGCATCTTTTGAGTGTTTCTGTAAATCAACAAACTATCACTAACTATTATTAAAATTAAAATAGAATTTAAAAAATACTTATGCAATACGTGGGCAAAGCCACAGGTACAGCTATAGTTTATAAAGATATTTTTTTAAAGTTATTTGCAATATTATTGTTAATTCAGTGTACCCTTGGGATCCACTGCGGAATTACGGGAAGAAAAATTTTTTGTTGTATAAGTATTAAGTCTGGGCAACTTATATTTATTTTGGAAAATGGAACACCTGATGCAGAACCGCAACAGACCAGCTAAAGTATAAGAGATATAAAAATGGTGCCATAGCCAAAAATATTCCACCTGAAGAGCATTTTCTGCTGTGAGAATAAATTTGAAGATCTGGAACACCTGTTGTGGAACTCCAAAGCCCAACGACACTATAACATATATAGGAGTGACGTCTTAGCAAAAGTTGTTTAGTCTGATGGGCATTTCCAGATCTTTCATTTTTGTAAATCAACATTACAAAAATGAAAGATCTTGAACGTCTTGAATCGTCTCGCGCATCACGCTGTTTTCCCGTCCCCGGGCTCTTAGAATTCGACATCAGACGTTTTAGATCTTCGATTTTGACGACCCCGTTGTCGCTGGCATAAGCAACAGGATCCGCGTACGAAGTCGCGGGCAGAAGCTAGTATAATCTATGTGTTGATCAAATAATAATTTTAAGTCAAAAACAACTCACAAGTCTTTGACTGTGTTAATCCTAGCTAAGGATTTGTCTAAAAGTTTATAGTCAAATGTGATAGGAACGGGCTTCTTGGTGAAGAAGTACACGTAACACTTGGAGACGTTCAAATGGAGCTTATTAGAGCTGCAGTAATATTGGAACCTATCTAGATCCTCCTGCAATGATAGAGCATCTGATCAGGAATCCTCCTTATCAGATGCTCTATCATCTAGATCATCAGGAAAGATATCCATCTTTGACGTAATTTTCATGTCATCTGCATATAAAAGTATTTTAGAGTGAAGGAAGCAAGAATCGATATCGTTGACGAATAAATTGAATAAGAGCGGCCCTGATAAAGAACCTTCAAGAACTCCAGATGGGATACGCATTGATCTAGTTGAATACCCATTCAGCACAACAGTCTGACACATGTCCTCCACATACGACTTAAACCAACGGAATAGATTACCCCTAATGCCCATCGATAGAAGTTTGCGAGAACGACGTGATCAATTCTGTCGAAACATTTGACATAGTCTGTATATCGGCACAAGTGTATCAAGATACCATTCTTGAGAAGGTAGTTAAGCCCCTTAACAACACCATGTTCAATAACCAAGTATGGTCCTTCCAACAAGACTCGGCGCCGGGTCATAAAGCTCGGTCCACGCAGTCTTGGTTGGAAGTGAACGTTTCGGACTTCATCAGAGCTGAAGACTGGCCGTCGTCTAGTCCCGATCTTAATCCGCTGGATTATGATTTATGGTCAGTTTTAGAGAGTACGGCTTGCTCTAAACGCCATGATAATTTGGAGTCCCTAAAACAATCCATACGATTGGCAGTGAAGAATTTTCCCATGAAAAGAGTGAGTGCTTCTATTGATAACTGGCCTCAACGTTTAAAGGACTGTATTGCAGCCAATGGATACCACATCGAATAAGCTTTTTATATTTTAAATTGTTTTATATTTACATATTAAACTAACACACTGTAAAAGTAATAAATATTATTTACAATAAAAAAATTTTTTTTTCTTTGTTACAATATTTATGGCAAGACTAGTATATGACGTCGATTTGGGACCGAGTAGACATAGCCTCTGACAAGAAGTCATTACAGAGAACGAGGTTTGTAGTTGTTGACCGAGCACCCAAGAATCCATGCTGGTGTTCGCTGAAATTGTGATAGTTCTATATCTAGGGGCTTGTGGCTAAGAAATAACAGCCGCACGGTTCGATTGACCAGGTTAAGCTACGCTTGCCGTGGTTGGTCCGTGGATGGGTGACCATCTTCACATACCAAGACCCTTCCGAACCCTGGAAAGCGCGTTAAGCCGTTGGTCCCGGCTGTCATTCATAGATCTTTGACAGTCGTTACGGGTCGTCCGAAGCCCGAAAGTCTGACAACCAGTCTCACCAATGGGTATTACCCAGTAACTGGGTTGTGGGGGTCCCTCCATGTAAAATACTGATATTCAGCTGAATCTGGTTAGACTGGAAGCTGACCCTTGTTGGGAAAAGGCTAGGCAGATGATGATGATATAGCGTTATTATGTTGCAGCTTGAAGGATGACGGTGTCGTTATAGGCATATTATGAGACATTTTGAGAAGTGTCTCAGGGATATCAACGCAAATGTGAAGCTTCTAATATTTTAGATGTCTAAAAGCATCAATGAACACTTACAATCAGGAGGGCTAGCTGCTTTTCTGCCATCCTAAGATTAAGCTATTATGTGGCCCATGCTATAGATTATACATATATCAATCGAATATACATCGCATTCATATGAATATTGGTACACGGATCAGAAATTCTGCTGCATATTCCTTTGGTCGTAAAAAATCGAAGCAAACCAATTCGATGATATTGGTGTGTATTTCGAAACGAAAAACGCAATGCGCAATACATAGGTAACACGAAACGAGTCAAATGAAAATGAAATCAGGCTAGTGGTGTTCTGGCCACAGACTGACAGACCAGCGAACTTTATCTGTAAAATTTTACCGTAAAAAATTTGGTAAAGTAAGCTTAAAGTGAGCTGTCAATTCCTAGCATCTGGTGGAACGACCGTTCACTTCAAACTCTCTTCACCTAAGGTTTCACGGTAAAATTTTTGCAGAATTGACGGCACGGCTGGGTGCGGAAGGCGGAGGACAGTGTGTTGTGGCGCAGCCTGAGAAAAACCTGTATCGAGCAGTGGCCTGCAACAGGTTGAGTTGATTGATTGAGTCCGGCGGATGTCCATATTCTTTAGTTTTTACCCATAACAAATTGAAAATCAAACATGGCAGCCAGCAGAATAATCTCCCAATTCCATTTACACGGCGCAAGTATTATGTAGGTAATCAAAATTGTTTCATGCCAACGTAAGTAAACGTATGTTAGGAAGCACGTCAGTATCAAAACCAGTACAAACTGGCCTCTTATTCTATTGAAACTCCATACTACGCTGGGTCAGTTCAAGTTCAATTTGATTCAAAATCAAAAGTGTTATTCAAACTACATAATTACTTTGAGAATCAGAACTTTATAACGTCAAATTACATAACACAGGCCCCCAAAACGCCCGCCCTTCACCACTTCCTAGTGCTTTAGCGGGAAGAAGAAGTATGTAGAGCACAACAAACTTCCGAGCACAGCGTTCTGTTCAGTACTTCAGCTAGATAGTTCTTGATCATTTTCGGAAAAAAAAGAAAGAGTGGTTTATTGGTACCAGAAAAAAAAACATTCACAATATTATTATTTCTAAATAAAAGGTACATTAATCGCAGGAGTTGGTGATACTGATTCCCAAACTAAGCTATCGCATATAAAAGCAAAATTTTCATCTTAAAGGTATTTTTTGTAAGAGAGATTTAAAACGACTACTGCGAAAAAGTCTGACCAATTGAACAGTTCATAGGAATATATGCAATACAAACGTACAGAGACAAAAAACATTTTTCTGTTTGGACATTTCCTTTGAATCAAAGGAGAATGTTTATATTTTTTTAATTTTGGAATATGTTAGCCTCTTTCTAAGTATTTCCACACAATTCTGTCTTTCGCGAGTGCCAGTGGTTCGGTAGGAGTTAAGCTCGTCCCGCCATCTCCGTCTCGGCCTGCCGCGATGGCGTCGTGCGTATAGTGGGACCCAACTGGTGGTTCTCTTAGCCCAGTTGTCATCCGAAGGCCAATTCTCGTAATTTAAAACGTTCAAAATCTAGTCGCAGTCTCATCTCGGCGACAAATAAATGTCAAAAACTTGTCAAAGTGTAGGGAATATAGAGGTATTTTTGACAGATTGAGACTGAGACCAGATTGTGAACGTTCTTAAAATTACGAGAATTGCCCCTCTAATATGAAAACGAAACGTGACCCTTAACGGGGTTTGGTCTTAGTATGTTTTCTGTTTCCATTGTTCTCATTAACGATTTATATAGGTCTCATGCGTGGCCGGCATTTTCAAAAGGCGCAACAGTAGGTATACCAAGCTCTATAATAATATAATAATCTTCAAACCACTTTAGATGAAAATAGAATTTGTGTTTCAACGTTGTAGTTAACATTCAGTTTGAACGTTTTGGTAAAGTAAGTAATTTGCATACTGCCAATATTTTGTATGTGCTGCAGAATTTTGATTAGACCTGACAACGTACGACATGCTAAGTTAGTTGGAAAATTAAAAGGAAATATAAAATGATGCAAACTTTATTAACTATAAAATGCAACTATTCGCAATGAATTTTCGCAATATGGAAGGAGTGATGGGGCTATGTCAAAATGCTGCAGTTGGACGCTGCGTAAGCGTGCGTGATCCATCGCCACTAGTTCGATGTCCACCGCGCACAGGATGGATGGAAAGCAGCACATGAAGTGGTTTTTTGCTGCATTGGTGTAATTGCCGCATGGCGCATGGCGTTCCAGTGTGAGGATAAATAAATAAACTTACCCTCTTTGACAGATTTGTTAAATCTATCTCTTTACACTTAAATACACAATGCGTAAGGCGGACTTTATGACATAACGCAATGTCCACCACCCATCTCAAAATCTGCCTAGCCTTTGTCCAAATATGGTGGGGTCGGCTTCCTGTCTAACCGTATGCAGTTGAATACCTGAATTTAACATGGAGACTGCCTATCTTACCTTCACAGCTAAACGACGAAAATGAAATGCAATTGGAACATCCCTGTTCTGGGTACCAATCCTATCTAAATCTTCAAGTAAACCCCAAACAATTCACTACTACTTAACAACAAAATCGTCTGCATTTTCTACAAAATCCCCCACCATTAATGGCTTACTTAACAAATTTGTCACGGCAATACGGGACCGCGTCGGCAGGTGCTTCGGAAGATAAATTGTTGAACACATTAGCAGCGTGCACAGCGTGTTCAGTTATAGCTTGGTATTCAGTGCACGATAGGCGTGGTGTGGCCATAAAGTTTGAGGGGCCAGAAAGTAGCGAAAATCTGTTGTTGATGATGGTGAATGATGACAGTGACTTGATCTCGCAATCAGAGTTTACCGCGAAATTAGCATATACAACCAAACAGCCCGACATGATTCATCGGGCAGTTGCCCGCCACACACAACACCCGTCTGGTCGGAAGATCCGCCCTATTCTATGCAGGATGAGTGAACTTTACACCCTGTTACTCATACCTGTATAAGAGGAAAGGTTCAAGTAAATGATTAACTTTTGTGATTGCTATTGAGAATAGTTTTAACATTTACGAGACATTTTGACTTTGCGAAAGCGATGCATCTGCGATGCCGCTGGTACATATAGTCGGCGGTGATCACTCATCATCAGGTACTTTGAGTAAAATTTTTTCGAACCGATTTTCATTCTCATCATCATCATCAGCCTATAGCAGTCCACTGCTGGACATAGGCCTCCCCTATTGCACGCCATTCTTTCGATTCTAAACTCGATTTTCGGCAACTCTCATCCAGCTGCTACCAGCCATCCTGCGAAGATTGTCGCTCCAGCTAGTCGGAGAGCGTCCCACCTTACGTTTACTGATTGGCAGTTTCCACTCAAGAACCTGTCTACCGCAACGGTCATCGGTTCGGAACCGATTTTGATGTAAATTAAACGAGAGAGAAATCTGAACCTGCAAAAGAAGGTATTGTCTGGAGTATAGAGGAACAGGTGAGGAACAGGATATAAAGTTCACTCATACTCCATAGAAAGGGGAGGATCCTTTGACCAGACGGGTGTTGTATCTGGAGGGCAACTCCCCAACGGTTGATGTCGGGAAGTTGTATGTATGCTAGTTGCGCGGTAAACTCTGCTTGCGAGATGCAGGATTTGCGTGACGTCAGTATGACGCGTTGTTTGCATGTGGCGTTGTAGATATCGCTATAGTATAATTTATTTATTTGGTTCACCAACAATTTTTTACACTAACATCTTGATAAAAATAACATCTTTAAAAAGTTTAAACAGTGTAACAATTACTTAAAGGTAAACACCACATGAATAATCTCTGTATAATCTTTTTCTTCTCTTAATAATCAGTTAAGTAAATTAAATTTTACCACGGTTTCAATATTCAATTTCAATACGCCATAGCCAAATATCTATAACTAGCCCCAAAATATTATTTGTATTGTCGATGCAAAAATGGAAAGAAGTACGTTCTGTGCCAAAAACTTTATCAGGCACGTTTATTTACAACTTCGCCAACAAAGGATGAACAGAATTACAATGCATTGGCATCCAGAGCACGAGTGCACATCAACTGGGAACATTCATTGAGTTGCACCGAAGCAATGAAAGTGTAAAATAACCTTTTGGTATTATGGAATTATCTACATTATAAAGAACATTATTTTTTATCTTCTATTCTTTTCTGTGTTTTTTTAGGCTTAAGCAGAAAGTATCAAAAAATCTTCCACAAGTAGCAATACGACACGAGGACGAATTTATCAACTTGCGACGAAACTTGCACTTTAAGCTTTTCACTACGACATTGACGTTTAATTATTACATTCTACTTAATTCAATTAAACTAAAAGATTACACTTCCCATCATTAATATGGCCCATGTCAAGAAATTCACATAAATCTAACTTAAGATTACTCTCATTTTCCCCTAAGATAAGCATAGTTTATGATTAAAACACCATCGAATTCGAATCAATTTTAGGACTAAGGGCTAATTTTATAATTGACAGATAATTTTTATTCGTAGAATAAAATTGACGTCTGACAGAATTTACTTTTACGGAAGAACTGTCAATTTTTTTAAATTATTCTAGGATAAAATTATCTAGCGTTGGAGAAATCAGCCCTAAGTAAAACTTTGTATTTATTAGATAAAGTTGGTTAGTTGGTCATTTAATTTAAGTTTGTTATTGTAAATAGTTAGTTGTGTTGAATATTGGAATTGTTAAGTAAGTAAACAGTAAAACATAAATCTAATATCGTAAACAAAGCGAAGCGCTTCAACCTCTAGAGCTAAATGTAATAATTAAATAGCTGTCGCATCGGATTTGTAGACGTGATACCTACCCTCATTTGTATTAAAATGTCTAGACTAAGCTTAGTACTACATAAAGGGTTTCAATCGATTTTCGTTCCATGAAATTATTTGTTATGAGTATGTAAACACGCATGAATAGATCTTAGACTATCGTTACGGGTAGTCAGAAGTCAGTTGTGAACGTCAGATAGGCAGTCGCTCCATTTAAAATACTGGTATTCAGCTGGATCTGGTTAGACTGAAAGCCGACCCCGACAACAGAAGTCGAAAATAATCGTCGGTTATTAAAAAAAAATATTGCTGTTTCATAAATTTTGACCGCGTGGGTATTGCACTTTTCTATGAAACAGAAGATTTTTTTTTTGATAACCGACGAAAAATTTCGACGCTATGGGGTCTAAACTCATGTGCTGAATCCATGGTTACAGTTTGCGCGTCGATGTCCCTGCCACCCTGTATACCTATCGACGTTATTGGATCATGCTGTTTATCTTAATAGCAGTAATAATGGTCCTAGTGCTACTCAGCCGCGGAGACGTTGATGAAGAAAACTTCTTCAGTTTGATCCGGGATGACAACGAAGTTTTAGTTTTTCTATAGTACCCCCTGTACTATAGAAAAACTAAAACTTCGTATTTAATGTTAATATCAAGCAATCTAAGAAGTGATATATTTTAAACCCAGTTACCTGTATTATATTAATTGAATTTCTTTTAAATAATGTATTTGTGTAAGAATTCCATAACTTAAAGAATAAGATGCTAAATAAAGCTTAAAATAAAGCCAGAATATATTTTGTGTACTGATTATAATTATATTTTTTAATCCTAGACATGAAAGAGTGTTATTTATAGATATTGCTGTAAAGTTTTCTCTGTTACAGTTATTATAAAGTTCAGACAAACAGTGGAATATAGTATTATAGAGTGCAATGAAAGTGTTCGTCTTGAATGCAGTCTGAAGTTAGATCGAGCTCTGAGAAAAGAATGAGGCGTTTATTTTGATTTGAAGTAGTATGGTTTGCATTTTATTTCCTGTTTCTTTTTTTTGTATTTGGTGAGCAGAAGCACAACATCGAGAGACGTGTTAGAAATGGGTGGATGTTTTACCCTGAAGTGTGACCAATTAGGCTTCAAAAAAAAAATTACTAATAAATAACAAGTTGGTTCTTTTTGCGAAATGCTGGCAATGAAACTGATGGATAATCTCACTAACTTTGAGACTACGATCTTAAGGCATTGTGCTGGTATTTTCTTTTCAGTATTAACGTTGGATGCACTTAGCAACATACCGCTGTTCATACGGTTAAAAGTAAATACTTTTAAAAACCTGCAGTATAATTTCCTATGTATCTAGGCCCAATATTGCAAGAATCATGAATTATACAAATTTTGAGTCACGATACAGCCTGTTGCTGCTCGTAATATGCGCTCGGCTCTTTTTTCCTTTTTTTTCTGTTAGCTTATAATGCCCCACCGCTGGGCAAAGGCCTCCCCCATATTCTTCCACCTTTCCTTGTGCTGTGTCTTCCCCCTCTTCTCTTCTGCGCTTGGCTTTATAGTAAGTACAAAAATGTGCGAATGACCAGAAGTGTGTGTTTTTAAAATTTCTAAATTATTAATGCGTCCACGTCACAGAATCACGATAATACAGGGAAATAAAATGTATGGAAATATTATGAAGTCCCATTTTTTCCGTTTACGATAACGTTACAACGTGTACGTATATCCATATATTGTATAGACGTGGACGTCTAGGATAATATCGTCACGTTAGAAATTATAAAAGCAAACAGTAGAACCGGTACTAAAATAAAGCAGCTATCTATCAGTGAAAGTACGATTCAAACAGACGAATCTTGCAACAAAAACTCGACAAGTAACATTGTTATCTTGCCTAGCCTTTTCCTATCTATGTTGCGGTCGGCTTCCAGTCTAACCGGATGCAGCTGAATACCAGTATTTTACATGGAGCGACTGCCTATCTGACCTCCACAACCCAGTTACTGGGTAATACGATACCCCTTGGGTAAGACTGGTTGTCAGATTTCCGGGCTTCTGACGACCCGTAACAACTGTCAAAGTTCCAGGTATGACAGCCGGGACCAACGGCTTAACGTGCTTTCCGAAACACGGAGAGGTCTCGGTATGTAAAGATGGTCACCCATCTAACGACCAACCGCGGCAAGCGTAGCTTAACCTGATCGATCGACTCGTGCGGCTGTTTTTACTAAGCCACAAACAAGCCCCTCAAGTAACATTGTATAACTACCAAATTAATTGATACAAAAACACTCATTCCTCTACTAAGTATCCTGTAGCAATACATAATGTACCTTAACAAGCAAAGTGAATTGGATCACCTCACATACTGGGCAGTATGTGAGGTGATCCAATTCACTTTAAGGAAAACACGAGGTGCGTAAAAACTTCTTTATAAGTTAGTTCCTTGATTTACTTTACTTTACAAAGAAGTGGGGCACCACTCCCGTCCTTTTTTTGCTAACGAGAGTTATACAAAATGGCTGTTTTTGTTAATGGATGCTTTTTTTTTACCTTTTTATGTTATGTGTTTACTAGCTGCGCCCCGCGGTTTCACCCGCATAAGTTTCGATCCCGTAGGAATATCGGGATAAAAATATCCTATATGTTAATCCTGGCTATAAACCATCTGTGTGCCAAATTTCATCCAAATCCGTTCAGTAGTTTTTGCGTGAAAGAGTAACAAATATCCATCCATCCATACAAACTTTCACGTTTATAATATTAGTAGCATTTCGAACCTGCCTGCTGAGTATGGTGCTAAATAAAAGTAACGCCGTTCCGCAGTCTTCTTCTTCATCATGTCGCTGGTACGACTGTATTTTAAATATTGTTTTCCCAAAACTTTGCCACTTCCACGGCATTGTCGGTGGCAGCACAGAGGTCACTTTGACTGCATGTTTTGGGACACAGAGGGCACGATAGGAGGTGGAGCATGGTTTGAGACATAGTTCCACAATCACACCTTACTGCCGTTCCGTCAAGGTAGCCGACTTTACCAGGTTGGTTCCACAGTAAAATAATATCGTGAAAAGTGGTTTGACCGAATGCTGAAAAATATTTAAGATAAATCCTATATCGATCCAAAATATTTGTTTCAGTGTGATTTGTGGTGACACCAACAAGAAAATAACATCTTTGTGACTATGAGAACGAAGATTATCGTGCACATAAATCAAATGATTCGCCTCTGTAGTTTCACGTTTAGACAATCTTTTTTTTTTTTATAATTTATTTCAATTATTCAAGATTGTTTTTTTTCTATTTATAATTGTGTAGGTGTTTTCTATTTATTTTAATAATAGGTAACCTTTTCAACGTTGTCAGTGCCTTGTTGTTGACACTGAGAACTTTACTACTTTATTGTTGACACTAACACCTACACAATTACACCACAAATCACACTGAAACAAATATTTTGGATCGATATAGGATTTATCTTAAATATTTTTCAACATTCGGTCAAACCACTTTTCTTATAATAAGTATCTTGTTGTTGATACTTATTATAAGAAAATAATTACTTATTTTTGGGTTTTAAATAATATGACAACTTATACATAACGTATATATCAGTATCAGTATACAGTTAATTGCATAACTTTCACTAAAAAAATAGCCAAGGGCCGGTTGTTTCAAACGGTTGGTTAACATAACATACGTACGTCAAACAAAAACGATTACGTACGCGTTATTATTTGACGCACGGCAAAACCATAATTTTGTATTGTTATTTGAAACAACGCTCTTTTTGGTTTGACGATAGTTATCGCCATTTTTAACATATACGCGTGCGTCAACTGGACTTGAAACAAGCCCTTAATATTCAGTTAGTAGAACGACGAAATACCTGGCTACCCAACTAAAAGCCGGATCAACCGGTTTACTTAACGTTAATACTCCATAAACCCTGAAGATGCGGCCCCTTAATATTTTATATGAAGGTATCTTAAGAGCCACTTGTGACTGAACCATATTTGCTTACGTAATTTTCTATATTATGAGATGCTTGTCTCACGTTGTCATAATAACAGGCTAATGAAAAAATGGTGTTATGAGAAGGGTAGTTGTTAGGGGTTCTACCGATAGAGATAATTAGAGAGGGTTTTTATTGGTCGTAATGCCAGTCTTGGTTTTGGTCCGACATAATATCTACGCACAACTTTGTTATGCCTACAAAACGTCTTTTTGTCAAAGCAAAGCCTAATTAAATGTCTCCGAGTCGCCTACGACGCCTCTACACGACCACTACGCTGGAGAAATTCCTAGAACGAAGACACTGTCATGGCTTCTTTGTACGTATTTTCTAATTTTATTTCTGGGAAATAATTATGTAGTGAATTCGCAAAAGTTAATTTATTTTCATGTCCGGTAGTAACATCTGTAGTTTAAAACATTATGAGCCATATTGAAGCCATACTATGATGGTTGAGAGAAGTATGTATTTGTATAATAAACAGTCTGTTTTTAGTATACCTAAATAAATTAGCAAAATCATTAATTATTTATACACACCACTTGTACCACCTATACATACATTATTTTTATATAATAACGCTTTTAACACTCTAACTTGAATTCATCAAGCTTTCACATCAACAGTCCTCTATGTCACAGAGTAGAAGCTATTCACGTTCACCGCATGTGCAGTCTGTCCGTATTAGGGTTTCATAGAATTCGTGAAAGCTAACCGTTGAATTGACTAACAAACAGACCACGTGCGGCACAAGTTTGTGTGTCTGTTTCATCAGCTTTGTATGCATACAGGTCAGGTTATCTTTATTGAATTGAAAGCCGTACAGCTTTCTGATAACAAACAAACTAACAAACAAACTAACAAGCAAACTAACAAACAAACTAACAAACAAACTAACAAACAAACTAACAAACTAACTAACAAACAAACTAACAAACAAACTAACAAACAAAATTAACAAACAAACTAACAAACAAACTAACAAACTAACAAACAAACTAACAAACAAACTAACAAACAAACTAACAAACAAACTATCAAACAAACTAACAAACAAACTAACAAACCTATTCTCTATTTAACAACTTTTCTATATAATAATCGTACCTCATCTCATCTACCTAGCCTTTCCCCAACTATGTTGGGTCGGCTTCCAGTCTAACCGGATGCAGCTGACTACCAGTATTTCACATGGAGCGACTGCCTATCTGACCTGCACAACCTAGTTATTGCGTAATACGATACCCCTTGGTAAGACTGGTTGTCAGGCTTTCGGGCTTCTGGCGACCCGTAACGGCTGTCAAAGATCCATGAATGACAGCCGGGACCAACGACTTAGCGTGCTTTCCGAGGCAAGGAGGGGTTAAAGATGGTTACCTATCCACGGACCAACCGCGGCAAGCGTGCCTTAGCCTGTTCGATCGAACCGTGCGGCTGTTATTTCTTTGCCACAAAACCCTCTATATAATGATCGTACCTACACAGTTTATACAAATTATAGGAGGTAACTATGCTACTGATTCTTGACACGAATCAATAATAAAAAAAGTTTTTTATTTTTTCTTATTTTATGAAATCGGCATGCATTCTTCGCATTTTAAAACGCGGCCCGTGTGAGACCGCACTGTAACTGCCCTTTTACACACACATAAAAACGCGGCCGCTTATACGATACCATAACGCGATTCTGTTCTTTGAAAGTGGTGTATTCTGAAATACCGTCAAACTTAAATAACTAAACAAACATGTATGTATTCATTATTTACCAGGGATCGTAATTTTATTTGATTATTTATGTCTTTCATAACAGCCTCCTGAAATTTGACGAGGATGCAAAACAACAGCTTGTATTACGATGATTAATAATATTTTTCTATTCAATACGATATCGTTAAAATTATCACTAGTTGGAAGACAGACAATCTTAGCAACTATTGTCATCTACCCAGCCTTTTTCCAACTATATTAGAGTTGACTTCCAGTCTAACCGGATGTAACAAAATACAATTGTTTTTCATTGAGCGACTGACTGCCTATCTGACCTACATGACCCAGTTACTAGGTTACAAGATACCACTCAATTCTCCGCAACTGTTGTGAATAAATGAACAGTGTCCGTGCGATTCGGACAGACTCTTATTTTGTTCGTTGATTTTTAAATCCAGTTAATGTAAAAGTGTATATTTTTCTAAGGACTATATTTCCATCGCCAGATAACTTGTATTCGAGGAATAAATTTGACGTTTGACAGTTTTTGTATGAAATAACTGTCAAAATTTCAAAATTATTCCTCGAATAAATTTATCAGATTATTGAAAAATCAGCCCTAAGTAATATCATTATCGCCGCATGAAAAAAGTTTGTTGAATCCAGTTTGCATATGTCTTAAAATCATGCGTAGTGGAAGAATAGTTGATCCTCGTTTATTATTAAGACTCCTTGGGTTACTGGGTCGCTTGGATTCTTTTAATCTGTTATAGTAATACGGCAAAACGATATAGCATTATATTTTCTATTTATTTCTGATTTTTTTTTTCCGCAACGTCAATTTCAGGGCGTTCGTGGTATGCGTACCGATTTGTTACCTGCGAAGGGCAGGTCATGGAAGATGACTTCTGGCCTCAGGACATGGTGTTCCGTCGCTTCCGCGGACAAGTACCACAAAACAGCACAAGAACAAGCTAGTGAAGTACTACTTTATAATAAAAATATGTACCTTTAGGTTAAGGTATTTATCTGTGGGCCTGAAATAAATGAACATATAAAATAATTGATTATCTTCTCAGTATTTGTGTTTCGAATGTATGTTCGGAATCTTTATCTTCGTTACTCAGTGTAAGTAGGTACTTTTGAGTTCATGTTTAATACTCGCTGCGAATGTTGGCTCCACCTCCTTGATTTTTTTTCAATTTACCGTAATAGGAATAGATCTTGTCTTTGCAACATTTTTTCAAATACTTTAATTTATTTACCAAATCGTAATAAGTTCAACCCCCGTATTCATTGTGAAACAAAGTTGCTTTTAGGTTGCAGGAAACATGTTGCTGTCAACATAGACTGTTGCAATGTTGCTGGCAATATACGTATGTTCCATATTAAAACACAATGTTACATAACTGTTCCTCGAATTTGTTTTCTACAGATACTCTGCTTTAATCACGAAAACTGAAGTTCGCATTTATTAGATTTTTATTTTAGGATTGTGTAGGTGTTTAATAAGATAGATATTGGATATAAAACATTTTCGAGTAGCTATATAATAATTTTAGCCAGCCGGCTCCTAATTCTATACCTAGGGTTCGTAGAAACTGACTAGTTCGAAGAAAAAGCTTTCATCTTGCCAACTGAGAATCGTCATTGAGAATATTATTATTATTTATTTATTTTAACTTTTTGCACAAAAAGGTAGGTACAAAGGCGGACTTAATGCCTTAGGCATTCTCTACCAGTCAACCAAGGGTGGTGAAGAGATTAGATGGCAGCCAAAGGGTTGAGAGGAACAAATGATCAAAGGATCAAATATAAGACGGTCTTTTTTTTCATAATTCTGGTTCCAAAAATTTATAACAACTAATATGACATCACAGCGGGCCCTATCAGAATACCAGCGCTGCGACATTTATTTTTTAAATGTCGTAGCATCAAGATAGGAGCCTTTTGGCCTCGTACAGGACTTTCTGTTTCATTTTTCTTTTTGTTACTTTATTTTAAATTTATTTTTCATATAATTTGGTTTTGTTATCTACTTTTTTTAAATATATAATTTGGTTTTGTTATCTACTTTTTTTATATAATTTGGGTTTTTTATTTTTGATTGTGTTTAGTTTAGTTTTATGCTCTTCCTGTCCGAGTCGCAATAAATACCTTTTCTTTCTTTCTAATAACAATTAGTGTCATCCAAGCCCATAATCTTTATAAAGAAATGCTGCCCGTTTAAAAATGCTTTTGTATCTAAAACATACTTATTGGATAAAAAGCAAGGCGCTACCTTCTAAGCCTATCGATGGCAAAAACTTCAAACATTTTTGGCCTGCAATTTAGTTGCGCGAACTCCGCTCACTGTAGCAGTTATAAGATCATCAAGTGCATAGATGATTGGGCATGCGGTACTGGATGGAAGGTGGGCTGTGGGGAGGTGCCGCATATGCACTTGAGATCTGAGAGGACGCAATATAAGGTATGGCAAAGGTTTGCTTTAGAAAGGAAAAGCTCTCAAAGTTAATGCGAGTCTAAAAAAACACAGTGAAAATATTTTAGCAGGGACTACTTACCTCAAAAGTTTACCTAGCTCCTAAAACCACGTCCGGTTTTAGGCAATTATGAACGTGCAAAATAAATTCACTACATAACAATCTCTATACGTCAACTGAATTCTAAAACGCAGTAGACCGTTTACATTTCATTTGTGACGTCATGTATGCAAACATCCGGAGCTCTTTATTATTAAAACCGACAATAGCTAGACCAGACTTATGCAGTGATAGATGGTGGTGAACTCACATATGAAGTGCTGGTTTATATTAGTGAACTCATTTTTGAAATGTTGGCAGTAGCATTTGAGTAGTTGTAGTCTATTTATATGAAATAATGCTAACTTTAAGCTTGTTTCAGGAAAAGAACAAACAAACGTATATGGCAAGATGGGACAAAGGACAGACTTAGTGCAAACAGTGGTGTTTGATTGAGAAGCTTTGGTGGAAAGCTCGTGTTGAACTGGGTTGTTACTCATATGGGAATTCTCATCAATCACTTGGTCTGAGATCGATTTACATCAAGAAGCCACAATTTCTCTGCCTTTTGACATTACGACGTTTTGTTGGCACCAAATCAATGTTGAAAACAGTTCCAGTGATACAGAATAAACATTACAATGATACGGACACGTTTATGATTTTGCTAGAAGAGTTTTCCTTGTTCTTTCAACGAGTAGGTGATTAAATATTAGTAACAACTAACTGATCAAAAGAAAAGAAAGTCTTTATTTATTGAAAGTAAACCTTGTGTGTTTTATCAGGGGACGTGGTTTGGTAAGATTTAAGCCTTCCAAAAAATTTTGCTTCTTTTGTGTCCACTTTGACCTTATCTCGCCTGGTGAGAAATAATAGATAAAGTTTACGGGTAGGTGGAAAGAAAAAAAATAACAAAAGAAAGAAAAAGTTTTTATGGCGACTCGTGCAGGAAGACCGCAAACAAAAAAAAAAAAACTAAAATTATATAAAGAAAAAAAGTAATAAAAAGAATAATGAAACAAAGTCATATACGAGGCCAAAAGGCTCCTAACTCAGCATGATACTGCGACATTTAAAAAATAAATGTCACAGCGCTGGTAAGTTTCATAGTACGAAACACAGACGCTGGCAGGGATTCAATTACATGTATTGTAACTGGGACTCAATAGTTTAACTGTTCTTCTTTAAGATTGTACGCGTACGTGCGTAACATTAAGCAAATGCTGTATTTACTTATAATTATTGTTTGCCACATTTAGTTCTTTATTTTCTGTGGCTTCCTGAAATTGCTGTAGTGTGTACAAATTGTTGGTAAATTAATTAATAAAATTAAATTAATAAATAAATAAGTTTAGAGCCATTCCTGAAAATCTAAATCGATCCAGACAAAGAGCTGATAATTGAAGCACTTGACAAAATGTTTTTGATTGAGGAGTTTCAAAACAAATTGACTTTTGACATAATTCTTGACTTCGCAGACTCGCTCATTATTTAACAGAAACACTAACACTAACAATATTACGAGGAAGCCCCAGTCCTTACAAGGAAATATTACCTCGAAAATTTCAGTTTTATCTCACTAATTAGATGTGTGATAACTTCTGCTTACGTTTGCCTAACAAGGAGTTATTCACGATAATAACCTTGCAGTAATTTACCACAGTAAATATAGTCATCTAATTTTCTTAGGGAGGCAAGGAAGCGTGTGCCACGCGGTAAAATGATGTCTGTAAACATTACTCTCGTATAATAATTTCATGTTTCAGCACTAATAAGGACGCAAATAGCGCTAACCGCTAACGTGTTGAAGATGAGTATACAGTTTCGTAACAAATATTTGTGTCGAATGGGACTTACTTTATTGAAGTTTTTGATAGAAGGTACTGTGGCAGCTTTGCTAGAAATAAAAATATTTGTTTAAAGCGTACATCATCATCTGCCTAGCCAATTCCCTACTATGTTGGGGTCGGCTTCCAGTCTAACCGGATTCAGCTGAATATCAGTATTTTACATGGAACGACTAGGCAGTCGCTCCATGTAAAATACTGGTATTCAGCTGAATCCAGCTGAAGCTGGAGGTCAGATAGGCATCTGACCTCCACAACCCAGTTACTGGGTAATACGATACCCCTTGGTAAGACTGGTTGTTAGATTTTCGGGCTTCTGACTACCCGTAACGACTGTCAAAGATCTACGAATGACAGCCCCGGACCAACGGCTTAGCGTTCTTTCCGAGGCACGGGTTTAAAGCATAGACATGGGTCGTACTTGCAAAATCGAGTACCAGGGCTTCCAAGTACGCCCACCTTGAAAAACCAGGGCCTATAACCAGGGTTCGAAAAACTTTCAAGTATTTTCTATCTGCATCGAGAATGATTGATCCATGACTTCATACAAATAAGAAGTACAATCGCGTATTCAAAAGCCCTGTTGGAAGTAAAAATACTTACATAGAAAATTGATCCGTGACTTCCTATAAATAAGGACAGCACAATCGCGTTTATAAATTAATACTTTCAAACCAATAAAGTAAAAAAATACTTGCATACGAAATTGTTCCGTAGACTCTTTCTGATAAGGAGCATGATCGCATTTGCAAAAACTAACGCAGTTGAGTAGGTACGTACGTAGTTGAGCGAGTAGCTGTATAAAATACTTTGAAGTCTTGCAAGTATTTCGGTTCGGTACCTGAAGGCCAATTCTCGTAATTTAAAACGTTCAAAATCTAGTCGCAGTCTCATCTCGGCGACAAACATATGTCAAAAACTTGTCAAAATGTAGGGAAATTAGAAGTATTTTTGACAGATTGAGACTGAGATCACTGTGAACGTTTTTAAAATTACGAGAATTGACCCTCTGGTGTGCGCACTTGGAACCAAATACCTGGTATAAAAACCTGGTCACGTAAATACGTACCTTCACAATTAAAGCGTACATAAGACAATTATTTCTCGTTCAAATACAAATACTTGTATTTGTAAAACTACAAATAAAAATAGGTGAACAAAAAGGACAGATGTCAATATTAATAAAATATTCGATGGCTATAAGAATAGGGGAAGGCAAAAGAAACGATGGACGGAATGTGTCAATGATGATATGGTTAGAAAGGGGGTGACTACCGAGATGACAACTAATAGAGAACAAAAGAAGAAAAAAACGGGTTGCACTCCGGGAGTGCCGGCAGAAGTGAAAACTTGAATATTAACATTGTGCATTTTTGATATTTTGGAATGAGGTCTATTCTCCTTGCGTCTAACGAATTTTCTATCAGGTCACGTGTGCTGACGCGAGCTCCGTCTTACGAATTTTCGATCAGGTCACGTGTTCTGACGCGAGCTTAACATTACCCATCACAATACCCATAACAAAAAACTCTCCCTCCATCTTACGAATTTTCGATCAGGTCACGTGTCCTGACGCGAGCTCCGTTTTACCAATTTTCGATCAGGTCACGTGTCCTGACGCGAGTTTATCATTTTTTACCCATCACAAAAAAAGTGCACAACGCCGGTAAAGAAGTTTTCACTTCAAAAAAACATCTTGTGCTGACCCCAAATAAATTGGGATGAGGGCAGGTGAATGATGCTCATGATGTTAATAATAATAAAATAAAATGAACGTTAAGTCTTGGCGTACAAACATTCTTATTAAAATGTTTAATTATTACTTTAAGTTATGATCAAAACAGAATGTTTTAATTCTGAGACGAAAAAAATACCTAAAATTTTCAGGTTTCTTTATATAAGAAACTTTGTTTTTTTCTTGCATCGTGATGACAAAAGAATCTCTATCACCTACAGACCTTTCGCAATGTTTAAATACAATCATAATAAATGTCTTCAATCTAGTACTTTTCTCGGAAATCGAATTGATTAATGCTTGTCTTTCTATCCTGAGCAGGAAAAAGGATAATCTCATCGGGGTGTGACTTGATTCTCGCGAAGTCTAATCAACTTTATGATTACTTCGCACGAATATTAAAGGGGTTTCTTCCAATAACCTTTTCCAATTAACTGATTCCAAAAAATGGGAAAACATTTTTAATCATAACTCATTTCTGCCAAAATCGCATTTTCGTGAATTTTCTCGGTATTGTAATAAGTAATAATGCTTTGCCTTATTTTAATTCAATGAAATATTCAACTTTGGATGTTAATTTATTCAAAAAAATAAATAAAACGATTTCGATAAATATTTTATTTAAATTATTTTGACTTGTATAAAACTAGCTTTTGCCTGTGGCTTCGCCCGCATGGACAACAGTACCGCACAGATAGGGTTCTTTTAATCCCGCTAGTAACTGACATTAAAAGTACGCTTTGTGTTTACCTAGGTAATAAACTATCTGAGGGGCAATTCTCGTAATTTTAAGAACGTTCACAGTCTGATCTCAGTCTCAATCTGTCAAAAATACGTCTAATTTCCCTACATTTTGATAAGTTTTTGACATTTGTTTGTCGCCGAGATGAGACTGTGACTAGATTTTGAACGTTTTAAATTATGAGAATATTTGACCTTCTGTTTGCCAACTTCGTGGAAACAAGGATATCACGTTACGTGTTAAAGTTGTTAATTGCTTGGCTGATCTAGATAAATAATCAAATTGGTACACTAGTATTATACATTCTATGTTAAATAATTCTGACAATCAGTTAGTTCTAATGTAAAGTAATCCTTGAAAGGCTAATGATGCGTTAAAAGACAGTCGCACGCTATTGGCTCACTGTGTTTGTTATTTCAGATTTATTTAAGGTTTTCTAACAACCTTAAATAACAACGTTTGTTTTTAGAGTATGTGAGAGAGAGTCCGTGGCATGAGATTGACAGTTTTTAAATGTATCTTAATACTACATACATACATAAATTCATGCTTTTTTCCATGGGGGTAAGCAGAACACCGCCTTCTATAATCCTTTTGCTGCGTTTACGTTCATACAACATTCTGAGGCCGTTGAGGGTACTACGCACCTGACCTTTCTAAAAATCAGCCTATCCTACTTCCTACTATCCTACTAATATTATAAACGTGAATGTTTGTATGGATGGATGGATGAATGGATGGATGAATGGATGGATGAATGGATGGTTGAATGGATGGATGGATGTTTGTTACTCTTTCACGCAAAAACTACTTAACGGATTTGAATTAAATTCCAGGATTAATACATAAGATACTTATCATCCCGATATTCTCACGGGATCAAAAAAAAAAAAAAGTCAAATCATTTATTTCAAATAGGCACATAAAAGGCACTTTCGAACGTCAAAAATAAAATTAAAATAAAATTGATTCTAGTCGCCCCTTCCAAAAGGTAGTTTTCGTATGGAGAAGAAATGGGCAATAAACTTTTTACTTTTTTTTTTGATAATTTGCATACATTAATTATATAATTATATGTGAAGACGATGCACCTAAAAATAAAATTACTATACCACAATAGGTAAAAGAATTAAAATGAAACCATGACATATAAATTAACTATGTGATAGATACAAGGTGCTCACATATTCACAAACATTAGACGATTTTCATAAATAAATAAGGAGTAATAAGTCCGGGTGTGACCTCAAGTAATTACAGAATGTAAATCAATGTCAAAGAAAAAAAAAAAAAAAAATTATACAATTACCGAAACTTATGAGGGTGAAACCGCGGGGCGCAGCTAGTTATTTAGGCCAGTACTATTGTACGGAATTACTAGCTTTTTCTCGTGATTCCTTTGCGTGAAAATTCTTGTAACCCTGACCTACTCCATCAAATCGCATCGCCCGCGCTATTTCTTCGTTTTCGCTTATCGTTCTTTCTGCTTTCTTCCCTTTGCTCGGACCCTAAGGGTCGTAGCGCGATGTTAAATGTAATCTATAAATTTCCTCAAGAACTGGGCTTTCAAATGCTAAAAGATTTGCTCAAAAATGTAGAATGTTATTTGGCAGTTTTTGCTCTCCTCAAATTCTGGGCCATTGGGATAGCAATTCGGTGAATAAATAAAGTCTTCCAGACCGTATTTTGGCCACAGCGGCCAATCTCAACGGAAGGTATTATAGTGCACCAGTGTGTGCGCAGACAGAGGTGCACTCCCTCTTCCCTCACTCTCATAGTCCGATGGGACGGCAATCCGACACGACCGGAAATTCGGAATTCGGCGAATATATTTATTTTAATGCGCATTTTCAGCAAAAAAATAAAATATCTTAAAGAAAAATAAGGCCAAATAAAATGTTTTCCACCTTCTTGACAAGGAAACAGAATGAACACAAAAGATTATACTGAAAAGGTAAGGTTTTATAAGTAGTCCTCAAAATGTTGGCTCCTTTTTTTCTTTCACGGCTGTAATTGGGTCTTTAGAGACATGTGGGTCGGATTATATTGAAAATGAATTTGAATATATTTAAATTAATTGGGCCTGGGTGTATGTATCAACTCCCTCCCTCCCTTCCTTCTCAGATAAAATAAATATTTTGGTTAAGAATTCACAACTTCTACGTTTTTAGGTACTAAGTTTTTATTTTTTTCTTAACAAATCAAACATACTAAAAGTCACCACGTCTAGGAGGTGAGCCGGAGTTGATAAAAGTTTCCAGTTTTGATTTTTCGCTTATATCTTTAAAATGGTGCGTCGTCGTAGAGAAAAATTATCTGCTGTGTAATGAAAGCTCATAAAATTTTCTACAACTTTGAACTTTTACACTTTTTTCGAATTCCTACCCATTTTCGAACTACACGTTCCGGAAAAGTCAAAATTTTCGAAAAAAAATATTTTTATCAAACACTAACTGTTGCCTGCTACTTCGTTGCGTTATTTCGAGATAAAAAGTAGCCTATATTATGTTAATCCGGTTCCTAATCTATCTACCTACTCAATATCATCCGAATCCGTTCAGCTGTTGAGATGAATGGTTGCATTTGATCCAACACTGCTATTTCAGCGAATGTGTGTGAGCAGACAATCAGAGGACGATTTGATGGAATTCTTGGAGTACGAGTTGGCCCCATTTCCCTTGGCACTGTTTAATGAAAGTGGGATGAAGAAGACCACCAAACCTGTCCTGTACAGCATGTTTGAGCTTACTATCAAGGCTGTTGAACTGTCTCAAATGAACCTACTGGTCGGTGGATTCCTACTGCACAGAGTAATTTGGAAAAAAGATGCCTGTTGTACGAGCACTTGCTTACTGGTACGTGTGATAAGTTGAGATGGAAAAAAACTATTCTTGCTGACTTCTTGATAAGTTATTTATTAATTGCAACACAGCATATGTACGAGCACTTGCTTACTGGTACGTGTGATAAGTTGAGATGGAAGAAAACTATTCTTGCTGACTTCTTGATAAGTTATTTATTAATTGCAACACAGCATATGTACGAGCACTTGCTTACTGGTACGTGTGATAAGTTGAGATGGAAGAAAACTATTCTTGCTGACTTCTTGATAAGTTATTTATTAATTGCAACACAGGTGTTTACAATAAAACGGTCGAAAGTGTACTCAACAATATTAATTGCTATGTGGATTTAAATTATGTAAAAATGCTTATGTTAGCGTGCTAAATAATGTGCGATGTAATCGTACACCTGTGTTGCCACGATTTGTGATGAATATCACAGTACGACTCATTTCAGGATAGTGGCGATTGATGTAGGTAAAAAAAATATAAAGTATAAAGTTGAAAATCTATTAAAAAAATTTGACAGATTGTAATAGCTTTATGTGCTGGCGTCTGTACCTTACTTGGCCATCTTCCGTGCAAAAGGCTTCAAACTGAAATACGTAATAATAATTTTAGTTGCTAACACTAGCTATAAGATATTACTAACATTATGGATCATTGTTGTCTGAATAAATACATTTTGATTGATTGATTTAATACGTGACGTCTCGGCAGTTGCTATGGCGGATAAATTGTTGAACGCATTAGCAGTGTGCACACCGTATATAGGTAAAGCTTGGTATTCAGTGCGCGAATGGCGTGGTGTGGTCCAGAAGATGGATGGGGCAAAATGGTATCGCCAATCTGTTGTTGATGAATGATGATGCGAGTTTGAAAGAATCGGTTCAAGAGGAATCACAACTTTTGTGATTTCTCCATTTTTTTTAAGAGGTTGACGATGACTCAGTAGAAATAACGAATATCATTTGACGTCATACAAGTTCTTCATCGCGCATGCAAAGTTCTCCGCCGCCTGGCGGAGGTATTTATCAACTTGCAATGCAACTTGGACCGTCAAATGCTCTACCCACCTTACTGTCTGGCTTATCTTTTCACTACGACATTCGAGCTCAAATAACTCGATCCAACACTATTAACGTTTTAATTTTGCTACTCAATTTAACTGAAAGATAATAGGCCCGTGCATATCTAGAAATAAACAACTTTAATCGCTCATAAAACTAAGTTAAGATTACTCTCATTTTCCCCTATACTATAAAGCATAGTTTACGATTAAAACACCATAGAATTCGAAACTAAGGAACAAAGGACTAAATAAAACTTTGTATTTATTGGGTAAAGTTGTTTAGTTGGTCATTTAATTTAGTTTCTAGTGTAAATAGTTAGTTGTGTTGAATATTGGAAATGTTAAGTAAGTAAACAGTCAGAAATAAATCTAATATCGTAAACAAAGCGAAGCGCTTCAACCTCTAGAGCTAAATGTAATAATTAAATAGCTGTCGCATCGGATTTGTGGACATGATATACCTACCCTCATTTGTATTTAAATGTCTAGACTAAGCTTCTTCATTCCGTAAATTATTTTGAAATTGTATTTATTTTGAGTATGTTAATAAGCTGTCATTCGTTGATCATTGACAGTCGTTACGGGTAGAAGCCAGTTGTGGAGGTTAAATAGGCAGGCGCTACCTTTAAAATACTGGTATTCAGCTGGATCCGGTTTGACTGAAAGCCAACCCTAACATAATCAAAAGCAAATCAAAATATTTTATTTTACATAAACGTACATAAGCACGTATGAAAAATCAGTATCTAGTTGCACGGTTCCAATTGGTAATTTCCTACGGAAAAGAGCCAGCAAGGAACTCCACGGTTCCTCTTTTAATAAAAAAAAAATGATTTTTACAAAGTTTTCAAATGACTGGTTACAACATAGATTTCTATATATATATAAAAATGAATCCCTATTTCCCTTGGTCACGTCATAACTTGAGAACGACTTTACCGATTTCATCCATCTTTTTTGTTAAGTTTTCTAATACTTTGTAGAATGTTCTTACGGAATTTCTTTTTTAAGAAAGTTGCTTCACGCGGTTAAGTCGCGGGCAAAAGCTAGTAGTATATAATACTATAGGTCGATAGGTATGAGAGGACGGTGTAGGTCTGTCATCAAGTACCAGACTCTTAATAAAATAGAAAATGGTCTATAAATCTACTATCTACAAAGTCTCCAACGTTCTCATATTCACAAAATATAAACAAATCTATCTAAAAGATACAAAATATATAAACCTGTTTAAACCAAATGACATGATTGCCAGTACAACTACAAATAAAGTGTTGAAATTAGAATCGTACGTATATTATTTCAAATAATGAGAAGATTATGTCAAAGAAGTGTTAAAATATATATATATATATTAAATAAAAAAACATCGTAATTTGGAAGCAGTTAATGGACATTTACATAGTTATGCCGTTAACGACGTGCCAGGGGAGCCACATATTCAGAAGGAATTATTACCAAACTTCCTTGCCTTCATACATAATTAGAAAAAGGCTAGATATAGTGAGTATATATATGTAATCAGTTTTATTCGACTCTGTTTTACTTTAGGTGAATTTTGTATATAACCTTTCTTTATAGCTGTCTTTGCATTCACTTCAACATCTTAAGGCCAATTCTCGTAATTTAAAACGTTCAAAATCTAGTCAAAGTCTCATCTCGGATTTGCCTCTCTGTTCTCCATTTAATATAAAACATAATATTTGATTTCATATTACAATATTTCTACAGTTTTATCTGGCTTTAAAAAAAACTGATTCTACTTATTTCTCCGAAGCATTTTTCTACATAGTTATTGCTACAACGAAAAAAAAAACATTGAACATTCAAACTTTACTTAATATATAAATATCTGTAGACTGTAGAATGTTTCATTTCCTTCAAGTATGAAACAGAAGGGTAATTGCGTAAAACACTATAAGTAGCAATGGGTTTCATTTTGACAGTTCAACAACATTCATTGCGTTGTTTACGTTTTTGAGTAGACAGATTTTTCGAAGATTTGAAGCAAAGGATTAGCAATATCCTTAAAAATTATTCAAATTGACATTGAAAGTGTTTTACGCCACTAGGGTGCAAGTTAGGGCCTTTTTCCTTTAGGCTTTTTGAAGTAATATTTATTTTATCACATGGCGCCGTCTACCAGGCTAATGCTAGCTTCCGTGCCAATTAATCTTGGCAAGTGTGACTACTAGTAACAAGAACATCCAAGCTACTGTCTCCATTTACACAATACCCGCTGATTTAAGAGCCCAACTCTTAAATTCGTATGCAGCGACTGAAGAAAATAAGATGAAAAGTATCGAACCGCTCACGGGACTGACTGCGACAGTATAAGTAATGTGTTTTGTATAAGGTTTCCACGATATTAGTAAGGCTTGGAAACGGCTCGTGCAGGAAAGAACTCTTTTTTCTCAGCTTGTAATAATTGAAACTTTAAGTCTGTGTGACTGTAAAAGTACGGTTTCTGTGGCGCCTAAACCATTCATGTCAGTTGTAACTGCACCTGTAGTTTTATCACGTTTGCGCTCTCGAAAATATATGTATTATATGTGTGTGGCGTGTAAGGTTAGTGTACGGGATAACACAAGTGAAACGCTCGAGAGTCAGTTACCAACTGTATTCGCAGTTCTACATTGCGCTTATGCAGCTATGTGTCCCCACAGTATTCCCCCTTTTTACAAAATTTTACATTATAAAATTTAAACTATAATAAAATTTGAAATACATGGTGTTACAATATACACGTTGTTTCATTTTATTAATATTCTATTACATACTAATACATGATACGTCGACATTGTTTATACTTAGTTCTAATTATCACCTGGCGTTGTGTTTCATTAATACAGGCTGTTTTATTTTTAGTGAACACATTTTTGAGTTGACATTATTTATTACATACATACATGCTGTTGTTTTTTAATAACACAATAATTGTATTTTGGTAGTATGCCTCGGATTTTTAGGGGTACTTATTCTATGTTTTAATATTATTTCACTACACTATGTGAACTTGTTGTGGGTGCGCTGTGGATTGTTGAGGCAACTGTAAATTGCTTGCACTATGCCATACTGTCAATTCTTTCCGTATAATCTTCTGAGCACCTTGTTTACATTTTTTATGCAATACGTACATAAAGTATATACCAATCACTGCTGCTATGACAAGTATCACTATTCCATACTTTTCTGCGGTTCGCTCAAAATGCGAATTTGTTGCGTCGTTCGCTCCATTTTGAGCTATGATCACTTCTTCCGTTTTTTTTTCAACACTATACGTTTTTCCCATTTTGATACATTACTGTATAGTCTACGTAGTTTGTGATCTATAAATGTACTTATTCTGGCGCTAATATTTTATTGTGCCTATTATTTACAAGGTAACACCTTATGATTATTTTGATGGCTCAGCGCACAGTGCGACTGACCTACTTAATTACTTCGTAATAATTATAAGTTAAGTCGACATTTCTTACATACTAGCTATTTAACCATGGTTTGCTTAAACATTTTTTACTATTCTACTTTTATCTTATTTATAAAAATCTAACAGGGGTTTTGATTATTCTGCCTGACCTAGATGTTTTTACATTTGTACTATTGTTTTGTAAGCATGTTTTTATGTTTTTGTTACTCTCTTTTGCACAAGCATTTTCATTTAATATATATGCAGGTTTAAGTCTATCTATTGATACTGTTGCTTCCCTATCTGTTAATGATATTTTATACAATTTTTCTGATCTTTCTAAGACTTTAAATGGTCCTTCGTAGGGACATACTAATGATTTTTTTATCTTGTCATTTCTTAGGAAAACATGTGAACAATCTTTAAGGTCTGAGTGCACAAAAAATGATTTGGAATTGTGAGTCTTGACACTCATGGGTTTATATTGCTTAATCGTATTACTAATATTCTGTACTACTATGTAGGGATCTAAATTATTTCTTACTTCTACGAAAAATTCGCCTGGCAATCGTAGGGAATCGCCCGTAAACCATTTGTGCAGCGCTGACGCCTGTTTCTGATTTGATGGCAGCGCGAAGTCCTAACATTACACTAGGTAGTTCGTGTGTCCAATTTTTGTTTCCATTTAGCCTTGCCATTAATGACGCTTTTACACACCTGTGCCACCGTTCCACCGCTCCGTTGCTTTGCGGATGGTATGGGGTTGTTCTTATTTTTTGTATACCTAAATAGGACATTAATATTGTGAATAATTTGCTTTCAAATTGCCTACCCTGGTCACTGGTTAGTTTAACAGGGCAGCCAAATCTGCTTATCCATTCCTTATATAATGTTTTTGCTACGTTCTCGGCTGACATGTCCTTTAATGGAAATGCTTCTGGCCAACCAGTATTCCTATCTATAATTGTTAGACAGTATCTGTACTCGACTGCGGTTGTAGGGAGAGGTCCTATTAAGTCAATGTGTATGTGATCAAATCTATCTACTGGTGGATATTTTCCATAGCTGGATTTTGCATGTCTATTTATTTTTGATTTTTGACAATTGATGCATGTTTTAGTCCATATTCCAATGTCTCGGTTCATGTCTGGCCAGAAAAATTTTTCTTTAATGAGTTGGCGTGACGCGCGCGTGCCGGGATGACTTAGATTATGTATTGCCCGGAATATATCTCTTCTGAAGTTTTCTGTTATATAAGGTCTCGCAGTATCATTTGACATCTCGCAGTATACGTATTTGTTGGTATTTGGAATTAATATCTTTTTAATTTGGTATCTAGGATTGTTTAGTAATGTTTTGAGGTCTATGTCTTCGCTTTGTTCTAGTGCTAACTTCTCATAGTCTACTACGCTTGATGTGCATTCTACACTTTCTATACGTGATAATGCGTCTGCGACAACATTATCCTGTCCACTCACATGGCGTATGTCGGTCGTAAATTCGCTGATAAAGAGTAGCTGCCTAATACGTCTTGGACTTTCTTTGTTATTATTTTTACTTAACTTTGTGAACGCAAATGTTAAGGGTTTGTGATCCGTAAAAATGATTATTTCACCTCCTTCGAATAAACATCTGAAGTGTTCTACAGCTAAAAAGATAGCAAGTAGTTCTCTGTCGTATGTACTGTATTTCTTTTGTGCTTCATTCAATTTCCTTGAGAAATAACCTAATGGATACCATTGTCCGTTGACATGTTGTTGCAAAACGGCTCCTACGCAATTATTTGATGCGTCTGCAAAAAGTGCATATGGCACGTTGGTTACTGGAAACGATAACGTGACCGCATTCATGAGACTCGCTTTACATTTTGAGAATGCTTGTTCAGCATCCTGTGACCATTCTATGGGTGTTTTATCGTTCTTTTTAGCCTTGTGAATATATTTATTTAATGTGTCTAAATACTCAATTGCTCTTGGTAGATGATTTCAATAAAAGTTTACCATGCCCAAAAATTTTCTTAGTTGAGATACATTTTGGGGCTTGGGGTATTCTGTGATGGCTTGTGTTTTGCTCTCTATTGGCTTAATACCAGTAGTCGTAACTTCGTATCCTAGGAATTCTACTTTAGTGGCTTGGAATGTACATTTTTCTAGGTTTATGGTAATGCCGAATTCGTTTAGGCGTTGAAAAACTTGTTCTAAATGCTCACTGTGTTGTGCGGAATTTTCTGAGCTAACTAAGATGTCATCAGAGTAACAGTATAAGAAGTCTAGACCTGATAAGACGGTGTTTGTCATAAACCGTTGAAAGGTTTGTGCTGCATTTCTTAGTCCGAAGGTCATGCGTTCAAATTCGTATAGACCAAACGGTGTTGTTATCGCGGTTTTGCAGATATCTTGTGGGTTTACTAATATGTTATGGTAGGCTTTCTTTATATCAATTTTTGAGAATATTGTCTTTCCAGTTAGTAAATAAGTGAAATCCTGTACGCGAGGTATGGGGTACCTATCCGGTTTAGTAATCGCGTTTAGTGCTCTGTAATCGCCACAAGGACGTACTTGCCCATCTTTTTTTGGGACTAAATGTAAGGGACTTGCCCATTCTGATTTAGACGGCCTACATATACCTATCTCTAGCATGTTTTTAAACTCGTCCTTTGCTAATTTATATCTCTCTGGCGCTAAGGGTCTAGGTTTACAAAATACTGGGGTACCTGTAGTTTCGATATAGTGGTAGACGGTGTGCTTAGGTGCCTCTTTGAACGACATAGGTTTGAGAATATCCGGATATTTTTTTAGAATGTCATGAATTGGATGATCATTTCGTAATGTTGAAATTGCTGGTTCACAATGGTTTACGATCTTTCCGTACGCTGCTAGGTTAGTTATGTTGTCTATAAGTCGTTGACCATTAATGTCTATAATTAACTTATGATAATCTAAAAAATCAACTCCTAGTATTGGTTGCTTAACATCGCATACGACAAATGTCCACTTGAAAGGTCTTCTTAACTTTAAATCTAGTGTGATTGATTTGGTTCCGTATGTTTTTATCTCGGATCCATTAGCTGCGAATAGCTTATAGTTACAGTCTGGATTTAATTCAGATTTACTTTTAATTGCGCATTTAGGTAGAACAGATATGCATGCTCCTGAATCTATTAGAAATTTGAGGCGAGATTTTTTGTCACTTACAATTAGGCGGTGGTCCTTAACTGCACAGCTCCCCGCCACCTGCTGCAGTTCTCCTAGTTTTCCGACTCTGTAGACGGTTTCTTGATTTTCCAGTTGCAGGGTGCGATGCATTTTCGTGCTCTTCCTCTGAACCTGAGGTGGTACGAGCATAGCCATTTGGGACTATCGGGTGTAATGCGTGGTCTTGAGCTGGAACGTGATCTTGGCTGATACCTGTGTGTGCTCGTTGATCGTCCTCTGCGGTTCTCCATTTTGTTTATTTTCAGGTTAATCTTGGCTATTTCTGCCATTATTGTCGCTATGTCATATCCTGTTGTCTGCTCCGGACGGCTTCTAGTTACTTCGCTGACTTGCACGGGTTGGTAAGTATCCATTATTTTATCAGCTACCACTGCTAATTCTTCCAGGTTCTTCGCTGATGTGACGGTGAGTACGGCACGAACTGACGACGGTAAGTGTCCTTGCCATAGTATATTAAGTGTGTCATCTTCTATTTTTCCTCTAGATAGTTCCTTCATGCGGCGCAAAAGTTGACTGGGTTTCTGGTCTCCTAGTTCTACTTCTGACACTAATTTTTGTACTTGTCTCGTTTCTGACTCTTCGTATATTTGTAGCAATCGGTTTTTTAGCGCTTCGTATTTGTTGTTTTCTGGAGGCTTTGCTACAATGTCTGCGACTTGCTGTATGGCTTCTTTCGTGAGTTTTGATACGGCCATGAAGTATTTGTTTGTGTCCGATGTCTTTTGTGGTGTCAAAACGGCTTCCACTTGAATGAACCATAGCCTCGGATTGTCTGTCCAAAATTCTGGTATTCTGCTCGAAACTGATACGGTCGAAACAGTAGAGAAATCGGTCGCAAGTTCTTCTCTTTTTGGTGGTGTGGTCATTTTTGCTACTTGCGCGACGCGTGGTTTGCGATAATCGTAGCGCGTTATCTGTATGCGTCGAATTTCGAGCGTCGAACGTCGAGCGTCGGGTGTCGAGCGTCGGAGGTCACCACTGTATTATATGTGTGTGGCGTGTAAGGTTAGTGTACGGGATAACACAAGTGAAACGCTCGAGAGTCAGTTACCAACTGTATTCGCAGTTCTACATTGCGCTTATGCAGCTATGTGTCCCCACATATATTTTATTAAATGCCTTTAATTTTACTTAAGTACCTAAACAAATTAACTTTTGGGTACGTTTCCTATTGACAACGATGCGGACGAATTTTTTGACGCCGCTTGTTTATTTCCCCTTCTTTTTTATAATTGTACACTATTCTCCTTTTGTATATTATTATTATTTTAAGATTGTTAGCTTTTTAAATTATGAAATTATTGTATTATCATAAAATCAAATTTTGATTTTATTTCAAGCATCGCCAAAGTTTAAAGATAACCATTTTTAGAAATTTAAAAATCACAGTTTAATTTGGAGATTCAACTGTGATCTTTAAATTTCTTAAAATGGTTTGCAAAATAATAGAAAATAATACATGTGGTTTAAAAAAAATGGTTTTTTCAACATAATTTTTCTGCTCCTATATTTAGTGTCAGAGTAGAAAGTGGTCTAGCCAGGTTCGAATAGACGATGTCGAAGGTATGTTTTATTGTTTACAATCAAAAGTAGTTTTCAGTAAAAAAATCATCAAAAGTCAGTCTCGCGATTATTTTAGAAAACCTGTTGCGAATATTAGTGATTTTCCATGAATACTTAATTTATTTTAAAAATCCCTTTCATATACACGCAAAACAAAGAACTCGACTTTTTAAGTCACAAATAATTTTGTTTAAGTTCTATATCCCTTTCGCAGAAAATATGAACAAAATTGACCAAAATCAGTCAATTTCGTGCACGTCCCCTTTAAACGGCATTTATAACTGGAACGTGAATTAATTAAAAAACTTTTGTATATTGTTCTTTAATGTGGCTTCTTTGACATTTTTTCATAATACTTTTTACGTAACCTTTAGATTTTTTTTACGGGAAAATTCTTAAGAAATTGTTTTGAACGCCCAACTTTTTTGTAAAGAATTTTTTAGGAAGGTTTGTAGGTAAAACTTGATAAGCTCCGATGAGAAATAAAAGAAAAAAGGGGTGCATGAAAATAGCCTCCACAAGTGTGTGTTTTCTCACAAACCAGTTCGTTCAGTTATTCCAAAGGTTGTCTGGAAGATAACGTTATCAGCGATAACACTGCCATTGTACCCATAGAATTAGCAATATTGTAAGCGTGTTGTGTAACAATTTTGGTGAACAATAAGGTATAGTATGTATCTATCTATCTGAAGTATTTAGATAGATAGATACATACTATACCTTATTGTTCACCAAAATTGTTACACAACACTCTTGCTTGCTGCTTTAGTTATCTGTCGACATGACGAAGATCCACCTTTACAGACTTCAAAGACTTTCCAGTCACTGAATTCGTGTCGAGTGACGTCATAATTAAGTGAACAAACACGGATGGCACTGCGGGCGTCGTTTGTTATCCTGAAGATCGAAACATTGGAGAGAAACTTCGTCAAACTCCATTGTTTATTATCAATAGACATCGATTATTTTTATAAATTAGGGTATTTGAGAAACAGAAGAATTAATTGTAAGGTTGAAGTTTAATAGGTTCAAGTTGATTATGCTCATTACGGCCAAAATAATAATGGTAAGAAATATTTCGTTTGACAAAGTGCATCATCAAGAGCAGTGGAAAATACTTTAAACGTACCTACCTACGGTTTCCTACTCACTAGGTGTAGCTAGGTTACCTATGATTTGTTAAGAAACATTATAATAACTAAGTACCAAGAAACATGTAGAAGTTGTGAATTCTTAACCAAAATATTTATTCTATTTGAAAAGGGAGTTGATTCATTAATTTAACATGACACGACATTCATTTTCAACATAATCCGACCCATATGTCGCCCGAGACCCAATTACTGCCGTGAAAGTTTAAAAAGGGGCCAACATTGTAAAGAATACTTATAATACCTTACCGTTTCAGTAAATCTTTTGTGTTCATTCTGTTTCCACAGGTGTCACACAACATTACTAAGGATATATCCTTGTCAAGAGGGTGGAGCACATTTTATTTAGCCTTATTTGTTTTTGAAAGTTTATTTTATTATTTTGATGAAAATGCGCAATAAAATAAATAATTTGTCGAGCGTAAAAACTGCCAAGTACATTTTGCATTTTGAGCGTTTAATTAATTACTTAACTAAGTATGGCAAAAGGTACTTTTTGAGACTGTCAATCTCATGCCATTGACTCTGCCTCACACACTCTAAATGCAAACGGTTAGAGAACCTTTGATCTCAAACAACAAACACAGTGCTAAATTAAACGAGGTTTTTGATCAATAACAATGGTATATTGAATTAAAGTAATAATACAAGAGCGACACACGCAAACTTAATAATGGGGTGCAAGAGTAGCGAGCGAGATAGCACGTCAAGAAAACTAGCTATAAGACAGTGATCACAGAGTAGTCAACAACTTACTAATCAAAGGAAAACCAAACAACAAACTTACAAGTAGATAGATAGATAAATCATTTATTTGGCGCACACAAAAAACAGCACAAAATACAAAAGTACATGAATATAATATAAAAACAAGGGGCCGATTTAAAAAGAAAAAGAAAAACATACACATCGAAATAAAAGTGGCTTAATGCGGTGTGCGTCTCAAAGTAGCACAAAATGGGTGTCCAGCTCAGTCTTGGGTGTCAGGCAAGAATAATACCTGATATTCTGCTGGATCCCTGTATTTAATTTCACACGCAATAGCGCGCGTCTTTTTTCTTTCAACGCATCATTAACCTCTCAAGAGTTTACTCAATGAACAGAACTAACCGATTGTTAGAATGATTTAACATAGAACGTATAATACGAAAGTACCAATTTGATCATTTATTTAAATCAGGCAAGCAATTAGGTCATTCCAGGTGAATTAACAATCGATCCAATGCGTTTCGATTGGAACTATTGCTTTGATTTGAGTAGTGTTGTACAGTTACATGAAATTGGTATAATTATTATCCTTTGTTGGAGATGCTCAATAAATAAATAAATAAATAGAGGTAACTGTTTGGTCATAATTGTATCCAGATACTGGAAATATCAGATTTAATGATGCGTGCAGTAGTAGTGTAAAAAATGGATCGAAAAGCTGACAGAATTGTAGTAGATGACTCGAGAGAGGTATGTTTCCAATCTATCTATTCTATACATATAATAAAATAGTTACGAAGTCAACAGTACATTGTTTTTTTTTTAAATTATTTCTCCAAGGTGTTGAAACGAGTCTGATGCCGAAAATATAGCTTTGAAAAAGAATTTTCGCCCGTTTGTCTGTTTCTCGGGCGCAAAAATGGCCGAACGGATTTGTATGAAATTTGGCATACAGATAGTTTATTACTTGAATTAACACAAAGCGTACTTTTAATCCCGGGTACTACCGGTATTAAATGTACCGTATGTTTGCGTTCCTGTGGGATATTTCCCGAGCGAAACCGCGGGCAAAAGATAGTGAGAATGAAAATGAAAATATTTATCGAAAACATACCACAATTTAATTCAATTGTTTGAATAAATTAAAACCCAAAGTTGAATAATTTTTCACTGAATTAAAATATTAAGGTAATAAAGCATTATTATTACAATTCCGAGAAACCGAAAACGCGTTATCGACAGAAACGAATTATGATAAAAAAATATTATTCCCATTTTTTGGAGTCAGCTAATTTAAAAAGGTTATTGGAAGAAACCCCTTTAATATTCGTGCGAAGTAATCATAAAGTTGATTAGACTTCGCGAGAATCAAGTCACACCCCGATGAGATTAACTTTTTTTTTTTTTTTTTTTTTTTTTTTTTTTTTTTTTTTTTTTTTTTTCCTGCTCAGGATAGAAAGACAAGAATTAATCAATTCGATTTCCGAGAAAAATACTAGGTTGAAGACATTTATTATGGTTGTATTTAAACAATGCGAAAGGTCTGTAGATGATAGAGATACTATCGTCATCGCGATGCAAGAAAATAGACCAAGTTTCGTATCAAAGGAAAATAATTGAACCAGAAAATCGTTCTTTTCGTCTTAAAACTAAAACACTCTAGTCCTGTCCATTGATTAAAGTGACTTGTGACTTCCATCTAAAAACCGATGATGTAGATATTAAGGCAGACGTGGAGGTGGCAACTGAGTTTGAAAATTGATTTACTATTACTAATATTCCTATTTCGATACCCCATATGCCCTAGTAGGAATAATAATGTATTGATACGGAATCCTATAAACATTAAAAACAAAAAGTCATTATTTGGAAGAAAAAGGTAAAAGATAAGATAAGCACTGACATTATTAGAACCCAATGGACCTTGACAAAGGGGTGTGATTGGTCAAATTGCAACCCGACCCCACATAATCTATATAGCTGTCTTCTCTTATACATGATTGATATATTTTTATTTTATTTTATAGCTACAACTAGTATACTAGTATATAAGTGCAACTAAATAATATTACCCTTTCTCTTGTACATACCGGTACCGATAATTCTTGTAATTGTTGATCAAAATATTATATCAGCTTTTTTGGTAACTGTAGTTTAACTTCTTTTTTCTTGTGGCCCCAAAATACCACTCAAAACTAATTATTACATTTATAGGTGGCATCTGGGACCGCAGTCCCGGTCCCAAAAGCCCCCCGACCCATTTCAACAACCAAAACTCTGTCATCGGCGTCCTCCACTTCTGCTTACTCAATACTAAAAGAATTTGTATCAGAATATGATAAACATTTTGAATTCATAATTATTTCCGCTAAGTAATAACAGCCGCACGGTTCGATCGACCAGGTTAAGCTACGCTTGCCGTGGTTGGTCCGTGGATGGGTGACCATCTTCACATACCAAGACCCTTCCGAACCCCGGAAAGCATATTAAGCCGTTGGTCCCGGCTGTCATCCATAGATCTTTAACAGTCGTTACGGGTCGTCCGAAGCCCGAAAGTCTGACAACCATTCTTACCAATGGGAACTACCCAGTAACTGGGTTGTGGGGGTACCTCCATGTAAAATACTGTTATTCAGCTGTATCCTGTTAGACTGGAAGCCGACCCCAACTTAGTTGGGAAAAGGCTAGGCAGATGATGGACTCTTACCGCCAAAGACATTATAAAATCTTTTAGACATATTGATTATTTAAATTAAAGAGCTGCCACAGTACCCGCTCTTAAAGACTTACTGAGTATAACTACTATCAAGAATTTCAATAAAATAAGTCTCATTCAGCACAAATATTTGTTATGAAACTGTATACTCATCTTCAACACGTTGACGCTAATTGCATCCTTATTAGTGCTGAAACTTAATAATATTATATCAAAGTAAATTTATGTTTACAGAAATAATTTTACCGCGAGGCACACGCTTCCTTCTACCTAAAGAAATTAGATGACTGTATTTATCGTGATAAATTACGTCATAGTTATTATCGTGAATAACTCCTTGTTAGGCAAACGTAAGCATAAGTTATCATCCATTCGTCCAATTAGTGAGAGATAACCGAAATCTTCGAGGTAATATTTCCTTGTAAGGACCGAGGATTACTCGTAATATTGTTAGACAATTTAGTGTTTCTGACGAAGAATGAGCGAGGCTTCCCTCTTACTATTATAGATTTCGTAGAAGTTGACTCAAGGATCTATGTCAAGAGTCAATTTGTTTTAAAACTTCTGCAATTACAAAACCCTTCGGTAAGCATTTCAATTATCCAGCTCTTTGAATTTCTGGATCGTTGAAGAGTGTTCCTGGATCGAATTGATTTTTCGGGCATGGTTCCAGACCTAGTTATAATAAGAATAATAAAATTCCTACCCGCGTCTGTGTTCCCTACTACCCACAACCCGTTCACCGTTTCGTAGACATCATCCATCACGGCGAGATAGAGGTAAAAATAGACCAAGAGGAAAAATATTGTTTCTATTGAACGGCATAAACCTTACCTTACCACGCTCCCACACAATGTTTATGTACTTCCATTCAATAACGACCTTCTTTTCTTTTTATCAGTAACTTACTAAAATAGATTATCTACTCGTTCAATGAACAAGGAAAACTCGTCTCACTAAATTACCGACGAGCAAAATCTGAGATAACATTTTCTTGCAAGCTCCCAAAATCCTTATCTCGCCCGTATAGCAAAAATGTCAAACAGAGAAATATCTCTTCGACACAAAACCTGTCGTATTCCATTAGTTCCCATTTGGTTCCATTAGTGTATTGGCACACTGTTATCAAGTAGGTAGAAGCTCCTAATGGACGTCAATTAATATGGGCGGAAAGTACACAGGCTGACTGATAAAACGAGGGACGATAATTTGTTAGGTCTGTTTCCAGTATTTATGAGGTATTCGATTCTCTATAGGGATTCGTTCCAAATTATGTTACAACAGGAATAATTACTATCCAATAAAATAAATTGATTGTAGATACTTTTATTGGTGCCTGTACTAAGCAGTATGCAGAGAGGAATGATTCTGAACTTCAAACAGGCGTTTTTTTAAGTACTCTTTGCTTTTTGTGTTACTTTTGTCACGAGCCTGGTGCAGTCCCCCGCGAAGATGGAACGGCACACAGATTGCAAATCATAACACAATAAATTAACATTAAGATTTTCTTTGCGATTCTTGCAATATTCCTGCTTAAAAGAATGGTACTCACCGAGAGCTTCACACCTTTGTTCTACAAACATTCGTTGCACGAGTTTTTGTTACGACACTAACATCCATTCGCCAAATGAACACTTTGGTAGTACGTAAACACAAATTCTCTAACGAATGTTCGTGTCTCAAATGAATGTTCATTGCGTAACAAAAGTTTGCGCAGTGAAGGTTTGCTAAGCAAAACCGCGAAGCGAATGCTCGTGATGACTACCGTCCATTATACATTGTAGAAATAACACCCAGCATTCTAAATAGATTTAATAATGACTTAATTAGTAAGTTAAGTATACCAGTCCGTATTACAAACAATGTAAATGATACCTTCATTCGCACACACATATATCGCTGCTTAAATTCAAAAGGGCCACAAGTCGAAAAGTCACTTTTTTACAGGAGAGCCCGTCAAAGTTTTGATATCGGTTTTTGTTTATTATTTTTATTAATGTACGTTGTATATCTATGTGTTATATATCATCGGATGTATATTTTAAGCCTCTATTTGTCTGTAATTTGATATTTCCTATAAGTTTTACCCAGTTAAAAAAAACATCATATAAGTCCCTTTTGATTATAAAAACTTATATAATGTTTATGAATTTTATAAATAAAAAGCCACAACTCAAACAGAAAATAAGTTTTATTGTGTCTTTTCGTATAATGTGTTTTGTTTATTTATGCTAGATTTTGTTTATAACTAAATGGTAGTATATTAGCAATACCTTGCAATAAAATTACAAAAAATCAACCATAAAAACATACATAGCAAATAAAAAATGTACATCTTTAAATGTACTTTTAGAGCTAATCTCAAGATATCCAGCATTTTAAGTGGATTATGCAATATCGACACCTAACCATGTCACATAAAAAAACTAAACTTAAAATTAACTCAGCTTCTAAAGAAAAAAAATTACTTATGTAAGTTAACAAAACGCAAATTGCTTATAAATCTCTAGCACACCATGTTAACAAATTATTAGAATGCTTATTTTCGTATCTAAATTAAATCTTCTCTTAAAATAAATCACAAATTAAAAGGCGACGTAAATCTTTGAATTACAATGAGATATAATATTATGATTAATATTAGGGGTTAAAGTATGAAATTGCCGATTTGTACTGAAAAATTGAAATTCTTTTTTTTTTTTAATTTAACATATTTATTTAATCAAAATAATTACTATTATTATCTATACATTGCTGCCATCTAATTGGAAGGTCATTTATGCCTTTGCGATAGAACTCTCGAGATCTATGTAGATTCGACAAACTGTGTGAAAGCATTTTGTACTGCCTCCTGAGAAGAAAACTTTTTATCACGTAGAAAATTGTCCAAATCACGAAAAAAATGATAGTCCGTTGGAGCAAGGTCTGGCGAATACGAAGGGTGACGAATAGTTTCTAATAGCAGTTCCTTTAGAGTTAAAACGGTTTCTCGTGCTGTGTGAGGTCTCGCGTTATCATGGAGCAATAATGGTGAAGATCGATTCATGAGTCGGGGCTGTTTCACTGCTAGTTTTGCTATCATTGTTCGGAGTTCGGCACAGTAGACATCTGCCGTTATTGCTTGACCAGATCGGAGAAAGCTCATAACACCATGCTGAGACCACCAAACAGTTACCATTACCTTTTTATTGGTAAGCTTTGCTTTAGGACACTGTTGCGGCGTCTGACCTGGGGTCAGCCATTGCATTTTTCGCTTACGGTTATCGTAAAGAATCCACTTTTCATCACATGTCACAATTCGATCCAATATTCCTTCATTTCTGTATCGATTCAACAAGGCAACACAAGTTTCAACACGCATTTCTTTCTGCAGATCAGTCAAATCATGAGGCACCTATTTCTCATATTTTTTTGTTTTATTGATTTGACGCAAATGAGTCAATATTGTTGGTAACGTAAGTTTAAATCATGCCGCTAATTCCTGGGTAGTTTGGCTCGGATCGGCTTCCACCATCTCTTTCAATTCATTGTTATTCACCTGTGTGGGCGGTCTTCCACGTGGTTCGTTCTTCAAATCAAAGTTTCCATCACCAAAGCGTTTAAACCAAAATCGGACGGTGCGTTCATTAGCAGTCCCCTCTCCAAACGCAACATTGATATTGCGAGCTGTTTTTGCCGCGTTCGTTCCGCGCGGAACTCGTATTCAAAAATAACTCGAATTTACGAAGTTTCCATCTTTCTTGTCTAAGCTGAATAAAAAAAACAACTGAAAGTCGATAATCGAATGTTGCACATTTTTCAAAAGAAGAACTTCATAGGTACCATGTGAAAAAAGTTTCACTCAAAATCTCAAACCATGAAGGTTCTATGTCAATTCGAATTACCTCGTGTTTTATTGTAAAATAAATCGGCAATTTCATACTTTAACCCCTATTATTAACTAAATCATCACAGTAAGTTCTCTTAAAAAACTTATAACTAACATTTCAAATTATTACTCTACTGAAATCAGTCTATGGGTTTCAATCAGTCTAAGCAAATCCTAGTGTTAGTAATTATACTAACTTATTATTAATTGAGGAAACTTAAATTAAAGATTTGTATAAAAAGTTTTATAATTGACCTTGATATTTGACCTTGCATCAATATTTCATTTAAAACTTAACACAATAATTACAACCTTGTTTAAGTTTTAATTATTGTGTTAAGTTTTAAATTTAAACATTGTACATTTGTATAAATAAATACTACCACAATCACCATAATTTTATATGCAAAACAGAAGCATTCCAAATACTGCACTTATCTTCAATACAATATTAATAAAACACATTTTATTTTTACTCAAAATGGACATATCACAAAATACGGCACTTTTCCTTATGAGATAATGTTATACTTACATGTATTTTAAAATCAATACTGTCGTATTTTGAAATGTGGCACTTTTCACTATAACTTTCGATCCAAGTTAAGGACTTTTTCGGAATGTGGCCCTTTTTCACATAAAAAGCGTGCGCTCGCGCTGACTGCAGGGTAGCAACTGGGAAGATGGCGGCTTTGGTCTGAAGTTAGCCACCAAGTGTCAAAATACTAAAAGGGCTGTTGTGCGATTACCTTCATTTTTATTGCGAAAATACTGGGTGTCTTTTTCGAATATAAAAATATAGGCAGAATTGATACGATTTTTGCTTTAAAAAGCATTTGTAATTTTTTCGACTTGTGGCCCTTTTGAATTTAAGCAGCGATATATGGGAGCATAAATTACTTTCTTTACGCATGTCCCTTGTTTACCCACTCACACCGACGTTTAATAAAGTGGTCAGTTTACGTAAGCAAATAGCTTTATATAACGAAGTTGGTTTGTCCAATTGATTGGTCGTTTTGTTGGACCTTTGTTTGTACAGTTTTATAGTAACTGGCTGTTACCATTTACTTCATTGAATTCATTCATTATTGTCTGACTGTTTTTAACTTGAGAGACCAGTGGCCCTGTGGTAACGCCTGCGACTTACAAGTTGTAGGTCGTAGGTTCGAACCGAGACAGGCACTTTACTTTATGTAAATTATTTCATCACCGCTGCTCTCAAAACGGTGAAGGAAAACATCGTGAGGAAACCTAGAACCAAAAATTCGAAGAAAGAAAGAACGAAAGAAAAAGTATTTATTGCGACTCGCACAGGAAGATCATAAAACTAAACTAAACACAAACAAAAATAAAAAACACAAATTATATAAAAAAAGTAGGTAACAAAACCAAATTATATAAAAAATAAAGTAACAAAAAGAAAAATTAAACAGAAAGTCCTGTACGAGGCCAAAAGGCTTCTATCTCAGCATGATGCTACGACATTTAAAAAATAAATGTCGCAGCGCTGGTAGACAGTCATGAGATATCTACTAACCCGCACTAAAGCCGCGTGGTGGATCACTGCCCACTCCCTCCCTCTGAGAGGAGGCCTGTATCCCAGCAGTGGGAATATTATAGGCTGATTATGATGTTTTTAGCTTTTAGTTATCCACAAATGTTCATTGTTGATCATGGTCTGCTTACGTTAGTACATTTTGTTGTCAATATTGTGACAATCATGGTATGGCGAATATACTGATGATGTCAAATATTCTTTATTTTTATCAATTTCTGGAAGGTGTAGGTGGCGACATCTACATTGCCACATGCGAAATATGCATCACACTGACGTCACGCAAAATCCTGCAACGCGCAAGCACTTGCCTACCAGACACTATACACCCGTCTGGCCGGAGGATCCTCCCTTTTCTATGGAGGATGTGTGAATTTTACACACTGTTCCTGGCAGAGGTAGAAAACCGCGTTGCTTTGTCACCCCCACAATGGAGGAAGTCAACGCGGATTTCCACAGAGCAGTAAAAAAAAGGCACCTGTCCCAAGATCGACGATTACAAAAGATTGTAAGTTCCGTATTTCATATTCCGTAAAAGAGATACAAAAGTTAATAGTTGATCGCTGACTGTTCACCGCCGCTGAGTATTCGTTTGTCGCAGCGACAAGAGCTTTTAAAGACCGTAAGTGTGCATACACAGAAGTGGCACACGTCAACAGCAAACGCTACTGCAGCCTTTGACACTCGTCGACACGTCGATGGCTGCAATGGCCTCTACCATTGACGCGTGCCACGTGTGTATGACCCACTGAGTACTCGCTCAGGGACGCTCGCTTGGCGGGCAGAACACTCGCTGAGTTCACACAAAAAAAACATTCAAACTCACCCTTGCTACATGCGTATAGCAGCAAGTAATCGCTCGTTGTCGTCGCACTGCTCGTTGCTCACCAACTCGTTTTCAGTTGTTAGGTCTACTCGCTTTTTTTTAGTTGGTAAATCTAAACCCACCCGTGTTCCTTCAGTTGCCGGTGCCACGGACCACGGTAACGGTTTCGAACAACCCGCGACACTGGCAGGCGTCGGCCCTAGCGGACCCCATCAGTTGGTGCTGACATCTCTTTGAGGCGTGAGTGGAACCAAAAAGAAAATCCTCGTCAATCGCCGGTGGTGGGACAGGTGCCTAGATACTACTAGTACGGTCTTGGCAAGTAAATGGCCACCGAGAATCAAATATTTATTATAATGTTAGGCAATTCCATTTGTTCGTACCTACTGACTAGGCCACTGACGTACAATAGTTATAGGTTTTGTACCACCATTAATTTGGTTACCTTTCTACTTTATTAGTGTACTTATGCATTAGCAATTTATTTATAAACATGGCTTCCATACATCTCTTGTAAGAGATTTCTTTATGTGTTTTTTTTATTTAATTTGTTATGTGATAATGGAAATGGATTTTGTAAATGGCATGGGTGTGTGCTGAATACGTTAACGTCAAGATAAGTAATGTTACATTACGGAATTGTTTCTGTTTTTCAGAGTGCCGTAGGAAATGTTTTTAATTTTTTTGTTTTGCATGTTTCTGCTTCACATTTCAAGTTAAATATTTGGGTATCCTCTTAGAAAGAATTATTTTACCAAAAATCCACTTATTCAAGATTATAACCGGTTAGTTGATCTACGCGTCATGTTTGTGAATGGGCGCCGTCGGTTGAGACCGGTCAGCTCTTGACTGCTAGGGCTTATTTTTAATTTTTAATAGTTTTTTAATTTGTTTTTTTTTACATTGTTCTCACATATAGAAGCAACAAGAATAATGTACCCAGGATTTTGTAATATCCTGATTTTAAAGAGTGTCCTTGGAGTTTCTTGCCCGTTCTTCAACTTTCAGACTAGCTGACCGACGGTTCGACAATTCAAAGGTGCCTGTATAATTATGGTTTAATTGAAATAAATGCTTTGAGTTCTAGTTCACAAAATAATGATAACCTAACATTACATGCTGATAGATCAATAAACGCGCTTGCCATTCAAATTTAGCTACGTGCACCATTTTATCAAATGTAATGTCAAACTTAATAAGTATATTCGGCGTTCATCGCTTGCAATAGCGTTAATTAAATTGTTAATAACCTCAAACCGCGGAGTTGGCAACTTGTATACCTAGATGAAAGTTACTAACTTGGAGTTTGCAGCAATGTGTGGCTAAGTTAGCTCATAATGCATCACCGTAAGGGACAAAGTACAAGTAACTTGCTCGGCTTGGAAATTAATTTTAAGTTTCGCTGATTGTTTTTAGAACGTGTCTTTTTGAAGGTTAAAGACGTTTTAAATGATTCTTTCTTAGATTTTGAAAGAAAGAAAGAAAATACATTTAAATTCAAAGAAAATTATTTGAGGCTCTTTAACTAGGTATTTGTTTTATTTTCCGTTAACCTACATTGTCCCACTGCTGGGCAAAGTTCTTCCTCATAATTTTCCACTTTTTTTATTCTGTGCCTTCTCCGTGCAATTGGTTAGTTTTGGGTTTTCCATTTAGGCAAGATTAAGATCCCTCTGTTACATGGGACTTGAACATAACTGGCATAAATGTGGTTGTAGTATAGGTGCACCTCTGCCTTACCCCTTGGACAATACAGGCGTGATGTTATGTAATACAAGTTCTTGCATTTAGGTAAAGTAAGAAAAATAATGGTTTACTAAATTCACTACCAACTTAAATTGTCAGTATATTCAAATCACAATTGTCGTTCGTTGACAGTTGTATTAAATGGCTTTAACACGGCAAATTGTCGTAATGTGTGAATTTGCGTAACGATTATTTCTCCAACTGTAGGTAAAGTTAGTGGTATAATTATTTGAAAAGAAACTGCATTTTCTTTACGAGAACGTAATAATTATCGATTAAATTATAACAACGATACTGAGATGGTTATTTTTGCTGATACTAACCCACCAAAGGAATTGAACAGTCCGACACCCACGGAAAAAAAGGAGATATTTTATTTTATCTGACACTCACTGCCTGTCCTATCGTAAAGATACACTCTTTTTAAGTGGATGTGTCATGGTAACCCGCGAAATTAAAATTTACTTGCGTTTTTTTTTTGCAAGTTGCAGGTCTGTGTACCTATGTATAATTTCTATAAATAAATATGTGTGTCGACAACCTGATACTGACCTGCAAATTGCAAAAAAACTTAAGAAAATTTTAATTTCTCGGACTATCCAGACGCTTTCGCATTAATAGACGGTTACTTTTAAAGGGAACAGCAGATATCGCTCCAGGGTTTCATCTTTATTTCTCCCTTACTTTTAGAAATAGTTTACAACGAGCAGCTTACAGCGAGCAGCTTTGCAGTTTACAACAAGGTTTGTTTGTTTAAAACGGAGGAATCAATCAAACGACAGAATCAATACAGCCGTCTTTTTATCAAGTATTTGTCGAGTCCTCAGACAAACTGAAATACAGTACAGTGAATTAACACCGCATTCTACTCGCTGTTTATTCACAGTTGAGTGTTTTTCAATGCTTTTCCAAAGTAATAAATTAATTAATATTCTTTTTCTTAGCGTGTTGATGGTAATCTAAATTGAGTCGGCCCAGAATTCGGATACGAGTTCGTCGTCTTCAGTAGCGTACATAAACGTATGTAACGTGCAGAAAACAGGACACGCAGAACACGATATTAAGTGCCCTACAGTTTGTGGAGCAGCAACATTTATTCTCGTTATTTCAACCTATGCGTCCTCCCAACAATGACTTACGGTGGCAAGACATGGACGCTCTTAAAGGAGATTGTCCACCACATACGAGTAGCACAAAGCATCACGGAAAGTGCCATGCTTGACATAACGCTACTAGACCAAGTGCATAACACCGAAATGCGTCGTCAGTTGACAGTCTATGACGTCGTGAACAGGACGGTGCGCCTTAAATTTGTTTGGGCAGGACATCACTAACTAGACAAAGAAATGGCTGATGGAGTAAAGCTGTGACCGAATGGTGGCCAAGGTTAGGACAAAGAAACCAGCCGATTGATTCTGTAAAAATCTCACCATGAAAAGTTAGGTGAAGTGAGCTTAGAGTAAGCTGTCAATGGTGTCAATCCCTAACATTAGTTGGAATGACAGCTCACTCCATGCTCACTTCACCTAAGTTTTCACGGTGAGATGGTTACAGAATCGCACTGCTGGGTCGTCCAAAAGCGCGCTAGGTTGACGATATCGTCAAAGTCGCGGAAGACGCCTCGATGAGAGACGTTTCGGGCTAAAATATCGATGATGATGATGGCGGGAAATAAAAAACTAAATAAATAATAAACTCCAGGGCGGAGTCATCTATGAATCTATAAAAAATCCTGAGGAGTGTTCCTTGTTTCGGTCAACCTGGCTCCGAAGTCTGAGAGCCAATTCTCGTAATTTTAAGAAAGTTCACAGTCTGATATCAGTCTCAATCTGTCAAAAATACCTGTAATTTCGCTACATTTTTGTACAATTTTTTGACATTGATTATCGCTGAGATGAGATTGCGACTACATTTTGAAAGTGTTTAATTACGGGAATTGACCTTCTGTTTAAAGACTAGAACAAAATTAATATTAATAATAAGGAAAATTGAAGACTCTTAACATGTTGAATTTTATTTAGGAGGGACAGCGGGACGGTTTCTTCCAGAAGCTTCAAACTCAATTTTCTATGCCATTTAATAGAGTTAGAGGATACACCTTCGATCAATAATGTAACAAAAACTACTAAATATTAACCATATTTTTAAAATAGACCAAAATATTTATGGGAAAATAAAACATCATTTCTAAGCAATAAGGTTGTAAAAACTGTTGCATGTTTGACACGCTCATCGGCAATTTAGTACTATTGTTGGTCGAATGGATACACCATTTTAATGCATTATTTTCTTTACGCCGCTTGTTACAGCTTTATCACTCACAGACATACCTAACTTTGACAGATCAATAATCAATTAACTCAACGTATTGCAGTCCACTGCTGGACATAGGCCTCTCCCAGGCTGCGCCACCACACCCTGTCCTCCGCCTTCCGCATCCAGTCCCAGCCACCTTCTTTAGATCGTTCGTCCATCTATCTGGGGGGCGTCCTACACTACGCTTGCCGATACGTGGTCTCCCCTCCAGGACTCGTCTGCTCCACCGGCCATCGGTCCTTCGACAAACATGGCCAGCCCACTGCCACTTCAGTTTGCTTACTCTACAAGCTATGTCGGTACTTTCTCGAATAATTTCATTCCTAATTTTAACCTTCAGGCTCCGAGCACAGCTCGCTCCACAGCGCGCTGAGCGACCTTGAATTTGTGGACCAGCCTGACCGTCGTAATAATGGTATGCAATTAGAGTTGCATAACCAATAGACTAACAGATCTCATTGACCTGATTACTCACCTGTCGTGTCACCTGCAACGAGGAACCTAACATAATTAATTACAACGTATGTGTTCCATAATTAGTTTAATTAATTTGCCTTGATTAAATCATACGTTTGTTACCTACAGGACACCTGAAGGCCAATTCCCGTAATTAAAAACGTTAAAAATGTAGTCGCAATCTCATCTCAGCCACAGTCAATGTCAGAAACTTGTCAAAAATGTAGGGAAAATAGAGTTATTTTTGAAGGATTGAGACTGAGATAACACTGTGAACGTTCTTAAAATTACGAGAATTGCCCCTCAGATTTCAGTATAATGTGACTAGCGACCTGACCTTGCAATGAACAGTTTTTACGAGTTGACAAAACATCGACATTTCTTAAATATATCTCACAAATTCACATCTTTCGTTGCGTAGTTTACAAGAACTAGGAGGTCACACGCTAAACGAAAAGTGACTTTATTTTATACTAGTTAGGTACAGATTAGATAGAAGACATAGGAACAAACAGTTTAATGTCACGAAATGAGGGTGTGGATCAACTGAAGGAACAAGGGCGGATTTTAGTCAGTCTGCCGCTCTGTCCAGAGTGAGAGAAATTATTTGATAATAACATACTCAAAAAAAAAAATATGGGTGTGGATATCTATGGGGTGTGTGTACTATGCGTGCGGCGTGATGTTATGTGACACTGTTCAACGAAGAACAAACAATTTTTATTCCTTTCCTTACTAAATCAATGTCAATTAGCATGGTCAGCACCCCATATCAAATTCAGTCATAATTCCTTTTAATAATTTTACTTTAGTTCGTTTACTCTCACGATCCCGGACTAAAAATAACCAACGAATAACCAACTTTATGAGCTAAACTAATATAAATGAGTTAGGTAAGTGCCGTGGGGTTAATACGAGTTAGGGATTATTTATTATTCATCCGAAGGACCCTTTGTTGTGCAGTTATTTTAATTATCTATGTAGCTTCGGTTGACTTTTTAAATATAAAATAATATAAATCTATTATTAGATATTTTATTATTCAAAAGGATGTACGATTTGCCAAGGCTGCCTTACGACTTCGCCTCCGCGCCCATGCGTAAGGAATTTCATATATAGGGAATATGAAAAATTCTTATTTTTATATGAGACACCTTTTGTCAAAATCTTGAAAACTTTTCTAGTAGGTAAGTACTTAAATGCAGTATAAAGGGTGTTAGGCGTTTATAAGATAAATCCTCTCATTGAATTCATCTAAACTAGTACCTATAAAGAGAAAAGATTTGATCTTTTGTATGTATGTTTGTTTGTTACGCTTTCACGCTAAAACTGCTAAACGGATTTAGATGATATTTGGCACATGGATATATCGCAGTAAGATGATAATTTATAGCTGCACAGGTCGATCGATCAGGTTAAGCTACGCTTGTCGCGGTTGATCTGTGGATGGGTGACCATCTTTACATACCGAGACTCCTCCGTGTCTTAGAAAGCACGTTAAGCCATTGATTCGTGGATCTTTGACAGTTACGAGTTGTCAGAAGCCCGAAAGTCTGACAAACAGCCTTACCAAGTTGTATCGTATTACCCAGTAACTGAGTTGTGGAGGTCAGATAGGTAGTTGCTCCATATAAAATAGGTACTGGTATTCAGCTGCATCTGGTTAGTCTGGGGCCGACCCCAATATAGTTGGAAAAAGTTTAGGCATATGATGATAATACAGTATCTTCATTAAATAAATCTAAGGCAAAATACACCAAGTCAATATTTTCGAGATTGCAAAATTAATGATTATTAACAGTTGCGGGTTCGATTCCCGCACGGAACAAATATTTGTATGACCTACAAGTAGTTGTTCCGGGTCTGGCTGTTTGTGTATGTGAGTTTAAATGTTTGTAAACGCACCCACAGGAGAAATTCCTAGTGTGGGGCAACGTTAAAAAAAAAAAAAGAAAAACGTTGCTATGACTGATACGAATGGTTTAGCGCCACGGAAATTGTACTTTTATTATCATACAGACGAAACAAAATAAACAAAATAGTAGTTAGAGATATTAAGTATGGATTATTAATAAGTCAACCTCACTTAAAGACGGTTGTTCAATGGTTGTTCTTTTACTTTTTAATTTGAATTCTAGTTTCTAACAACTTTTTAATGTTTTTTTTTTCTGTCCGTTACCTTTTTAAACTGACTCTACAGACTAATCTAATAAAATAGAATCGCCAAACCGCAGAATGAAAACGGTCAGAATTATACGAAGAGTTAACACAAAAACAAACATTATCGTTACGAAAAATGGTTCGGAAACCGCATCCCATAACAATATAGCCATCTAGGGGCTAAAAATATCAGCGTTTTATTTTAAAACTTTGCTCAGCATCGATGATGCCATTTTCGCGGATAATGTGATTATGGTGAAAATATAAAATAGCAACGAAGAATTTTTGTTCGTCTGTTTATCTGGATGTTCCAGATTGACACAAAAATGGCTTAACAGATTTGACTGAAAATTGGCACACAGATAGTTTATAACCAGGATTAACACATTAGGTACTTTTAATCCCGGCAGTACGTTCCCGTGGCACATTTTCCGACATCCACGCGGCCGAAGCTGTGGGAAAAAGCTAGTTACGGTGAATAAAATATAGTTACGCCTACGCAAAATTATTTTCAGTGACGTAATTAAAGTGACGCGTGAGATTAATTATCTTTAACCACGTTCATCAATGTTAGTAATTTGTCATAAGTGTATCAGAGTACGCTCATCGTTCTGGTATATAAAAACCGTTTTCAACTGAATTTCTAAACATGCAAATGGGAAACTGCTCTGCACTGCACTGGAATGGGGAACAAGCTGTCACGGTGCTGAAAACTTTAAAAAGTTATGTATTTATTTATTTATCCTCACACTGGAACGCCATACGGCAAATACACCAATGGAGCAAAAAATCACTTCATGTGCTGCTTTCCATCCAAAGGAAAACAATTAGGTTAGGTTAGGTTAAATTTAGGTTTATTTTTATGTTTTAACAAGGGTTAAAATATCTAGCTTTGAAAAAACCCGATGATTCAGAGCACTAAAAACACGACAGTATTCGTATTGACACTAAACTGGCAACTGTGACAACTTAAACTTTAAACGAATTGAATTTTAAATGGCTACATGATACGGTGGAAAATTGAGACCTACAGTTTTTTAGCGTCCTTGCAAAAAACGAAATATACAATGACAATTGGTATAGTTGTGTCGTTTCAGCGTAGCAATAACGGTCAGTGCCCTTTCCATCTATCCGTAGGAACCCAAACAATAAACTATGAACGGTTTTACGTTATTGGAACATGTTGATTATCACGATAGATATTGATTTCCCTGACCTGGTTTGGCCTTTTGGCCTCGTATAGGACTTTCTGTTTTATTTTTCTTTTTGTTACTTCTTTTTTATATAATTTATTTATTTTTAATTTTTTACTGTGCTTAGTTTAGTTTGTGATCTTCCTGTTCTGTGTCCTGTGTGTTTATTCAGGTCGTTAACGGACTTTATTTATATTTTTGCGATAAATATTATAGATAATGTAGGTGGCTCAATGACTGCTATTGCCATGCTAAAACGGCATAACTGGGTCATTATTTGAGGTGGTGAAATTTTGTTCATGCGAAATATTTTTAAAGTAGAATAGAAATGAGTATTTATTGATTCATATTATAACTGAAATTTACTTTACTTATTACTGTATGTTTGTTTAAATATATATTAATAATTAAAACTTTGTGAAATTTATTGTTTTTTAAATAAAAATCACGTTACGTGGTCTGTTCAGGTGATATACACTGGACTTCTTGCGTTTATTAAAAATATAATTTTAGTGAAAACGGACCTTTCCGTTAGGTTTTTGTAATGAATAATGTATATTACTATATTTTAAATGAACGACAACAAATAAACAGACTTATAACTTCAATTTTTTATATTATTTCTGTTGTTCCGAAAAGCACCATCACCTTCGTGGTCACTCATATTTCATACCATTTTTTACAAAATAATTGGTTAACCCGATTTTTTTTATTTATTAGCAACACTGTTATTGGCTGTTATAACAACGCAAAAAAAATGTGGATTGAAACATTAATAGTTTTTGTGTAAAAACTTATTCTGTGTTAAAAAGTTTGTGTCAAAGATCGTGTAGCACTTTCGTGATAGCTGTATTTTGGTAAGTTGTTAATTAATAAATAGAATTAAATGCTTGTCCTGTTCGCTAAAGGGATATGTTGCAAATAGGCTATTGTATTTTTTCTAATCTCTTAACTGTTTCATACTAGAACCGGTAAAGTGCTTTATCATCACTTTCGTGGTCATCACTTTCGTGGTCACAAGGACCACGAAATAAGACACCTACGGTTAAAAAGGGTGGTACAGTCGCCAACACCTCAAGCTACCTCAAATGGTCAACTGTTCAACATTCCCTAGGATATTTAATAACGAAATACGATTTATCAAAAAATAAAAAATAATTTCTTACAGTTATGGCCAGAACTCGCAACAAAAGTATGATGATGAAGAAAAGAAAGAAATAAGGCGAGAGCAAAAAAAAATTACAATGCGGAAGTTAAGAGAGAAAATGAGAGAGGGAGTGGGAGGCGGTCACCTCCTTCTGCGAAGCAGTCATGCTAGCGAAGGAGGTGGCGGGATGGGCGAGGGAAAGATCCTCACGCCTCAGCCGCCGAGGAAGACGCTCCGGGCGTCGGGAGCCGCGTGACGACTCCCGGCCACCGTAGGCGCGGGCCTGCGGGCGGAGAGCAATGGGTAGCTCTCCGTCCGATCAGGACCAGGCCCGTGCCGGACGGCGTGTATGTGTTCCACGCGCGCCTCAAAGAGATGTCAGCGTAGTTGACGGGGCCCGACAGGGCCAAAGCCTGCCGGGGTAGCGGGATTGTCCGAAAGGGTTACCGCTGCCCTGGTACGTAAAGGGCTAAGGAAGGAACACGGGTGGGTTTTAGTCAGTAAGAGTCTGACACTCCCTTCTGCTCCACCCAGAGCGGGAGGAGTCATTTGATGATTTCCCATCCTGAAAAAAAAAAAAAAAAAAAAAGAGAGAAAATGAAAAATAATCCATCTGCCTTAGAAGAAGAGAGAAGAATGGCTAGGGAAAGATATTATAAAAGGAAGGAAATGGGATTATTAAAAAAAGTTACAGAAATGACGCCTCGTGAACAGAGAGCCATTAAAAAAAAACTGGAGAGAAAGAGCTCAACGTTATAGAAATAGTTTGAAACAAGCAAAAAACACAGAAAGAATAGTAAGAGAAGATACTCCGCCTTTAAGTGTTAGTAATTGTGTCTTTTGATTCACCCTCTACGTCACTTGCAAGCTCTGGTTAAGCTCTGGCTCTGGTTAGTAGCTCTTAAAAATCACAGAAAGTTAAAACACGAAAATCAGTATCTCAGAAAAAGGTTACAAGTATTAGAGAGGAAACTAGCTAAGCACAGGATGAGAGAGAAAAGAAAAGAACAAACAATGATAGAAAAAACGCAAGAAAGACTGGAAAAGATAAAAAAGAAGAAGCTTGACGAAAAGAAGAAAAAGCAAATGAAGCTTAAATCAGATATAGTTGAGTTTTACTTAGAAGATACATCAAGTCGTTTAACTGCTGGCAAGAAAGAGACAGTATTTAACACCAGTGCAGCAAGCTCGCCATGTCCATCTGAAATGGCTTCTGCGTTGGATTTAGATACCACAAGTGCTGCAGGCTCGCTATCAACTTCTGAGACACCACTACACATCCACACCGCGTAAGCTCTGTCTTCGTAAACGTAGACCTTCTTCAACTGAGAGTCTTGATATGTGGTATGCTGGAGCACCGTATCCCCGTAAAAACCGTAATTTTGTCTTTGATTCGGATAGCACTGGCTCAAATTAAAATTAATTTAGTTAGGTAACTTAAGTGACATCACTTTCGTGGTCAAAGAGTTTTTTTTTTTTTCATGACAAATTATTATTTAAGTTCATTGATCTCTCAGTAATTATTGTTCTTAGGTTTATATGTACCTTTGGTTAAGGTTCAACAGAGGTTTAAATTAGGAGACTGATTATGATTCATATAAGTGTTATTTTTCGTGGTCTTTAAGATCACTTTCGTTACCTACAAAAAATGTTTTTTTGAGATTTATTAATAAATAAGCTGTATCCATCTTTAATTCTATTTTATCTGTCATTAATATGCGTGTTCTCGTCCATAATAAAACAAATTTATTAAAAATAACCAAATTTTTTTTTATCTCACCCCAAATAATGACCCAACTATACCAAGTGGTAGTTTTGTACAAAAATATTATTGACGTGTTTGTACAAACCTACTTACAAAATTAAATCATTTATCAATATTTTAGGAAAATTTAAAAGCTTTTTGACTATCCCGAAGAATTTAGTATGGATGGGTATATTTTCCCACAATCTCGATTTGTATTTAACAAAAACAACAAATAAAACTGTCCTCCACATATAAATATAGAAATACATTTAAACATAAAAATAAACTATCACGTTTTCCACGATTTCTATATTTCGCAAAGATACAATAATGGCTGCACACATGTCAGGGTACACATTCTTCTGTCTGCCTGTCAACTTATATCTCAAATATAGTTATCGAAAGTTTTCAAAGTAGCGTTTCTTTGAAATGAATGACTATTTTGACCGTTTCATATTTTTATGATGCTGATTTATCTTACGTTTTAACATGTATTGTGGTTCACATGCATACAACTGTAGGTATTATTATTTTCAGTCTGGTCGATAGTCAACAAAGACTCGTTTATATAGCACGTGGTTTTTTATAAGTAACTAAATCGGTAAAGATTTTTAGAGTAAGTATTATCAGCAGTATCATCCTCTCCGGTAATTATTGCAATATCACATGTATAGATTCTTGTGATCAATGATCACGCCCACGTTCAACAGTAAATTCGTAAAATAATGCTTGTTTGTACACATCCAACGTAGAAGTCACCACAGCAATAGTATCTAAGAAAGTACTGCAGTGCAATTCTGTAACCATCTCACCGTGAAAACTTAGGTGAAGTGAGCGTGGAGTGAGCTGTCATTCCAACTAATGCTAGGGATTGACGCTATTGACAGCTCACTCTAAGCTAACTTTAGCTAAGTTTTAACGGTGAAATTTTTACAGAATCGATCGGATGTATATCTCAGAATAACTTGCAACCAAAAAATTATTAGCCAAACATTCTGTTAAAGTTTAAAATAGTAGCGGTTCCCCGACAGGACAATATTTAATCAAAAAATTTCATACGTATTTACGTAGGGTCATAATTTCAAAGATATATTTTTTTTTTTTATAGAGTTTCACGTTGTCGGGGGTTTTTTAAATTTTAAATTTAATTTTTTATTTCATGCTTTTTGTAGGGGCTCCTGTTATTTCATTTCTTGCGATTTAAGATTCAGGTAATTTGGTATTTAATCAGGTTTTTTGTAATTCGCCATTTTGTGGCGGCGGCCATCTTGGACCGATTTTCATCAAACATAGCTAAGAACACTCCCGACAAACTCACCTTTTAAATAAAAAAAAAAACAAAATTAAAATCGGTTCATCCTTTCGGGAGCTACGATGCCACAGACAGACATACACACACACCCACACACACAGAGAGAGAGAGAGAGACACGTCAAACTTATAACACCCCGTCGTTTTTGCGTCGGGGGTTAAATAGTTTTCTACGTGTTAATTTTAGTTCGTTTCCTAAAGGAAGCAACAACTTCGTGAACACTAAGCCTACGGCACAGAAGGCGCGACAAGCGGTGTGGTGGCAAAGCGAGCAGTTTCTTTGTTCGAGACACCTTTATTTCAGGGCCTTTTACCACTAACCTTTACAATTCCTTAGGAAATATTGCGTAACACAGAAATTCATCCTCGTCATCAACCTATAGTAGTCCACTGCTGGACATAGGCCTCTCCTATTGCACGCCATTCAACCCGGTTTTCGGCAATTCTCTTCCAGCTGCTACCAGCCATACTGCGAAGTTCGTCGCTCCACCTAGCCTAACACAGAAATTACAAATATGTAAATTATAGGCTTGTCACTACAAATTACAAATATGTAAATTGTAGACTTGTCACTACAATTTACCCCTCCCCTTTGCACCCCTGCGAAGGGTGGATAAATTTAAGTACCTGGGCCACTGGGTCCCTGAAGATCTAAAAGACAATTGCGACATTGAAAGGGAACATAGGTCGCCGTTGTAACATGCTGGCCCGCAGGTTTGCGCGATGTACGAAACCAGTTAAAGTTACGCTATTCAAAGGTTACTGTCAGTCCTTCTACACGCGCAGCCTGTGGGTCAACTTCACTCAGCGGGCATACAGCGACCTACGCGTTCAATATAATGATGCACTGAGAGTACTGTTGCGGCTGCCGAAGATTTATGACAGAGGGCCCAGGTGTACGTTTATTGATTACTGGGATCCCGCTCCCGGTGTATCGTAAAGCGCAGCCTTATTATAACACTAGGAAAAAAGTAACGACCGCTTTAGTTGGCTGCTTGCCTTTACTTCTCGACAAATCTCATCCATATCTATTTGTAGAGCCTTGCCAACCAACGCCTTCATGTTAGGTTATTCAACAATATAGTGTTGGTGGTTTACAGCTAGTTACCTTGCATTTATGCAGGTAATAGAGTTTTAGCGGGCTTCGTCGATTTTATTGGGTTCTATTAAAGTTAACGTTGCACTGAAAATGAGAAACGGATGTCTTCGATAGAAAGAAGCACTGATTTACCAGCCCTATTTGAATAAAACCTTAAACCTGATATATCCATACTATGGCATAAATTACCCAATGCGAAGTCCCAATAAATATTATAAATGGTTCGACTATAGTGTGGTCAGAGGTAATATGCGCACGAGCGTAAACACAATCAAGACCCTCCAATTAGGGAGGGGCGCCCACGATCAACTTTTGTCTCAGCAACTAATTTGTCCCTCACATCAAGTCTACGGGTTTGTATGACAGTGCGCGCATGTAGCGACGCGACAAAGACTGAACTTTCATTGACTTGATGTGAGAGATAAATTAGTTGCTGGGACAAAATTTGCTCGTGCTCCCTTAGGCAACAATATAGTGTTGGCGGTTTTACAGTTAGTTCAACTCCCAGTGAGCAACAATACGTCATAATTATGTCTAAAGCCAAAGTGGTTAAGGACTCTCCTCTCATGCACGAGGTTTAGGGTTCAAATCCGGCCAAGACCAATGTGACTTTTACAATACATAATTATGTTTTTCTGAGTTTATCGTGAACAACACTGACATCGGTGAAGGAAAACATCGTGAGGAAACCTGGACTTATAGTTATAAGTCAGATATCGCATACCCGTCTTGAGCAAGCGTGGTGATCAGTGCTCGTGCCTTGATTTAATAATAGGCTGGTTTTATTAAAGAGCGTATTCAAAAGGGAACAAAACCTAGAAGGGTATTCAATTTATGCTAAAGGTTTACCTTTTGTACCGTCACTTTTAATTAGCAGTAATGGAAGATTTTATTCTAGAAGCTACGAGCAAATGTACTGATGATTTTTAAGAGAAATATTTTAGATGAACATAATTTGAAAAATTATTTCCAACCTAATTATTTTATAGGTAGGAGTTAGTGGAAGAAAATGTAATATTTTTTCTTGATTAAAATAGATATTTTTATATGTACCAACCCGCACAGGGCCCGCGTGGTGGATTACGGACCTCTCTCTCTCACCGAAAGGAGGCCTGTGTCCCAGCAGTGGGAACATTAGGCTGATTATGATATCTTTCTGACATCTATCTGATAGTTTATCTTAACTTTACGATTTTTTTGCTGTAAATTTTCTATATGTCCTAAAATAATTACAACTACCTACAGCTGGAAATTGGATAGACGTATGGAGTATTTAACAATTAGATTTTCCACTCTTCACGAGCAACAACTGGTTTCGCAAAGATGTCTACCTTGTATACAAAACTTAATTAATCAACCTAAGCAATTACTTGTATTAAGAGCGTTTACAACGTACGGCATTTCATACAAACTTTCAAGTCCTTGTTTTTCGAAATGCATGAACCGATTTTAATGAAACTTCCTACGCATAAGGAGGATATATAGGTCTAAAAAGTTCATTGAGAACATTTTCGAAAAATAGTGTTACAGCTAAATTCGACCGATTTTAAATTTTCCATAGAAACAGAGATTTCTAATTCTCTTTTTTTAAATAAGACATTTCGAAAATGTTCTTCACTAACTTTATAGACCTATGTATCCTGCTTATGCGTATGAAGTTTCATTAAAATCGGTTCATGCATTTCGAAAAACAAGGACTTGAAAGTTTGTATGAAATGCCGTACGTTGTAAACGGTCTTAAGCATAATCAGGCTATTATGTCCCCACTGCTGGGACACAGGCCTCCTCTCGGTGAGAGGGAGTGAGCCCACGTGGTTAATCAAACTCAAAAGTCATTTATTCAAATTAAGCTGAGAATCAGCACTTTTAGATCGTCAAAATTACAAAAGACAGTCCCCCAAAACGCCCACCCTTCACCACTTCCTAGTGCCTTCCCTGGGAAGAGGAAGTGGCGCAACAAACTCCCCAGCAGCACAGTTGTCTGTTCAGTTATAAAATACTTGATTGTACCACGCGGGCCCCGTGCGGGTTGGTAGATGTTAAATGTCTTCGAATTTTTGGTTCTAGGAAATGCCGGTTTCCTTGCGATGTTTTACTTCACCGTTTTGAGAGCAGTGCTGATGAAATAATTTGCACAAAGTAAAGTGCCTGCTTGGGTTCGCACCCCCGACCTACAACTCGAAGTCACGACCGTAATAACACGTATTTAACGTGTGATATCAATATTGTTTTATTCTGTGACTCCTTTTATTCGGCATTATTTAACAAGGTTTAAAACACCGATACCATTTGATATACTCATAGCTTATTATTACGTAGGTACCTATGTCAATAATTTGGCAGTCAGTTATAAATCAAAAACCACACTAATAAACTGATTATTAATGTTCCAACTAAAAGTTCTGAGCTATAAGTCAATTTGTCTGAAATTTTTCAGACAAATTGACTTATCGGAGAACCGCACATCGGTAATGGAATATCGATGATCGGAAGTGAATTGTTTGCATCACTTTTTATACTGAAAATGTTTATATCGGTTTTTCTACGTAACATACATTTGGTTGATAAATTGGACGCAGTTCTAAAATATTGCTCGTTTTATTTTCAGCAAAAGTCATATGAAAGAAAAGGACATTTATAAGCCAACCGCTTAACTATTGCCTAAGGTAGCAGCGCGGTATGGGAGGGGTGTGGTGACATGATGCGAGTGCTCAGTGATTCGTCAACTTGTGACAACTATTACCCCTCCCGCAGGTCCCCCGCGTCTCCCGCGGATGGCCTATAGTACATGTATTAATATAGTACATAATAACAATTATTGTTTTAATGGCTTTTTAGTAGCATTGCGCAAAAATCGGAGGATGCACGTAGTCCGACCAGACGGGGGGCCCGCCAAAGAGACAATCTTGCAATCGAAAGGTACACTTTGCCTATGGTTTTTCATTGAAAACTTGACAATTCGGAGATCCCTTCTTTTCCCATAAGACACTAGATAGTTTACTGATAACTAAAGTCCAACATCGCTCCGGTCAATCCATTCTCTGGAGATAAACTTTTACGACATACACAAATAACGAAAGAAAGGGTCCAACCGAACAGCCAAACTGGAATATCCAACTTTTCAGGACCGAATAACACCAAAGGATTAAAAACATCAAAACACCAATCATTAATTTTATTTTTATATTCCCAAAATCATACCGACGAATTTGCAAATTGACACCATCATTTTTCTTTACCCAACTGATAAAAATGTCACGAACAAAAGCATTGTTCTCGTTCTTAAGGCCATCAAGAAAGCAATAGACTTTTTATTATAGGGCTCATAAAGTAAGAAGTAGCCGCCCGAGGCTGCCTCTGACCCTCCTTTGTACCGGACTTTTAATCAATTCACAAAAGAGGCCTATGTATAAAAGTTCCTCTTTTATTTAGCGGCAAGTACATTCTCAATAGGAGTTTGTGAAGAAAATGCAGAGTTATGAGTTCTGGTGGTGCAAAGTTCTCAATTCAAACATATTTCTTTTTTAATAGCTGAGGTGGGTTTTTGTTTGCCAATTTTGGACCATTCATCTTCAGCCTATGAAATTGAACCTTTGCACCTTTCTCCTTACCTTATAACATCTACATAAAAACATCGTCTGCTTAACACCGTAAATAACGATTATAAAATGCTCTAGTCACCCCCTGCCATTTTATCTGTGTATAGCATCTGTGCATTTCATTATGTGTGTAGCATTGATCAGGCAGAGGCCATAGTCCTTCCATAGTTCCAAATAACTACTTCTTAGTCTACTTCTTCTTTCCATATCCTGCAATAGTCATGAGCCGGGGGTTATCCTAAGGTGCACTTGTATAGTGCGTACAGGGATAATCGACGGTTAGTGCCTCATTTCATTCAAAACGTCTAACGGGCCTATGTGACTTGGTTTGTGCTCCTCGTACGCCTTACGACCGGCCAAGGTCAGGGACCCCAGGGTCGCGAGAATTGTCGAACACGAAAATAGCCCTCGAGGTGGTTGACATGTGCAATGTGAACTCGACTGTCATTGTGCCAATTGTCGTATTGGCCAATAACCTCAAAAGCCGGAACCCTCGATCAACATCTATCGAGGCCCTCATTGAATCGAAGCGATTGGATCAAAGACCTGATTTGGAAGGCAATAATCCTCGATACGGCTCGCATTGTGAGGAGGTTCCTGTCTCTGGAGCCCTAACCACCGGTAGCTTGGAGCCTGCTTCCGACACCGACGGACTACTATTTTGTATTTTTTTAAATGTTTTTCTACTCATTTTTTCTATTTTAACATATATAAAAAAATGTATAAGGTAAGGAACTATAAAAATAAATAGTATAAAATAATACTATTAAAAAGTTCTGGTCTTTTTATTCCAAATTGTGTTTATGGCCAGACTCAAACGTTGAAAGAATACTGTGTGATGAACCTCTTTCGTCAACGGCATATAAATTGTTACGGCTGAGCACCGCGCTATTCCGTTGCTCGTAACTTAAGCAATAATCTTAGAGGATACTCCCATGTGTCATCACACTCGGAGTTATTTTTAGTTCTCAGCTTTTTTATGATACCATTTTCGATTATCCCATCTTGAAGTGGAATCTGTTTTACTTACAGGGTGGCATGGACATCGACGCACATACTGTAACCATGGATTTAGCACATGAGTTGAGACCCCATAGCGTCGAAATTTTTCGTCGGTTATCAAAAAAAAAATCTTCTGTTTCAAAGAAAAGTGCAATACCTGTGCGGTCAAAATGTATAGAACAGCAATATTTTTTTTTAATAACCGACGAAAAATTTCGACGCTATGGGGTCTAAACTCATGTGCTAAATCCATGGTTACAGTTTGCGCGTCGATGACCCCTGCCACTCTGTATATTTTGATTTTTACGGTGGTCTATGTAGGGGATGCTACGCTACAAACGTACAGTCACGAGCAAAAGTATGAAAGTATGTATACACTCGGCTTTTTTCAAAAGCGATTTACTCCTTTATTTTTTAATGAAATTTTTTGTTGTCACGAACATAGCATTTTCGAACCCATAGGTTTATATATTGTATCGTATTTCAAAGTTGCATTCGTTATTTTACGAAAAAATCGCAATTGAAAGTTGCCAAGTGTTGACATATTGGTGCTCATGACTATACGGGTCGGCGTCATTCGGCATGATTGAAATCGAATACAATGTATATTTTGCCGCCCTACTGTGCGGAATAGTGCCGAATCAAACTCCTCAGTCAGTTTACCTAACACCCTATGCCAATTTAGGTTTAACTTATATAGTATATAATACGTATTTCATAACTTTCATTATAAACATTTTCCCTTCAATGTGAAACTGCATTTTAATTTATTATATTCTGTTGTAGCTTGAAAACAGATTTTCATACATACATAAACTCAGCGCCTTCTTCCCAAGGGGGTAGACGATCACTACAGAACGCTACCTGCTACGATCCTTACACACTCCTGTACAGTTTTTCATGTAGGTACCTAATTATATTTTACAACAAGGCCTCATTAGTCTCGTGATTAGCGAAGACTCGTAAAAACCGTATTTTTTGCAAACTCATTAGTTTGTAATTCCCCAGTAATAGCGATAATTAATACCTACCCTAGCCCGCAGTGGCAGCGATTAACAACGATACCAGTCATTAGGCAGGTGATGCCTGGTTGAGCGTCTGAATTTATTCCTATAAATGCTCTGAGGGTAGGTACTGTAGAATTCTGCTACAGATAAAATCAAAAATAAAATGTCATTTGACTGTCACTAAGCTGAGAATCAGTACTTTTCGAAAGTCAAAATTACAAAAGTCAGTCCCCCAAAACGCCCGCCCTTCACCACTTCCTACTGGTTTCGCTGGGAAGAAGAAGTGGCGCAACAGACTCCCCAGCAGATAACATAATTCTATAGTTTTATGTAAGTAGGTACTGTGGTATTGTGTTGATCCCGTAATTAAGCTGATTACATCACTAAACTGACTCATCACCAAGCCAGGGCTTTCGTGCAGGCATACTTCACTTTCCGCTGTGTCCCGCCATGAGTGGAGTGACTAACAGTTGACAGTTTAGTGACAGTTACCTCACTACTAAAGAACAGTTCTCGTAATTTTGAGAACGTTCACAATCTGGGCCCGTATTCCCGTTATTTAAAACGTTCAAAATCTAGTCGCAGTCTCACCTCGGCGACAAACAAATGTCAAAAACTTGTCAAAATGTAGGGAAATTAGGCGCATTTTTGACAGATTGAGACTGAGATCAGACTGTAAACGTTCTTAAAATTACGAGAATTACCCCTCTGATCTCAGTCTCAATCTTTTAAAAAATACCTCTAATTCCAAAAAAAAAAAAAGACATTTGTTTGTCGCTGACATGACACTGCGACCAGCGGGGTAAATGCGTAACACACTAATAGTAGCAATGGCTTTCATTTTGACAGCTCAATCACATTCATTGCGTTATTTACGTTGTTGAGCAGACAATTTTTTCTAACATATGAAGCATTGGATTAGCAATATCCTTAAAAAAGATTCAGATTATAACTGAAAGTGTGTTACGCAATTAATGTGCTGGTTCATCACCATGCCAGTCATCGGTTCAACGGCTAACATGGCCGGCCCATTGCCACTTCAACTTGCTTATCCTTTGAGCTAAGTATGTCGGCCACTTCGGTTCTATGCCTGATCTCCTCATTTTGGTTTTATTCTATCCCTCCAAGCATAGCTCGTTTCATAGGTCACTGAGCGAACTTGAATTTATGGATTAACCGTACTGTTAGCGTGGAGAGCAATAAAAGAGTGGACTGTATTTTAGGCAATGATTTATTGCCGTTCTTATTATCAAAATAAACTTCTGGACAAACAATAAATTAAGCTAGGACTTTAGGAGTATCGTCCGTCGCGGTGGAGTCCGTGGAAGCGAGTGGTCGGGCCGAGCGGTGTCGTCGCCATGACGCGCTGATCACGCTGCCTGCGCGTGCAGGCCGTGCGCAAGGTATTATGTTGGGTTCGATTCAAACTCAAACTCAACTCAAACTCAAACTATTTATTTCAAATAAACCAATTACAGGTACTTTTGAATTGTCAAGGTCGGTCAGTTAAAAAGATGAAGCTAGTTGCCCATTCAAAAGCGTAGTAGGTACCTATGGAAAAGAACGGGCAAGAAACTCCACGGACACACTTTTAAATCATAATAATATTGTTACAAAGTATAGGTTACATCATTCATGTTCAAATTTCCCAAGATCCCCAACAGTACCGTTAGTATCCACGTAACGTTTTGCTCCGTACGTCATTAAGTCGCGTTGGTTCATCAAAGTTCATACTAAAATGATCGCGTCGGTAGCGTACTCTCGCGACGTTCGCTATTGGCGTTTGTCGTTCACGCATTACCTATCCTTCTTTCTTTTATTTACTTATGAAAACACTCATGGCCATCTGCCTAGCCTTTTACCAACTATGTTGGGGTCGGCTTCCAGTCTAACCGGATGCAGCTAAATACCAGTATTTTGGAGCGACTGCCTATCTCACCTCCACAACCCAGTTACTGGGTACGACAACGATCCTGTACGAGTCGCAATAAATACTTTTTCTTTCTTTCTTTTTCTATATATCCCTTGGTAAGATTGGTTGTCAGATTTTCGGGCTTCTGACTACCCGTAACAATTGTCAAAGATCCATGAATGACAGCCGGGACCAACACCTTAACGTGCTTTCCGAGGCACGGAGGGGTCTTGGTACCAACCGCGACAAGCGCAGCTTAACCTGATCCATTGACCCGTGTGGCTGTTATTACTAAGCCACAAGCCCCTCCTTGCTGCGGCTGTTGTTACTTATACACTCTCACACTTGTATCTTTGGGGATTGTAATCGAAAATACTTCTAACTTAATATCAAATTTTAGGTAGGTATAAGTTGCCTACCTATAAAAAGTAAAGTAAAATGGGTAAAGGTGTAAAGGGGTAAAGTACCCTTTACTTTGCGAAGTATAAGTTCTTCGCAAAGTAAGGGGTACTTTAGCGAAAAACTGAAAGTAAGAACGTGTTTTAGGCCATAATAGAACTTTCGTGTATTTTTTCCCAATTTTCAACTTCTTTCAAAGAAAAAATGGCATGGCATGGAAAACCTTTTATAAAAAATAATATCGGGTTTTTCGAAGCATCCAGTTTTGTTTGATGCTTTATAATTTCTCTGCGATCTTTGATAATATTAATATCGTGGAATAACCATAAAATTACAAAAGTCTCTTTTGTGTACATTGTATCAAGAAAGAAAAGCTGCTTTTCTCTACCGCACTATTAAAGGGCTGTCAAGCACAGTTTCCCTTTCTATCACCTAGCCTTAATAACTAAGTCTTTTACTAACCAACTTCAAAAAGAAGGAAGGTTATGTTATATATATAATAGCTTACCGCAAAATTCCAAGGTTATATTGTGTGGCGATATGAATATCAACCTACTGCAAAAACACGATAAAAATGTCATTACCTATGAAAATCTTTTGGCCGAGTTTGGTTTCGCAAAATGTATCAATGTAGTTACACGTAGTGAAATTTTAATTGGTGCATTGGTAGAATCCTGCATTGACCATGTTTATATTAGAGCACCTACTTTAAAAATAAACTCCGCAGTGATTCAGCATAAAATATCTGATCATTATAAAATATCGGCCGTGGTGGAATGGAAACGCACTCTGGTAGCGGTGCCTGTGGACGATGGCGGCCGGCGGCGCGACGTCGACTGCGCTCTCGCTTCCACCTCATCGCGTGTGAATGCCTGTCCTGCTCACTCGCCTAACGTAACCTCGCAACGACGTTATATGCTTGATAACCGTGCGGTTCGTGAAAAGCTATTATCAGTTAATTTTGAAGAATTAATGTTTTTTACATGCCCCATAAAGTTGTACGATGCATTTAGAAATATATTTCAACAGATCTATAATAGTTGTTATGTATTTAAAAGTCAATCTAACTCAAACAGGGATAACATCCCCTGGATAACTAGAGAATTGAAAAATATGATCTTAAATAGGGATAGACTGTTTATTATTTGGAGTAATGACCCTAAAAATATGGTTAAACGTTTAAACTACACAAAATACAGGAATATATGTCATTAATTATTTTTTTTCAATAAAAATAAGTACTATAGGCAATGCATATTAGACTGTAATAATAATATTAAAAAACTATGGGACAGAATAAATTACTTATTAGGAAATGAAAAACAATGTTTGGATAAAGCAATAATAAAGAATATGGGAGTTAACGAACCTATGAAAAATATATGTAATAATTTTGCTCGTACCATTTGCCGAAGAAAAAGAGAAAACGAAACATATTTGTAGTATTAATTAAGCTGTTAGATAGAATCACCTACGTTGGACAGACGGACAGAAGTATGAGGTGGCAGCCCGTAGATAGTAGCTATGTTAAACGAAAAAAAACAAACGGAAACGGATAAAAATAAGTCCCCGGGTAGCGATCTTGTGCGAATGTCCGATCTTAAAATGTTGGCAAATACAGTTAGCCCTGTGATCTCTAACCTAGTCAACTTGTGTGTGCAAAATGGTATGTTTCCTAGTATGTTAAAAGAAGCCATAGTGCGACCAATATATAAAAAGGGCGACAAGATTATTGAGAAATGTATCATCAACCGTTTGAATAATTATCTGCAGAAAAACAATGTAATAAATAAATGTTCACATGGTTTGCAGAAAGGTAAAAGTACAAATACTCTTCTTTCACGATATACTGACGAAATTAATACTTATTTAAGTGAGAAAAAGTTTGTAGTGGCGGTTTTCTTTGATTATAAAAAAGCCTTCGATACCCTTGAAACTGAGACCTTACTGAACACCATGGGGGAGTGTGGAGTGGGTGAGCCGCTAAACAAATGTTTCCGCGACTATCTCACATCACGCTCCTACCGAGTAAAGGTTGGTGATGAGTACAGCGACGAGAGAAAGGTGGGGTGCGGGGTACCGCAGGGGTCCGGATGCGGGCCTGTGTGCTACTTATAGCACGTGAACAGCCTGTGCGGCGTACTGCGCCACTGCTCGGCGCACATGTTCGCGGATGACCTGTGTGCACTGTGCGCCGGCACCGACCTCGCTGGCACCTGACGACTCGTACAACAAGACGTAGACGCGGTGGTAAAGTGGTGTCATGACAACGGTATCGCTCTTAATAGTGATAAAACTAAGCTGTTGATGATGCATTCCCCTTATTTATATCTGACTGAAATATGCCCTTCCGTTTTTACCCATAGCTATGATTGTATGTGTTATAGACAGCAAGGAAAACTGATAAGCAACATACTATTTATCTACTTTAACTGAAATGAATGAGAATTATTGTGATTTACTGGGTGAAAGTAAGGGAAACTACAAGGAACGTTTTACTGTTTATATTTACAACAGATAAAATATATACATATAAGCTTATAACATACACTTGTAGATTTACATTGATGTAACAAGAGGTATCGTGTACCCCTAGCAATGAGTAAATAGCCAAAGTTATCATTTAATATAATTTATTTATATAACCAAAGTTAGCATTATAAAAACCATCTAAACAAATACAAATCACGTTAGTTTATTATTCTCATAATCACAATAAAGAGTAACATAATTATAATAACATAATAATTTCAGCAAAGCAACAATATAGGTACTTAACTTTGTATAGAAGTGTTCCCGTCGGCAGCCAAACAAGAAGTGACCCGAACTGTTTTTTTTTTTTTTTTTATATATGGCTTCTCGTAGTTGACCTTGAGAGGTCGTGACTACTTAACCGGACTATCCTGTGGTTGCCTTAAGAAATCTTAAAGCCTCCAGCCAGGGCTAAAACTAATTAAAACTAGGCGACTGCACGCTAAGGCAGGCCTCCGTCACTCCATGTACTTGCGCGCTATAAGTGCCTACCGCCCAGCCGAGCGGTCTCGGTCCGCCGGCGGATCAAATTCAGTGCGGTTTTCGCAAGCGAAGCGCGCGCACGCCGTTCAATTTTAATAGTGCTGTTCGTTCGTACGCGTATTACGATGCCGTGTGGTGCCTTATGTGCTGTTGTGCAAACGCGAGATTATCGCGCACAAACATACATACCTACAAACCATACAAGTCAAACATCTCAGTTTGGCCTGTATGTCTGATCACCTCCTTTTTTTTAAGTTGGTTAAATATTTTATAAATGATAAAATTTTTAACTGCCACATAATAGTCAGAACATATTCACAGTTCTCAATAACATAGATAAAAAGTTATGTTAATTTAATTTTATCGAAGAGGCAGCCCTTTTTTTTTTTTTTTTTTGTTTCTGGGTGGTAAATCATCAAATGACTCCTCCCGCTCTGGGGGGAGCAGAAGGGAGTGTCAGACTTTTACTGACTAAAACCCACCCGTGTTCCTTCAGTTGCCTATGCCAGGGGCCACGGTATCTCTTTCGAACAACCCGCAGCCCCGGCGGCATCGGCCCTAGCGGACCCCGTCAGTTCGTGCTGACAGCTCTTTGAGGCGCGCGTGGAACACAACGCGCCGTCGACCCGGGCCTGGTCCTTACCGGGCGGCGAGCTGCCCATAGCTCGCCGCCCGCAAGCCCGCGCCTACGGTGGCCGGGAGTCGGCTGTTGACTCCCGTCCAGGGCGTCTCCTGCGGCGGAGGACACGGCGGGGTCCCGCCCAAGCCGGCAGACCTCCACCGTATGCTCCACCGTGTCCTCCGGGCGATCCCCACAGTGGCGACACCCTGGCGTTTCCTCCCGCTTTATCCTGAACAGGAACCTCCCGAAACAACCGTGTCCGGTGAGGACCTGCGTCAGGCGGAAGGTGAGGGCGCCGTGGCGCCTCTCTAGCCACTCCTCAAAGAGGGGACTTATCGCCGCAATTGTGGCGTGCCCAGCGCTGGGTTGCGACAATCGCACTCTCCATGCCGCCATGAGATCCCGCCGGAGCTCTGTCCGCCGTGCCGTGATTTCTCGCGGCAGCGGAGCAACGCCCCGGCGTTTTGCCTCCTCTCGCCACATCCATATGTGGGCGAGGACTTTGGCCTCCAGATCCCATGGCGGCAATCCGGCAAGGAGGCTCGCCGCCTCAGCGGAGACCGTGCGGTATCCTCGAATGAGCCGGACAGCCATGACCCTTTGGGACGCGATCAACCGGCGGGCTGGTCGCCGCCTCAAGGATCGCGCCCATACCGGTGCCCCGTAAAGGGCCATGGCCCGCACGACCCCCGCATAGAGCCTCCGGCAGGAGGCGTTTGGTCCCCCTAGATTGGGAAGGAGCCGCCTCAAGGCAGCCCCGGCCCGCTCCAGTCTGGGAGCCAAACGTCGGAAGTGCTCCACGAAATTCCACCGGCTGTCGAGGACGAGTCCCAGGTACTTCATCGTCAGCTCGACGCCGATGTGAACCCCTCCCGCCGTTATTTGTGAACCCGACGGTGGCGCGTCCCGAGGACCATGAAAACACATGGCCTCAGATTTGTGCAATGCCACCTCCAGTCCCAATTGCCGGATCCTCTCGACGATTGTCACAACCCCGCGTGTCGCTGCTTCGGCCGCCGCCTGGTGCGACCTCCCCTGCGCCAGGACCAGCGTGTCGTCAGCGTAGCAAACTACGCTGACGCCATCAGGGAGGTCAGCGCGCAGCACCCAGTCGTACCCGATATCCCACAGATGCCGCCCTAGAACCGATCCCTGTGGGACACCGCACGACATCTCTCGCCGGTTCCACTCTCCCCGGTGACCGGGATAGATGACGGCCCTGTCCGTCAGATAAGCCTCGACAATGCGACGGAGGTAGGTCGGCATCCGGTGATAACCGAGTGCCTCCCTGATGCAACTCCAGGGCAGGGTATTGAAGGCATTGGCGATGTCTAGAGACACCGCCAAGACAACCCCACCCCGGGCCACAGCATCCCCCGTCGTGAGGGCTCGCACGCGCATGATGGCATCCACCGTAGAGCGCCCCCTGCGGAAACCAAACTGGCTGTCCGCCAAATCCGGCCCCACCCGCACCAGCTGCCCGGCAAGGCGGTCTGCAATTACTCTTTCAAAGAGCTTGCCCACCTCGTCGAGCAGCACGATGGGCCGGTAAGCGGACGGAGAGTCCGCAGGGCGCCCCGGCTTCTTGATGAGGACCAGTTTCCCCGTCTTCCAACGAAGTGGGAACCGGCCCCTCTCCAAACATGCGCTTAGTAGCCCCCTTAGTCCAGGCCCGAGAGCCTCCAAGGCCAGGACCCAGGCTTTTCCAGGTAAGCCGTCGGGTCCTGGGGCGGTGTTTCTGGCATTCAGCCTACGTACCGCCACTCTCAACTCTACCTCGGTCACCTCCGGAGCATCGTCGTCGTCGTCGGTGTGGTCCGCATCTGGCATCGCAGGAGGCGGAGCCATGGACGGGGGAGTATGTTCCCCTCGCGAAGGGAACAGAGCGCTCACCACGTCCTCCACGAGCTGGGGCCGGAGACTCTGCGTCAGCGGGGGAGCCCATGGGCGGAGTTTATCCCGCACCATCTTGTAGGGGCGTCCCCACGGGTCTCTGTTCAGAGTCCCCAGCGACTCCTCGCGGGCCAGCCCCCTGGCCCGCAGGAAAGAGGCAGCCCTGCGATTACTGTGGAATCGCGCGGTGCGAAGCAATCACTGCTGTACGCTTGAGCATTTAGGCGCATTTTAGCATACAGTGGTTGTTGACGCGAGGGAGTAGGCAATTATCGTAATAGGTATTGGAAATTTTCTACTGAGTGAAGTATCTGTTACGTAGTAACTATTCAGTAATCTGTGGCTAAGGGCACCCCCTGTGGGGTACGAACCTCGGCTTAGGACGTCGCTGGGAGAGGGCAGCAAAGGGACAGGCTGGATCGAAATTATATTTTTAGTGCTTTGATGAGCACGGCGTTTCCTAAGACTATCTCTGAGAAGAAAGGCCGAAACAAACTCAGAGGTTACGGTCGTGAATTTACATTTAATAGCTCAGCTGCGACGCGAGCTGGCTCTTCATCAATGAAGTGACCCGAACTGTCACTGCGCCTGGCTTTTATACCTAATTCTCCCGCCATAAGTCAACCGATCGACTAAAACATACTAAAATAAACTTAACTAAATTAAACTTTATAGTATAAACCAAAAATAATAATGTTAGAAGATAATTAAACACTATTTTTTATAGATTAAATTAACAGATTAAACAGTACTTACATTAAAAGATTTGAATGACAATTTTAATAAGCAAAAATTATCATGACTTCCGTTGACAGTTGGCAACATTTTAGTAAGAAAAATACACAACAATTTAATCAGTAAATTCTACCTATTTTATCGTATGCATAATAATAATTCAAACTGTAAATGTAAACCTATAGAACAAGTAGAAAGTGTCACATATCTTGGAATGAAAGTTGATGAAAATTTTTATATTGATTATATTTGTAGTGAGCTTAGAATATATTGCTAAGTAAATTCTATCACTTAAGCTTTAAAGTTCCCTCCAGCACCTTAAAATGTTTATATATGTCCTTAGTTGACTCAATATTGAGTTATTCTCTTGATTGTTATGTTTTAACTTTTAAAAGTAATATACAGAAACTAGAATCAAACAAATTCGATTTTTTAAATTATTAGTAAACAAAAAAACTAAAAACAGTTATAAGGGAGACTATAGTAGGTTATTCAAATTTTTTTAAATACCACCAGTTAGCCTTAAACATAAATACCTATTATTAGTTAATAACCATGGGAATCGGGATAGTGGCTCACTAGTTTCTAACAGGTATACTACCAGGTCGATGACAGCAGGTAAATATGATGTGCCCAGAGTTATTAATTACTATGGCGACAGAACCTTAATAAAACGCGTTCCTTATTTATTGAACACTTTGCCTGCTGACATCAGACAAGAAACTAATAAAGTAAAATTCGCACGTAATCTTGAAAAATATTTATTAGATTCTATTTAGGTAAGTGTATGTATTAAGTATATATAGGTTATAGATGTACCTAACATTATGTTTACTGTAAGAGAGAATCAACGATCTCACAGTTAAACTGCGTAAGCAGTTTTGTGGGGCAATGTACCTAGCGTTAAGGATTTTTTTATGCGAATAAAGCATTAATTCATTCATGTTTTTTTTTTTTTTAATCATTGCCGCACACTATGAATTACTCTTGTATCGTGGTTGCGTTTACAAACATTTAAACTGACATACACAGCCAGACCCGGAACAACTACCTGTAAGCAATACAATTATTTGTTCCGTGCGGGAATCGAACCCGCGACACGCAGCGCAGCATTCGATGGCGCAGCCACTGCGCCAAAAAAAATCCTGAAAGAATAATCCTACTAATATTATAAACGCGAAAGTTTGTAAGGATGGATGGATGTTTGTTACTTTTTCGCGCAAAAAAAAAATCCTCAACGGATTTGGATGAGGTGCACAGGTAGTTTATAACCCGGATTAACACGTAGGATATTTTCATCCCGATATTCCCACGTGATCGACGCTTATGCGGGACTAACCGCGGGGCGCCGCTAGTCTTATATAATTGAAAACCACTTTGCCGAATGCCTTAGGTATAATATCACCACAGCCACGAGTTATTCCTAAATAGGGAGATTTTATTGAGAAAGAACTTCAGGCTTCAGGCTACTCATACTTTAGAATGTCGACCTGAAGTTCCATCTCAAAAAATCATTCTATATAGGTAGTTCGTGTCGCGACAAGAGAAGAGAAATTTTAATATTCCGCCCACGCCATAAGGGTTCCACGTAATTCTTTTTCCATTTCAACCATGCATTCGAGATGTAATTGCCATCAACTTTTTATTATTAAATCCTGTTCCAATCAAATATTTAATACCCGAAATAATCGGGATCGGTTCCGTCCTGAGTACTGAGTGGATTTTGAATTTTTCGATATCTTCTTGAAATGAAGATTCCATAAGTACTACGTGATGGGTGTCTGCTTCGTTAGTGATTTAGTGAGTTCTTGATTACTTTGTAGATTCAAATCAACTCTAAACTCAAAGTCTTCAAACTACACAGTTACTTAGTTTACTGTTGATACTATATCTGTGGGGTAGTTGCGTAACATTTTAACAATTCAACAACATTAATTGCGTTATTTACGATGCCGAGCAGATGAATTTTTCAAACACATATACGAAATCTTTCAAAATCCGGGTGCTGTGTAATAACCAGCAAAGGATCAGATCAGGGGATCCAACCGGAATAAATCGGTTCATTTTACTGAAGACTGAAGTGACACGGAAACTGAAATGACATTGGATTACAATGAAAGTTGTAAAAAAATCAATAATCCAAAAATAACTTTGGATCAATATTTTGCCACGAATATGAAGCATTAAACTTTCTTGTTACCTTAATTATTACAGTATAATGAACATAGTCCTCCTTCCAGTTTCGACGGAACCTATCCAGCTCGTCCCGCCATCTTCTACGTGGTCTGCCGCGACCCCGCCTCACTGTCTCGACACCAATTCTGTGCTATTTGGGCCCATAGTTTGTCGCAGCAGACATGTCCTGCCCAGGAACTGGAAGGAGGACGAGGAAATTATACAGTACCTACCTACATTGTACTATAAATAATCCCAAACCAATAATAAAATCAGAATCACAGTTGTAGTTTTACATACATTTCAACAAAAGCTGCAACATGAATAAACTGAATATTCGCATCAAAATTAACTAACCAGTAAAGTCTGAAAATCGCATTTCCCTCGGAACAATGAATATTCGAAATATTTCACATGAGAAATTCATTTGACATAAGCACCTAACGTATGTCCGCTAGTGTGAAATATGGGCATTTATGCAATGACACGTGGAAACCAGTGTGATATAATGCAGAGGCTGTTGGTATAATAGAGACCTTTGAAGATGCATTCAATAAATAGCCTCAACGAGTACTTACAAAGTGTAGTAGTCCATACAAAGTATGCGTGGCTCGCGTCCAGGACAGAGGCAACTGCACCCGTCGACAACGTGCCGCTCGTGTAGCTTGGGCACGTTGTCGACAGCAGCCGCCGATGGGTTGACAGCGGCCTTCGACTCGTGTCGACGGCTCAGTTGCTTTTGCCGTTGTGCGAATGTATGAACACTAAATGTACGTCCGGCATACGTACCCTAGACTGTCAGCCCGACTACCACCTTGCTGACTGGCTAATGTTTTTACGACAGCATGACCTACGCGCATATATTATTACTAGCTTCTGCAAGCAGCTTCAGCCGCGTGGATGTCGGAAAAAACGTGTTTTTCGACAAGCGTCCATAGTGAATACAACATTGACGACCGTACCTACGTCTTTGTCGAGTAGCCACTGAAAATCAGCGCTGTGCTATGGGCCCCCATAGCACAGCATCATGCTGAGTGGAGGCCTTCTTGTCACAGTCCTGACGTGCAGCCGTCGACTAGATGTATTTTGTTTTTATTTTTTCTTATTCATCCTCTACCTAGCCTTTTCCCAACTATGTTGACGTCGGCTTCCAGTCTAACCGGATGTAGTTGAATACCAGTATTTACATGGAGCGACTGCCTATCTGACCTCCACAACCCAGTGACTGGGTAATACGATACCCCTTGGTAAGACTGGTTGTCAGATTTTCGGGCTACTGACGACCTGTAACGACTATCAAAGATCCACGAATGACAGCCGGGACCAACGGCTTGACGTGCTTTACGAGGCACGGAGGGGTCTCGGTTTGTGAAAATGGTCACCCATCCATTTATTTTTTCTTATTATTAGAATAATTATCTTTTTCTATGCATGTGCATAAATCGTGCAAAAATCGGTTTATTTATCACAGAAACACGTGTTTCTGTGATAAATAAACCTATTTTTCTTTCTCACACACGCCTAATAAAACGTGTGTGTACAAAGGGCCTTACTACTATAGAATATTTTAGTGAGCATTTTAAGCAAATTAGATTACTACGAGAGACTTGACCTTAGCATTTCTCCCATAAATAGAGCTTTTATTTTCAGACCAGACGGGTATCGACTGATCTCTTTCGTTAAATATTCTAAAGCCTATAGGTGATTTAGGGTCGGTGCTATCGCTAAGGGGCAATGTTTTATTCCGATAAACGAGCTTTAGGGTACCATTTTAGGTCTAAAACGAGCAATAAATTACTTTTCATCTTAAGAGGGGCGCGCTTAGGTAGCTCGCGATATTCAAAATTTCTCACGTGTTTTACAATTTGCAGGTCAGTGTCAGGTTGTATGATGATTAAAATATGATTCGCGATCAGAACAAATATACTTTAGAGAATCAGCAATAGAACTCCTTGAGTTAGAATGGGCCTTACATGTTAAGATTTCATAAAATAGTCATTTAATAGGATAATATGAACTTTAAGACTTGTATTAAATTAAATAATCATTTATTTCAAGAAGTTATTCCCATATTAAGCACTACAAATTACATAGAACAAACACAACATATACAACACAAATTACATACATAAAACATTACACATTAAAAACATTGCATTAAAAATAAATAAGTTCTAGTTGAAATAAAAATTAAAATAAAATAATAGTTATTAGGTAAAAATTTATTCGATTACATTCAATTATAATAATAAAACAATAAAACAAAACAATGGTGAACTGGCAAGCAAGTGCACACTGTATTGATGATTTTCATGATGATAATTCTGTAAATAAATATTTGTTACGACCGCGAACATATCTAGATACACAACCTGATACTAAAAAACGTAAAATAAGTTGAATTTCGCGGACTACCCTGACGCTTTCGCCTTAACGAAGGTTTTATAAAGGTAAAGTACCTAATTTCTGGGCCTAGTTTAAGTTAATCTATGTATTCTCTAAGTAAGCTTCGAAGTTAATCGCTCGTTTAACTTAATTGCTCGTAATATTTACGGAAATAGCATGATGATGAAAACTGCGTGGGTTCCACGTTTGATTTATACATATATTCTTAATGTTACTAGAGACTCAACTGTAACAGTTTAAAAAATAGGTTGAAGTTGTATTTGGCTTACCAACGATAAGAATAGTAACTCTGTATAATTCGATAGATCAAACGACAATTAGTAATACTTAAGAATATTATAATATTTTTTTTTTATTTATATTTTTTTTTTAAATAAAATTCTTTTAACCGAATGCTAGGGTAATAATGAATTGTTTGATGGCACGACAATGTATTAAATGTTGGCCAAAAAATTCGCTCTTCCACGGCGTCGTCTGGGGAAGCACAGTTATAAATTAACAGTGCAATTCTCTAAGAGAAATGTACTTAGGGAGAGAAATGTCTGTAATGTATCCTAAGAGGTTGGATCAACCTAACTAAATGTGCCTGCTCAAAGTAGGGATTAATCCGATATCCCTCCAAAATCAACACTACCTTCAGAATAAATAATGGTTACCTAAATCCACATACGAGCTCCTTTACAAAGAGATAAGTACAGCTTACAGAGTAGCTATACTCGTACATATTAGTATTCAGTCAATCAGATAGGAAACACCAACCTCATCTAGGTTTACAACATAATTTATTTATGACGTGTAAAAGTCCTCGCGGTATCACCTGCATAAAACTCGATTCCGTAGGAATACTCATATTGGGATAAAAATATAGTATGTCCTAATCGTAATGTCGTGTTACCGTGAAATCGTAACAATACAAAAATACAAATCTATTTTCTCTATTATAATATACTAGCTGATTCGGCGAACTTCGTACCGCCTCAGAATCCATAAGAACGAATGTATGGGAAAATTAATTAACTTGTTTTTTCGTGAATTCTTATGTTTTAACTTAGCTGAGTTTGTTTTATTTACATAGATTAAATTTGAAAGACAATGACCAAAAGTCGTACCAAAAAGTCTCATGCAGCAAGATCAAAATATTATAGTAATTATTTTCATAATTTTTTACGACATTACGCGTCGGGGATTTGATTTTTGAACAGAGAATTTAATTTAAAGTAAAAAAAGTGTTGATATTGGCGCATTCCCTTTAAATGACGTTCCGTTTCAAATGATGTGATTAATATAACCTTGAATTTAGAAAGTGTCATGATCACGCCTTTCAAAAAACATGTAAAAAAATTATACTTAGCCGATTCTACATTAATTGAAAATAAAATAGAATATAATTTTTATTGAAACGATTATCATTTTTTAGAGCATTAATGGCCGTTCGTGTATGATATGTCAAACAAAATAAAGTAGATATCGTCTAATTTAAAATTGCACGCCCCTCCACTGGTTGCATACACATTTAAAATGTTTGTATAGAAATTTTTGTGGAGGGGCGTGCAATTTTAAATTAGACGATCTGTACGTAGTTTTCAGGTTATTTCATTTTTTTCTTAAATCTCTGAAACCCGGGTTTTGTTTACAAAAAAAAACTTTTGTAGGAGTTAATATGCTAAGAGTAGTCTATAAAAAAACAAAGTTTGACTTTGATGCAGCATGGTACGGGATTCCATACATCCATGAGCATTGTCCTTTACAGAAACAAATCATTTATCAGCAGTAGAATTTTCGTAAAGAAGCTTCGTAAACTTCAAACACGAAGTTTACCTAGTTCTGCCGCTAAGCAGCATTGAAGAATTCCGGTATGAAGTGTACTGTCCGTTCACAATTATTACATCTCTGACAGCAGAACTGCCACGCAATAGCAACCTTATTACAACAACAATAAAAATCACTGTGATTTTGACAAGCTTAACAGTTGCAGCAACCCTACAGCAACCATATTATCATTAGATTAAGATCACTGTGATATTGACAGGGATGCAAAATCGGTGGTAAAATACCAATGAATGATACTTCATGGGTGCCGGTTATTTACAGGCACATGTTAAACCCACCTGCGATGCCTTTAGCCAACAATGATCGCTTCCTTGTTCGCAAAGCCATAATAGATGATATTATGGCTTAGATGATATTGGCCTATTAACACTGTTCCCACTGTTGGGACACAGGCCTCCTCTCTTCGAGAGGGAGTGGGCTATAATCTACGACGCGGTCCCATGACAAATAGGTCTTAATTTTTTTTTTTTATCTTTTCAGATGCTGATCTTCCAGCTTGCTGTCATCATCCAGTGAATTTCTTCGAACAGCAGATCTAAACCCAGCACTTATGAAGCGCAAACTATGCAGGACATCGTTTAACTGCGAAGACATGGAGGAGCTTAATGTGGTAAGTTATATTTGCCTTAATTACTTTTTTGCATCGTCATCATCATTATTTCAGCCGAAAGATGTCCACTGCTGGACATAATGCTGTATTAATTTCATCATCATAATCAGCCTATAGCACTCCACTGCTAGACATAGGCCTCGCCAATTGCATGCCATTCAGCTCCAATCTCGGCAACACTCATACAGCTGCTACCAGCTACCCTGCAAAGATCGTTTCTCCACCGAATCTGAGGGCGTCCTTACGTTTGCCGATTCGTGGTCTCCACTCAAGAATACGTCTTCCCCAACGGTCATCGGTTCTACAGCTAATATAGCCGGCTGATTGCCACTTCAGCTTGCTTATTCTGTGAGGTAGTCGACAACTTTGGTTCTCTGCCGAATCACCTCATTCCGGATTCTATTCCTCAGAGAGTTTATTTTCTTTTTTTTTTAAATTGCTTACATAAATAATAATCCAATTTATTATAAATGCGAAAGTGTGTTTTATGGTTTGTCCTTTTTTTTCGCACCAACGAAACCATGGACCGCAATGTTTTTTGTACTGAAAACATTTATGGGACGGAGAGTGACAAAAGCTTTTTATACCAGTATAAATATACGGTTCCTGTGGGATACATCCCACAGGAACCGTATATTTATACTGGTGTGTACGTAAAAAGTGCCCCTATGTAAAAAGAGTACTAAACGTCCGTTCAGGGCCAATTTGGCCGCGTTACCAACCTTGCTGAGTGGCTAAGTTTTTTTATCACGGCATGAAGTAATTTTCGTGGTGGTGACGCGCAACCTGTTACCATGGATTTTGTACACGATTTTGAACCCTAGGAGGGTTCGTTGAAATTTTTCGAATGTTATTTAAAAAAAAAAACATCCGGTTAGACTGGAAGCCGACCCCAACATAGTTGGGAAGGGGGTAGGCAGATGATGATTAAAAAAAAATTGCTGTTCCATACAATTTGACCGCTTAGGTATTGCACCTTTCTATGAAACAGCAGATTTTTTTTTTTGATAACCGACGGTATAATTTTATGCGACAGGGTCGTAAAATATTTTCCGTCGGTCTGGAATCATGTGCTTACTGGATTCATAGGTTTCAATTTGTGTGCCGATGTCCTTCCCACCGTACGCATATAGCTCGTACTGACACAAGAGAAGGAGATGAGACACTAAATTCTACTTCTTGTTAAGTATCTAATGACATAGAACAAGTAACCCAATAATACCCTCTTCATTACTCCTCTCGTTTATCAAAAACCCTAGGTTTACCTAACGAATTAACTAGAATTAGAACACGACTCGTTCATCATTAATCTTATTGATCAACATGGTCGCTCCCTGAATGGAGTGTTTATTTAGGGCCGGTAGCTTCAATAGCGACCTCTCTTCACAAAGCAAATGTGTGAATTTCGTGATTAGATCCTTCGTTAGTGGATCCCGAATAGATAGATAGACTATGTTTCCCTGAATTATGTGACACTCTAAATTTAATGAAATAGTAGTATAGTAGTAATAGTAGTAGTCGGGTCACAACCTTCTGCTACCTACTTAGGCCCCTCGCCCACGGCGACTTTTTGTAGCGATGCAGTAGCGATGCTGTCGCGCGTTAGCATCGATACAGTCACGATGCGTTCGCTAGCTGTTTACCCTCGCCCACACCACGATTCTCAGTCGTAATGTACTGTCGCGCTTCTGTCGCGATGCGAGTTGCACTGATCCTCGGTTCTCCACTCACGCACCACCCTCCCTCCGTTCTCTCCCCGATGTCGTCCGACATGGTCGCGCGTTTGCATCGATACAGTCGCGATGCTGTAACGCGTTGGCATCACTTCTGTAGCGCGTTGCGTTGTTAGTAGCGATGCTGTCGCGCGAAACAGCATCGCTACAAAAAATCGCCGTGGGCGAGGGGCCTAAGTGTGCATACACATGCGCGGTACGCGTCAACGTCAAAGGCAACTGCACCCGTCGACAACGTCCGCTCGTGGATTTGAGTACGATGCTCAAATACACGAGCGCCATGTTGTCGACGGCTGCAGTTGTCTCTGTCTTCGACGCGTGGCGCTCGTATATGTTTTGTGTATGTATGTATTTATTGTACGAGTTCATATGTAAATGGTACACCACAGACTACCTGCAATATTGTCTCTTCTTTCTCTCTAAATCCATCCAAAGGTTGTCTTTAAAAGCTCGCTTTTAGCGATAAGACCGTCCATTGTATCACCCCTTGTAAATTTCTACATTCATATCTGTAATATTTATGGTGTACTCTGTAATATTTATGGTGTACATAATAAAGAATATTCTATTCTATTCCTAAATAAGTTTAGTACTAAATTGCTTTAAACTCAGACTGCCCTAGATTTCGACGAACACTAAACACCAAAATACTCAGATGAAATGCTACAGACGAAATGCTTTCCAATTTCAGCCTACCCAGCACGTTACTGACACAAACGAGTTATAATATTAAATTCTGTACTGTCATTACAAAGGAAATTACAAGATATTGAAATTTTCAAAACCCGATCCCCTGTTATGAATATTAAATGGATGGGGAAGGAAGCGTTATTCATAAATTACTTTTCTTGGAAACAGGTAACGGAGTTAAGCGTCAGACACCCTAAATTTAATTTAACTAAGTCTTAAGTCACAATCTCAGAAGTAAAGGAGTATTTTATTATGATTCTGATTAATAGAATAATACCAAGAGAACTGCAAAGTAATTGCGTAGTAAATGTGCAAATATTAAGATGAAGTGTAAAAGTAGCAGTGTTATTCGACTTTAGTCGCTGACTGTACAATTACGAGCATAATAAAACATTTCAGAAAAAAAAACACATTTACGGTTCACAAAAACAATTTTTCAAGTGATCTCGACACCAAGTGCAATCTGTTGGACTCGTTAAAACCAACCAAATGAGCCTAAATTCGAAAGGTTTACTACTAGCCACTGAAGAGTTCCAATATCCACCTCCTGGCTCCATCATCAGATCAGCTCCAAGATACCAAATTATAGTTTTGTCTTCCGAACTACGTACACATACAACGTTTCATTTCGATACGTCAATTAGAAGTAGAATAGAATTGACTTCTAAGATTTTGATACATTGTTAGTCAGTTAGTTACAATTAAAGCTAATAAAAGCGTGTTACAAATAGAACATTCCAGAAATAAGTGTATCGATGGTGTCTGTACTAATGAAAAAATAATTGTATCAGAAACTCCAGCGCCTTCCAAACTAGCATAAACATTGGGCTATTTTTAATTCGGCAGTAATTTTGTAGAACATGACTTTTGGCTTGTAAAATATAGGAAACATGACCAAACCATTTAAACGTTCCGGTTCACTTTAAACTTTGACCAACAAGTTCTTCTCCATTTAATAGCTGCACTGCTATTCAGTTCACTTCACTCGTCGGCGCCAAAGGCACTCGCTCCAGAATCACTTTAACCTACTTTACGCTGAAATTACTCTTTCATAAACATCTTCAATGCAAACTAAGCTTAAATAGAGCATGTCCATGCAAAAAGGTTGCTTATAAATTAATAACTGTCACTTATTACACGGTGGCCACTAACCTATAATAAACAAGTAGTAAGTATGGACTTCATACTATCGATGACGAAATGAAGACATTTGATTTTCGCCATTTTGGCGCTGACACCAACGTGAGCGTCCGAGGAACTAATATTTTTGATAGCGAGTTTTACAAGATGCGCATACTCTCAGGTTAAAAATGTTCTAAATATCTCGTAGCAAGCACAAAATACACAAAAAAGTCTTATCCACGATTTAGAGCTACATAAATCATCAGAGACGTACCAAAACAAAACGACGGTCATTTGCGGCAATGTGTTAATTTTAGTTCCTGAGACGCTCGAGCGGGGCGCTTTAAATCGGCACAAAAAACAACTGTCATCTCGTATAGTATGTTTAGTTCAGCGTACTTGTATAATACAGGTCGGTGATGGCGGCTAATAAAACGGTACTTTTCGGGGAAAATAAAAAAGAAACCGTTCCCTACATACTTACATAACGTCACTCCTTCCCAAATCCCATGAGTGTAGGTAAAACAAGTGAATGCCACCTGCTCCGGTCCTTACATACTCCTGAGTATGTAATAATCGTAACAGGTGGCATTCTGTAGAATTGCGTTGTATTTTCTGCTTCGTTTACGTTCATACATCAGGGCCCTATATCATAAAACTTTACAATTCTACAAAATTATAGAAAATATTGCGTAACACAGAAATTACAAAAATGAAAATTGAACACTTTTCACTACAATTTACATATTAGTACGGATTGTCCGTTATTATTGTATAGCTTAGAATTTCTTGGTACAGATACTTGTAAGATGTAAAAAATTGTAAGTTGAAGAAAGAAAGAAAGAAATATTGTTTATTCAGCACAAAAAAAAACGCTCATTACAAAAAAAAACAAAGACAAAATATACACATTCAAAGTAGTTAAAATCCTCGTACTCAAGCATATAATTGTAATTGTAAAGTTTTGTGGTATAGTGCCCTGGGGCCCTAGCCATAAACGCACGCCGGTTGCCAGTAGGTACTACAGAAATAAACGTAGAATTTCATGTCATCTACGCACATAACCTGACCGTTCCATACTAACAACCATAATAAGTACCAAACTAAACAAGTACAGTCGAACAAACTAATTGGTTTACATTTTAGATGTGTGGGTGAAGTCATGGTTATGCACACAAACATTAAATAAAACGAACGAGCTCTGTGTTTAGTAGTGTGCGTATAGCAATAGTAATCATTCATTGATGTAACCGAATGAGGTATAATATTTCGCAATATTTTACTACAGCAACCTTGGCACAATGGCTATCGTCTTTGGTCAGTGAACGAGAAGTCGTAAGTTCGAACCATGTGTGCAGAAAGTCTTTTTGTTTTTGTATTCATTATTTTGTTAAAACATTACCTAAAAGTTGAATTTATAACGGTCCACTCCCGTTCATGAATAAGTAATGAAGTTTGCAATGTTTGAGACCACCATGGAACTCTCAGGCCATTTTATTTTGACTGTTTAGAAAATAACTACGACAATTTAAAAAAATAGAGTATTTGCAATACTGAGTTTATTGATTGCTACTCGTATTTATTTCTGTGGATCCAACCATGCAACATTTATCAATGTTAAAAAAGGCAGAATTCTTTGTCCTCCATGAGCAAAACGTGTCTATATGTGAAATTGCAAGGCGCCTAATGATATCGGTGAGTTACAGTTTGATATTACCTTGATAGTATCCCTACTTCAACATAACGAACTCGCCTTACCTTTCAATGTTTACCTGGGAGTAAATTAATGTAACTTAAGTGCAATACCTACCATAGTTATAATATAGATATATCATCATAAATGTATTATACTTTTTTTTTGTCTAAGATGACTATGATAAAATTAACTTGGTCTAGCCCATTTTTGTCCCACTACGGCACGGGCCTTTAGACAGATTAAAGAAAACACAACTAACAATGAAAAAAGAACATTTTAATAATAAGAAAATATATTTTAATAATAAAATTAAAATGTATTGCAACGAGTGAGCATTAAAAGAAAATTTCTCTTTTATACGGGTTGTCAAAGAAATTGCGTGCCATAGCTTCAGAGTGAGTTCAGTATCAAATAGAATTCAGTATCAATAGTAAACTAGGTACGTACCTAGTTACCTAAGAAGAAATAAGTACTTGCAATTGTAGTTTACGTAAATTACAATTGCAAGTACTTTTTTCTTCTTCCTTAATACAATACCTACTCATATTTCTGTTGAATACTAGTTAAACAAAATCTTTTTTGTAGGTTTTGTATTTTGACGGTCCTAAGCCCGTTAAAGTACGAAATTGTAATTTACATACCGTCGTAGCGTTACGGGCGCATATCTTGCACCATTTGTCGCGAGCCGTTTTCAGTAGCAAATAATGCACCAATCCTTAGTATTCGGACGCGAGAAGTGAAGGACAAAATGACAACGCGTTCGATAGTAGGTAAGTAATTAAACCATTTAAACAAATAAAATAATTTTAATTCTAAACGATTGCTATTTTAAGTTAGTAGGTACTAAACTAGGTTAATCTTGTAATAATTTTTTAATGTATTTATTTTTTATTCTTCCTGGGTTCCTTTATCGACACTGAACCTACCCCTAAGCTATGGCACGCAATTTCTTTAACACCCTGTATAATTAGAAAAACGAAAATATATATTCTGGGAGTAATTTAAACTAGTCACATAAAAACATAACAGAATGAGAACATTACAAGCAAATCATTCGTGATTAACAATACATGGAAACAATAAAAGACTAATTAAATATAATTAAATGAAAAATAATAAGAAATAGAAAATCTAGGATTATTAAATAAAATAAAAACAGGATAAGTACCCCGTTTTGGCAGATGTGCGTAAGTGACAGGAATACTGCTTAGCCAAATACCGTTGATCAATCTTTATCTTATAAAAGGAAACGTGAAAAATACTGAGCAAAAAATGTTCCCTTTACACAGTATTTATTTAGATACAATACACAGCCAGGGCTGAACGGCTGTGTGTTTTATCAACGTACAAAGGAATCAATTTGAAATGAACAAGACCAAAAGCGCAACTTGCACGTCCAAAATAAAAAACGTGCAGTGAATTAGTGCCCTGCAGGGTTAAGCTATAGCATTTTGTGTCATGCACGGATGGGCAGCACGGAAAGGTTATGCCTACTGCTTCACCACTAATAATGCAAGAAAAGTAGCAGCCGGGAAAAATATTAAATACTTAAAGGGATTCGGGCGTCAGTTTCTTTCTTAATTAAATTACATACATCATAATCATTGCCAACATTATGTTGGTTGTACTACCTCAGGTTGCGAAAATTGTCTTAGCATTAATGGTTGTAGTTTCAACAATACTGCAGTATTCACTTTGTAATTAATATACAATAAAGATGAGGACTAGTGCGAGGTTTCATCTGTTTCGAAAACACGATTGCATACAATTTTCTCGATACAAAGAAATCCCAAAGTTACCACTAAACCGTACAATAAAAATAGAATAATCAATGAAAATTTTCAAATTAGGTCATGAAACTTTGCAGGCTAATCAATCTATGCATAAAGCAGGTGTCATCTGTTAGTTTTTATTTTTTAATCGTTACATTTAACGTAAAAAGATGAGATTGGAAATATCGAGTTTTATAACCACTCACACCTTGAACTGAACCGCCCTGCCCCCCGACAGGACCCTGATTCAGTACTTGTCAGTACCGCTTCGGCTATCAGACGGGTAACCCGTGTCACTTCGCTTGAGCTCAAAAGACCTGATTGACAACGTTTTATGTCCTGAAGACATTATATAATAATGTAAAATTTTTAGATATACAAATAAAGCACCCGTATTTTTATTTTTTCCAAATTTTTTAGATTTCATTTTTAAAATCATCTTTGAAATGGTTCAAAATCGTAATCTCACGTCGATGTCAAAACTTTTCCAAAAATTTAGGGAGGTAAACGTACATATTTTAGACAGTTCCCAAATTTTTATGGTGTTTTCAATATATTCAGCAAAACGTTTTTTATAAATAATCTTATTTTTCTAGGTTTGTGGAAATGGAAATACTCGTATATTTCAATTACTACAAATGTATCGATACAGGTGGATTTTTTTAAAGGAAGCAGTAAGGGTAGGCGCCTAAACCGTTGTAAAATAATAATATATACAGAGTGTAAAAAGGCCCATGGCCGTCGTACATCGATCTAATTAACATTGCACAAAACGAATTGCTGGGAATCGACTTTTATTTTTGGTGTGAAAATTTGATGTTTGCGCAAACAGGCTCCATGTGTCATAAAAGGCAGGACGCACTGATTGAAGATCTTAGTCTTTGGGCTCTATTAAATACTCAACGAGAAGACTCGATGAAACTTCCTAAGCACTGCCCAGCCCAGCTATGCAAATTCTTTTTTAAACCTCTCTTGTTCTTCCCAAACTGCAGAGTTTTCCGTAGGTAAAAGTATTCTCAGAAAACCTTGAAAGCATTAACATTGACAGCAATCGTTGAACATGACCTGCGTTTTGTCCAAGTTCATTCAGTGACCATTGCGCATGAATCAACTAGGCTGTACAGCATCTGCTGCAAGTCATGCAGCGATTCAGCCGCTATGATAATGTCATCCGTAAATATTAAAGGTCTCTGCACACAACGGGCGGGGCGCGGCGGGACGGGACGGCAACGCGACGCTGAGCAGTTGTAATGTACTAGATATTACGGACGACGCCACACAGAGCCGCCCCGCTCGACGCGATGGTAACCTCGCGCCCCGCCGCCGCCGCGCCGAGTGGTAATACAAGTCAGAATCGGCGGGGTGGGGCGTGGCGGGACGCGAGCGCGTTTTTTATTTATTTCATGCACCCATTTCCGTTTACGTTATTTTTCCTTAGCTAGCGCAACAATGAGCAATAGCGTTTCCATGTCTGAATCGCTCAACATCTTTTTTGATGAAAGAAAGGCGCGGCGGGACGGGATGTGATAGCGCCCGCAGTGTGAACACTGCCGCCGTGCCTGCGCCCCGTCGCCCCGCCCCGCCCTATGATTTGGTGTTGTACCGTTGTAAATAATTATAAATTAATAAATAATTTTCAGAAGAAATTAAATGCAGATAATGCAACGCAATCAATGACAATGACCCTCCAAGCAATATTTTTAAACTGACAAGTGTCTAATATTCCAGGTGGATTAGTTCAGGACTCAACGCCACGTTATCAAATAAGCTTTAACCTACAGGTTCATCTTCTCCCTCTTGTTTTTCTCCCCCTAATTCTTCTTTCACCCTTTCTTCTACTTGAATTTTAGCCCCATCGCTTACAGGGTAACCTATAGCCATATCCCTAAACTCTTCCTCAATTCTGTAATAATGCATTTTCACCATATCCTCGACAGCATTCAAAGCAGCTCGTCTTTCTTTTCCCTCAGCAAGAGTGGCGTCCCATCGGAACTCCCTTTTATACGGATTCTTTCTGACCATTTTTGATGCACTTTTTCGTATGTAGTAATACTCTTGCGTATACCCTTTTTTAAGTGATTCTCTATTTTCCGAAAAAAGACTTTGTCTTGGTCTTTGTGGCTTCTCTATAGCCTCAGGGAAAAGTATCGCAACAGTTTCATTAAAAATTGCTTTTTGGCTTTTCATGATTTCCAGCATACGTCTTTCTTTCTCTAAGCGCTGTGTTTCTAATTCTCTCAATGGTTTCTCGTGTTCTATTAACAATGCTCTGTTGATTCTTTTCTTAACCGCAATTGTTTTTTCTATTAATTTTTGTATGATTTTCTGCCATTTCTCTTCGGGGCCTATAATTTTCAATTTCTCTAATCTCTTTGCTTCAATTTCATCTTCGAGCTGTTTTTCCATTTCTTCCTTCAGCCTACGCTTTTCTTCTTCTTTTTCAGCCAAAAGCAACCCTTCTTTTCTTTTTAGTTCAAGTAAAACTTGAGGATTTTTCTTTATGAACTCGTCTTGCCAAGCTATAAAAGATAGCATAAGTTTTAATTCTCTCGCTATCATAGCCTCCATGCGAACGGTGTAGCTTGGATTTCCTAACATGAATATCGGTGGATTTAAAAACATTCTAAAGGAACCGTTAATATCACCCACTCCGATCATATTTTTGGTCAATGGCAAAGTATGAAGGGTAACACTGGTGAGCATAGACCCTGAAAGTGTTTGCACAGCAATGGGTTGGTCGCTTCTTAAGAGCAGATCCCAGGTTTCAAGACCCCCTTCGGAGTTAGCAATAAATAGTATACTAGATTTATACTGTGACCATGCCCCATCCGTCAAACGGTAAGGACGCTTCTTCCAAATTAGTGGTCGACCCAATAATTTGTCAGACCATATTGCAAATATTTTACCACCTACTGTCAATGTTATAGAATCAATTATAGGATTTTTTTGTGTGGTGACTACAGTACCATCATGTATTCTACTTATGAATGTTATTTCAGCAAACTCCGAATTCACTGCTTCACCTGTATTGAAGTCATGGCCTTCCCAAGTTGCTCGAGATACAGAACCATGATGTGAACCAAAATAATAAATTTTATTCATGTCTTCTGCTTTTTGTTCTAAAATTTCACACGAAAAATATTTTCTACCGGTGCCGGTATTTTTTGGAGTATAAACATATTTTACACTTGGAGGAGTCGATCCAAAACTCTGTATGGAATATCCCCAAGGAACTTCTGGTGGACATAATTTAATTTTGTAGCATGGCTGTAAAATACGATCTATTATTTTAAAAGGTGAAACATCAGTTAACAACGCTGAAGGCCGCCGCGGTACTCTCTTTGATTTCTTCACTTTCTTACCTTCAACAAATCCTATGTTATCAACTGATATATTCCATACCAAAAAATTTCCTTCAACTCCAGTAGAAATAAACTGTAGCGAGTATTTGTTATCTTCAATAGGCAACATTTTTCCAGTAGGTGTACAAAAAAAATTTGGTGAAACCCATTTAATACCAGTAACTGTATGATAATGACAATTCTGTAGACTACTACAAATAGTAACACTTACTACCGCCATATCGTTCACAGGCTTCATCCACGTCATATGAGCGTTCATAGCAATTCGGTATCTTTCTCTCTTTTCGCTCAGAAGTTCAATTTTTTCGACGTTTTCTAGCTTATTTGTTAAATCCCATATCACTATTTGTCCACTTATTAAACCACCAACAAGAATATTTTCATTAAAAGGGCAAAATGAAAGAACCTTGACTTCTCGGGGTGATTCCAAATACAGTTTTGGTATTAAGCTGTCTATATGACTCCAAATCAAAACGGGGTTTAAACCATAGACAGCCCTTTGAATTGGGTCTTGGCGTGAGACCGTAGGTATCTGCATAACAGCCGGATGAGCATCAGAGTATGAAATAGCTACAATACCAGACCACATTGGATGAAATGCTGCGCAGGATACAAACTTGTCTTTAGCCCTTACGTCAGCAAAACATACATATTCTTCAAAAGCCATGGTACCAAGGGTATCAAGATGTATTTTGCTAGCAAGATTAGGATAGTCGTTATAGTACATATCCATTACTGCGTTGAGTTCTATCATAGACACAAATTCACTTTCTCGAGATGTTACGACACTATTGACCAATTTTATATAAGACGGTCGACGCGTACGTCTTAGTGCAGCTCTGTATGAAGCTAGTCCTACTTCGTCAATTGGTAACTTTTGGTCTTTATCTCCACTATCCGAACTTTTGTCTCCATAATCCTCATCACCTTGACCAGCATCACCGCTAGCAGCAGCATCTGCCATCTCACCTAAAGAGTCCGCAATCGATTGTGTCCACATATTTTTTGGATATTTAAGCTGAGTTTGAGCAGCTCTGTGTACAATTGCTGGAGTAATCTGAGATCCACAATCTATTCGTCGTCGCATAACGGTATTGAACTTCTGTCTGAACGGTTTTAACTCTATAAAGCCGTCCCTGACGGAGTTAGTATCCCTAACATGAAATGTATCAGGCTCATATTCAGTAGGAAACTTAGCCTTTACTTCTAACTCCATTAAAGTTCTTGTATTGACGGGTTTCAATTCGGTGATTTCCCAATCACTTCCCAAATTTATCCAGGGTCTAGGTTTTTTCTGGACAGCTTTTTCCAATTTTTTTTCCTGTCTTCTAATATATCTTTCAGATTGCTGCTTACAGTGATCCCTGGCTTTTTTTGTACAACATACGTAAAAGTCGTCAGTGTGACTGGATTCATCTACTATGTAACCAATGAGCATGTCTGCTTCGCTATATTCCTCTATCTCCTTTCGTATTGGAAAAAATTCAGACATTTCACCACCTAAGACAATGGATTCCATAATTCTCTCCTTGCTTATGTATGTCCAAGGATACTGCGCATAAACGTGAACTCCTATTACTGCGTCTATTAGGATTTGTGTTTCTTCACTTAGAGTTATTTTATGTACGCCTTCCACTTCATATTTCGGAATGAATCTCTTTCTACGGGGTTGAGGCTGTGTATCCAAGGACGACATCTTAGTTTTGTTGGTTTGCACTGCAACTACTAAATGAAATCATCAAGGTTGTAGCCTTCAATTTATAATTGTATTGTTTGTGACTATAATGCAATAATCCACCAATATTTTTGCTACTCAAGCAAATTCTATAAATAACCCTTTGACACTGACAAGTTCGAGATTATGACAGATACCTGTTATTTTCATAAGGCTCGTACACATGTTTGTATGCCCGACTAAATGCGCGTAAAATTGTTTTCAATCTATCTCGTTTAAAATAACTCTCCTTAAAAAAACCTAATTATTATTGTTTCCTTCATTTAATTTGCATAAATATTGGTTACATTTTAAAATATTTTTATTAAAAAAAAAACACATTTTTACACTCTATTCTCCTTCTTCTCTCTTTGGGAACTGTAGTGTGAACGGACCATTTTAAAACCAGTATTTCATTGAAAATAAAAGAATTTTTATTCGCTGGAAAGATCGACGACGGACTCGATGGAAAGCGGGTGCACTAGGGACGTCTTATTATTTAATTATTAAAAGCCTGTGATGTCCCACTACAGGGTAACAACTTAATAGTATGACAATAAAATTGAAATTTCAATGACACGGAAATTTCAATTGTATTATCATACTATAAGGTTAAATTTCTATTCGTCTCATAAAATCTGTGGCTATTCCACGGTGCATATATTAACAACTATACAATAACAACACAACAACAGTATACCCTGTGCATTAGGTAAACCGTTTTTTGACCGATGGAACTAGTGATTGCAGCAACACACAATTCATCGAATGATACACGTACGGTATTATAATGTCTGTAAGAAGCCATAAATAAGATAATTTAATAAGATAAGCCAGTTTATATTTATTTTATTACGCATATTAAAGTTAACTTTTACGTAATCTGGAATATGTACGTTCTAAGACAACTGTCAAAAAACGTTCAATCTAAATGGACAGGGTATAACAACTAAACGATTATACATAATATTATAAATTAAAGTCGCTTCTCGTATTTATCAGTGTGGACGCGTTTTTCTACTAAACGCCGCAAAGAATTTTGATGAGATTTTCACAATCATTTAGACAAAATATTTCGAAAGGTTCATTTATTTACTAGGGCGATTCATTAAATTCATAACATCATTAAAATAATAGTAATTTTTTTAATTTTAATAGTGTCTGTCAATATTGTGTCAAAGCTGTTGCTAGGCAACCCGCAAGATTTGTAAGCATAAGGCCCCTCCGACCTCCCTGATGGCGTCAGCGTAGTTTGCTACGCTGACGACACGCTGGTCCTGGCGCAGGGGAGGTCGCATCAGGCGGCGGCCGACGCGATGACACGCGGGGTTGCGATAGTCGTGGAAAGGATCCGGCAGTTGGGTCTCGAGGTGGCATTGCACAAGTCCGAGGCCATGTCCTTTCATGGGCCCCGGTACGGGCCACCTTCGGGATCCCAACTGATGGTAGGAGGGGTTCACATCGGCGTCGAGAAGACGATGAAATACCTGGGTCTCGTCCTCGACAGCCGGTGGAACTTCGTCGAGCATTTCCGACGTTTGGCCCCCAAACTGGAACGGACCGGGGCCGCCCTAAAGCGGCTCCTGCCCAACCTGAGGGGGCCAAACGCCTCCTGCCGGAGGCTTTACGCGGAGGTCGTGCGGTCCATGGCCCTATATGGGGCCCCGGTATGGGCGCGTTCACTGCGGCTTCGAGCCGCACACTACCTGAACGCGCCCCAAAAGGTGGTAGCTATAAGGCTTATCCGGGGATACCGCACGATCTCGGGCGAGGCAGCAAGCCTCCTTGCCGGACTGCCGCCATGGGATCTGGAGGCGATAGTCCTCGCGCGCCTGTATGACTGGCGCGCGGAGGTACTACGTCGGGGGGAAACTCTGCACCCGCGGCAAATCGCGGCGGAGCGGACGGACCTCCGGCGCGATCTCATGGCGGAATGGAAGGCGCGACTATCGCAACCCAGCGCAGGGCACGCCACGATAGCGGCGGTAATACCCCTCTTTGAGGAGTGGCTAGAGAGGCGTCACGGCGCTCTCACCTACCGCCTGACGCAGGTCCTCTCCGGACACGGACACGGACATAATCAGGCGGGAGGAGACGCCCGGGTGTCACCACTGCGAGGATCGCCCAGAGGACACGGTGGAGCATACGGTGGAGGTCTGCCCCGCTTGGGCAGAGCACCGCCGTGTCCTCGTAGAGGCGATCGGCAGCGGCGGCGACCTCTCGCGTCGGGCCCTGGTGCAAGCCATGGTCCGGGGCGAGAGGGAGTGGGAGGCGGTCACCTCCTTCTGCGAAGCAGTCATGCTAGCGAAGGAGGTGGCAGGATGGGCGAGGGAGAGATCCTCACGCCTCAGCCGCCGACGGAGACGCTCCGGGCGTCGGGAGCCGCGTGACGACTCCCGGCCACCGTAGGCGCGGGCCTGCGGGCGGAGAGCAATGGGTAGCTCTCCGTCCGATCAGGACCAGGCCCGTGCCGGACGGCGTGTTTGTGTTCCACGTGCGCCTCAAAGAGATGTCAGCGTAGTTGACGGGGCCCGACAGGGCCGAAGCCTGCCGGGGTAGCGGGATCGTCCGAAAGGGTTACCGCTGCCCTGGTACATAAAGGGCTAAGGAAGGAACACGGGTGGGTTTTAGTCAGTAAGAGTCTGACACTCCCTTCTGCTCCACCCAGAGCGGGAGGGGTCATTTGATGATTTCCCATACTCAAAAAAAAAAAAAAAAAGCATAAGGCCCCTTGCCCATGGCGACTTTTTGTAGCATCGCTACTAATGCGCATTAGTCGCATTTGCAATGCGCTACAGAAGCGATGCCAACGCGCTACTAACGCGCTACAGCATCGCGACTGTATCGATGCAAACGCGCAACCGCTTTCGTTGCCCACGCTTCGGCTGTCCACGCTTCGGCTGCTTACTTAAAAGCAGCACCAAAGACAACGTGACTAATGTTGCCTCAACGGTGTCCATCTTGCAACTTTGGCATTTTTGTACCATTACTGAATCGCGTGTGCATCGCGACAGAAGCGCGACAGTATCGCGTTTGTATCGCGACTGAGAATCGTGGTGTGGGCGAGAGCAATCAGCTAGAGACCGCATCGCGACTGTATCGATACGAACGCGCGACAGCATCGCTACAAAAAGTTACCGTGTGTGAGGGGCCTATACATTGCGCATCGGGGAATCGTGTCGTATGTTTATAGTCCAAACATATTTGAGAGAATAACATTTTCTTAGCAGTATGTGGTTGGTCAGAAAATTGTATATAAATTATAAGTAAATGATAATTATGGAAAGAACTTGGTGAAAGTCCCGGAAGAGGGGTAGGCGTAGGGAAGGGGGGGAGTTGTTTTGAGGGGTGACTAATGATTTTTACGATTTCCGGCTAAACTACACCTACTATCGGAAAAAGTTAAATGTAAAAGTTGTAGATGGATAAAATAATTATGTATAACTCTAGTAATTACAAATTTCCAACATAACCTCACGAGTTCCGAAATCGGTTTGACCCTGGACCCTGGTTCATCATGCAGCAGCAATGTTTTTTTGCTGCTTGCGCTAATATATATATGATCTTGTGAAGACCGCAGGAATCCACTCGATGCGAGAAGCACAGAACCGGTCAATGTGGCCATGCTTGGGGCAGGCCTATGTCCAGCAGTGGACGTCTTGTGGCTGCAATAATAATGATGATGATGACTGCTTAACTGTTTACGCATTATATTAGGTGTCATTTAGTGTACACGGGCATACAGTGCGACAAGAATCTTTTGGCGCTTGAATAATATTGACAGGAGGGCGCTATTGGTAAACATTTGCGAAATAGTTTTGTGAAATTGTATTGTAAAAACAATATGGGTGGTGTTAGTTCCGATTATTGCAACGCTCCAAATGATTCTTGTAAAACTATTATATACGTACGTGAAAGTAGGCACAGTCCGTTTACAGTTACTTTAGCTCTGACAGCAACAACATAACAGCACCCTTATTGTTACGAGAATAAAGTTCACAATGATTTTGACAGAGTCAGTGGCAGCAAACCAACAGTAACCTTATCTTAATGAGAATAAAGATCACTGTGATTTGGACAGTGATGCAAAATCAGGGGTAGTGTGTAGTGAAGCTTGAAGTCGTGATGTTTTGTAAGAATAAGCCCGCTTACACCACAAATCGCAAATTAAAACATCGTTTTGTTTCTGACAATCGTTTGAAGATGACAGAGGCCGAACGATGTTTTAATATATGTTTAGCGCTGACATGTGCAACGGGCCTAAGAATCAAAATAAAAACCATTTGATAAAAATATTATTATATTATTTAAATGGAAAATTAACAGAAAAATTGTTACTTTACAAATAATAATGATTAACTATTAGGTAGGTATCTACCACTTTTCTACTTTACAACAAAAAAAAAACAATATTAAAATGAAAACAGTTCCAAAAGAATATTGTAAATAACAACAGCTAGCCTATTAATAATAAACAAATGTAAAAAAAATAATCTAAATAAAAATAAAGATACTACAAACAAAATATAAAAAAACCTATACTTATTTAAGAAGTGATCTACACTGGTCACAAAAAACTTAGGTAAAATTACTTATTAATAATAGATTTATTAAACATGTAAGACAACGATCGATGAATAACGTATCGACATTATAACATGTTCTGCAAATAAGTTCTAAGATAAATCCACAGACTCTTCATCTTCTTCCTCTATTAGATTCTTAGGTATCTGTTGCGCAGGTCTCGACGTCAGGTCTACTCCTAATTCCTCCCGAATTCTTAAACAATGCATTTTAACGATACGTTCGTGAGCATTTAGGGCAGCCCGTCTTTCTTTACCCTCAGCAAGAGTGGCATCCCACCTGAACTCTACCCGATACGGATTTTTCTTAACTTTTTTTGATGCAGTTTTTTTTGTGTGTTTGTATTCTTCTAGATATTGTTTTTTTAGGGCCTCTTTATTGTCTGAAAGCAGACTCTTCTTTGGTTTCGGTGGTTTCTTTATAGCCTCGGGGAAAAGAATAGCAACAGTGTCATTGAAAATAGCTTTTTGGTTTTTCATAATTTCCAGCATACGTCTTTCTTTCTCTAAACGCTGTGCTTCTAATTCTCTCAATGGTTTCTCGTGTTCTATTAACAATGCTCTGTTAATTCTTTTCTTAACTGCAATTGTTTTTTCTATTAATTTTAGTATGATTTTTTGCCATCTCTCTTCCGGGCCGACAAATTTCAGTTTTTCTAATCTTCTTGCTTCGATTTCTTCATCATGCTTTTTTCCCAACTCTTCCCTCTGCTTACGCTTTTCTTCCTCTTTTTCAGCCAAAAGCAAACCTTCTTTCTTTATTATTTCTTCTAAAATGTGAGGATATTTTTTTATGAAATTGTCTTGCCAAGTAATAAATGATTGCATTACCTTTAATTCTCTCGCAATCATGGCCTCCATACGAACTTTATAGCCCGAATTTTCCAACATAAATATTGGTGGATTTAAAAACATTCTAAAGGAACCGTTAACGTCACTCACCCCGATTATATTTTTGGTCAATGGCAAAGTATGAAGACTAACACCGGTGAGCATGGTTCCTGAAAGTGTTTGCACAGAAATAGGTTGATCGCTTCTTAACAGCAGATCCCAGGTTTCAAGGCCCCCTTCAGAATTAACTACAAAAAGTATACTAGGTTTATACTGTGACCATGCTCCGTCCGTCAAACGGTAAGGACGTTTTTTCCAAATGATTGGTCGACCCAACAATTTGTCAGACCAAATGGCAAATATTTTACCACCTACTGTCAATGTTATAGAATCAATTAGAGGATTTTTATGAGTGGCAACTATAGAACCATCATGTATTTTGCAGCGAAATGTTATATCAGCATACTCAGAATTCACTGCCTCGCCAGTGTTGAACTCATGACCTTCCCAAGTAGCTCGTGTTACAGTACCGTGTTGCGAACCGAAATAAAATATTGAATTAATGTCTTCTTTTTGTTCCAAAACTTCACAAGTAAAATATTTTCTACCTGTGCCGTTATTTTTTGGAGTATAAACATATTTAACACTTGGAGGGGTCATACCAAAAGTCTGTATCGAATATGTCCAGACTTGACCTGCTTCACCTAATATAATTTTGTAGCATGGCTGTAAAATACGATCTAATATTTTAAATGGTGAAATGTCAGTTAGCAACCCTGATGGCCTTCGCGCAATCCTTTTAGATTTCTTAACTTTCTTGTCTTCAACAAATCCTATATTGTCAACTGACATATTCCATACCAAAATACTTCCGTTTGGAGAAGTAGATATAAACTGTAACGATAATTTGTCATTTGGTGTAGGAATTGTTTTTCCCGTTGGTGTTACTATAAAATTTGGTGACATCCATTTGATAGCAGATACTGAATTTAAATGACAACTCTGCAAACTGCTACAAACAGTAGCATTTACCACCGCTCTATCTTCCACAGACTTCATCCATCCCATATGAGCGTTCATCGCTATTCGATATTTTTCTCTCGTTTCAGTCAGGGTTTCAATCTTTTCAACATTTTCGAGCTTATTAGTTAAATCCCATATCACTATTTGTCCACTAACTAAACCACCAACCAGAATATTTTCATTAAAAGGGCAAAATGAAAGAACCTTGACTTCACGAGGTGCTTCCAAACACAGTTTTGGTATTAAGCTGTCTATATGACTCCAAATTAAAACAGGATTTAAACCATAGACGGCTCTTTGAATTGGGTCCTGGCGTATCGTCGTATTTGTCTTCATTACAGTTGGAATGCTATCGGCGTACGAAATTGCTACAATACCAGACCACATTGGATGAAATGCTGCGCAGGATATATACTTGTCTTTAGCCCTTACGTCTGTAAAACAAACATACTCTTCAAAACTCTTGGTACCAAGTGCGTTAGTATGTATTTGGTTAGCGAGATTAGGATAGTCGTTATTATATATATCCATTACTGCGTTGAGTTTTATTATGGACTCTATTTCACTTTGTCGTGATGTGACGTAACTATTGATCTTTGTTACATAAGATGGTCGACGCATACGTGTCAATGCAGCTTTATATGTAGCTAATCCCACTTCATCATGTGGTTGTTTGTGTAGTTGATCTTCGTCATCAGAACTTTTATCCCCATCATCTACGGTTTCCGGGCCCACTTGACTAGCATCACCGCCACCTTCGATATCTTCTATTTGACCTAAAGCATCTGCAATGGATTGTGTCCACCTATTTTTTGGATAAGTAAGCTGAGTTTGTGCATCTCTATCAACATGTGCTGGAGTAATCTGAGAGCCACATTCGGCCCTTCGTCGGAAAACATTATTGTACTTTTCTCTGTACGGTGTCAACTCTATAGAACCATCTCTGATAGAGTATGCATCCTTAACATCGAATTTTCTAGGTTCATATTCCATTGGAAACTTAGTTTTTATCTCTATCTCAATTAAATCTCTAGTATTGACTGGTACCTGTTCAATAATTTCTGCATCACTTCCCAAACTTTTCCACGGTCTAGGTTTTTTGTGAACAGCTTTTTCTAATTTTTTTTCCTGCCTTCTAATAAATTTGTCAGATTGTTGCTTGCAGTGATCCCTGGCTTCTAGTGTACAACATACGTAAAAATCATCAGTGTTGGTTGATTCATCTAATATGTAACCAATGAGCACCTCATTTTCACTGTATTCCTCAAGTTGCTTACGAATTGGAAAAAAATCTGACAGTTCGCCACCCATGTCTATCGATTCCATGATTTTAGCTTTGCTTACATTCTTCCAAGGGTACTGGGCATAAACATGAGTTCCAACTACTGTTTCTACATGCATCTGTGTTTCTTCACCTAGAGTAACTTTATATACACCTTCAACTTCATATTTTGGAATGAACCTCTTTCTACGAAGTGTCTGTGTGCTTATCTTCGACATCTCAGTTTCCTCTGTTTGCACTGCAACCAAACGACGTAATTATGAACGTGAAATTCCATTGTAATTATAATCTCGATGGTTTATAGCAGTTATTTGTGTCAAGCTATGACGTTTATTACTTTGACATGCCATTTTTTTTTTAAGTTGTTTTTTAAATATTGCAAAAGAGTTTATGTTCATGTTAATTTTCATGTGCATTTAATTATGTGATTTAACTTAATTTTATGATTGTATGACATGTGTAATTACTAATATTGACTAATAAATTGTATGTGTGGTGCAAACTGTTAATATAAGTTGGTTATTAATAAATAAATAAATATTTTTTGTGCCAGATTATTTAGTTCCTTAACCAGATTATTTGTGATCAATTGAGGAATACCTTCAATTTACGATTCAACGTGACAAAGCGCATCAGTGTGAATAGTACCATAAAGTTTGAAAACATTCAAATGTACAATTTTCCCTATATGAAAACAGAAGAAACCTTTATTTACCAAGTGTCTGACGTCCATCTATTTAGTAAGCTCTCATTATTTATTATAATGCGTCAGTTACTTTAACATCCTTTGTCACAAAACTGTCTACGATGTTAACTTTATAACCCTTATCATACTCAAAGTGTCAGAGTTGTAATCTCATGGGCATCCCGACATCTGTCTCTTGACTTACATCCAATACCTTTGGAGCAGCTTGGGTTAACTGTTATGAAAGTGTCTACGGAATTTGCTATTGTTATGTTACTCGCAATATGAATATACCAAACTTATTATTTAGCTCCATAGCTTAACACCGAGTACTGAAATCCTATTCAATTTGATCAAGTCTTGATGGTTGTTATTTTGTGGAAACTAACAGCTATCATTAGATTACTCAAATAGTGTTCTGATTCGATTTTTGATCAGGCAGTTTTATGAATATCAAAATCAATTTGTATATTTTTCAATTTATCTCTTAGGTTTGTAAGTTCTGCTTATACTTCATTGCAATTTTAAACTTGCATTATAAATAATATCTTGACTAACCACTTTGTAAATTAACATGTCCTATCTAAGAAAGCCGGATGATCTGTAACTCAGGACCTTCCTATCTCAGATACTTTTCTCTGTTATGGATTGTACATTCTATAAACTAGTCCCTGTAATATGATGTTGAGATACATAAAGATTTATGATTACGATCAGGCTTTCAGTACAAGAGGGCGATTTTCTAAAACCATTATGATTGATAATTACAGCTCCACAACTCATCCAATGATGTATTTATTTTATATAATACGATTTCTAAATTAAGTCATGATGACTAAAGTGACATACATGTTATAATTTTCTGGTTTGTATCATACCGTATCTGCAGTATGTATAGTGTTAATATTATCCAGTCAGCAAGGTACAAAGCCAACAGGCAGCACTTTACTTAACTTCATCAAATTTTCTGATCATTTTATGTATGTGCAACTGAGTTACATTGACCTGGTAGCGTGGTTATTAGGAGGACTGACTGCCTTAGGTGCGCCAGTTAAGCCTGATCTGATTATTCGATGCATATACAGCTAATCTTGCTTTACCTGCTTGGACCAGAGTTTCATGTTGTTTCTCTTCCTGAATTTGTGACTTCTTAGCCTCTTCTTCATCTTCATCGTAACTGGTTTCTGAGGAAGAATTACGACGTGGTATTGGCTGTGGTTCTTCTTCACTGTCTTCCGAATCCTCGAACATTGTGTTAAAGTTATACTGCCTGAAAACATAGTAAGAATATTTTTATTTTTTGTAGGTAGGTAATTATTGAGCATATTTCATCAAAGTTTCCGGTCCATTCATTTGATTTGAGAGCAAGTTCGCAATTATTTACGAAGAAATTCGAAGAGAGATTATTATTCATTTAAATATCAGGGCGGTGGCCGCATCTCTACGTCCAAGCGCGCAGATATTTTTTTAATTAACTTATAATAAATGAGGCAAACCCAGCATCCATAATAGCGCACAATTTTGTAACGAAAATCTCCATCATATTTTCCCGAGATTAATAAATTCACTTTCAAAGAAATGTTGAACAGAACATAAAATCAGATCCAGGATTAAGACAAAGTGTTTTTTTAAATGTTTCCTGTCTAAACTTTTTATCTCTCAAAGCTCGGGGACCCGCATCACGTCTAAAACTTTGAAGGAGAGAAAAATACAAACTGTGCTAATTTAAATCTAAAAGAAGTGACAAGATTCAAAAGTTGTTGGTTTTTTCGATTTTGTATTGTAATGTTATTTTGAGTTTATGAGTATTTATGATTATTATTATGATTCATAGTTATTTGAATAAATAAATATATTATTACTTTATTTATTTATTTATTATTACTAGCTTCTACCCGTGACTTCGTTCCCGTGGAAGTCTTTTTTTTTTTCAGGATGGGAAATCATCAAATGACCCCTCCCGCTCTGGGTGGAGCAGAAGGGAGTGTCAGACTCTTACTGACTAAAACCCACCCGTGATCCTTCCTTAGCCCTTTATGTACCAGGGCAGCGGTAACCCTTTCGGACGATCCCGCTACCCCGGCAGCCCGTGGAAGTCTTAGCCTAAAATAATAGCCACATTTTTATAAAACTCCCACGGCCCTCAACCCACTCTGTTCCATCGTATCGCCCAACCGCGCTTTTTTTGATTTGATTCTAGATGCTAAATAGCCTTCCTCAAAAATTGGACTTTCAAATACAATTTTTTTTTTTTTAATCCGACTGGTAGTTACAATAGCCTATGATGAGTTGTTGATAAAATAAAAAACAAAAGTACTAAAACAAATAGGTACATACCAAGTCTGGACGAGTTTCGAAACCACAATTTGTTACGTTAACGTAATTATTTGAGCTACACTTGTATATGTGAACAGAATTTGAGTCTTTCAAAGTTATTTTAATGTTTGTAAACAAGCGGTTGCTTTGGTAAATGGTTGTTTACGCATGCGCGAAAAACGAGTCTGTCACTAGGTGGTACCAAATACTGACGGTTATTAGAAAGCCTGCCATAAAAAAGTTACCAAGGGGTATTTATATTTTAGGGTGATAATAAAGAACGTGATATCTCTGGTCACGCACAAGACAGGGAGGTTTGGATGAAAAAAGGGGAGGCCTTTGCCCAGCATTGGGACACAAAAAAGGCTAACAAAAAAAAAATAACGAAAGAATAAAGGACATCATTCATGAGTCGAACTTTTCTTATTCAAAAATTAAAGTAAAAGAAAATAAAAATATTGTTTTCTTAAGGGAAATAATATCTTGAGCATTTTTTTACTATTATAACGTAAATTTATAATTAACCCCCTGGCTGAGGTTGAAAATGACGAAAATAATATTTTTATTTCAAACGTTTTAAGCGCAAAAGACTCGTGTGGAAAAGGAGGAGGGAGGCCTTTGCCCTGCAGTGGCACAATGCAGGCCAATAAGATTGATTTTCCTTGAATAAGTGTTAATGTACGTTTAACCTAGAGTTTTCAACGTATGCTACAAAATTGTTAATTTATTATGTGCTTGGTATTAAAAAACAGAACATAATTACTTACCTTACTTACAGTGAAAATATTAAGTTAAAATTGTTACTGTGATGCCATAACGATGGACTAGCAACGTGTCACTAGGCTCAGAGATTTATTTCCCTACAATAGATTTTGAGCCTTACAAACTGTTGGCTCTAAGCCAATCTATGTCAATTCTAGGAGCAGGTTAAATTAATTTATCATACTGAATAGGCATAGGAGTTAATACGCCCAAAAATTGTAAAGCTAAGGTACTTAGAAAAGCGGTGACCGCACATTAGGGCCGCAGTAACCTCTGTTATGAAAATGATGCAGCGACAAAGATTTGAATCGTTAGATACGCCCACCGCGTCAAAAGATAGTCGTGCCAGCGCAGCGTCAGGCATTAGTTGTCAGCGTGTATATGGTCAGTGATTCCATGATTTACAAAGTTTTAGTTTTGGCTTCAGTTTTTACAAGAAACCACTGAACAACACGGCATTCTTATATTTTTTCACGATCACGGTCGAAAGCGCACTAGGTCGCGGAGACGGCCATTTGTTTAATGCATGGGCATTTCGGGCATGCCGTGACGACACAGACACGCCTCCTTGCGACTTCTCCTGTTTTTTACATTTCTATGTAAAAAACCTTTAAACCGCGCACCGTGTTAGATAATCCGGATTATTGTGTAAACGTTCAAGCCATGCTAAAGCTGATAAATTGTTTCAGACTGCCCTGTCTCGGCGGAAGGAGTCCGCGGCTCCATTGACGGGGGAGAGAGAGAGCACGATATTTCGTCACGGATTTGGATACCCTCTCGCTCTGGTGTTAAGACTACGGGTATTACAGGTGAGTGGTGGTTAAAGTCGTATTAGCAGCTTTGGTAAAAAATGAAAACAATGACGACAAAAGTACCTAATATGAATTTGCGACATATTCGCCAAAAATGTAATCAAATATGGAAAAATAACTTTAATTTCTAGTTTCTACACAATAAAGTTCAGTTTACGTTACAACTTCAAACTATTTTATAACTTTTACAATAGTCCTAGTCACTCTGAAATCAACTTAATTACTATTAAAATAAAGTTAATATTTGTTTAACTTGAAATAACGTCAATTTGAAACAAATAAAATTTGAATATATAATTTGAATATAATATACTTAATGTGTCGTCAATGAAAACAAATTGATCAAATATTGCGTTTTCGATAGAACGTTCATACAGACCTGTCACTTTAGGAATTAATATGATGGATGACGTTGAATGATGAGGCTCACTGGCTGTGTCAGCAATATATCTCGATGGATCCGGATGGATCCGGACTAATGAAATGCCATCTTTCGTCTTTTATCCGATTTGTCAAAAGATCTGTCTTGCTGTTATTAATATGTGTCCTGGCCAGGGCTTAATTTGCGGGCCAGAGGTCTATTTTTTTTTTTTAATAACGTTGCCCCACACTAGGAATTTCTGCTGTATCGTGGGTGCGTTTACAAACATTTAAACTCACATACACAAACAGCCAGACCCGGAACAACTACTAGTAGATCATACGACACGCAGCGCAGCCGTCAATCGCTTAACCACTGCGGTAACCGTGCCGTCAAAAAAAGATAAGATTTTTCTTGATGTCATACTTGATCGATTGGGTACCTACTAAATAACTAAACGGTACTTTAGTCACCAATCAACTTGGTAGTAAAGCAGTAACATAAATAAGGAGATAAATTCAAAAACATTTATTATTAGTCCCAGAATTATCACTTTTTGAGTCAAAATTTACCAAAGATAGCTCCGAAAACGCACACTGTTCACCACTTCTTAGCGGGAAGCATAGATATAAGAAAAAGAAGGGGCAAAACAAAGTTATTTAGTTTTCAAAATATGCAAGGTTCTTACGTATACGAAACCCTAATCCAAATAACTTTCTTATGATCCTACCTACCTGACAATAAGATGATTATAAAATCACAATTCTGTCGTTCTAGTCTGCTGGCACCCAACAGTCTATTTTTTCAACAAAAAAAAATCCCACAGCGTTTGCACGAATCGATGTTAATACACGAAGCAATGAACTGCGAAATGAAATTGTCGTCTCTTCAGCTATCACAAGAAAAACTTTTGTCTTTACTAAGTTTTTGTACAGTTGTTAAAAAGTAAGAGATAACTGCTCAGACAGTTGGAACTAAGTTTTTTATAACTATGAAGACGGGTTTATTTAAAAAATACCGAATAGAATATGTATTTTAATAGGTACTATGATGGGTGTGTTCCGTATAATATTGTGTGGGAGTGTTAAAATTGTACATCGTTATAAATATATTTACAGAATTTATTTCAAGCGAACGTGTTTACAGGAGCACGCCTACACTATCACTGGTCCTTCCTTCTTTAAAAAATTAAAAATACTAACTTTTCCATCTTTGTATGTATTGGAAACTGCATTATTTGTTAAAGCGAATCAACAATTGTTCAAAAAATTTTCAGCAGTTAAGAGAACCCCAATTCGTGGCCAATATGAGAATGTGTTATGTCAAAACAAGTGTAAAACTGCTTTATTGAGAAAGAGTTTCTTTGGTATTGCTCCAAATATTTATAATAAAATACCAGATATTGTTAAAGCTATGCCTCTAAACAAATTTAAAAAGTCCCTTCAGGGGTTATTACTAGAGAAGTGCTATTACAGCGTAGATGAATTTTTAAATGATATTTCGCTTGTATAGAATTCTGATTGTTTTTTATTTCTGTGTCTCACTCAGAATAAATTTTAATGTTGACATGTATTTTGAGTTGGATTTAAATTTTGACGTTGTAATTTCAATTTAATTTTGACATTTTAATTTTGACATTGTAATTTTTTTTTTTTTTTTGTCTCTCTTTCTGTATTTTTTTTATTGTCTAGTGCAACAAATTTTGTATGCCATAAATGGCAAAACATGTAGCCACCTCACAATAATTATATTAAGACCTTCATATTGTACTCATGTTTTACAAAATAAACATTATCTTATCTTATGTTATCTTCCAAACAAACACCTAATACGAAATTTGAAGGCTCATTATAAATTTGCTTGACTGTTCGAACGTAACCAGAGTTATTTTACTGCCTACATAAAGTCGACTTTTGCAGACAACCTTTACACGCAACCCTTGAATAAAAGGATTGACTTAGTCCTGTTTCCAAACAAGACTTTTATTCATAACACTCGAACACTTCCTGCCTATGCCATTAAGAACAATAACCTAACGCTAGAAATCCATTTTACAATATGAGGTCCGACTCGTACAAGAGAAGGCATCAGGACAAACGAATCGTGAACCTGACGCTACTTTAAGGGTCGGATAAGTTAATGTGTACCAATGTATGTGAGACGACCAATGGGCCAAACTTACGACCCAATGGGTCCCTCTTAATGGCAAGCAACATCGCGGGAGGCCCAGACGGAGATGGCGGGATGAGCTGGACTCCTTCAACAAGAACTGGTCCTTAGCAGCTTTAAACTGAAAGAAGTGGAAAGGGAGTAGGGAGGCCTTTGCCCTGCAGTGGGACATCACAGGCTTTTGATAATAATAATAATGTAGCGGTATCTACAACGCCACATGCGAACAACGCGTCATACTGACGTCACGCAAATCCTGCATCTCGCAAGCAGAGTTTACCGCGCAATTAGCATAGATACAATTTGCCAACATCAATCGTTGGGCAATTGCCCGCCAGACAAAACACCCGTCTGGTCGGAGGATCCTCCCTTTTCTATAGAGTATGAGTGAACTTTACACCCTGTTCCTCATACCTCTATAATAATATTTCAATTCACATCAGTCCAGAAGGGGTTAAAAAAAGGAACTTAGCATCATCATTTTTTACCCAATCGAATGGTATTGAGCTAGAGGGAGGAAAAAAGTTAAGAAGTCAGAGTTCATCGAAAAAAACCTATCTCATGCTTCCCAGAGGAAAAATCTCAAAAATCTACTCCATTTTCACTAATCTCAAATTAGATCACTTAGATGATATTATTCTCGTAATATTATGTACATAATAATAGGTATAGTCATTTCGTAGTAGGCCTGTAGGTTCCTACTAGAAAAATTATAATATTATTTGGCAGTTATTTTTTATGTATTTAAGTTATTACATAATACCACATAGTAAGATAATACAATACCCGTTTAAGATAAATCCATTCCCTACGGGTGCTTACAAACAGCAGATTGGTAGATGTCTTAGAAGATTGGAAGATGTATCACATGTCTTACAATTTTTTAAATGAATTTGATGAAATATGAGGTAATGGAATTTGAGCCGACGATGGTCGACGTCGATCGCCAATGGTCTACTCGTAGTTGCATCTTATTTGACATACGTTCATTTGTTCCACTTAAAATCGAGAGACCATGAGAGCAAACTGCACCGTTCACAATAATGTGCCACGAGAGTACCTATCTATATTAAAATTTAATTAATTTTTAAAAGTGTAACATCAACATAGAGATCAAAACAAACAAACCTCATATTTGATCGAAAATTGAAAAAGAAATATCAAATGCACATATTCTCTCGTTAAGCGTCAATATTGGCGGAAGAAAAGCCGTTGCTATGGAAACGGTAGCTGACGGGATAACAAGTTGTTATTACGAAAAAAAAATTATTTCGTGTTATTTCGATGGGAACCTGACACGTTGTTTTGATACTGTGAGATCAAAGTATCAGCACCAAGGTTAAGAGAAAAGGGAGAAAATGTTTACTTTCACTCTGTCTGAACATTATTTCTGTTTCCATGTATTATTTATTTATTATTCCCAACACAACTATCATTACAGGTTGCCTCAAATCGGTAGCGTGGTATTAAACAATATTTATTCCATTAAGTACAGCTTATCACATCTAAAGTAATTTTTGTGAACTCATTCAGAGAACAGGTAAATAAATCCACCCTTTCCGCTATTTCGTTAAGTGTATGCAAGTCGCGCGTCAATGGTGCTTTACCCAGCAGGTTGCTTCGGCCGCGAGGCACCGCCAGTAACCGCGGTCTCTGTCGCTGCGCCATCCGGCGTGACGCATACAGGTCCAACTTCCAGGTATCAGTCGATATATTCTGTAAAAATTTCACCTTGAAAACTTAGGTGAAGTGAGCTTAAAGTGAGTTACTTTACCTAAGTTTTCACGTTTATATGTTTACAGAATAATACTACAGGCGGAATGACAGCTCACTTCACTTAAACTTTCGCGGTGAGATTTTTACAGAATAGACCGGCAGTTCCGGGGCTGTCCGACCTTCCGTAAGAGCGCACTCTGAAACACTGAACAAGTTAATAGATAAAGTCCTTTCACATTTACGAGTATTGTACCTTTCAAAGCAACCAAAGTAGCAACCCACTAGCAACCCTATTGCAACGAAAATAAAGATCACTTTTATTAAGATGCAAAATGAGAGGTGAAATAACTGTGGAAAGACTATAAATCCATATTGTATGCAGTTCTTAGCAATCTTCTTTCCGTATCTGATACAGTGGGTCACGCGGCCTTGATGCTTAGTCTTTGCCCAGCAGTGAGGATTGTCGTGAGGGCAGTGCCCAGTTGTGGCCCAGTGGCAACGACCCCGACTTACCAGTTTTAGGTCATGGGTTCCAACCCACGCAGGCAGGCGCTTTACTTTGTGCAAATCATTTCATCACCACTGCTCTCAAAACGGTGAAAGAAAACATCGTGAGGAAACCGGCATGTCCTAGAACCAAAAATTCTAAGGTATGTGGCTAACCCCACTCTACGGGGTCTACCAACCCGCACTGGGCTTGCGTGGTAGATTATAGCCCACTCCCTCTCGTAGAGCAGAGGCCATACCAGTTCAAGAGCCAATTAATGAATTAAAGAAAGATGACAATAAATGACAGTAAATGTACAGATGCCAGCAGGTCAAGCTACCCGAAACTGTCAAATTTTCCCAGTCAACCTTGAACTTTAGTGCTTTAGCGATAAAGTTGAAAATCTATTAAACAAATTTGACATATTGTAGTAGCTTGATGTGCTGACCGAATGGAGATAAGTTTTTGTGCTTATTGGTTGTGGCGTAGGATAATAAATTAAACATCAACCTATCGAACATTAACTTTGGTGACATCACAGAGAGTCTAAAGACCCAGTTTCATAAATCAATTCAACCGCACAAGAAGATTGTTCATTAAAAATAGAAATCTTGCAAGTTCTTCAATAAAAGCCTGAGAATTATATTGATTGCTCATTCGCTTGCGAAGTGCCAGGCAATTATATCTCAAACATTGAATATTCATAGTTCAAACGACTTCAAAGAGACAGAAATATCTTGTGTTATTAATGTTAAATGGGGCAAGATTCTGTGGTAACAATGAAATGCAAGATTTGAGTGGGAATGGACTCCTTGCTTCCGATTTTGCAGAGTAAGATCTTAGATTTTAATTGCCAAGTTATAATAGGCTATTTTCCTAAAAAAATCTAATTAGTCCGTCAGTTAGATTAACAAAAAATATTGAACCCGTATTTTTTCTTTTGTCAATTATATAAAAAATGATGAAGATATCGCCCGTTAAAAATATACGTGACGTCACTTGCTTGCGACGTTTTTGCAAGCAAGTGACGTCACGACTACTCCCAAATTTTGACACGCTTTATCTTTGTCATTTTTTGTTTGATTGACAAAAGAAAAAATACGTGTCCATTATTTTTCGATAATCTAACTGACGGAATAAATATAATTATTATTTTTTTACCCAGGCAACTACCCTCGTTGGTCTAGTAATTGAAAGCGAAACTGCTGAGCTTGTGATTCTGGATTCAATTACTAGAGCGGCAAAGTGCTATTGGGGTTTTCCATCAGGAATTTCTCAGTAGCAGTTCGGAGTCTGGATTTGCGACTGGTTGATTGATGGCAATAACTTCGCCCCCTATCACATGGGTCTGAAACGGAACTGGCGCATGTGGGTGCACACTGTGCTATACAGGGTGATTTTTTAAAGACCAGCCAAATTTAAGAATGTGGTACAGACCATCAAACTGAACAACTTTCTCCACACTCCACACTCCACACTCCACACTCTCACTTACGTAGGGTCATAATTTCATGTTTTTCTTTTTATAGAGTTTCACGTTTATACCTTTTTTGGTCTATTTGTGGCTATTTTTTTTAAATACAGAATCATCCACTTTAAATTTTTGGAAACTCTACCTAATGAAGTGGTCGCCATCTCGGATTTTCATTTTGACCTCACCTGTTTTGTCTTCAGCACCCTCGAAAACCATGAAAACGACAACCAAGAGGATTTTTTTTTAAATTTTCGCTTACGCCATGTTAGATTTTCATTTTGAGCTCACTATCGGCTTTAGCATCCTCGAAAACAATAAAAACGATTTCTCTCTTACGAGAGAAAGTCACGTTACGTCTTTTCGTTACGAAAATTTCTATGAATATACTCCTACCGCAAGCCGCGTTACAAACATCGTTCCAAAAACCCGCAAACGGTTTTATTTAGCTTTTAAAACACCGCAGGTGTAAAGAGTATGGCATATTATTAATGTAACTAGCTGCGCCCCGCAGTTTCACCCGCATAAGTTTCGATCCCGTGGGAATATCGGAATAAAAAGTGTCATATGTGTTAATCCTGGTTATAAACTATATGTGTGCCAAATTTCATCCAAATCCGTTTAGACCATCCATCCATCCATCCATACAAAGTTTCGCATTTATAATATTAGTAGGAATTAGTAGGATTTCGCTCAATTTCACGTTAATTAAGGAGGGTTTTCAGCTGTTACGCAAAAGTCTTTAAAATCGGACATTTTAAACACCGTTTTCGTATAGTTGATTTATTTTTAATTAATTACAGAGGCATTTTCGATGCTAAATGGTCCGGTAGGCCCACGTTGGTGGCTACCTCATGGAAAATGGTTAATGCCACCAAGGGAATCCAATATACACATACATACAAACAACACTCTTTTTTGCTTTTTCAATGCGTTGCCATCCTTATAGACGACTAGCTGCGCCCACGGTTTCACATAAGTTTCGATCCCGTAGGAATATCGGGATAAAAAGTATTTCATCCAAATTCGTTCAGTAGTTTTTGCGTGAAAGATTAACAAACATCCATCCATCTATCCATCCACACAAACTTTCACGTTTATACGTAATTATACGTAATTAGTAGGAAGTGTCACATGCCTATCATTTCATAGACACCCAAACTTATAAGACACAGAAATACTGCTCGATAGCAATAATAGATAATAGTCAGTGCCAGAACGTTCTGGGACGAATAAAATAAACGTTAACAAAGAACCTAACGCATCATTCTATCCCTACGTCACATGAGATTGATACCCAGACTACAGTAATAAAGTATATTAAACTGAACCCAGACCCAGACAAGATATCATAACTATCCATTTGAAACATAAGTGGAATGCCTCTGTTTCACAATGATTTATTGCTCGATCTATTTCATGTATCTACACATTATATTTCATTGCTTACAGGGTGCTTTGTGTATGCTTGACGTCAGTTTGATCTAGAAACCATAATTGGTTCAGACTTTCATGTATAATAGTTTGCCAGAAAGATGCACCATTTATTTAGTGCAGTAATAGAAACTGCACAACACACAAAAAATTACATGGATTTAAAGAAAAACATAAGGTGCAAATATACAAATTAAGTGTTACGGTAAATAAGGTACTAGTTTAGCGATTGTATGAAAAAAAGTTCACTCAAGGCTACTTTTGGCAGGGCACGCCACGATAGCGGCGGTAAGACCCCTCTTTGAGGAGTGGCTAGAGAGGCGTCACGGCGTTCTCACCTACCGCCTGACGCAGGTCCTCTCCGTACACGGATGTTTCGGGAGGTTCCTGCACATAATCAGGCGGGAGGAGACGCCCGGGTGTCACCACTGCGAGGATCGCCCAGAGGACACGGTGGAGAATACGGTGGAGGTCTGCCCCGCTTGGGCAGAGCACCGCCGTGTCCTCGTAGAGGCGATCGGCAGCGGCGGCGACCTCTCGCGCCCGGCCCTGGTGCAAGCCATGGTCCGGGGCGAGAGGGAGTGGGAGGCGGTCACCTCCTTCTGCGAAGCAGTCATGCTAGCGAAGGAGGTGGCGGGATGGGCGAGGGAGAGATCCTCACGCCTCAGCCGCCGAGGGAGACGCTCCGGGCGTCGGGAGCCGCGTGACGACTCCCGGCCACCGTAGGCGCGGGCCTGCGGGCGGAGAGCAATGGGTAGCTCTCCGTCCGATCAGGACCAGGCCCGTGCCGGACGGCGCGTAAGTGTTCCACGTGCGCCTCAAAGAGATGTCAGCATAGATGACGGGGCCCGACAGGGCCGAAGCCTGCCGGGGTAGCGGGATCGTCCGAAAGGGTTACCGCTGCCCTGGTACATAAAGGGCTAAGGAAGGAACACGGGTGGGTTTTAGTCAGTAAGAGTCTGACACTCCCTTCTGCTCCACGCAGAGCGGGAGGAGTCATTTGATGATTTCCCATCCACAAAAAAAAAAAAAAAAAAAAAGGCTACTTTTGGCATAAAACATTACAGCACGAATACGATTAATCAACTTTACACCTCAAAAAACCCCGAAATCAGACTTTGTATACCATCAAGAGTCATCATCTGCCTAGCCTTTTCAAAACTATGTTGGGGTAAGCTTCCAGTCTAACCGGATGCAGCTGAATACCAGTATTTTACATGGAGCGACTGCCTATCTGACCTCCACAACCCAGTTACTGTATAACTTCAAGAGTATCAAACCAAAAGTACCGAAATGAAAACCCTTCTGAAAAGTAGGTTATTTACTTTCCATAAGGGTTTCTTTTAGCGTTATATTGAAGACCGTGAATTGGATTAAGTCACCATCCAATCTTTACTTAACACTCAATCGGATTACGGCCAATCGTCAAACCAACGTATCTTGTAAAAAGCCAATGGATCCCCACTATGACGGCTTGTAAAAGCAAAAAATAGGGCAATGGTCTACTGCTCTTGTGTGGTTGGGTTCCGTTGCTATTAATTTATTTTGTCTGTACGTTTTTGAGAAGAGGGGTATCCAGTTTTACCAAGGGGTTTCGTATTACCCAGTAACTGGGTTGTAGAGGCCAGATCGGCAGTCGCTCCATGTAAAATACTAGCAATCAGCTGTATCTGGTTAGCCTGGAAGCCGACCCCAACATAGTTGGGAAAAGGCTAAGTAGATAATGTTTTTGAGAAGAGGGGCTTTTAGAGGGGCTCGTTGCTATATGATAACAGCCGCACCATCGATTGAAGGTTTTGCTACGCTTGCCGCGTTCAGCTCGGGTGACCATCCATTACATATCGAAACCCCTCCGTGCCTCGGAAATCAGGTTAAGCCGTTGCTCCCAGCTGTCGTTCGTAGACCTTTGACATCGTTACAAGTAGTCAGAAGTCCACAAGTCTGACAACCAGTCTTACCGAGGACAGGGACATCGACGCAAACTTAAACCACGAATTTAGTACACGATTCTAAGCCCCGCTGGCTTAGAAATTTTTCTCTGGCTATCAAAAAAAGAATCTGCTGTGTTATTGAAAAGTGCAATACCTACGCAGTAAAAACGTATGGAACAGTTATTATTTTTGTAATAACTGACGTAAAATTTCAAGAATCATGTACTGAATTGATGGTAACAGGTTGCGCGACGCTGGCCCTGCCAGCCTGTATTTTACCAATAGTATGAATACTAGCAAGTCCAACCTTCCTACAATTTTTACGGAACCCTAACCCAAAGCGATTGAGTGCGAAACGGATTATTTCTCCTCGCATTGTGACTCGCTCAAGCAATAAAGTTGAGCAATACGCACCTACTATCAACGTTGCTCGAATAAAAGTTGTTAATATTGACTTTGCCTTCGAGTTCGTCCGTTTACAGCTTAATTTCACCAACGTAGGTTTTTTTTGTTGCCTCTTGTCTAGTTTTAACTGGCTTGAAAGCAGCCTTATTCATCTTTGAGTGGCAGCAGCTTTTGCATTGAATGACAGGCCTGTAGTTTCGGAAAAAATGTTCCGGAAACTTTGATCGTTAAAAGACAATTTACATAACAATACGATAAAAAGGTATCCGCCATATCGGTATTGCTATAGTCAGCACTCTTCACAATTTGTTAGCATAGTTGTGTATCATAGGAAAGTGCGAAGAAGAGGTCTACCTGTTGTTACAAAAAGATTACTAAGGATGGAGATAATGGCGCGGGGCTAAATTTACTATAACCACTTAACGATTCCTTACTTCGAAACCACGGGAAGGGGTATCGTATTACCTAGTACCTGGGTTGTGGAGGTCAGATAGGCAGTCGATTCATGTAAAATACTAGCAATCAGCTGTATCTGGTTAGCCTGGAAGCCGACCCCAACATAGTTGGGAAAAGGCTAAGTAGATAATGTTTTTGAGAAGAGGGGCTTTTAGAGGGGCTCGTTGCTATATGATAACAGCCGCACCATCGATTGAAGGTTTTGCTACGCTTGCCGCGTTCAGCTCGGGTGACCATCCATTACATATCGAAACCCCTCCGTGCCTCGGAAATCAGGTTAAGCCGTTGCTCCCAGCTGTCGTTCGTAGACCTTTGACATCGTTACAAGTAGTCAGAAGTCCACAAGTCTGACAACCTGGTATTCTGCTGCATCCGGTTAGACTGGAAGCCGACCCCAACATAGTTGGGAAAAGGCTAGGCAGATGATGACTCTTGATGGTATGGTACGTCAATTCCTTAGTTAATCACGACATCTGCTGATAACGTATTATCTATGACACAATGGCGTGAACTGTCAAAATACATGTTGTCCGTACGGTTGACATTTCGATTCTTTGTCGTTAACAAGACACGATATTGACGTGGTTTGCACGTGGTAAGATTTCGCGGGGAATAATACAGAATTGTGGCCCTGGAGAAGAATAGATCATTGAATTTATTCGCTTATATACTCTTGTATTGTAAAGAGACTTAGGTATACATAGGTAGGTAGGTAGGTGGACATAGGTTGTAGGTGTAGGAGATAATGTTTTAGGAAAAAGAATAATTAATTAAGTAAAATTTATTCATCGTAATTTGGCAGTAAAACTTTATATATTCCTATTTAAATAATATATTACATTATGTTTTAGATTTCATCAATTTTTTTTTTGTGTTCGTTATGTTTTTTTTTTTAATTCAATTTTCGTTTTCTTTTAATAATTGTAGAAAGTAAGTGTGAATTGTATATATATAGTTTAGACTATATATATACAATTATTATTAATTAATTATTAGCCTTCTCATGCTAATCCATGTAACTGGAGGAACCTCGACCCCTGTCATACAGTATGTCGTAGTCGAGACCTGATTGATGTAACGTGTACCTACTGAAATTTGGAAATATAATTAATAAAATAAACTGTTATCATGAGAACCAGTCCATAAAATTTGACAAATAGTTATAATGGAGAAGCGTTAAAATATCTAAACTACACCCTTTCGAAAGATCATCCAAAAGGGACTATGATTTTATTATTATAATCCATTTGGGTACGGCCGGGCTAATTCCATAAAGTTTTATCTGATACTACCAATCTACCCAACACAAACTAAGTATGACAATTATAACAATTTTAGGATAATAAAATGATCTGGGCTTTGAAATCCTAATTGATTAATGAATTTGGGTTGTATTATGAATTACCTTAGCTAAGCCTCTAAAGGCCTCTGACGAAGTGGATCGGTGATCTTGTGAAAGCCGCGGGAAACCACTGGTTGCTAGAAGCATACTTCCGGTCGATATGGGAAAGCCTGTGGAGTTTCTTGCGCCACTTCTCCTTCCCAGCGAAAGCACAATTGGTAAAGGCCAGGCGTTTTGGGGACTGTAGCGGAATCTTCAACGCCACATGCGAACAACGCATCATAATGACGTCATGCAAAATGTTGTATCGCGCAAGCAGAGTTTATTGCGCAACTAGCATATATACAACGTCCTGTCATCAATCGTCGGGCAGTAGCCAACCAGACACAACACCCGTCTGGTGTCGGAGGATCCGCCCTTTTTTTCTATGGAGGATGAGTGAACTTCACACCCTGTTCCTGATACTTCTACAGATTAATTTCAAAATAAACTGTTATCATGAGAACCAGTCCATAAAGTTTGACAAATAGTTATAATAGAAAAGCATTAAAATATTTAATCTCCACCCTTTCGAAAGATTATCCATGAGGGACGATGATTTTACTATCATAATCCATTTGGGTACGGCCGGGCCAATTCCGTAAAGTTTTATCTGATACTATCAATCCACCCAACACAAACTAAGTATTATGACACTACCGGGGCCGCCTTAAAGCGGCTCCTGCCCAACCTGAGTCCTGGTCCATGGCCCTTTACGGGGCCCCGGTGTGGGCGCGTTCACTGCGGCTTCGGGCCGCACACTATCTGAACGCGCCCCAAAAGGTGGTTGCCGTAAGGCTTATAAGGGGGTACCGCACGATCTCGGGCGAGGCAGCAAGCCTCCTTGCCGGACTGCCACCATGGGATCTGGAGGCGATAGTCCTCGCGCGCCTGTATGACTGGCGCGCGGAGGCACTACGTCGGGGGGAAACTCTGCACCCGCGGCAAATCGCTGCGGAGCGGACGGACCTCCGGCGCGGTCTCATGGTGGAATGGAAGGCGCGACTATCGCAACCCAGCGCAGGGCACGCCACGATAGCGGCGATAAGACCCCTCTTTGAGGAGTGGCTAGGGAGGCGTCACGGCGCTCTCACCTACCGCCTGACGCAGGTCCTCTCCGGACACGGATGTTTCGGGAGGTTCCTGCACATAATCAGGCGGCAGGAGACGCCCGGGTGTCACCACTGCGAGGATCGCCCAGAGGACACGGTGGAGCATACGGTGGAGGTCTGCCCCGCTTGGGCAGAGCACCGCCGTGTCCTCGTAGAGGCGATCGGCAGCGGCGGCGACCTCTCGCGTCCGGCCCTGGTGCAAGCCATGGTCCGGGGCGAGAGGGAGTGGGAGGCGGTCACCTCCTTCTGCGAAGCAGTCATGCTAGCGAAGGAGGTGGCGGGATGGGCGAGGGAGAGATCCTCACGCCTCAGCCGCCGAGGGTGACGCTCCGGGCGTCGGGAGCCGCGTGACGACTCCCGGCCACCGTAGGCGCGGGCCTGCGGGCGGAGAGCAATGGGTAGCTCTCCGTCCGATCAGGACCAGGCCCGTGCCGGACGGCGTGTTTGTGTTCCACGCGCGCCTCAAAGAGATGTCAGCGTAGCTGCCGGGGTAGCGGGATCGTCCGAAAGGGTTACCGCTGCCCTGGTACATAAAGGGCTAAGGAAGGAACACGGGTGGGTTTTAGTCAGTAAGAGTCTGACACTCCCTTCTGCTCCACCCAGAGCGGGAGGGATCATTTGAAGATTTCCCATCCTGAAAAAAAAAAAAAATATTATGACACTTATAACAATTTTAGAATAATAAAATCATTATTATCTGCCTGACTCCTAGCGATAATACCGCCCATTGTGTCACCCTTTGTAAAATTTCTATATTTAGGAGAATGTCTGTAATTTATATGGTGTACTTAATAAAGAGTATTCTATTCTATTCTTCAAAATCCTAATCGATTTATGAATTTGGCTTGTATTATGAATTACTTTAGCTAAGCCTGGAGGCCGTTTTTTACCCCAGTGTGGAAAATTTTTCCACGCCAAAATTCCCTCCCCGGTGGGCAGCGGGTTCTGTCAGACTCTAACTGACTAAAAACCACCCCGGTGTTCCATTTCACACTTTGTGCCGGGAGTTGCGGGAACATACGATCCTTCCGCAACCCCCAATCGAAGCCTCTGAAGGCCTCTCACCAGCTGGACCGATCATGTGAAGGCCGCGGGTATCTGATCTGCTGGATGCTACAAACATAGAACTGGTCCAGGTGGCGCTGGCGTTGCTTTGAGGAATCCCATGTCCAGCAGTAGCTGAAATGATGATCAATGGCGTCTTCTAACGACGATGGTTAAATGCTCATCAGTCGTGCCTTGGACAGTCAGTTCCTCTGCCATCTTGCTGATTGACTAATGTCTAAGTTTTCTCACACATGGGCAATAAGCATAAGCATCTACCAGCCCGCACTGGGCCCGTGTGCTGGATTACGGCCCACTTCCTCTCACCGAGAGGAGGCATGTGACCCAGCAGTGGGAACATTATAGGCTGTTTATGAGCGGTAATGAGCATAGCTAGTGTTTATACCCACAAGAGAAGAAAAATCATCATCTGCCTTCCTTTTCCCAGCTATGTTGGGGTCGGCTTCCAATCTAACCGGATGCAGCTGAATACCAGTATTTTGCGTGGAGCGACTGCCTATCTGACCTCCACAACCAAGTTACTGGGTAATACGGTACCCCTTGGTAAGACTGGTTGTCAGACTTTCGGGCTACTGACGACCCGTAACGACTGTCAAAGATCCACAAATGACAGCCGGGACCAACGGCTTAGCGTGCTTTCTGAGGCATGGCACTAGAGAAGCAGAATAAAACCAAAAATTATAAATTCCCACAATCAATTTTAAGGTGGTTCATGATCTCTGTCAACAAATGTTACTTACAACCACAAAATCAAAATACTAAACAACAAAACCAGTTATTACCTCTCATTTCCAGTATCAAGTAATTGGTACTGATGGGTTTCGGCAGTCTCGCTCAGGTTCCCAGCAATCCTATTAAGATATTAGTTCCAGTCCGATTTGTGCCCGTTTCAATGTTCTCTTTACCATGCAGCTTACTAATGGTTGGGGTAATCAATGGATGTATTAACTGCACTGAATAAGAGATGAATGAGTTAGATTTATGCCTATGCATATTTATAAACCCAAACATGTAAACAAATATAAGTTATTGGAAAATAACTTGAATTCCTACACAATAAAGTTCAGTTTACACTACAACTTCAAACATTTTCAAGACATTCTAAATAATGCTAGAGAGAATAAGAGCAGTTGTGGCCCAGTGGTAACTGCCGGGACTTACGAGTTGTAGGTCGTAGGTTCGAACCCAGACAGGCGCTTTACTTTTTGTAAATTATTTCATCACCACTGCTCTCAAAACGGTGAAGGAAAACATCGTGAGTAGATGTCCTATAACCAAAAATTCGAAGACGTGTGACACCTACCAACTCGCACAGGGCCCGCGTGGTAGATTATGGCCCACTCCCTATCGCAGAGAGGAGGCCTGTGTCCCAGCAGTGGGAAACCTTATAGGCTGATTATGTAAATAATGCATGTCACTATGAAACCAACTTAATTACTACTGAAATAAAGTTGATATTTGTTTAACTGGAAATAACTTAAATTAGATACGTAAATTTGAATAGACCTGAGGGACAATTCTCGTAATTTTAAGAACGTTCAAAGTCAGTCTCAATCTGTCAAAAATACCTCTAATTTCCCTACAAACTTTTGACATTTTTGTTTGTCGCCGAGATGAGACTGCGACTAGATTTTGAACGTTTTAAATTACGAGAATTGGCCTTCTGATCTCAGTCTCAATCTATCAAAAAATACTTCTAATTTCCCTACATTTTGTCGAGCTTTTGTCTAGTCGCAGTCAAACAAATGTTGTTTGACTGCGACTAGATTTTGAACGTTTTAAATTACGAGAATTGGCATTTCTTATGTGTGTCAGTAGTTACCGTACACATTATTTGTTAATGACCGAGTGTTTGTTTGTAAAGACTGAAAGTCTTACTTATGCACTGGTTATTGTCCGTGGCCTCGCCCGCGTGGAGATCGGTAATTATCCCACGAGAAATTAAACAACATTTAGGATAACTTTTACACCGGTTGCGTGCTACCGGAAAAAAAAGTTAATCCAGGTAATAAACTATCTTTGTGCCAAATTTCATCCAAATCCGTTCAGCTGTTTTTGCATGATTGAGTAACAAACATCAAAACATACTATAACTTTCACATTCAAATATTAATAATTTATAATAATAGTATCTTGACTTTTTTTTTTTTTTTGCATGGGTAATCAAATGACCTCTCCCGCTCTGGGCTGAGCGGAAGGGCGTGTCAGACTTTTACTGACTAAAACCCACCCGTGTTCCTTCAGTTGCCTGTGCCAGGGGCCGCGGTATCTCTTTCGAACAACCCGCAGCCCCGGCGGCATCGGCCCTAGCGGACCCCGTCAGTTCGTTCTGACATCTCTTTGAGGCGCGCGTGGAACACAACGCGCCGTCGACCCGGGCCTGGTCCTTACCGGGCGGCGAGCTGCCTATTGCTCGCCGCCCGCAAGCCCGCGCCTACGGTGGCCGGGAGTCGGCTGTTGACTCCCGTCCAGGGTGTCCCCTGCGGCGGCTAGGCGCGTGAGGGTGCATAGATTGCCTCTCCCTCAGGCGCTCCGCCTCCTCCTTCTTGAGCATTACTGCTTCGCAGAAGAAGGTGACGGCTTCCCATTCACTCTCGCTCCGTACCATGGCCTGGACCAAGGCCGGACGCGAGAAATCGCGAGGTTGTCGACATGTGGCATGTGGACTCAGCAATCATTGTGCTGATAGTCGTGACAGCCAATGGCATAAGAGCCTCGACCAACACCTGAGGAGGCTATCGTTGGGCAGCTGGATCAAGGGCTTGATTTAGAAAGCGGTACGGTCACGGCTCGCATTGTCAGGGGGTTCCTCTCTCTGGAGCCCTGACCGCCGGGTAGCTTGGACTCTGGTCCCGATACCGGTGAGCTGTTATTTTTTATATTTTTATGTTTTTTTTTATCTTTTTGTTTATAAGAATATTTAGAAATGTAATTTATAAGTATTTTAATGAAATAAAGGAGATAATTTATATTATTATATAATATAATATGCTATCCTACTAATATTATTAACGTGAAAGTTTGTATGGATGGATAGATGGATGGATGGACGGATGTTTGTTACTCTTTCACGCAAAAACTACTGAACGGATTTGGATGAAATTTGGCACACAGATGGTTTATAACCAGGATTAACATATAGAATACTTTTTATCCCGATATTCCCACGGGATCGAAACTTATGCGTGTAAAACCGCGGGGCGCAGCTAGTATTATATATAATAGGCTAGGATTTTAACAAAAAACAGGGTTTGTTTTCCGTTAAGATAAGAACACTAAGCCAAGAAAATATAATGAAGATAGAGAATAGCTATAGTATAAGTTTAACCAAAAGCGACTGGAAAAATAGGCCGATTTTGTTTACTGCTGGTGTTTTTTAGCTTTCATTAAGATATTAGATGAAATCTGAAACTCAAGGTTTTTTACAAAAAAATTCAGGCTCTATTTTCCCGATAAGAAAAACAATTAAAACGAAAATATTTTTCGCTTGAATTGAATTTTTTCGTGGAAATGGAACCTGAATTTTAAGTGGGTAAGGAACTTTTTATAAGATTTTTGTAATAAACCTTTATCTTCTCTTACAGATAGTATGCGGTATATCAGCAATGGTGATGGGCAGCGTGGCCTTCATAGAAGAGAGACAGAAGTTCAACATGGGACTTGGGATCCCTGCTGGGGGCATCAGCGTTTTAGCTGCAGGTAAAACATTTATATAAACACTACCAAGAGCAGTGAAGAGGGGCTTGTGGCTTAGTAATAACAGCCGCACGGTTCGATCGATCAGGTTAAGCCACGCTTGCCGCGGTTGGTCTGTGGATGGGATCTTTACATACCAAGACCCCTCCGTGCCTCGGAAAGCACGTTAAGCCGTTAGTCCCGGCTGTCATTATTGGATCTTTGACGGTCGTTACGGGTCGTCAGAAGCCCGAAAGTCTGACAACCAGTCTTACCAAGGGGTTTCGTTACCATTACCCAGTAACTGGGTTGTGGACGTCAGATAGGCAGTCGTTCTATGTAAAATACTGGTACTCTACTGTATCCGGTTAGACTAGGAGCCGACCCCAGCATAGTTGGGAAATGGCAGGCACATGATGATCACCAAGAGCAGCGGTAGCCCAATGGCAATGAGCCCGACTTACCAGTTTTAGGTCGTGGGTTCCAACCCAGGCAGGTGCTTTACATTGTGTAAATAACTTCATCACCACTACTCTCAAAACGGTGAAGGGAAACATCGTGAGGAAACCGGCATGTCCTAGAACTAAAAAATTGAAGACATGTGACATCTAACAACCCGCACTGCGTCCGCGTGGTAGAGTACTGCCCACTCCCTCTCACAGAGAGTAGTCCTGTGTCCCAGCAGTGGAAAAATTTTAGGCTGATTATGCTAAACATCACCTTTACTTACGACTTTTGAGAGACTTCAAAGTCACCTTCGATAATCTTTGGATTACTTCGAAATTCGAGCAGTCAGTGGTCACAGTGAAGTTCAAAGTGTACCTAACGTCTAATATTTATGTGGCAGAGTAGATTTTGAGAGTTTTAAGATCTGCTTCAAATATTTTAAGATTTCACGAAATCTCGCGATAATTATTCAAATATATTACCGATCATGTTAGATTAACACAATCAAGTTGAAAATTAATAAAAAATAAAAAAAACTAATTGATTCACAAAATCCAGGAGCAGCTCCTGCTGTTAAAAAATTGCTCAACGTTTGAGCCCCAGTTTTTAACTTAAGTTGAAAGTTATTTAGTTTTAAATGGTTTTTAACCAATTACAAGTTTATCTAGTTAGGACGTGCTTGTTAAAAACTGCGCGATACGAAATAACTTTCTGAATAGGTAATTATAAAGTTAAGTAAATATTGGGAGTGTTTGAAATAAAATTTTACATTTGTTTTTACGCTAAGGTGAATTTAGACCAAACGAGCTAATGCTCATTCTATCTCTATTCTATCAAATTCACTTTGTGTAAATAGATAATATCAATTAATGCTTTTTGTATTATTTTGTTGTTTTATCGACACAAAATCGTCAAAAAATGTTAGAAAAGACTTAAGTCTGATTTACACGTTACGATTTAATTGCCAGTGGCATGCAATAAGTTGAAGCCACAATAAAAGTTGTATCGTGTAAACAGTGTTTAGACGCTGCGTTCAGTTTTTGCTTTAATTTCATTGTATGCCACAGGCAAGAAAGATGCATCATGTAAACGGATTTTAACTCTTGCTCTGAATAGTCGGGTGGTTGCCTGGATCTGTTCATTATAATGTCAAACTTTATATTGCAAATAAAGTTTTTTTTTAAATTATAATGTTGTTCAGTAGTTTTTCTTTTTATGTAGTCCGTCCCGTGCCATAGAAGGGGCATTGCCATGGTCTGGGTACAAATTAAGACGCCACGCTGTTACTGAGAATATTGCCTACTCGAAGTATAAAATACAAGAACAAAAAGAGAAAAATAATAGAATACCAGTAACATAATAAATTGCTAAAAGCCTTGCTGTAAAACACAACGTCCTTCACTAATAATGATGGATCCCATTATTTCTCCCATCTACTGAAATGTAATACCAACCTTTTAGTAGTGTTCCCGGTAAAATTAAGGTTGGACGTAAGAGGAAATTGTATATTGAATTACAAGAGAGTGTTCAGTGCTTCGTATTGGTGCTCAACCAATCAATCAACTCAGCCTATCGCAGTGCACTGCAGGACATAGGCCTCTCCCAGGCTGCGCCACAACACCCTGTCCTCCGCCTTCCGCATCCAATCCGTCCCAGCAACCTTCTTTAGGTCGTCCGTTCGTCTAGCTGGGGGGCGTCCCAAACTACGCTTGCCGATACGCGGTCTCCACTCCTGGACTCGTCTGCTCCACCAGCCATCGGTCTTTCGACAAACATGGCCAGCGGACTGTCACTTCAGTTTACTTACTCTGCACTCTATGCGTATAGGTGCTAACCATACCAAAATAGCTGGAGAGACACTTGAGAAAGAAGAAGATATAAACGAGGATATGCAAATCTGATGAGCCGCTTATGATTGAGTAACAAACCATCCATAAGGTAATAGAAGTATAAGGAATAGGGTGTAAAGTTCACTCATCCTCCATGGAAAAGGGAGGATCCTCCGACCAGACGAGTGTTGGCAATTACGATGTCAGGACGTTGTATATATGGGCGCCCTGCGGATTCTCCGTCCGCTTACCGGCCCATCGTGCTGCTCGACGAGGTGGGCAAGCTCTTTGAAAGAGTAATTGCAGACCGCCTTGCCGGGCAACTGGTGCGGGTGGGGCCGGATTTGGCGGACAGCCAGTTTGGTTTCCGCAGGGGGCGCTCTACGGTGGATGCCATCATGCGCGTGCGAGCCCTCACGACGGGGGATGCTGTGGGTGGGGTTGTCTTGGCGGTGTCTCTAGACATCGCCAATGCCTTCAATACCCTGCCCTGGAGTTGCATCAGGGAGGCACTCGGGTATCACCGGATGCCGACCTACCTCCGTCGCATTGTCGAGGCCTATTTGACGGACAGGGCCGTCATCTACCCCGGTCACCGGGGAGAGTGGAACCGGCGAGAGATGTCGTGCGGTGTCCCACAGGGATCGGTCCTAGGGCCGCATCTGTGGGATATCGGGTACGACTGGGTGCTGCGCGCCGACCTCCCTGATGGCGTCAGCGTAGTTTGCTACGCTGACGACACGCTGGTCCTGGCGCAGGGGAGGTCGCACCAGGCGGCGGCCGAAGCAGCGACACGCGGGGTTGCGACAATTGTCGAGAGGATCCGGCAATTGGGACTCGAGGTGGCATTGCACAAATCTGAGGCCATGTGTTTTCATGGTCCTCGGGACGCGCCACCGTCGGGTTCACAAATAACGGCGGGAGGGGTTCACATCGGCGTCGAGCTGACGATGAAGTACCTGGGACTCGTCCTCGACAGCCGGTGGAATTTCGTGGAGCACTTCCGACGTTTGGCTCCCAGACTGGAGCGGGCCGGGGCTGCCTTGAGGCGGCTCCTTCCCAATCTAGGGGGACCAAACGCCTCCTGCCGGAGGCTCTATGCGGGGGTCGTGCGGGCCATGGCCCTTTACGGGGCACCGATATGGGCGCGATCTTTGAGGCGGCGACCAGCCCGTCGGTTGATCGCGTCCCAAAGGGTCATGGCTGTCCGGCTCATTCGAGGATACCGCACGGTCTCCGCTGAGGCGGCGAGCCTCCTTGCCGGATTGCCGCCATGGAATCTGGAGGCCAAAGTCCTCGCCCACATATGGGAGTGGCGAGAGGAGGCAAAACGCCGGGGCGTTGCTCCGCTGCCGCGAGAAATCACGGCACAGCGGACAGAGCTCCGGCGGGATCTCATAGCGGCATGGAGAGTGCGATTGTCGCAACCCAGCGCTGGGCACGCCACAATTGCGGCGATAAGTCCCCTCTTTGAGGAGTGGCTAGAGAGGCGCCACGGCGCCCTCACCTTCCGCCTGACGCAGGTCCTCACCCGACACGGTTGTTTCGGGAGGTTCCTGTTCAGGATAAAGCGGGAGGAAACGCCAGGGTGTCACCACTGTGGGGATCGCCCGGAGGACACGGTGGAGCATACGGTGGAGGTCTGCCCGGCTTGGGCGGGACCCCGCCGTGTCCTCTTGGCGGCGATCGGCGGCGGCGACCTCTCGCGTCCGGCCCTCATACAGGCCATGGTCCGGAGCGAGAGTGAATGGGAGGCCGTCACCTCCTTCTGCGAAGCAGTTATGCTCGCGAAGGAGGAGGCGGAGCGTGCGAGGGAGAGGCAATCGCTGCACCCTCGCGCTCCTAGCCGCCGCAGGAGACGCCCTGGACGGGAGTCAACAGCCGACTCCCGGCCACCGTAGGCGCGGGCTTGCGGGCGGCGAGCTATGGGCAGCTCGCCGCCCGGTAAGGACCAGGCCCGGGTCGACGGCGCGTTGTGTTCCACGCGCGCCTCAAAGAGCTGTCAGCACGAACTGACGGGGTCCGCCAGGACCGATGCCGCCGGGGCTGCGGGTTGTTCGAAAGAGATACCGTGGCCCCTGGCACAGGCAACTGAAGGAACACGGGTGGGTTTTAGTCAGTAAAAGTCTGACACTCCCTTTTGCTCCGCCCAGAGCGGGAGGAGTCATTTGATGATTTCCCACCCAGAAAAAAAAAAAAAAAGAAAAAAAAAAAGAAGAAAAAAAAAAAAAAAAAAAAAAAAAAGACTTTGTATATATTCTAATCACGCGGTAAATTCTGCATGCGCCATGCAGGATTTTGCGTGACATCAGTATGATACGTAGTCCACATGTGGCGATGTAGATGCCGCCGCCACAGGTGTAATTGAGTTAAATTAATAATTAAGATGTCAGTGTACTCATCATTATGAGCAACTTTTATTAAAGGAAAAAATCTATTCTGAAATCAGAAATAAAATATCTGGTGTTGCTAAAAATTTTGTCGGGGTCCTTTTTTTACGCAATTTAGGTTTGGTACCATAGTGAAAGTTGTTTATAATAATGAGAACCTAAAATGACTTCATCAGAGGTTTTCAATTACTTCACTTACACCTTGTATAAAGGTTTCCATTAAAACTTTTAACCCTTTCCTAGTCGTCGTCAGGCTTTACTGTCTTATCAAATACCAAGTTATACTAAGGAGTGGGTTAATCCATCCCTTTCCTTCTTATTTGTAAATTATGGCGTACAATAAAAAATATTCTTTGTATTTATCTTATACTTTTACAATAACTGAACCCATTTCCCGCAGCGGTCTCGATCCACACGTCACGGGGTTGGAGTGCAATGTCAGGCGTAGCGGGGGCGGGCGCGGGTGCGGCGAGCGTGCTGTGGGCAGCCGCGGCTTGTTTGTTGGTAGCCCTCGTCGTGCAGTGCTGCAGAACTATCCTCGACCCGCCTGGAATTGATCATGGGTAAGTTCCCGTATAATCATTTTGAAAAACAATATGAGAGTCAGGCGCAGGGCCACACTGCTGCTACATAAATGCGTTTTAAGGCTATTGTGTCCAAAACTATGTGTATCTGATAAAGTCCTGTTGACCGATATTAAAATAAGTAGAACCTACCTTAACATTAAAATTAATCTAATTGCAAGTCTAGAATCCAAAGATAACTGTCAAAATATAATTGACGCTTAATTTGTCTTGTGAATCTTAAAGTGGGAAATATAATGATAATTAGTGCAAACAGAAGGACCTATTAAATAAACAGTTTCTGAAAGAACCTGAAATCGTTTTAAGTACTTACATTGAAATTATGAATTTTCTCATTCTCACGAGTTGAGCCATTTCTGTTACAATCTGAACTCTCTTTTGAGCTCATTTTCCTGTCCAGTCAATTAAATGCTAAGGTAACTACTGAAATATCAAATTAAATTAACTCAAACAAATCCATTAATAGACTCTAACATTTATCAAAAATTAGAATACGCACCAAATGAAATACAGAGACAAAGAAATTGATGAAATATTCATAAACCTAGCAAAGCAAAAAACATTAAATATTTATGTAACAAAATATTTGCGAATCATTTCTAAATCGCTATGATTATTATGAAGTAAACGAAGAAATTTCTTGTGAAGAGAAAGAATTTCATAAAGAATACCGTCTCACTTTCGCTAACATTGTTTGAAGAATCTTCCGGCAATTTTCGCTGTATGTATTCTTTCTCATTCGTCACTTCTTTCTGTCAGTTATTATTTTCCTGTGTGTTAACTTTTCTATTCTTCCAGTGACGGCCCCACCGAAGAAGACACGACACCATCTTCCCGCGATTTAGTCGTGATCGCTTGTGTGCAAATCGCGCTCGCTGCCGCTACGCTATTCAGCGCAGCGTTTTGCGCGCGCATTGACTGCGGGACATGACGGGAACCGCAGCGCACGCTCACACGAAGACGAGTGAGCGAGGCGCCTGTGCTCCCCGCTACCGTGCCCGCTACAGCGGACATTGTGATCGCACCCGAAGAAGTGATAGTCGAAAGAGAGGGCAGTCGGGTGGCCTGGCTTATATAAATATTTGCACTGGAATTTGTTGGTGAAATTAAATTTTGTGTGTGAAGGACGTGAATTGAAGGATTCTATTTTTGGATAATGTTTGTAATTATTACTTCATGATGATAACGTGAAAGTGTGTGTAATAAAATTAATTACGAATACAGATGCTGAAGATGATCGTTATAAAGTTTCATCATGAGCCTACAAAATCTATGAATTAATAACATTTCAAATAACGAAATCACCCTGTACAGATTAAAAATTTTAATATGTATTAACTTTATCGTATAGTATAAATAAAATAAAAAGGATTTATAAATGGAGGCTCTTTTGGGGCAGAAGTGATGAGTTAATCCAACCATTCCAGTTCGAATTAAACGTGAAATTGCGTTCATGTTATGTATGAACCTAGGTTTGCGTTTCATTTCCCGTAATAACACGCTATTTTATCCGCTGAACTTTGATGACCCACTGTTATTTCAGGTGTGCAAATACGTTAACTGTACATAATTTATAGTAACCAGTAGTCATCATTTAATACCTAATAAGCAATTTAAAATAAAACCCGTCAACAGAAAATAGTTATGAGAACTTTCCGACTTTAAGTGCTTTTGGAGGTTTGAATACCCTAATTTAACACTTTTAAAACATTTACCTTCCAAGTGTTCACGGTACCAGTAGGTACATACGAGTACCTGTAAAAGGCTCATTAACACAAACAGAAAACCATAACAGCCTACATATACATTCCTCAGTAACAAAATATCGAACAACCCCAGAAGGTGTCCCCTAGGGCACAATAATTTGGCCCAACACGACGATCAAGCTAGGCAAAAACCAAAAATATTACTGACAAGAAATATTGCTCGTTCTCTCCGAATTCTATGTTTATTGATGCACCAAAAAGAATATTGTAAATAATTTTTATCAAGTCATGTTAACATGTTCTTTGAAATCATAATTACACGGGTTATGTAGATTTCGCTTTGGCAAATGATAAGGGTAAGCATGTCTTTACTTTGACCTTACGGGAAAGACGTTTGAGAGTTATTCTGAAAAAATAAAATAAAAAAGCGGCTAATTAGAGTCTAGATCAAAAAGACCAACGCTTTTCAAGACTTTGCTAAGACTTAAATTGGTTCTAAGAAATAGCACTCAGTAATAAAGCTGCAGAAATACGAAATTAGCTCAACTTTTATAAAGACGGGTTATTGAGAGCACTCTAAGTTTTACCACGTGAAATTTTAACGAGCGGTAAAGGAATTAGGTAGGATTTTATAAAGTAGTTCCTCTTTCCCTCGTTTAGCTTAATTCTTGGGGTCTTGCTCTTTTTATAGCACTTTTAAGACTTTGTACTTTCGTGATTTTGCGTCGCTCTTTCATTTTCTTTTTTTATGCGACAAAATCAAAATTTAATGTTTTTGGTTAGAATCATAAAAGTAGTTCTAATATCCTGTGTAGAGGAGGAAATTAAAGCAAATTACCTTATATCCTCAACATCTTGGCCCCCCTAAAAAGCTTCTGAGTCATCGTAATTTCTACCAGTACGTCACCTTTTCACCTATTAAGATCCACGATTCAGGTTTAATAAAAGTAATAATGGACAGTGTAAATAATGTTTGTTTTCGAAAAGAACGTAACATTTTTAAAACCACTAAAGAGTCTGAATATATTTGGAGGTGTTTATCAACAATCGCTGTTATCTTTCATCTGTAATAATCTCTCAGACAGCCTCACAATAGGCGCTTTGTGTTCATTCAAACAGTTCGTGAAACAACGGAGAAAATTATGATACATTTTCTGAGGAAACTTGTAATAATTATACATTTATTTATCTTGTTATTGTTATTGTTTTCAGTCTGTTGATTCGTTAACTTGAGTGAGGGAAGAGTGAGTGCCCCTGTGTCTGTGTGGAAGATTGGCTGCCATGACCGGAATTCGGTCTTGTGGTTCTTTTGGTATTTGATAGTTTACAGTTAATGTACAATAGCGCCGCTATAAGTGTTATTAATTTAAAATGTATTTGTGTTTGTATGTATTTGTCAGTAGTGATACAAACATAACATTTCAAAACTAATCAGAATGAACCGTTTTCTATTATATCAGACGCATTAATAGGTAAAACCAACACAAAGATAGTAATAGTAACATAGATAGTAGTAGCTATGTTTAATATAATTATGATATAACAGTAATAAATGTACCAATATTTTCTTAACGATCTTGTAAATAATGTAATATATTTCAAAATACTATGTATGTACTTAGAAGAGTAGCTGTAGTTTAGTATAAGATTACTCGTAGAAGATGCAACATTTGGAACGTCTGTCAAAACTATCACTTTTCTATATTAAAATAAATATTTGGAAACGGTTTCAGTTTCATTTGTTTTTATTTATTTTTTTAACTATTTTAAGGATACGCCATAGCAGGATTTCTTGTTCAAACAATGGATGCCAGGAGTCGTTGCAAAACAGAGAAAAACCAGTACCTACATAGCATGCCAAATTAATATTACAATATGAGTACAATGCGAAGACGTATAAAGAATACAATTTTTTAATTTTTTTTTTTGGTTTCGTTAAGTCTAAGATACCGAAGTATTTATACGACAAGCTTAGTTGGATGGCTAGTAGACGAGATTGCGCGCCCAGGCAATGTGCACAACAACTTTCAACACAGTCTCATAGAACAGCAGCTTTCAGAGGCACTTTCCGATACGCTGCATCTAAGGTGTGGAATAATATCCCACCACCATTAAGGGTACTGGGCACTATCCACACGTTCAGAACACGTTTACGGCAGTATCTGATAGATTCGCAACAGAAATTAGATATGGTCGCCCTAAATCTTTCACTTATATGAAATGCCTACAGTACTTAGCTTAAACATAATCCCTGTTGTGTCACGAATGCATAGAATGGGGTATGCGCGTGGTGGCACACTCGGTGTTTTCCCGTCCTTTGCTGTCTCAAACGTCCCCGACTCGATGGCACTGCTGCAACGCCTAACTGCTTAACTGCCGCCGCAGTGGTGAGACCTGTGGGAAACATAAACAGACACATTATTTCGTTTTGTCATCATAATCTCGTACGCGTTGTTTTTCGTACTGACACATTGTGCCTTGCCTATTTGCGACTGTGACATAGCTGGTGTCGACGCATCCTTTTTATTTATTATTTATTCTTCTGTTGGGGTTCACAGGGTGTGGCGTCATTTGGAAATGCATTAAGTACTAAAACAAAAGAGGGTATAAATAAATAAATTACACAAAACTCAAAATACCAATGCTGAATATGCTGATCCGTTTAACAAAATTATCGTAAGTATTAAATAACGCTTACCTCCTTCTACTAACATTTGTACCTTCTTCATCTATTGTTATAGGTAGGTTCTTCACTTTCTTCGAATAGCATTTAAATTAACTGTTTAAGAGTAGATTATTTTTTTTTGTAGTAGTTTTTATTATTATTACGACTATTCATGCATTTATTCAAACAACCCACAGTTTTTACTGTCGCAAAACTAAATAGCACATAGTGCGGTCCGTCGTGCTCGGCGGCCTGTTGCGCTTTGAGTGCACCGTGCACGGATCAATCTCATCTAGATTGATCGAGAAAAACAGGTTTTGCTGAGACTTTGTTGTTTAGTTTTTGGTTTTTTTTTTATTATTTGTGTTTGTAATGATATGTACGTGATTACTAGTTTATTTATTTATTTATAAGTATGTTGAAACTGTGTGTACTCCCCGTCAATTTTCCCTAAAGGTTCATTAGAAAACCAGCGTCAGACAGCATCTGTCTGGCATTAATGCTGAAATGAACATTTTTGGCGCAGCCGTGAGGCACACACTATTGTTGTCTGAAACATTGTTTTAATTTTATTAATTTTGTATTTTGTGTTTCACGAACTGTGTCCAAATAAACTTTTTTTCTTTCTTTCTAATTTAAATTAAAAAATCAAAATGAAAAGTCATTTATTCAAATTAGGCTGAGAATCAGCACTTTTCGAACCTCAAAATTACAAAAGACAGTCCCTCAAAAACGCCCGCCATTCACCACTTCCTAGTGCTATCGCTGGGAAGAAGAAGTTGCGCAACAAACTCCCCAACAGCACAGCTGTCTGTTCAGTTAGAAAATACTTGATTCTGTGCAAAGTAATTAACATTACAAGACACAGAACATTAAATTAAATTATTTTCCATATGTCAGCTAGCCAATATACCAACAAATATAATAAAAAATAAAGCTTCTTATGGTTTATTTAAATACGATGATTAAAGTTAAATGACGTTTAAACGTCAAAAATTTATAGTTTAAGAGTCGCTATTAACTGCTTAACTTTAAGCAACGTTTATGAAAAAAGGGGTTCATCTTTTAAAACCATGCTTGGTAACTATAACTTTAATACCACCTCAGTTTTTATGTTCCGTGATAAATAAATGTGCTCTCCCATACATTTGTGTCCTATCGGATCAACCCCACATTTTGTAGATTTATGTGAAAAATCGACAAAATGTAGGGTTGGTCTTATAGGAAAAGTTGTTCAAAATTCCACCACGAGCAGGTATAAGTTATCAAATAACATGTGTGTATTTAGCCACCAACGCGTTTTGCTTTTGCGATCAGACCTTTAATGGCAAAAAAATACGTGTAATCTCGTGATTGATAGCCCTCGATTAGTCTTTTGAGCAACTTTTAGATTTGGCTGTTCCATACTGCTAAATAGAAACTGAACAGTATTTTAAAACAAATAAAAGTTTCAAATCAATTGGCTACTCTCGGAAGAAAAGATGAATGAGGTTTCGACGCCGCAGGGTTACAATTTATTACGTTTTTAAGGATTTTCACAAACGTTTGAAGAATAATTTGGGTGTTTTTATACGGAAAAAAGTATTATCTATACACATGGACGTATTGAAACACAGATTTTATGTATGTGCTAAGTGCGAGGTATTCCACTCAGAGCACTTATTCAACAGCACTTGCCCGAACCACACCTGAGCACTTCCACTAACCATACTGAAACAAAATTTGTAACGTGCGGTTCGGAAGAACAGTTTATCAATATTGTTTTCAGTTCCCGCACGAACATTATCACGAATTTAGTATTGGATATTTCGCAATGAATATAAGATATTTGGGCGAATTTAGGTAGGTAGGATCAGCATTACAAAATATTTTACTATTAGTCCAGGAATATTAGTCAGCTATAAACTTGTGTAAACCTTTATTTTGACACCCTAAAACTTGTCTCAAAACCTATTTATCGTAGGGTGTCCGCGACTACAGATATTCAAAGGTCAAATGTAAAAAAAAAACTATTTTTTACACATTTATTGCAAATATCTCGTTACCAATGGGTTTTATGGTATTTAATATAAAATATTGTAGAGGATTAAATTCTCTACAACTTTTGTCAAAACATTTTTTGTATATCTTGAACCATTTTCGAGATATAGGGCAGAGCGCGCGCAGTGTTTAACTATAGATACTAGAGTATAATTCGAGGTCAACTTGTAGTCCCGTTTAAAAACACACCGTATTAAATTTATAAATTACTTATAAATATATAATTCTAAATAATTTCCATTTTTTATTAACCTAAGTACGCAATATATATTATTTTTTTCAATAATTCAGTATGTATTAATTTATATTGTGTTAAGCTTGCCGATACGCGATCTCCACTCCAGGACTCGTCTGCTCCACCGGCCATCGGTTTTTCGACAAACATAGCCAGCCCATTGCCACTTCAGTTACTCTGTAAGCTATGTCGGTAACTCCTGTTTTTTTCCGAATAGTTTCATTCTTGATTTTATCCTTCAAAGAGACTCCGAGCATAGCTCGCTCCATAACGCAATATGACCGTCATATATTTTATCGTAAATTTAGTTAGTCACAGCTTGTCTCATATTTCATCGTTCGTTTACTTATGTGAATGTCGTGGCTCTGGCAAGTTGAGCTTAGGGTACGGTAGCAAGAGCTTAATAAAGGCAATAATAAAGTTTTTCCTTCATGTATGAAATAGTTTTTGTCCGTTACTTAATTTGCCGTCTTTTTCTTCTATCTTGCCTACGTGGCATTATCTAACTTGCTATATGTACAGGTAACTATCGAAATCTTTCTCAATCTTGCATTCAATCAAATCGTTTATTTAATTTAGGTTTAAACGATGAAGTTTAGTTCGATTTATACTAATCATTTTTTCTTAGTAAGTTTTTTATTTAAAACCTGCCCCATCTCCTCAATGACACTGCAACTCTGTAAGATAAAATCTACAGTGACACCCATCCAGAAAAGTATCAAAATCTACAGTGACACCCATCCAGAAAAGTATCAAAATCTACAGTGACACCCATCCAGAAAAGTATCAAAATCTACAGTGACACCCATCCAGAAAAGTATCAAAATCTACAGTGACACCCATCCAGAAAAGTATCAAAATCTACAGTGACACCCATCCAGAAAAGTATCAAAATCTACAGTGACACCCATCCAGAAAAGTATCAAAATCTACAGTGACACCCATCCAGAAAAGTATCAAAATCTACAGTGACACCCATCCAGAAAAGTATCAAAATCTACAGTGACACCCATCCAGAAAAGTATCAAAATCTACAGTGACACCCATCCAGAAAAGTATCAAAATCTACAGTGACACCCATCCAGAAAAGTATCAAAATCTACAGTGACACCCATCCAGAAAAGTATCAAAATCTACAGAGACACCCATCCAGAAAAGTATCAAAATCTACAGTGACACCCATCCAGAAAAGTATCAAAATCTACAGTGACACCCATCCAGAAAAGTATCAAAATCTACAGTGACACCCATCCAGAAAAGTATCAAAATCTACAGTGACACCCATCCAGAAAAGTATCAAAATCTACAGTGACACCCATCCAGAAAAGTATCAAATTCGGGAAGCTCAACGTGTCCCTGAGGAATGATTACATAACCATAACCTTAACGTCGTAATTAAAAATATAAAACCCAAACTGTTAACAATGTAAACGGGAGTAGAATGGTTAACAAACTTAATATCCTATTAACCCAGCCATCATGGCGTTGCGTCGACATAACTTCGTAAAGCAAACTTGAGTTACCTTAAAATAGATTGGTATAGAAGTACAGCTCCATACAAAGAGCGGAAACGCACGCACACATACACGTGTGAGATTAATATATTTGGAAGAGCTAAAATAATAGACGTACAAAGGGGCAAATCATCTATTTATTCATCCAATAGGTACACAAGCAGTTTAGTCTAGCCATTTATTTTATAGACATAGAAATACATTAATTAAAATATACACATAAATCATACAACAAAAATATATTAGAAAATATTTATAAAAATGCACATAAAGTTAACCAATGAGATAAGGTACTTAACTTAGGTCCGTTCGGTGTGACTGCTCCGGAGCGAATGTGCCAAGTACGGCGGAGCGGCGGCTTTTATAGCCGGTGGTAAACAAGTGACGTCACATCGTACGATTTTAATACAGAATTGTTAATACTTGTAATTTAACATAAAACTACGATTAAATTATATAAAAATAGAGTAAATATGTTGAAATTGATTAGTCTAATTACATACTTGGTCTTACAATGGCATAATTAGTAAACGAGTCATGTTAAACCGTTCAATATGATATTATACAAAACAACAATGAAAGAACACAGTTTAAACTTATGTTATAAACTGTATTTCGTAATAGTATTTACAAGATTTTGACAAGGAACCATTGTAATGTTGTGTTTCATATGTAAACAAGTTTATAATTAATGTAGGGATGTTTTTCTTTGTGTCCAATTAAAGGAAAAATATTGGAATAATCTATCACGGCCAGACTGACCTGTACTTCGCTCTCGAAGGACCCAACTAATTATATTTGTCTTCAAGAAGTCTCTGGCCTTGGCATATTAGTTCTATCATTTGCTGCACATGAATTTCAAACTAATATCAGGGCAGTGACCGACCAGCAATTCATACAATAGCCTCTGGCCTTGACATACCAGTCCTATCACCTGCTGCGAATGAATTTCAGACTGGTATCAGGGCAGTGGCCGACCAGCAGTAATGTAAAAACGGGTCTGTTATAAGCTTATATCACTTAATAATTTAAATCAACCAGTGTTAATTAGACAACAATAATTAAAATAACAACATACAATGGCCTTGTAGCAAAAACAAAAGAAATTGATGGAATCATTATCCTGTACTTCGTCTAGCCGAGCCTGAATTGGAGGTATATTTCCGTTGCGACCAATTAACAACCTTGTTGGTGCAAAACCTGTTGTTTTTTGTATCGTAGTATACAGAGACTTATATTTTCCACAAAACGCTTGGCCATTCTGAAGAATCGTTAACACACGAATTATGTTATGTTACCATTTGTGGAACAATTGACGTTATTAGAGTTACTACTTTTTGCTGTATCTCTTTTCTTAAAAAAGCAAATCGACTCATCATGACCAAACTTTTTGCAGTAAGAACATTGAATCTTAGGCGTATCGGAATTTGGGGTGTCTTTATTTTTAAAGCACTGAGATCTGACATGACCAGTTTTATTACACAGAAAACAAATAGGTGGCTTGAAAGAATGTGAATTCTCAGGCTTAAGACGCTTATTCGGATGGGCGTTTTCTAGGGTTTTTAGTATAGGATGTGAAAAGAGAAATAAGCTCCGATGTACTGTTAACACGACTATTAAACGATGCCATTCTAATATTAATATCAGATATACCTCCACAAACAAGCTCGACCAGCTGTCCGTCAGAAAATGCTACTTTAGTATTACGTAATAACCTTAGCTTTTCCCTAGCATATTCACAATAGGTTTCTGCTACGTCCGAGGTATAAAGTACAGCTTTTGAAAGCTTTTCCGACAGGTTCTTTTTCTCGGGGTACAAATCTTTGATACTCGTCTTAAAGATATCCCATGTTCTACCCTCATCGGGGTCCCAGGTTTCAAACCATAAAAGAGCAGAGCCCTTAAGAGCTTTACCTGCTTTGCTGACAGTAGTGATGCCGCTCCATCCACGGTCCTTGGCTACAGTGTCGATGTTGCTGCACCAGCCTTCCGCACCGTTGTCGTTCTTTTCCGGATCAAACGGCGGCAACACGATATCATCTTCACTGCGATTACCAGCTACAGCATCACGGATGGCTTTCAGGAGACCCTCCAACACAGCAGGATTCATCTGAAAAAGTTTTTCGAAAAAGTGTATAAAACAGGTTCCGATCCCACTTCTGATGTGAGATTAATATATTTGGAAGAGCTAAAATAATAGACGTACAAAGGGGCAAATCATCTATTTATTCATCCAATAGGTACACAAGCAGTTTAGTCTAGCCATTTATTTTATAGACATAGAAATACATTAATTAAAATATACACATAAATCATACAACAAAAATATATTAGAAAATATTTATAAAAATGCACATAAAGTTAACCAATGAGATAAGGTACTTAACTTAGGTCCGTTCGGTGTGACTGCTCCGGAGCGAATGTGCCAAGTACGGCGGAGCGGCGGCTTTTATAGCCGGTGGTAAACAAGTGACGTCACATCGTACGATTTTAATACAGAATTGTTAATACTTGTAATTTAACATAAAACTACGATTAAATTATATAAAAATAGAGTAAATATGTTGAAATTGATTAGTCTAATTACATACTTGGTCTTACAATGGCATAATTAGTAAACGAGTCATGTTAAACCGTTCAATATGATATTATACAAAACAACAATGAAAGAACACAGTTTAAACTTATGTTATAAACTGTATTTCGTAATAGTATTTACAAGATTTTGACAAGGAACCATTGTAATGTTGTGTTTCATATGTAAACAAGTTTATAATTAATGTAGGGATGTTTTTCTTTGTGTCCAATTAAAGGAAAAATATTGGAATAATCTATCACACGCGTCTACGTACAGCGACTGGCATTTGTTTTGGTACAGAAGTTTTGAAATAGGTAGTCATAGAGACTAAAAATGCCATTGGCGCTGATTCTCTTGTTCACAAACTAAACTAAATTTAAGTTTAATGCATCTTTTTCTTTCTATTTAATTTAGAAAAGGACAGAAGATAAATATTAGTTTAGTCCTGTCAAATTAATCAGCGCCTGACGTAAATTGACGTATATTTAGTAGCCATGTTTTTAATCGCGTCTAATCTTCTGTCTATGAAGTATCTTAATTTGACAGGACTAACACAGTGACACAGACACAGTGGATCTTACGTTGTCCGAAATAAAGAATTTATTATTATTATTAAACTAAAATTTTATGTTCTGTCCTTTTCTTAATGAAATAGAAAGAAAAAGATGCACAGAATTTAAATTTAGTTTAGTTTGTGAACAAGGGAATCAGCGCCATTGTCTTTTATTTTAATTAACGAAACATGTGTTTTTTGAAATATTGCGTACATCAGTTTTGGTCATCACTCCAATGAGCATGTTAAAGAATAGAATAGTAATAATATACATAAATGATGAATGGGTAAGGTATAATCTTTCATTATTACATTCATAAAATTAAAATAGTTTGACACTTCATGTTAATGCGTTCGTGAAACTATTTTTTTAAAGAAAATTTTAATCATACGTGTTCCATTTTATAGAACTTTAATAATTGCATTATTTTGTCAATACAATTATTAAAACTTTTTTTTTTAATATCTAATAGTTCTCTTGCTATTAAACACCGTAAAATTAAATCAAATATATAATCTTAAATATATATAAAAATGAATCCCTGTTTCCCTTGGTCACGCTATAACTTGAGAACGACTTTACCGATTTCATTAATTTTTTTTTTTAAGTTTTCTAATTTTTTCTAGAAAGTTCTTACGGAAAAAAAAGAAAGTGGCTGTACGCAGACGAAGTCGCGGGCAGAAGCTAGTAATATATATACTTCTCCTGTACGTGTGTTTGTCACCTAACTCCTCCTAAACGCCTGTACCAATTTGGATGAAAGTTTGTGCGTTTATTTCAATGGGTTCTTGGATGGTTTGAACCTGGACCTGGATCTTTGGCGCTGCTTTTCCGGGCAGGACGACGTCTGTCGGGTCCGCTAGTTATATATAATTTTACAGGTAAGTAAATACTTATAAGATCCTTAACTTCATATTATTTGAAAAAAGCTAATGATTAGTCCTTACTAATTACTAATACGCTTAAAAGGTCTTTACTCGTATAATAATAAACAAGCACGACATTAAAATCATGTAATGTAACAAAAACAAAAATACAACCAATTACACCAGCCACAGAGATCATTATTCTTATCACAGAATTTAAAAACACAAACAAATTGGATAAGTTGTTCTAGAGCACACTATTGGACAGACAGAGAAACAGACGAGTTCAATATTTATCGTCGTTGTTTTACTTTACCAGTTATAATAATTAAAATTTGCCAGTGGTTAAACAACAACACAACCTCGCTTCTGCACGAGGTTGTGATCCTGGATTAATCAATGTGACTTTCAATTTATATGGAGTCTTGGACTGACATTGGCGAAGGACGACATCGATGAGGAAAAATTGCGTGAGGAAACCTGGACTTATATGTACGAATATAAGTCTGAAGTCGCTCCATGTAAAATACTGGTATTCAACTGCATTCGGTTAGACTGGAAGCCAACCCCACCAAAGTTGGGATAAGGCTAGGTAGATCATGAAGTCAGAAATCGTCAACCCGTCTTTTGCAAGCGTGGTGATCAATGATCGTGCCTTCTCATAAGAAGAGGCCTTTGCCCTTCAGTGGGACCAATAGGCTAGTTTCCTAAAAACATCTAATTAGTCCGTCAGTTAGATTATCAAAAAATATTGGCCCCGTATTTTTTCTTTTGTCAATTATATAAAAATGATGAAGAGATCGCCCGTTAAAGTTCCGCGTGACGTCACGCCTTGCTACACTTTTTAGCATGGCGTGACGTCACGACCACGTCACTCCCAAATTTTGACGAACTTTATCTTTGTCATTTTTTGTTTGATTGACAAAAGAAAACATACATGTCCATTATTTTTCGATAATCTTACTGACGGACTAAATATAATAATTATTTTTTTACCCAGGAAACTACCCTATTATAGGCTGGTATTACTCATATATCTACTATCAAAAAAATATGAGTTTGCTTTTGACACTGCACACCTGTGCCTCGTATGGGACTTTCTAATTCATTTTTCTTTTTGTTACTTTTCTTATACAAATTTGTTTTATATTTTATATTTGACTGTGTTTAGTTTATGATCTTCCTGTACAAGTCGCGATATTTTTTTTCTTTCTTTCTGCTTTCTGCTACACAATTTTGAAAAAAGGCAGTTTAAGTTAATTCACTATGGAGTTCCACAAGGTAACATCCTTGGCATCACACTCCAGCAGTGCGATTCTGTAACCATCTCACCGTGAAAACTTAGGTGAATTGAGCGTGGAGTAAGCGGTCATTCCAATTAATTCTAAGGGATTGACACTATTGACAGCTCACTCTAAGCTCACTTCACCTATCTTTTCACGGTGAGATTCTTACAGAATAGACCAGCAGGTTTTTACAAATTATCTAAGTCCGTTATATTTAAATAAGTTTAAAATCTAATTTAACAAATAAGTTACATGACCTTCCGTGGAGAGTGCCGGTAGAAAGATCCATCCAAGAACATAGCTTGACGAAAAAATAAAAAAGATACTGTAGCGGCATATACACATATACAATTTACATATACATATACACACAATTATACATAGTATTTACATTAATAATTACAACTTATTATTTACACAGTCATATTTTGTGTCGGAACTTCGGCCGCTGTGGCTCAGTGGAAAAGCACCATAACATATAGCCCTATAGCTATATATGCTATAAGCCCGTTTCTGGTACGGCTGCCGCAGGCGCGCGCGCACGCCAAACACATCTACTCTCGACGCGGAGCGCACGCCGCTCGATTGCTTATCGTTCTGCTTATACCCGCTTACGGTTTATACAAAAAGTAATTTTGCACTTGGCTATACTGCGATTAGAATTTCACTGTGTTATCCAAAAACTCATGTATACATTCGCTTTCGACACCTGTGCTTGTGAACTTCATGACTATACTCTTAACATATCTGTGCTTATCAATCCTCTGTTCTTCTTGTGCTTTCGTAATATCCGTGTACCGCTTTGGAACGTATTATAAGCTAGCTACAACACTTACCTGAAGTCTTTCATTACATCGCCCAGAATCACACCTACTTATAAAAGAGGAAGCAGCCACAGCGAGAAGGTAGGATTTACCTATATTATTCCTACAATACAAAAACTCATTCTTCCATAAACTATTTGAATATGCTCCATTCATTTGGTTATTATGTCAAGGTCGGATGGTATTATAATTTGCTCCGATAACATAATGTATCTCTGTTAAGCTTATCGTTTATTTGGAAAATCCAAACGACTAATTCAGTAAAGTAAAGGAAAGATTTTTATTTCTGCGTAAATAAATTAATTTTGATGTAATTATATGCCTAATTATAGAACAGAACCAATTTTTCTTCGGTTTCCGGCCTATGAAATGTCAAGTCTCGACACTGTACCGTACGCCAATTAGTTAAACGAATTATTCATGTTTTTAATTATTTGTAATGTTTTTTTCATAAGCAATTTAATTACGAATTCAAATCAACTATCACGGGTTTTCAGATATAATTAACGTCAACAAAATGTCAATATTTTTAGAAATTATGGGGGTTTTGCAAGTCGCGCTGTTGTTCACCCTCGTAATACTGGTCACCAATGTTTCTACTTACAATAATATATTTGAGTATTCTGCTGTAGCTCCATATCACATCATGAGTAAGAACTTTCTAATGTTTAGCATTCAGTCATAGGTAGTTCATCATATTTTCAGCCGCAAGACGTCCACTGCTCGACTTAGCCCGACTGTTTCATCAGCACCTCAAAATATTTATTAAACTTTTGTACCTCGTTAGCTGATTGAATGAAAATGTCTTCTCCGTAATTTGTACGCTTAATGTTATAGTAATATTTTGAGATAACTTGTGTCAAAGTTCATGTATGTCGATAATTTATGAAAATGTTTAATAAACGTCTTCCTTTAAGTTTTATCAGTTGAGTATTGCGTTACATCTAAAGGTTTGTTAAAGTGTTAGGTAACCAATTAAACCGCAATGAAGGCCATTGAAATTGAGAGTTAAGAGAAATGTGATATTTAGTTACGAATTCTGAGGAATTTACAAAAATACATAATAATTGGTTTTTCTCGAATCCCATGAATTTTCGCCTGGGCATTATGGGGTGCTTAATTGTTGCAAATGGGTCTCACTGTCACGTCCTGGAACGAATACGTCAAATTACCAGTCACCCTGTATAAGGAACTCTTCCGGTAAATCTAATGCTTCTAGACCCAGCGGCTTAGGATGTGTTTTGTCTGTCAATTTTAAGATATTCATTAAATACATTTTAATCCCTTTCCTTCCTTTTTTTTCCGCAACTTACGTGTCAATTGGTCTGACAAGTGACATGGTGACATTTTAAACATAACATAATTTGACATCACGCCTATATCCCCCAAAGGGATATATTGGCAAAGGTTTGTAAATTTCTGGGCAATAAAGACCCTATTGCCGCCAACGGGACACAAATCCATTGCCCTGCTTACTTACTTAATAGAAAAAGAATAACACTTGGCTCAACCCAAGGATAGAACCTAGAACCCTTATGCTCAGCAGTGAAAAAAAATAAAAGTTTTTTTTTTACAGGATTCTATTGCTTGGACGACAAAGATTGCAATTCCAACATCCAATGTATCTGCTACATCATGACCGATCCGTGTATCTGCGAAAGTGTTGCAGTTGATGTTGGTTGGCACGTACCAAAGGCCAGTATTACGACTATTTCATCGGATGATCTATGCAAGCCTACCATAATATTCAGTACACTACCTTCAAATTCTTCTGATCTGACCAAAAGTTTAACGCGTGTGTCAATTACAATTCAAGATTAATCGCCCTTGTCAGCAGGAGCGATTGCGATTAGGTACCTTCATTACCTTCATACATTCTTGTGTTCAAATTGATATCTCCACTCATGGTAGCCGAAGGGAGTGTATTTACAAAAATGCTGGTAATTAAGTTATATGAACATAATATTATTTTTTTATTTCTTAATCATTTGTTGGTCTGTCATAGTAATTTACTAACATACTATATTACTTCGTGTCCCGCTTGTATTCTCCAATTAAAGGGGGTAATTCTCAGGTAAAAGGTTGATAGCCCAGATTCTGAATTTGTGCCTTCTTAGACAAAAATTCAAAATCTGGGCTATTACTAACGCTTTCTCTTTAATTCCTTACAAACTCTTAAAAGCCCATGAAGCGCTTTCACTTGGCACTTCATCCTGCTAAATATCAATCCGGTTCATCACCGCCTTGAAACCGAGAAGCCGTACTTGGTTTTTTTGACTGAGTCAAAGATAGCTACCCCGTTGGACGTGGCGTACCTCACCTACCCAAGATGCTCACTTGAGCATGAGTTTACGAAGCAGGATGGAGTCTTTGTGTACGTCCGCGATGACTTATTATGCTGTCAACTTTTCCGCTGCTATGAGGTAGCTGGTTTCTGCACTGTGTGGCTGCTGGTGGACAGCAGCTCCCTTAAAACTATTTATGCAGGTGTTTGCAGGTCGGACAGCGGTGATCAGGTGACTACAAGCCTCATTGACCATTCTTCAACACAAATCCTACTAATATTATAAACGTGAAAGTTTGTATGGATGGATGGATGGATGTTTGTTACTCTTTCACGTAAAAACTAATGAACAGATTTGGATGAAATTTGGCACACAGATAGTTTATAACCATGATTAACATATACTCGTAGAATACTTTTTATCCCGATATTCCCACAGGATCGAAACTTATGGGGGTGAAACCCGGGGCGCAGCTAGTATATTATATATGCTCATTATAAGAAACTTCTGCCGTTCTTCGCTGCCTCCTATGCAGAACTTTGATGGAACGCTGGCTCAAATGGCGAGATCAAAACCTGTTTAGGCCTCCATCTTTGCCTAAAATTCACGCCTTGATAGAGCTTCTAACGTACCGCCTAACATACCTCACTGTGGCTCCACAATGCCGGAAATTTCAATTTATCTAAAAGAGATCCGTAAGGCCCTTTGCAGTCTAGACGTGAATAAAGCCAGCGGACCTAACGTAATACCCGCAAGAGTCCTGAAAAGCTGTGCTCCCGAGTTGTCTCCTGTCTTGACGCGCTTGAATCGCCTCTCTCGAAAAACCAGAGTGATGCCGGAGTCCTGAAGGCTTGCTCATGTACAGCTAGTGCCCGAGTAGGGTAACCGTGCTTATCATGTCAACTGTAGACCAATTAACATAACCTCCATACTATGTAGAGTGATGGAAAGAGTACTTAACAATAAACTGCTAGCATACCTGGAAGACAATGAGCTCCTCAGTGACCACCAGTATGGCTTCCGTCATGGTCGGTCAACTGGGGATCTTCTCGTGTATGATACGCATTGCTGAGGCGAGACCATTGAGAGACATACTGAGCTGTGTCGCTTTCCATCAGACGTCATCAAGGCCCATTAAGAAAAAAAAACATTTTTACTCTTTGACCAAGTCGGCTCTGAACACGCTCAAAAGGCACACTCGCGGTTACTAGATCAATGAGACCTAAATGCCCGTTTTTACTAATACTACGCGGCACTTTAATCGAAACGCGCTGTTGGATTGTTAAGTCTCGGCACTAAGCCAAGCGTTGAAAATCCAACAGTACAATAATATTTTGGTATTTAATAAGTCGTCGTCTAGTGTTCGTGAAAACGGGCAGAAGACTATTTAAATGATGCAGTCTCCTAAATACCTACTCCTACGGCGTGAACAACTGATATGTTTGTGCCCAAACACACTTGAATTTATTACTTCCACATTTCCAATTACATTTTTTCTGAAAACCATACCTCTGTTATAAATACCTTAGTAAACTCTAATGTAATATTAGTGGAAACAAATTGATTTTGGCTTTTAACAGTCATGTATTTCTAATCAATTTATAAAGTGTATAAATATTAGTGAAATTATAGCATATGTATAAATATCGTATTTTAATGGCATGGTGTGGCAAATGTGGAAATGAAGGTTTTTGAAATTGTGGCTTTACTTTCTTTGATAGTTGTGCACTCCAATGTAAAAGCTTTCTTATACGATTTATTTTCAAAAAAGTCTGATCCCTACAGTAAGTAAAATGACAACTATTTTTTTCTTATTTTAGTAGAGTTGATGAAGGTGCAGTGATGACAGGTGGAGTCAGACTGTAACAGAGTGGCGCCCAAGAATTGGAAGACGAGATGTCGACGAAATGGTTGGACGATATTGTTACCAACGCGGGCAAAACCTGGATGAGGCTGGCACAGGAGCGTGGGGATTGGCACAAGAAAAACGAGGCCTATGCCCAGGCAGTGGCTGAAGTCGGGCTGTGGATGATTTGATTCGATGGATGTGGATGCTGGTGTAATTAAAGTCGCATAAGTAGTTCCAGTTTTGTCTCTGATATGCACGGCGACGTTAGCGCAGCTGTGATGCTTCTGGTGCTGTAAATGCTCATAAGTGGAGGTCTCCATTTACCATCAGGTGGCCTGCGAGTTTATGTGCAGCCGAAAATTGTGACAACATTGTAAATAGGCATTAGTTAATTTTCTTTTTTTACAGCTGTATACTGCAGAGATGACACTGACTGCATAAGAGATATCGATCCACCTTGCTTTTGCATTCATATGCAACATATTTGTGGATGTCAGCATTATGGGATTGGAACCATACAACAAGACATTAAAAAACGTAAAGACCCGGTTACTACAAAGGCCCCAGTAATAGAAAATTCTAATGAATGCTCCAGAAAAGACAAAAACTCAAAGAAAACTGAGAAACCAAAGAAACCTCACAATAACCATATCGACGATGACATGATAAGAAAAATGGATAAAATGGTTTTTCGAAATTGATATCGTATATATAATTTTTAGTTTATAGGTATTTTTTTTTTACCTAGTAACTGGGTTGTGGAGAATGAATATATACAAACCTTGCCCAGATAATAACAAACACAAAAAAAACACGAATTATCCAATTTGGTGCAGTCGATCGGAAGTAATGCGCGTCCATACATTTCGGTGATTCATTTTTATTTATATAGATAGATTAAGATAGATAGTTAAGTAGTTAGTTAGTTTGAATAATTTTGTGTGATAAGAAATATATTTCGAAAGAATATTGTTTCATTTAGGTACCCATTAAACTGGAACCTTGCCGCTTACAGAAGTGTTATGACAGAGCTGAGAAAAATTCAAATACATAATCCATCATTTCCCGTAAAAAAAGCTTCCCTTGTTTTAATGTAGGTAGGTATATACGTAAAGTTTTAAGCAAATGGAATAAAAATAAAGAAATAAATAGGCGTTTCTCTAATAAATTTCAACTGAAACACCTCGAGCAAGGCTCCATTCGATTCTCCCTGCTGCCGAATAATGAGACCCTTAACAACAGCAGGTTGATGATTAAATTTTTCAAAATAAATTGATAGTCCAACGACCGCTAGCATTCCAACATGATAATATTCGGGGGTATTTAATTTATCATCATAAAACACCTGTAATATCGCTGTAGCGGCATCTACATCGCCACATGTGAACTACGCGTCATACTGACGTCACGCAAAATCCTGCATCGCGCAAGCAAAGTTTACCGCGCAATTAGCATATATACAATGTCCTAACATGATTCATTGGGCAGTTGCCCGCCAGAAACTATATCCGTCTAGTCGGAGGATCCTTTACGTAAAGTCACTCCTAGCTTATAAGTAATTTCTCACACTAGTTCTGTATATACCTATAAATCAATTATGTGAGGAAAGATCTCAACAATGGGTTGCAAAAGATCCCTCCCCGGACAAAGTGCGCCAAAATAAAATGCATACCCAATGCTCTTGTAAAATTACATTTTATAAGTGACATGTAACACAGTTTTGTCAACTAATGGAATAAACATCTATTCTATTCTATTCGGAGGATCCTCCCTTTCTATGGAGGATGAGTGCACTTTACCCCCTGTTCCTCATACGTCTATATCGCTGTAACACGCTGCTTTTCCAGTCAGAACCTTTATTTAAAGACAACAAAATGCTTTTGATTTCGGAGGGATGTTTTTATTGTTGAGCATCCTGTCATCTGCCAGCGAACCCGATGCCTCAATGCGAGAATGCCGCTTTTGAAGTGATTTTTTTTTTACAATATGTAGATTTGGCCAAAGAGAAAATATTTACATTCATAACTTTTTTTTTACCAAAGCTGGAGATTGCCGGCTTTGATATTATATGACTCATTTGTGTATTTTTTGTTTTCCTAGTTCATTTACCTGGAACAGTTCATATAACGAACATACTTTCATTCATGATCACTTCTGAAATCAAGCGACACAAAAACTGCCATTCTTTGAAGGGTAAATATGATAATGCCTCAAGACATAAATGGCAATGTTTGGGCAATTGATGTGTCTGGCAGTGCTCATTAGCTGAGTTTTATTGGGCAAATGCTTCAAATATAACTTTTCTTACGACTTCCGGCTAGGACTATTAGAATTTTGTTTTATTTACAGCTGGGTTTTGCCCGTTTTATCTTGAATAAAGCTCCTAACGTTTTAGAAGTAACCAACAAACCTCATCTAGTTTAAAAAAAATATGATTGACGTGTAGGAGTGTTTGTACAAACGTACTTACAAAAAAATCGTAAAATCATTTGTCATTTATCCGTAAATTTACGAGGTTGTGAAACCGTGATTATATCAATATTTTCAAAGAAGACGGTGATTCTGAGCCTGATTGTAATAAGTTGAGGTATGGTTTAAAAAAAGTGCTATATTTTTTATTCAAAATGTGAAAAATCCGCCCAATTTACAATCTGGAAAATGAGAAATCCAAAAATTAAGTCATGGTGATGAATAAAATGAAACATCGATTAAATTATAATCGATTTACGTGACAGACTTCATAGTAGGTATTTAGAAAAATTCTTTTACCAGATGATTAATTAAATTACAATAATTAAATCTATTAGAATCAACGCATTATAAAGTTTAAACCAATTAAATATCTACATAATAAAGATAAATATTAAATTCGATTCACGTTTGTTAATCAATTATTGTATTTTTAGTCTGTGCTGACATGAAGTCACTGACATCCATGACACTGACAGACAGTGACACTGACAGACAGTGACACTCACTCACTCGTTTCGTATCGTTTAGTGCGTGTGCGTTTCGAGTGTGTTTCCTCCCAAGTTTTTTTGATATTTTAATCTTTGTGTATCATAACTTCCTCCCCCTCTACAAATATAATTAACATCCTTTTTAAATAACAAATGACAATCACACTTCAAAAATGAGCTGATATTTGTATAGATTGTAACGTAACCTCACTTTTACTAAATCTCTTTTAACTCAGCTCTCAGATTGGCATAATCCGCAAAATTTCCAGTGATGGCTTGATATTGTAGTAGCAATAAATTGACATCAAAATCATGTTTTTACATCCAGGCCCAAGATTGTATGAAAGCGTACCCGTCTTCTTTATATTATGAACATTTAAATGCTTGGTGTATAATTAGCTATAATCACACTAATATTATAAACGCGAAAGTTTGTGAGTGAGTGTGTGTGTGTGTCTGTTTGTATGTTTGTTACTTCTTCACGCTCAAACGGCTGGACTAATTTTAATGAAATTTGGTATGGGTGTAGCTGACACCCTGGATTAACACACAGAATACTTTTAATCCCGATATTCCCACGAGATCGAATCTTATACGGGTGAAACCGCGGGGCGCAGCCAGTATTTATATAATTCGTAATGAAGTATTCATTAATATAATATCTATTTACAATATCTAATAACACCACACTATACACTTTGATAGGTCAGCAATAACTTTTTAAAATAATATTTAGACAATTATTAATTTACATTCATTTAATCTCATCATAACAATTCATACAACATAATAAAATACGCCGATGTCCGATACTTAATCACCAGTTGTCTAACTCGATAATAATTGATAGTCAACATAGATTCATAACTATTGATTCACACGACTTTCATCACTTATTGTGGCGGCGTGGAAATTAGAATGCAAACGTTCTTAATAATACGCGAATTGCCCCTTAGATCCTAGCTGATACTCGTATGAAGGGCTCGTAGCTAAATAATAACTGCCGCATGGGTGCGCGAACCTATCCACATGGGTGACCACGCATTACATATCGGTACCCATCCGTGCTTCGGCAAGCACATTAAGCAGTTGTTGCAGGCTGTCATTTGTGGACAGCAGTCAGACGCCCGAAAGTCTGACAACCAGTCTTACCAAGTAACTGGGTTGTGAAGGTAAGTTATACAGTCGCCCCTTGTAAAAATGCTGGTATTCAGCAGCATCCGGTTATACTAGAAGCCGATCCCAACATAGTTGGGGAAAAGACTACGCAGATTGATCCTAGCTGGTATCAGTAAAACGATGAGAAACATTGAAACAATACTGTATGTTTCTTATAGCTGAGTCGGGCCTTTTTGTAACTAAATCCCTGGTTTATCTGGCAGCTTATCTGTCGTTTGATTTTCGCCGTTATCTGTTTTCCTTTGAATATATTTTGCTAAAAATAAATGTTTTAAAGCACTAGTGTTGCTTTTGTATTTTAACCGTCGGTATATTCTGGGCTAGATGCAAAGTCAAGTTCATGTGGAACTCTGTTGTTCTCTAGTGTTAACAGCAGCTATATGATATAGGAATACAAGTATATTAGCTCTTTTTGTGGTAAAAAAATATATATTTTGCAGTCAGACGGTTTGCCCAGGATTGTTGGCCTACTGTAACAATCCTGGGCAAGTCGTCTGACTTTATAAAACTTTGACTTTGAGCTGGCTTGCCGTAGTACGGAGTTTCAATAGAATAAAAAGCCAGCTTATACTGATTTTGTTCCCACAGACATATGACCTGCTGTAATGTAAATACGTTTTAATGACTTTATTATAGAGAATAATTATTTAAAAACTGCAAAGAATCCTGAAATTAGTTAGTGGGTCATAAATATTTCTTTAGGTAATTTATTCCCCTTGGACAGAGTCGTAGGAATAATGTTATTAGCATTCTCTTTTCATATTATTGAACAAATGTCTAGACACACGAACGTGTACAGTGTTTTCGAGAGTCCTTCCAGCTTTTATTGGTTTCCAAAATATTTTATGAGCAAAGCGACCGCGCTCGCTTCGATTGACCTTGCCGACCTTGACCATTCGCCCTCCTTTGTTAGATAGACCTAGTTTTTGAAGCCCCTTCTTCTTCACCCTTATGTGTCGTGAAAGTTTGATAAACTATGTCAAGGAGATAGATGGCAGTTTCCTAAATGTAAATTTTGCATTGGGTATAACAGTTTTCTACATTGTAACCGTTTCCTATAGTGGTAAATGGAATAGTTCCATTCAGCAGTATCACATCACATTCACACACATACCTAATATCCAATTGAATACCTCTAAATAGATAGGTAGAAATGTAACGTACGAGTATATATTTAGCAACGCAGCATAAGAGGAACATAAAATACCTGGGGGTAATAATGGACGATACACTCTCTTTTAAAAAACATATTGAAAGCCTAGTTAAAAGAGTCCGCAAACTACTACTACTATGTTAGACGACGACGACTATTATGTTTTAAAAAAATTGCGAACATTAGCAGATTCAAAATTAGGCACACAAGTTTATTTGGCCCTATGTCAATCTATAATTCAATACTGTATCACTTCTTGGGGTGGCGCACCAAAAACTAATTTGCTTCCTCTTGAAAGAGCTAGCGGTAGCGGTATCTACAACGCCACATGCGAACACTGACGTCACGCAAATCCTGCATCTCGCAAGCACAGTTTACCGCGCAATTAGCATATATACAAATTCTTAGTTTCGTCAAATGGGACCTCCCTAATTTCTGGGCGAACACTTTCGACCCTCGGTTCTGCTCAAACGCGACCTTAATGGCGTTGGCGTAGGAGCAACGAAGATCGCGTCGCGTAAGCTGCTAATTTTATGGTTTAAGGCCGTCTTATCTGACGAAGACGGCTGCATAGATGGCAACTCTTGTCTTTTCCTCATAAGTCCGAAAGTCTCCGAGGAAAGTTTGGACACCTTACTTTTTAGCTGCGACGGGAAAAGTTTGCAAGACACGTCACGTAGTGCTTTGACCACCTCGTCAGCTTTCTCGTTAATAGTGCCAGTGGTTTCCAATACGTCGAATCGATTTTGAAGTTCCAATTATTGGAACTTTTCTGATCCTAAAGCGGCTTGGAGCTGCGTAGGTTGGAGTGTAGGCATCATCATGCGGAGTCTCTCAGCTCGAAAATTGATATTTAGAGTGCTGTGATCGCTTCCGGTATTAAACCTACTAATCACGGAGACATCTCTAAATATATGCTTCCTATCCGTCATGATGAAGTCTATCTCATTCCTTGTCACGTTATCGGGGCTTTGCCAGGTCCACTCCCTTTAGGGTATATTTAAAAAAAACGGATTTATTAAGAAGAGCCGCTGCGACTCCAAAAAGTTGACCAGCATTTGACCCCTGTGATTTCTGCGCCCCAAACCGAACGGCCCGACTTTCGATTCGCCGGGTTCTTGTAATCCCACTTTGGCATTGAAGTCCCCCTAACCACGTTGTAGTGGGCCTTTGTGGTACTGTGCATTGCCTTGGCAATATCTTCGTACATGGCCTCGGCTGTCTTGTCAGAGCATGTTGAAGTCGGTGCATATACCTGTATCACTTTCTGGTAGTACCTGTCGGTGAGTTTCAGTACAAGGTACGCTACCCGTGTCGACACACTACTGATTTCCATAACGCTGCTAGTGAGTTTCTTGCTGGCTAGAAAGCTGACACTGCCTTGGGAGAGGTGATCACCATCGTGGAAGTAGAATAGGTGGCCTGACTCCAGGGTTATCATGTCCTCCCCCTGTCTTCGGACTTCAGATGGGGCCGTTGTTTTGGCTTTTTGATCATGTTGGAGGTTTTGTGCCCATAATCACCACGCTGGGCATGCGGGTTGGTGATCGCAGAGCCAATCCTTTCGCAAAGATGTCGCTATTGCCCGTCATCGTTCTGGAAAATTTAGGTTGGCTGTGGGATAGTTATACCATCATCTGTCGGTCGCCAGCGCCTCGTCTGTCAGTGGCAGGGTGTACCGCGCGCAGGTGAGGTTGACGTTTCGGGAGTCTGGTTGCTGTGTGCCTCTGTGTCTGTGTCTGCCCCTTACACCTCTGACTTCTGACTACTCAGTCAGAAGCCCAAAAGTCTGATACCAGTCTAACCAAGGGGTATCGTGTTACCCAGTAACTGGGTTGTTGAGGTCAGATAGGCGGTTGCTCCATGCTAAAAACTGTTGTGCAGCACAGTTAGGATAAAGCTAGGTAGATTGATAGATGTTTTTTTTTAATAGAAGATAATCAAAGTGAACTTTTATTCTTATTTTGGGATAGGTATTGAAAGAAAAATCCCGTTTGTATTGAAGTCGAGATACATTAAAAGAACAAAGAAAATCACAAAATTCACGGGTGATAAGATAACTCTATGCCAAGAATTACTGAAGGCTGAAATGGTAGCTACTTCCTGCTAATATTATAAACGTGAAAGTTTGTATTGATGGATGGATGGATATTTGTTACTCTTTCACGCAAAAACTGCTGAACGGATTTGGATGATATGGCACACAGATGGTTTATAACCAGGATTATTATATATAGGATACTTTTTATCCCGATATTCGCACGGGATCGAAACTTATGCGGGTGAAACCGCGGGGCGTAGCTAATACAGAATAACGAAAAGAAACCTAAATTCGTAGAAAAAGGTCCATCCATTTACTTTGACTCTAATTAACCGTTAAAAATAAATTCACCTAAATAGCATTTTGTCCCCAGGATTTTCACAAAATCTTTATTTGAGAAATGAATGGGTACAGCCCGAGGCGAGGGTTGGGCTATCTTTAATCATCCCTAATTTGTACCCTTTGATTAAAAGGCTTTCATTTGAAGTTTCCTGTAAAACATGTTTTTCACTGGTGTACTTCCTGCGCTTCTCGCCATTTTAGCCTTTATAGCTGTTGTTGTCATGGTTTATACTTAGATTAAGTCAAACTGAGGCAGACTTCTTTACAACCTCTTTTTTAACCCCCGACGCAAAAACGACGGGGTGTTATAAGTTTGGCTTGTCTGTGTGTGTGTGTGTGGGGGTGTGTGTGTGTATATCTGTCTGTGGCATCGTAGCTCCCAAACGGATGAACCGATTTTAATTTTGTTTTTTTTTGTTTGAAAGGTGAATTTGTCGGGAGTGTTCTTAGCTATGTTTGATGAAAATCGGGCCAAGATGGCCGCCGCCACAAAATGCCGGATTACATATTTTTTCACAACTCCCTCAATATGGGTATCAAATGAAAGGGGTTGACTAGTAGAATACTATACACTATGAAAATTTCAAATCCAAGATGGCCACTACCACAAAATGGCGAATTACAAAAAACCTGATTAAATACCAAATTACCTGAATCTTAAAACGCAAGAAAATAAAAGAAATGAAATAACAAGGAGTCCCTACAAAAAGCATGAAATAAAAAATTCAATTAAAAATTTAAAAAACCCCCGACAAGGGGGGGCGCTCTCATTATTAGCCAAACGTTCTGTTTAAGTTTAAAATTGTAGCGGTTCCCCGACAGGACAACATTTAAGGTCATAATTTCAAGGTTATTTTTTTTCTTTTTATAGGGTTTCACGTTGTCGGGGGTTTTCAAATTTTTTTTATTTAATTTTTTTATCTCTGAGGAAATTGTCATACTCACCTGTACCGTAAGGGGAGAACGAAGGGTTGTATCGGACTACTACCGACTACAACCCTACGGCTACTTCCACTAGGCTATCATTAGTCGGAGCCCTGGAAGATACTCGTACATTCGCCATACCCCAAATACATGTTTTCGTATGCCGAAAGTAGATCCACGCGGTCACAATGGCTTTTTAATTGTATCTGTAATTACGGCATTCAACGGGTTAAGAGTCAACATCTTTTTTCGGTTTGTCCATTAGTTTCTTAATAACGCTCAGGCTAGGTGGAGCGACGACCTTCACAGGGTGGCTGGTAGGAGCTGGATGAGAGTTGCTGAGAATCGAGCTGAATGGCGTGCAATTGGAGATATCTATGTCCAGCAGTGGATTGCTGTAGACTAATGATGATGATGAGGACGCTATTAATTTGAGAATATCACGTGATTTTTTTCTTTTTATTCATAAATCCATTTTTCAATTTTATTTTTATACTTTTTCTTTCTTTGGATGTGTTCTCTGGCTAAGTTCTATTAGACATAACTACCACGTAAGCTGAGCTGTGCGGTTAAGTAACTGAAATCCTGCGATACAGTTGCGGGGTCTCTAAACATTTTTGTATGACTAATTATGTAGATTACTAAACCCTCTTGAGCGCTACTAAGAATTTCAGATGAACATCAGCCAGGGTATCTTACTTCAAAGTAATGCTAGTGTAGTGGTACGCATCATACTGACGTCACGCAAAATCCTGCATCGCGCAAGCAGAGTTTACCGCGCAATTAGCATATACAACAGCTTAGCATATATCAACCGTTGGGCAGTTGCAGACAACAGACACAACACCCGTATGGTCGGACGATCCTCCTTTTTCTATGGATTAGTGAGCTTTACACCCTGTTCCTCATACCTCTATACTAGTATCTCTTGCCAAGTACTTAATAAGCCGCTTTCATTTCTAACTTAGACTACAAACCATAGAAAAGTCTTTAATTGGATTGAACGTTGTCGCAACGAAGACGATACTAATTTTATTTGATTAGGTCATTCTGCGACTAGATTGGGTCGGGTTCAATGAGGCTGATTATTGATATCGTCGGGTTTATGCCTCGTAAGTACCTGCCTATCTAAACTAATATTATAAAGAGAAAAGATGTGATTTTTTGTATATTTGTTTGTTACACTTTTACGCTACAACGGCCGAACGGATTTGGCGCATTAGTAGACCATAACCTGGATCAGGACATAAGGCTCTTTTTATCTCCATATGTCTACGGGGTCCTATCGCCACAGGATACCTTATTGCACAGCAATCTACATCGTGAGATTCACCATCTCAGCATTCCGATGTCGTGATATCGAACATTTCAATGACGTATATTATTGTGTTGTATTTATGAATTAGTTTTGTTTCTCTCATCGACCGCATCACGCATCTTAGTTTTTATCGATTTAATTGTAATATGTAACTCTACGTAAATTATATCTGTTTTGATTCGCATCCTCGACTGCACTCGTTCTATCTTGCAGACCATATATTTGGTATGGCTGCTTCGATATTGTATGTGAAAGAAAATCATGTTCGTACTCCTAATCTTTGCTGTTCTTTATTGCATTTCTTTCTCACGCTATTATATGAGTTCACGTCTGTAACTAGAAAGTTCCAGAACGTTGGTAAGACGTTATGTGAAACTAATAATATAAGTTCCATTATCCGTTGCGCCACAGGGCTCTAGTTTACTAATATATTATTATGTTCTAACTAAATGAAGTAATAAATATACAAAAGAAAGAGCTCTCAAAAGAAAAATACACTCTGTTAATTATAAAAAGGTAACTTGCAATAGAGGTAACATTAGTCTTGTCTTACTGGGGCACTCAGAATCGTTGCCTAAAATTAATCAATTATTAACTTTAATTGTCAAGTATAGTCTTAGTAAATGTCATAATTTAAGTAATGTTTGATAGATTGAGTTCAAATAAAAGGTGACGTCTCTTATTGTGGCAGTTTGTCTACGAAGGGCGTTGAATGCTAAGTCCAAATCCTTTCATTATTCCTATTGGATTGAGGTACTTCATAAGTGATCGGGGTCAGTGGCACTGTTTGGGGCCATGATTCATCACTGCACAGCGGCATGGGTAGGTTTTGTTGCAATCGCCGTCGCTGATGCAGAATGTGGCTGAAAAAAAAGGAATATAATATATTTTTTAATATATAATGAATTATAGCATAAAAGTAATTTACTTAAACCAAATCTAATTAACAAAGCTTGTAAAAACATTGATTTATTTAAAACTAATTGGCAGCAACTTTCATCATGTGAAAGTTTTTGTTGGATTGTTTTGTGGGCTAACTACACTTCTCATGGAGATAACTTAAGGCCTGAGAAAGGCCATAATTTTTTTTTAACAGCTTAATTGACCATTGTCTTGTTCAGCTGCCGAATGGTTAGACTTAAACCAACCACAAAAAAGTTTCGGAATGCAAGGTAAATGATGATAATGACTAAAATAAGTAAGAATATAATTATGTACTTACGACCGAGATTCCCATCCCAGAATAAAAGACGGTCATTTGATTTCACGTCCTCAGCTGCAATATTGATTATCAGCGTCATGCAGGTGACCAACATCAACTGTTAAGTACCTCATTATCCAGTAAAATAATAATTCCGATAAAATAAACATTTTATAGAAATATAATGGCGTGATATCAGCCGTTTAATTTGATTTAATATAAAATAAACTTGTTACTAAATTGATACACTTACATACTTAATTATATTAAGGACTGGTTTATCCAACGCCAGATAATTTTATTGGAGGAATAATTTTGAATTTTTGAGAATTCTTCCATACAAAAACTGTTAGACGTCATTTTTATTCGAATAAAAATCATCATTCGATTGAAAAATCAGCCCCGAGTTGAATATTAAACACACTTATTCAGATTATTTAGTACATCTCTTAATTTGGTTGTATCCTAACCGAAAGCGATTGTCACGCAAATACGCGATTGTCGCGCTCCTTTAGATGAATATGACGTTGGTACTCGTGCGATCAATCAAGTCGCGTTTGTACGTCATAATTCATGTAAACGATCACGTAATCACGTATTCCTGCGACAATCGCTTTCGGTTGGGACACAGTGTTACAATTAAAAATTTGTGGCCTCTTACGGCAAGCTAACATATGTCCAAAGGGCAGGTGGTCCGGCATCGATATATAAGGAAACAACCATACCATCTCAAATACCGTATATTTATAAAAATAAATCTAAAGCAATAAAAGGTGAACCTTAAAAAACTAATTTACCTTATCATTAACAAATTAGGTAGGTGAATATAGCTATATCTTAATATTGCTAGCCAGCTAAACTTTCAGCAGATAGAGCTAGGGTCGTAGGGAGTTGGAGATAAACCCAGTACTGTTCCGTTTTAACTGTTTAAATTAAATAATATAGATTTCAAATTTAAGGTATGACCTTCCAGTTCTCTGAATGTAATTAATTAGTAAATGGGCGCCAGAGAATTTGAGAGTCCCGGATCCCGGAGTCGAGGAAGGTGTTCATTATACTTCTGGATGAACGTAGAATGTCGAACCCAAGATCCTCAATTCAAATTATGTTGAAGACCGGTTTCCAATGTTGAAAACCGGACTAAGGTAACCAACGGGTTCTTACAGAAACAGTATTAAAATTTAAAAAAAATTATAAGGGATAAAAAAAAACGCCCCGCCTGCGCTATCGCTAGACGGACTCCAACAGCCGCACAGTCGTCTCCGCAAGAGGCTTCGAGCGGACTCGAGGAACGGATCTCCAGGCCCCAGACGCTGCCGGGGACTCTCTGTCCGCTTACCGGCCCATCGTGCTGCTCGACGAGGTGGGCAAGCTCTTTGAAAGAGTAATTGCAGACCGCCTTGCCAGGCAGCTGGTGCGGGTGGGGCCGGATTTGGAGGACAGTTAGTTTGGTTTCCGCAGGGGGTGCTCTACGGTGGATGCCATCATGCGCGTGCGAGCCCTCACGACGGGGGATGCTGTGGCCCGGGGTAGGGTTGTCTTGGCGGTGTCTCTAGACATCGCCAATGCCTTCAATACCCTGCCCTGGAGTTGTATCAGGGAGGCACTCGGGTATCACCGGATGCCGACCTACCTCCGTCGCATTGTCGAGCCCTATTTGACGGACAGGGCCGTCACCTACCCCGGTCACCGGGGAGAGTGGAACTGGCGAGAGATGTCGTGCGGTATCCCACAGGGATCGGTCCTAGGGCCGCATCTGTGGGATATCGGGTACGACTGGGTGCTGCGCGCCGACCTCCCTGATGGCGTCAGCGTAGTTTGCTACGCTGACGACACGCTAGTCCTGGCGCAGGGGAGGTCGCACCAGGCGGCGGCCGAAGCAGCGACACGCGGGGTTGCGACAATCGTCGAGAGGATCCGGCAATTGGGACTCGAGGTGGCATTGCACAAATCTGAGGCCATGTGTTTTCATGGTCCTCGGGACGCGCCACCGTCGGGTTCACAAATAACGGCGGGAGGGGTTCACATCGGTGTCGAGCTGACGATGAAGTACCTGGGACTCGTCCTCGACGGCCGATGGAATTTCGTAGAGCACTTCCGACGTTTGGCTCCCAGACTGGAGCGGGCCGGGGCTGCCTTGAGGCGGCTCCTTCCCAATCTAGGGGGACCAAACGCCTCCTGCCGGAGGCTCTATGTGGGGGTCGTGCGGTCCATGGCCCTTTACGGGGCACCGGTATGGGCGCAATCCTTGAGGCGGCGACCAGCCCGCCGGTTGATCGCGTCCCAAAGGGTCATGGCTATCCGGCTCATTCGAGGATACCGCACGGTCTCCGCTGAGGCGGCGAGCCTCCTTGCCGGATTGCCGCCATGGGATCTGGAGGCCAAAGTCCTCGCCCACATATGGGAGTGGCGAGAGGAGGCAAAACGCCGGGGCGTTGCTCCGCTGCCGCGAGAAATCACGGCACAGCGGACAGAGCTCCGGCGGGATCTCATAGCGGCATGGAGAGTGCGATTGTCGCAACCCAGCGCTGGGCACGCCACAATTGCGGCGATAAGTCCCCTCTTTGAGGAATGGCTAGAGAGGCGCCACGGCCCCCTCACCTTCCGCCTGACGCAGGTCCTCACCGGACACGGTTGTTTCGGGAGGTTCCTGTTCAGGATAAAGCGAGAGGAAACGCCAGGGTGTCACCACTGTGGGGATCGCCCGGAAGACACGGTGGATGTCTGCCCGGCTTGGGCGGGGCCCCGCCGTGTCCTCGTGGCGGCGATCGGCGGCGGCGACCTCTCGCGTCCGGCCCTCATACAGGCCATGGTACGGAGCGAGAGTGAATGGGAGGCCGTCACCTCCTTCTGCGAAGCAGTAATGCTCGCGAAGGTGGAGGCGGAGCGCGCGAGGGAGAGGCAATCACTGCACCCTCGCGCGCCTAACCACCGCAAGAGACGCCCTGAACGGAAGTCAACAGCCGACTCCCGGCCACCGTAGGCGCGGGCTTGCGGGCGGCGAGCTATGGGCAGCTCGCCGCCCGGTAAGGACCAGGCCCGGGTCGACGGCGGTTCCACGCGCGCCTCAAAGAGCTGTCAGCACGAACTGACGGGGTCCGCTAGGGCCGATGCCGCCGGGGCTGCGGGTTGTTCGAAAGAGATACCGTGGCCCCTGGCACAGGCAACTGAAGGAACACGGGTGGGTTTTAGTCAGTAAAAGTCTGACACTCCCTTCTGCTCCGCCCAGAGCGGGAGGAGTCATTTGAAGATTTCCAACCCAGAAAAAAAAAAAAGGCCCCAGATGCTCCTCTAGACCCTGGCGACGAGACGAATCTCTTGAGGTGCCTCTCCTGGAATTGACAATACGGAGACCTAATAATATAAGGGGAACTAATTTACTTTCCTTGAGGTGACCGAGCTTTCAAATCTAGAAGGCTAAAACATTAGCTGGTTAACATTGCCTTCAAATAGGAATAAGGATTACCAACGTGGCGTTCATCAACTCCACAACAAGGGCTTGTTGCCTTGAACAATAATTTAATACCGAAGTTAACACAGGAATTTCGGGTAAATAGTCAGCGGGCGAAACACTCACGGTTGCTTTAGAGAGAAAACACTTGACTGTAAGATCCTCGACTGGCTGGAAAGTTGCCTGCGTATGCGCAATTTGGAATCCTGTAATAAATATCCATGGATCACGACAATATCCTTTTAACAACCAGGGAAGGGCTCACAGGCCACTTCCTAACACCATTACAACAAAATGCTTACCTTTTTAAAACATGGAATATAGTTTTGTATTATCACTCAAGCGTGTTCAATAGCCCTGTCATGGATCAAACCGGAACTAGACGGAGCTTTCCGAAAATCTCCCCTATTTCGGGTAAAATGATTATAAGATCAAACACTACTCCAAGACACTTAATTCTTGAAAATCACTAACCAACGTCCAACGTAACGTTTCAATGCTGAAACAATAAGAATCTTCAAGACCCAGACCAACAAACAAATTATTTGTGATTTCCAACATCGAAATTTGTCCTGATTGGGGTGATTCTCCCAGAATATTCATTCGGCAAATTTAGAATGTACAACCTGTCCACATTATGTCAAAGACAATGCCCAGATTAAAAATGGGATTTATTTGACAAAGAAAGTTTCTAGAAAGAAGTCTATATAGAAAAGATAACTACTCTTCCGTATTCGGTTATTTAGTTTATTATGATTTTTTACTGAATGCAGAAAATTATTAGGGATTGCTCCATACGATATTATTTCGATGGTTAGTAATCAATTTGTTAAAAATATTAATTAAACTACAACTGTGAATCGGCGACCACCAGATGTCGCCTTTAACTATATTAATCTATGCCTTTAACTGTCAGAAACTGACGTTGACGTTTGACTGAATGACATCTGGAATGTAAACAATCACTTGATTACAATATTTTAGAGATGCGCAAAACGTGTCCAACAAAAGATAAGGAGTGATATGTATATTTTTGCTTCCGGAACTAGTCCACTCATCTAGTTCATTAGTTCCTTTAGTACCGGGGAACGCTTTCAGTTCATTAGTACCACAGAATAGCTCCAGTACCGTGTAGTTCTGAACTATCAAAGCAAAACTGATATATTATTACCTCGGGACTATACGAGTACGAAACTATTACGAACATACGATGTGTTCCCATCTCGTTCTATCATAGGCGTCGCGGTGCGTCGATGTGCGATGGCGCGAGCGAGAGCATGGGAGAGCTAGCAGTGCTTTGGTACGAGTAATAGTCGGGACTAGTCGGTACTAGAGGAACTAAAGGACACATTTGAATTGGTAGTGAACGAGTGAGTGGTATAGTACCGGGACTGGAACTATATCATTTTCATGACTCGTTCCGGAACTACCCAAGTCTACAATATTTGATCTAATTTATTGTGCAAACCCGTTTAGTAGGTTTAGAATTGTGATTTATTGTGAGAAAGTATCAACTAAATATTCCAGTGACGAAATACAGTTGAAGGAATGAGTCCTTCAATCAAATGCAGGCCAAAGTCAATTGTACAAACTACAATGAATTATATTACTCGGAAACCTCATAATGTTACTTATGTTTTCAGGTAGGTATAATAAAACAACGTAACAACAGGGTTGAGGCGTAACCACATTGCAACCCATTGACTTCGACCTGTCTATATTTAACGAGTGGCTAACCCACGACAACTACCAGTTATTTCGTTCCACCAAGCTATATTCCATTGCAACATGGATACTATTTTACCATTTTTATAAGAATGAAGCCATTCTCATACAAAAACAGCAACACCGAAGACCAGGAGCGCAAATATAGTCAAAGTCAAAGTCAAATCATTTATTTCAAATAGGCACATAAAAGGCACTTTTGAACGTCAAAAATAAAATTAAAATAAAATTGATTCAAAATTTGATTTGATTTAAAATTGAAAATTTATAGACACCGAAGATCAGGATCAGCAAATATAGAAAAACGTAAACGACGCATGGCGGTTTTCTTAGACTTAGCTAAAGCCTTCGATATAATCTAAACAGATCTTCTTTTTAAAAAATCAGATGCAGTAGAGGTAAAGAGAAAACCACTTGAGTGGTTTTACAGTTATCTCACCAATCGCAAAACAATATGTAAAATCTGGTAAACACTCAAGTGGTCAACTCCCAAGAATTTTGGAGTTTTGCAGTGCAGCTCAGCTAGGCCCAAAACTATTTATAATATATATGAACGACTTATTGAACCTCACTCTCTCAAATGCGGAACTAATTTCCTACGCCAACAGTCATCACATCCGTCACGTCCGTTAACACACAAATGCAAATATTATATTCTACAAGTTTTTCTTAGTAAACTCAAAAAATAGAAAAAAGATAATACATAGAAAGAATAAATTGTTTAAATGTCACAAAAAGTGGCGAAGTTCTGAGCGTTTTAAAGTCTCTTTACTTCGCGCCATTCCGTGCAATGGCCGATTTATGTGACAAGGATAAAAGAATAACTGGTAAAGTGACTTCTGTTATTTGATTTCTCCTCTCTTATTTTTGATAAATGTCAAATACCCTATTGCAAGCAATAATTCTCTTAAAAATAATTACCTTGGCTGTAGCCAAGGTAATTATTGTAATGTGTACATTCACCTGCAATGTTTTCGTGTCAAGATTTGCATTCAATTTTGTGGTTATCATGAGTTTTTGGCTTTGCGTGAGTTGGTTACAATTTTATTATTGAAAGCCAATTATTGTGCATTTTCCCTGTAAAAGAAAATTACATTGTGTGATGGAGCTTAACTAATCTTATTTAATAGAGCATTTAATATGGACACAAATCATTTTTTTTTATTAGATTATAACTTAGATTATAAATCATCAGTAAGTATGTAAGTTTATTTATTTTCTCTCACAATGGTTTGTAGTACTTAACAGTTTTGAACTACATATATAAATTCACATTGTGAGAGCTGGTGCCTGAAGTAGGTTTTAGAAAAAAAACCTGTATTACAGTTCACCAGGCCCCACTTAGTGGCATCATACAAATAAACAGTTAGGTAACTTGTATTTCTACTAAACACTTAAAACAAAAAATAAACAAAAGAGAAGGAAGAAAAAAATAACGCAACAAAAGCAGTCAAAGAGTGTATGGTGAGTGTGTAGGTGAGGGTGATGAATGTGTAGGTGTGTGTGTGGTGGTGAATGTGTAGGTGAATGGAGAATATCTGTTAATCGCAAGAAATTGGTATTTTTTTCTAAGTATGCCAGTAATCTCTTGTTGACAACTTTCTCAAGGATTTTTGAGAGAGCTGTCAGCAGCGATTTTGGGTGATAGTTTGCGGGAGTTTGTGGATCTCCACTTTTGAATATTGGACAAATATTTGCAATTTTTATGCAGTCGGGTACTACACCTGTACTTAAGCTTAGATTGTATAGGAAGGCAATCGGCCCCACCAATACATGTGCGCACTGCTTGAGAAATGCGTTATTAATCTTATCATAACCCTATACGTAGTTTTAAGATGAGTAATAATTGTAGATATCTCTTTTTCGTCAGTCGGAGCAAGAAAGAGTTTGTAGTAGTGTGTAGCGTACTATATTGCTCATTGTTAGAGGCCAATTCAGTTTCAGTCATGTCAAGTTGTCTAAGAGTTTTGGCTGCAAGGTCTTCGCCAACAGTTGAGAAGTAATCATTAATGTTATTTAGTGCGGGGACTGGATTGTCACAATCTGTTACTAGCTCAGACTTTCCAGTTTTTTTATTTTTGATATTGCAATTTTTCTTAATTTCATACCATCATTTTTTACAGTCGCCGTTAGTTTCCATAAGTAATTTACGGTCATGGTTTTGTTTCAGATTGGATAGTATATTGTTACAGTAGTTTCAATATTTCCTATACTCTTGCTGAATGGCGGGGTTATCGCGATTTACCTCTTTCTTCGCATTCGTATGCATTAAATCACGTCATCTTATGCACTTCAGAAGGTTTTTAGTAATCCATGGCTTGATAATGACGTCTGAGCTGCGAAATATAAGAGTAGTGGTGTGCTGATTAATTTTACTAGAAAGTGTTTCGACAATTTTTTGGAATGCATTAGAAACATCTGAATCTTCAAGAAGCCAATCCCAGTTTACATTTTCAATATCTTTTTTTTAATTTTTGTAGTCGGTTCGCGTATGTCGTTTCTCAACCCTGGTCCTAGCTAATTCACGGTGAATGCCAAGATAACCGTCTCATGATCTGTTATGCCAGTATCACGTACAATTACAGTAGCCGGCTTTTGGGTTTTGATCATGACATGATGCAAACAGTTGCCTCCACGCGCCGGAAAAGTATGTCCTGGAAAAAACCCATACTGACCAGTTAAGTCTAAGTAGTCGGAGGTGTGTCTGTCAGTGCCACCTGATTTTATATCAATGTTCAAATCCCCTACAATAGCACAGGTGTTTGCCGTACATGTCTCCATCAGTTCTGTTAAGGATTCACAGAAGTTATTTATATTATAAAATGATGGTGACCTGTATATGGCTATCAAAGATAGTTCGTTACTGACATTGACCACCAAACAGTTCGAGTCTTTGCAGGTTATTATGTAAAAATAATTTTAAGGTACCTAATTATAACAATGTTTAAATCAATTTATTCTTTTTATTATATTAATTCAGCGCCAATGACGCTGGGTCATAATGACCCGAGGCGACTTATATTATTATTTAGAATAATTTAACAAAATTTTAAACAACAAAACAATATTAATGTTATGTTTTCAGAGTTAATTTTGCATGCGCTATTAAGAAAGCTAGTAAAAGTTTGGATTATAAAGTATTTGGATTTATTTCTTATTTACTACTGGAAAAAAACTCTTGTATAATATAATTATTAAAATTTAGACAACTTCTTAAATTTAATGACCATTACTCGATAAAATCTGGGTCATGATGACCCGGTGTCATCGTCGGCGGAATTATGTTCACGGCGTTTGCCCGCGACTTCGTCCGCGTGCTTTATTCTCCCGTCGCATCGCATCGCCTGCCCGCACGAATACTTTGTTTTCACTTAGCGTTCTTTCTGATTGTTTTTTTTTTTACCTACTCCAAAGAGTCGTAGTATCCTTTCTCAAGAATTAGGCTATCAAATGCACATTTTTTTTTTAATTGATCTGGTAGTTACTGGTAGAAATTATCTAGCGCGTTCAAACAAACTAACTCTTATGCTTTATTATTAGTATCTCGTTTATTCACATTAAACGAGATACTAATGTATCGATATATATATATTTTTTTATAATATTTCATAAAATAAAAAGACGTAAAAATCATTAAAACATATTTAAAATAGTGGTCCGCCGGTGTCGAGAGCAGGATCCAAGTTCCCAGTGGTTAGGGCTCATGAGATAGGATCCACTTTATTATTGTTATTAATAATCTTATCCATTCTGGCTTAATGAGAATGTTAGGGCTGCCACACTTGCACTGTTTAGGGCCGATGTTTATGACTGCACATCGACATCCTAGGAATTGATTGCAATCCAAGTTGTAACACAGTAATCTGGAAAATATATATTATGATATTTTTTTTACGTTTTGCAGTGACCATATAATTATATCAAGCAAGTTCAATAAGCACAAAAAAATCACTTAGCAATGGCTGTCATAGGAAATTACCTATTGAAAACCTTGATCGAAGTTTGAAGATTTAAAACCTACATAGAATTACTACTAAATACTTACGTGAAGGAGTTTTCTTTGATTTGATATGGTATGCAGCACCATAAGATACTAGCATCACAAAGGTAAACATTGAGATTTTCAAAAACTTCATGACTACAATTACGCAATGTTTACTGACAGCGATGACACTTGTGACAGCTTACAAAAAAAAAAAATTAGACTTATGCACGTCACAACTTCGCCACCATATTTTAAACCGACTTCAAAAAAGGAGGTTCTCAATTTGGATGTTTATATTTATATAATTATATATTTTTTAAGAAAAGTGTTTGTTCCCGAACACGTAGCTATAAATATTTATGATATCCAAGGAAACGTGCAAACATAATGTTGTGCCTCTTAAAAATACATAAAAACAATATAGAAATAAAATTAGTTATACAAATATGTTATTGTTAAACAGAGTTACATGATTGTTTATTTTCTGGTTGGTTTGTATCATTTATTTATTTATGCAAGGTTGAATTAATTTGATTCTTTATTCCATCTGACAAACAATTGTTACAGTCTGGCCGTCGACAGAATTCGTTCCTGACACCTGTCAATGAGACATTTCTAGTAACTAATAAAGATCAAATTCGCAAAACATGTCGTTTATATGAAAAACACGGGTATCAAGAACGCCTTCTCTCGACGGCCGGACTGTAGTTATCACCTATAAATAAACCTTATTAAAAAAAAAACTATTCGTCTGATATTTAAAATACTGGACTATACAGGTAGCTACGGTTAACTGCACGTCAATGGCAGACACAATGCGATTTAACTAAGAATAGGAATGTCAATGACTCCTATCTGTCAACTGTCACTTGTAAACTACGGCTTGCAAAGAATAATAATTTGTGCGTACACTAAGACTTAGCTAAATAAGTAATAAAAAAACATTATTAATAGGTACGCAATTATTTTTTTGCAATCCGCATTTTGTGTGTGTGCAAGTGACATTTGTATATACTTTGTATATACTATCTATATAGAGGCCATTGATGTTCCTATTCTTCGTTGAATCGCATTTTAAAACATAAACTACGAAAACCGTCTACAAAAAATGACAAATATTGTTACTTAGGATCCTAAAAAGGAAAGGAAGGGTTCTATTTAATATAACTGAAAATGCTATACATTTGTGAAATAATGACAATGTTGCCACCTTTTCGGCGAATAAAAAAATTGACGGATTGTCACTTCTCCGTCATTCGTCGGTGTTATTTAATAGGCCCCTGGTGACAAATAAAACGAAAAATATTGTTAAATTACCCTAAAGTTATAATTTTTTTCATAATAACAATATGACTACCTGTGCAATTATGGACGAAGTTATGATGACGAACAATTACCGGAGATTTATTGTGAAAGACGGCACGGTTACATCTGTCGGGCATGCCACCGGCCGGGAGAATCAATCAGGCATATTATCTCCGGGTGTTCTCGTCTAGCTAATGGAGAGTACTTGCATAGACACAACCTTGTAGACAGGATAATCCATCAGCAACTTGCTCTGAAATACAGCCTTGTGGAATCTGAGGTGCCGTACTACAGGTATGTGCCCGACCCAGTTCTCGAAAATGGAAATATCACATTGTACTGGGATCGATCCATCATCACTGACAGGACTATTGTTGCCAATAAGCCTGATATTGAGGTGGTGGATCGATCAGAGCGGCGCGCAATGATTGTTGACATAACCATCCCGCATGATGAGAACCTCGTGAAAGCCGAGAAAGATAAACAATTGGCATGAGGACTCAGCAATCATTGTGCCGATAGTCGTAACAGCCAATGGCTTAATAGCCAATAGCCTCGACCAACACCTGAGGAGGCTCTCTTTGGGCAGCTTGATCAAGGGCTTGATTTAGAAAGCGGTACTTCTGGACACGGCTCGCATTGTCAGGAAGTTCCTCTCTCTCTCTCTCCCCTCTATTTATTAAAACTATAATAATATGCACAAGTAAAAAAACTGTACAAAGCGGACTTAAATTATAATAATGTTTACAAAAATATTAGTTACATTATTAATGTTGAATTTATAATTATATCTTTAACTCTAACTATTTATCTGAGAACGATGTAAAAAACGTTAAAAGCGTCCGAGTACAGTAACAAGAAACAAAAACAAAAAAAAAAAAAAAATAATAATAATAAGATGTGGCTATAAAAGATGACGAGTCCCAACGGACAGTGCCCGTTCACGAACAAGACGCATGGATCGACACCATTCAAAACTATTATAACCAGCCTATAATGTTCCTACTACTGAGACTCAGGCCTCCTCTCAGTGAGATGGAGTGGGCCGTAATCGACCACGCGGGCCCAGTGCGGGTTCGTAGATGTCTTCGATTTTTTTTGTTCTAGAACATGCCGGTTTCCTCAAGATGTTTTTCTTCACCGTTTTGAGAGCAGTAGAGTCGAAAATAATTTACACAAAGTAAAGCACCGGGCTGGGTTCGAACCCACTTTAATTTCCAGATAATTTGTAATTAAATAGGACTTCCTCGCTCTGTAACCTCGCTCCGCTCTGCTCGGCAATGGACTTGAGCACTTGAACGATCTCAAGATCGCGATCTGGTGGTTGAAATATAAAAAAAAAAACTTTCATTTTCAAAACATACTAAAACTAACTTCTGCTACGCAAAAAGTGAAAACCAATCATGTAAATACGTTTTATAATAATCGATTGGTTTGAACATTACTATTGTAAATTATGTTTTTCTTTAGCTGCAGTGTGTACTAGTACTAGAGGAATAGTGTTTGCACCTTTTCATTTAACGTAACTATGTATAGTATTTATGGCAAATATGTAACTGATCGAAAACAAAATATATGTTATAACAATAACGTTGGCAGCGCTTTTATGTCGAAGCAATAAAGGCGGTTTTCGTAGTGCAAGTATTAATTCTCTGTAAAGTTTCCACTAATGAGACTCATTTGTAGGGTGTGAAGTGCCATCAGTACTTATAGTATAGTAGCAGACCATGAAGTTTTTGATATTTCCAATGTTAATCTTCGTGATATCAGTGGTACATATTGCTGCTTATTATCTCAGATCAAATGACAACAATCTTTCTCGTAAGTACTGTTTTAATTTTATGTAGGTAAAGATTACGAATCTGTGTCGTCGCAGGATTGATCCCACAGATACCCCGTGGCCACGAGCTACACGCTCAAGCGACAAATGTCTTGCGACAGCAGCCGTTGTGAAAACAAATGAAAGCAGTTGTTTAGAGCATACCACGAGTAACCAGAGGGGCAATTCTTGTAATTATAAGAGTGAACGTTCTTATCGTCGGATCTCAATGACAATCTGTCAAAATAACCTGTAATTTCCCGACATTTTTGACAAATTTTTGACATTCATTGTCGCTGAGATGAGACTGCGACTAGATTTTAAACGATTTTAATTACGGGAATTGGCCTTTAGGACGGGAACAAAAGAAACCCGTGCGTGTCGCGTATCGCGTTGTACAGCGGAACAAGTTATTTGTTATACAGGCAATTTTAAACAATGTTGTGAGTGTGCTGAGTAGTCAATTCTTTCATATCACTCGCTTACTATAGTCGAACTCTTAATGACTTTACGACTTTTAAGAACAATGAGTAGTAAATAAAATTTTTACTGCAGTTGAAATTATCTAACTGTTGCAATAGATCGTCGTTTTGACATTCATTTTAACGAGATCCACATAAGGGTAATGAAGCATGGCTAGATCGATTATACCTAAAAGAACAAATAGCAGCAGTGTATCTAGTGGAAATATGAACATGTTTGCCTGTGTATCAAACAGCTAGTTCGATTGTACCATAAGTTGTTTGTTACGCGCATAGCCAGCTAAGTTGCGTTCTTATACTCGCTACACAATTAACTTGTAATACTTTTCCAGAACACTGCCTTCATGACAACGACTGTAATCGGTCGGATGGATGTCGATGTGCAGTCATGAATATCGGCCCAAAACAATGCAAGTGCTACACCCGAAACCAAATGCTCATTAGAGCAGAATGGATAAAACGGAGAAAAATGTGAAGGAAAACAGCAGATAAACGGAACGCACGCACGGTCGGTTATCTTTTAAAGTAAAGGCACGTGAACATATCCGTCAAAAGTTGACCGAAACATCCCAGCGCTGATTTGCTCGATTCATTTTCTCCTCTACCGAACGTTATTTCTTCTGACAGTTCATTTTGTTTATAATTATGTATGTATGTATCTGACTGGACAGGTCCACTCAATCTGTGTGGTTCTTTCCTTAAAAGACCATTTCAGACATGATCTTCACATGATCTGACCAAGATTATGTTTGGAGTTTAAAAGAGACTGGACCTCTGAGTTTGTTTCGGCCTTTCTTCTCAGAGTAGTCAGATAGGAAACGCCGACCTCATCTTTTTTTATTATTAGCCTTTAATGTCCTACTGCTGGGCAAAGGCATCCCTACTTCGACGAGTGTGACGTGCGAAAGAAGACGAAAGAGTGACGTGCAAAAGTGTAACGAACTTACAGAACTAATTAAATTATTATTTTATCGTTATCATTAAACTTAAAACCGTTTGGAGAATAATTGGCGATCTAAATCGGTGGCTTATAATGTAAATATTATATTGATTAAATGATGACAGTAAATAAACGTTAAAACAAAAACCTCTAAATGTAAAAAAATAAATCCTCCTCCTCCTTATTCCTTCTTTTCCTTCCTTTAAGTTTTTATTTTTTAATAATTATAATCTTTATTACATAAGAAACTGGTTACAAATTGTCTCTGACACTTGTGCTAGGTGGTTAACCAGTGTTACAAGAGCCAGCCCCCTCTCCCTGGAGGAAATACTATAGAAACTTATGCAATAAGATAAACAAGTAAAAAAATGTATGCGTCGGTCGGCGAATCTTAGTTATGTGGGAGGGATTGTATCGGGCGGCCACCGCAATCAGAGGTTTGGAGTTATAGCAGCATCAAAGAAACGCTTGGAAAGATGTTTCTTGAACTGCTGGACGGTGGGCATTCTGAGATCTTCTCCCTTCTATGTCCGCAATGAGAGTCTACTAAGTGTAGCACTCTTGTTGTGAACAGACGTGTCGAAGATTTATTAAAATAAATAAATAACAAAAAACACTTGCTGAATCGTGACCTGGATCTACAAAATATCCGGTAATAAAGCAAACTGTATCATACGTAGGCATAATATGTGTAAATCGTTTGTGTGAAAATGTGTAGTGATGAACAAGTACATAACTTGTATCACAATGGCAAACAGTCCCTTCAGCCGGGGTGTCAGATGTGCTCGGAGCCCACCTCCTACACCCACGCCCGTACCAGCACCTTCACCTGCACCTGCACCTGCACCCGAGCCCGCACCCGCACCTCACCCTCAACCACCCAGCCAAAGAGTTGATGTCATTTATTTATTTTTATTTATTTATTTTACTTTAACATAAAAACGGCCCTTGGCCAATTATAATGTAATTGGCCAAGGGCCGTTAAAGATATAAAAATTTACAATAAAAATATACTATAATAAAGAACAGACGTATAACATAAATTACTAACAATAAATTAAAATAACGGCATACCACGGTTACATCAGCTCTAACCTTAGATACGGCCTAATATTCTGGGGCAATAGTGTTGATAAAGAGCGCGCGTTCATTGCACAGAAACGATGTGTCAGGGCAGTTTTCAATCTACAAAAAACTGAATCCTATGATCCATTTTTTAAAAAGATGAACGTATTAACATTACCGTGTCTATATATCTTTGAGGTCGCAGTTTTTGTTAAAAATAATATTTATCTATTTAAATATCGGACGCGTATACGGCATCAGGACAAGCTAGACATAGCGCCTAGTAAGACGGATTTCCTGCACAAAAGTGTTTTCTGCTCGGCTCCGCGTATTTTCAATAACATTCCAAAGCCGATAAGAGCAATTACTGAAATAAAATCATTTAAAAAGAATCTCCATGAACTGTTAGTGAACAAATGTTATTACTCTGTGAAAGACTTCTTTGCCGACAAATCACTGTTAGAATACAATCTGCCTAGGTCATGATGCGTTTTTGTATAGATAGATACATGATGCGTCTATCAATATTTAATTGTCTAAAATTTGTAATGTAATTTGAAATTGGTATTTGTAAAATGTGTAATTTATTATAATATTATTGTTGACATGCATGTAAATTCACCTTATGTACCTACATTCTATTGTACGCCCTAAGGGCAGGACATAGCTGTTCGCAAAACAATAAATTAACACCAGCTGTATAATGTACACTTTCCTATGATCCACAATAAAGATGATTTGATTTGATTTGATTTGATTTGAATTAAATACTATTATTTTCACAAAAATGCAGGCACATTACCATTAAGTCAACAAACTTGTCTGCGAATAAATCGCAGTCCAGGTTGGCTTCCACAAGCTTATTTAACGCGGTCAATACGCGGGGTACGGGAGACGCAGCACGGGCTGCAGTCCGGCGCGACGGTAAGCTTAGCAGCTGATGCTTTCTGCTACGGAGATAATTATCCGGTGTGTGGAGTCGAATGAGCTCATTATGGATGTCAGGAGCATCCGTTATCCCTCTGCAAATTTTAAGCATTACACCTACCTGGTCGCACGCCCTTCTGGTCTCGAGCATATGATATCCCAGACATCCTAGGAGGAACTTGGTAGGATATAGAAAGGGATAATAACCGCGAGTTCTCCTGTAGAGAAACCGCAGGAATGCTTTTTGCACTTTCTCAAGAAGAAGCGCATACTTTGCTTCATGCGGATTCCATACAGAAGAACTAGCTTCTAACTTGGTTCGGACAAGTGTGCTGTACAAAAGCCTTATTACTTGCTCGTTGCGAAAGTCACGAGCATTGCGGAGAACAAATCCTAGTCTTTTAAATGATTCTTTGGCGACAGCAGAGACGTGGTCATGAAAAGTAAGCTTCTGGTCAAATGTGACACCCAGGTCCTTCATGTGGGTTGATCTAGTTATTTTAGTACCATTTAATTTGTATTCGAAATGAATTGGGTGTCGCATTCGACCAAAAGTCATTACATAGCATTTGACAACATTGAATTCCATTTTATTCTGAACTCCCCATTCATATATGGCATTTATATCATTTTGTACAGCTTCGCAATCCGATACGATGCCGACAACACTATAAAGTTTGAGGTAATCTGCGTACAGAAGGCACTCAGCAAATTTGGTAAGAGGATGGCAGGTCATTGACCATCAGCAGGAATAGTAGAGGCCCGAGAATCGATCCCTGACTTACGCCAGAGCGTGTGTGGTAGGGACGAGATACGTAGATACCCAGTCTTACAAATTGCTGACGGTCACGGAGATAATCAGCTAAAAGTCGGAGTAAGTTTGGACAGAAACCAATGGCACTGAGTTTCAGGAGCAGGATATCATTATTAACTCTGTCGAAAGCTTTACAAAAATAAAAATAAAGTACATCCACCTGCCGCTTATTGTCAAGATGTTTTGATATGTACTCTGTAATTGTCAGTAGGTTAGTATTGACAGACCTCTTGCATCTAAAACCGTGCTGGTAGTTACATAAATACTTTTCAACCTGGGTGTAAATAAGTTTATGAAGAACATTTTCGAAAATCTTAGCTGGAGATGACAATATAGCGACAGGTCGATAGCCCTCAACAGCTGATTTATTAGTAGTCTTGGGAATGGGCGTCACTCGTGATATTTTCCAGTGGTATGGATATACGCCTGCCGCTAATGACATATAAAAAATGTGACATAGAGGAGTGGAAAATAATTGTTTGAAATGTTTCAAAATAAAAGGTGGAATACTGTCGGGTCCTACGGAGCTTCTGGGTTTTAATTTATTGATACCGTACTGGACGTCATCAGGAGAAAACTGGAAGATATTTATGTAGTTACTGTTGGAGTTAGTTTCATGATTGTTAACACATGCTGCATTTAACAGCGGAATATCAGGAAGAAAGACGCTTGCAAAAAATTTGGCAAAAGCTTCAGCAGCTGCTGCTCCTGAAAAACAGTCACCATTATAGCTGACGCTAGGCTCAAAACCTCCTTTAGACCGTAAGCTGTTAACATGTCGCCAAAATTCAAGAGGGTTACTCTTAATATTATTTTCTATGCGCGTAATATACATACTGTAGGCTTCTGCAGTACGACGCTTTAAGGAGTTTCTGAGATCTGCAAAACTCTTGTAGTTATCACTGCATTTGGTACGCTTCCAGCTTGCATGTAGTTTTAGTTTTAGTTTGATATCACTAATGATTTCGGAAGTAAACCAAACCGGATATCGTTTGGCAGTAGAATTGGCACGATGCTTTTTAGGCATGCAGCCATCGAATATTTCGTATATTATATTATAGAATATACTTACAGCGTCACCAACGTCGCAAGCCCGTAAAACTGGTCCCCAAGAAATTTCGGAAAGGGATTGATAAAGTTGCTCAAAATCACATTTGTTAAAATTCCAGTCTTTAGCTAGATCTGTGTTACTCGGTTCAATAGCATCCGATCCACGAGCTGATTCGACCTTTATTTCTACGCTTAATGGAGGATGATACGCATCAGGAGGCACAAGTCCATCTACACTAGTAACTATCGCGCTTTGGATGCTATCCTGGACTAAAATTACATCCAACATTCCTCCGTGGCTATTAAGAATTGCGTTTTTATCGTGAAAAGCACAAAAAGATACAAAGTAGCAGTAATAGTTTTTAACACAGGTTGAAGCACTATTAAGATTAATATCACCCATAATAATTATAGATCCTGTATAACTGTGTACGAAACTTTCCACCTTGATAGAAGCGATATAGACGCCGGAAATCCAGAACTGGATGTCGTCCATTGAGCAGTGCCTAAGCGAAGTGTGCGAATTGCAGCAGAGGGCAAATCAAATATGGAGCAAAAACTGCGTATTAGTACCCTATATCGAAAAGTTAGTCACGGCACATCGCAAATGCCCGTTCAGTACCAGTCCCTTAAGATGAATGCCGCCCGGGCCCACACCACCATCTTAACACTCGAAGACCAAATTGATCTGTCGCAGCAACTGCAAGACCTTAAGCTGAAAATCGGAGCTTCTGTGAAACCAGTTACCGGAACTTCCTTTGCTGACATGCTTAAAAAAGTTACCAACAATTATATACAGCCAACAAGCTCAGTGGCCATATATCCTGATGACAAACTAAAGTCGAGTGAGGAGACAAAAACACTTGTCCAAAAAATTATATGCCCCGAGCAAATTAAGCTTCAGGTAAGAGGACTACATACGTAAGAAAAAAAATGGCGGTGTCATTATCACCACTGAAACTAAGGACGACATTGAGAAGGTGAAAAAATCAAATTCAGGCCTTACAGTAGACGAGCCCCCAAAAAGGAAACCTAGAGTAGTGGTTATTGGAGTACCCTCGTCCATGCAAGAGAAGGAACTTTTTACTTGTTTATTCCATCAGAATTTAGCCGAGAACCTTCAAGATTGCGGCCTCGAGACCTTTTTGACCGCCATAAAGTTAAGCCATAAGTCAGGTAAGAAGGATGCTGAGACCTGTAATTTTATATTAGAAGTATCAGCAGACATACACAAAGCCCTGATATCTACACACAGAGTGTTTGTGAACTGGTCGTCATGCCCTGTGAGAGACTTTCTCTAGTCACACGCTGTTATATGTGCCAGCAGTACGGACATACGGCCAAATCATGTCGGGAGACCACATATACCTGTGGCCACTGTGGTGATCAGGGTCATTCCATTAAAGAATGCACAAAGAAGGGTGAGGAACCAAAATGCGCTACTTGCTTGCACTTCAAAAAACCGAGCAATCACAAGACAAGTGCCGTTGACTGTCCAGCGAAACTAATGGCTGAAAAGAGGTACATAAATACTATTGATTATGGAGGCGCCTAAGATCGCCGTTACTGACGTATCTTTCTGGCTTGTTATTGTTTGTGTTGTTGTTATTTTTAGTTATAATTATGATTAATAATTTAATTAATGACATAGGTAGATAATTTCTCTTTATCTGAATCCCATGTTTGTGACGTTGAAGACTGTAAACAGTATCTCTCCTCCTACACTAGTCCACTAACCGTACTAACCCAAAATATTCGCAGTATTTTTAAGAATTTTGACAATTTTTGCATTTTTCTACAACGTCTAGATATAAACTGTGACGTTATTGTCTTAACGAAATATTGGCTTTCCAAACAATATAACATACCACTAATTCCAGGATATAATATTTATAAAAGTAATATAAAATACGATCAGAACGATGGGGTGATAGTTTGCGCAAGAAATCATCTCAATGTGTCTGTCAAGGAACCTAATATGCACGACTGTAACAGATTTTTAGATTGTTAGTTAAAATTGGGTCTGAATTAGCGATACTTGCCTTATATTGACCTGCCTCTTTTAGGAATATAAACAATTTCACCGACTCTCTAAACGACACCTTGCAGAACCTATCATCTTTCAAAGATACCATTTTAATTGGGGATATTAATATCAATATTCTTCCAGAAAGTACTGACGCATCCGCTGAGGAATACCTTAACCTATGCGCTTTCCATGGTTTGCTTCCCGCGCACACGCTTCCTACACATGAAAGTGGCTCCTGTTTGGACCATATATTTAAGTCGAATTTCCCCGCACTTGCCCTTGTAACTAATTTAACAATAACCGATCAGAGTGCTACCCTACTTATTTTAAATTGCAAATTACCAAAAGTAGTCACTCCCACAAGTTTGTGTCTAAAATAAATGTAAATAAACTTGAAGAAGACTTACGCAATATCAAATTTGACCCAGTCTACGATTCCGCTGATCCGCAGTTTTGTATGTTATGCTTAATCAAAAATTTACAACATGCAATTCAGAAGAACACTGTATTATTGAAGTGGCTTGGAGAACACTTCGCTACATTATCACGGCTAAAAAACTAAAACTACGATATAAAACCATGGATCACGACAGGACTCATTCGCTGTATGAAAAATAGAGATAAACTGCATATAAAAGCTAAATCCAATCCAGTTAATTTAGTTTAGCAACTGTCGTATAAACGATATCGTAACTTTTGTAATGATCTTCTAAAAAAAGTAAAAAACCACTACGATAAAACTGCACTAGAAAAGGCTGGTAAAAAAATCTGGAATTTTATTAAAAGTGTAACGTATAACTCGAAACAAAATCAGGCATCTTCAGGTTTATTACAAGCACACTCATCACAGTTAACAACTGCCAACATGGCAAAGAATTCCTTTGTTAATGTAACAATCACAACATTTAACAAGCACACCATTTACGTGTAACATTATTTCATCGTCCTTTGCATTGCTGGACACTGATGAGGCTGAGGTAAAAACGATAATTATGAATTTGAAAGACAACTGTGCAGTTGGCTGGAATAACATATCAAATAAAGTTATGAGTTTGGTACCGCCATTAACTTATATTTTCCAAAAATGTTTATCTGCAGGTGTTTTTTCAGAGTGCCTAAAAAAAGCTGTTGTTGTCCCCATTTATAAATCAGGCAGTAAAGATCAAGTCACAAATTATAGGCCTATTTCGTTACTACCTTCTATGTCTAAAATATTAGAAGAAATTATAAATAAAAGGCTTTACAAATACTTGGACGATAAATTAATTTTATCTCAGCGGCAGTTTGGATTTAGACCTAAAATGTCAACAGACGATGCCGTACACCATCTGACTGACTATCTAGCACAAGAACTTGATAATGGTAACCACACAGTAGGAATCTCCCTGGACCTCGCCAAAGCTTTTGACACGGTTTTTATTCCCATTCTGTTGCACAAGCTTGAAACCATAGGTATCAGAGGCACTCGGCTGAAACTATTTAAGAGTTATCAAGAAGATCGTACCCAATGTGTAAGGATTGGAGATGTTCTCAGCGAGGATAAAAAAAACACATCCTTCGGAGTTCCCCAAGGAAGTACACTATTTTTGATATACATAAACGATCTTTGTAATCTAAGTCTAGATCATGGCCAAATCGTTTCTTATGCTGACGACACTGCCCTTCTATTTTCGGCTGACTCAGAATAAATGTCTACAAGGTTGCGCAACACGGATTCAACACTGTTAAATAAATGGCTTCAACATAATTCACTAACACTAAATGCAGACAAGACTAATTATATTAAGTTTTCGATGCGTAAGCAAACATCAACTGGGACTACCTCGACATTATATGCTCATTATTGCACAATTCCCACAAATAACCAATGTGTTTGTCCTAATATTTAAATGGCAAATACAACAAAATGTACCTTGGTGTTATAATAGATGAGACACTTTCGTTCAAACAGCTTAATATAGAAGCTTTAAATAATAGAATTCGCAAGTTTATATTTGTTTTTAAAAAGTTACGCTGTTTGTGACCCAAAAATAGTTAAACAAGTTTACTTTGCTTTATGTCAATCGATTGTAACTTATTATATTACCACATGGGGTAGAGCGGGTAAAACATTTCTACTAACCGTCGAGAGAGCTCAGAGGGCGATTCCCAAAGTTTCTACTTTCCGCCCTTTTCTTTTTCCTACTAACCTCCTGTACAAATATTGTGAAGTATTAACAGTTCTACTGATATTTATTATGGGCATTGTATTTAAACAACACAAAGCTCTACCCTACAGCACTAGACATAAAGATATAGACGTAAAGATATAGTATGTCTACCAAATTCTACAAAACATGCTTTTATAACCAAATTTTACTTCTACCTCGGACCTCTCCTATATAATAGACTAAACTCGAAAGCAACCATTTATTCTCTGAACTATAAAAATTGTAAGAGAATCATCAAGGAGGCTCTGCGAAGTATGTCTTACGAAGAAACAAAAAATTTAGTGTATTAAAGTAAATATAGTTATACAAATATTTATCAAATTTGGAAACTAGGAGTTATGCTACTCAACATATACATAATTATTTTTCTATTGTCAACTTTTGATTATTTATTCATTTTAAAAGACTATTTTAGTTAGCTCTTCTCGCCTGAAACACAGAATAACCTAGTTCAGGCACGTAAGTCTTAGGAATATAATTTACATTTAAGCAAAACTGTACTAATTTTCATGCCTTATAATTTTTTGAATAAATATATTATATTATTATTATTATATAGAAGGGGGCTCCCATGACCTTTCTGATGAAACGGCTCTGGAGGGTCTGCATTCTATGCAAGTGTGTGTGTGTGTGTGTGTGCGAAGACGACGCAAGCATAAGACATGATGGGACGGATACGTCTACTTCGTCACTTTGTGAAAAATAGGCGTAGGTTTCTTTATATACGTGATTTGATATTAGTAAAAAGTGAGATATAAACAGAAAAAAATTCTATGATAAAACCAAAAAAATGGAGTTGAATTATGAAAAAAAGTAAATTTCTTAAAAAGTGCAATTGACTCTGTGTACTTTGCTGCCGTTGATATATTCCGTGATGTTTCGGTAGTTCATTTAGTTTGACCCCGTGGGGAAGCATCTCGTTTTGAACAACTATGTTTTGTCGCACTCGCTTGCTAGCCACATTCACAAATATAATAGATCATACATAGCGATTTAGTTAAAAAACCAGTAGGACTAATAAATAAACACCAATAATATTATTATAAGTCATCAATTTAATATAAAATTCAGGTAACGACAAAAGCCTCTAATTATCATTTATATTTTTTTCATCCTCTACATGGCTTATCCAAGCCGTTTCATCTTTATAACCAAATCACATTGCAATACTTTCGCCCATCTTTTGCAGGCCCACAAATGACATTGCCCTGTATAGCGTCGCAGTCACTGTCAGTCTTGCACGGAATTCTGGTAAAATCTGAAAAATATATTAAAATATTAAATGCAATTTAGGATGTGATTAAATAAATGTTGCATAATCAAAGTTGGATCCGTTTCAGCCCGTTCCCACTTGCTGGGTGTGAGATCCTTTTTTTAAGAGATGTCAAACACACGAATTTGGTTTGAGAGATTGTCGAGGCTGACCTCAGAGCAGTGGTGGCCCAGTAGAAACAGCTTCGACTTACGACTTGTAGGTTGTAGGTTCTAATCCAGGCAGGCGCTTTTCTTTGTGTAAGTCATTTCATCACCACTGCTCTCAAAACGGTGCAGGAAAACATCGTGAGGAAACCGGTATGTCCTAGAACTAAACATTCGAGAACATTTACCAACCGGCACAAGGATGGTAGATTACAGCACTCTCTCTCGAAGAGAAGGGGCCTGTGTCCCAGCAGTGGGAACGTTATAGGCTGATTATGCGAGGCAGACCTCCGACAAGTAGTGGGAACGACCCGTATGGTTGGGTCAGTTGACAATGAGAAGCGACATGTCGTTCTGCGCAGTGTATAAGAGATATAAAATACAGAAAATATTGTGTTACCTACATTTCAGTGAGATAATAATATGTAACAAATTGCGTGTTATAGCACGCCACATAATGCGTGACACTGCGTCGCGATCTGACTCCCAAAAAAAGGAAGAGGCTCTAAATGCAGTTCTATTTTTTTGTGAACCGGGCTTTATAATTTTCTTTTTGTTTATAGAAAAGATAATATTTTTACTAACCAACCAAATAATACCACGTAGTAAATTTTAGATCTGTTTAAATATTAGAGGTTTTTTTCGAAGAGAAAATAATTATTAAAATAATTTAATTACCATCAAGGCTCATCTTTGGAGCTGCATGAGCCACCAGCATCACGATCGTGAACAACAGCGCGACTTGCAACAACTTCATGATGACAAACAGTAACTGAGCTAGAGAAATATTCTCAATATTTCTAGCGTTTAGCAGCTATTTATAGTACAAGTTATTATACATGGTTGTGTCGACCGTGAATGTTTTATTAAATTAAATTAGTCAAGCTCCATGTGCACTAAGCAATCTTCTCTTACAAAAAAAAAAAAGTGTGCGTGTAACCTACACTACTGTCAGGTCCCAAGCACTACTGTTACTACGTTATTAACGCAGTTGTGTGTAAGGTCGTATGCTTCCTAATATAAAATGTTCTAAGACCTCATATCGGAATAACGCAGGACGAAGAAACGCAAGCGTCCTACTTCTATTGCGTTGTTATTATCGCAGCAGTGTGTAACTTCGTGGCCGTACTCATACAAAATGTACTTAAAACAGATATCGCGATAACGCGCCTGTAGGGGAGAGCCCTAACATTCATAGGACATATTGTGATCATCAAGATACAAAAAGGGGATTAAATATTTACTATCGAAGCTAACTCCAAAACCAATAACTTGACTAAAGGACAATGCTCGTGAAGTACCTACGGGAAAAAAACCTAGGCCCGGGGCGCAAATGAAATGTATCTCAGATGTTTCGTATTTACATAGGTACATAAGTGACGAAATAATAAGTAGGTGGCGTTGTCAAAATATTTTTCTAAATGATTGTCATAAATTGCTTGTTGTTTTATGTAAGGAGCTAAACTGAAGAGTAAACAAATGGGGAAATCTGTCATCCTTTCTTTTCTCTTTTCCTAAGTATGACATTTATTTCCTTACGTCATAATTTCTTTGGTGCATGTTGGGTGCGCGTACGTCAAATAGGACCCTTCGGAAATGTTGCCACTACATAAAACGTAAAACGTTTATTGAGGATGATATTCTCGTAGCATGTATATCCTCCTTTTGGTTTGGTATCTTTCCTACATCCCTTAAAAAGGCTATATATAATTCACCCAGTTTTTAAGGGAGGAGACGGGAGGGAGCCCAGTAATTATCGACCAATAGCTGTTCTGAGTGCCATCTCAAAGGTACTCGAACGCCTCATCAATAGAAGACTGGTTAATTACCTTGAACATTATCACCTTATATCTTCGCAGCAATTTGGCTTTCGCAAAGGTAAATCTACCACAGACGCAGTACATGATCTGCTTAACAATATAGTACATAACATAGATAAAAATAAAAGGGTGTTAACTATGTTTATAGATCTTGCGAAAGCCTTTAACACCGTTCCAATTTCTATGCTGTTACTAAAACTGGAAAGGATTGGTGTCAGGGGCCTGCAATTAGATCTCTTCAGAAATTATCTTTCGGATCGCGCTCAAATGGTTAGTATAGATACCCACAAAAGTGAAGAGCTTCTCATCTATTACGGAGTACCCCAAGGAAGTATATTGGGTCCGACGCTTTTTCTAGTTTTTATAAACGGCCTGTGTAACCTTAATATTACAAATGCCAAGATAGTAACTTTTGCAGATGATACTGCCATAACCTTTGTTGCTGACACCTGGTCAGAACTTGAGCACTTTGCACAGTCTGGTTTCAACAAAATCCTAAATTGGCTCTATTCCCACTCACTAACACTCAACACCTCCAAAACTAACTTCATTACCTATTCAATTAGTCCCGCCATCCAGCCAAGATTTCCTCTATCTATTAAAGCCCACAAATACAGGTGTCTACAAGGAAATGCCTCTTGCCTCTGCCCATCCCTAAATGTAGTCGATCATATTAAATACTTAGGCGTATATATAGACGAAAACCTTAAATTTAAAACTCAAATTAACCAACTTACCAGTAGAGTCCGCAAGTTAGTTTATATATTTAAAACCCTCCGAAGTATTGCGAATCCAAATATTATACGCGTAGTTTACTATTCCCTGTGCTTATCTATAGTTACATATTGTATCACATGCTGGGGTGGTGCTGGGAAAACTATACTCAAACCACTTGAGATCGCACACAGAGCGGTACTGAAAGTGGCTACTTTAAGACCTATCATGTTCCCTACTGATCTATTGTATAGTAGATGTTATGTTCTTAACGTTCGACAACATTTCATCCTGCAAACAGTACTTTTACAGCACCGTGAAACCCCTTATAAAATAGTAACAAGGCGTAGGAAGGACTTAGTTTGCACTCTTCCACAAGTACGCACATCATTTGCGAGTGGATTCTTTAACTACTTAGGCCCAGCTCTGTACAATAAATTTAACAAAATCTGCTTGATCTACGAACTGTCTTACTTTAAGTGTAAAAAGATTTTACGTTCATTTCTTCAAAATAAAACCTATGATGAAACAGAAAAATATCTTAGTAAGTGACAGTGACAGAAAAATATTACTTCACACGACTTCAATCAAAACAAACAAACACTCTCTTTCACTCTGTCACACACACAGAGAGAGAGAGACACACCCTCACACAGAGACACACACAGAGAGAGACACACACAGAGAGAGACACACCCTCACACACACACACACGCCACTAACATTTATATAATCACTCACACTCACATACACGCGCACGTATTCAATTATAATCATTGTTGTAGTATTAAAAAAATATATATATACATATAATTGTACTAGTTTATTGTAACTTTTTGTAAGGGACGGGGACTGCTATTCCTTAATACAGGTTATTCTATAACCTAGCTAGGAAAGCTGAACTTCACCCACCAGATTGTGTTTGACATGGTACAAACTTATAAGAATAACTGTATGTATGCCTCATGTACTACAATCTCCTTTTTATGAAATAAATTTATTATTATTATAAGGAGGTTTGCTGCCTCGCCCAAGATCGTGCGGTACCCCCGGATAAGCCTTACGGCTACCACCTTTTGGGGTGCGTTCAGATGGTGTGCGGCTCGAAGCCGCTGTGAACGCGCCCACACCGGGGCCCCATAAAGGGCCATGTACCGCACGACCCCCGCGTAGAGCCTCCGGCAGGAGGCGTTTGGCCCCCTCAGGTTGGGCAGGAGCCGCTTTAAGGCGGCCCCGGCCTGTTCCAGTTTGGGGGCCAAACGTCGGAAATGCTCGACGAAGTTCCACCGGCTGTCGAAGACGAGATCCAGGTATCTCATCGTTGTCTCGACGCCGATGTGAACCCCTCCTACCATCAGTTGGGATCCCGAAGGTGGCCCGTACCGGGGCCCATGAAAGGACATGGCCTCGGACTTGTGCAATGCCACCTCGAGACTCAACTGCCGGATCCTTTCCACGACTATCGCAACCCCGCGTGTCATCGCGTCGGCCGCCGCCTGATGCGACCTCCCCTGCGCCAGGACCAGCGTGTCGTCAGCGTAGCAAACTACGCTGACGCCATCAGGGAGGTCGGCCCGCAGCACCCAGTCGTAACCGATGTCCCACAGGAGCGGCCCCAGAACCGATCCCTGTGGGACACCGCACGACATCTCTCGCCGGTTACAATTCCCGTCGCGACCGGGGTAGATGACGGCTCTGTCCGTCAAATACGCCCCGACTATTCGACGGAGGTAAGTCGGCACCCGGTGATACCGGAGTGCCTCCCCTATGCAGCTCCAGGGCAGGGTGTTGAACGCGTTGGCGATTTCGAGTGCGGTGCGACTTGCGGTGCCCGAAGCGGACAGAATATTCTTCAAAACATATATAAAAATCAGCCACATAAATTTAAGTTAAGTAACTCTTATTTTAGTTACCTTTCTTACCTGGTACCTGACCAGGTGTCACAAGGCGAGCTCCACAAGCACGCAGGTATTCAAAGAACATCAGACGCTACTGAGAACCTAAGGTTTCATCTATGTGAAAATAAGTTATGTCTATATATGGACTACACTGGGCAATTAAAAATAAATAAAATAAAATAATCTTTAATTCGGATGAGCAGCATCCATATGGGTTAGTAAAACAAAAAAGATAACTTATACCTATGTTAGTAAACTTATTATCTATTTAGAAACAAGGCTGTCGTGCGAAATACATCTTCGAACAACATCACCTAATAACAGAGACTCGCACCTCCCTGCTATGGTCTTCAGGATGGAGTTGGAGCCCCCCGCACTCTGCAGAGCAAAGAGGCAGATTTCTGTCTGACGATGGCGTGGAAGCCATCGACGTGTGCTTGTGCAAACATACCTGATGCACTGCAAAAACGGGGCAGCCCCATCAACATCCTGATTCCGTTATTATATTGGACCCGTAGAGCGCTGATACCCCGCTGAGTATAGTTGGTCCACAGGCTGCGCGTGTAAAACACTTGGCAATAAGCTTTAAAAACCGTTATTTACAACGTTAGTTTTACAGCGTGCAAACCTACGAGGCAACATGTTACATCGGACTGCCAGCGCCCTACGTTCCCTCTCAATATCCACTTGGTCATCAAGGTCCTCGGTTACATAATGCCCCAAGTACTTGAATTGGTACACTCGCAATATGTCATTCCCATTTAGTTTAATCGGGGGCACATACTCAGGACATTTAGCACCGCCAGCCTTAAAGAGCAAGAACTCGCATTTCTTTACATTATAAACTAGATAATGCTCTCTAGCATAGCCCTCGCAACATGTAAGCAGCTCTCTAAGAGCCCTAACCGTAGGGCTCAGCAGCACCATATCGTCAACGTAGCTGATGTTATTGTCACTGACGTCATCTATGCGACATCCGATTTTCTTGCTGCTGAGCTGCATAGCCTCATCTAAACGATTAGATCGTTTAGATGAGGTTAAACAGTTTTGGTGACGTTATCCCTCCCTGTCTCACCCCGCACTCCAGCCCATACGACACAGACAGCCCATCGGCCCATATCACACTGTTTGTCTGATTGTGATACCAATACTGGAAGATACGCAACAGTTCCGCTGGCACTTTTCTCTCCCGCAACTTCTCCCACATAACGTCGTAAGATACAAGGTCAAAGGCACGGGAGAGATCTAAAAAGCAAGTATACACTGGTGTTCGACGTTTCGTGTAGTATTGCACCGTATGTTTGAGGCTGAGAATCGCACTTTCAGTGCCAAGATCATTACGAAACCCAAACTGTGCGTCGTGTAATTTTAAGAAGCTTTCCAACCGTGTGTCAGGCAGACTGTCGAGTACCTTCGCGATAATAGTGGCCAGGGAGATGGTTCGATAATTACATTTATCAGAAACGTCACTCGTTTTATTCTTAACAATAGGCACGACAATAGTTTGCAAGAGATCACAGGGAAGGTACGAGTGACACATACACAGCGAGTAAAACATAGCGAGCACTCTAGCCAAGTGAGGACCGGCAAGCTGCAAGTGCTCAATGCTTAAACCATCGTGACCCGGTGATTTCCCTCTCGGCATTTTCTTAATGGTGCTTGACACCTGCTTGGCTGAAAAACGAACCAGATCAGAATCACGACAGCATCCGTCATCGAGCACTCGCAACAGAGAGCCCAGCGGTGATTCCACTTTAAAATAGTCCATAAACATGTGGGCTATGATGTCCGGCTGATCAGCACCACCGACACTCACAGGAAGGCCAGGCTTAATATCAAACTTTTTGGTAGCCTTCCAGAACTTCTGAAAATTATTGGCTTTACGGAGGGAAACTACAATATCAAGCTTAATTTGTTCTTGATGAGTCTGACACCACACAAGTTTGCTTTTAAACACCTTTCGTGGCACGCACATGTCGTTGTAGACTTCGCCAGAAGTTGGTTTATTGTGCCATACCCATATCTGATATTTAAGCCTCGCCCTCTCGTGGGCGCTTCGCACGTGCTTGTTCCACCCAACAACGCGGCCAACATGTCTATGAGTCCGATTTTCAACTTGGCTCTGTACCGCGGCTTCTGACAAAATGGTAACAATACTTTCATACATCTTGTCAAGAATTACCTTATGTTCAGTATTACTGCAGTGTCCATCACTGCACAAACCAAATTCCTGAGGGTAATCAATCAGCTTTAACTTGCTATTACATACATCATAGTACACACTTATTTGATCGCTATCCCTCTCGCCCCAAATTACTCTGTTACGGGATGTTTTACGGTCTATTAACTTAGGATTAATCTTATCTAACCTACACTCAACAAATATGGGACAGTGATCAGACCAGAACATATCGTGCACAATACCTATCTCAGTAATAGTTAACCAAGCAGACTGTGTGACGACACAATGGTCAAGCCATCGCCTACAACCGTGCGCGTCACTGACAAAGGTATAGCTACTTGACTCTAAGCCTAATTTTTCAATGTCTGCACACCTCCACTAATTAAGGCAATTACTGCGCATTTTCCTTGTAAAAGAAAATTGCATCGTGTAAATGGAGCTTAACTAATCTTAGCTAATAGAGCATTTACTATGGACACAAATCAATTCAATTTTCCATGCATATAATAAATTTAACTATAAATAGCTGCTAAACGCATTAGAACATTAATTTCACTAGTTCAGTAGTGTTACTAAAGTCATCATGAAGTTGTTGCAAGTCGCGCTGTTGTTCACGTTCGTGATGCTGCTGGGTCATGTAGCTGCTGCCAACGATAACGGTAATGTTATAAAGTTGATGGTCATCATTTATCATCATTTCAGCCGAAAGACGTCCACTGCTAGACATAGGCCTCCCCCAAGCACCTCCACTTCGACCGGTTCTGTACTTCTCACATCCAACGGTTTCCTGCGGCTTCAACAAGGTCGTCAATTCACCTTGTGAGAGGCCTTCCAACGCTACGCCTTCCGGTACGCGGTCGCCACTCCAGAACCTTTCGGCCCCATCGGCCATCTGTTCTGCGAGCAATGTGCCCTGCCCACTGCCACTTAAGTTTGCCAATTCTTCGGGCTATGTCGGTTATATTAGTTCTCCTGCGGATCTCTTCATTTCTGCGTACCAAAGTAATAGTGATTATTTTGATTATTATCTTTAGAATAAACTATAAGGATCGGTTCACAACAAGCCGCATCGCGACGCAGCATTACTCATTGTTTGGCGTATGGCATACGTACGTAACTGCCCCGTTACTTGGTGTCGTGGTTGCGACCACTGAGACTGCTGACTGAGCGAGGGGTCCTGGGTTCGATTCTCAGGTCGGGCAGTGTTATTGAGTTTTTCCATGAGGAATTTTTCAATTGCAGCCCGGAGTTTGGAAGTTGGCGGTATGATACACCCCCGTGCCTCGGAAAGCACGTTAAGCTGTTGGTCCTGCGCCTGATCTCTTTCCGGTCCTGATTGCCGTCCCATCGGAATATGAGAGTGAGGGAAGAGAGAGTGGACCTGTGTCTGCACACATAGTCGTGCACTATAATATATAGTCTCCGTTGAGATTCGTCGCCATGTCCGAAATAATATTTGTGAAATGACACAGGGCTCGTTCCCAGTTTTAACCCAATGTCACTAAATTAGAAATCTGTAATAAAAACGGATCCGGCACCCAACTAGTGGAAAGGGCTGAAACGAAACCTAATTTTACTACGAAACATTTATTTAATCGAAACCTAAATTGCATTTAAGCTAGTCAGTGGCTGATTGTTAATAGCTTTTTTAAGGGTTCGCGCTAATTAATTAATTAATATTATTTGCTCAGGTGGTGGAATTCCTTGCGAGACTGACCGTGACTGTCCAGGACCAGGTTTTATATGCCAACCGTTATTGATTGGGTACAGTGAGTGCAGACTGTTGTATCGAAGAGGAAATGATAAGGGTCGTTTAAGATTTGGATAAGATTTGGGCATAAGGATGAATTGCTTAATCATGATTATATGTCTCCGTACCTATTTGAATTTTACAATAAATGAATGACTTATAACAATTATATTATTGGTGCTTGTCATTTAGTTCTCTTTTTTTCGCAGAATCTCTGAGTTAAATTAAATTAAGGATACCTCACGGATATGATGGATGGTAACATTAAATCATGATTTAGAAAAAAAAAAAAAAACGCAACATAGGCACCTATTATATTTCTCATGGTTCGTTCGTCCTGTCACACCATCACGTCTATAAAGTTTCACCAGTTACTTCAATTTGACCCTATATGAACCAAGTCGCGTTCCGTTTCCTCGCAACAAGTTCTTGGTATATATTTTCGCATCTCCACTTCTGTAATACGGAGGAAATGGCTCATCATCATCTGCCTAGCATTTTCCCAACTATGTTGGGGTCTAACCGGATGCAGCTGAATACCAGTATTTTACATGGAGCGACTGCCTATCTGATCTCCACAATCGAGTTATTGCATAATACGATACACCTTGGTATAATTGGTTGTCAGACTTTCGGGCTTCTGACGACCCGTAACGACTGTCAAAGATCCGTGAATGACAGCCCGGACCAACGGCTTAACGTGCTTTCCGAGGCACGGAGGGGTCTTAGTATATAAAGATGGTTACCCATTCACGGAACAACCGCGGTAAGCGTAGCTAAACCTGACCGATCGAACCGTGCGGCTGGTATTTCTTAGCCAAAAGCCCCGGAGACTGCGGACCGTGAATCGGTAAACGTAAGGTGGGACGCCCTCAGGCTAGGTGGAGCGAGACATTTTAATACAAAATACTAATACCAATAGGTATTACTAAACTAAACCAATAGGAATTATTATTATTATTAATTATAGGGTAACTTTGTGAGCCCCAAAACCAGAGTTTTGCACTTTTTAGGGTTCCATACGTCCTAATGAAAACCCCGGAACCCTTATAGGATCACTCGTGTTTCTGTCTGTCCGTCCATCTGTCACAGCCAATTTGCATCGAATGTACTGAACTGATTAAATTGACAGAACATGGAACAAAACATAGCCACCTTGAATATATACAAAAATTAGCACGGGTGCCCCCTTTCAACAACAAACAATGATTACGAAAATCTATGGACTATTAAAATTATAATTACAGATAGAATTATCGTAACTTTTGTAACGATTTTCTAAAAAAAGTAAAAAGCAACTACGATAAAACTGCACTAGAAAAGGCTGGTACAAATAGTAAAAAAATCTGGAATTTTATTAAAAGTGTAACGTGTAACCCGAAACAAAATCAGTCATCTTCAGGTTTATTACCAGCACACTCATCACAGTTAACAACTGCCAACATGGCAAATAATTTCTTTGTTAATGTAACAATCACAATATTTAACAAGCACACTATTTACGTGTAGCACTATTTCATCATCCTTTGCATTGCTAGACACTGATGAGGCTGAGGTAGAAACGATGATTATGAATTTGAAAGACGACTGTGCACTTGGCTGGGATAACATTTTGGTACCGCCATTAACATATATTTTCCAAAAATGTTTATCTGCAGGTGTTTTTTCAGAGTGCCTAAAAAAAGCTGTTGTTGTCCCCATTTATAATTCACGCAGTAAAGATCAAATCACAAATTATAAACCTATTTCGTTACTACCTTGTACGTCTAAAATATTAGAAAAAATTATAAATAAAAGGCTTTACAAATACTTGGACGATAAATTAAGTATGTCTCAGCGGCAGTTTGGATTTAGGCCTAAAATGTCAACAGACGATGCCGTACACCATCTGACTTACTATCTAGTACAAGAACTTGATAGTGGTAACCACACAGTAGGAATCTTCCTGGACCTTTTTTTTTTTTTTTTTTTTTTTCAGGATGGGAAATCATCAAATGACTCCTCCCGCTCTGGGTGGAGCAGAAGGGAGTGTCAGACTCTTACTGACTAAAACCCACCCGTGTTCCTTCCTTAGCCCTTTACATACCAGGGCAGCGGTAACCCTTTCGGACAATCCCGCTACCCCGGCAGGCTTCGGCCCTGTCGGGCCCCGTCAACTACGCTGACATCTCTTTGAGGCGCGCGTGGAACACATACACGCCGTCCGGCACGGGCCTGGTCCTGATCGGACGGAGAGCTACCCATTGCTCTCCGCCCGCAGGCCCGCGCCTACGGTGGCCGGGAGTCGTCACGCGGCTCCCGACGCCCGGAGCGTCTCCCTCGGCGGCTGAGGCGTGAGGATCTTTCCCTCGCCCATCCCGCCACCTCCTTCGCTAGCATGACTGCTTCGCAGAAGGAGGTGACCGCCTCCCACTCCCTCTCGCCCCGGACCATGGCTTGCACCAGGGCCGGGCGCGAGAGGTCGCCGCCGCTGCCGATCGCCTCTACGAGGACACGGCGGTGCTCTGCCCAAGCGGGGCAGACCTCCACCGTATGCTCCACCGTGTCCTCTGGGCGATCCTCGCAGTGGTGACACCCGGGCGTCTCCTCCCGCCTGATGATGTGCAGGAACCTCCCGAAACATCCGTGTCCGGAGAGGACCTGCGTCAGGCGGTAGGTGAGAGCGCCGTGACGCCTCTCTAGCCACTCCTCAAAGAGGGGTCTTACCGCCGCTATCGTGGCGTGCCCTGCGCTGGGTTGCGATAGTCGCGCCTTCCATTCCACCATGAGACCGCGCCGGAGGTCCGTCCGCTCCGCAGCGATTTGCCGCGGGTGCAGAGTTTCCCCCCGACGTAGTGCCTCCGCGCGCCAGTCATACAGGCGCGCGAGGACTATCGCCTCCAGATCCCATGGTGGCAGTCCGGCAAGGAGGCTTGCTGCCTCGCCCGAGATCGTGCGGTATCCCCGGATAAGCCTTATGGCTACCACCTTTTGGGGCGCGTTCAGGTAGTGTGCGGCTCGAAGCCGCAGTGAACGCGCCCATACCGGGGCCCCATAAAGGGCCATGGACCGCACGACCCCCGCGTAAAGCCTCCGGCAGGAGGCGTTTGGCCCCCTAAGGTTGGGCAGGAGCCGCTTTAAGGCGGCCCCGGCCCGTTCCAGTTTGGGGGCCAAACGTCGGAAATGCTCGACGAAGTTCCACCGGCTGTCGAGGACGAGACCCAGGTATCTCATCGTTGTCTCGACGCCGATGTGAACCCCTCCTACCATCAGTTGGGATCCCGAAGGTGGCCCGTACCGGGGCCCATGAAAGGACATGGCCTCGGACTTGTGCAATGCCACCTCGAGACCCAACTGCCGGATCCTTTCCACGACTATCGCAACCCCGCGTGTCATCGCGTCGGCCGCCGCCTGATGCGACCTCCCCTGCGCCAGGACCAGCGTGTCGTCAGCGTAGCAAACTACGCTGACGCCATCAGGGAGGTCGGCCCGCAGCACCCAGTCGTAACCGATGTCCCACAGGAGCGGCCCCAGAACCGATCCCTGCGGGACACCGCACGACATCTCTCGCCGGTTCCAATTCCCGTCGCGACCGGGGTAGATGACGGCTCTGTCCGTCAAATACGCCCCGACTATTCGACGGAGGTAAGTCGGCACCCGGTGATACCGGAGTGCCTCCCCTATGCAGCTCCAGGGCAGGGTGTTGAACGCGTTGGCGATGTCGAGTGACACCGCCACGACCACCCCACCCCGGGACACCGCGTCCCCCGTCGTGAGGGCTCTCACGCGCATGATGGCGTCCACCGTCGAGCGCCCCTTGCGGAAGCCAAACTGGCACTCCGCAAGATCCGGCCCCGTCCTCACCAGGTGCCCGACGAGGCGGCCCGCAATCACTCTCTCAAAGAGCTTGCCGACCTCGTCGAGCAGCACTATGGGCCGGTATGCGGACGGAGAGTCCGCAGGGCGCCCTGGCTTCTGAATGAGGACCAGCTTCCCCGTCTTCCAACGGAGTGGAAACTGGCCTCTCTCCATGCATGCGCTTAAGAGCGCCTCCAGTCGAGGCCCGAGAGCCCTCGAGGCCAGGACCCAGGCTTTACCCGGCAAGCCGTCGGGTCCCGGGGCGGTATTTTTGGCCTTCAGCCGGCCTACCGCCGCTCTCAGATCTACCCCGGTCACTACAGGGGTGTCGTCGTCGTCATCCGCGTGGTCCGCTTCGGGCACCGCAAGTGGCGGAGCCATAGGCGGGGGAGTATGCTCCCCCCGTGAAGGGAACAGAGCGCTCACCACCTCCTCCACCAGCTGTGGGCGGAGACTCTGCGTCAGCGGGGGGGCCCATGTGCGGAGTTTATTCCGCACCATTCTGTAGGGGCGCCCCCATGGATCTCTGTTCAGAGTCTCCAGCATCTCCTCGCGGGCCATATCCTTGGCCCGCTGAACAGCCTGTTGGAGGGCGGTCTTCGCCGCTCTGTACCCCTCGTATAGCTCCACCTCCGTGGCTTCCGCATCCGGAGGGCGGATGCGGAGCCTGCGGTGCCTGGTGTACCGGTGTCGCGCGTCGACGCACGCCTTGCGTAGCGCCCCAACCTCCTGCGACCACCAGTACACCTGACGTCGGGCGCATCCTGGCCGGACTCGGGGCATTGCCACGTCACAGATCTCGGACATGGACTCCCGGAACCACTCCACCTCATCGTCAATATCAGCAGGCCTGTCCGGTGAAAACACCCAGGCCTGCACGATCGAGGCTTCCAGGAGAAGCTCCCGGTCCAGCTGCTTCAGCGCCCACCGCGGACCACTCGGGGCCTGTTGGACCAGCGCACTAGAGGGCTGGGTGGAGACCTCAAACCGGATATACCGATGATCGGAGTAGGTCTCCACCTCCTCCATGACGCGCCAGTCAATGACACGCTGTGACAGAGCGGGGCTGGCGAACGAGATGTCCACCACCGACTCGCCCCGCATCCGCACACACGTAGGAACAGAACCCCGATTTAGGACGACCAGGCCTGTTTCCAGAGCCCAGTCCTCCACCATCCTGCCCCGCACATCCGTGCAACGGGAACCCCAGGCCAAATTCTTGGCGTTGAAGTCCCCGAGCACTAGCACGGAGAAGGCGTGGTTTCTGGCGACGACGACACTCAACTCTGTTAAAGAGTTCTGGAACTCGGCGAGAGTTCGGCTCGGAGAGAAGTATACTCCCACTACTACAATCTCTCCGAACCGTGCTGCTACGCACCCCTGTCCCCTCGTGACACCTTCGAGGGACGGGGTACCGGCGGCGGCCGACGAAATTATGGCCACTGAGCCGTTTAGGTCCTCCACCCAGTCATCCCTGGGCGGGACAAAGTACGGCTCAGCGACCACGGCGACGTTAATCGACCACTGCGCCATGCTCTGGAGCAACAGGTCCTGAGCGCAGGCGCAGTGGTTGATGTTCGCCTGGAGAAGGCGTAGTGGAGGAGTTATTACTCCTCCATTTCAGCCCCCTCCCGGGCCCTATCGGCAGTGGTGGCGGCGGCGGCGGCGGCGGCGGCGGCGGCGGTGGTGGCGGCGGCGGCGGCGGCGGCGGCGGTGGCGGTGGCGGCGACAGTGGCGGCGACGGTGGTGGTGGCGACGACGGCGGAGGGCCTGCCCTTCCTCCTGGCTTCGGCGGGTGGAGCGCAGGACTTGCTCCCCGCCCGGTGATCGGCCGGCTTGCCAGCAGCCGCACATACGACGCAGTGCGGCGCGGCGTTGCACGAGCCGGCCGTATGTCCGGGCTTGCCGCAGCGGAAGCACAGAGTGCTGCGGTCCTCTAAGGTGCACTGGACGCCCACGTGGTGCCCCACGAGGCATCGATAGCACCTCAGAGGTCTGGGCTCCATCAGCTTGACCTGCGCTGACACCCAGCCCACCAGGAGCCTTCCACCCTCCACAATTTTCCTCGCCGCCGTCACGGGACAGCTTACCGTTATGGTTCGCATACCCGTGAAGTCAGCACGTAGGGTGCCCGCCTTCACCTGGTCGGCCAGACACCCGCCCGTCCTGACGACGGCGGCTACCACCTCTGCCCCCGTCACCGAGTCATCCAGGCCCACAATGCGGATATCCGCGCACTTGACGGGCCTGGAGACTCGAGCCTCGTCCGCATTGAGGGACGCCCTTAGCTTTTCAGCCAGGGCGTCTGCGGTGGGGCCACTCGTCGCACCGGGGACCTCCAGCATGCGGGCACCAGTGGCGGTCACCCTATGCCGGAGGCCTCCGGTGATCCCCAGCTCCTGGAGATCCACTGTCGCTCTCGCTTTGGCGAGCACGTCGCCGTAGGTCACCCCCCTCTTGACCGCGTCCGGCTGTAGTGTGATGACTACAGCCGCGGTCTTGGGGGAGCGAAGCCTAGCCGCAACGGCTCGCTCCTTGCGGCGCCTCCTCTGCGCCTTTTTTCTGGCCGCCTTGGCCGCCTTCTTTTTCTCCCCGACCACCTGCCACTCGGTGTTGGTCGTGGGAGATTTGTTCTGGGGAGGCGTAGGCTCTGGGGCCTTCCCCTCCCCAGCCGTTCTGCCCTTTTTCCGGGCTGGCACCGCGGGTTTGGCGGCAGGCGCCGATTTCGCCGGCGCCGAGGCTCCACCAGCCGACGTCGGTTTCGCCGGCGCCGGGGCTCCTCTTGCCGACGCCGGTTTGGCCGGCGCCTGGGCCCGGCCAGACGGCCCGGGTTTAGGGGCGGCAGCGGCCGCGTACGAGGCCGCCTTAGGCCCTGGGGCCGTCCTACCCGCCAAGGGAGGGCGCAGAACGATACCCTCCAGGACGGCGAACCGCGCCTGGAAGGTCGCCAGCTCCTGCCGAACCAGGTTCAGGACCTGGTTCTCCACCGGCACGGGCTGGCTTGGTGGTGGGATTGTCTGCGCTCTGGCGGCCGCTCGCATCCCGGCCAGGTCCGCTCGGAGCTCCTCATTCTCCTTTCGGAGGAGCTCCATGGCAGCCGTCAAGCGGGCCACCTCCGCCCGCATATCGGACGTTACGTCCGGCGGGGGCCCGATGTGGATGGCTTCCGCCGCCGCCATGATGGAGGCCTTGGCCGAGACTATGGCCCTGTTTTTAGAAGTCTGTAACTTCTTCAGGGCCACGTCCCGGATCGCGGCCTCCACGACCTCCGCGAACCTCTTTTTGCGGTCCGCATCAGGGCCGCCAACCTCCGCCGCCTCGTCACTAGAGGTCTCTGATGCGGACGCGCGATCAGACCCCCCCTCCTTCTTTGCGGGCTCCTCCGCCTTCTCTGCGGCCTCCCGAGCAGTGAGCCCCCTCCCTACGCCCCGCTCTCGGGCTCCTCCCCGCCTACTGGTGGGGATCTTTCTGGCCGAAGCCAGCTCCCAGTCAGAGGACGACCCCTGGCCGTCCACTGACCTTGGCCGCTTGCCCTGTGCCTTTCTCTTGGCAGCGGCCGTCTTCTGGTCACGGCGAGAGCTCACTGAGCCTCCCGTGCTCCCTCCTCCAGATGCGGCGTCGGACTCCGACCCCGCATCACTCCTCACTACGTCCTTTGGGTGTTTGGGTGTTTTTAAAAAATTTTCCATATTGTTCCCACGAGTAAAAACTTTGTGTACCTGCTCAAATTACGTGGTTCGCACTAGTGACTAAATCAAGCTACCCATTAGCCAAGCTTACTACCTCCCTCACGGTGCGCCGCCGCTTGGAGGTTTGGGGAATTTTTTATAGAGGTTAATCTTCCTCGCGGTCCGGGCGGTTAAGCCAAGACCCTCGACCCCCGTCAAAAGTCAGAGACATGACCTTGACAATCTTCGGGGCTACGATATTAACGGTGGCAGGAGGGGGGGGTTATCCCCTCCTGCCTGCCCGGCGGCAGGGTAAGTGCACACCAGGCCCGCTCTTACTCCACACAGTAGCCGCTCTGCTCCTCATAGCGGCTTGTGTGGAGCGTTCCTCTTGGCAGAACATTAGCATGCGGGCAGCGAGATCTCATTGGGAAGAAATCCCACTGAGAAATAGCTGCCCGCACCCCAGGATGCACCGGCCCGAAAACTGGTCTTCCCCCCGGACGTATCCAGAAGGGAACTCCAGTCCCCAGGCACACGTGGAGGTTTTCTGCCCTGGCACCCCATCTTCCTGGACCTTGCCAAAGCTTTTGACACGGTTTTTATTCCCATTCTGTTGCACAAGCTTGAAACCATAGGTATCAGAGGCACTCAGCTGAAACTATTTAAGAGTTATCTAGAAGATCGTACCCAATATGCAAGGATTGGAGATGTTCTCAGCGAGGATAAAAAAACACATCCTTCGGAGGTCCCCAAGGAAGTATTTTAGGGCCTACACTATTTTTGATATACATAAACGATCTTTGTAATCTAAGTCTAAATCATGGCCAAATTGTTTCTTATGCTGACGACACTGCCCTTCTATTTTCGGCTGACAGAAAAAAATGTTTACAAGGTTGTACAACACAGATTCAATATTGTTAATAAATGGCTTCAACATAATTCACTTACACTAAATGCAGACAAGACAAATTATATTAAGTTCTCGATGCGCAAGCAAACATCAACTAGCACTACCTCGACATTATATGCTCATTATTGCACAATTCCCACAAATAACCAATGTGTTTGTCCTAACATTAAAATGGCAAATACAAAAAAATGTACCTTGGTGTTATAATAGATGAAACACTTTCGTTCAAACAACATATAGAAGCTTTAAATAATATAATTCGCAAGTTGATATTTGTTTTTAAAAAGTTACGCTGTGTTGTGACCCAAAAATAGTTACACAAGTTTACTTTGCTCTATGTCAATCGATTTTAACTTACTGTATTACCACATGAGAGAGCTCAGAGGGCGATTCTCAAAGTGTCGACTTTCCTTTTTCCTACTAACCTCCTGTACAAATATTGTGAAGTATTAACAGTTCGACAGCTATTTATTACGGGCATTGTATTAAAACAACACAAAGCTCTACCCTACAGCACTAGATATACTAATAATAGACGTAAAGATATAGTTTGTCCACAAAATTCTGTAAAACATGCTTTTATAGCTAAATTTTACTTCCATCTCAGACCTCTCATAAATAATAGACTAAACTCGAAAGCAAACATTTATTCTCTGAACTTTAAAAATTGTAAGAGAATCCTCATGGAGGCTCTACGAAGTATGTCTTATGAAGAAACAGAGAATTTACTAACTGTGTTAAAGTAAATATAGTTATACAAATATTTATCAAATTTAGAAACTAGGAGTTATGCTACTCAACATAAAATTATTTTTCTAATGTCAACTTTTGATTATTTATTAATTTTAAAATACTATTTTAGCTCTTCTCGCCTGAAACACAGGATAACCTAGTGCAGGCACGTCAGTCTTAGGAATATAATTTACATTTAAGCGAAACTGTACAAATTTTCATGCCTTCTAATTTTTTTAATAAATATATTATATTATTATTATTATATAGAAGGAGGCTCCCGTGACCTTTCTGAGGAAACGGTTCTGGAGGGTCTGCATTCTATGCAGATAGTGAGGCTTAGCGTGTGCGAAGACGACGCAGGCATAAGTCATGATGGAACGGATGACCGCGGTGCAGAGGCGCAATTTGCACTTGAGTCACAATTTTCCGCGGGCGGTCAGTATGAAGTGGAGCCTACTGAGAGCGAAACAGGTACGCGTAGGAGCAGTCTGTATGTGCTCACTGAAATTAAGATGGTGGTTAAGGAAATTACCTAAGTATTTAAATTGCTTCCCCCAAGGGATGGGTTTGCCATACAGTAATCGGATTGGCATCGACATTTTTATCGATCAAATATTTATACCAACACCACTTCCCTAGTTGCGGCTAGAGTTGCATGTGTGAATTCAGTGACTGTGTCTATACTTTCTAGCGGGGCGCCCCTTTTGAGCAACTGTACAATAAGATAGCACAAAAGTGTTACGCATATTTTCTTCTGTGCGTGAGAAAACAGCATTATGTGTACCGTATCTATTTCTTTGGTTTTTGTGTGAGTTTCAGGAGTGGGAAAAAGGTTGACCTTGAACAAATATGTGACTGATATCTTTGCTTACAATAGGTGAACGCGCCGATTGTCCAACGTAAGTGTACACGGACTAATGGTATATTATGTCCGTGTCTAATTCGTCACTTTGTGAAAAATTAGTGTAGGTGTCTATATATACGTGATTTGATATTAGTAAAAAATGAGAAATTAACAGAAAAAAATCCTATGATAAAACCAAAAAAAAATTAGTTGAAATATGAAAAAAAATCATTCTTAAAAAGTGCAATTGACTCTGTGTACTTTGCTGCCGTTGATATATTCTGTGATGTTTCGCTAGTTCATTTAGTTTGACCCTGTGGGGAAGCATCTCGTTTTGAACAACTATATTTTGTCGCAGTCGCTTGCTGGCCACATTCACAAATAGCATTGAATTCCATTTTTTATTTAGTATTAAATTACTATTTTTCGTTTGCGCCGGGACTGGGTATTTTCGCATTATCCTTTATGCAGAACCATCTCAAGAACCCTTTTAAACAAAAAATTATTACTAAAAAGTGAAAAATAACTAAAACCGAATAAACACAGACGCAAAGACACGGACCGCTGAAATTAAAATTATTTTTCACTTTGTAGGTTTTTCTTTTTTTTGTTAAATGTTATTCTCTAACTTCTTTAAAATAAGTTATTGATGTTTATTTTTGATAATAGTCCAATAAACCCTATTCCAAGCAATTATAATCTCCTAAACATAATGGCCTTGGCTTGCAATTATTTCGTGTTAAGATTTGAATTCAATTTTGTGGTTATCATCAGTGTGTAAGCAGTTTTATTATTCAGCATCATAATGAGCCTTTAATGTTCAAACTGCTGGGACAAAGGCCTCCTCTCTGTGAGAGGGAGTGGGCCGTAATCCACCACGCGGGGCCAGTGCGAGTTGGTAGATGTCACATGTCTTCGATTTGTTGGTTCAAGGACAGGCCGGTTTCCTCACGACGTTTTCCATCACTGTTTTTGAGAGAAGTGATGATGAAATAATTTACACAGAGTATCGCGTCGGTCAGGGTTTGAACTTACAGCCGGTAAGACTTACAACTCTTAAGACGCGATCATTACCAGTAGAGTAAGATCCCAGAGCGATCAGACCTAACTTATTTTTACATAGATGAAACCTTAGGTTCTCAGTAGCGTCTCATGTTCTTTGAATACCTGCGTGCTTGTGGAGCTCGCCTTGTGACACCTGGGCAGGTACCAGGTAAGAAAGGTAACTAAAAATAAAAGTTACATAAATTTACATGGCTGATTTTTATATATATATGTTTTGTAGAATATTATTCTAAAATAGTATCACAAGTGTGTGTTTGTGTTTATGGGATGTTTGGGGGGCTTGTGGCTAAGTAATAACAGCCGCACGGGTCAACCGATCAGGTTAAGCAACGCTTGCCGCGGTTGGTCCGTGGATGGGTGACCATCTTTATATACCAAAACCCCTCCGTGGCTCGGAAAGCACGTTAAGCCGTTGGTTCCGACTGTCATTCGTTGATCTTTGAGTCGTTACGGGTCGTCAGAAGCCCGAAAATCTGACAACCAGTCTTACCAAGGGGTATCGTATTACCCAGTAACTGGGTTGCAGTCGCTCCATGTAAAATACTGGTATTCAGCTGTATCCGCTGTGTGTGCTGTGTGTGTTTTGCGTGAATGTGACGCATGTTTACCCCCAACTTGTTTTTTTGTGTGTTATGTCCTTTTTTCATGCGTCATGTTTGCCGCAAATAAATGCATTGTCTTTCTTTCTTTCTTTATCCGGTTAGACTGGAAACCGACCCCAACATACCTACTTGCGAAAAGGCTAGGCAGATGATGATGAGGGATGTTTGGTCACTACAATTTGTCTGATTAATTTAATATAACTTTGTAATAGTTACCTTAATAACATATTTAAAAATCAGACATGTAAAAATAAGTAAAGTTCATTTATTTTTAGAGGAGCTTTTAAGCGTCTGACAAAAGTTTTGGTCCATGGAAAGTGTCTGATTCTTGTGATACTATTTTAGACTAATATTCTACCAAACATATATAAAAATCAGCCATATAAATTTAAGTTAAGCAACTTTTATTTTTAGTTACCTTTCTTACCTGGTACCTGACCAGGTGTCACAAGGCGAGCTCAACAAGCACGCTGGTATTCAAAGAACATCAAACGCTACTGAGAACCTAAGGTTTCATCTATGTGAAAATAAGTTATGTCTGATCGCTCTGGGATCTTGGACTACAGTGGGCCAAGGCAATTATGGCGCATTTTCCTTGTAAAAGAAAATTGCATCGTGTAAATGGAGCTTAACTAATCTTACCTAATAGAGCATTTACTATGGACACAAATCAATTCAATTTTCCATGCATAAGATAATAGATTTAACTATAAATAGCTGCTAAACGCATTAGAACATTCATTTCACTATTTCAGTAGTGTTACTAAAGTCATCATGAAGTTGTTGCAAGTCGCGCTGTTGTTCACGTTCGTGATGCTGCTGGCTCATGTAGCTGCTGCCAACGATAACGGTAATGTTATAAAGTTGATGGTCATCATTCATCATCATTTCAGCCGAAAGACGTCCACTGCTGGACATAGGACATAGAGGGAAGAGAGAGTGCACCTGTGCACTCACACATACTTGTGCACTATAATATCTCCCGCGCCGAAGGCTAGTCTCTGTTGAGATTAGTCGCCATGGCCGCAATACTAATAATATTTGTGAAATGATATAGGGCTCGTTCCCAGTTTTAACCCAATGTCACTAAATTAGAAATCTGTTATAAAAACGGATCCGACACCCAACTAGTGGAAAGGGCTGAAACGAAACCTAATTTTACTACGAAACATTTATTTAATCGAAACCTAAATTGCATTTAACCTATTCAGTGGCTGATTGTTAATAGTTTTTTTAAGGGTTTGCGCTAAGTAATTAATTAATATTATTTACTCAGGTGGTGGAATTCCTTGCAAGACTGACAGTGACTGTCCAGGACCAGGTTTTATATGCGAACCGTTATGGGATGGGTACAATGAGTGCAGACTGTTGTATCGAAGAGGAAATGATAAAGGTCGTTTAAGATTTGGATAAGATTTGGGCATAAGGATGACAATATTACTTAATCATGATTATATGCTCTCTCCGTACCTATTTGAATTTTACAATAAATGAATGACTTATAACAATTATATTATTGGTGCTTGTCATTTAGTTCTCTTTTTTTCGCAGAATCTCTGAGTTGAACTAAATTAAGGATACCTCACGGATATGATGGACGTTAACATTAAATCATGATTTAGAAAAAAAAAAAAAAAACGCAACATAGGTACCTATTGTATTTCTCATAGTTTGTTCGTCCTGTCACACCATCACGTCTATAAAGTTTCACCAGTTACTTCAATTTGACCCTATATGAACCAAGTCGCGTTCCGTTTCCTCGCAACAAGTTCTTGGTATATATTTTCGCATCTCCACTTCTGTAATACGGAGGAAATGGCTCATCATCATCTGCCTAGCATTTTCCCAACTATGTTGGGGTCTAACCGGATGCAGCTGAATACCAGTATTTTACATGGAGCGACTGCCTATCTGACCTCCACAATCCTGTTATAGCATAATACGATACACCTTGGTATAATTGGTGGTCAGACTTTCGGGCTTCTGACGACCCGTAACGACTGTCAAAGATCCGTGAATGACAGCCCGGACCAACGGCTTAACGTGCTTTCCGAGGCACGGAGGGGTCTTAGTATATAAAGATGGTTACTCATCCACGGAACAACCGCGGTAAGCGTAGCTTAACCTGACCGATCCAACCGTGCGGCTGGTATTTCTTAGCCACAAGCTCCGGAAACCGCGGACCGCGAATCGGTAAACGTAAGGTGGGACGCCCTCAGGCTAGGTGGAGCGAGACATTTTAATACAAACTAAACCAATAGGAATTAGTAACTTTATGAGGCCCAAAACCCGAGCTTGCACTTTTTAGGGTTCCATACGTCCTAATAAAAAACCGGAACCCTTATAGGATCACTCGTGTTTCTGTTTGTCTGTCCATCTAACACAGGCAATTTACTTCGAACCTACTGAACTGATTAAATTAAAATTTGGTACACTTATGAATATCTGTGACGCAAACACGGAGGTGTAACACGACAACGGAGGTGTAAGTAAAATTAATTTTGAACTTTTTGAGGCAAACTAGAAAATTGTAAAACATTGCAAACTGTACCGTGAGACATATTATCAAATGAAAAATGGTCTCAAATATATGTTTTGTCGTCCTCATCTGCCAATCCTTTTCCCAACTATGTTGCGGTCAGCTTCCAGTCTAACCGGATGCAGCTGAATACCGAAAAAAAATCACGCTAGACGAGAAATTACATTGGGGACCTCATATAACATCTATTGCGGGGCGGCTAAGCTCGGCCGCATATGCTGTTAGAAAGATAAGACAATTAACAGATGAAGAAACCGCGTGTTTGGTCTATTTTAGTTACTTCCACAGTATTATGTCATATGGTATTTTACTTTGGGGTCGGGCTGCTGACATTGAATCCATTTTTATTTTGCAAAAGAAAGCTGTCAGAGCCATTTACAATCTACGTCGCCGCGAATCTCTTAGGGAACTATTTGAAAGGGTTAATATTATTATGAAGGTACCTTGCCAATTCATTTATGAAAATATTATGTATGTAAAAAAAAATCAACATCTTTTTAATAAAATAAGTGATAGATATAATTTTAATACTAGAAATAAAGATAAATTAAATCAACTTTTTTCCAGATTTTCTAAAGTACATACATCTTTTATGGGGTACTGTGTTAAATGTTACGACAAAATACCTTGTATTGCAATTAAATGAAAGAAAATTTAAAACTTATATTAAAGTTACACTTTGTAAGCAAGGATATTTCAAATTAGAGGATTATATCCAAGATAAGAATGCTTGGAAACATGCTGGTCCTGCTCCATAGGACAATCTCTAGAGTCTGTGACTGTCTGTCACTTACTCCTAATTAATAACATGTCTTATTCTAAATTCTTATTTTATCATTGTCCCACGATATCGGCCCTCTAGAAACGCATTAAATCTCAATTTTATGGTCTGACAGCTCGACATGTTACCCTAATCAATAACAAAACATCCTATTTCTTTAAAATAGTAAAACAATATTGAAACTCTTAGAAACTCTTTAGAAATTCCATTTATATTTTATGGAAAACAGACCGGCAATTATGGCTAGTCATCAATAGAAAGCGATATTTTACGTCACTTAAGATGCAATATATCGTACGAATCCTAAGAACGCTGAAACCCTGCAATAGAGAATACGAGTCCCGTATCTGGCTAGGATTATGTAGTTGGGTCGGATGACGAGCGACGGTACCTGGGCGAACCTTTTTGAGAAGAGGGCTGGGTGCCTTCACGTGGTAATTTTAGAATGTGAGAATGAGAACGAAGAGGCTAAGGCAGTGAGTGTCGAGACGCGAGTGAAGCCGGTTGGGAGTTGGAGCTGTGACCGAGGCGGAACCGGTAATTTGTGTACCAGAATTCTGTAAGTGGGTTGCTATCTATAATATTCTTCACGGTGATATTTGGTAAGTGTTGACTTTAATTAATTCATATTCTTAGTAGTAGCGTAATTATCTAGACTAATCTAGTATTTACAGTAGTGTGTGGGACGGTTGGCTTGAGACCACGAGAGTGGGCAGTTGGCGTAGACTAGGCTAGCAGAGTTAGAACTTAGGGCAATAGCATTGAACCTGTGTGTCTGTTGGGAGAGATCGAGAGTGCGGGAGTGTTATTTAATACGTTAAATAATAAGTGTTGTTTTAGACCAGGTTATATTAGCATACTATTAATGTAAGTAGCGTGTAAGGCGCGTGAATCTCAGTGAGTGTGTTATCGAGGTATCCTACACATGCGTTTGGTCGTAGGGACTCGGGGAAAGCCTGCTATAAGGTGTGACACTTGACAACATACTGTAGACACATGCTCTACCAATAGACTATAGACAATCACAACCAAGACATGACGTTTAGGGCAGTCGCACCGCTTATGAAAGGCTGAACCGAACTCGCAACTTGTTAGGGCCAATTTTAATTATAGTGCTTCCTTGCAGTCTGCAAACGTTACTGATGGCTACCTTTTCCCTGTAGGATATTTTGACTGCAGGATATTTTGCATTGCTCTTGATATGCGCACACTTCCAGGGAGGGTAGGCTTTATAAAGCACCCTTAACAGGATTAATAGTCGTTCTAAGGATGTCTCGCTCCGTAAACAGAAAATCGTACGACGCGCCGCGAGACGCCACGCCGCACGCGACGCGCGTCGCACCGCGTCTCCGTAAATGAGGCCTTAAGGGATTATTGTAATTTCTTTCAAAGTTTTCTTGTATTACATAACTGCTGTGGCGTAAACCTTCACGTGCCGTTGCAATTATTAACAATTGCTTTCGCTCTGACTTTACATGACTAAAAATTGACTTATTTGTGTAATTTTCTCGTATAAGAAAATTGCCTCGTAGAAATGGAGCTTAACTAATCTAATTTATTGAAGCATTTACAATGGACACAAATCAATTAAATTTTCCATAGGATAATAACATAAACTACACAAATATAATTAAATTTAAAAAATAACTTTTATCTGAGAAAATAACTATTTTTACAAGCTAACACTAATATATACTATATACAATAAATTATATACAAGTATATAATACGAAAAAATATAGAAAAAGGCAGGAGCTCATTGGGCATCAACAAATTCGTCCGCATCACTGTCAATGGGATAAGTGCCCAAAAGGATTTCAGCATTACCACGTTGGATGGATTGCCATCCAACCAGAAGGTTGGCCTATTTTTAGCCCAAAGAATCAGCCAATGCTGATTCTTTGGGCTAAAAATAGGCCAACCTTCTGGTCACGTGAAGAGTCAACCAACCGCTTAATGATGTCCGAAATTCGATGAGCACTCGGACCCCAGGGCCTTAGTGTTTCAACCCCAAACGGCTCAAACATATAGTTCCCGATAAGGTTGTTATATTTGCGCCGTTTGAGGTTTTCTGCTCCTGTAGCAGCCGCCCCAGCACAGCCCACCGTGCTAGGAAGTTGGGATGGCGCGAGGGTGTCAACACAGGTTGCATCCCACACCAAAGGCCTACCCAACTTCCAAGGCATTATGGTCATTCCATTGGGCTTCTATCCATCGTCGTGCGTCGTTATTTTAAAAATTAAACATTCATTTAAAATTAGATATTTATATTAATTGAATAAATATTGAATACTAATTTAAAAATTAAATATTAAACTACACATACACACAAATATTTCATTCACACAAAAGACTCATAGATATAATACCCGTAATCAAGACGACCTGGAAATACCAAGAGTAAGAAACCTTGCACGGCAGAAAACTATACAGTATGAGGGGGTTCGGCTGTACAATAAATTACGTAAAAAAGTCTTTGCTTCTTGCATTCAACGGGTTCCTGCGGCTTTAATAAGGTCGTCGGTCCATCTTGTGGGAGGCCTTCCAACGCTACGCCTTCCGGTACGCGGTCGCCACTCCAGAACCTTTCTGGCCCATCGGCCATCTGTTCTACGAGCAATGTGCCCTACCCACTGCCACTTAAGTTTGGAAATTTTTCGGGCTAAGTCAGTTACCTTGGTTCTCCTGCTGATCTCTTCATTTCTGATTCGATCGCGCAGGGAAACTCCAAGCATAGCCCTCTCCATTGCCCTTTGGGTGACTTTAAGCCTTCTAATAAGGCCCATTGCGAGCGACCACGTTTCAGTGCCATAGGTCATCACTGGCAACACGCAGCGGTCAAACACTTTCGGCTTGAGACACTGCGGTATGTGGGACGAGAAGATATTGCGTAGCTACCCGAACGCTGCCCAGCCGAGTCGGATTCGACGATTGATCTCTTTCTCGAAGTTGGACCTACCCAACTGGACAGTTTGTCATAGGTAAACATACTCGTCCACGACTTCGAGTGTAGCGTCTCCGATCTTTATGAGAGTGGGTGCTACATGGGCATTTGACATGCCCTTCGTTTTGTCCATGTTCATTTTAAGACCCACTCTTTTGGAGGCTCTACTGAGGTCATCGAGCATTGTACTGAGGTCCTCCATAGTCTCAGCCATGACTACGATATTGTCGGCAAACCGAAGGTGAGTTATGTACTCGCCATTGATATTAATGCCTGCCCGACTCCGACAGACTCCCCGTCCGCTTACCGGCCTATCGTGCGGTTTGACGAGGTGGGCAAGCTCTTTGAAAGAGTCATTGCAGACCGCCTTGTCGGGCGGCTGATGCGGGTGGGGACGGATTTGGTGGAAAGCCAGTTTGGTTTCCGCAGGGGGTGCTCTACGGTGGACGCCATCATGCGCGTGCGAGCCCTCACGACGGGGGATGCTGTGGCCCGGGGTGGGGTTGTCTTGGCGGTGTCTCTAGAAACGTCCATGCCTTCAATACCCTGCCCTGAAGTTGCATCAGGGAAGCACTCCGGTATCACCGGATGCCGACCTACTTCTGTCGCTTTGTCGAGGCCTATCTGACGGACAGGGCCGTCATCTACCCTGGTCACCGGTAAGGGTGTAAGAGTTCTAAAAGAAAATTGCATCGTGTAAATGGAGCTTAACTAATCTTACCTAATAGAGCATTTACTATGGACACAAATCAATTCAAATTTCCATGCTGATAATAAATTTAACTATAAATAGCTGCTAAACGCATTAGAACATTTGACTAGTTCAGTAGTGTTAGTGTAGTCATCATGAAGTTGTTGCAAGTCGCGCTGTTGTTCACGTTCGTGATGCTGATGGCTCATGTAGCTGCTGCCAACGCGAGTTATTTAACCCACCGAAGTAATTATGGTTATTTTAATTATTATATTTTCTATTAACTATAAAGGCAGATTCACAACAAGGCGCATCACGACGCAGCGTTAAACATTGTTTGGCGTACTTACTATGACATACGTATTTTACAAGCTTTTATTAAACTTGCAATGTATGTATGTTTGTTTGGGTGGAATCTTGCAACTCAATTTTAAAGCAGATATTTTCAACCGATTGAGCTGAAATTTTGTATACACATTCAGTTTGTATGACAATACATGGTTAGCTGTGTGACGTTATTCTAAATCCAACATGGTAGAACACCCAAGATTAACACCCAAGACTAACAATTTAATGCATTCCTACAATATGGGTATCAAATGAAAGGGTTCGCTGAGAATAAGTCGAAAAATAAAGTGACGTCACTCTAAATCCAATATGGCGGACTACGTTTTTAATGCTTGCCTACAATAGGGGTATCAAATGAAAGGACTTACTGAGAATACGAATGCGAGTTAAAAAAAAATAAGATCCTGAACATCAAATCCGTTGCTCCAATCCGTCTGGAATTTTGGTGTATTGGAGTCCTCGATTACGATTTTGAGGTCGAATTGTTCGAATCTGTAGCATCAGTTGGTTAACTTTGACTTGTGTAATTTGGTGAGGTAGGCGTCAATAGCATTGGTTTGCAACCTGTCTAGGAGAAGGATAACTCCAAAATAAGCTCAATATATAAGTAGTAAGCCAAGTAAGTAAGCATAAGCGGCGCATTCCTCCAAACACCCAAGTGAGGCCGTGCCGAGGACTGAGTGGCTTGAAGGTGTAATATCGAGCATGCCGTTGTATACTTAGGCTCTAATTTTCGCTGCTGGTCAAACATACGTGGCCTTAAGTAGGGTAAAATCATTAGAAGGTCTCCTTGTTGAAGAGCTAGACTGTACAAAATTAACCGGCAAACGACCTTGCAACAATGATGCGTTGAATGAGATGAACAGACTGAAAAACGTGTCTAGCGATAACTAAAAAATAAATTAAAACTAAAACACCTTTTTTTAAAAATCAAGCTTTTATTTAATTGTGCTAAAAAGAAAAAAAAACTTTTACTTTAAAACTTTTACTATCAACTTAAAACGTTATTACACAATTTATATCATATAAAAGCTTGTCGCGAGATTTACTTGTGTAGATAAACAAGTAATTAAATAACTTGATGTGATTGATTATAACTATAAATTTTCAAACTAAGTAAATACGAGTATCTTACCCCTCGCCATATTTGAGGGAAGGAGGCAACCTGACCCCCGACGCTACCGCAAACAGTGAAATCATTTCCGTCATTTGCTCTAAGGGAGCATGACGAAATTGCTGCCGGTTGCTCAGGCAAGAATTATTATCAATCGTCGAGGTCGCTAGCTAACCACATATTGCTAACAACTCATTAAAAAACATTGAAATGAGTAGATTATGTCAATAATAGATGAAAATAAAATTAAGCTTAATTGACTTATACTGTAAAATAAAAGAAACAATTATGAGTATATGAACTCATAACCATATAACCTGTCTGTAACCTAATTCTGGAGAAAGAACATAAACGTTGTCTTGAGTTCATCAGGGCGACCAACTAACGACCAACTAATCGTTTAAGTATTCGCTGATGGAATAACCTTTGAACAAAGGTTGGATTTAACTTGAGCTTTAAACGCATTTAAAGGGAAATCTAGCAAAGAAGAGGGGAGCTGATGATCTTGGGGTCAGGATCCTATAGACTGTGACCTCTGTCTGAGTTTGTTTCGGTCTTTCTTCTCAGAGTAATGAGGAAACACCGATGAGTAAACTTTACACCCTGTTTCTCATACCTCTATAGGTATGAGAAACAGGGTGTAAAGTTTACTCATCCTCCATAGAAAAGGGAGGATCCTCCGACCAGATGAGTGTTGTGTCTGGCGGGCAACTGCCCAACGATTGATGTCGGGACGTTGTATATATGCTAATAGCGCGGTAAACTCTGCTTGCGAGATACAGGATGTTGCGTGACGTCAGTATGACGCGTTGTTCGCATGTAGCGCTGTAGATACCGCTACAAACTCATCAAATTTTAAAAACATAAATTAAAAGTATGAAAACTGTTTTTTGATCATTTATCATGATTTATGTAAACGAACCCTAAATTGCATTCAACCGCTTCAGTAGCCGATTCTTAACAGATTTTATAAGGGTTTGCGCTAATCAATTAATAATATATTTTTTTCAGCTGGAGATGAATGCGGCAGTCACACCGACTGCATCGATTCAGCAAAACTCTGCCTACCAGGACCAGATGGACATCTGCAATGCCAACAATCCCCTGTTCGAAGAGAAGGCGGCTTGGATAAGATTTGGACACACGGATGAAAAAATAATTAAATACAATAATTGTATGCTTTCGCCGTTATCCGTATTCTACAATAAACTAGCTTGACTGAACTTCGTACCGTCTCAGAATCAATCATTCATTTTTTTCGTCATTTTTATTTCCCATGTTTTAATAGTTGTTCTGCAGTTCGGGGCGGAAACAAATCCAACAAATCAAAAATCAGCACCCTTTTTTTTTTTTTTGAGGATGGGAAATCATCAATTGACTTCTCTCGCTCTGGGCTGAGCAAAAGATTCAGATTCCGATTGATCGTGTGTTACGCAATTAGGGTGCTGGTCTAGCCGTTCTTGAGTTATAAATGGTGTAACAAACCCGACTTTACTATAAAAATAGGAGGGTAGTTAACCAGTTATGGGAAAAATAAAAAAACACTACGCCACTCTAGCGCCGCGCGATCTGCCCGCTGGGCTTCGAGAACGGGTCTGCCATTGCCGCGACGCTTCTCGCGCTGCCGCCGCCACCGCCCCGCGCCCGCTGACTTCGTGTCCGCAGCCTAAGAGCGCTTGTAGACGTCCGTTTTTTACCGGATTCGCGGTGGTGTATTGTTTATAGTGAATGTGTGTACATGCACCGGACACCGATCCGGCGAACAATTTACGCCGGATGCACCACCGCTTCCCCTCGGCGCGACGGACACCGGTCCGGCGTAAGAAAGAGCGGTTATCCACGCCAGTTTATTGGTGCGTGTTAACGCTGCCGGACTTATTGACGGTTTTCTGTAAATTGAGTGCCGTCTACCTGCGTTCTTAAAAAATGGATGATATTGACATGAAATTGTTAATAACTTTGGTTGAAAATAGGCCAAAACAAACTCAAGACGTTTTTACGTTTTTCTGTTTCTTCTTGTATAAATAGTAAGCCAATAAGAGTTTTTTTTTTTAATAGGTCAAATACCATCAACCTGAAGACAAATGGCGTGTCCTACTACCGGTAAGTAAACAATTAAGCCACTGTTTTATATTTTAAATCATTTTTTAAATGCTTTACTAGCTTACGTCCGGAGCGACACGAACTAGCCCTATATAGCCCGAATCATCCCGAACGAGCGTTTTGGATTTAGAGAGGTGCAATCGAGTGCGTGCGGCTGATTTTATCGATATGCGTATTATTGCAGTAGAATATTTTTTTACAGAACTCAATGGATATTCTCGTATTACATGTATAGTAAAAAAGTTAAATTAGTTATTAATTTAATGTTGTTTGAACCAAATTAAGACATTGTTATTTCAATACTCGTAAAGTGTAAAAACTTGAATTAATATTATGCCTAACGATTTTGACAAATGAAAAATTTTTAATTTATAGTACAATATGATAAGTAATATGATAAATACATATTATATTTCATCCAATAATTTATTTTTTGTCAAAAAATTACAATAATTTGTGTTCATGTGCTAAAATATTTAATTATTATTTTTTTAAATCTGGCTATTTGGCGTCAAGTGCTATCCAAATATTTACATTTTACTGGACAATAAATAATTTTATTTGATTTTTATTTTGTATTTTGTTTATTTCATTATTTACATATAAATTGTATTTTTAAATATTAGGATATAAAAAATATAAAAACATTAAAAAATATAAAAATAGTAGCCCACCGTCAGGGCTCCAGAAAGAGGAACCTCCTAACAATGCGGGCCGTGTCCAGAAGTACAGCTTTCTGTATCAAGCCCTGGACTTGATCCTTATTTTTATTATTACAGTTCCCACTGCTAGGACTCAAGCCTACTCTGTATTATACGCGCTCCACACTCATTACGAATTAAACTAAACCTGAATGTAGGTTGGCATTTTTGATTAAAATCATTTTTTTTAAGATTAATTAATATATCATATAAATATACAGCATGACATTTAACAGAGAGCGTTCCCTTTAACCGGCAATACAATATTAAAAAATATTCCCATTTTATTTTAGTAAAACTTTTTTACAAAAAAAAAACAACAGACTTCCAAAAAAAATTTATTTTTCACTTTTTTGTTGTACCTACCCAACACAAATTCGTATATACTTACAAGATTAGAGGTACCCCAATAACAACTTTGACAGAAATGAGGGTGTACCGTGGTATACTGAACACATCTGCGTACCCCTTTATAGGGTACAGGCGTGACGTTATGTTGTGTGATGGCGTAAACAATACATACATAAGTGATAGCAGCGATAGCCGTTGATTTGCTGGCATTTATTGAAGAGTTCCGTTGTCTGTCCCCGAAACTCACCATCAAATCTTGTCGAAATTTCAATGGGACCATTTCGACAGTATACCCTTTCCAACAAAAAAAGATTTTTTCAAAACGGTTGGCAAGCGACAGAGTTATGCGCGAACAAACATAAAAAAAAAATCCGAATTTAGAACCTCCTCCTTTTTTAGAAGTCGGTTAAAAATTACTGCTGAAAATGCTAAGACGTACCGCATGTATACTATAATGGCTGTAGATGAGTCTCGCGAGGCGGCAATCTATGGTAGAAAACCACCAGATAATGTTATTCCTAAAGACATTAATAACTGCGGTGGTTTCTTATCAGTTATCAAGTTGGGTATTGAATCTCGAGTCATGTTAAGGCGTAATATTTCTATATCCGATGGGCTCGTGAATGGTGCCATGGCCCTTAAGAGTATTAAATGGCCTGCCCTACGAAGAGACCAACTGGAGGAAGGTGAGTTGCCTGAATCTGTCCATATTAAATTTGATGACCCATCTGTAGGCCAACGCTTAAAAGATGAAGACGCAATACGGCGTAGCAATCTCCCCTATTTGCACAACATTCCAAGTGCAAAGAGGATATGGAGATGTCGAACGTAGAATGCTACCGCTCATTTTAAGCTGGGCCGTGACTGTCCACAAACTTCAGGGCACAACCCTAGATAAAGCAGTGATCGATTTGGGCAAGAAGAACTTTGCAAAAGGGCAAATATATGTAGCCCTTAGTCGTGTTAAAACTTTAGACGGTATCCTTACGCCTTATGCAATTTGGATGCAAATAAGCTTTTAAATCGACCCCAGGATTAGAGAGCTTTAACAGAAATGGCCCGGTTGCGGAATCTTTCCAACAACTAGGTTGGTTTTAAAAATATTTTATGACTAGCTTTCCGCCCCGCAGTCACTCGTGGAAACTTCGTTTTCCCGTTATTTCCTATCCCGTTGGTATTTCGTTAAATCCTGACTTAGTGTGTTCTATATGGAATGCCCATGCCAAGTCAATTTCACTTTTTTGTTATTAATAATTTTATTTTTCTTAATTTTTAATGTCGTAGATGGATAAGGATTACAATTATATACATACACAACACATCAACAACTGTAAAAAAAATGTAGATGTAACAATGATAAATTACACATTTACTGTATTATTGTTACAATTTAAAAGCGCCCTTAAAAGCGAACCGGCGTAATGTTATGTTATGGTATGGCGTAAACTATGCATACACAAACAATCGCAGTAATCGCGAGACATGTGCTGTCGTTTTTTGAAGATTTCTATCGTCTGTGGTTAGTCCATCACCTCCTGACCTGATCATCACGAGACCAAAATGGCAAACGCCCTTTCAAACATCAAAAAAATTATTTACTAAATCAGTCAATGCCTACTCCTTACTGTTAAGGAGTTGTACCTTCCATCATCAGCTCAGCTACATGAGATGATGATTACCATATGCAAGTACTTAAATTACTTCATAAGATTTGCGAAAAACGATGTGTGGGCCCATAAAATTTGAGGGTTGCCCTCGATTTCTCCAGGATTCAATCATCAGATCCTGTCTTGGTGACTATGAGACCACTTCAGAAGTATCTCCTTTCGAACAAGAAAAGCATTTTGAAAATCGGTCCACAATTGGCGGAGTAATCGCGTAACAAACCTCCTCCTTTTTTGAAGTCGTTTAAAAATAAACTATATTTTCGGATAGATACTTACATTACAAAAAAATATTAAAGAAAATTAAACAAAGTTATTATAATACTAGAGTGTGCTAAAATTAAATATCGATAAAAATTATCGACCATCGCTTTCGACTCCCTAATTGCATGCGTGTGCATTGAATGTTCGCAAATAGCAAATGTTTACAAGTGAATGCCCCGCCCATTCTATGTATGTGTGCTATTAGAAATTGATTTAGTGTAGCTGCTTTCTTCTTAGTATGCGCGTTCAAATTTTAAGTATGTGTCGTAAGTACACTATTTGTTAATGTTATAATTATTTGGGTGGGAAACCGGCATGATCTAGAATCAAAAATTCGAGGACGTGTGACATCTACAACCCGCACTGGGCTAAGTAATGATTAACGACAGCGTAAAGCTAAGCGCATATTACAACCATATCGGGCTGCAGCGCATTGCATTTCATTCCAAAAAACGCAGTGCGGCCCGTGTAGCGTTGTGAGGGGTCTTAACTATAAATAGTCGAATGATGCCAAAGATTTCACAATCAGTAAGCTGCTAAGCACATCATTAAAATCATGGAACAACAGTAATTTTCTAAGAACACTCGTCCACTTGAACATCAGCTTGCTTAGCTGGCAGAAGTCATTCCCTGATGCTCAGGATTCTGTGTGCCCCAACCTAGGGTGAGTTCCTCATTAATGTGGTATTTATACCAGACCCTCTGCGCTGGATAACCTATGTTATTATCAAAACCTAGTGTCTGATTCCGCGGGTGTCAATGTCGAACCTCGAGGTGTAGATTATCCAGTACACTGGAGACTGAAATATGTATGTATTGCGCTGCACCCTGGCTATGCAAGGCTTCACTGGGTTATTATAAGGGATATAGTGAGCCGTCTGCTAAGATCATTGTTAATGACTGTCAAAGATCCACGAATGACAGCTGGGACCAACGGCTTAACGTACTTTCCGAGGCATGTATGGGTCTTGGTATCTAAAGATAGTCACCCATCCACGGACCAACCGCGGCAAGCGTAGCATAACCTGATCGATCGACCCGTGCGGCTGTTATTACTTAGCCACAGCTGCCAGCTGCCGCAGCAGCTGCTACCAGCTGGATATCATAATTATTTTATCCCAGTTTTATTTTAAATGGACGTATAGGCTGTGTTCTGCTGAACCAACTTTCTGCTATTAAAACACCAATCATAAAAACGAAGGTATCGTTTAAATGGTTATTTTGTACAACATTGCAGTTGTTAGACATGTAGTTTTTTAACTGCAGTTCCTCGTATAATTAGAGGCACTAAATGTTTACACGATATCATGGAATATCGTTAATATTGACAGCAAAGTGTGGAGGAATAAATACCGTATATCATTGTGGGTGCCGGACATTGAAAAGCTCTTTCTTTCCTGAATACAAATATCTCAATAAAATTTTCGCGACGGACAGCACACCGACAGTGATTATGTATACTAATATAATATTACAATGAGTAATATATTATAAAGAGGTAATATAATATTATAAAGAGGTAATATAATATTATAAAGAGGTAATATAATATTATAAAGAGGTAAAATTTGTTTGTATGTATGTAGGGGGTAAATCTCCGGAACTACCAGTCACATTTAAAAAAATCTTATCATCATTAATATTTGGTATAGTATTATTTTAGGACTGTTAGATTATGTAAATATTATACTTACTGATACAATGAAAGATTATCTTAAATCAAACTATGCTTTTCTCAAAGCCATAATAATTCATATTCAAAAAATCTAATGTTATAATATGTTAGTTGTTCTTTAAATAAATAATATATTGAAATTATTTATTCGCCGTCGTTAATTTGGCCACGACAGAAAATAATATTGTTTTCGGCGAAAAACGAAAATTGACGAAAATGGATATTTCGGCCAATAATTGCTGAAATCCGATCCGAATGAAAGTCGGTCAGACTGTACAAATATGCAATTTCAAAAATACATTGTCTGTAACAACAGCGTGACGAAACTAATACGTGGACATTCATGATCGTCGTAAAATCATTAGTAAGATATTGCAATGTAACTCTTATATTGATAAAATAAGGTTCAGATTAGAATTAGAGGGCGAGAGTTTTTACCAAACTCATGGCATGGCATTCTAAATTGATCGTGAATTTGCTGCTTTAGTGTACTTTGACTACGCGACTCTAAAGTAGTCGATACTAACAAAATGACAAGCATTAGCGTTAATAAACATGAACCTAATCAGTTGTTTAGGTCTCATGCCCTGCGAGACTTCCAGCGAATGTCACCCCGTTTAATCTGCAGACAACCGTTTGGGATTATGGGTCTCGGACTGTTTGTCTTTAATAAAGAAGAAGAGGTAAAGAAGAGAAGATTTGGTCATAGCCACCAGGATGACAAACAACCTTTGACAGGCATGCCAGTGGCAGCAACCCAACAGCAACCTTATTGTTATAACAAGAACTAGCTGCGCCTCGCGGTTTCACCCGCATAAGTGTCAATCCCGTGGGAATATCGGGATAAAAAGTATCCTATGTGTTAATCCGGGTTATAAACTACCTACTAATTTAAGCCATTTTTAGACCAACGTAATGTCAATGCATTTATTGAGAAATAAAGATTTTTTTTTTTGTGTGCCAAGGATTGCCGCCCCATCGGACTATGAGACTAAAGGAACAGAGTGTGCACTATAATATCTCCTATGGACCTGGCTAATCTTCGTTGAGATTGGCCACCGTGGCCGAAATCGGTCAGGGGATTTACTATTTATTATCCTGCTAGTACTAGTGTCTTGATTCAGGTATACTAAGAACATTTACCTTCCGTACCAACTTCTTCTCATCGCTGAGCAGCTATATTAGCCACCAGCATCACGAAAGTGCACAACAGCGCGACTTGTAAGAACTTCATAATGACTTATGACTCACAAGTGCAATTTAGCAACGGATTTATTTGCATCGGTATTGAAAGATACAGACGACAGCAGGTGAAGCTACCCGAAACTGTCAAATTTTCCCAATAAACCTTGAACCTTAACGCTTTTGCGATAAAGTTGAAAATCTATTAAAGAAATTTGACAGATTGTAGTAGCTTGATATGCTGGCGTCTCTACTATAAAGAACCAAGTAAATTCAATATTCACGCTGTTTAAGTGATATTTGTAGAACATTACTGGCGTTAATCGTGACGTACCCATTGGATCGAATTTTGAGGTTGGCTTTGTTGGTGTGATCTCCGCACACCTAGGTAACGTCAGGGAAAGTAGTTTTTAAGCAAATTGACTACAAACTTAAATTGTCCGTATATTCAAATCACAACTCTAATTCTCTGACAGATTATGTAATATAGTTAAATACGTGGTAATGTGTAATATTTAATAACATGATTACTCTGAGAAAAAAAATATGGAAAAAACGAAACAGTCATAAAACTGAAATCGATTCAGTTTCGAATCGCACCACTCACATGCATCCGCTGAGTGAAGTTGACCCACAGGCTGCACCAGTAGAAGGATGGACCGTAAACTTTGAAAAGCTTTACTGTAATTTACTTCATACAAACCTGTTACAACGGACCGCCAGCGACCTACGTTCCCTTTCAATGTCATAATAATTTTTGAGGTTTTCAGTTACCTAGTGGCCAAGATACTTAAACTTGTCAACCCTTCGCAAGAATTCTTCACACAGTGCGTCATGTGGAATACACGAATATGTTAAACTGCCTGTTTTGAAAACTATTAGTTCGCTCTTTGTGACGTTATATTTGAGCCAATGTTTCACCGCATAACCGCCTCAGACCTCCGATCGATGGGCTTAGCAACCATATCGTCAGCATAACTACTATTATTAACGAACATCCCGTCAATATGGCATCCAACATTGGTGCTAGTGAGCTCAAGGAGCAGCTGCAACAATCATTATTAATTGAACGTGTAACGTGGTCTTAGCCCATGTTCAAGCTCGCGTCCGGCCCTGGTTCAAGCCATGGTCCGGGGCGAGAGGGAGTGGGAGGCAGTCACCTCCTTCTGCGAAGCAGTCATGCTAGCGAAGGAGGTGGCGGGATGGGAGAGGGAGAGTACCTGACGCCTCAGCCGCCGCGGTAGATGCTCCGGGCGTCGGGAGCCGCGTGACGACTCCCGGCCACCGTAGGCGCAAGCCTGCGGGCGGAGGGCAATGGGTAGCTCACCGTCCGATCAGGACCAGGCCCGTGCCGGACGGCGCGTATGTGTACCACGCGCGCCTCAAAGAGATGTGAGCATAAGTGACGGGGCCTGATAGGGCCGAAGCCTGCCGGGGTAGCGGGATCGTCTGAAAGGGGGGGGCTTTAGTCAGTAAGAGTCTGACACTCCCTTCCGCTCCACCCAGAGCGGGAGGGGTCATTTAATGATTTCCCATCCTCAAAAAAAAAAAACAATTGCCCTTGTTCACTATTCACAACAAATTCACACGGCCGCGATTTTTCCTCGTTGCGATTTTTATTGCGTGGTGTGCGATTTTTGACGCTCGGCGTTGAGCGATGAATGAATACGAAGTTCTGTAATTGTGTTACTACTGGGTACTAGATACCTTTTTTTTAATTTACAGCGCCTGACCCATTAGTCTGGGTCCGGCCTAGTAAGTTGTGAAAATAAATACATAATATTGCTGCGTGTAATCAAACTGCCATAGGTAAGGGCTCAACTATGAATGATAGGGGTATACTCTGACACACAAACTCACACTCCGTTTTATCAACCTTAGTGTGCATACACATGAGCCGCACACGCCAACAGCAGAGACAACTGCAGCCGTCGACACCCGTCGACACGTTGGCAGCTGCCGTCAACAATACGTATACAATATGCACGTATTGCTACTGTACTCAAATACACGAGCGGCATTATGTCGATTGACGCGTGTCGCTCCTGTGTATGAACACTTAGTAATACTTCAGACTTTTGAGGTATGTTGATTGGAAGTAAAACAATAAAAGAAGTAAATGACTTATTTATTATTCCAGTGCAGATAAATTCATTTTAAGTATTTGTTTAATTTCTTTTGATTTTATTTTGGTATCCAAAAATCAATGCGTTGAAAAATTTATTCAAAAAGAAATGAATAATCTCACGTGGTCCACTATAGATGTCTTTACTCTCAACTCTACCCTGATCCCGATCTCAGGTGACCTTGGCCTGGTTTAAGTCCAGTACATTCACATTTACCGGGGGTGTATAGTCCCTTTCCAATACAGAAACAGTCGACCTGCGGCACGTAACAGTCGCTGTTTGAAACGCAGTAAGTTGCTGAAAAATTGATAAATATAAATTCAATTAGGTATTAAACCTTAAACTGCGCTTGTTATCGCGTTTAGCGATAAGACCGCCCATTGTCACCTTATGTCAAATTTCTACATTCATACCTGAAAATCATAATACCGGGTGGTGGGACATCGACGCGCAAACTACAACCATGAATTCAGCACATGATTTTAGACCCTCTAGCGAAAAAATTGTTCGTCGGTTATCAAAAATAAATCTATTGTTTCATAGAAAAGTGCAATACCTACGCTGTTAAAATGTATGGAACAGCGATTTTTTTTTAATAGCCAACTAAAAATTTCAACGCAATTTTAGAATCATATACTGAATCCATCGTAATACATGGTAAAAGGTTGCGCGTCAATTTCCCTGCCAGCCTGTATAGAGAAAGAGGGAAATTAATGATAAGTTAAAATATAATTTGAAAATAAATGTAGATTCTTATTTATTCCTAGAAACTAAATTTAAATCGCTATACCCCTAAAGATCTTTATTTCTATATACATAGAAACCACAACCAGACACAGGCAAAATCGTCGTAAGAAAAAACATTGCTAGAGTGCAGCAAGCTTAACACGTCGATTGGTCCTGGATGCCGCCAGCTACGCTAGGCACGGTCGGTCCAGCAGCCATTTGCCGATATTTGACAGTCGTTACGGATAGTCAGAACTCAGAAAGTCTGACAACCAGTCCTCCCAAGGACTATCGTCCGGTGCGACTCCAACCGAACCGAATATGTAGTTGACTAAGTTGCCAAGGAAGCTAGGCTCAGACTAGGTGGAGCGACGATCTTCGCAGGATAGCTGTTAGCAGCTGGATGAGGGTTGACGAAAATCGAGTAGAATGGCGTGCAATAGGAAAGGCCTATGACCAGCAGTGGACTGCTATATACTGATGATGAAGTTGCCAAGGCTAGGTAAAGCGTAATCGTCCGTCGTTTCTCTAACCACTAATAGTTCGGTCAGACATGACAGGCAGCAGTAATGCTCGCGAAGGAGGAGGCGGAGCCCGTGAGGGAGAGGCAATCTCTGCACCCTCGCGCGCCTAGCCGCCGCAGGAGACGCCCTGGACGGGAGTCAACAGCCGACTCCCGGCCACCATAGGCGCGGGCTTGCGGGCGGCGAGCTCGCCGCCCGGTAAGGACCAGGCCCGGATCGACGGCGCGTTGTGTTCCACGCGCGCCTCAAAGAGATGTCAGCACGAACTGACGGGGTGCGCTAGGGCCGATGCCGCCGGGGCTGCGGGTTGTTCGAAAGAGATACCGTGGCCCCTGGCACAGGCAACTGAAGGAACACGGGTGGGTTTTAGTCAGTAAAAGTCTGACACTCCCTTCTGCTCCGCCCAGAGCGGGAGGGGTCATTTGATGATTTCCAACCCAAAAAAAAAAAAAAGACATGACAGGGTCCGCCTAAACATCTGGCTGGCAGGCTATATCGGCTAGTATCCAAGTCGAAGTCAATTTATTTATGTCACAATTCGGGTATAATAGAAACACTTACGACTTGGGCCTCGCTGAGCATCTACATTAGCCAGCAGTATCACGAAGGTGCACAACAGCGCGACTTGTAAGAACTTCATGATGACGGAAGGCAAACAAATGCTATAATGACAACATATTGATTTCCATTCATATTTATAGGTACTGCTTACTGGTATAAAGAACCAAGTATAAATTAATTATTCATGCTAATTTAGTCATATTATAGCAATTCGTAGTTAACAACTTTAAATTAAGATAATTTTAATTACAAAAAAAAATAATTAAATTACAGGCTTGGCAATTTTGTATGAAAAATAACATACGCCAAATCTCCTTCTTTATGCTGGTTTAAAATGTGATCGCTTTTCATCGTGTTTTTTAACAAATTTTCGCATACTTTATGTGGTATCCCACTGCCCTTTACATAACCCGACAGAAAAGAGTCAGGATCTGACCAATCTGGGGAATTTGGTGTTCAATTAATGTCTGCATTTCTTGGAATTCATTGTTTTGGTAACATTCCTCTCAAAGTGCCAATTATGTCACATGCTGCATTTTTTCTGGTGCCATCTAAATGGAACTACTTGTTTTCTAGATCTCATTGATTGATTTGATGAGGTAAAAATACTAATATTAAAAAATACTTAACTATTGCGATTTGCGCGGTAACAGCAGGGCCAAGGAAGAATGGTGGTATTACTTCACCTACTAACCAGTCTGACAAAAATAATTTAGTAACAATGTTATTTATTTACAAATCCACTTTGATCAATATGGGATTAGTTACTCGTAGTATTAATTGATAAAACATAAATGAATGAAATAAAAAACAACATACTTCATCATTTTATTTATTGTTTATCCAACACCAATGAAAGAACAACGGTCAACAGAAAATATTAAAAAAAAAATACAAAAAAAAAAAACATTTTGGCAAGCTGTATTAACTGTAGATACATTTAACCGACTTTCAGGTCAAGGTAAACGTTTCTTAGCACGTACTTTGGCTTAGCATTATTCCTGTCACTGTCGCACTTAAAACAAAAGGTGCAAGATAGAAACACATATCTAAGGAGGTTATCACACTGCCCAGAGATCGCTCCGGTGCGGTGTTGCAGATTTTAACTTTGACTGTAGACTCTTGTTTTGTATACAAAAACCGCAGGGTACACTGACACCGCATCTCCATGCGGTCTACAACCAAAATAAAACTGCAGTACCGCACACCGGAGCCGTTCCGGTGCAGTGTGATAAGCGCCTTAGTCAAAGTACGTGCTAACTAACATTTATCATGTCCATTTAAGTATCGTTTTCTGTATACACATGTTTTGGTCAAACAAATGATCTTATCTCTTATTCTAAGGGAGGGCGCCCCTTTCCCTAAGCAATACCACTGTAATGCCTATCCTACCGGAGATGGCAGTGTTCCTATGCAATAGCAATGCTTGAGGCCATCAGTTCCTAGTCCGCAAAAGCAGTCATCAGTAAAATATCGGCAGTCCGAGTGAGCACTGCAGAGGTTGTAAGCTTGTGGGGCTGTAAAATAAACACCAAACAACAAGTGAATAAATGTACAAAAGAGATAAGTATGCAGGGTCGTCGGATATAGTTGAAGTTTAGTAAGAAGCCGATGGATGTTTTCGAATGAAATTTAGTTTGATAAATGAACTGTTTGATTTCTGATAATCAAATAAAATTTTATCCGAAAACATCAAACATCCGTTTCTTACTAAACTTCAACTACATCTGACGACTTTTGTTGACACAACTTATAAGCAATATTCTTATAGGTTGGTAAAACACTGTTTCAAATAAACAGTCATCTATATTTTTTATCAATAAAATGATTGATAAAAGAAAATAGATAACTATTTATATATCTTCTCACTTTAGGCAACGTTCCGAGACAAAGTTGTGTTTAACCCCCGACGCAAAAACGACGGGGTGTTATAAGTTTCACGTGTCTCTCTGTGTGTGTGTCTGTCTGTGGCATCGTAGCTCCCGAACGGATGAAACGATTTAATTTTGTTTTTTTTTTTTGTTTAAAAGGTGAATTTGTCGGGAGTGTTCTTAGCTATGTTTGATGAAAATCGGTCCAAGATGACCGCCGCCACAAAATGGCGGATTGCATATTTTTTCACAACTCCCTCAATATGGATATCAAATGAAATGGCTTGACTAGTAGAATACTATACACTATGATAAATTTCAAATCCAAGATGGCCGCCACCACAAAATGGCGAATTACAAAAAACCTGTCTAAACACCAAATTACCTGAATCTTAAAACGCAAGAAAATAAAAGAAGTGAAATAATAAGGAGTCCCTACAAAAAGCATGAAATAAAAAATGTTAAAAACCCCCGACACAAAATAACAATAAAAATAGTATGAATGTAAAAAGACTAAGACAATAAAAAAAAACCTATTGAAAAAATAGCCACAAATAGGTATAACCGTGAAACCCTATAAAAAGAAAAAAATATCCTTGAAATTATTAATTTTCATGTGCCAGGAATATTTTCATAGTGGACGTTGAACACAAAATTCCGACAGTCTGCCAAATCGCTAATTTACTAGAAGTCATCCATTTCATCATTCTCCTACCACTTATTCCAATTTATTTAGATTCCAATTGATTCCATACTTCTCTATTAGTTGTCATCTCGGTAGTCACCCCCTTTCTAACCATAATATCATCATTCACACATTCCATCCATCACTAATTTACTGGAAGTGACCGGCAATAAGTTCAAGCTACTATGAATGTTCCGCGGATATGCAACACAATCTTCCCAATTTTGTCCCCAAAAAGGTAACATTAAAAGATAAACTTATTGGAACACACGTAGTCGTTAATCATAGACTGAACTATTTTATTGTCATACATTCATAGATAAGAGGCATAGACAATAGTACACATATCATTTAATACATGTCAGTAATAACTTTTTTTAAATAATAAATTTTAAATCTAATGACACTAAATAATTATTGTATGCCTATTAGGTAGGACATATTGGAACTTTAATTTATTGTCAAGACCTGTAGCTAACATATGCCCACAATAAAGATATTTTGAATTTTGAACTTCATTTTGATATCCATTTTTAACAAACCTTACTAATTCCCAAAGGAGTAGGTAAGTACACTCACATAATTTCAATTTCATAATATGATGACTATTGCCATTAACCTGGCTTCAATTTTACTGCAAGGTCTAGGCTGCTACTTAGAATTTCGTGATACAAGAAAAACACTGGCTGGTAAGTCTTCGGTTCAGTAGTACTCCTTTGTGACCACTAGACTCACAAGGATTTAAATAACCCAAACATTCGATAGGTACTTACGTGAGGTAGCCCGAGGGTCGACCGATAAAAGGTTAAAGGCAGCAACATCAGAAACCAGAACAACGGTGAACAACAGAACGACTAACAAAAACCTCATGATGAACAGCGTATCTACTAACAGTAGAGTAGATACATGAGTTTTGCCACCGATATTTATATGAGGCAAAAACATGATCATATTAGTATTTAAATTGATTATAAATGCGTCCAACTTTGATCTAGATTAAAATTTAAATTGAATTAGCTGGTGCAGTTAGGGTTCAACTAGACTGCTGTACAACGATGGCATCGATAAAGTTTTGACATATTTTTTATGAGAAGACACTGTTGAGTAGTTGTGCCCGACTTGAAAAGAAATTGGAATTCATGGCTTTTTTTTTTTGTGTGGCACCCTAATTATTTTTCTAAAAGTAATAAACAAACTAGCCTAAGTTACTTAAGCCTTCTAACATCAGCTATCTTCCAGTGAAAATCCCGTGAAAATAGGTCCAGCCGTTTCAGAAATTAGTTGGAACAAACAGACAGACCAAAAATTTTCAAAATTGTATTTTCGTTACAAGTACCGTATATACTTTCATATTATTATGCATTTAGTAAAAGGCTGTTATTTTGACATTACAAACTGACATTTCAATTTTATTTTATTTGATGTTAAATTCACTCATCCTCCATAGAAAAGACAGACCTCCGACCAGACGGGTGTTGTGTCTGGCGAGCAACTGCCCAACGATTGATGTTGGGAAGTTTGTATGTAGGCCAATTGCGCGGTAAACTCTGCTTGCGAGATGCAGGATTTGCGTGACGTCAGTATGACGCGTTGTTCGCATGTGGCGTTGTAGATACCGCTACAGATTGTATAGACTTACATTTGCATTAATTAAGTAAGTAGCGCATTTAGTTTAATTTAAGTGGCAAGTCATGTGTCTAAATGTCAGTCCAATGGTGACAGATTTTATTGTGAAGTGTCACGTATCGAAATAAAGGGATTTAACTCGCTACCTAACGAGAGTAAATGATATCAGCCTTTAGAGGCGATCAATTGGAAAAGGGATAGTAGGTAGGTACTTATGTAACAAAGTTGAAACCTACCCATTGAAGGACACTGAACTGAACCCAATGGATTTTTTTATTGTTATTACGTCTGTGGCCGTTTAGTATCCCACAAAGTGTTAATGAAATTAAATTAAATGAAAACGTAAAAGTACACTCTGTTTTAAATTGTTTTAATATTATTCTTCAAACATTACCATTTAAACAAACCGCTCTTACTGATTCGAAATAGAGGTACTGTCATAGCCAAATTGTTATCAATGGTATGACGTATGGTTGACTGTACATCGATGGACTCTTTACATTGTGTACCTACTACTATTATAGAGGTATGAAGAACAGGGTGTAAAGTTCACTCATCCTCCATAGAAAAGGAAGGATCCTCCGACCGTGTTGTGTCTGGCGGGAAACTGCCCGATGAATCATGTCGGGCTGTTGTATAATGCTAGTTGCGCGATAAACTCTGCTTACGAGATGCAGGATTTTGCGTGACGTCAGTTATACAACATGTTATCTAGCCACAATTGGTGTAACATGGGCTTTATCTCTAAGCCTATCTTAAGCTCCATTTACAGGATACAAGTTTCTAGGCTGTGGCATAATAAAATTGAAGCAACAAATAACTTGCATCGTCTAATGTTGTGGTCGTTTGAGACTTTCAGGGGGGCAGTAGAAGACCCAGAGAAAATTATATATCCTATCTTACTAAATAATATTACACGTTTATATAATTATAATCGTAGCAATACCTGTTCCAGATTAAAGGTAAGTAAAAAAAACAGTCCTCAAAGTGGGCGATGCGATGTGCAAAATAAGGTTGACCTATGGTTTAATGCTATGGTTTGCAAGTTTTTATTTTTGCTTCAACTTATGGCATGCCACTGGCAATAAAATTTCACCCTGTAATTATTGTGTAATTTGCTGCACATGTTGTTTAATGTCAATAAAACAACAGATATTAAATGCAGGAACCTTTTACAGACATCGGGAACCTTTTCAATAGTTTAAATTAGTGTTTGATCGTGAGGGTTCTTCTAGATAATTTGATAGAAGTCTGAGAAGCCTATGCACTCGCATCGTTTGACGCCGGCACGCTGTCCCTTGCAGTAGCAGTGGTAATTCTCCACATGGCAATGATCATGAGTATAGCATTCGTCAGCTGGAAAAATAAAAGATTGTATGATAATTTTCTGTCACTATGAACACGCTACTAGGGACATAGGCCACCACCACCAATGAGACAGACTTTATATTTTGGCCAACGTTAGCTTTTAGAATAGAATAGAATAGAATACGCTTTATTATGTATATACACCATAAAAATTACACATACATAATAATCAGCCCATAATGTTCCCAATGCTGGGATACAGGCCTCCTCTCGATGAGAGGGGTTGGCCATAATCCACCACGCTGGCCATGTGCGGGTTGGTAAAAAAAAAATCTAAAAAAAAAGTAATTTGGTAAAAATTACACACATAAATATATAAATTTTACAAAGGGTGACACAATGGGCGGTCTTATTGCTAAGAGCGATCTTTTAAAGACAACCGTTGGATGCATTAAAAAGGGGAAGGAGAGACAAATACTGTGGGTAGTCTGTGGTGTACCATTTACATAATACAATAAATACATACATAAAGTTTATTATGCTAATCTAAATAAATATATATATAGTACTAAACACGAAAAAGGAGTCAAGAAAATATAATGATAATGTTTAAAGAGAGAGGAAGTGCTTTTTTATCGTAGTTTTAAAAGTGGTCAAAGATTGAGCATGCCTTATCGACACGCGCAAGTCTTTCCATAACCGTACTGCTTGAACAGTTAAACATTTTTCATAGAAACTGCTGAAATTCATCGGCATCTCTAGTCTCAGGTCTCGGGTTTTTACTGGCTATTTTATATTTGGACAAAGTGTAATTTTCTATAAAGGGTGGCAGGGACAGCGACACACAACGTGTTACCATGGATTCAGACTTCGAAACTATAAATATAATACATATTAATTATATACAAATATAAGCACAAATAAATACACGAATATATTAAATCAAACAATGACGTCATTCTATAATTCACTCCTTTTTCTTTTCATTTACTAATAAATTGAAAAAATCTTACAAGGGTCTAACAAAAACCTGTTAAAGGCAGCTGCATAAACCACTGCCACTACACTGAACAGCAGAGCCACTAGCAAACACCTCATGACGTTTACCAAATTCCAAGTGACTGAGGAATTCCATTACTGATCATAATTACTTTTAATGTGAAACTTTCATATATATAATTGATTATTAATGCTATTAATAATCAAATATTTAACAGCAATTCGTGGTTTTCAAAATCAAAATCAAAAGTCATTTATTCAAATTAGGCTGAGAATCAGCACTTTTCGAACGTCAAAATTACAAAAGACAGTCCCCCAAAAACGCCCGCCCCTCACCACTTCCTACTGCTATCGCTGGGAAGAAGAAGTGGCGCAACAAACTCCCCGGCAGATTTTGACTTCCAGTCCAAAAATTTGAGTGAAAAGTGAGGCGTATAATAATCTCTCAGTTAAATACAAATGGCCTCAGCAAATGGGAGCAGGTTTGCATGCCTTAGACCTTAAGTAACTAATATACTGGATGTGCAGCAGTGTCTTCTTCTAATAATAATAATTTTATTTGGGGCAGAAAACGATATTACATTACATATAACACTTATCAGTAAGGTATATTAAACAAAATCAATGTAATGACCACAACATTTTCCACATATTAACAAATAGGTATGCTATGATGAGGACTTATTGGTAAGCTAGTTATTATTATTCAAGGAAACATTTAATAAATAATAATAATAGTACTTGTAGCTAGGATAATCCATCAGCAACTTGCTCTGAAATACAGCCTTGTGGAATCGGAGGTGCCGTTCTACAAGACTACAGGTATGTGCCCGACCAATTTTCGAAAATGGATATATCACATTGTACTGGGATCGATCCATCATCACTGACAGGACTATTGTAGCCAATAAGCGTGATATAGTGGTAGTGGATCGATCAGAGCGGCGCGCAATGATTGTTAACATAACTGTCCCGCATGATGAGAACCTCGTGAAACCCGAGAAAGATAAACAAATCAAGTATCTTGACTTGGCTCACGTGGTTGTTGACATTTGGGATGTGGACTCAGCGATCATTGTGCCGAAAGTCGTGACAGCCAATGGCTTAATAGCCAAGAGCCTCGACCAACACCTGAGGAGGCTCTCGTTGGGCAGCTGGATCAAGGGCTTGATTCAGAAAGCGGTACTTCTGGACACGGCTCGCATTGTCAGAAAGTTCCTCTCTCTAGAGCCCTGACCACCAGTAGCTTGGACCCTGTTGACTACATTTTTTTTATATTTTTAAATGTTTTTTACTTTTCATATTCTAAATTTAAAAATATAATTTATATGTGTTTACATTGAAATAAAGGAAATAGTAATTGGAGTAATAGTAATTTATTTCCAATATCTTGACTTAGCACACGAAGTTGTTGACATGTGGAATGTGAGTTCAGCTGTCATTGTGCCGATTGTCGTATCGGCCAATGTCCTGATGGCCAAAAGCCTCGATCAACATCTCTCGAGGCTCTCGTTAGGCGGTTGCATCAAGGGCTTGATTCAGATGGCAGTACTCCTTGACACGGCTCGCATTGTGAGGAGGTTCCTATCTCTGGAGCCCAACGGTGGCTCGGACCCTGCTCCCGATACCGGGGGACTACTATATGTTGTGATGTTTTATTTTTCTTATGTTTCTTATAAAAATATCTAAAATTGTATTTAATAAGGAAGTAAATAAATAAACGGAATGATAATTTATTTCCAAAACTCCAGAACATGTTCAACAATGAGGGCACGCATACATCACGGGCGGCGTTCACCTCAATGAGGGCTCGACCCCTTAACTGGGACATCCTGTATGACAGGGGTCGAGGTGTGTCCAGTTACATGGATCAGCATGAGAAGGCTTACACTACACATAATAGCATACAGTGATGACCAAAACATCGACGTTTCTTCACGAACTGAAAGTCAACAAAACTAATATCTAACGATTTGAAATTAATATCGATCGGTGTAAATTATAAAGATATGCAAAACCAACACTATTTATATGTTATGAATTTTAAAAAAAATGGCAAACAAAGAAATAAAAGTAATTTCAACCATTTCTATAGGTATTATTATTAATAAAGAGTCATGATTACCAAGTAACCGTTAAATCTCCGTTGGAAAATCAACCGTGTAAACTACAAGGCTTAGGTGTGTAGCAATTAGAAAATAATAAATTAATCAATTAGAATATTAAATACTTGGACCCACCGCGTCACGTCGCATCGCCCGCTCGCGCGGGATAAATACCTAATTATTAAAACTACTTATTTTTTCCTTTTTCTTGGGTATTTCCATCAGGAATTTCACTGGGCTGATGGCAAAAGGCTTGCCTTCTATTAAGTGGGACTTCAACATAACTGGCTGAAGGTGTACACAGTACTATAGATACACCCCTTCGGGGATTACAGGCATGATGTTATGTTAGTAATAATGTTCTTTCTTTTTAACCCCCGACGCAAAAACGACGGGGTGTTATAAGTTTGTCTTTAGAGTTTACAAAAAGTCCTGCTTTAGCCAAAAAATCGTTCGCTCTTATTTCAGAAATAATAAAATTGTTACTACACATTTCACATTTACTCCTGTGTTCTAATATTTTTCTTGTTAAACTAAAGCTTACTCGTTACAGTAATGATATTTAAAAACAAAACAATAGCCTTCAATAAAAAAATCATCCAGAAAAACACTAATTTACTCGCATGTTCTAACATTTCCCTAACGTTAAATTATCATGTTAAATGAAGCATAGTCGTTCACACTAATAAAATTAAAAACAATACAATATTCTACAAAAGATTTTAATTTATAAAAACACTCGGTATTAGCCAATTTAGTTGTTCCCAGACCCACGGATTCAATAGCCCGGAAAATTCTAAGACCTCGAAATATTTTTGTCCCAAATGGCGTCCATTTCTCGCAGGAAACCGAAAGAGCTAATGGATGGTATCAAATTACCGTTATGTTGAACGAAATACTTTTTCACAACAATTCTAGGGCCTTTCAAATATTCCACAATAATGTCAAGGCCAATATTGAGTAATAATATAATATTTACGTTTATTGAAGGTATTATTTATGAAGCCACGTCTGGGGTCTTAAAAACTGGTCTTGATTACAACATGTTTCAAACATTGTTGTTGCTGGTTAGATGATGATACTGATGATGATGATGAATTTAATAGTCAGGATTTGATTTAGTTGCGCAAACAGGTCCAGGTTCCTTTTTTTTTCAATGCGGGTTTCGAACCAATTTTCAGGGACACAAAGAAAATATTCACCGATGAATAAATCCATAACTTTCCAAAGTTGTCTCCAGTAAATGTCTCTTAAGAAACGACGACGATGAGATAAAAGCTGGTCCTAAGAAAATAACTTTCTTTTTCAAGAGTAGGTACTACATGTAACAAGGACGTTTACCTACTTGTACCTCCACACAGCTTTTAAAACTACGTGGAGAGAAAACGAGAATATCGGAAGGCCAATTCCCGTAATTCAAAACGTTCAAAATCTAGTCGCAATCTCATCTCAGTGACAATCAATATCAAAAGTTTGTCAAAAAAGTTGGGAACGTTTTAAATTACGAGAATTGCCCTCCAGACTGTGTGTGTTGTTCACAATTTGATGTAAATTGTATAGTCTACCAAAAAGAAAAGTATATACTTATTGTATATGTATATTTCCATCACACACTGAATTCCTTTCCTCTTAGTCCCGAAGCTGAAACTGCAGTTGCAAATAAAAATTGGTAAAGTGCAAGTCGGATTCGCACACGAAGGGTTCCGTTCCACCATACAATATTTAACACTAAATATTAAAAAAATACGGTGCATATACGGGAACCACCTTTAATTTGTAATTTTATTTTATTTTAATCATTTGTTGGTATAGCAGTATTTTCACACTCTGTGAAAATTTCAATTACCTATTACGATTCAAAAGATACAGCCCAGTGACAGGCAGACGGATGGTCGGACGGTCGGACAGCGGAGACTTAGTAAGGACCCTATTACTGATGCTCCGTTGTCTATCCGTCCGTTGGCATGCTTTGGATCCGGAACCCTAAACACGAGAAATGCTGTTGATTTATCTGGAAAAACAGCTAAATATAAAAAGTAATTTAAAAGTATTTACGATTCAGCCGCTGAAAAACTAATTAAGTCGTACAATCTAGGATCCAGCTTGCCAAGACCTCTAAAGCATTCAACCTTGATACGAATTCAGCTCACTTCCCAACTCAATAGGGCGTAAAAATCTCATCGGCGTACATCAAAAACTTTCTCTGAACATGAAACCAGTGGATCTCCAACTTTCGAATAGCTTCAGTTCCGTGAATTTGACCGCGATCCGAAAACTGCCGAAGACTTACGAGCACTTACGAAGCCGGAAGTCTTGATTGATGATGAGTTTCCTTGATCGACGCTTTCGTGTTTTATTGAGCACAGAGATTCCTCTCTATAAAAGTTTTTTCGGTAATTCTTGAGACAGAGAAATGAAACTAGTCATGTTTTTGTTTGATTTTGATTAGAAGAATGTTAGGAAAGTAAGAGATTGTTTTAATTAAAAATCTCCTATTTGTATGAAATACTTGAATATAACGTGTTAAGAGATTCTGCAAAACAAATATTAATATCGTCATGTATTGTATTATTAACTTCACTTCACTTATATTATACGCCTGATAAATTGCACGCTAATAAATTGCTTTTATCGGGAGCTTATTTTAACAAAATATCACGTAGGTATTCCGTAAAGGACGACATCAGTTTATTAACTTTTCATATAATTTTAATATGTCATTTTAACAATTTTATAATAATTTATCTTTATTTCTGACATACGTCCATACATTTTTACAAATATAGCGTTAGTAAGGTTGTTAGTAATACAATCGAACAACCTGTTTAGTTTTTATTTAATTAACTTTCTAGTTTTTGCTTGAGTGATTTTTTTGGTACCACAAAATTAATTTAACAGAACACAAAAAGTAAAAAGCAGCAAAACATAATTCCTCAATGGGGATCGAACTCACGTCGTCTAGCTTACATTAGCAGCTCTATCGCAGGCGCTTACACCACTTAGCTATGGGAACCTTGTTATATCAGACTAAAATATGGGCCCACATTCCTTCATTGTGTACCCGTTTATTTTATCTTTAACCGCGTGTGTATATTACGTATACCCACACAATAATAATGACAGTCACCGATGTATGTGCTATGTTAACTAATTAAATGGGCCCGCTGTACAAACAAAAAAATACAAAAAGGTGATAGTAATTTGTTAGTAAACAAAACAAGTTACACAATAATAACAGAAATAGACTTAGGTCTGTTTCCTATTTCTGTGCAGGTGCACGCTTGCCCTGTACACAGTAAAAGGACTGTTTATTTTGACAGCAAGATTTCTTTTTTAATTCGCTATCTTACCTAATTGGCCTATTCTATTACAGATTAAAAGATCTTTTAACATAACATCACTCATATATGGGGAATACAAGCGTGATGGTATAGGCAGAGGTGTACAGTCACGAGAAAAAGTATGTATACACTCGGCTTTAATCAAAAGCGATTTACTCCTTTATTTTTTAATGAAATTTTATGTTGTTACGAACATAGCATTTTTGAACCCATAGCTCGTATTTCAACGTTGCATTCGTTATTTCACGAAAAAACTGCAATTGAAAGTTGCCAAATGTTGACATATTGGTGCTCGTGACTGTACCTACAGTACAACAACATTTCACTAGTTTTTTTTAAGTCCTATGTAATAGGGGTGAGCCTATTGCCATCAACTGGGCACAAATCCAGACTCCGAGCTGCTGAGGAATTCCAGACTGAAAAAAAAAAGAAATAAAAAAAATCTTTTATAAAATATTTTTGCAATAAAGTCAAACTCATACTCAAAGCATATATTTTCAAACTAGCTGCGCCCCGGGGTTTCACCCGCATAAGTTTCGATCCCGTGGGAATATCGGGATAAAAAGTATACTATATGTTAATCCTAGTTATAAACCATCTGTGTGCCAAATTTCATCCAAATCCGTTCAGTAGTTTTTGTTTGAAAGAGTAAAAAACATCCATCCTTCCATCCATCCATACAAACTTTCACGTTTATAATATTAGTAGGATAAACCAAGAATTTAATTGTCAAGGGTCGGTCAGTCAGAAAGATGAAGGTTGTTGCCCATTCCAAAGCGTAGTAGATACCTATGGAGAAGAACGGGCAAGAAACTCCACGGACACTCTTTTAAAACAAAATAATGTTTAAAAGTATTGGTTACGTCATTCATGTAAAAAAAAATCATTAATGTAGTCAGTAAGTAATAATGACAAGTTTGGTTTCACAAAAAAAAACCCAACATTATTTTTTAATATCTTTGACAACCACAATTCTACAAAATTGTACTGCCTTTATTCAGGGTGTTCTTCACAATTTTCTTCAGCATAACGAGATTGTTACAGGCTCATATCTCGCGAACGCCCCGTCTTCCTAATGACGCCTATTTCAAAGTAATTCAGACGCGCCTTAAGATTTACACATTTTAATTTTGTTACTCTGACTTTGTTCTTTCTTATGTTTATGTACTTTGACTTTATGCAGGCCATGTCAGGGGAATTAAATGTTTATCGAAACTCATCTACTTAGCATTTTCCCAACTATATTGGGGTCGGCTTCCAGTCTTACCGGATGCAGCTGAATACCAGTATTTTACATAAAGCGACTGGCTATCTGACCTGCACAACCCAGTTACTGGGTAATATGATACCCCTTGGTAAGACTGGTAGATAGATAGATAGATACATCATTTATTTGTTCAAAACATAAGTATGCACACACATGGCATGCAAGATATTACATAAAATTATAGCACAGTCATGTATTGCCTTAACGGCGTACAAATATAAACAGGTAGGTTATTTTTAACCGACTTCAAAAAAGGAGGAGGTTCTCAATTCGAAGGTATGTTTTTTTTTTTGTGTGTTTGTTACGCGATAACTCCGCCAATTGTGGACCGATTTTCGAAATTCTTTTTTTTTTCGAAAGGAGATACTTCTGAAGTGGTCTCATAGTCACCAAGACAGGATCTGATGATTGGATCCTGGAGAAATCGAGGGCAACCCTCAAATTTTATGGGCCCACACATCGTTTTTCGCAAATCTTATGAAGTAATTTAAGTACTTGCGTATGGTAATCATCATCGCATGTAGCTGAGCTGATGATGGAAGGTACAACTCCTTAACAGTAATAAGTAGGCATCGACTGATTTAGTAAATTATTTTTTTGATGTTTGAAAGGGCGTTTGCCATTTTGGTCTCGTGATCATCAGGTCAGGAGGTGATGGACTAACCACAGACGATAGAAATCTTCAAAAAACAACAGCACATGTCTCGCGATTGCTGCGATTGTTTGTGTATGCATAGTTTACGCCATACCATAACATAACATTACGCCAGTTCGCTTTTAAGGGCGCTTTTAAAATGTAAGAATAATACAGTAAAGGTGTAATTTATCATTGTTACATCTACATTTTTTTTACAGTTGTAGATGTGTTGTGTATGTAGGTATATAATTGTAATCCTTGTCCATCTACGACATTAAAAATTAAGAAAAATAAATGAATAATAACAAAAAAGTGAAATCGACTTGGCATGGGCATTCCATATAGAACACACTTAGTCAGGATTGAACGAAATACCAACGGGATAGGAAATAACGGGAAAACGAAGTTTCCGCGGGTGACTACGGGGCGGAAAGCTAGTCATAAAATATTCTTATAACCAACCTAGTTGTTGGAAAGATTACGCAACCGGGCCATTTCTGTTAAAACGCTCTCATCGTGGGGTCGATTTAAAAGCTTATTTGCATCCAAATCGCATAAGGCGATACCGTCTAAAGTTTTGACACGACTAAGGGCTACATATATTTGCCCTTTTGCAAAGTACTTCTTGCTCAAATCGATCACCGCTTTATCTAGGGTTGTGCCCTGAAGTTTGTGGACAGTCACGGCCCAGCTTAAAATGAGCGGTAGCATTCTACGTTCGACATCTGCATATCCTCTTTGCGCTTGGAATATTGTGCAAACAGAGCAGATTGCTACGCAGCCGTCTTCTATCTTTTAATCGTTGGCCTACAGATGGGTCATCAAATTTAATATGGACAGATTCAGGCAACTCACCTTCCTCCAGTTGGTCTCTTCGTAGCGCAGGCCATTTAATACTCTTAATAAGGCCCATGGCACCATTCACGAGCCTATCGGATACAGAAATATTACGCCCTAACATGACTCGAGATTCAATACCCAACTTCATAACTGATAAGAAACCACCGCAGTTATTAATGTCTTTAGGAATAACATTATCTGGTGGTTTTCTACCCTAGGTTGCCGCCTCGCGAGACTCATATACAGCAATTATAGTATACATGCGGTACGTCTTAGCATTTTCAGCGGTAATTTTTAACCGACTTCTAAAAAAGGAGGAGGATCTCAATTCGGATGTTTTTTTTTTTATGTTTGTTCGCGCGTAACTCTGTCGCTTGCCAACCGTTTTGAAAAATGATTTTATTGGAAAGGGTATACTTTCCAAATGGTCCCATTGAAGTTTCGACAAGATCTGATGGTGAGTTTCAGAGACAGACAACGGAACTCTTCAATAAATGCCAGCAAATCAACGGCTATTGCTGCTATCGCTTATGTATGTATTGTTTACGCCATCTCACAACATAACGTCACGCCTGTACCCTATAAAGAAACGCAGATGTGTTCAGTATACCACGGTACACCCTCATTTCTGTCAAAGTTGTTATTGGGGTACCTCTAATCTTGTAAGTATATACGAATTTGTGTAGGGTAGGTACAACTAAAAAGTGAAAAATTTTTGGAAGTCGGTTGTTTTTTTTTTGTAAAAAAGTTTTTTTATTAGTAGGTTTGTCATTATACAAAGCAATTAACATATAATATTATAATAAATATACAACAGAATCGTGTCAAAAACTCGTTATGGAAATGTATAATAAAATAGAAAATAGCCAGTCAAAAATCACAGTAATTAGGAATCAAAATCTACATTATTTATGTCACACGAGTCAGATGGATGGTGGTGGTGGGGTTGGCGATGGTAGTGGTGTTGGTGTTGGATGATGGTTGTCAGACTTTCGGGCTTCTGACGACCCGTAACGACTGTCAAAGATCCACGAATGACAGCTGGGACCAACGGCTTAACATGCTTACCGTGACACGGAGGGGTCTTGGTATATAAAGATGGTCACCCATCCACGGGTCAACCGCAGCAAGCGTAGCTTAACCTGATCAATCGACCCGTGCGGCGGTTATTACTGAGGGCTTCTTTATCTTGACTACCAACTTTAATTGTCCATATTATTCTAATTACAACCATCATTCTTTGACAGTTGCATGAAATGGCTATAACACCGTAAATTGGCGTAGGTAGGTCCGTGGATGGGTGACCAGTGACCATCTTCACATACCAAGACCCCTCCGTGCCTCGGAAAGCACGTTAAGCCGTTGGTCCCGGCTGTCATTCGCAGATCTTTGACAGTCGTTATGGGTAGTCAGAAGCCCGAAAGTCTGACAACAAGTCTTACTTAGGGGTATCGTATTACCCAGTAACTGGGCTGTGGAGGCCAGGTAGGCAGTCGCTCCTTGTAAAATACTGGTACTCAGCTGCATCCGGTTAGACTGGAAGCTGACCCCAACATAGTTGGGAAAAGGCTAGACAAATGATGATGGTATAAAGGTTTATGTGCACGCTGGTCTTTAGTCGTTTAAAAAAGGCAGTGCAAAGATGGCCGCCACCGGACGAGGCCCCACGCCGCGCTCCATCGCCGTTTGCGTCAAATAAAATCTGTTCTTCAGCATAAAATCACAACGTTCCAGCTCCGTTGCACATAGTTACTAAGTTTACCATATTGGGTACGTAAATTTTAAATGGTTTGGATAGACACGAAAATCATAATTAAACACACACACACCGATAACACACATACATATGTGTTGTGTGGCACACATTTAACAGTTTACAACGCCAGATTATATGTGTATATGTTCAAGAATTTATTCTCCATTTAGACAATGTGGAATTGAGTAGGCCATCAAATAAAAATGTAAGTACAATTTATACACAGTTACAGTTTCCAATATAATACAATGATCAAAAGTTCGGACAAGTTCTGTATTCTCATTTTATCCTCCCTATTTATGACCCTACGTAGAATATTCCCATCTTTTGAGAAGACGGGGAAGATTAATCGCGTGTCAATCTTAGTGAGTGATCAATGCTTGACGTTTTGAGTACGTATTCATGTAAGCTTTTAAACGTTTCCCTACATACTTTAGCTGTAGAAAAGGAATTTATTTCTTTCGCCTAATATTTTCTTGAAATATTTGAAAAGACATGTTATTTTATAGAACCCTTTGGTACCCTTTATAATAATATCATCCTCTTTTGTTTGTTATTTATATAAGAAAATGGTATCTTACATTTATAGCACCCGCGTATCAGCCTAATAAAAACAAATTGAGACAGATATAGCGCAGTTTCCCGTGAAATTGTTCGCAACGTTCTGTCACGTGGAAAATAAGAGTATATTGGCTATGCCTGTTTTATGCTAGCCTGGTACATAAATAATATCACGAAGGGAGCAGCTGGCTGTCTTTAGACTTCTAAAGACAGCCAGCTGCTCCCTTCGTGATATTATTTATGTGTAGGTAAGTTAACAGCAAGTAGGTATTGACTAGAAGAGTTTTTAGAGTAGTGAAGAGGGCGCGTAGAGATCTCTAAGATCTCGTAGTACCCTCGTAGAGGCCGCGTAGAGGTCTCGGTGGTTCCTTGTAAACTTCGATCAATAATAGTACTAGATTCCCGATAAGTCTTACAAATAAGACCACGAATACTTTTGTGGTCTTATTTCAAACAAAATGTTTTTAACCTTATTACTTAGACTATAAGTTTCATTTCAGAATAAATTACTGAAAATTAGAAAACAGAATGACTTTTTATTTTCAAGCGACATTTTAAATATATTTTGCAATGGTAATTAAACTTTATGTTTAAGCATTAAGGTTTGTAATAAACTGAAGTTGTTAATATTATTAAACTTTTTTCTAAGAAATGTAGATGTTTACGTGTGTGCAAACGTGGCCACTTGAGCGACTGATTTTTGTTCCTGATCCTTAATCTAGTACTATTATTGATCGAAGCTTGTAAATAAAAAAATAAATTTTAAAAAATTGAGAGGACAATGACCAAAAGTCCTACCAAAAAGTCTCATACATCAAGATCAAAATATTATAGTCATTATTTTCATATTTTTTTACGACATTACGCGTCGGGTATTTGATTTTTAAACATAATTTTAATTAGAATTTAAATTAAAGTAAAACAGTGTTGATGTTGTTTTATTCCCTTTACATGACGCTCCGTTTCAAACGATATTAATTATGTTACATATTGTATAGATATACTAACCGGGACCAAGGACTTAACATGCTTTCCGAGACACGAAGGGCTTTCAATACATATATTATGTAATGGATGTAATGGAAAAAATCGAGGCAAAGACTGAATCAGTCATGAATCGACACTCGAGCGTTTTTAGGTTAGTCGTAAATCAAGAGTAACGACTAAGATTGATGACTAATTTAATGATTTAGTTATTGTGGTGGCGCAGTGGTAAAGGCCAAAACTTACGAGTTGTATGTAGGTCGTAGGTTCGAGCCCAGCCAGGCACTTTACTTTCCGGTAAATTATCTAATCACCACTGCGCTCCAAACGATGAAGGACAACATCGAAAGGAAACCGGCATATACGAGTACTAGATCCCAAAAATTGGAAGACATGTGACATCTACCAACCCGCACTGGACCCGCGTGGTCGATTATGGTTGGATTGCATGGATTGTTTTTCTCACAGAGAGGAGGCTTGTATCGCTGCAGTGGTAGCATTATGGTCTGATTATGATCAACTAGCTGCGCCCCGCGGTTTCAACCTGCAAAAGTCTCCATCCCGCGGGAGTATCGGGATAAAAAAGTATCCCATGTGTTAATCCTAGTTATAAACTATCTGTGTGCCAAATATCCAAATCCGTTCAGTAGTTTTTGCGTGAAAGAGTAACAAACATCCATCCATTCATCCATACAAACTTTCCCGTTTGTACCGCGAAGTAGGATTGAAAAAATTAATTGTTGATTGGCCCAATACTGTTTATACTCGAACAAAGTATAGGCTCAGCTATTATCTCACAACTTTCGCCAAGCTTATATCGTGCCTGCAAACTAACTTGGCCCCAGGGAAACTCTTACTTTCATTGTATTCCACAATACACAACCAATTCCTGACTGTTTGTGTCCCTGTGTAAGCCACGCGGATAAATGACTACACTACCGGATGAGAGAGCCCCAGGGGCTATTATGAGGGCTGTGTATAGCAGTGGAGTCGTTTGAGCCGATGTTAGGAAGCTCGAATAGCTCACAAAGGTTTAAATATTGAAAGATAAAGTTAATTTTTTGTTGTGCACTAAAAACAATTTCTTTGGGTCGGAAAAAATCGTTTAACATTTTCCAAAAGCCTTTGAATCCCTCGTTTAGGTAAAAATGCTCATGTAGAGTAACATTTATTTTTGTCTTTTCGGCAACGCAAAAACATAAATTGAATTTCCTTAATTGACTAGTCACACACACACGTGTAGCCAAAACCCTTTTTATTCTAAATGGTTGATGCATGCAAGTTAAAATAAAAATACCTTACATAGAATAAAGTGTTTCAGCTGCAATTTCATTCCTACTTTTCATCAGCCCTGAAACACTGTTGAGAGGATGTTTTACATTACGTTATAGAAATAATATGTATTTGCATAAAACATGGTAAATAAAGTAGTTTTAAAAATACGTTATAAAGCATACATGTAGTGCTTATTATCATAGCATGCAAATAATATTGGTTACATTAGACAAAATCAAACTGGTTGCTAATGTAATTGTATAATTTATTTTTTTTTTTTCTATAACATTGATTTACATTCTGTAATTACTTGGGGTCACACCCGGACTTATTAATCCTTATTTATTTATGAAAATCGTCTACTTTTTTAATGTTTGTGAATATGTGAGCACCGTGTATCAATCACATAGTTAATTTATATGTCATGGTTTCATTTATCCATTTTAATTCTTTTACCTATTGTGGTATAGTAATTTTATCTTTAGGTGCATCGTCTTCACATATAATTATATAATTAATGTACTTATGCAAAATATTGTAAAACATTTTAAAAGAGTAACGGTGGAGTTTCTTGCCCATTCTTCTCCATACGAAAACTACCTTTTGGAAGGGGCGACTAGAATCAATTTTATTTTTGACGTTCAAAAGTGCCTTTTATGTGCCTATTTGAAATAAATGATTTGACTTTGATTTTGACTTTGACTTTGATTACAAAATGTTTACCGGCAGCAAATTCTTTTATGCTGTCAAAATTATAAGCATTCAACCATTTATGTAGTTTTTATCTAAACAATCAAGATACTAAGTTTGTAATATCATTAGGTACCCCATGTGGTTTCAGCCAGAGATCTGCTAAATCCGCGAGCCGCTGCCGCGAGGCCCATATGACAACAAACATTTCAAGTGATACGACTGGCTTGGTGGTTCTCGTCACTTAGCAAGGAAGATTACAAAATGCATACATCACACTTTATTAGAAATTCTAGTCTGCGTAAAAAAAAATAACCCATTATCAAATCTTATTCTGGATAAGAGAATCCTCCTTCGACTCCAGTGAGTCTCGCAAGTTGGAATGGCAATTATTTCCGCTTGTCAACTTACACAGAATTCGTCGTCGTCGTCGACATCAAAAGATGCACAGATTACAAGAATGAAAAATCCAATTCCCGTACTACGAGCGTTCTGGATTAAACAAATATTTTATTATACGTGCTATATACGCGTATGTTCTTAGAACGTTTGAAATGGGACGAGACGTATTTCTCTGTGTGCCTTCGTGCAATTTTTTGTAGTAGTCATGCTTAGTTTAGACAAAATCTTACGCATGACATACATCAAATACTATTATATCTACTACTACCACCCACTACCCCCTCTCCTACTATCTTAATTTTAATCTATCCAAAGGTTTGTCTTTAAAAGATCGCTCTTAGTGACAAGACTGCCCATTGTCACCTTTGTAAAATTGATATATTTATGTTCTGTAATTTATATGGTGAACATACTTTTTTTTTGTCTAACTCTGCTCTATGGCAATCTGTTGCACACAACAATAAGCCACTGTTTTGGCTGATATTTTTATCCGGTTAAGGCTTTTAGTTTGGAGAGACACTTCTCAGGCGAGTGTCTCAATCCATCCTGACGAATCTATCCTGAAGAGTTGGTACACTGTCTCTGTAGTCTTCGACATTGGAGACCTTGGTCTCCACTCATTCTGACAGCAAGCTCATTTTTGTGTTTTGATAGTCTTTTCTGGTAGGCGTCGCTATATTTTGCTATCTCTTGTTTGACAGTTGGTATTTTTATATCAAGGTATATGATCTTGTTACTGATGTATTGGGGGATGTTAAAGATAGCACGTAATAAAGAGTATTCTATTCTATTCTACTGCTGTAGGTAGGTAACTCTAGGAAATTATTAATTAGCATTAAAACAAAATAAAAACTTATTTTAAGCAATTTTTTTATCAATTCTAAACGATTGCTATTAAATTAGTAGGTACTACATTAGGTTCATCTTATGATAATTTTCGGTTTTTTTACTTTTTTAAAGGTTTTTTTTTTTACGGGTTCCTTTATCGATACTGAACTCGCCCTGAAGCTATGGCACGCAATTTCTTTAACAGCCTGTATAACGCCTGTATATAACTTTTCGTAATTATTTAGGATCTTTATATTTTTTAAACTGACTCCTAATTTTTTTTCTGTCTTTTAAAATCTTATTGGCGTGTATCTCATAATTTAGGCTTAAAGAATCTTTATTTCTCATAAGAACAAGATACAGTTCACTTATATGAGATTTAAATTTTAACATAAAAATAATCGTCGTCTAATGACGAAGCATGCAAATGTAGAAAAAGTAAAACAATAACAACAATATACGAGATCAGTAGCAAACAAAGCAAAAAAGTAGGTAGTTACACAATATTATTTATAACAAGTTAATACAGCTGGCCAATTTGACACCAAGGTACCGTCTTATGTACTAATTATTCACTTTGTGAGGAACACAAACAACGTTTAGGCGCTCCACCCACTGCACCGCGCCCCGTCGCGTAGCGCGGAAAACGGAGGCCAATTCCACGCGCGATTTTGTTGAATTTGTATGTAAAAAATCACGCGCGTTATCTGCGTCCCGTCGCGTGGCGCGTTGTAGTGGGTGTTGCGCCTTAAGAAGCGAACTACTGCGTGAATGTGTTTGTGTGTGCTAGCATAGTGCGTGCACGTGTTTGTTTACCTGTGTGCAACAAGTACAATCTCAGCCATAATTTGAAGCCATTATCTTTTATTACTAGCACTATGCATGTCATAATATCTACAGTACCTGCTTCTGTCTTCCTTAAAGGGTAAGGAATCATCCTGAATCCCAATCGCTTCTTAAATAAAATAGCTAGTCCCACAATTTTGTCACACAATTTCTTTCTATTGAATAATATTTTACGCAAATCCCCGTTTAGATTTTTGTTTACCCAAACAAACCCTTCTTTGAGATTCAATTTCGGGGTCGGAGGTCAAAAAATGAAATGTCGCTTGCTCGGACCGAAAAAAGGTAGCGTAATGCAAAGGTTCGGCAGTAAATGTGGGATGAAAACTTTGTTACGAGGTAAAAAAAATAATTGGTATCGTATTCACCTCGTGTGATCTCCGGAAAATAATGACTTCGTCAGTTTGTTACCCGACTACGGCAAAGCCAAAGGAAGGAAAAGTTAAATTTTTAACAGGCTATGTATGTATGTATGCTCATCTGTTCCCTCATAACTCCTAAAGTACTCGTCGTATTTTGACAAACAAGATGTCATTGGATTCACGTTATGTTGTTCCCCAGGTTATATGACGTCACATAAAATTGAACATGGCGGCTACCAGCGGTTAAAAAAAAATATTATGATTGGTAAGTAATGAAAGATTTTAAAGAGTACTTTGTGAAGAAATATTGGGTATCTAAAGCGTGGCGTATCAGAAAGGTGTGATCAAAATTAAGAGTGTGGTATAGATCTTCAAACTGAACAACTTTCTTCATGGACCAACATCGGAAGCACAAAAAAAAAACAGTCGTCCCATGCAAAACTTTAATACCTACTCGAACCAAACGTATTAGACGACTGAATATTTTTCTCAGTTTTTTTTAGGCTCTTTGCTATTTATGTTATAGTAATAGGGTAGTTGCCTGGGTAAAAAAATAATTATTATATTTAATCCGTCAGTTAGATTATCGAAAAATAATGGACACGTCTTTTTTCTTTTGCCAATCAAACAAAAAATGACAAAGACAAAGCGCGTCATTATTTGGGAGCGACAGTCGTGACGTTACTTGCTTGCAAAAGTGTCGCAAGCAAGTGACGTCACGCGGAACTTTAACGGGCGATATCTTCATCATTTTTTATATAATTGACAAAAGAAAAAATACGGGTTCAATATTTTTTTAAAGTCTAACTGACGGACTAATTAGATTTTTTTAGGAAAATAGCCGGTTATATCAAATCCGATGTTATTTTGTTACGATGTTTTGTTTATGCCTTTTAATCAGCGTTTTTATCGTAGTTGGGTTTTAGTTATTAACATTGTTTTTTAACATTGGCAGCCTATCTTGGTTATTAGATATTTATCTCCACCGCCCTACTTCTGCAATGCCAGTTGATTTGTGATCAGTACAGTTTAACATTTTGACAGTCAGCTCAGTGTTTATTTCATTGATATTAAAGTTAGTTATATGGTTTATTTCATTCCTAGCAATATCATCATTTTCATGGTTCGTTCATCTTTTTACGACTGCTACAGTTAGGTTATTAAAGTCTAAGAGCTGTGAACGCCTACAGGCAAATATAATAAGTATATATTATTATATTATTTAGCTCTCTGTTACCTAGGTATTTTATTTTCCATAACTAGCTCCTCATTCATTCTGCACGGCCAGTTTTAATCAACAAAGTTGCCCTGTTGAACACTTCAACATGTTTTTGAACTAAAAGGATAAGTTTTAAACACGAATTTCAAAGGTTTTTTCCAGACGAGCGCGCTTTGTGTCAGAGTAAAGAAGTTTCGATTCATTCGAATGGAATCACTTTTGATGTTGCAAAAAGTCAAAAGTTCGCTTCTTTGAAGGACTTTTCTTTTAAATTTGAGGCGAAAGCTTAGATTAAATTTTATTGGATTTGAGTGAATAGTTTTGGATCCCATCAATGACACCAAAACCATCAAAATGTTTAAGCAGAATATAGACTTACATGTAGACTGCACCGCACTCGGCCCGCGTGGTGGATAACGGCCCACACTCCCTCTCATAGAGAGGAGGCCTGTGTCTCAGCAGTGGGAACATTATAAGCTGATTATGATGAAATGTGGACTAAACAGATACAAAAGTGGGTTTTATTGTTAGAAAATTCTCAGAACCAGCCCGAAATCTGGAATTGTGTTTCTGAGAAATAGAATCCCGATGATCCCTTCGGGGAATACAGGCTCGATGTTTATTTTCGTAGTAATGGTAGTTGGTTTTCCTAATAAAAGGTATAAATTATTTTTTTTATTTAAAAAAAAAATTCAAAGTAGTTTTTTATTTTTTTAAATTAAAAATAATATTCCTGTAGAAACGCACCGCCATCGTCAGTTTAATTATTCTTGAACCCCAGAACAATGGTGTTACTAAGTTTCTAAATATTACTTAAAGATGTAAATATGAAACCCTTTGCATGAATATTCAGCTTACTTAGTGTTTGACGACAGGGTTGGCGCAGTGAATGAGCGATCGACTGCAGCGCTGCGTGTCACGGGATCGATTCCCGCACGGAACAAATATTTGTATTGCCTGCAGGTAGTTGTTCCGGGTCTGGCTGTTTGTGTATGTGAGTTTAAATGTTTGTAAACGCTCCCATGATACAGGAGTAATTCCTAGTGTGGGGAAACGTTTTTTTAAAAGAAAAAATATTCATAATAACTACATGTGGTAATAGGTTGAGAACAACACTACATCTGGTAGTAGGTTGAGAACAACACTACATGTGGTAGTAGGTTGAGAACAACACTACATGTGATAGTAGGTTGAGAACAACACTACATGTGGTAGTAGGTTGAGAACAACACTACATGTGGTAGTAGGTTGAGAACAACACTACATGTGGTAGTAGGTTGAGAACAACACTACATGTGGTAGTAGGTTGAGAACAACACTACATGTGGTAGTAGGTTGAGAACAACACTACATGTGGTAGTAGGTTGAGAACAACACTACATGTGGTAGTAGGTTGAGAACAACACTACATGTGGTAGTAGGTTGAGAACAACACTACATGTGGTAGTAGGTTGAGAACAACACTACATGTGGTAGTAGGTTGAGAACAACACTACATGTGGTAGTAGGTTGAGAACAACACTACATGTGGTAGTAGGTTGAGAACAACACTACATGTGGTAGTAGGTTGAGAACAACACTACATGTGGTAGTAGGTTGAGAACAACACTACATGTGGTAGTAGGTTGAGAACAACACTACATGTGGTAGTAGGTTGAGAACAACACTACATGTGATAGTAGGTTGAGAACAACACTACATGTGGTAGTAGGTTGAGAACAACACTACATGTGGTAGTAGGTTGAGAACAACACTACATGTGGTAGTAGGTTGAGAACAACACTACATGTGGTAGTAGGTTGAGAACAACACTACATGTGGTAGTAGGTTGAGAACAACACTACATGTGGTAGTAGGTTGAGAACAACACTACATGTGGTAGTAGGTTGAGGACAACACTACAAGCCACGCTTGCCTCTATGGTTTTGGTATGGTTTATCGAGCTCGCTATGCTTGTTTATCGAGCTCGCTATGCTTGTTTATCGAGCTCGCTATGCTTGTTTATCGAGCTCGCTATGCTTGTTTATCGAGCTCGCTATGCTTATTTATCGAGCTCGCTATGCTTGTTTATCGAGCTCGCTATGCTTGTTTATCGAGCTCGCTATGCTTGTTCTTACATCCTGCATCCTCCCTTATTTGTCTAAGTTGTATCTCTTATTAAACTGTATGTGCACAGGAACAAACCCTACAATTTATTTAAATTAAAAACAAAAAAAATTGCTTTTACCAATTATTTAGCTTTCAGATAGTTTAGATTAGCTTTTAGCTTTTGGCGTCACAAGAATTTCGCCCGGAGCGCCCGCGCCGGTAGTGCTAAAATCAGCACTGCTTCTGTCTTACCCTTCCGGGGTATACAGGCGTGATACTATGTTATTACTACCACTTACAACAAACAATTACTACGAGTACATCGCCGGCCACCTGAGCGACTATTAATTATAGCAGATTTAACGATCCGAATGTATTTGACCTTTTCATTTCTTAAACAATTTAAACTTCTTAGGTAATTTAAACTTTGTTTTAGTCAGAAACCTTCCGATTAAGTTTGTTAACAAGGTTCCGTCATTTTGTCAGTTTCATAAGATTTCTAAAGCTTGGCTAATTAAAAACATCGTTTTGAATATCGTTAATTAGTTTCGGATACCTTTCTGTCAATTATCGTAGAGAATGAGTGGATTACGAAGTAATATAAATGTAATTAAAATAATCAAATCTTAGGCTGGTCACATCTGCCGCATGTCAGACTGTCAATGGGCCAAATTTACGACTCAGTGGGTCCCGCTTAATGGCAAACGACATCGCGGTAGGCCCAGACGGAGAATGCGGGATGAGCTGGACTCTTTGATTATGATTGGTACTTGGCAGCTCTGAACAGTCAGAGATGGAAAAAGAGTAAGGAGGCCTTTGCCCAGCAGTGGGACATTAAAGGCTAAAAAAAAAAACTTAATGCTGATTCAAAATACAAATAAAATGTGGGTTTGTTGATTTAAAAAACCACGGGGCGGGAATTTAAAAGCGTCTTCATATACATATTTCCATACATTTTACTTCCCTACATTATCGTCGAAAAAAAAAAATACAGCCAAATCTTAAATGTTTAATGTAAATCAAGAACCTTGATGTAAACGACTACGTAAATTTGGAGACACTGGGTTTTCCTCTCCTCACACACAATGGCCGATGATACTGTCCTCCTGCGGGTGAACACAAACACATTTGTTCATGGCATCCGGCTTCCATCCATCACAGTGAACATTGTACGAGCAGTATAATTGCATGCTGCACTGGTTAACGTCATCACGTCAACGCCGGCTGCCGCTGAAAACCAGCGCTTGGGCTCTGTCTCGTATAGGGTCTTAGCATTATTCTGCGCGATGGCCGTTTTGCGTGAATGTGACGCATGTTTACCCCCAACTTGTTTTTTTGTGTGTTATGTCCTTTTTTCATGCGTCATGTTTGCCGCAAATAAATGCATTTTCTTTTTTTTTTTCTTTTTTCTTTTTCAGTATCTATTTCCTGAAAACAAAAACATGTATGTAACTACGGCGGTGTTGGAACTCTTAAAGTTTTAAAATAATTCAAAATCAAAAATCATTTATTCAAATTAGGCTGAGAATCAACCCTTTTCGAACGTCAACATTACAAAAGACAGTCTCCCAAAAACGCCCGCCCTTCACCACTTCCTAGTGCTTTCGCTGGGAAGAAGAAGTGGCGCAACAAACTCTCCAGCAGCACAGCAGTCAGTTCAGTTAGAAAATACTTGATTGTATACAATACCAGGTACGCAAAGTAATTTACATCACCGGTAAAACGGGGTGAATAGGGATGCAGGGGTGAATCGGGACGAAACTTTAAAATGGATTTTTACTTTAATATGTTTGCTGCTAACAAGGACACTTAATCTTTAAATAAAAACAGTAAACACACTTCTGTCTTTTCTGGCAACAAACTATATTATTTCAACGTTAAAGTCCATTTTAAAGTTTCGTCACGATTCACCCCCTTTTTTTTTTTTTTTTTGAGGATGGGAAATCATCAAATGACCCCTCCCGCTCTGGGTGGAGCAGAAGGGAGTGTCAGACTCTTACTGACTAAAACCCACCCGTGTTCCTTCCCTAGCCCTTTATGTACCAGGGCAGCGGTAACCCTTTCGGACGATCCCGCTACCCCGGCAGGCTTCGGCCCTGTCGGGCCCCGTCAACTACGCTGACATCTCTTTGAGGCGCACGTGGAACACATACGCGCCGTCCGGCACGGGCCTGGTCCTGATCGGACGGAGAGCTACCTATTGCTCTCCGTACGGTGGCCGGGAGTCGTCACGCGGCTCCCGACGCCCGGAGCGTCTCCTTCGGCGGCTGAGGCGTGAGGATCTCACGATTCACCCCTGCATCCCGATTTACCCCGTTTTACGGTAGATGACACAGAACATTATTTGTTAATGTAACTTCTTTATGTGTACCTTATTTTTTTAAAAGATCGTTATAGAAATCTTCTTATACGAAGATGGTGGGACAATCTTGAATCCAACCGAAAGGATTAGTTAGTCCGTCAGTTAGATTATCAAAAAATATTGGACCCGTATTATTTCTTTTGTCAATTATATAAAAAATAATGAAGATATCGCCCGTTAAAGTTCCGCGTGACGTCACGCCTTGCTACACTTTTTAGCATGGCATGACGTCACGACCCCCCTCTCCCAAATTTGGACGCGCTTTATCTTTGTAATTTTTTTTTTATTGACAAAAGGAGAAATTCGTGTCCATTATTTTTCGATAATCTAACAGTCAGTTAGATTATCGAAAAAAGTAAATATAATAATATTTTTTTTACCTAGGAAACTACCTTATTGTGCGGAAAAGGGAGAGGGAAGCCTGTGCAGTGGGATAGATAATACAGGCTAGGTAAATTAGACCTTTTATACGTTCATCTTATCTAAAATAAGTTTTTTTTTTTTCGAAAAATACAAAATTTACTATAAGTACGTATATCTCTATACGTACTTTATTAGCGCTAATTACAATGTGTGAACTCAAGCAAGCTTAATTAAGAATGTTTTAATTCTAATTCTGAACGCAAAATCCACTTTGAAAAAAAGCCAACCAGAGATTTTCATATGCAAGTAAACTCATAAAAAAAATATACATTTGATAATTATTATTATTATATTGTTTACTTATGAGTATGACTTATGAGATTTTCTGCTTTTAGAAACGGTTTTATTCCAATAATTAACTTTTAATTAATGAATTATCATTTTCAGTTTGGCTATCCATCCCATACCTAATACAACAACTAAATTCAGAATTCAAAGTGTGGTGTTTAGATGACGGAACACTAGGAAGTGACGTCGACAACGTTCTAAAAGATCTTCAATTCCTAAAGCAGCAGTTCCAATCCATCGGCCTTGACCTCAATAACTCAAAATGTGAAATTTACTTTTGTGACAATACTGACAGACAATCGACTATACAGAAATTTAATTTAGTAGCCCCAGACATCAAAGTTTTGGAAAAAAAAATTATTGCACCTCTTATGTTCCCCAATTTTAGAAGACAGTTTTTCAGCATTCGTCGACGGAAAAATTAAACATTTTAACGATATTTCGGATAGACTTTCTAAAATTAATTTACATTCGGCATTCACCCTAATCAGATAATATATTGTTTCGGTCCAAATTTACGTATTAATAAGTTTATTACTTATTAATACGTCCACCAATACTGCTGAGCGTGCCCGCCTGCTGGCTGTGGGTGAATGGGAGTCGGGCCTCTGGCTTCAGGCGCCACCGTCACCCAATATAGGCACTATGCTGGGTGACACTACATTCCGGCTCGCTACATGTTTGCGTCTGGGCGCTCCTTGCAAAGCTCCACATCGCTGTCAATGCGGTGAAGCAGTCGACTGCCTCGGACACCATGGCCTATCCAACAGCAAGAACGCTGGACGGATGGCAAGGCATGGCAGCATTAACTACATCATCCGTCTGGCTCTTGTCTCTGCCGGGTTGCCAGCTGTTTTAGAACCCAATGGCTTGGCACGCGACGATGGAAAGAGGCCCGATGGAATGACCATAATGCCTTGGAAATTTGGTAAGCCTTTGGTGTGGGATGCAACCTGTGTCGACACCCTCGCGCCATCCCATCTTCCTAGCATGGTAGGCTGTGCTAGGGCGGCGGCTGCAGGAGCAGAAAACCTCAAACAGCGCAAATATAACAACCTTATTGGGAGCTATATGTTTGAGCTAGTTAGGGTTGAAACACTAGGGCCTTGGGGTCCGATTGCTCATCGAATTTTTCGGGACATCGCCAAGCGGTTGGTTGATTCTTCACCTGCCCAGAAGGCTGGCCTATTTTAAGCCCAAAGAATCAGCATTGCCATCCAACGTGGTAATGCTGCCAGCCTTTTGGCCACTTATCCCATTGACAGTGATGCAGACGAATTTTTTGATGCCCAATGAGCTCCAGCCTTTTTATATTTTTTTTCGTATTATATAATTGTATATATATATATATGTGTTAGCTTGTTAAAAAAGTAATAAATCAGTGAATGTTAAATAAATAATAAAAACAAAAAAATAATTAACTAATTATTATAATTTACCTGAATCTACTCGACTTGCCAAAAGCGCAAGTCCAGTTCACCCCCTGCATTTGTAATCAATGCATGCATCTACTATACATTTATGTCAAACAGTTTATGCGTGCAAAAATGTACAGACCATTCATAGTTATTTTACCTCTGACATAAACTAACCTTATGATGAAGAGAATAAAAGTCACTGTGATGCGAAATCAGCTGTGAACGGACTATAGTCATGTATGAATAACCCACAAATGTATTTTTTTTTTCAAATAACAGTTGTTCCAACGCAACATGCACAAAGCAAGAACAAAACAATAGACTAGCTAACCTGCCTATTAAAAAAGTAAAAAAAATACGAGATGATTACAAAAAACAAATAATATATTTCACTATTTTTATTCTATTCTAACATGAAAATACAGAAAAAATATTTATTATTAATTTGAATTGTAACGATGTGACTCCTCAGTCACGATTTCCCCTTGCATCTACAGTGTCCAATAATGCTGTCATTGTATGGGAACACACAGTCGCATGGAGGGTGGTCCTCATTCGAACATTGATATTTGACAGTGCAGTAGCGAACTGGAAAGAAACACTCTTATATGAATTACGTAATTTCTTATAATAACATGTTTATTGTTTTTTTTATGTATTTATAATTTAATTATGTATTCAGAGCATGTGTACTCGATAATGTGTGTGCATGCCTGCTTTACAAGATAATGTTGTGTGTCTATACAAGTTTTATTATTGTAAAAGATAATTGTAAAGTATCTCGTTGGTAATTCTTAAATTAATAAATAATTATTTTGGATTTTAATGGTGGTTCCCTGTTTCCAACTAGGAACAGATTTTCCATCTACTAAGGAATCTAAATAGCAAATAAACGCGAACATGAAGTAAAACACTTGACGATATTTTTATAATCTTTACGTTACATACCTTTTTTTTGGGTGGGAAATCATCAAATGACGTCTCCTGCTCTGGGCGGAGCGGGGAGCGTGTCAGACTTTTACTGCCTAAAACCCACCCGTGTTCCTTCAGTTGCCTGTACCAGGGGCCACGGTATCTCTTTTGAACAACCCGCGGCCCTGGCAGGCATCGGCCCTAGCGGATCCTGTCAGTAAGTGTTGACACCTCTTTGAGGCAAGCGTGGAACACAACGCGCCGTCGACCCGGGCCTGGTCTTTTCCGGGCGGCGAGCTGCCTATTGCTCGCCGCCCGCAAGCCCGTGCCTACGGTGGCCAGGAGTCGGTTGCTGACTCCCGACATCCAGGGCGTCTTCTGCGGCGCTATATATACGTTATGTTACAACTGTTGAATTAATTAGAAACTAACACTGTATCAAAAAGAAAAAAAAATTGAATAATTCGCTATCTGAGGAGCTAACCTGCTTATTAAAAAAGTAATAAAATGACGAGATGATTAATAAAATCAAATCATATTTGAGATACAATTGGAGATACAATTTAATATTGCGATCAACTGACACACTGTATTCCAAAAAATATACAATCACAATACATGCCTGGGTGACCGTCAGAAAGAAAATAAAGTCGTAATCTGGATACCAATCATCATTAGGAACCAGTGATGCTGTTGAGGCATTAGTGGACGATGTCATATGTAATTTAAATAACAAACATAAAGTAGCCGGTATTTTTCTTGACCTCAGTTCTGCCTTCGATACAGTAGACCATGACATTCTTTTGGCCAAATTGGAACACTATGGTATACGCGAGAATGTATTAAAGCTTTTCAGGTCTTATTTACACAACAGGCGTCAGTACACTGAGATAAAATCGGTGATAGATGGTGAAGAAAAAACATATAAATCCAATTTAATCACTGTATGCCGTGGTGTCCCGCAAGGCTCCGTTCTAGGTCCAATTTTCTTTATAATATTCTTAAATGACTTGATTGAGTATATTCAAACACATTTTAATGACATAAAACTAATAACTTTTGCTGGTGACACAAATGCAATAGTGTCTGCACACGATATAATCGAATTAGAATCCAAAATTAATGCAGTGTTAAAAGCGTTTGAAAACTGGTTTGGGACTAACAATTTAAAAGTTAATGTAAATAAAACTAAGTGTGTATTATTCAAGCCGACGGTGCGAAATAACGCTAAGATTGAGGTGGTATCGTGTGGTAACAAAGTAGAAGTAGTTGATAATGTCAAATTTCTAGGTGTTCACATTGACGCATTATTAAATTGGAAGGTTGAGACATTGTCTATTACTAAGTCTGTGAGCTCGGCATGTTATGCAATCAGAACCCTGAGGGAAGAATTAACTTTACCTCAACTTAGGAGGGTGTATTTCGCTTTGGTTGAGTCTAGGCTCAGATATAGTATTGAGTTTTGGGACAACAGCTACAAATACAATATCCAGTCAGCATTTGTAATCCAAAAAAGAGCGCTAAGGACAATGCTTCGCATAAGACAGACAGAATCATGCAAGGAACACTTCATAAGACTAAAAATTCTAACAGTGGCATGTCTCTATATTCTTGTTTTGCTAACCAACTTTGTTAGGAATTTGCACAAATTTGAAACTGTAGAGCAAAGAGAAGCTAGAGATAGTACTCGTAGGAAAGACTTGCCCTACACAATTCAACCTAAATTGAAGGTGATTCGACATAGTCCCAGATATCAATCCGTCTTGTTATACAACAAGTTGCCGTTAGAATTCAAAAGCATAACCCGTGCAAACTTATTCAAAAACAAATTAAGGACATATTTATTGAGGAAGGGCTATTACAGTATTGAATAGTTTATGAGTTGACAAATGACAATCATGTATTTATGCCGTATTTGCTATTATTGAGTTTTATTATTATTTTCATTGTGTCAATCTTTATTTAAATTCTATTCTGTAGGTAATAGACTATTCATTTATTTTTACTTTTTTTATTTTCACCTTTTGACATTATATTACTTTATTAAACGACTATTAATTTTATTATTGTAAAAAATGAGTTATTGTTTTTTTTTTTCTTCTTTTTTTATTACATTTTTTTTTTTGTTATTTCTATCTAATCATTATTAATCTAATTTTAAGTTATTTTATAATGTAAGACTTTCTACACAATGTATTTTGTTAAGAAATAAATGACTAAAATCGACACATTTTAAACAAAATAAAACTACTTCTTCAAAAAGCTAGAAGATGGCAAGAAAGAAAAAGAAGAAAATCAATTAATAAAGTACCAACCGTTTGCAGCCCCCACTATCACCAAGACAGATGACAGAAATAGCACAGACAGCAAGCCTTGCAAGAACTTCATGATCACAACACAACACTAAAGGTAAAACGCTAGTTTAATCCCTGATATTATTATATACCAGAACGATTTGCCATGGAAATTGATTATACAAATCGTTTGAAATCAATTTAAAACCACAAACAAATGCTATTGTTTTAGCGGTAGCATATGCGGCTATAAAGGTCTCACATAATACATGATCAGCCTACATATAATGTTCCCACTGGTAGGACACAGGCCTCCGCTCTGTGAGAGGGAATGGGCCGTAATGGAGTGGGCCGTGGGTAGTGCGGGTTGGTAGATGTCACATGTCTACGAATTTTTGGTATTAGGACATGCCGGTTTCCTTACGATGTTTTCCTTCATAGTATTGAGAGCAGTGGTGATGAAGTAATTTACACAAAGTTAAATGCCTGCTGGGTTCGAACCAACGACCTACAACCCACAAATCGCGGCCGTTGGTACTTGGCCTCCACTGCTCTATAAAGGTCTTGATATGCCGAAATTAAAATTTTGGAATTCATTGTTGTTAAGTTGAGATAGACTACATACGCCGCCGTGTAGTCAATCTTTATATTTTTCACATAAGCAATGGGTTTTAGGAAATCGGAACTATATTCATCAACTGCCGAATATACGTAGGTTATCTATTTTACTTAATATCAATCTAACCAGCCAATGTTACATGCTGATTAGTATAGTAGCAAAGTATGTATACACTAAGCTTTATTCAAAAGCGATTTCCTCCTTTATTTTTAAATAAAACTTTATGTTGATACGAACATAGCATTTTCGAACCCATATATTTATGTAATGTGTCGTATTTCAACGTTGCATTCGTTGTTTCACGAAAAAATCGCAATTGAAAGTTGTCAAGTGTTGACGTTCGTGACTGAACAACGAACGACACTGAACTATCACGGTCGGGCCAGCGACGCTGAGTCACGTATACTCGGCGGTGAATCGCGTAGAATCGGCTCCAGTCGTAAGTTTTTACTTCTATCGTGTAGAAATGAAATTGTTTATTCTGTAAATAGGATATCAGAATCACTTTTACACGTAATATTATAAAATAAATAAGCTAGATGAGGTCGGCGTTCCCTATCTGACAACTCTGAGAAGAAAGGCCGAAACAAACTCAGAGTTGGTGGTTATAAGCACAGTACACTATTTTTCTTTTACTTTTTTTAGTAGTACCTGTTGGCGTTTAACAAACACGTGATCACGTTTCCTCTTAAGGTGGTCTATACTTTTAGTAATACCAAACAATTCGGTCATAAATGTTAAAGCATAAAATCAAATGATTGTTCAACAAATTCCACTTACATAGCCATTTGCTTATCAACATTTTAACGTGTAATTTCACTTTTCAAATGTTCTAAGAAATAAACCGTCATTTTAATTAATAGCCCGTCTTAAAAACAGTATACAAGCTAACACTAAAATATAATATATTAAGTATGTTCAAACAGATAAAAGGTGAAGAGCTCATTGGGTATCAAAAAACGTTGTGTGCATCGCTGTTAATGGGAAAAGTGCCCAAAAGACTGTTAGGATTGCCACGTCAGACGACAATACTGATTATTTGGCCTAAAAATAGGCCAGCCCTCTGGCCACGTTAAGAGTCGACCAACTGCTTGGCGCTGTCCCGAAATACTCGACGGGCACTTGGATCATGGCCTTAATGTTTCAACCAAAAACAAAACATAAATTCCAATAAGGTTTGTTATATTTGCGCCGGTTGAGATTTTCTACACCTGCAGCGGATGCCGCAGCAGTGAATCTTTTTTTTAAAATGGCATAGTGACTTTTTTGTTTATTTTGTATTAAATTGTAAGTCTGTACTTTTTGTCACCCCACAGTATGTTCATTTCCACTGTGTTGAATTAAACTTCCTAATAGGGGAAAGAGAAGAAAAAAATAAAAGATTTAGTTTTTGCACATATGTAACGCACATTACAAAAATATATACTTATGCTGGTCGTTCAAAAGCCTTGTATACGAAAGTAAGAATGCCACACAGAAGCTATGAAATCGTACCAAAAGTATTGATTTTTCGCAGTAGGTAACGATTATTTTTCAGGACCCTACGGGCAACCAAGCGGACGACCGCAGTGTGATGCATGTTCCATGCAAATGAATGGTTCCATGCCCTCAACGTAAATGCCTAGATGTCGTGAGCAAAGATTTATTGCACCGATTTGTCCCAAAAGCCGGTGCGACCATTTTATATAACACGTAACGTGGTAGATAACAAATTCCGCATCTGCAACACTGTGATACCTACTTTTTTACATTTTATTTTTGCATTTGAGACTTATCTCAAATGCAAAAATAAAATGTAAAAAAGTATCTTATGACTTAAAAAAAACTTAACTTATGACTTGAAAAAGTATCTTACAAATTAACAATCGATACATTAAATAATTGATGTTATATGTTGTATTTTTCTAAATCTTGTTTAAAAAAAAATATCTTTTCCTATTTTTGTTGCTAGGTACTAAAAGTTAAACTCATCTCTGTTTTCGTTAAATAGCTCTTTCTTGATTTTTTATTTAAAATCCTTAGTCACCCTTAGGTGACTAAGGATTTTAAATAAAAAATCCTTAGTCACCCTTAGTACCTAGCAACAAAAATAGGAAAAGATATTTTTTTTTAAACAAGATTTAGAAAAATACAACATATAACATCAATTATTTAATGTATCGATTGTTAATTTGTGATGCTATATAAGAATAAAACTGTAGTATACAATAAATACCACATAGACTCATCATCTGCCTAGCCTTTTCCCAACTATGTTGGGGTCGGCTTCCAGTCTAACCGGATGCAGCTGAATACCAGTATTTTACGTGGAACGACTGCCTATCTGACCTCAACAATCCACTTATTGTGTAATACCCCTTGGCAAGACTGATTGTCAGATTTTCGGGCTTCTGACGAACCGTAACGACTGTCAAAGATCTACGAATGACAGCTAGGACCAATGGCTTAGCACGCTTTCCGAGGGGCGGAGGGGTCTTGGTATGTAAAGATGGTCACCCATCCACATACAAACCGCGGCAAGCGTAGCTTAACCTGATCGATCGAACCGTGTGGTTATTATTTCATAGCCAAAGCCCCTCTACAACCACACATACAGACTAAGTCACTTAAGTTCACCACCTACATTTTGAATACACCCAACTTATAACAATGAACACATTAACAGTTTTGTCAACACCTGCAGACACAATATTGGTTCAGTACTCGAGAGGCACACTCGACAGTGTCTGCCTGAACCTGACCAAACAAGGCCCGGTAACACAGACACGCCTATTGGACATTGGAAACTAGCCCCCATTCGCCTTTGAGTTCAGGAATAGACTTTACTAAGCAAACATTACCCTAATTGTTAACACACTTTAAATCACGGTCTGAAATAACCGATTAATACAGGCTGATTTTTTAAAGACCAGCCAAATTTAAGGATGTGGTACAGACCATCAAACTGAACAACTTTCTCTATGGGACCAACATCGTAATCGCGTATAAAAATTCAGCCGTCCTATACATTTAGGTCGAGTAAGTATTGAAGTTTTCTATGGGACAGTTGATAAAATTTTCGCGATTACGCTATTTGTCCCATGGAGAAAGTTGTTCAGTTTGATGGTCTGTACCACATCCTTAAATTTGGCTGGTCTTTAAAAAATCAGCCTGTATTAATCCATCGGTTCATAATGTTGAAAAAATCGCCCGTTCAACAACGGAAATAATGCAATGAATGTAGTTGAACTTACAAAATGAAAGGCATTGCCATTATAAGTGTTTTACACAATTACCCCGCAGCATAGAATAACTAATTGCCCGCAGGTTCAAGCTATATCCTGTTACGTTTTACATCTGTCTCGATTATCTATTGCAAAGGGGCAAGAGTGATTTTGAAAAAGTAAAGAAAAAGAAAAATATTTGGTTCAGTGTTTGTTTTATTTTTAGTTCGGTTTGGTTTAGTTTGCTTTTGGTTTGTTTAATTTTTGTTCTATGGTTTGCCCTAATTTAATTATTGCAGAACACAATTATTGACGTTACGACAAGTATTTTCTAACTGAACAGACAGCTGTGCTGCTGGGGAGCTTGTTGCGCCACTTCTTCTTCCCAGCGATAGCACTAGGAAGTAGTGAAGGGCGGGCGTTTTTGGGGGACTGTCTTTTGTAATTTTGAAAAGTGCTGATTCTCAGCCTAATTTGAATAAATGACCTTTGATTTTGTTATTTTTTTGTAAGTGATCTTGAGTCGTATTCAAACTATTGGGAATCTTGGGTTAGTTTTTAAAACTATATTACTTTCTGTTTAGAAGCCTTACCTCCACAGCTGCTTTGACACACTAGGTAGGTACACTCGGTAATGTAATGGTATTTTGCCTTTTATTATTTTGCTTTTTATTATTACATACAAATATTATGCACTTATCATTAGGTTTCACCGTGGTCCGACCGTAATATAACACACAATATAATTTACGGAGGCACTTATTTTTTTTAATATAAAATGCGTGATGACGACCTGGACGCGTTCCGCGAGGGTTGGGTCGAGGTGGCGCGGGAAACGAATTTGCAAGACCCACTAACAAAAAAAAAAAAAAAACTTGTGATAATGAACTGTAAGTTGTTCACTTGTTCAGTTGACGGCTACTACGTAAACACGACTACTCATGTACAGATCATTAAGCTGATCAGACGAAACGCTTGTCGTGTGTACTCACGACGCCACATCAAGCTATAAATTTCCAGTTTTAGCTAACTTCGCATTGTATAGACTTTTCGTACAACTAGCTTCTGCGACTTCGTCAACGTAAAATTTCGCCACCCCAACCCACCCGCATCTGCCCGCGCTATCACATCGTTTTGGCTACCAAGACTCATAACGTGATGTAACCTACAGCCTTCCTCAAAAATTGGGCTATCAAATGCAAAAATAAATTTCAAATACGACCGGTAGGTCCAGAGATAAGCGCGTTTAAATAAACTAACTCTTCAGCTTTATTAGTATATGTATATATATATAGATATAGTCTGCATATACTGGAAATATATGGTTTGATTTATCGCCGTGCATACGTAGATACGAAATAAGTGTCACCTGTCACGTACCTACCTATACATAATTCACACTTTCATCATCACAGTTCACACACATATACAAAGCCTGCTGTCAACATGCGGTAAGCTGGAGTAATTTAGGCATAGCGCTGGGTACAGTAAAATGACTAGTTGGCGAAATATCACTGGTTTGTCGGCGGAACTACCACAAAAGTATTGACTTTTGTTGGAATGCCGCCCGCATCGGCAGTGTTGCCTGCCGGGCCTATTGCATGTATCAAATCAAAATCTTTATATCGCGAAAACATAGGTTTAGTAACATTGGCCTTAACACTAAGTATTAGTAAACAACACGATACGGTTTTACATGTACCTACCTATAAATGACAGCAGGTACATATACCCTTGTTAGGTGACTAGGATCAATTCTATTTTAGTGTAAATTTTGACGTTTAAATGCGCCTTTTATGTGCCTATTTGAAATAAATAATTTGACTTTGACAGTCCACTATATCAGCTATCATTCTCAGAACCCTCTTAGGGCTGCCCATTACTGATGCTGCGCGCTTGCGAATTATAGTGTTATACAATCTACTGCAACGCCATGCCAACCCCATCAGTTTTCAAAACGCGTTATTAAATTGGACACAAAGGGCTCCATACAACGCTTCCGAATATTTCACCCACAAGCTGCTTTGTAGAAAGTTGTATACAATGCTCTAGAGAGTGTCATCTTTACTTCTGCAGTACATCGTGCAAACCTGCGGGCTATCATATTCGCACGTACCTACGGACAGAGCCTTGACACAACAATGCCACACACACGATTATTATTATCTTATTTTATCTCATTTTGACCAATTTTGTTTCATTTCATTTAATTACATCAAAATTTGTCCAGTTTTATTATGTAATTTAACTTAATTTTATGATTGTATGACATGTGTAATTACTAATATTGACTAATAACTTGTATGTGTGGTGCAAACTGTTAATATAAGTTGGTTATTAATAAATAAACGATGCGACATATTTATGAAAACATGACAAAATGGCACATTTTCACGACAGGTGCACTATAATAATGCAGAAAATGAATGAAACAATCTTGTAAAATTGTGCACCTGTCTCCTGTCGGTTTTATTAAATAGGCCCCTGTTGGGTCTAGTGTAGGGCTGCCATAAATGCTGATACGCCGACCGGGATATTTTGAATAGAAATAGGGTAAGCCTTGAACTTGAAAAAAACTTGATAAATATTCGGTAACGGGAAGACGACGTTGGAAAGATATATTTTCTGTGTGATTTTTTTCCGGAGATATCAAGTTTTTTCTTTAAAATATCATATTTATTTCTTAAAATAACGGTGATTTTGCAAAAAGAATCCATTATGCAAAAGCAAGTGAAGCGAGCTTGAAAAGTTTATCACCTCGGATATGCTAGATTTTCTTTTCACCATTCATACAAAAAGTAGACGTGACTTGACGACTTATGCAGAAAAGTAGAATTAGGAGAACGTAAAGATCAAGACTGATCGAACTGACTTCGAAAATTTTAGCTTCCTCGAATAGGTTAGGTACGAAAGAATTTGTGGTCAAACAAACGCGCCCTAACTTCGAAACCAGCACAAACGACTAATTGACCGAGACACCGGGACACAACGGTTCAAACCGGGACATGTCCGGGCGTACTGAGACGTAAGGCAGCCCTAGTCTAGTGCCTAATTACACAAGCTTGTAGTAGAAAATTATTTCTATTTTCACGGAGCACCTAACTTTTTCCTAGCACAAACGAGTTGCGGTTAGTCCATTTGCCAGACTTTTAGACAATTAGGCTTTACCACTGACACAACTTTTTGTTTGGCCACAACGACACTAGCATTTAATAAGGTCTAAAATCTTGGTAAGGTAAAGTTGCGCTTGGGGAGTCCCAAGCGCAACTTTACCTTACCGAGATTTTATTAAACCACAAGTTTTCACTGGGATGTCTGTAGTCTACAACTACCTGAAACGAGCCCAAGCGAATAACTCGACCACCCAGAACCGAAACATCTGGCGAAGAGTGACGAAGAGAGCCGACCCCAACTTAAATGGGATAAGGCTAGCCAAACAGAAAGAGAGAGAAGTAAACGGTAAATTAAAACATAACATTAAATTAGCACTAACGACTTCAAAAAATTACTTTTCTTACCGCGGAAACAATGTATATTTATCATTTCCCCAAAGCACCGCATAAAACATGAATACATTTAAGTAAGTACTGCAATAACATAAAACAAACTTATCCAACTTTGTTTTGTAACTTAAGCTTGATTAAAACTCGTAAGTCACGTCGTTTACATGATGTTTACATAATTTCGGAAAATGTATCCTTGAGTAAAGTAAACAAAATTGCAAAAAGTAATTTAAAGGTAGGCAACCCACTTGAGCTGTTATAAATAGCGTGTAGGTACTTTAGGAAGGGTCTGAGTACCTAATTGAGACTTTGGTCATGTCTAATGGCAATCTAAAAAGGGTTGAAGACCTGAGTTTTATTTTTCCCTTAATTAATATCATTATTTTTCGCAAGTTGGCTTAAATAAAAGTCAGTTAATTCTGGTTATACTGCGGCATAGTGCCATCCAAATCAGCCATCATCAGCCAATAATGTTCCCACTGCTGGGACACATGCCTCCTCTCTGCGAGAGGGAGTGGACCATAGTCCACCGCGTGGCCGAATGCGGGTTGGTACATGTCACATGTCTTCGAATTTTTGGTTCTAGAACATAATAAGTAGTACAACAAACAGGTTTCCTCACGATGTTTTCCTTCACCGTTTTGAGAGCAGTAGTGATCAAATTATTTACAAAAAGTAAAGCGCCTGTCTGGGTTCGAACCTACGATCTATAACTCGTAAGTCGCGCCATTACCACTGGGCTACCACTGCTCTACTACAATTCTATGATAATTAGTAATTGTATCATAATTACTAAAATTACTACCGATAGATACCTGCCTGGTACCTGGTAGTAGATACCTGCTATACCTGCTGACTGTATAATTAGGTTAAGTATTGGCAAACAGGAAAGCCCTTTATCCTGCTCGATGAAACCTCTTATAATTCACTTTAAGAAACTTAGTGGGGAAAAAATAAGGAAAAGCAGTCTTTTAAACCAATTAATTTTTACTTGAATAAGTTCCTTTCATTAGCAAGCATTTTTATGGTTAGAAACACACAAAAAGGTTTTTGTAGTTGGGCACGCTGTTTTTCAGAAAAACTAAAATGGACAATTAGATTGCTATCTATCCCCGTTAATCATGAACTACTAGATTCTATGCCAGCAAAGCTACAGCTAAAACAATCGCAAAAGAAATTAATACTTCGAAATGGGACTAACTACAGCCAACAGGCGTAAGGTCCTTTGTCCACCACCACCGTCACCGACACGTCACCGACAAGATAACGTACAAGAAAACGACGCCGAAACAGCGATACATACATTTACTATGGCTGCGTGTCCACCACATGTCCGTCACTAGAACCCTCAAAGTCCCGTCCGCCAAAGTTTCAAGTAGTTCGGCGCGACCGCTAGAACTCGGCCCGAGATTGTTACGGGCCGATGACGGCAATACAAAATACGTTTGATCTTATCCTCACGCCGCCGTTGCACTACGCTGGATGGCCGGCTTTTATTATGTCTATTATATACTGGCCACGAATATGCCACGTCACCGAGTTCGGTCGTGATGGAGACATGATCACCGTCACTGGGACGTCACGTTCGGTTCCAATAAACTCGTCTCTCGGTGACGTCCCGGTGACGGCTGCGGTGAACAAACGCCTTTGAAACTTTTTTGCAATTCTAACGCCTGATAGCTATGGCTAGTAGCACGATTTTGAACACATTCGACATGTATAAAATAAATAACCATCAGAGATTGTATCCAGGTTTAATCGTGGTAGGTTCGAAAGAATAAAATCGAAACTGTAAGGACGCATTGCACCAAACTTTTAAACATAGAATAAGTCTTATACTGAGAATAAATTTGGAATTTTTAACAGTTTTTCCATACTAGAATTGACAGACGTCAATTTTATTACAAGGATAATATATATCTGACTTTGGTAAAATCAGCCCTAAGTGGGAGAAGGAAATGGCGATTTTTTTATGTTGTAATTTGTGTTTTAATGGATTACCACGCTTCTAAGTACGAGTATTATTTCTTCATCTGTGTAAAAAAAACTCATCTATACTAATTTTAATAAAAAGAGGTATTCAAATTTGGATGTAGGAGGCAATCTCTAGAAGTACTAATCCTATTTCGAAAATACTTTCACTGGCAGAAAGCTACACAATTACTGAGTGCCATACGGTATATTTTATAGTATAGTTGACAACAACGCGGGCGAAGTCGCGCGCAGAAGTTAATGTATAATCTCGTTAATTAACACTCGCGTTTATAGGAAAGTAGTAGCTGTTGAGTGACAGCCTACTGAGCAATGTAGCCCTAATGTGATTGCTTTAACATCTGACATATACACATACATTGCTATTACGTAATGTAATTAGAACCATGTTCAGGACTAAATTCAAATTTTATTTATGTTTTAAATTGACGTTATTTTAAGTTAAACAAATATCAACTTTATATCAATGGGTATTAAGTTGATTTCAGAGTGACTAGCACTATTGAAAAAGTTATACCTAAAAATGTTTGAAGTTGTAGCGTAAACTGAACTTTATTGTGTAGGAATTCAAGTTATTTTTCTATAAACTCATATTTGTTTACATTTTTGGCGAATAAATCGCGAATGCAGACTAGACGAAGTGATTTAGATTATGTATATGGTAAAGTGGTTTTATGCGCGGAATACTTAATAATATGTATCCAACACGGATACAAACGTGGCTGGATACAAAAAACAGCGTCACTCCATTTCTTCCAATGGTTGTCGTAACAGGCGACTGAAAATTAATTAATGTGACAACTTTTTTCTGTGGTCTCATCGACCGAATTTAGTGTATTCGCTTGGAATATCGTTTTAATAATCAGTTTTTTTGTGTGTAAACTTCAAAAACGTCATTGTATATCTAAACACAATAAAACATATTTTCTCAACTCATACTTCAAGTAACAAAACTACCAGCGGTTGTTTACCCATAAAAAAAAAATTAAATCTTTTATTTTAATATCATGTTTAGAAATCGATACCCATTACCTCTGCAGAGTTTCGCTAACTAATTTAATTTGGTCCGGTATAAATGCTGATGAAACAAAGTACACAGGTACGACTGTAAAGTTTAATAAACACAGAATCTATACATAGACAAACTATAAATGAAAGTCACTTTTCATGTCTGTCTGTGAGCGCGTTGTTCTTTTAAACTACGCAATGGATTTTGATGCGGTTTCAACATCATTAGGCGATTTTTTTTCCGGAAGTTTTATGTGTATCACAAACCTCGATGTTTTTTCAAGTCGTAGAAACTTACTAGTCGCTAGTTATACATAAATACAAATGTACAAATAATGAATACGTACTTTGTTATTTGAATTCGGTAAAACAAACTACGACCATATTTATTAAACACATCACTAACTCCTCCTAAAAGGTATTACGAAACACGACCTTATCCGCAGGATTAAGGAAATTTTCTAGACAAAACTAATAAGTAACGGATTATATACAATAAAGCTCTATATTTTCGGTTTGCAAATAAATTCAGCCGCCAGTGTATACTGAAAGTATCGCAGTAATGGCCACTCAAGATTACTGTGTAGTGGCGAGCAGAAAAATTGGTACAGCACAAAAAAAAAATACATTAATGAGTTCTGGTTTATTGAAAATTACATTACAATTACATACATGAAAATTACATTAATGAGTACAATAATGACAAAAAAAATGAGTTCTCGGAAGAAGAATCTTTCTCCAAAATAAAATGGTGCCTACCTATCTCCTGAAACGGTTGCAGTACTGGTTTCTTTACAGTTTTAGATAATTTTCTCCTTTTTTTATTTCTTTTTTTTTTTTTTTTATTTACATTTTTTTTTTTTTATTGAAAAATTTAATTTGACTTGCACGTTTATAATTGACAACAACATGTAACCCTGAATACCGGAACTTATTCATGATACCTAGATATTCAGTTTTAATACATTTAATTTAGGGTTATTAATTCGATTTCCGATTGATCAGAGATGGCTGTCAATACTTAGTTACCGCGGCATGTGGCAGTGTAACTGGCTTTCAGGCGCGAGTGATAGTGACTGGGATTTAAACTCAATTAAGTCTGTGATAATGATAAATGATGAACCAAACCTTTATGATGTAAGTTTATTTTTAAGTTCTTGTCTAGTGTTGAATTTATGGTTGGGTATGGGAAAAAATAATTTTACTATGAACGTTTATTGGCAAAGCTTCCTACGAGGTCGAAACTAGCAGGCAGAAGGGTGGATGAGGCATGGAGCATGTGCAAGTACCTATATTCTGGTTTCCCGACTCATGGCTTCAGCAGGAATACCGTAGGGCTTTAATCAGTAGGAGTCAAACATAATTCTCTGTTATTGACAGACGGGGTCAATGATACCCAAAAAGATTTCCTCGTGAGAAAAAAAAGGCAGAAATATGTGTAGAGTATATATTAACATATAATCTTGCCTGTTTTTCCAATTTTTCCCAATATGTATAATTGTATATACACCCACGTTTCATCAGGATGTTGTATTTCCTGCCCGGTTGGCAATAGGCTCGCCCCCTGTTACATGTATTAAACAATCGACATTCTATGATATTTGAACGATTTTAAGATCTATTTACCAACTGTTTACGAACTCTATCTATATCAGTGAGACAAACATGAGTCTTCCTTATCTTATCACGTTTCCATCTGATTCTTGACAACGAACAGTACCTACACATGTGTTTGAGATGACATTTAACTTAGCAACACTGTTATTGGTGTAAAATTTGTTTTTAAGAAACCAACATAGGAGCGGCTAACTGGTCAATTGTCCATGTAAAACGGAACAATAGAAATATAAGCGCCACAGCGTAACGCGTGCATCGTATACGATAAAAATCGTTACGATATTTCTCAAATAGTAGTGGCAAGTTCGATTGGTATAAGGGAATATTTTTTTCTTGAATAGATACCTACTTGGTTTTATCGTATTGGCTCTGTGTGAATAATTTTCCGTTTTGAATACAAGACTCGCTGTACACGATAAAATATCGTATCTGATGTTCGCGAAAAAAGCGCGTGTAAACCTAGCCTAAAGTATACGGAACTACGCTTTTATTTATTTATGACGTAAAATCTCGAAATATTACCTACTCATAAATGTTTACCACCAACATCAGCACATAACAAACGTAATCTTTGCCCGTTTCACTGAATCTGCCAGAACATGATGTGGTAAGCAACAGTGGCTTAACCGTTGAGTTTCCCCGTTTTATGAGCTGACGGCTTCGATCAATAATGCTGACGGACACAATAATCTTCATAATTCGTTAGCTAGGTATTATAAGACATGATTCTGCTGATAATAAAGTGTGCAAAGACTGTAAAAACATAAATCCTATAGTAAATAAGTATGATAATGGACTTTAAAAAGATTTAATAAATATTTAATATAGGATTACAACAATACGACTAACGAAGGGAATGAACGTACAGACGCCAGCTGGCAGGTCAAGCTACCCGAAACTGTCAAATTTTCCCAATCAACCTTGAACCTTAATACTGTAAGAATAAAGTTAAAAATCTATTAAAGAAATTTGACAGATTGTAGTAGATTGATGTGCTGGCGTCTGTACGTGGCGTGGTGTGACTGTAAAGATTAAAAAGTTATCGAGTTTATCTTAAGATGTTAAATAAAAACTGATTATTACTATACAATTCAGTATTTGCATTGTGAGTGGAAGCAACTAACGCTTCATAATTATTGTGAAACAGCGTGCAATCACAATGAGAATTTCCAAGCGTGGTGATTAAAGCAAAGCTTCATAAACCAGCTCGAGAGTCTTTTTGAAAGTAATAGTCTCCCATCAGCGGGATGGCCTCGCTGCTTAACTTCATTCTCAGGAACGTCCTCTGTGCAGAGTATGAATGGAGGCTAAGGAAACCGTTACGCATTTGCTCTTTGAATGCTCTCTGGGCGTCACCCAAATTAGAACAGAAACCCTCCGGTCACCTAGACCTTTTGCAGATGTTCTGAACCGGCTAGGAGGTGGGCTGGTTGGAATTACCAACGTCTGCCTCCCGTACAATGGTCCACTTCAAGGACTATGTGCGGAAACCAATCCCAGTAACATGGAACATAAAAAGTGTAGCGGCATCTACACCGCCACATGCGAACTACGCATCATGCTGATGTCACGCAAAATCCTGCATCGCGTAAGCAGAGTTTACCGCGCGACTAGCATATATACAACGGCCCGACATGAATCATTGGGCAGTTGCCCACCAGACACGTCACCCGTCTGGTCGGAGGATCCTCCCTTTTCTATAAAGTATGAGTGAACTTCACACCCTGTTCCTCATACCCCTATAAACTATTTTTCTTAACTTTTTTTCAGCCACGAACCCAATCGCTACTTCTATTTGAAACTTCGAACCACATTAGTGGCTACCGAACCGAACAAACACGATGTGACCTATACAGATGTGTTTACCTTCCCTGTTTATTTTGTTAGCCGCGAACTCTGTAATTGCGTCCAAGCAGATTGGACTGAAGCCCACGGGGGTCAGTTTTGTACTTGAGCTGTTTTGTTCCCGTTTGTTACTATTGTAACAAACAGGAACATTGTTAGTTCGTTAGAAAACCGCTAATTTTGTTAAAAGACGAGTTGTTTTTAGGAATTTTGAGCGTTTAATTAATTAATTTCGGGTTCTGAGAATAACGGTTGAATTATTTTTGAGACTAAGAGCAACAATGGCTTACATAGTTATAAATTATGTAATTCTGTCGGGTAAAATATTTCTTGAACATTGCTTAGCGCTATAGTGGACAGACCATCAGACGTGTTTTTATCTATATGACGGAGATCCGTCATCAGGAGGTTGATACATCGTTGGAGTTCTCGGAACTCCAACGATAATCTCCAATAATCGCCAAACTTTGGTTTGCACTTGTAATTACTATTCACAATCTCAGAACACAAAATAATCTAGAATGCCTAAGATCTAGATAGATTAGAAATTAGGAACGCGGGAAGTTTAGTGCGGAGTAACAGCCAACCACTCAATCCGCCGGTTCCGTCAAAAAGTGCGCGCTCTACCGTTCCACCCGGTGACCCGGCGTTCTTCCTTTCTTCCAGGTTAGCCAACCTAACTGTCAGTCTACCATCGTTCAAAAACTAATTCGGTCATGCGTTCGGTATTGCCATTACTCCACACTAACCATCCCCAAGTTATTACCTGACGTTCCTAAACGAACGGCTAACTGTCATTCGACTTAGTTTCTTAGTAACATTCCTTTAGAGGAAGATAGATGGCGTTAATTTAAATTGAGGTTAGATACGCGATGTGTGCGTTGACGCTCCGACATATGTATATAACAATACCATACTCCGTTTGTCATGTTTATTGTTTTTATGTCAACTATAAAGATTGCTGTATCAGTTAGTATACCAAGGACGTGTTTTTTTGAATACTTTGAAATATTGAAATACTCTAAAAATTAAATAAACATATATAAATGACAGTATTTTAAAAACAAACATTTTGCTAGTACAAACAAAGCTTGACCTATTTCGGTCAGGCGGCCAATCTCAGGAAATATTATATTATCTAGTGCACAAGTGTGTGAGTGAACACAGGAGCACTCTCTGTTCCTTTACTCTCGTAGTCCGATGGGACGGCAATCCGACACGACTGGGGATCAGGCGCAGGACCAACAGCTTTGTGCTTTCCGAAGCACGGGGGTATTAAACCGCCAACTTCCGAACTCCGGACTGTTACTGAGAAATTCATAAAATGGAAAAAAACCCAATAACACTTTGTCCGACCTGGGAATCGTACCCAGGACTCCACACAAAATACACAAATACATTTCTGTTTAATATGTACCTATTACAACAACAATGGGTCTTCTTATTCAGTGAAAATATACATTTGTATGCCACGTTGTGTTTTATGAAAGGTTTCTCTCTGAAATTCAGAATGTTCTCCTAGCTCGGAGGCCTTTATTAATCTGCAAAGCCCTTTTCTATACAATTTGTATGCGTGAGGGGTACTCAATTAATGTAGGTTTCTGTACAGAGTTTCGCAAAACTGTTATTTGAAATTTCGACATATTTACTACTTTCAGAGGAAATGTTACAATTCCCATTTACCTCAGCGTCAGGGTGGGTAGCCCGCGAAATTCAATTTTATTCAGATTTTTTTGAATTTGCAGGTCAGTGACAGGTTTTATGTTGATCAAAATATGATCCGCGAGTTAAGTGTGATACGCAATTACCATTACATCGAAATTTATAATGGCGAGTCAAAATAATAGGAGATTAAGACTTGTCATTATGTACCTACGAGGTCACCAAATACGAACAATTTTTCCAATGGAGTGTCCATCCGAAAACCATAACGACGTATTTAAATTAAGAGATTACCAAAACTGTTGGCGCGTATTGGATCATTTAGCTCCCTTCAAAATGGTTGCGCTGAATAGTGCTGATTCGTGTGACATTTTCGTCAACGGGCGCCGCCAGTTGGTCATCACTTAGCTCAGTCGGGGATTGCGGAAGTATTGTACGTTCCCGCGACTCCCGGCGTAGGTGTGAGATGGAACACCGGGGTGGTTTTTAGTCAGTAAATGAGCGAAGGACATTCATGAGGAATCCCACCCCGAAATAAAAAAAATGGTCAACACTTAATTTAATTTTTGGATTGGTTGTTTTCTTGGCTGTACTCTCTTTTTTTAACATCGTTCTCACATATAGTTATAAATTCAACGTTAATGATGGAACTAATAAAATATTAGTTACATCATTAATGTTTTATCATGTTTATTTACTTTATCAAGATAATATTTACAAAATATAAGCTAACATTCAAAATAATAATGTTGTTATGTATATGAAAATGTAAGCAAAAGAATCATAGGGCATCAAAAAATTCGTCTGCATCGCTGTCAACAGGAACAGTGCCCAAAAGGATGGCAGCATTGCCACGTTAATATTTAATTGTAATATTGTAACAATATAATTTAAAAGACTATCCATAAAGTTTCCTGCCCGTTCTTCTCCATAGGTACCTAGTACGCTTTGGAATGGGCAACTAGCTTCATATTTTCTGACTGACCGACTTCTTGACAATTCAAAAGTGCCCGCAAATGGTTTAATGGAAATAAATTGTTGAAGTTTGAGTTTCTTAATTTCTTCTATTACAGTGTCAATGATCGACCAATCCAACACAATTGCGTTAGCAGACTTGGTGTAATTGCGTGCACAGTTCTTGTGGCATTGTAATTTTATTCTAGGTACATCGTCACCACATATAATTACATAATGTATACAAAATATTGTAAAACATTTTAAAAGAGTAACTTTCTGTGGAGTTTCTAGCCAATTATTCTCTATACTGAAACTCCGTGCGACTGACGCGAGAATGCGTTCTTGTCACCGGCCAGTTTCATACCAGCGAATACGTGTTTTGCGAATTTCAATTAATGAGTTACTAGAATTGTCGCACTGCCAGATGTCGTATTGGAAGGAGCAACTAGAATTAATTATATTTTCTTATAAATTTTGTCGTTCAAAAGTGCCTTTCATGTGTTTATTTGAAATAAATGATTCAACTTAAAGTTGTTCGCGAGTTGCGAAGAACAGAAAGTAAAGCATACAGCCGGCGCCATCTTTCTCTTACTTTTTCTACTTCGAATTTCAAATATTCCTTCCTCTTTTTCCGGAATCGTAAAATTAAATTTCTAAACTAAGCAAGCGTAGAGATACACGGGGCAACTGTGTAACGTATTCTTAACTTTGTCTTGTAACTGTTGCAACAGACAGACAACTGTGTTGTCTTTACGATGATTGAATTTTTCTGTTGTTGGCAACAACTGCCACTCTCTATTATTAGTTATGATCAAATTGCAGTGTCTAGGTGGAAACGAGGATTTTCTTGAAGGGTTGCTTAGATTGATGAATTGGATGTTGGGCGTCTACCTTTTTTATTTTGAAGTTATCATCGGTGAATGATCTCGTTAGTGTTCACTAAATCATGCAATCCCACACGACCGGAGAGAGTGCAGAAGTAAGAAAAAATAAAATAAAATAAATGTTTATTTCATCAACTCATGTAAAACATTGTTAAGTTTGGAGTCACCTTTTAAGCAAAGATTTGTATTAGGTGGTTTCGCTCCTCCAGTTAACATTAACTATACATATATTATGTGAAAGAAAATAAACAATTGATAATTTTGAAAGCATGCTAAAAGTTTTTAAAAATAAAATTATGAAATGCAATTTAAAAGGTTATATAAATAAGGAATGCGCACTGGGTTTTATATATGTGTGAGGTGGGGGTGTGTGTGATGTAGGGGTGTGTTGGTTGGTAAGACCAACGTCTTAACATCTTAATCTTTCCCAGGCACGGGAAACTTCCAAACTCCAAGTTGTTACTATGAAATTCCCTATAACACTTGCTTTATTTACTGCAAACAACCACATAATTAATTAGTTGTATATTTAACCCAACAGCTCGACCTGTCCAGTTCTGGTGGTTTGAAGTTTTGAACTTTGAATCAGATTACCGACTTAATGAGAATGTTACATAAATATTTGGTGCCACAAAGTTAGGGCCGTGTGTTTACCAAACTAATGTACATACTTCACTGAAATGTGTATGAAGTTGCTTTATACCGCTTCTGAATACCTACAGTTTATTAGGTGGACAAACAAGTAAGCAATGTTCTACCACAGTTATTTTATCTGCAACTCAATAGCAACCTTATTACGTACTTATACGGTAAAAATCAGAGGTAAAAAGATATTTTATAATAATCCAAATAAGATTAGTGGAGAGACTTGTAAGAGATAAACTCATGACCGTAAGCTGTGAAAGAGCTTGAAGGACGCAGCTAAATCACAGAGGCCTCCTCTCGGTGAAAGGGAGAGGGCCGTAATGCACCACGCGGACCCAGTGCGGGTTGTCTTCGATTTTTCTGTTCTAGGACATGTCGGTTTTCTGACGATGTTTTCCTTCACTGTTTTGAGAGCAGTGGTGATGAAATTATTTACACAGAGTAAAGCGTCTGTCTGGGTTCGAACCTACGACCTACAACTCGTAACTCGCGGCAGTTACAACAAACCACCACTGCTCTAGAGGTATCTACTTACATATCTCATTTTTAATCCATAATATAAAGGAAAATGCTATGTTTCTGTTCTAGGTATTTATCGTTGATTAAATAAAGGGGGCATTTCACCCATTTATTTTAAAACATTACTTAAAGTTAAGAAATTATTAATGTTTCAAACGTCTCTTAACTTAAAGCAACGTTTATAAATAAACCTATCCACCTAGCCTATGTATCTATTTAATAAACTGAAATTCAAAATCGCTCACAGTAAAATGAGAACGTTACTGACAAATATCCATCATCTCTTTAATCTCAAGTCGAAATACAAAAGTAGGTATCAAGAAAGTTATTCAATATCTCCACACAAAACTTGAAACAATCCTTCAGACAAAACTGAAGTATTTCAATACTTGTTCGATGAAAATTTTTTATTTTCTCAGAAAGTCGGCTTTTAAGAGAATGTTTCTCGGTGAACACGTAAGATTGGTTGGTATGCTTAGAGTAAAATTACTGGCTCTAAAATCAAGTGTGCTTTAATCTCTATTAATTCATACCGCTTTCAGCCTAATAGGTTTTTCTACACTGGATTTTACGACAAATATAATAAAACCCTTTGTTCCGTTGCTGTTTCGTTCAAAGGGATCTCTTTTTTAAATGGTTATAGGCAATTTGTTTAGAAAACAATATTCTTACTTAAGATGTCTGTGAAATGAAATTTAAGATAGAAAAGCCTTTGTCTTATAACGTTTTTTATTCAGTTAATATTAAAAGAGATTGGAATCTCGAGATTTTGCTTTTCACGCTACCTGAAAATTTTAAAGCTTGAGAATTTAAACAATTACAATAAAAACAAAAATAACTACCTACGACGTTCAAGAAAAGCAAAGTTTAACCAGCCTGTAGGAGTTTGAACAGGAAAACAATTGAAGAGGACACTTTTTTCATTAGAAGCTAACCAACAATTGTATTGGATCGCGAAATAAATTAGTTTTATAACTTGTTTGGCTCCGTGGCCGTGTCGGGACCGGAACACATTGATAACACAAGTAACACAACGTACTTCTAAGTAACCGTTCCCAATGACTGTATCGTGTTAAAACTTCTTTAGTTGTAGTTTGCTTTCTGTCTGAACAGTGAACGAAACTGAACCGTTACGCTCAGGTTGATGACGCTGAATCGGGTATACTCGGCTCCAGTCGTAAGTTTTCACTTCTTTCGTGTGGTCTTATGCACGTACCCTCTTTCTTATCGTTGGACGACCGCCGCAGCGGCTCCTTTCTCCATTTATATTTCTATATGTTAATAGTTATAAAATAACGTAAAATCAAGACTGTACTTCTCCGAAGGGTTAGGCAGGGATGATGCTATTGTACCAAGATTTCACCAGTTATTTTTAAGTACCGTGTAATAGGGAGCGATCGTATTGTCATCAATCGGGCACAGATTCAGGCACTGGGGAACGTGAAGAATAAAATATTTTCTATTTTCTTAACAGGATGACTACCTGTCGTCACAAACTCACAATACAGTGCAAGTGGGAATACTCTAAGAATACAGAAAGCACAGTTACTTTTTTCCCGTGAGGGTGATATAGAGGGAAATGCGTGAACGAGTATTTGTAGGTATAGTCGGAAATAATCTCTCAGGGACGAGCTGGTACAAAATTGTACCGCTTGTAGGTATATTTTTTGTGCCTCTCGTCTTTGGGAAAGGTTCTTGTGTTTTTTTTTTCTCATTTATAAGTACGACACATTACATTGTTATAAGGTTTTCTCAGTATCCTCCCGGAGTCTGGATCTGTGCCGGTTGGCGGCATTAGGCTTGCTCCCCTATTGCATTGGACATAAACATAACTAGCGAAATATGGGTGTACTGTAGATGCAACTCTGTCTATCCCTTCGGGGAATACAGGCGTGGTGCTATGTTGTTATTACGAAATTAAGTTGGTCGTGCAGTCTTAGTCTTATTCACGAATGTAAACATTATTCGTACAATATAAATGTTCGTTCATTATTCAAATGAAACGCACATTATGAATATAAGCGTATAAGAATAAGGCTCATATTCGTATGGAACGCTTCCTTGACTTAGTAAAGAATATAGTCAATCTTGGTCTTATTGTCACCAATTTAGAGGAAAAATTTAGAGTTATTTTCATGAATAATAAATATGGTCCTCGCAAAACATAACACAAAAACGTTTCAGTGATGTCAAATATTATGTTTATTATTTCCAAAGTATCACCAGAATTATTATTATAGGTATTAAAGTTCTTATGATAAATAAATAATAAAATACATTTATTTCGAGTAACCATAACTCATAAATGGGGTGCACATACAGAAAACTCAATAAAAAGGATAATTAAAATAAAGTAACAATAAAAACCCAAGCCTCTTATAATTATTAACGAAAAATAATGTCATTTAAAGTGTTCTAGTCTGTTCTTTCTTTCATAGTTGAATAAATATCACAAGGACACAGCGACAGTCTTTGATTATAAAAAACCTCCGGCACAAACCCCGACGGGACAACATATTTTATTAAAAAAATTTCATACTTACTTACGTAGGGTCATAATTTCAAGGTTATTTTTTTCTTTTTATATCGTTTCACGTTTATACCTTTTTTGTTATATTTGTGGCTATTTTTTCAATTGTTTTTTTTTTTTTAAATTGTTTTAGGTTTTTTACATTCATACTATTTTTATTATTATTTGTGTCGGGGGTTTTTTAAATGTTTATGTTAATTTTTCACTTCATGCTTTTTGTAGGGACTCCTTATTATTTTATTTCTTTTATTTTCTTGCGTTTTAAGATTCAGGTAATTTGGTGTTTAGTCAGGTTTTTTGTAATTCGCCATTTTGTGGTGGTGGCCATCTTGGATTTGAAATGTATCATAGTGTATAGTATTCTACTAGTGCAGCCCTTTCATTTGATACCCATATTGAGCGAGTTGTGAAAAAAAAATGCAATTCGCCATTTTGTGGTGGCGGCCATCTTGGATTTGAAATTTATCATAATACGTAGTATTCTACTAGTCGAGCCAAAGGGCTCGACATCGTAGTAGCATTTATCGATATTTTGTGCGTCGACATTTCACATATTTTTTCACAACTCCCTCAATATGGGTATAAATACTTTTATATATACTAACTCTGTATTTATGTCAAGTTGATTAAATATACTTATAATGTGATTAATTATACATAATTATATTATGATTGTTTATTATGTACTGTACAAACCATTATGGAATATATATTATTTTGTTCACTATGCGTTTTGGTTTATAATTTTTTAGGCCCATTCAAAACATATTAATATTAATTAATTATGCAATAGTTTCTCAGTAACGATGTTTCGCAATAGATTATCGAAGTCAAGTCGCTCCGTAGTTTTTCGCGGTAATATGCATCAAAGTTAAGTAGTATCGCAGTGAAAATCTTTCGCGGTAATGTGCATCGAAGTCAAGTAGTATCGCAGTGAAGATCTATCGCGGTAACGTGCATCGAAGTGTAGTGGCTTCGCAGAGATAGTCTTTCACCGTAACGTGCATCGCAATTTTGTAGCATCGTAGTAGCATTTATCGATATTTTGTGCGTCGACATTCCGTATTCTACTCGACAAAGTGACAGATTTTAGAAAGATTTCTACCGTCTTAAGCATGGCTATGAATAAAAGAAAGGTTTTCTATTCTTCAATCGACAAAAGTCTTTAATGTCAAGCATGATAACGAATTTTTCTCTACTTTTGGGGCTAGGTAGTTTGGGGGTAGAAACATTTCTTCCCAACAAGTGTCAAATAATCTACACCACAATACATTGGTCTTGATTTAAAAAAATTCTCCCCGTTGCTATGGAAACAATAAATATGTCTTGTCTTCATAAAATGCAAATCTACGGGTCGAGTCTACAAGAAAGTAGCAGCTGTTGAGTGACAGCCTACTGAGCTTACCTACTTACCTTACTTTGTAAAGTATTTTATTATTTTAATTATTGTGAATGTGAAGACTATGTGGGTCATTTTATTTATATTATTTTTCTCTCTGTTCTCTTAGTTTTTGTCATGGTCTGGCAGTTTGAGTAATTAATGTGGCCTACCCAAATGTCCTTTCTTTGGTATTGTTCGTCGAATCGTTGAGCTCCTTAAGTTTTGAGTTGAGCTGCACGATTTCTGACAAATGCGTGCACTGACTGGACAGGTCCTCTCAATCTGTGTGGTTCTTTCCTCAAAAGACTATCTCAGACATCTACCTACATGGTCTTGATATGATCTGACCAAGATTATGTCTGGACTTTAAAAGAGACTGTGACCTCTGAGTTTGTTTCGGGCTTTCTTCTCAGACTAGTCAGATAAGAAACGCCAACCTCATCTATTTTTAAAATATGATTGACGTGTAAAAATGTTTGTACAAACCTACTTACAAAAATAAAATAATTTATCATTTAGCAATGTAGCCCTAATGTTATTGCTTTAACATTTGACATATACATTACTATTACGTCATGTAATTAGAACCAAGTTCAGGACCAGACGAAGTGATTTAGATTATGTGAAAAAACGGTACGCGGAATACTTAATAATATGAACGTAATTTTGTTGTTACTTACGGCGGATAACATACTATAACGCGCCACGCGACGGGGTGCATTGTAGCGTGTGTTCCTAGGAGTTGTTTGTGTGTTTCCTAGGAGAATGCTGGCCGCCTAATAACGGCTGCAGTGTTGGTTATGAAAATTATGGCAGCAGGGTTGGACATTACGGTGTCAAAAAACGCTCTAGGAAAACACACCAACTTTCTTTCATAAATAACGTTTCAGTGATGTCAATCGCCAGTAAATTGCGGAGGCTAGGCGGCTACATTCCTTTAGAAAACCGTAGCTTTAGCACATCACGAAGACACTTCGGCGACTGCTGCTCGACGCTGCATTGCTAATACTTTACATACAAACCAAACGTGTCATCTTTTACTCGTACTACAACACAAATGACGTATACAAACTGACGGCTTTGAATGTCGCAGATCGCAAGAACGCAATTTCGGCACAATGAATTTGATTAGTACTGTCGTCTCTAAACGCTACTGACGCGGCGATTCCGGACTCTATGTTACTTAGGATGTTTGTCAACCTTTTAGATATCTTCTTTTGCATTGGGTCTTATTGTGCAAAAGAATTGATGACGTAGTCAGCAGCTGAAGCAGTTGGAAAAGTCGCTGAGACTGACTGCCTAGTATGACCCGACGTATTATAATTTATTGTGACATATACGGTGTGGGAGACATCGATGTGCAAACTGTTAAGTACCATGAATTCAGCACATTATTTGAAACCACACATTTTGACCATGTAGGTATACTTTCGTAGAAAACAATAACAGCAAATAGTAAAAAAATCGTTTTGTGCGTGCCTACACCCTGTATGATATTATAATATCATATCGTAGCATTTGCTATGCTATACCATCTTATGTTATGCACTTGGATAGTCCCATCAGTCTTCCAAAAACCAAGATGCTGTAAGATTCAGGGATCAGCTATGAGTGGTATCTTAGCACACAAGTATAGTCGTGTCTGAAAGGAGCTCAACCTTGCTTTAATAAGATTAATAATGCTTGTAGGAGAAGCGACAAGCGAATATGTTTATTTACATCAAGTAGAGAACAATAAAAGACTGCAGGTTTTTCTTTATTGACAATACTAGACTAATTCCACGTAATCATTTTCGCATGAAAATCATAATAAGTGGAGAGTGATTTTGTGCCAGCAATTTTATCTACAGAGGAGGGCATAATAATCTGTTAGGGAAATAGGTACTCTAGTTTTTGTTTTCTCCACACGGCCTGCCCAGAAGACCTCCTCTTCTGGGCATGCCGTGTCACGCCACCGGGGCACCGGGCTCGCCGTGACCTAGACGCGTACCGCAAGAGTTGGACCGAGGTGGCCCTGAAATGGAATGCTTTGAAGGATTTGGGGGAGGTTTTCACTCAGCAGTGGGACAGCAGGCTAACATAAAAATATTTATTAGAACTTACATGGGACACCCTTGACTAAAAAATTTTGTATCAATCTATAACTACAATATAATAACTTGGTAAGTATCCATTAGCAAGTTCCTAATCATGTCTCATTCAAAATCAAGTCTGCCTACTACTCCAGCGTTCTTTGATATTTGACTCTGACCTAAAATGTGACGTTATAATTCTCTCCAACTCTACCAAAACAACTTTCAAAATGTCAGCATCGCTCCAAACCGCTGCCGCTTCTAACTTAGCCACTTGCGCATCCGTCATCTCCTCTGTACCGTTGCATTATCTCTTAATTGGGGCCCGGTATCAGTAAATAGAGATCCACCTACAGAAGGCTGGTTTCTTACAACGAGCAAAAAAGAAAGAAAGAAAAATATTTTTGTTTGAGACATGCACAGGAAATACACACAGTAAAAAAGGAGCAACTGCGCGAGGCCAAAAATGCTCCTATCTCGGCATAATGCTACGATGTTTGAAAAAATAAATTCCGCAACGCAGGTATTCTGATAGCGTTCGATGTGATGCCCCGGTCGCACCTACGTACATTAGATAAATCCCACTAGAGGAATAGAATTTAAAAAGACAACCAAGTATAATTTAAAAACAAAACTATATTAAGTAAAACCGGGCGAATGCACACATAGAAGCGTACGTGCGACGATCTCAAACAAACGCCAGTCGTGAGTGTGCTTGCACTCGCTGTACGTGAAGAGTGTCTGTGTATGCGTGCGTTTTCGCTTATTGTCCGGAACCAACCTTCTGTACCTACTTATTGGGTGTGAGTACTCAACACGCTAAAGTAGCGAAAGTCACAGGAACAGTCAACTATATAATTATATTAATACTGAGAGGGTTGTAATCTAATAAGATATAATGTAATTCCATGCTGTAATTTCCGGAAGGAGTAGGTAGGCACACATCTGTTGCTACTGAAATCAATGCCATAAGAAAGGGTGGCATCGACGCGTAAACTGTAACCATGAATTCAGCACATGGATTCTGAATGGAGCGTAGAAATTTTTCGTCGGTTATCAAAAAAAAAATGAGAAAATGTTGTTTCATAGAAAAGTGCAATACCTACGCGATCAGAATGTATGAATCAGCTATTTTCTTTAAATTATCTAGAATTTATCGTCTAGAATCGTGTACTGAATCTAGGTATGGTATGGCATTTATGTAATAGCCCCAAACTACTTAAAGAGAGCACCTTCAGGTGTATCTCACAAAATGTATTGTGCACTCTCTCCCTGTTTCTTTTTACACTTCTATTGTAAACTGGCCTTTAAAGTCTAGCAGAATGGCATATAGGATAAGCGTAATCATCCTAGAATGTTCCCTCTACTAAGACACAGGCCTCCTCTCTGTGAGGCTGTAATCCACCACGCTAGCCCAGTGCGTGTTGGTGGATCTTTAAAGTCGAATGTTGCTGCAAAATTACGATACTTACCGGTGAAAAACAAACCTGGTATTCCGACACTCAGAGTCCATCGATTAATAAATATTCGATGAATCGTTCAGTCGAAGTAGCGTTTGGCGATAAAAGGTTGTTTCGCAATAAATTCCATTCGAACAATCGTTCAGTCGACTTTCTATTAATCGAACATATGACTCTCGAAGTTAAGTTACGGACCCCAGAAAAAATAGGTACGTCTAAATTTTGAACACAAATAATGTATTCTGTAACCAAAACGAAACAAACCTTTATGCATAAGGGTTACAAAGTTCAGGACACATCCACTACTCTAAAAGTTTTCACTTCCTTGGCAATGCTAACACAAAAAAAAAGGTTGAAAAAGTAGCAGTGTTCAGAATGGATAACAAAAGAAGTGAGCTTACAATATTTATTTATTTAGGGACAACAAACAGCAGTGTAATAAATAAGTAAACAAAGGTTAGAACTTAATAATAGCGGTAACAATAATACACTACTCACAACGTTATCTACATATTACTATATGTTATTCTTCTAACAAATAGTAATATGTGGCGATATAAAAGTAAGAAAAATAAAAGTGGACAAAAAAAACCCTAAATGTGGATACAACTCGATTGAAAATTTACGGGTGCTCTGAAGTGCGTTACTTGTTGCGCAGTACCTCACACTTCACCCCTGCTGACAGGTGAATTTGCTACTGCGCAGCACCACGCCTCATGTTCCGAGCCGCCAGTTTGAATCGAGCTGTACTTGCAATTTTACAACACCAAAATCTACCCTCAAATTATTATTTCGAAAGTTGTGTGACCAACGTAAGCATCAAATTAATATGATTGTATCTACAGAAACGATTGTTAGCAAAAGTTTTCGTACTAAGTAGAAATAATAGTAGCTGATATGTACGAGGATTGAAAGATCGAAAGGACTCTCAAACAAAATTATGAAGTGCAATTGTTGCACTTGGTGAAGCTTAGGTACACGAATTTTAATACATATAATAATAACGGCGTTCTATATGGAAATTTTGGAAATCTTCTACATATATAAATAAAAATGAATCACCGAAATGTACTCGTATGTACGCGCATAACTTCCGATCGACTGCACCAAATTGTATAATTCTTTTTTTGTTTTTGTTATTGTCAGGACAAGGTTTGTATACACAATTGAACCCGGTAGGTGGCGCTGCTGGGCAGGACGTTTTCTTCTCAGGAGGCAGTACATAATGCTTTCACACAGTTTGTCGAATCTAGATCACGAGAGTTCTATCGCAAAGGCATAAATGACCTTCCTATTAGATGGCAGCAATGTATAGATAATAATGGTAATTATTTTGATTAAATAAATATGCTAAATTAAAAAAAAAAAACGAATGCCCATTTTTCAGTACAAATCGGCAATTTCATAATATATGGATCAACTGAATTTTTTTTCACGATTTCATCGTTGGTCCCGTGGTACAAGTTGTTCATAATGATGAGTACAATGACCCGTTCATTTTACTCATCATTACGAACAACTTTTTAAGGATTAAAACGATCAAAATTTAACGGTTTATAACATAGGTTGTTATAGAAACTATAATATGTACTAAGGAGCGCCCCACGTATATACTTTATTTTTATTGTAATCTAGCCTAAAGGTTAATAAGTAATTATATTTAATCAGAATAGCAAAGTAAATAACTCTATGAATGCCTCGTATGACTTTTCTTAGTTTCTATTGATTAGACACTTTTTTTTCACGTGTTCTTTAACAGCAGCGCACCTATCGTTACGTTTTGTCGGTCACTAAACACTATTAGACTACTAAGGTACTAAGAAATGTAATATCTTCATTTACAAAGCCGACGCAATCACAAAAAGGCATTAAAGTTTCGTCGTTTTCACGTCAGAGGCACGTTCATCAGTGACTGAGCAAAATCTCGTCACGTTCCGCAATATCATCAGCTCCTGCCGTAAATATAAAACATTTAGACGTTCCTTGTGTTGGCATTTTTGTTAATAACACTTTACTGTGATACCTACCTTTTTGTAGGACGGACAATGGCCGGAGAATATTACACGTTGTAAGGATTTTTGAGGATAAAGTTAAAATTAAATTGTTGAAGAAAGATTGTGACGAAGTGCTTCGCTTCAATTTGAAAATTAATTATAAGTAATTGATATTTTGCGAGAATCATTTTTCCAACGACAGATCATTTTATTTGAGGAATATTTTTGAATTTTTGACAGTGTTTCCATACAAAAACTGTCAGACGTCAATTTTATTCCACGAATAAAAATTTTCTGTCGATTGAAAAATACGACTAAATAAGGGCAAGATTCACTGATCGCACTTTGGACTGTATTCTTTACAAAGTAAAGGAAGCGTTCCATACGAATATGAACCTTATTCCTAAACAGATTCCTAATGTTCTTATTCATATAAATAAGCGTAAGTTCGAAAGCGAATTTCATTCGAATAATGAACATTAATGTTGTACGAATTATGTTTATTTTTGGTTAAGTTCATCGAAGTCTCTAAGAATCTAAGTTAATCTAAGTCCATGTTCGTGAACGGGCGCCGTCGGTTAAGACTGGTCATCTCTTAACTGCCAGGGCTTATTTTTAATTTTATATTTTTAATTGTTTATGTTTTACATTGTTCTCACATATAGAAGCAATAACAATAATGTACCCAGGATTTTGTAATAATATCTTGATTTAAAAGAGTGTCCTCGGAGTTTCTTGCCCGTTCTTCTCCATAGAGATCTACGTTTTGGAATGGGCAACCAGCTTCAACTTTCTGACTAACTGACGGACTATTTAATTTTGACAATTCAAAAGTGCCTGTAAATGGTTTTATTGAAATAAATGATTTGAGTTTGAGTTTGCAGCCCTTTTCGTAATAACATCACGAATCATTCCCCGAAGGGTTAGGAAGAGGTGCATTCGCCAGTAATGTTTAAGTTCCATTTAGTAGGGGGCGCGCCTATTGCCATTAACCGCGTACAAATCAAGACTCCGGGCTGCTTCTGAGAAATTCCTGATAGAAAAAACCTAAAAACAATGAGATGTGTCGTAGTTACAAGCGCCAGCACATCAAGCTACTACAATCTGTCAAATTTCTTTAATAGATTTTCAACTTTATCGCTAAAGTATTAAGGTTTAAGGTTGATTGGGAAAATTTGACAGTTTCGGGTAGCTTCACCTGCTGGCGTCTGTACTTATAAATGAGAAAAAAGCAAAAACTTAATATGTATAAACATATGAAGTTTACAGGTACAGGTTCGACAAAATTTTGTAATTTGTGGGAGATCTGGGGCCCAATTCTGTAAAATAACCAACTTGTCAATAGTGTGTAAGTAGTGTCTCAATAGAATAGTATGTGACATTCGGTATTCTACAAATTATTTATGGTCATTGACTTGAACTGTAGTGCTATTGAAACGCCATAGTAAGACTATTGTAATAATTGGTAGTCTGGTCCACTATAATGTGCCAATGTCATCGTGATGGCCAAAGCTACGGTAGTCTGTAAGGTATTTGACAGTTGCGTCTATCGTGTTTGAATAGTGTTTTGGCCATCGAACCGCGATTGTGAAACCATCGAACAACGACACCCTTTTCCCTATTGATTTGCTTCAATTTGACAATTTTTTTTATTTAAACCAAAGTGTCCGTGTGTATGTGCGTCTTACGTAGTCAAAATAATAAAGTGGACGTAGTTTTTCGCCACAATGAGGCCTTCTCTAACTACTTTGCGGTGGCGTATTTTGACATTAGCTTGTAGTGCTGACCGCCGACGTTTGCTTTTGCGCCAGCGCCGCAAATCTCGCGCACTAATGAGGCTGCAAGTGAATGCCTTTCATGAACTTCCCGAGGCGGAGTTTGTCAAAACGTTTCGGCTTGGTAAGGAGCAAGTAAGGGAGCTAATTGACGAGCTCATTCCCTTTCTCCCGAGACAGCGACGGCAGACTGGAATCCCTGCTGAATTAAAGGTTTGTACAATATGTGAAGGTACCTAACTTGACAGTCCAGCCAACTTATAAAACTGACGTTGAATAATTATAAATGATAAAATTATACTATCAGAAATTAAGAATTGCCGAAGTTGTTTCTTAAAATTTAAAACATTTCAGATACTTATTGCGCTGAGCTTTTACGCCACAGGGTCATACCAAACACTGGTTGGCCAAAGCGCTTTGCATAATGTCTCACAGACGACAGTGTCAAGAGCTGTGAAACAAGTCACCGATGCATTGAACCAAATATATCACAAACATATAGTTTGGCCAATGCATCCCCAAGAAAGAAATGCAATCAAGGCAAAGTGAGTGTTATTTGTCACAATTAATAAGCTGATCTTAAATTCATAGTTTTGAGATCATAACTGTTCATGTTGTTTGTCTAAATTATTATTTCTTACAGATTTTACTCATGTTTTGGTTTCCCGGGTGTACTGGGTTGTATTGACGGCACACATGTCGCTTTACTGAGGCCTGTACTTCATGAAGAACGGTATTATAACCGAAAAGGATACCATTCCCTGAATGTCATGATTGTAAACAACTATTTATTAATAGACATACAATTATATCAATGACTGGTTGTTATCAAATTCTAAGTTAGCATTAACTTATAATAAACTTTGTTACAGATTTGTGATGCAGATTTAAAAATATTGTGCGTTGATGCAAGCAGCCCGGGTTCAGCCCATGATTCTATGGTGTGGCAAGTACACCCACTGAACCGCCATCTAATTGAGGTGTCTAATGCTGGAGAGGAAGTGTTTTTGTTAGGTGCCAAATACATAGTATTTATTATAAAATATTACAGACCTAAATAAGCAGTAACAGCAATGTAAAAAGTGGTAATCAACTATCTATTAATTTCTAGGTGATAGCGGTTATCCTTTACGGCCAACTATGATGACACCAATTTTAGATACTAGGGACTGTTGAACACAATTATTATAAAGTTCATGTGTCAGCACGCAACACAGTGGAACGTTGCATAGGAGTACTGAAGGCTCGATTCAGGTTTAATATTTTAATTAATTTAATACCTATAATAAACAACTATACAGTCTCATAATATTATTTGTTAAGTCCCACACCCGCATTGGGCCAGTGTGGTGAACTTCAGCCTAAACCAGCTCCATAGAGGAGACGCGTATGGGTTGATATAATGATGTAAGTATGTCTAGATAAATAATAATAAAAGTTATCTATTTTCAGATGTTTGTTAGCAGCAAGAGCATTGCATTACAACCCCATCACTGCTGGGAAAATAGTAAATGCATGCTGCGTGCTACATAACATAGCAAACCGCAGCAGGCTACCTATCATATTGCTTACGAGCGAGGAAGAAGAAATGGAGAATCAGCTACAACACCAGGCAAGTCTTTACTACATAATTGAAATAAAAAACAAGCGAAATTCTAATATTATGTATTTTAAATACAGTTAAAAATTAAATGCCTACCTAAATAAAAAAATTAAATCTGTATGCTTTTTTTTATAAAAATCAACAATAAATGAAACAAAAATCAACAAAGTTACAAAACAAAATAAATCAAAATCTCTAAATTATCAGTATCAACAGCTATCATTGGTAAAATCAGTCCTCTCAGTTACACATTAGATAAATAAAAAAATTGTAAAATGTATAATTCTAAGTAATCTAATCAAACTATCATTCTAAGTTAATCTAATCAGTCTTTTATATTTATAACACAGGTTGCAGATCCGATGAGAACCATGGAGAATCCGGGGAACCATCGTGTCAACCCAGAGCTGCAAAGAGGCCGGGCAATCCAACAATCGCTTATTTCAAGGCTGTGGAGAGAACAACAAATTTAAAAAAAAAAAAATTAGTGGAAATTAAAAAACTTTTCCAATTTCAAGTTTTGTTTTTGTAATATGTACTAACATCATCATCATATCAGCCAAAAGACATCCACTACTGGACAAAGGCCTCCCTCAAGGGGCCTCCGTACATTCAGTACCTTCCGATGACAAATATAGTCTTGGTTGGTTCCTCTGTCAAAAAAAAAGTTAATGCAAATAAAATTTTAATACATACTCTAGCTTGTGGGGGGGTTTTGAAGCACAATTACTATTGGCTCTCTTAGCCTCTCTGCTAGTGCTTCCAATGCGGCTGCCAGTCGGTGAGTGGCTTGAGCATGTTCTCTTGTAGCCTCTGCACTAACTTGTTCCAAGGCCTCCAGCCTTGCAGACGCCTCGTGCGTAGTAACATACTCTGTGAGATAATTTTTAAATTTTATAGAACATTCGTAGCTACTAGAATTCGGGACAGGCTAATTAATTAAAGAGGAATAAGTTTGATACCCACCGCTGCTGTTGACTAGCCGAGGACTTCTCTGTACGCGGCGTCGTCGACGGCGCGGTGCTGGAGGCACAGTCTGCCGCGGTGCAGGAGTAGTTGTAGGTGTGCTGGGTTCTGGCATCCTGTTAGCCTCCTGGCTCATGCTGGGTCCTACTCCTGACGGTCCAGGTTGGGGCTCAAGTTCTGTTATTGCCCACTCCAGCACTGCATCGGTGTCTGCTGTTATTCCAGCGTCATTGTCTGGCTGTAGAGATTTTTTTTTTTAGAATTATTACCTATTTTAAATTAAACAAATAAAAGTAAGAAGTCATGGACAAAAGCTAATTTCAATATAAAAAGAAAACTAACCATTTGCACCACCTCTTCTTCTAAAATTTGACTGTTTTCCTATGAAATGAAAATCCAAACATTATTCATATGGCATAGTTATTATTAGGTATATGTAACAAAAAATAATAAAAGTTTAAAACCATTTAATATGTATTTGTAAATAAGGGAAAGAAAAGTCAGATTGAAAATTCCCTGATAAACCCATTCTATTCCTCAAGTAAATATAAAAAGAAAAACTCAGCTTGAGGAATCTGCACCACCTCCACTAAAGCTCGACTGTTTTGCTGTAAGGGAAAAACCAAATTTTAGTGTGTGTTATTTGTATGTCTTCCAACTGATTGAGCTTAAATAGTGATCTCATTCCACTGCGGCATACATTTTGTATTCACATCAAGGGCAGGCAAGCGGAACGCACACATCACACCATGTCGTCAGTGCTGCTGGGTACCCACCGTTAACAATGCCCGGTGCCCAGCAAAACCATTACACGTACCATGTCTATATGCTTATTCAATTTTGCAAATTTAAGTTCTAAAACTCACAGTCTGTGACATGACGAGAGGATTATGGCGGACCCCTGGCAAAGGTTCACCTACGTCTCATCCAAGCAAATCATACAGCCTTTCCTGTATGGGGGTTAATTTTTTGGCCCTTGACGGTCCCCCTCCTAAAAGCAAAAGTATTAACGATTGAGAACAAGTTGTGGTAGAATTTGTAGATAACTATTACAGGAGTGATAATTATATAAAATTGTTATTATGTACCCACCTGTAGCTGCCATTTCAGCTTTCTCAGTTTTAATTTTTTTCATTAGTTTTGATTTGTACTCATTGTAGTACTGAAAAAGGTAGAATAATGTAGGTATAGGTACATCTAAAATATACATCAACAAGAATATCTCATTCTCACTAGTCTCCACTGATCCGGCGTTTTTTGCACGCAGTTAACAGATACACTGTTGAGCACAGTGGAGCATTCCTCCCAAAGCCGCCTAGCCTGACTGCGACCTTCCTTGCTCCTGTTGCAGTAGCCACTAGGACTCTAAAAAATCCATGAGAGCCGAGAGCTGGTTTACGGTCACACTTGCCATGTTGCCTGAAATGTTGTTATGTGGAAGTTCATTTATCATAATTCAAAAGTTACTATGAAAAAATATTTGCATTGCACTTCAGAACACCGAACTTATATCACTATAAATCCATCACGTTTTTTAATTATTCTCCCAACAATATTTGGGACTTTTTCACTTACCTTAACGTCGTCGTTATAAAGGATAATCAAGGAACATAAATTTTCTTCAAATATATTTTTGAAAACAAATTTCAAACCAATCAAAACAGCCGCTGCAAGTTTTTTGACAGTTTTTTTTTTTTTTAGAACGGCAAAGACAAAATTGTCGTGATAAAAATCTTATTTTTTAACAATAAACGCATGTTTTTAGTGAAATTTGATGTTTTTGATAGTAAAACGTTGTTATATTATTTAAAAAAGCCATAATATAAAGATTTAATTCATAAAAATAGGATTTTAAAAAGTGGTAGGTTTGGTGTACCTCTATGGTCGCATGGTAGATTTTTGTTAGCAACACTGAAAACTATTGTACTGCCACACTATCGACATACTATCGACACACTACTGAGACACCACTGAAACGCCATGAAAGTTTTTGCAGAATGCCAAATTTGCAACAGTGGCAATATAATGTCTGTAGTGTGTCGATAGAGTGTCAATGGCGCGTTGCTTAACTCAAAGTTCTGGAGTCTAAACTAACCCTGGACCTGTATTTTAGAACTCCAGGCCCCCCATTATATCACATAGTAAAGGTTGTCAACGTGGTACAATTACAAGTGATTGATGGTGTGTGTGAGCGTATGTTTGTGTGGGGGTGGGTGTACGTATGAGGGTGTGTGTGTATGCCTACATTTATTGTACATACAATATTTCATAATAATCTATATATTATAATTAATTATGTAAATGTGTGATGTAATAGTTGTGTTTCCTGTATCCTAAGCAAGGACTCCCACTTGCACGGTATCGTGAGTTCGTGAGGACATGACAGTGTCATTGCGATCGATTGCCATTTTATGTGTGATACGCAATACCCCGCTGGTAGTCGCAAGCGCTACTGCTGAGCATGAGGTCCTGGGTTCGACTCCCAGGTCGGGCAAAGTGTTATTAGGTTTTGTCCTTTAAGAATTTCTAAGTAGCAGCGTCGGCCTGGATCTGTGCCTGGTTGATTGCAAAAGCGTGTGACGATCACCCAGCGATAAAAAAGAGGGTATGTGCGTATGATGCCCACTCGATAGAAGTGAAAACTTACGACGGGAGCCGAGTATACCCGATTCAGCGTCACCGAACCGAGCGTGACGGTTCAGTTTAGTTCACTGTTCAGACCGAACGCAAAGTACAACTAAAGAAGTTTTCATTTAAAAAATAACGCGACACAGTCATTGGGAACTGTTACGTATACGTTATGTTACTTGTGTTATCACTGTGTTCCGGTCTCGACACGGCCACGGAGCCAAACAAGTTATTATTATTATTTATTTTGAGCCTGTATCGTCCCACTGCAGGGCAAAAGCCTCCCTTCCCTTCTTCCATTTTTCCCGGTCTACTGCGATAGTGGACCAATCCTTTGAGGAGTCCAGCTCATCCCGCCATCTCTTTCTGTGCCTGCCGCGCTGTCGTTTCCTGCCATTTGGAATCCATTGAGTGGTAGCTTTTACATATTGTTGCTCCGACATGCGACAGATATGGCCAGCCCAGTTCCACTTTAGCCCAGCAGCTGTGCGGCCAGCGTCCGCTATTTATGTTTTGGAACGAAGTATAGAGTTCTTAATGCGGTCTGTGAGTTTGACACCTAATAATACTAATCTAATATCGCGACATATTCGCCAAAAACGTAAACAAATATGAGTTTATGGAAAAATAACTTTAATCCCTACACAATAAAGTTCAGTTTACGCTACAACTTCAAACGTTTTTATAACTTTTTCAATAGTGCTAGTCACTCTGAAATCAACTTAATAACCATTAAAATAAAGTAACACTAATATAGACTATATACAATTATATAATAATTATTATTTATTATTCCCTTCTTCACGTGACCAGAAGGCTGGCCTATTCTTAGCCCAAAGAATCAGCATTGCCATCCAACGTGGTAATGCTGCCAGCTTTTTGGGCACTTATCCCATTGACAGTGATGCGGACGAATGTTTTGATGCCCAATGAGCTCCTGCCTTTTTCTATATTTTTTCGTATTATATAAATAAAGTTGATATTTTTTAACTTGAAATAACGTCAATTTGAAACATAAATAAAATTTTAATATAATTTACTTCGCCATCCAATACAATTGTTTGTTAGCTTCTAATGAAAAAAGTGTCCACTTCAAATGTTTTCCTGTTTAAATACGAGATGACAGGCTGGTTTAACTTTGTTTTTCTCGAACGCCGTAATTATTTTTGTTTGATTTTTGTTTTTTAAAGGTCAGTTTTCTTTTGTCGATTTTCTGTACGATTTACGTACCTATGTGGGTTGGAATACGCTGTGTTTTGCGCTTTTATGATAAAGTGAACACCCAGTGTTTCAAATCACATTATGACTAAGAGTAAAATTATAGTACTTATTTATTGTAACCCATTTACTTTAACTTAACACATACTTAAATAGAACTTTGTAATCAGTTTCCAATAAACGACATCTTTAACACGTGAAGGAAAACATCGTGAGGAAACAAACCGGCCTGTCCTAAAACCAAAAATTCGAAGACATGTGACATCTACCAACCCGCACTGAGCCCGCGTGGTAGAATACGGCCTACTCCCTCTCACAGAGAGAATGCCTGTGTCCCAGCAGTGGGAACATTATAGGCTGATTATGTAATCTTTAATCCTACTAATATTATAAACGTGAAAGTTTGTATGGATGGATGGATGTTTGTTACTCTTTCACGCAAAGACTACTAAGCGGATTTGGATGAAATATTTTGGCATACAGATAGTTTTTAACCTGGATTAACATATAGGATACTTTTTATCCCGATATTCGCACGGGATCGAAACTTATGCGGGTGAAACCGCGGGACGCAGTTATTATCAAATAATGCCAATTCGCAATAAAAAACAAGCAACAGCTCTTTACGTTCTAATATCAATGGAATCGATGCAATTTAGTTTATTTCGCAATAAAAAAAATAATATATTCTAGAGATATATTTAATTTTTTATTACGAAATAAACGTTTAAATTCTCAAAAAACGTGTAAAGCAAAATCCTGTTCAAAATCTCGAGATTCAAATCTCTTTTAATATTAACCGAATAGCACACACGCTATATTATAAAGGCTCCTATCTTAAATTTCTTTTCACAGACATCTTAAGAAAGAAGATTGTTTTCTAAACAAATTGCCTACAACCATTTTCAAAAGAGCTCCCTTTGAACGATAAAGCAACGGCACAAAAGGCTTTGCTATATTTGTTGTTAAATCCAGTGTAGGAAAACCTATTTGGCAGAAAACATTACGAATTAAAAGAGGTCAAATAACACTGGATTTTAGAGCAAGTAATTTCACTTCAAGCATACACCAATCTCACATGTTTACTGAGAGATATTCTTGCGAAGTGCTTATTTTCTGATAAAACAAATATTCATAGAAAACGTATTGAAATACTTCAGTTTTGCCTGAAGGATTGTTTCCAGTTTTCTGTAGAGATATTGAATAACTTTCTGCTTCGGGCTTTTGTATTGCGATGGATTTTTTTCCTTATTGAGATACTCATTTTACTGTTAGGGATTTTGATTTCTTTTTAACAAATAGAAATGCGAACCCTTCGTTTTATAATTATTTATTTATTTCAGACATAACTCTAGTCCATAGTTTTAAAACTCATACATTTAAATTACTTATAAACTATTTAAAATTCTAAACAGATAAAAACCCTAAATAAAATTGTGACTAATTAAATTAAAATATTCATCAACACTAAAAAAAAAAAAACTAAAGTTGTCAAAAAATTATAAAAATGTTAGAATCGTTTAAAAATAAAATGTCAAATATTAAATTGTCAAATCGTAAAATGTTATAAAAATGTCAAAATATCAAAAATTATATACATTGCAAACAAAATAATAATATTAAATCTATTGTAACAACGAGTATTTAAAAAATTTATGATGGGCAAATATTGGAGATTTAATATGGACAAAAAGGGAATACCGCATTTTCCTTTCAGCATACACATCACAATACACTCCTAAATGTTTCACATACTTACAACAATTAATCGCTAAACTTTCTTTCGGGATTGGTGTAATAGGGGGGAGGGGGAAGATCACGTGGCGGGTCTAAATTTGCTCCCAAGCAATAATAATAAGGCGTGGTCGTCCACGAAGGGAATGTGGACCCTTCGAAACCAATCTGTCCGAGTCGAGGTGCCCAAGTCCCGAGCTCGCTTCGTTTGCTCTTTCATCTTTAGTTCTCCTCCATTGCCGTTTTACTAAGTCGGGATGTGGTATTTTTATATGCAGGGTGACACGGAAACTCGATGTATTCCTTGAAAGGGGTTATACTAGAGCAACAAATTAAGTCCAGTGAACTGGTGGTCAAAACTGGGTGGATAAAAAATAAAAATTTTGCTATTAAAGACCTTTTATTTCTGAGATTATGTAAGTTTTGCAAGCATTTTTTTAAATGATCACTCAATTTTTAACTGTCAGAAAAGTATCAATTAAATATTTGGAGTGGACTAGTTTTTTCTCATAATTAATTGTTTTTGGTAACAAATCAGAAAATTTCAAAAAAATCGAAGCACCGACACGGTTTGGTAACCATCCAATTTTGAGCCCTAGTTAACTAGACTAAATTCTCTTTCAAGGAATACGTCGAGTTTGCCTGTCACCCTATATTCTGTTTGTTAACTGCGTAGTATAATATGTTGTTGTTGCAACCAGAAGTACGATAGACACTCTCGACTGTGAGTACATACAATGAATTACGATGATCACGATGATTACGGTGATTACGATGATGATTTAATCGGAATTAACTTAATTTTTTTTGTATTAAAAATTGTATTTTTTGGTATCAGCAAGGGATCAGAGGGGCAATTCTCGTAATTTTAAGAACGTTCACAGTCTGACCTCAGTCTCCATCTGTCAAAAATACCTCTAATTTCCCTACGTTCTGACAAGTTTTTGACATTTGTTTGTGGCCTAGTGAGAGAATGCGACTATTTTTTTAACGTTTTATATTATGAGAATTGGCCTTCTGATCAGGGGATCCGACCGGAATAAATCGTATTTTCTGGTGTACCATAAAGTATTAATAAATAAAGACATCAAACTCCACTTGGACGCAAAACCATTCAGTGAAGTAGAAAATAAGTTAGGCAGCACAAAATCCTAACTCCTAACAATTTACCATACCCAGGTTGCATGGACAAAATACCTAGAATATAACTAGCCTCTGTCTTAACTTGTTACTTGAAACACTAAGGAGAAATGTTGGTATTCGTCAGAATGCGGCTAGAACAAGGAACACGCCAAATAGTTATAACATTCTCACTAAGTAATCTGATTCAAAGTTCTGATCAAAGGACAAGTTTTCGTTCGAGATAAACTTTCAACCACATATTATTCGACAAAAACCACTCCTAAATGTTTTTTTCATTCATTTACTTTACCGTAAACGTTTTTAGTCAGTTTAGGTACCACCAGACTTCCTCATCACCATCAGCATTTAGAAAATTCTAAAGTTCACTTTTACACCTTGACATTTCTGAGGGGCAATTCCCGTAGTTTCAAGAACGTTCGCATTCTAACCTGTCTCAATCTGTTAAAAGTTCCTCTAATTTACCTACATTTCTGACAAGTGTTTGACATTCATTGACGCTGAAATGAGATTGCGACTAATTTTGATCATTTTTAATTACAGGAATTGGCAATTTTTCAATAAATTTTTCATCATAACTAATAACAGAGTGGTAGTAAATGTTGCCAACAACAGAAAAATTAAATCATCGTAAAGACAACACAGTTGTCTGTCTGTTGTAAAAGTTGCAAGACAAAGTTAACAGAATACGTTAAAGAGTTGCACGTATATCCTCCACGCCTGCTTGGTTTAGAAACACAATTTTACAAACTCGAGAAAAAGAGGAAGAAACTTTTGAAATTCGAAGTAGAAACATTCAAAAGGAAAGATGGCGCCGGCTGTATGCTTTACTTTCTGCACGTTCATTTATTTCTAATAAACACTTGAAAGGCACTAAGGGCCGACATACACAGACTGCTTGAAGCAGTCAGGATGGACTGCTTCAAGCTGCGACTGCATAGTAAACTACAGTCTTCTACGTACACACATACACGAAACCGCTCGAGCAGTTGCAACTGCTTCGGGCGGTCGTGCGGTCAAGCAATCGCCAGGCATACACTGACTGATCGAGCTGACGACTGCTCTCGCGCAGTTACCTGATTTGAATGACGAGCAGTTGGAATCAACTGCTCCAGCAGTTATCAATGGCACCTTCAAGCTGTTGACTATGACTGCAAGAGCGGTCCGTCTATGTTGATCAATCGCTAACTGCTCGAGCAGTCCGTGTATGTCGTCCCTTTTTTTTCGTTTTTTTGGGTGGGAAATCATCAAATAACCTCTCCCGCTTTGGGTTGAGCGGAAGGGCGTTTCAGACTTTTACTGACTAAAACCTTGCCTATGCCAGGGGCCACGGTATCTCTTTCGAACAACCCGCGCCCCTGGCGGCATCAGCCCTAGCGGACCCCGTCAGTTCGTGCTGACATCTCTTTGAGGCGCGCGTGGAACACAACGCGCCGTCGACCCGGGTCTGGTCCTTACCGGGCGGCGAGCTGCCCATTGCTTGCCGCCCGCAAGCCTACGGTGGCCGGGAGACGGCTGTTGACTCCCGTCCAGAGCGTCTCCTGCGGCGGGTGCAGAGATTGCCTCTCCCTCACGCGCTCCGCCTCCTCCTTCGCGAGCATTACTGCTTCGCAGAAGGAGGTGACAGCCTCCCATGTACTCTCGCTCCATACCATGGCCTGGACCAGGGCCAGACGCGAGAGATCGCCGCCGCCGATCGCCGCCACGAGGACACCGCGGTGCTCCGCCCAAGCCGGGCAGACCTCCACCGTATGCTCCACCGTGTCCTCCGGGCGATTCACACAGTGGTGACACCCTGGCGTTTCCTCCCGCCTTATCCTGAACAGGAACCTCCCGAAACAACCGTGTCTGGTGAGAACCTGCGTCAGACGGAAGGTGAAGGCGCCGTGGCGCCTCTCTAGCCACTCCTCAAAGAGGGGACTTATCGCCGCAATTGTGGCGTGCCCAGCGCTGGGGTGTATGTCGTCCCTAAGACGACAAAATATAGAAGAAAATAGAATTGGTTCTGGTTACTCCTTCCAGTACGACAGCTGTCAATACGACAATTCTAGTAGAAAACTAACTAAGTTGTTGTTGAATCCAGTAAAGGTTTTACAGCGTCTCTGTTTTTTGTGTCTATCTGACTGGAGATACGGCCCACTTCATCTCACAAAGAGGAGGCTTCTGTCCCACCATTGGGAACATTATAGGCTGATTATCTATCTATCTTCTATATCTATCTATATATACAAAAGGAGAAACTGACTGACTGACTGAATGACTGACTGACTGATTGACTGACTGACATATCAACGCACAGCCGAAGCTACTGGCTCTCGGAATTTTAATTTAGCGCAAAATGCGCGTGCAAAATTTCAAAATTTCAGGGGGTATTTTGTTTGTATGGAAAATCTTATTCCTTGAGTTAATGATCTTGAAACTTGGCACGAATACTTATCTAAGAAAATTATGAAATTTGTCATTTCAGGTTTTTCTAAACTACCCCCAAGGGGGATTAAGTGGTGTCAAACTTGGAAGAATTTTAACGCACAATTCAATTAACTCGAAACTCAGTATTTATACTTAAAACCAAAAATAAAGAATACCGTGTATCAGGGTTTTTCGAAAATTTACCTCTAACGGGGTGAAAAGGGGTAGTTAATTTTCCAGGGGCGGATTTTAATGCGTGGCTTGATTTACTAGAAAATCAGTATAAATAATCTTTGAGTCAAGTTATGAACGCATCCCAAACGTGTTTTCAAAATTCCATTCCTGTGGGGGTCAAAAAACGGGGTGCAGTTAATATGAAAACTCTTATTCCTTTGGTTACGAAACAAACTTGGCAACATTTGCCTCATTAAATACCTACTAAAGATTGTCACTTTTAGCTTTCAAAAATCCTCTGTAAAGGAAAGAGGATTTAGGGGTGACGAAGTTAAGAAAAAATATTAACCCGCTGTCGGATTAGCTCAAAACTCGGTACTAATACTTAAAATAAAAAAAGTAAGTGTTTTAGGGTTTTTCAAAAGTCGACTCCTACCGGGGTGGAAAATTTAAAGGGTAGATTTTACTGCTTGCTTCCATTAACTCGAAAATGGGTATAAATAATCTTTAAGTCAAATAAATGGAAACGTACCAAACGCTTTTTTAAAAACAAGTGTCGTGGGGAATAGGGAGGACAGTCTGTTTATTTGAAAAATTGGCCCGAACACTTACTTCTTTAAAGGCTGATTTTTCCAATCATCTGATAACTTTATTCGAGGAATTATTTGTGAATTTTGGCAAGTTATTTCATACAAGAACTGTCAAACATCAATTTTATTCATCGAATAAAAGTTATTTAGCGATGGAAAAATCAGCCCTAAATAAATTATAAAGATCGTAAACATTCATTTCGAAAACTACCTTTTAAGGGGAGGTGGTGGTGGGTGTTAATTTCTTTTGAGGACAGGACGAAACCCACTCGGATGAAGTCGCGGGCACAGGCTATGTGATATTATGTCTGACTGGGGGCGACCTACGTTGATAGATAATGTCAAGTTTGAGCAATTACTTATAAAGGTACACTTGAGATGTACGTAAAATGAAAAAGCCATGACTATAATGATGGTCACATGATTTCTGCTTTATGAAAATAATATAATGACCTGGATCATACCTATAAACAGGTCACCTCAATTCCTTTCATTCCTACTCGTGGGTGTAATAAGGAAAGGTCGGAAGGTACTTAGAAAGGCAGTCCACGTTGCTGATAACATCTTATAGCGATCACAAATCCACTTTCGCGCCGTTGTGATTACAAGTTTGTCCCTTCGATTTTATTAGAGAAAGGAAGGTTTTGGATTCGAAATGGCTGTTAACCGACTTTTGCAAGACTATGCGCCTGTACTTTCCCATTAGATAAGTAGACTTAGAAGTGTATGGAGGTATACCCAGTTTGTTTGAGGTTCAGTTGAAAACCAGCGTCAGGCACTAGTTGTCTGGCATTTTTGCTGAACTGGGCCTTTTTGGTTCAGCCGTGAGGCACACTTTCCTGTTATTTTCTTACATCGGACTTTACATTTTCTATTTGATTTTTATTTGTTGCTATCTGATGTATGGTGTTTCTTTTATTTATTTATACAATACTTTATTGTACACCACAACCACCACACACCACATTTTAGTTTGTGCTAAATAAATGTATTTTCTTTCTTTCGTTCTATTATAGCCCCCCTTTTTTTTTGCGGATGTGAAATCATCAGTGGAGCGGAAGGGAGTGTCAGACTCTTACTGCCTAAAACCCACCCGTGTTCCTTCCTTAGCCCTTTATGTTCCAGGGCAGCGGTAAGCCTTCCGGACGATCCCGCTACCCATTATAGCCCCCCTTACTTAATATTACTACCTTTTTTCCATTTTGTGGTTGTACTGTTATTGTTGTAGTTGTGATCACCCGACGACGCTCCGTAGAACCCTTCAGAAATGAATGTGTTTTGTACATATAGATTTTAAAAAAATGCCTCGAAGTAACGGTACTACTTGTATAAAGGTTTGTAATAACACAATTTCCAGTTGTACGAAAGTCTGTACAGAATCCTGTATTAATTATGTACCCGTTACGCATACAAATTGTTACAAATTACCGATTAATAAAGGCCCCCGAGCTAGGCCGAACATTCTGAACTTCAGGGTGAAACCTTTAAAACAAAATGTGGCATACAAATGTGTGTTTTCATTGAATACGAAAAACCCATTGATGCTTTAATAGGTACTTACTAGATATGTATATAAACTATTAAAATATTTATTATTAAAATATATAATGTGATAGTATTCCAGTATTTGAGGGGCCCGTGGCTAAATACTAACAGCCGCACAGGTCGATCGATCAGATTAAGCTATGCTTGCAGCGATTGGTCTGTGGACGGGTGAACATCTTTACATCCCCTCCGTGCCTCGTAAAGCACGTTAAGCAGTTGGTCCCGGCTGTCATTCGTGGATCTATGACAGTCGATACGGGTAGTCAGAAGCCCGAAAGTCTGACAACCTGTCTTACCAAGGGGGATCGTATTACCCGGTATCTGTGTAGTGGAGGTCAGATAGGCAGTCGCTCCATGTAGAATACTGGGGGTCTACTCCGAAGTAGAATCGGCCGAATGTTCGGTCGTTTCCTACTACGAAGTTACTATTTGGTTCGGTCGGTTCCGATCCTACACTCCTACACTCTTTTGAATATTGACTATGGTCCCGATCCAACTGAGCCGATCCGAACTTTTTTCGCATTTTTCAATAATATTAGGTTCGGCCATGTGTCGGTCCGATCCGAACATTAGCACTTTGCACTTCGGAGTAGGCCCCTGGTATTCAGCTGCATCCGGTTAGACTAGAAGCCGACCCCAACATAGTTGGAATTAGGCTAGGCAGATGATGATGATATCATAGTATTTCAGTATTTATATAAAGTAGGTATACAAAAAATCACGTGCTTTGTACAGACGCCACCCGGTCAAGCTACACAAAACTGACAAATTTTCCCAATCAACCTTGAATCTTAATACTTTAGCGATAAAGTTGAAAATCTATTAAAGAAATTTGACAGATTGTAGTAGCTTTATGTGCTGGCGTCTGTACACCGACTGATCAAGAAACCTTTACAGTTGCCATAAAATATTAACGTGTCAGTCTCACACTAAAACGGAAATATCGTATTGTTATCTATAAAACCCACTCTTATCTGACTGTCTGTCCATTAAAACGACACGGTTAGCGCAGTGGCTGAGCGATCGACTGCTGCGCTACGTGTCGCGGGTTCGATTCCCGCACGGAACAAATATTTGTATTGCCTACAGGTAGTTGTTCCGGGTCTGGCTGTTTGTGTATGTGAGTTTAAATGTTTGTAAACGCACCCACGATACAGGAGTAATTCATAGTGTGGGGCAACGTTTTAAAAAAAAAACGCTTATTAAATATTTAAGAAACATTTTACGCGGTAGAACTACATAATTTATAACTAAGCCATTATTTCTCTTAGGGCTGATTTTTCCATCGACAGATAACTTTTATTCGATAAATAAAATTGACGTAAAAGTGACGTTTTTGTATGAAATAGCTGTAAACATTTCTAAATTATTCCTCGAATAAAGTTATCATATGATTGAAAAATCAGCCCTTAGTCTCATACTAATTGTTTCATTGTTAATTTTTCTACAAATAATTCAAAACTCGTCATTCTCAGAACCCGAAGTTAATTAATAAATTTCTTAAAACTGGTCTTCAGACTAAATTAGCAGTTTATAAACGAAGAGCAACTAACAAAGTTCCCGTTTGTTACATTACAAGGAACAGCTCAAGTACAGAACTGACCCCCGTGGGGTTCAGTCCAATTTACTTGCACGTAATTACGGAGTTCGCTGCTAACAAAGTAAACAGGGAAGAATAAACACAGCCTGTATAGTTCACGTCGTGTTTGTTCGCTTCGGTAGTTTAGTCACTAATGTCATGTGGTTCGAAGTTTGAAATAGAAGTGCGAGTTTTAAGACGGACTCGTGACTATAAAAAGTGAAAATAAATAGTTTAATGAAGTTAAGTATGATTTTATGGGTGATGCCCTATCTCCCCAAGTTCCAAGTTCTCCAAAATGCTTTTTTCATACATTCATTCCCAACGCCCCCAAAGCTTAAAATTAAATTATTTGTAAAGTTCACACTTGACTAATCCTCGTACTGACGTGTCCAAAAGTGTTAGAATAAAATAAAATCAGTACCTAGTTAAAATTATCCTTATTTTGAAAGATATATTTTCTTTATGTACGATCGACCCGTTATCATTAAGCCACGAGTCCCTTCCTGCCCATAATTAATATTCTTAAAACATCATAATTATAAGCACACCTATTAGCATTGGCGTAGCTAGGGATTTTGTCTAGGGGGGCAGCCGTCTTGCTAATCTAACTAGTAAATTAATGAGCGCTAGTTACTTCAATACTGTCGATTTTTCTAGGGTGAGCAAAGAAGTTCCTGGAGTGGGCATTGCCTACCCCTAACTACGCCCATGCCTATTAGAAAACCCACTGATGCAAACAAGGTACAATCAACATGGTTGTACACGGTACAACTTGTATAATCTACGCCTCTGATCTTTTCACTTGCTCGACAGTTTACAAAAACCCCGAAAACATTGTTAACATAACATAAACTGCTCGTAATATTAAATCTGAATAAATCTCGGTCAGATAAATATAATATGAGCACAAACGTATAAATAAAATGTGCCTACAGTGTACCTACACGCTGTACACTTGAAACACGAAATAATGACGCAACCGTGCTTAACTAAAAGTGTGCCCGTAATTTTTAGGGCCTGCTACAATGTCGAGTAATTAAATGATAATTAAATAGTAGGCTTCTAATTAGTTGAGAACAATTTTCCAACGTCTTTCATTTACTAATTAAATAGCAATTATGTTGTTCCGTAAACTATATAGCGTGTCTTTCATTTTATGTGTTTCGAAAATATTATTATTAACAGTATAGGGCCGTTAAAATCGCACATCGTATAAAAAATAAGTTTGTGTCCCTTTCTAAAACACGAAATGCCTAACTTACTTATTATAAAGGACATTGCTCTGCGCCCATACATTGTTCGCCCTGGAACCAAGAGCATCGGAAAATTATGTGTTGTATTGTCGATCATTAGTAAACTCCTTTATGATCTTATTTGTATAGCGGACTAGCTGCAGAATAGATATATTTAAAAAAAAGTATCAGATTTTGAATGATTTTGAGGTTATAATCGAACCATAACAACGAATATTAGGTATAGTTTTACATAGCTCCGAGTGATTTTTAAGAAACTAAAAAACAATAACATAATACATTTAGCTATTTTTTGTACCTACCTACCTAGATAACTAGGTATCTATGTAGTTTTTTTTCTAAAGCCTATGTATATGTAATTGTAACGTTTAAATGCATAGAATCTAATTAACGTAGGTACCTGTATTCTTAGCATTGGTTTTGGAATGAGATAAAATGTTTGTGTGAATTAATGTAAAAATAATGCGGTTTCCTTAGATGATAGTGGTGATGTAGCGCGGTAGATAGATGGCGTTAGTGTGCACTGATAAATGGCTGAGTTCTAGTGATTCAGATTCAAAAACATGCAACAATTCATTAAAAATTCGATCGATCGATTGCAATCGCTTGGGCATCCCTAATCTTTTTCGATACGACTTGACGTTTGGCGAAGATGGCGGCGATTATTGTTATTAGTCGCGTAAAATACTTTAAAATGTTAATTTTGGCATGCAGCTAGTCCGTGTTACAAAAGTATTTGCAACTAATTTAATAAAATAGACAATTAATTATCGTGTATGTCCGATATTTCTTGTGCACAGGGCGATTCTTGACAATGTCCGTTGGGCAATTGTATAAAGACACGTACCCCACAATGAATTCTGTACTTATCATAATAGCTAATACTTATTTAGGTTCAAATAATATCCCTTACTGTAGCAAAATAGAGTTGTAAAACAATTTTCGTACCATAATAAGTACTTTACACTTCATAAGAAATTAATATAGTCTTATGAAAGTACACAAGAATTATGAAGATTATTATATCTACGTCAGCTCGTAAAACGGGAAAAGTCAACGGTTAAGCCACTGTTGCTTACCACATCATGTACTGGCAGTGAAAAAGGAAAAGATAACGTTACCAACGAAGTTTATTAGCTTCCACAGGTTATGAGTACGTAATATTTAGAGATGTCACGATATTAATAATAAAAGCGTAGTTCCGTATACTTTAGGCTGCGTTCACATGGCTTTACTTTTCTCGTTTATCGGATACGATATTTTATCGTGTACAGTGTACTGAGAACGACTTTTGTATTCAAAACTGAAAGTTATTCACACGGAGCCAATACGATAAAATCATGTAGATATACATACAAGAAAAAATCTTCCCTCATACCAAGTAAACTTGCCTACTACACTACTATTTAAAAAATATCGTAACTATTTTTATCGATGCGATTACGCTGAGGTTCTTATATTTCTGTTTGTTCCGTTGACATGGACAATTAACTAGTTACCTTTGCTAAGGCACGGGTAAGGGCCCGATCATACGTACCACAACCATACCACATCGTAGCGACAAAACGTTGGCAAGCAGTAGTTACGTGTTCAGCGTCGCTGTAGCTTCTTGCAATTGCGTTGTGTTAACTACAAAAAAGAATATCAATGTGGTTGCGTTGTCGCTAGTAGCTGCGATGTAGTCACGCTGTGGCTAAAGGTGCTTGCAGACAGATAGATCGACTACAGCTGTGACGGTGTCGTCGCGTCGACGCAACGCTGTGTTCGCGATTTGGCTGGCCGCTAGAGCTTGCATCTCGCTGGTGGTTGCGTTGTGGTTGCGACGTGGTTTTGATGTGGTCGATATCGCCTACACGGTTGATTTTAATATTCTCTTTGCAGGTAGGTACACCTTTATTGCACGTGCCTTTCCTAATTTGCTTTCTCAGAAACAAAGTCTACTCCAGTAACAATGTTGCCAAGGTAAATGTCACCCAAAACACATGTGAACTAATCGTTGTTCAGCTGGAAACGTGATATGATAAGCAAGACTCGTGTTTGTCTAACCGATATAGAATATCTCCAGACTGTGTTCGTAAACAGTTTGTAAATAAATCATAAAATCGTCGTATACAAATATCATGGAATGATGATGGTTTAATAAATAGTTCCATGTAATAGGAAGCATGCCGGAAAACGGGCAGAAAATACAACTTGCTGGCGAAATGTGGGTATCGGGAAAAACAAGTGTGATTTTGCGTTAATATACAGGGTGATAATGAAATTCCGTACCATAGCTTCAGGGTGAGTTCAGTATCGATAAAGGAACCCGTAAAAAATAAATACCTTTAAAAAAAGTTAAAAAAAAAACCCGAACTTTATCATAAGATGAACCTACCATAAGTTAGTAGGCATAAGTAAGTTAGTACTAAATTAGGTTGATCTTGCAATATTTTTTTTATTTTTCCTGGGTTCCTTTATCCATACTGAACCTATCCCTAAGCTATGGCACACCTTTTCTTTAACACCCTGTATAGTCAACACATTTTTTTTCACCCCATCTGGCTAGAACGAAGGATTACTGATTAAACCCCTACGGTATTCCTGTTAAAACCATGAGTCGAGAAACCAGAAAATAAGTACTTGCACGTGCTCCATGCCCCCCACTCACTCCTGGGCCTGCTAGTTACTAGGTTGTAGTTTCATTCTAAATGATCTAATTGTACCTATACTAGCGGGATCGTCCGAAAGGGTTACCGCTGCCCTGGTACATAAAGGGCTAAGGAAGGAACACGGGTGGGTTTTAGTCAGTAAGAGTCTGACACTCCCTTCTGCTCCACCCAGAGCGGGAGGGGTCATTTGATGATTTCCCATCCTGAAAAAAAAAAAAAAAAAAAAATTGTACCTATACCACAAAATTTACATGTCATTATGTTATGATTGAATATGTTATGCTACTATTATACTACCATTGTAAGAACTTTTGTAACCATATTTATCTGCAAATTAATCTGTGACTCTGACTTTGACTTTGGAAGCTTTGCCAATAAACGTTCATAGTGAAATTAATTTTTCCCATAACCATAAATCCAGCACTAAACAAGAACCGAAAATAAACTTACATCATAAAGGTTTGGTTCATCATTTATCACAGACTTAATTGAGTTTAAAGCTCGGGCACTATCCCTCTCGCCCGAAAGCCATTTACATTGCCGCATGTCGCAGTAACTAATTATTAAAAGCTGTCCGGTAATTTCATTTAAAACCCGTCATGAAATGTATTAAAACTGAATACTATTCTACTAGTATTCAGGATTACATCCTGTTGTTGTCAATTATAATGGTGTCAGTCAAGTGAAAGGAAAAAGTTATGTAAAACTGCAAAAAAACCTGCATTGCAACCGTTTCAGAAGATAGGTACAATTTTATTTTTCAGATAAACTTTCTTAACAGAACTCACTAATGTGGTTATTTTTTATGCTATACCAATAATTCTGCTCGCCACTACACGGTAAATCGTTGAGTGGCCATTACTGCGATACTTTTAGTATACACTGGAGGCCATATTTATTGGCAAACATAATATTAATACCTTGCGCACGAATTGTAATGTTCCAAACCGAAAATACGGAGCTTTATTGTGTCACAAGTTAATACAAGTATAATCTCCAACTTATAAATGTTACTTAATAGTTTTGTCCAGAAAGTTTCCTTAATCCTGCGGATAAGGTCATGTTTCGTAATACCTTTTAGAATTAGTTAATGATATATTAATAATTCTATGTGTTTAATAAACGTTATAGTCGTGGTTTGTTTTATCGGCTTCAAATACAATTTATATGTGTGTACACTTTATTGAGTACGTAGCTTTTGACTACGTTGTATGTGTACATTTTATGTCTTATTTTTTTGTAATGTGCGTTTTGTTTGTGCAGAATAAACAATTATTCTTTCTTTCTTTCTTCTTCTTATTGTACACCAGAAAAAAACATAAAAATAACGTAAACACTACAAAATATATAATGAGCTTAACATATTTGTACTATTATATATTGTACTGTACCTATTTGTTTTTACTGTTGCTACATCATCATCTCTCACCTTAAAGAGATCTATAAAAACAGTTATTTTATTGAGTTTTGTACAACTCATAGATAGCATTAAGAACTCTATACTTCGTTTTAAAACAGAAATACCAGACGCTGGCCGCACAGCTGCTGGACAACAGTGGAACTGGGCTGCCCATATCTGTCGCATGATTGAGTAGCAATATGCAAAAGCTACCACTCAGTGGATCCCCAAAAAAAAAACAACACAACCCTTTACATGGCTATTTCATTCTTAGGCGGTGTACAGACCAGCTGCCATTACATATTCACTTACGGTCTACAGCCCAATTCCTTATTCACAGCTGGGGCTGTAAATTATACCCGACTTGTACCACCTTCTCTCAGTGTCGAGGGTATTTAAAGAGAACAATAATTCAATATTATCGGGTAAATAGATGAAATAGAGGGGCCCGTGGCTAAATAATAACAACCGCATAGGTCGATCGATCAGGTTAAGCTACGCTTGCCGCGGTTGGTCTGTGGATAGGTGACCATTTTTACATACGGAGACCCCTCCGTGCCTCGGAAAGCACGTTAAGCCGTTGGTCCCGGCTGTCATTCATGTATCTTTGACAGTCGTTACGGGTAGTCAGAAGTCCGAAAGTCTGGCAACCTGTCTTACCAAGGAGTATCGTATTACCCAGTAACTGGGTTGTGGAGGTCAGATAGGCAGTCGCTCCATGTAAAATACTGGTATTTAGCTGCTTTAGACTGAAAGCCGACCCCAACATAGTTGGGAAAAGGCTAGGCAGATGATGGGTGAATGGATGAACAGAATCCAAATAAACTCTGTAAATAGCACGATAATAATCAACACACTATTAATCTCACTGAATCATTTTGAAGGATATCGGTAATCTATTGCTTCATATGTTCGAGAAATGTGTCTGCTTAACAAGGTAAATAACGCAATGAATGTTGTTCTTCCTCTTAGCTTGTTGATGGCAAAATTATAGTTTCTTTCTTCCAATCAAACCAATTTATTTACCATAAATATTGGTACAATAAAAATACCATAATAATAAACCATAAATACCATAATTATACTTCAATTTGTTTGGCTCAAAATTCAGGTTCAACTGTCAAAATGAAACCCATTGATACCGTGTTATGCAATTACCGCGCAGCATAACTAGTCGTTTGTTTTGACAGGTGCACAATAATTAATTACTCTTTGAAATTTGGTGTATTGCACTAAAAAATACATCAACATATCGATATTTTTAACTCCTATTTACACGATGCAAGATTCTTATCTGTGGCACGCAATAAAATTAAAGCAACATAATAAACAATTTTTAGCCGGTGCAACTTTTATTGTTGCATAAAGGATGCTTTCCACCAAACGGCTCGCATCGCATCGGATCGGAAAGGACACGAACGGAAGCGGCGACAGCCGATCTCGTCCGGCAGGATGTCGACCATAGATATAGATGTCGACGCATACGATCGTCTCCGTACCGTCGCGTGGCGAACGTATCCGTTTCTGCGCCTAGTCAAATAGTTTCATTCCTACCGTTTTGACGTGTTCTAATGCCGAAAGGATTCGGTCGGATACGACGACAGGCGAACGGAGTCGATCGCGCGTCGCAGCATACTTTTGGCTACGATCGCGTGTCGCGGAAGACGCCCGCGGTATTAGAGACTTTAAATACTGTGTACACGATTTAATATCGCTTAAAGATTGTAAAATCTGTTCCGATCCGTTGCGATGCGAGCCGTTTGGTGGAAATCATCCTTTAATCACGCTTAAAAGTATTAAATTGTAAGCAACGGCGTTTGCGAGATAAGTAGCCATGTAGGTACTTTAAAAAACTGTGAGACAACATCAAGTAGCTTCAAATATCTTGAATATCTATTTCCCCCTTCTAAGTTAAGAAATGACAATCAGCAAATCAGCCCACCCCTCCCGGTGTCAAACTACCGAAACTTCGAGCCAATAAGTTGTCAAAACTTGTCCCGAACGAGTTCATCAAAGAAGTCAAACTAATCTAATTTATGAAGAGCACGAAACTCTAAACCGAGGCTCGACACTACGACGCCCTCAACCCTTTCGAGGGATATCGATGAGCACATTTGGTTGGCCACATATTATGTAAATAGGGTCCCAAGTATTCGTAAGTGACCATCAAAATTGAGGTTGGAAAGATGGACAGGCGTTTTAAGGATTAATGGAAAGCGTACTGTATGCATTTTGACTGGTTTTAAACGAGGAATATTTTGAATGAGGTACCTACCTATTTTGGCCTAGGGCAATTTCATAGCCCGCCTGTTGGCCTCATCAAACTCAAAACATTTATCTCGCGTAAACCAATTGCAGGCACTTTTGAATTGTCAAGGGGTCGGTCAGTCAGAAAGATGAAGCTAATTGCCCATTCCAAAGCGTAGTAGGTTCCTAAGGAGAAGAAAGGGCAAGAAACTCCACAGACAATCTTTTAAATTATAAAATTGTTCGTTCATCAACAAGTCATTCACATTCATTGAAGCCCAATGCAGTCGCCTGCTTAAATGCGAATTTTACAACTCGGCGAATCTTAGAAGAAAATATTTTTTTCATTTTGATTTTCTTTACTTCGCAAAGAAAGCCCTAATGAAAACCTATTTTGTTCAGTCAGTTTATCAAGTGAGCATAAATTATAAAGTCTATAAGCACGTCTCTCGTTCAACCAGCCTTATTAATGCCCGCACTAACACTAGGTTACACCTAAATACTTAAATGCGTGCTGATGGATTTTCTACTTTCGACGCTGAACCAAGCGTTCAAAATCGCACAAGCTTTTATTGAGGCATTCATTTAGGTGTCACCTAGTGTCAGGGAAAACGGGCATCTGTCTTGAGAGCGATACAAACTGTGACACGGAAGAGAGGCACTTATGTATTACGTTTCGCGATGTTCATCCTAGAACATTTAGTAAATGTACTCGTCCTTTCTGAAACTGTTAACTAGTTGGCAATTCTGAGAAATTCTAAGATCTATTTATAGATAGCAATCATAGAGATGTTCCTCGCAGTTTAGTTGCAAAACTAATTTAGTTTACGAGACCCGCCGATTCCCTTGTTCACAAACTAACCTAAATTTAAGTTCAGTGCATATTTTTCTTTCTATTTTATTAAGAAAAGGACAGAAGGCAAAATATTAGTTTAGTCCTGTCAAATTAAGATACTCCATAGACAGTTTAGACGTGATCAAAAACATGGCTACTAAAAATACGTCAATTTACCCCAGGCGCTGACTGATTTGACAGGACTAAACTAATATTTATCTTCTGTCGTTTTCTTAATAAAATAGAAAGAAAAAGATGCACTGAACTTAAATTTAGTTTAGTTTGAGACCAAGGGAATCGGCGCCAATTGCTGCTACTGAACGAACAAAAACAATTCAAATGAATTGTAAACTTTCAGGTATGACTTTCAACCTTCATACTTGCATTATAAGGATCTACTAATTCGTCTTTCTTGTTTAGCTTAATTGATAAAACTAGAAATACTTAAATAGACATCAGTAGAGCATTCAACTCATTTTATTTTATGTTTAACTAACAACCTACTTCATTTCCACTTATATTCTCACTCAATGACTCAATCAACTAAACCTATCGCGATAGGTTCAGTTAATTGAGTGTGTGACAGCGTGTTTTGAATCGTTGCTTAAAGTTGAGTTTCTGCTTACCTATAGGTATAACATTGTTTGACGTTTAAACTTGTCTAAAGGTGCTCCCTCACCAGGAGCATTTGCTTGTAATGTTACCTTTACCCACGACCCAACCGGGTTACTTCTGCCTATCCTGCTGGCTTCAATTATCTCTCTACACTACCTAGCAATTGACAGCCTGCGCAGTCTGCTTGCAAATCCCTAGCCGTTACAGTGGAATCTTGGATTGTTGCATTACAGGCGAATGCTCCCGGTGAGGGAGCACCTTTGAGTTTATTTACGTAACGTTTGCAAGTAGATTGTAGCTAGATATGGTAGATTGATACAATTTAATCTGTTGACAACTTCAGGTAGCTATATAAGTTACAGCAAATATAAGTTAGTTCCTACACTAACTTAGTTTGCAAGCAAAATAGCTGAACTTTACTCATGTAATTAGTTTGTACTAATTACTTGCGATATCATTGTTAATTTCCGACTTGTGTCGGAAATTAACATCTTGAACTTTGTCACGTATGAACTAAACATTACTTTGAACTCAATCAAAGTTACCCCGTTTCCATGACACCATGTGCTGTACTATGATGTGAGTCATTATGACACATAAAGGGGCCCAATTTGGAAGTATACAACAATAAATAAAGATTATTCTGTTTATATTACATTATATCTGTCTCCTAAGATACAGGACTACCTAGTTTAGGAGGTAGGGTTACATAATCCGTGTAGATTTACGTAGATATACCTATGTTATTTTGTACATCTGCTCTTGTATATCATGAATAATGTGTGTATCATAATAAAGATTATTATTATTATTATTCTTTTTACACGAAAATTTGATATTATAAATAATTAATTTGGCAGATGTACCAAATCTCAACCTATTTAATACTTTAAAATTCGATCGCTTTTCATGTGTCGAATGAAAGTCCACAAAAATAAAAATGGTAGGTATTTGAAACTCGTAAAGAAAAGAAAAAAAGTTTTTCAAATCATTAAAAACTTCAGGATAAAATTACTGAAGGTATTGCGGTGATCGTAGCCTTATAAACTGTGCATAATGAATTTTTAATAATATTAAGTATGTATGTCGCAATCAAGTCGTATCCGGTACGCCTGCGCCATCTAGTGGCGCTCGACAGAGTCTAGCCTGAGTTCGTAGGAGTCGACGAGAAGGTTACGGAGCAGTGTGGAGCTCTTGATCATCGGACATCAAACGGACAACATGTGCTCAGAAACTGTCTCGCGTTCCGTATCGTTGTGTCGTGTACCTGCAGTGTGTGATTCGCTAGTGTGATCAATTTGTTCGTAAAATTATAATCTGATTTGAACTGCAAACGGTTTTTCTATTGCGCAATAACACACACTACCCATAGTACGCCCACATAACTAAAATATGGCTGATGATAACGAAAGACAGACATACCTTCTCCGTCATGTAGACATCAAAGAACTAAAGAGTTTTGAAGATCCGTGGCATACCTACCTGTCCAAAAAAAGTAAATTATGTAACAAGATGTAAGCAAGTTCAAAAAATATGGATGCCACGTGGTCAACTTTGAACGTCAATATCTCGGAAACGTGACAATTTACGGGGTTTGGACCAAAATGTTTTCTGTTGGCATTGATGTCAGCTATCGATTTATATAACCATGGGTGGTCGCAAATTTTGAAAAAAAAATGAAGGACAGGTAGGTATGCCAGGCTCCATATCTTCAATCCCCTTTTTTTTTGGGTGGGAAATCATCAAATTAATGACCTCTCCCGCTCTGGGCTGAGCGGAAGAAGGGCGTGTCAGACTTTTACACTTTTACTGATTGAAACTCACCCGTGTCCCTTCAGTTGCGTATCTCTTTTGAACAAACTAGGTACCTACCAAATCAAAGTGTGTTAAAAAAAGTTGGATACATCCTAGCTGGCCACCCTGTACATGAGACTTACACAGTCACACACACATCGTCGTCATTATAACATACATAATCAGCCTATAATGTTCCCACTGCTGGGACAAAAGCTGCTCTCGATGAGAGGGAGTGGGCCGTAATCCACCACGCGAGCCCAGTGTGGGTTGGTGGATGTCATATGTCTTTGAATTTAACCTAGGACCTACCACTGGTAAGTCACCACGGTCATCACCACTGGACCACCATTGCTCTTATAAGATGAAATGTTGGTAAAACGGCGCGTAATGCATCTTCGATACTTTTCCGACCAGCTGCTGCCAATAACCCAACGAGAGGCAATTTGTGAGAAATGAGATGAACTCGAGTTCCATAATGCCTTCATTTTCTGAAAAGGCTAAGGGGACGGCCCTTAGGCTTTTCTCAACTATGCTAGTATCAGATTTCAGTTAAACTAGATGCAATGAATAACAATCATAAACATGTGCAAAAAGCGAAGTCGACTCAATCAAGGTACCGTTTATCTAGCGTTGTAAACAGAAAAGAAAGAAATAATTCGCTACATAAGATGGAGGGCTTTTCTGCATAAGCAGTACAAGGCATGCGGGTTCAGAACTGATTACGAAGCGTTTGCTCGGCGTAGAACCAAAATTAAAAATGTGCTAGTAATTCACAAATGTTATTCACTCCACAGCTGAGTTTATGGAGGACACCACTGACATTTAGATTGTTACAATATTACATTTAATTTAATCATTTTATTCTCCTCATTGGTTATGGTTTAGATTTTGGTGGAATGGCTGTTTCTTTTGTTTTCAATGTAGATTTAAGTATATATTACACTCTATTAAAAAAATAAAAAAAACATTTAAAAATATAAAAGATAGTAGCCCACCGGTATCGGGAACAGGGTCCAAGCTACCGGCGGACCGGGCTCCAAAGAGAGGAACTTCCTGACAATGCGAGCCGTGTCCAGGAGTACCGCTTTCTTAATCAAGTGCTTGATCCAGCTGCCCAACGAGAGCCTCCTCAGGTGTTGGTCGAGGCTCTTGACTATTAACCCATTGGCGGTCACGACTATCGCCACAATGATTGCTGAGTCCACATGTCACATGTCGACAACCTCGCGAGCTAAGTCAAGATACTTGATTTGTTTATCTTTCTCGGCTTTCACGAGATTCTCATCATGCGGGACCGTTTTGTCAACAATCATTGCGCGCCGCTCTGATCGATCCACCACCACTATATCAGGCTTATTGGCAACAATAGTCCTGTTAGTGATGATGGATCGATCCCAGTACAATGTGATATTTCCATACAGTTTTAACCCCCGACGCAAAAACGACGGGGTGTTATAAGTTTGACGTGTCTGTGTGTGTGTGTGTGTATGTCTGTCTGTGGCATCGTAGCTCCCGAACGGATGAATCGATTTTGATTTTGTTTTTTTTGTTTGAAAGGTAAATTTGTCGGGAGTGTTCTTAGCTATGTTTGATGAAAATCGGTCCAAGATGGCCGCCGCCACAAAATTGCGGATTACATATTTTTTCACAACCCCCTCAATATGGGTATCAAATGAAAGGGCTTGACTAGTAGAATACGATACACTATGACAAATTTCAAATCCAAGATGGCCACTACCACAAAATGGTGAATTAAAAAACCTGATTAAATACCAAATTACCTGAATCTTAAAACGCAAGAAAATAAAAGAAATGAAATAACAAGGAGTCCCTACAAAAAGGATGAAATAAAAAAATAAATTTAAAATTTATTTTATTTTGTCGGGGGTTGTTTTAATTTTAAATTTTACATTTAGATTATTATTATGTTGACATTGGTAGATAATTGTGTGTAAGTGCGTAAAAAATTGTGTGTTATTATGTGAGTAATTGAGTTATTTTATGTTATTTTAAATGTGTGTCCATGGTTTCGTCACAGCAATTTTATTATTATTTGTATGGTCTCGAGTAACATGTAGCGAACTGATCATCTTATTATAAGAACCTATTGTAATGAATACTACATTTACGAATAAATTTGATTTGATTTGAATGGCACAGGAACAATATCGGAACCGTGTTCAAAGTCAAATGCTGAGTAATCCTAAATCTTTTTGGAATTATGCCAAGTGTAAAAGAGGTAAGTTCGCAAGTGATTTCGAAAGACATTGTCTGGTCAGCGGTTTGTGGAAGAGTTTGCGGAATACCATTTTGTGTGAATATTTATTGGAATGAAGTTTATTTCATGAATTTATACCAAGAACTAATTTAACGTTGTATTTGAAAAAATGTTCTCCCATACATCGACACACGTGACGGTCAATACTCCAACTGGAAATGTAAGTGAAAAAAAGGGTTTTTTTTATATAAAACGCCTAAACGCGCGGGGTTCGCATTCCTGATAAAGAGGGTCTTCACTGACAGACCGATGAACAAATAAGTGACGCAAGGGTTCCGAACCTCAAAAGGATAAAACGGAATCCTAAGAACGGGCCCAAAGAAGAATTGATTCTATTTGTCTCTTCCAAAAGGCAGTTTCGTATGGAGAAGAATGTGTAATAAACTACATAGTCCCTCATGTGAAAAAAATCGTGGAGTTTAATTAATTCACCTGGGTTAATTCACCTAGGTGCATTAACCATACTTTTTGTAAATATTATTCACCCAGGTGCACTAAGTATACTAAAAGTAAACTTTATTCGCCTAATTCACCTGGGTGCATTGAGTATACTGAAAGTAAACTTTAATCACTTATTTATGTGGTATAAACTTTTTCAAACAAAGGGACGCTGGCCATGGTTTACTTTAATGAGATAATCATCAGCCGTTGGTCCCGGCTGTCATTCGTGGATCTTTGACAGTCGTTACGGGTCGTCAGTAGCCCGACACTCTGACAACCAGTCTTACCAAGGGGTATCGTATTACCCAGTAACTGGCTTGTGGAGGTGAGATAGGCAGTCGCTCCATGTAAAATACTGGTATTCAGCTGCATCCGGTTAAACTGGAAACTGGCCCTAACATAGTTGGGAAAAGGCTACGCAGATGATGAATGAGATAATCATAATAATATGCGAAGACGATAAGTACCGTAAACACGTTGATTCCTACCTATATCTAGTAATATGGGTAGGTATAAACTATAAAGTATTTATTGGCAAATTAGCAAGAGTGATATCTAATCTCCATAGCTCGCCGGATCTCCATATTCTAAACCGTATTGAGTTTAGAATATGGAGGTCGGTGAGCTATATGTTATTATTGAATTTCCTGATTCGAGCAGCTGAAACAATAGCTATCATAGATTCGAATCCTTGCCTTCGTCAAATTGCATAGATGGATTGACATCTAATTATTAATGTAATTAATAACTCAAGTGTTGAATGCGATACTGTTTAACTTTCTGAAGTTAAATTATTGGTATTTTGATATATTTTATAGAATAACAAGTCGCGCGCCCGCCAGATGGATTTTCCAAGCTTCTAGTCCCAGCGGTTTAGGCTGTGACTTGTCCGTCAGTGACTGTTTTATAAATAAATTAATAATAGATATGCCACGAATAGTGATTTTGCCAAATACCGAATTTTCGGCCGAAGCGCCGAATATTCAAATTCAATATCAAATTGTGTTATAAATAGTGCTTATTACCAAAAATATCACTGTTTTTTCGCCAAAAACTTTACAAAATGGCCAAATTTTACAAATAATTGCCATCTTTGCGAATATTATGAGATTTGAAGTGGTAATGATAATTTGTACACTTTTTTTCATTCGGTATTCACCTGAATAGTATACAAAAATCGGCCGAATACCGAATACTAAAGAAAGATGAATAGGCCGAATAACTTCTCTACTAAATCACACTAATAACATATCTTGGTGCCTAAACAGAATTGGGATTCCTATTAGACCGGCCAGTTTAGGTCCTATGTTTAGCAATTCTATTCCAATTTCCAAGGTACTGGAAGGTGACAAACCCGCTCGTTAGAAGAACGGAGGCAGACAATCGGATCACGTCTGAGATTTCGGGATCTTGAACAAATATAATGCGATTGTTGTATGTTTATTACAATTTGTACCTTTCTTGTTATTTATAAATACTTAGTCAAAATATAACCATTTATATTTTCTCACTCTCAGAGTCAGGGTTAATTAGGTAGGTAAATGGATCGTGAATTTAGAGTTAGCTGACCAGATGTAGGTAATATTATTTTCTTCCTATGAACACAGTCTTTTAATCAAAAGGAAGAAAGCTTGATCAAATTAAATTCTTAGCTGATATGAAATGAAATGTAATTGTTTATTCTGTAAATAGGATATTGGAATCACTTTTACACGTCATATTATAAAGACCAGCCAAGTGCGAGTCGGACTCGCGCACGATGGGTTCCGTACCATTATCTATACAACATTAGACACTATATTATATTATAACCTTTTTTTATTGATATTAATATCGAGCAAAGAACGGCAAAAAAATCACGTCTGTTGTATGGGAGCCCCCTTAAATATTTATTTTATTTTAATTATTTATTTTTAAAGTGAATATACAACTAAATATTCAGTGGATACTTTAAGCGTCTACCTGTTGCCGTTATTAATATCGAGCAAAAAACGGCAAAAAAACCACGTTTGTTGTATGGGAGCCCCACTTAAATATTTATTTTATTTTGTTTTTAGTATTTGTTGTAATAGCGGCAACAGAAATACATCATCTGTGAAAATTTCAATTGTCTAGCTATTACGGTTCATGAAATACAGCCTGGTGACAGACAGACAGACGGACAGTGGAGTCTTAGTAATAGGGTCCCGTTTTTACCCTTTGGGTACGGAACCCTAAAAAAATAAGCTAGATGGAATTGACATTTTCAATTTGACTACCAGAAATGGTGAAACAAACTCAAGTGTCAAAGTCTCTTTCAAAGTCCAGACATAATCTTGGCCAGATCATGTGAAGGCAATATGGATGAACTGGCCTCTTGACGAAAGAACCACGCAGATTTAAGTGGACCACTCTAGTCAGTGCAAGAATTTGTCTGTAATCGTGTAGCTAACCTCAGAACCTAAGGAGCTCAAAGGACATTTCGGTAGGCCGCATAAAGTACTCAAACTGCTAGACCAACATTAAAAGTAACAGACAAAGAAAAAAAAACCCACATAGTCCTCGCATTCACAATAATTAAAGTAAAAATAGTACTTTACAAAGAAACTGACTGACTAAGAAAGTTTTACCGTTTTTCAAGAAGAGTCCTGAGATGACACACACGTGATTGCACGTGAGTGTCATATAACCCTTGATCTCCATTCTACAGGCAACATCGGGTGAAAAATATACTAATATTATAAATGTGAAAGTTTGTATGGATGAATGGATGTTTGTTACTTTTTCACGCAAAAACTACCAAACGGATTTGGATGAAATTTAGCACACAGATGGTTTATCACCAGAATTAACATACAGAATACTTTTTGTCCCGATATTCTCACAGGATTGAAATTTATGCGGGTGAAACCGCGGGGCGCAGCTAGTATTAAATAAATAAATAGGTACGAGTAGCCGTCTTTATTCTAAACACGTACTAGCGCGATACTAACAATATTCCTCCAATTAAATTTTATGACTCACAGCATAAAATGCTTGCATAACCTTTAGTAGCAAGGGTTTTAAATTTGTATGTAAGAAAACCGGTAAGATGAGCACCTAAGTCTAAAAAAATCATCTATGTTTAAAAACCGCCTTCGAAGTAATGTTTACGACGTTGTAATCATACAGTACTAACTTGGGACCAACCTTGAAATTACGTTAAAAAAAACAAGTGGTTCATGCTACATTTTGTCGAGTTACACAAACATAAATCTATAGAGCAGCTGATTTTTTTTCGCGATTCTATGTTGGTTCCACAGTAAAAGCTGCTAATATTGATGAGTGCTATAATCCTTTTTCAGGTTTTTAGTTATGTCAAATAAGGTGTATTTGACAAACTACACTTTGCATTCATAACCTCCATGTACATAACCTCCATGTACATAACCTCCATGTACATAACCTCCATGTACTTTTTTAACCTTATCAAACGGCATTGTGCTATCACTATCGCACTAGTAAAATGCATGACCATGATTCAAGGTTGGTTTCAAGGTTGTGGTGCTGTTCCACGAACGATGGGACATTTAATATCATGTCCTACGTGTCCTGTCAGCTGCACGTTACAGGAACTGATGGCCGAATTCTTGGCCAAGTCCATTTAGATTGCCATTGTCGCTGAAGTAGAACATTGGTTTGTCCACCTCGGATCATTGGTGAACAAACCAATGCTCTACTTCTTCTTCTTCAAAATAATATTGATCAAAGGCATGACCGAACTAACGACCATCTCAGCAAAAGTTATTTTTTCTTGCCCCTGAAAGAAACGCTTTTCTAAACATACAAAATACTATATTATATCAAAAGTTGTAACAAATTGATAGGTAACCACATATTTCTAATATAAAGTAATATACTTCGAGGTTAAAGAAATATTTGTCTTTAATTTCGAAACGAAAACCCGAAGCTTCGCCGATACCAGTAAAAGGCACAACGTCGTCCCTAAAGCAAACACAACCTTTGGTACAAATCACTAATGTTACATTGAAGCAAAACCAACATCAATAAATACATTGAAGTACCGTACTTCGATCTTCGGCCGGAACATAAATTTCCCTGGAGAAAACTTTTCAAGTCAATGCTGAAGTAAAAATTTATAGAGAGTAGCAACGAAGTCATGTACTTCGTTAAATTTTATTTTAAAGTTTGATTTTCAAGGAAATTCGGGTTAAGAGTGGAGATGGCAGTTTTGTGTGGTAATCAAAACTTTGCTTTGTATTTCGATGTTATGCTCATTAGTGAATGTTTGTGAAACCACAAGCCGCAAATCCTGTCCGTTACCACGAATAAACAGAGTTTATTTATTTAAGCTGCAGCCTAGTTTGTGGTACCGATAATAGGACTGTAAACTACTACAACATAAAACAGAAGCATTTAAAAAAATCGAGGAAATCTGACACATTCACCATATGGGACTACATATAGATGAAAAATCTGTTGCCTGATACGAGTATCTCCTCATTGCCTTGGTTTGACCGGTAGAAAATGGCAAAATCATTAAGTCCACTTTAGTATTTTTGATTGCTTTAATAAAGTAGTCGTCTGATGATGACACAAACGAGACAACCAGTGAACCTGAAATAATGCTTGAAAATAAACCGTGAAAACGTAAAAGAACAAAATCGTAAATAATCTCAGAGACTTGGTGATATTCAGACAATATTGCGTGTTGTATACATCTGCAAAAGTGTTTACACTTTAAACAGTGTGATGATAAAAGATCACACAATCATTGTAAACTACTTTGTAACGTTACTCAATATTTATTTACATTAAGCCTATAGGTTTATGGAGTAACATGATGGTTGCATTGCATCATAATATTTATTTTTCCGAAAAAAAAAAATTTTAATCATGTGTCACAAACACAACATTTTTCCTGCCCTGTACAAATATTATTCATCAGATTAAAAGAACGAAGAAAGTGGTATAAACCAAAAATATTCGTTTGATCATGTGTAGTGAATGCACTTTAAAGTACGTCAGAAGAGTTGACAACTAATAAACACGAGGATTACGTATGAAAACATACACCATCTTAGACTGAAGGATGATTCTAAAAATAAGTTTACTCATACAGAAGCTATATAAAGGGAATATATCTCGCGTAATTACCCACTGTATAAATAAATCATATGGAAACTTACCTAATCTCCATCATTATGTTAAATTATTCTCGCATCAAAGATAAGCCAATATTTGTTTTAAGAAAGCCTTTGACAAATCACAATTACGTTTAGCATGTTATCTTTGCAAATTCTGTCACCGACATAATAAAAGACGCGACCGAAAATTATTTAATTAGTTCAATAAAGTTTGTCGAAGACGACGCAGCAAGGGAATCATAAACAAAAATGGCTACAAAAAAGACTATTGCAGATATAGAAAACAAAGTGGACAAGGCAAAAGAAACTGTAGATTACGATGACCTCATATCGGCTGCTGGTGAATGTGGACGTTACCAATGGCTCCTGTTCTTCTCTACTTTTCCCTTCTACGCCTTTGGAACATTTGTGTACTTCTCTCAGATGTTCATGACCGAAGTTTCGCCCAACCACTGGTGCAGGATCCCCGAGTTAGAAAACTTAACTGCGATACAACGAAGGGATCTTGGAGTGCCCAAAGATGAGAACGCAAGATTTGGATACTCACAATGTAAGATGTACAAAGCCAACTGGACCGACATGCTAGCAACCGGACGAACGCCTGATCCGACGTGTAGTACAGTGCCGTGTCAATATGGGTGGGAATTCAACAAAACTGAAATACCGTACCCTACAATTTCAAGTGAGTTGGAATGGGTCTGCGACAAGAACAGTTATCAAGCAACGGCTCAATCAATATTCTTCGTTGGGTCCATATTAGGAGGATTTATTTTTGGATGGGTTGCTGATCGGTTCGGGAGAGTGCCAGCTGCTGTGACCAGCAGTCTTATTGGGTGTGTTGGTGGTTTTGCTAGTACATATGCTCGAAACTTGACTCAGTTTGCTGCTGCCAGATTCGTTATGGGTATGGCTTACGATAACTGCATGATTATGGCGTACCTTCTCATTTTAGAATACGTCGCTCCTAAATACAGAACCATAATAGCAAACTTATCCTTTGCTACATTTTACTCTCTATTTGTCACTGTGCTGCCCTGGTTGATGCTAGCTTGCGGCCACTGGAAAACTATTTCTCTAGTCACTAGTTTACCCCTAGCCTTAGCTTTAATAACACCATTTTACTTACCCGAAAGTCCAAGGTGGTTGTTATCAAAAGGCCGCATTGATGAAGCTGTAAATAAAGTTCTTGTAATCGGTCGGATTAATAAAAAGGAAATACCACCGAAAGTCATCGAACAATTTAGACTATCAGCAATGAATGCGAAAGAAGAACAATCTGAGAGTTGTTTAGAGATTCTAAAGAGGCCAGTCATTAGAAAAATGTTTATACTAATATGTATTGAATTCATGTGCTGTACTATCGTTTTTGATGGACTAGTGAGGAGTTTAGGTCAATTAGACTTCGACTTTTTCATGTCTTTTTCATTGGTGTCTTTTACTGAGTGTCCATCGATGATCATTGTAGCTTTTGTTATGGACTGCTTGGGTAGACGATGGTTGACAGTCGCCATGATGGCTATAAGCTGTATATTCTGTATACTTACAGTATTTGCTAGTGGTATACAAACAGTAATATTTGCAGTGGTCGCCAGATTCGCTGTTAATATGTCGTATAGTGCATGTATGCAGTGGGCAGCTGAGATCTTGCCAACATCAGTTAGAGGATCAGGAGTATCCATCGTACATATTTGTGGATACGTAGCCACAGTTCTATCGCCATACATTGTGTACTTAAAAGTGTACATATACTGGTTACCTTTAGTGGTAGTGGGCTCTATTGCCGGATTAGGTGCGTTGGTCGCTCTTGGGTTACCTGAGACAGCAAGGAAGGACATGCCACATACATTTGATGATGCAGAGGAACTTGCAAAGAACCAGCGACTTTGGACGTTACCGTTTTTGGAGTTCAGAAAACAGAAAAGGGGTGAAGTTAACGAAAGTTTGGAATCCGAATTGTGAAGTATTGTCTGTTGGCATATGTTAATGCCCTTATTCAATGTGTTGCTTGAAAACTACGTTTTCTTGTGTGTTCAAGATGTTATCTCTGTGACATTAATTTATAACCAAATATTTGATGCAGCATTATGGAATCAACTTTTATGAAATTGTTATTTTATGAATGTTAAAACCAATGTTAATGGTTTATTTTTGGAAATTGTACAAAGTTGGTCTACTTTACGAACATTGATGAATGATTAAAGTTGGGACAATGTCTATGCGATTGAAATGAACCATAACTAAGTAATTATTTTTGTGAAAGTTTTCTATCACACACAAACTACCCATCCTTTTGTAGTACAGTACTGTTCAGGCAGCCTCGCAACCAAGCTAACTAAATGGCTTTTTACCAAACCATACAAGAGACAAAAAAAAAATATATTTGTCTTCAAACGACTTTTTCCACTACGGCTACATGGTCGCGATAACGTGAACTACACTTCGCGCGCTCTCTGTTGTACAGTGAGACTTCGATTGGTGTGCGAGAGAGAGAACGCAAAATGAAGTTCGCGTTATGGCGGCAATGTAGCCATAGCCTAACAATATCTAGAATTCATGTTCTCATCTGAGGATAGGAGATATAAAATCTTTCATCAATTCCCGTGTAACTTGAACGATTCAATATTCAACCTCCACCGGTACCGCGGGTCTGACGTGAATAAGTAATGAGACCGATATAGCTGTTAATGGAAGGTTAGGAATTTCTGAATTTTAATTGTTTTAAGTAACTTTGTGGTTAGGAGAGGGGGTGAGAATCGGTTTTAGTTGTGTGCAATTGAATAGATCTATGATGGCGTGTGGTTAACGACAGGGCATGAAACCTGTCTCTTCTTATCATTTCCTAAGACCTACGTTAACCAATTGGATTTTCAGTCCCTTGGCTCAAGGTGGGATGGGGATTATAGGCTATTTTCCTTTCCATTAATACATGGTAACTGGTAACCGCAGGAAGGGTCAAGTACCTAGACTGACCTGCACTCTATTTTTATTTCGCCGATTTATACATAAATCTAAACATAGTACTTATAAACAACAGCGACCCTCAGTATTGACGTATTCTACGCCAGATGACGGATACATAGTATAAAACAAAGACACTTTTCGTGTCTGCGTGGGACCGCTTCATCATCGTCATTAAGATGTCCACTGCTAGACATAGGCACGGAACCGGTCGAAGTGGAGGTGCTTGGGAGACAAGCACCTCCACTTCGACCGGTTCCGTGCTTCTCGCATCCAACGGGTTCCTGCGGCGTTAACAAGTGGGATCGCTTAGTTCTTCTAAAGTAGTCAATGGATTTTGATGCGATTTTCACCATCATTTAGATACTTTATTCCGGATAGTTTACGTGTATTAAGATTATAACGTTGACATAGCACAGAAATGTCAATTTATTGACATGTCACTGCCTAAGTACATACTGTACGAGGCAGGTGTCTAGTTAAATAATAAAATTAAACACATTTTCCCTAAACTTAAACGTGTGTGACAGTAAGACTAAAAGGGCTTACTATCACACATGTTTTCGAACTTACCGATAAAGTGAAATACTTATCCTTATACAAATTAACAAGTTAGACATGGCAACTAATTGACTCTGACAGGCATTACCGGCTCTCATTGGCAATAGGATTACCGATGTAGGGGAAAAAGTTACTAAAAGAAAGTACTTTCAGAATTCGGCGAAGTGAACAGAAATGTATCGAGTATAGGCGAAGTTAATAAGAGTGGCGAAGAAGGAAAACGTATTTCTTAAATAAAATGCTCAGGTGTAATTATTATGTTTTATGAAAAGAATAATTATTTTTATAACACTAGAATTTATACATGTGGTGAAAAATTGAAAATCGCGAATCCTGAGTCTGAGTCGATGTTAATTTAAAAGTTATTGTCAAAAGGATTAATTGATGGACAATGAAAAATTATGTTAAGTACTAAAGTGCTTATTGCTGAGGGATTTGTCATGATAATTTTATCCCAATTTGAAAGTGGTGAAGGCAGGGCTTTTTGGGGGGCTGTGTTTTGTAAAAAAAAACTACTGATTATTTTGCGAATGAATTACTTTTGATATGTTTCGACCAGTACTGATAAATAATGTTGCATACATCCTGTAAAACGCCTCAATAATCAGAGCTTTTAAAGCAAAAACCACTAAAATAAGTGTAGAATTAAACATCGTGGTTTTATAAACAGGTAATCGAAAAACTTACGAAAGCTCTGACATAAAGTACATTAAGTAGGTCGCTCTGCAATATCCTAAGCGCCACCATTTTCCTTCAAAGTCCCGCCTTAACTTAAACTTCATGAAGTTTAAAATAATTTCTATTATTCTTCACTCTCGTATTTTCCTTATATTTTCGCAACACATCAGACTTTTATGATATTACAGTACATTCTCCCGCCATTCTCGACAGAGTAAAGCAATAAAAATTGCCTTAAATGAGTCGAGATGCTGACAAATGGGTGCACTCTCTCAGATGTTGCTCTTAATGCTAAGCCTTATGGCAAAGGGAATAAGAGTCACAGTTCAATGGTTTGTTGACTGTTTTGGAATGAATTTGCCGGCGTTGAAACCTCTTGTATCATTTTTATATAATGATCGAGGCGTTGTATGAGTCTCCTCTATGGATGGAATGTATTTTATGCAGTAAATCATCCAGATTTTTTTTATATTAGAGGAAAATATTAGATAGGTACTGACTTTTACTTAGTATCTTGACTTATTTTGAATGGGAGACTAAATGGTTATATGGTTGTACTAATAGAAAGATTTTGTGTCTCACTGAATTACGTAACAATTTGACACGCCAATTGGAAATTTGGTTAACCCTGTAACCATTCTGCACAAGGGGTATCGTGTTACCCAATTAGGGTTGTGGAGGTCAGATACCTAGTCGCTGCATGTAAAATACTAGTATTTAGCTGCATCCGGTTAGAATGGAAGCCGAAGACAACATATTTGGGAACGGCTATGCAAATGATGATGACTTTTTAACCCTATAAAAGCTGTCTTTTACAGGGTTAAAAAGTCATCATCATTTGCATAGCCGTTTCGTTTAAAGTTTCTACATTATTTTTGTCCTGGTGTCTGTACACCAGGACAAAAATAATGTAGAAACTTTTGGATACACGTTGTGGTGGAACACATATTCATCCATAAAAAGGAATTGGAGCTGCACAGCTCATGCCACATTGGACCTTCTGCACTTTAGCATGGTAATCTCACGTGGAGGTGATGTGAACTAGCCAACGAGATCGTGCGATGTGAGCCCGTTAGACTTTTTCTTGTGGGGTTTTCTTAAGTCGCAGGTGTATGCGAATAAACCACAAATCACAGCGACCCTCAAAATAAACATAATCCATGCCATGGGTAAAATTCAGCCTGATTTATGCGCTAGAGTTATGAAAAATTGGACATTTCGGATGCGCGCCACCCAGAGAAGTAGCGGCGGACATTTGAACGATATCATATTCCATACATAATGGCATCGATAGGCCTTTCAAACAAATTAAAAAATTCGATTATATCTCACACACACTTTGTTTTATTTAAAATTTAAAGGTAGGAAGCGCTTACTGAAAGACCCGGTATTAAACAGCATCATAACTCGATCAAAAAATCAAATTTTCTTATTAAGGGCTGATTTTTCCACCGTCAGGTAACTTTTATTCGAGGAATAAAATTGACGTTTGACAGTTTTTGTATGAAATAACTATCAAAATTTCAAAATTATTCTTCGAATAAACGTTTGTTAGAGGGTATTATGTGGGCCGATCCCGGCGGCACTGCAATGCCGGGCCGACCCGCGACGGGAGTGGAGCGAGCCCCGAACATCCCGTCAGCTTACAAAAATCAGTTTAATATACTGGTCCCTCAGTGAGGGAACTTTCAGATATTAAGCTGAAAAGAACAGATACTACACTTTGATCTTAGCCAAAAGGCCGAGAAGCGATACCGTACGAGAGTTCGCGAGGGGGGTAGGTCAGTCGCGGAGAATCTTAACACCGCGATTCAGTTTTGCGCGTCAAATGAACAGCGCCATCTATCGAGGCGTTGTGAAACTAAACGGCCGTTGGTTTGGTTACAGTAAGTCAACGACTGTGTGAGTTGTCGGCTACAATATTAAATTCTACGTTGATGCATAATTAAACTATTATAACAAAAGTAACCAATAGCAGACTTAGCTCATTTAGATTTATAAATCAGATCGCTTTCAGCTGAATTATACAATTAAAATATTGCATAAACTACATTTACACTAAACTACACTACTACAATTCCTAAACCCATGTTAAAATTATGTTATTTAAAGATTTGCTGAAGAATCCTTCTAAAGAAATGATTAATTTTGTCTTTTCTACAGTTCTTCTGCTATAAACTTATATTATTCAACACAGTTATCTGCTACACATCCCAGCTTAGTTGCGATATGCGACAGCATACATGATTATAATTCTGTTAAAAACATATTAATTTGTTACGGCCGCGAATCATAATTTAATCAATGTACAACTTAGTACTGACCAGCAAATTGCAAAAACGTAAGAAAATTTGAATTTCGCGGGCTAACTTGGAGCATCCACCTTAATATGATCAACTAAAGTTTACAGTAAGTTAAACAAAATCCTCACATAAAGCTACTTCAATAAATCTTGAAAATGTATTCTTAACTTATTAAAAATTCCATATCGGGAATAATCTAAGCGACCTGAGGGTATTGTTTTCACATTAAAAGATGCCTCGGGAATTTATCTTAAATATCTGAGATGAGTATAGGCTTGAATGTTATACTGTTTTTTTTTTCTTTCTTTTTTGGTAGCTGTGTTGTGTTGTTCACACTCTTTCTTTCCAATCAGTTTTTAGAAGTGATGACTTTTAATTGGCTGACAGTCTCACATACTATTTATAATCTGTTTGTTTTAGCTCTTAGTCATCCATAGTTAAGAAATAAAAAATAAAAAAATGAGTTCAGTCATGAGTTTCAATTTGAGTGTAAATTGTATAAAAGCGGTCAATATTGTTATTATAGACTAGAATTCTCAATTGTATCATTGTGTTTTTTGTAAAGACTTTTCAGGAGTCGGTTATTAGCCCAGTTATTAGATAATTATTTCAATTCATTTTATGCTTAGATTAGCACTGACTTCAGAATCTGAAAGCCGGTCATTTAAAAGAAAAGATCCTTCTCTTATGTGCCAAACACGCAAAAAACTTTTTAAACTCCCTCAAAAAAATGAATGAAGCTGACAACGCATTCCTCAGCGTTTTTTCTACTATACAGAAAGGCCGCTCCATAAGTTAAATTCTGGACGTTGAATGACCCATTTTTCACAGGCGCTGTCAAATGAACAAGGCCAAAATGTCCCTAATAGCATTTATTGACTGACGGATGGGCATCGGAATTTATTAGCAAAGATAAGGGAAGCGTGGTCAGTGTACTGTGATTTACTCATACATAAACTCAACAAAGTACAGAACGCCACTTGCTACAATCTTTACATACTTCTTTTGCTTGGTTTACGTTCATACATTTGGTCATACACGCACACAAGCTGCGAGTCCTATGCACCTGACCTTTTTGAAGAACTTTACCAAAAAGGTCACTATACTATTACTTCTGAGGGGCTTGTGGCTAAGTAATAACAGCCGCACAGGTCGATCGATCAGGTTAAGCTACGCTTGCCGCGGTTGGTCCGTGGATGGGTGACCATTTTCACATACCAAGACCCCTCCGTGCCTCGGAAAGCACGTTAAGCCGTTGGTCCCGGCTGTCATTCGTGGATCTTTGACAGTCGTTATGGGTCGTCAGTAGCCCGAAAGTCTGACAACCAGTCTTACCAAGAGGTATCGTCTTACCCATACACTGGGTTGTGGAGGTCAGATAGGCAGTCGCTCCATGTAAAATACTGGTATTCAGCTGCATCCGGTTAGACTGGAAGCCGACCCCAACATAGTTGGGAAAAGGCTAGGCAGATGATGACTATTACTACTGCAGCGTCCCCCTGTTGACGTATTGTGAATTGGCTATTTATTTTCTTAAAATTAACCGTCGTCGTAGATTAAGATCGATACAATAATATGTTATTGTAACAGTATCGCCTACTATTATTATATATAATAATTTGGGTGGCGACAATCAAACAGCTAAACATAACATATTCATTAACCTAAACCTAAAGTTATCAATTTAGATGGCTAGCTAGTGGGTCATATACACATAAATGTGGGTTACGCGCATTGACCAAGATAGCCTGTGGCGATATACGAGTATGAATTGCAGTCTACTGTTATGATTTTGATACAACATCATCATCATCATTTCAGCCGAAAGACGTCCACTGCTGGACATAGGCCTCCCCCAAGCACCTCCACTTCGACCGTTTCTGTGCTTCTCGCATCCAACGGGTTCCTGCGGCCTTCACAAGGTCGTCGGTCGGATTTGGATACATAACATCATTAATAAGTAACAAGATAAGATAATTCTAAAGATCTATTTCTGATAGAATAACAACAAAAGAAAACATTGTAACATTGTAAATCATAGCAATAAACGTGTTTACTGATCTAAATACCCCGATTCCAAGTAGAGTGCAAAATATGCCATACAAGGTACATGACCAGTGTTGAGGATAGTATAAAGGTCAATGTCAACTATTTCTGGAAATTTATCTCTAATCGTCAATCATCTAAAGGCATTCCCTCTAGGGTGCACTATAAAAATATTTTTTCCACTAATCCTACTGAAATCTGCAGTCTTTTCTCTGATTTTTTTAAATCCGTTTATGAACCTGGCACTATATCCAATGATTTCTGCACTAACTTACCTTATTCTGAAAATTGTGTGGTTGTGGATAATATTCAATTGACAGTTGAGCAGGTATCAAAGAACCTCGACTCCCTAGATATTTCTAAAGGCCCAGGCCCTGATAAACTTCCCGTAACATTTCTCAAAAATACTGCTAAAAACATATGTCTTCCTCTACAAATTATTTTCAATAGATCTTTGTCAGAAGGGATCTTCCCAGAAGCCTGGAAGCAAGCCATCATTACTCCAGTTCATAAGTCTGGCTCAAAAGATGACGTTGAAAACTACCGTCCAATTTCAATACTATCGGCCCTGTCAAAACTGTTTGAACGACTTGTACATAATGAACTTTATCCTCTACTTCATACTGCTATTGTCCCACAACAACACGGTTTTGTTAAAAAAAGATCTACTACAACTAACCTAGTTACATACTCGGACTATATTTTTAACCAAATGGATGTGGGTACTCAAGTAGACTCAATCTATGCTGATTTCTAGAAGGCATTTGACAAGGTCGACCACGAGCTGCTACTCAGTAAAAACCTGCTGCGATGGTTTTCATCATATGTTTCTAAAAGAACGCAGCGTGTAGTGATCAATGGCTACCATTCAGCTAGCATTGTCGTAACATCAGGTGTTCCTCAGGGATCAATTTTGGGACCCCTTTTATTTATATTATTTATTAACGACGTAGGTAACTGCTTTAAAAATTCAAAATTTCTGCTATATGCAGATGATTTAAAAATATTTAGACCGATTAAGAACATCAATGATTGTCTTGTTCTACAATCTGACTTAGATAGATTTACTGAATATTGCATGTGCAACAAACTTAAACTTAGCGTCTCTAAATGTTGTTGTATAAGTATAACAAAGAACAAAAATATTAATCAATATAATTACTGCTTAAACGGTACACCTCTAAATAGAGTTAGCATGGTACGTGATCTTGGCGTAGTCATTGATGCTAAGCTTCATCTTGACATACATATAGACGCAATTGTCAACAAAGCCTGGCGTATGTATGGTTTTGTTATGCGATAACAGCTACTAATTTTGTACGCCCACAGACCTACTTACATCTATACAAAGCTCTAATTAGATCACAGTTAGAATATGCAGTTGCGGTGTGGAATCCCCTCTATACTAAATATTCTGATAGCATAGAGAAGGTACAAAAGAAATTCTTGAGATGCATGAATTACAAGTGTTTTCGTTCTTCTGCCTCGTACGTTGATTTATTAAGGAAATACAATCTTATAAGCCTCACTAGCCGGCCGTACATGCCTTGAGGTCACTTTTCTTTACGATCTCTGTAAAAATGTCTACGACTGTCCGGATATTTGTAACAAGATATGTTATTTCATCCCAAGAGCTGCACATATACGCGCAGTACGTAAGCAACTACTGTTTGCAGTAAGAGCATGTCGAACAAATTCGGGAGTACGAGCACCATTACGACGGCTTGCCGACAATTATAATAAATATTTTCAAGACATTGATTTGTTCTGTGAATCCCGCGGAAAATTTCGAAACTCCGTCCTCAAGGCGATCATGAAATCAGACACTGTACTCTTATCCTCTTCAGTATAATAAGCTTATAGTTGAACTGCTGTATCCTTAGTTAGACGTTTCTATGTTTGTAAAAATGTAAACGCTTCGACGATCATCACAAAGCTTTTATTATTGTATCGTTTTCTTTTCTAACGCGTATTTATTATTACTTATATATCCTGTGGACAACGCTGTTGATTGCATAATTGTTAAGTAGCTCTTAAGTTTGTTTATTTGTATTCTAGATTATGTAATTGTTTGTTGTTCCAAATAAAAAAATAAAAAATAAAAAAATACTAGTAATGCCATCTGTCACGGCAACTCTAAGGAAGGGTGCGATGTGAAAACAATGGCTTGTGTAACCCGATAGTAACATAGAGGTACTGAATATTAATAGAAAGCAATTTGTTGTTGTGAAGGCAAGGTCGGTGTGTCGTGGAACCTGGGTGAAGCAAACATGTTGTGTTAATTTGTAGCAGAGAACTATGATGAATATAATAATAAGTCTATATCAGAAGAATTTTATTGTTGAAAAGAAAAAAAAATCGTTTAAAAGGATTCTGTAGCAAACGTTTAAGAAGACTTAACTACAAATTTACTGTTAACGTTTGGCTTTAGGACGAGATGTAAGTAGTTCATGAATAATTTTTATTTTATAAGTCACCTTATAATCATCAATTTTAATGAGCTGTTAGAATAAGTCTACTATTACTAGTTAGCTGTAGTAAGTAGCTGACAATTTGTTGATAAGGATAACAACTCTCATAGCCGTTGACTCACTCAATTCCAACCACAACAACGTACGTTTGGTTTCACAGTGCCTCGATAGATGGCGCTGTTCATATGACGCGAAATCCTGAATCGCGGTGTTAAGATTCTCCGCGGCTGACCTACCCCCCTCGCGAACTTTAGTACGGTATCGCTTCTCGGCCTTTTGGCTAAGATCAAAGTGTAGTATCTGTTCTTTTCAGCTTAATATCTGAAAGTTCCCTCACTGAGGGACCAGTATATTAAACTGATTTTTGTAAGCTGACGGGATGTTCGGGGCTCGCTCCACTCCCGTCGCGGGTCGGCCCGGCATTGCAGTGCCGCCGGGATCGGCCCACTTAATACCTTGTAACAAAGTTCTTAAAGAGCTTAACTTAAATCCTGGTGAGCTCATGAGCTGCTACATCCGATAAGATTGGAAACCAACCCCAACAATGCATTGAATGAATATTAACTGTAACTTCCAAATAAACATCAACATATTATTATTTATTTTCCTAACTATTTTAGGAATAATCGTAATAAAATAACATGCACGTATCAATTTGCCTCTAAAGTAGATTAAATTTTCTGGAACATCGTTGAAACGTCAGACTAGAGTACTAGACGAATGAGACAAATACCAATGAGTATAGGTTTCAATACCCTCTCAAACTGAAGGCAAATGGTCACGACTCAATTGAAGTAAAAATATCAAATGTATGTTTCCAATTGATGTTATGTCAAGTTAAACAAATATCAACTTTATTGTAGTGGTAATTAAGTCGAATCCAGAGTGACTAGTACAATTGAAAAAGTTATAAAAATGTTTGAAGTTGTAGCGTAAACTGAACTTTATTTTGTAGGTATTAAAGTTATTTTTTCAAAAACTCATATTTGTTTACATGTTGTGTGGCAACTAAATCGCCAACGCACATTACTCGTTTTGGCTACTAGCCCCAACTCTGTAACGTATCTACGACCGGACATCTAAACGGTCAAGAGATACAATCATAACATTACTATCCGGGCTACACCTGCCCAGCCCATCCCCGGGCAAATCGACCGGAAGTCCGGAATGCACGTATAGTGATAATGACATGATCGACTTGGGTAGGTACTAAATATAGCCCATTGTCCAAAAGCACTGTACTTTCAGAGTACAGACCAGTTTCTTAAGTTGATTCGTAGATTTTCAGGTTTGAAAATAGCTTTTTATTTCATTTTATTGCTTGAGGAAATTCATGCGTTATCATGGTAGTGGGTAATTAAATGAAAGGATAATATCTAATTAATACGGTTAGTTATATCTATAATATTATATTATGAAATTTTGCAGTAATAATAGTCGTAGTAGGTAGGACCGTTTGTAGAACTGAAACAGCTTTCACACACGAGTGGCGAATGTGACGATACTGTTCTTCCTATGTAGGTAACTACGTAGGCACTACGTCCGGACTCTGGACAGTCAGCTCCGGTACCACCTTGTGGCCCAAACCGTACAATGGCCATTCTTAAATATATAATGTCGATATGAAAAAGGAAGAAGAGTAATGCCAAAGTCATAAGATCTGTGTTCAGTCAGACTGAAGTCAATTGTGGCAGTTTTAGATCATGTAGGAAAAAAAAGCAAGTTGCCTATTACATGTACATATGATGGCTTGATCGTGGGGACTGTGTGTAAAACCCGTTGCTGCACCTTTTTTTTTCTACTAAAACCCACCCGTGTTCCTTCAGTTGCCTGTGCCAGGGGCCACGGTATCACTTTCGAACAACCCGCAGCCCTGGCAGGCATTGGCCCTACCGGACCCCGTCAGTTCGTGCTGACATCTCTTTGAGGCGCGCGTGGAACACAACGCGCCGTCGACCCGGGCCTGGTCCTTACCGGGCGGCGAGCAATGGGTAGCTCGCCGCCCGCAAGCCCGCGCCTACGGTGGCCGGGAGTCGGCTGTTGACTCCCGTCCAGGGCGTCTCCTGCGGCGGCTAGGCGCGCGAGGGTGCAGCGATTGCCTCTCCCTCACGCGCTCCGCCTCCTCCTTCGCGAGCATTACTGCTTCGCAGAAGGAGGTGACGGCCTGCCTGGCCTGCCATGCACTCTCGCTCCGTACCATGGCCTGGACCAGGGCCGGACGCGAGAGATCGCCGCCGCCGATCGCCGCCACGAGGACACGGCGGTGCCCCGCCCAAGCCGGGCAGACCTCGACCGTATGCTCACAGTGGTGACACCCTGGCGTTTCCTCTCGCTTTATCCTGAACAGGAACCTCCCGAAACAACCGTGTCCGGTGAGGACCTGCGTCAGGCGGAAGGTGAGGGCGCCGTGGCGCCTCTCTAGCCACTCCTCAAAGAGGGGACTTACCGCCGCTATTGTGGCGTGCCCAACCCGTTGCTGCACCTGATCGTCTAATGCTGCATCTTTGAACAGAAAACAAACCTGCTAAATCTACTTAGTAAAATTCTTATAGGTATTTAAGTTTTCATTAATTCATTCACTGACAAAAACGCCAAACCTAAATTGCTGGGTCCAAAAGCATGGTAGTTTGCCCAAGGGTTCATTTTATTATTAATGAAGGTGAGCAGGAGCACTAAGAAAGGAATTTTGATTAATTTTTTTATGAAAGTTCGTCATTTTTACCGATAGGAAAACTTATAATATCGGGCACACGCAAAGTATTCTAAATGAATTGGAAACCCGTTCTGAAAAAGTTCGAAAAACGTAGAAATAAATCTTCTAGATAGCACAATCAAATTGGCACGGACCGATCAGCCAAACAATAGTTGAATCGGAACGGTCATTTAGATGCTCTGGCTCTTATTGAATTTCTATTATCGCAGGGTTTTCACTCATTGGGTATTGGATGTGTTTGGAACTATTCTCTCGGGGTTTTATTTTCAGAGATGATTCTAGTTCATATAAAGTTTGTTGAGTTGCAGCGCAGAGTTAGGTTCACTGCAGTTGACTTCAATTTCAGTTTCAATAATAAAAAGTTGTATCGTTGAAATTGTATGTTGCGACTGTTGTGATAACTTTAATGTCAAATCTTCATCTGCCTGACTTTATTAATTTCAGCTTTTGCTGGAGTTCAACAAACTAACTAACTATCATTTTACTAGAACAATCATGAAATACGGGTAACCGTAGTAAAATGATAGTTAAATTGCAAAATATCTCATCTTGTAAAATTAAATTCGACAAACTACTGGACGAAATCTTTTATTTTAATTTACAGTATAAACATTGATTTTAATTTCAAGCATCTTGAAATGTGTAGAATGTTTTCTTAAAAAGCAAAACGGTTCGAAAACTGCTCACTAACACAAAGTGAAATCGACGAGTCGATCATAAATAAAACGACAAATAAAATAAAATTTCCCAGTGCTCGTCAACATTTTGCTGAATTGTATCCGTTGTAAGAAAGCTGACAATTCCTTTGTGAACCGGGCGAGTACAGGCATTAGCCGGTTGAATCGTAACAATATTCCGTAACAGTATACCGTTACAATATTCAGGCGCTGAACATTGGGTTAGAGTAGCCGCTCATGAATTATTTAAGAGCAGAACGTCTGAACCCAAAGATGGGCGAATCCTTCTTTATGTGGGACTCTATGCTTTGTTAAATGTTTTGTAGTTAATTGACGGATATTTATAAGAACAATCGACGGTAAGCGGTCGTTGTTGACACGTGATAAATATAATTAAGTACCTAAATGGTCATCATCGTCCAAGATATACCAATATGTGGTAGAATATTACTTCCTATTACTGTGTAGTTATAGAATAATCCCAAGGTTTGTGTCGGTCGTAAAAGAAAGAGAGATGGCTGGTTTCCAAAAGCCTATTCAAGTGTTAAACCTTATCTGAAGTGATTTTATTTGTAATTATCGTGGCTAAATGATAACAGATGCACTGGTCGATCGAAGAGGTTCGTGGATGACCATCGCTTACATATCGAGCCCCGTCGGTGCCTCGGAATGTACGTTAAGCCGTTTATCCCGGCTCATTCGTAGATCTTTGACAGTCGTTACGGGTAATCACAAGCCTAAAATTCTGACAACCAGCCTTGCCAAGGAGTATCGTGTTGCCCAGTAACTGGGTTGTGGTCAGATAGGCGGAAGTCTCTATGTAAAATACTGGTATTCACCTGCATCTGATAAGGCCGGAAACCGATAACAAAGTTGAGAAAAGCGCGGCACATTGACTTACGTTAAAACCTTATCATAGTTCATCACAACACAGAAAATCTTCTATTTCGGGAACAAAAACACGAATAAACATACTTTTACCAAGAAAACAACAACAAAGCGGTTGAACAATTTCGTATCCATAAATAGAGAGCAACATTGCTATCGTTTCCGCACATTACGTGACTACGCGATCGCAAATTATTTTCCCGCAATTCCACAGAATGTATTTGATTCATTCATAATTCGAATAAACATGTGAACATTGTACGATTTCTAGCTATACGCAATTAAGTTTGGTATATTTGGGTCGCAAGGGTTTGTAAAAAATGATCTTTGAAAAAATACTAGGTACCTAGTTAAAATGTTGAAATAGTTAAATGTTGTTGTTGCGTATCGCAAGCGTAGTGTGGGACGCCCCCGAGCTAGATGGACGGACGACCTAAAGAAGCTGGCTGGGACAGACAAGATGCGGAAGGCGGAGGATGTTGTGGCGCAGCCTGGGAGAGGCCTATGTCCAGCAGTGGAATGCAATAGGCTGAGTTGATTGAAAATTTTGACAGCTTAGTTATTTCTCGGGTAGGTACTCTAAAGTCTTCCCCAGGGATGTGTCCTAACAGGCGTTGCGCAGACGGGGTATAACATCGTTCTTTTGAGAGGTAACGGTACACCTTCCATGTGCAGATGATGACCACCAGGGTGGTTTTAGTGAAGTAAAAATCCGTAATAACCCAAAGCCAGAACGCCTTTTGAAGATTTCCCCCGAAAACAAAGAAAAAGGTAAGCTACCCGAGAAATAGCTAAGCTTTTTTACATTTTGAAAAGAGACTGAAAAAAAAGGGATGGGCGTTCGGGAAATTGAAAACCATACTAGTTATTTTTCTTCATTAATGCTACAGTGACGAAACTACGAGTAGTTTTTCTCAGTTAATTAATTTTATTACAATAATTATCGGAAAACTCATGTATATGCCCGCATTTTCACAAATAACTAGTCTTGAAGTTACTACCCATTCTACTACGACATGGGTATTTACATATACTACAAATAGTAATAAGTACATAATGTAGAAATCCTCGTCTTAGAAATAACCGCGTAAGGTCGAATAACAGAGATATGTTTTGAACTAGAATATTATGTATTTTCCTGCGAGGTTAACAGAGCGATACTATCGTATTGTCAATATCTACGTTGTATGGAGATTGCGGCACGTGTCTTATGTTGTTTTGTGTACTTACTGCTATACCCTGTCCATTAGGTAAACTGTCTTTTGACAGATGGAACTAGTGATTGCAGCAACACACAATACATTGATTGATACACGTTCGGTATTATAATGTCTGTAAGAAGCCATAAATAAGATAATTCAACAAGATTAAGCAATCTATATACTTATTTTACTACGCATTTTAAAGTAGTAGTAAGACAGCTGTCAAGAAGGGTTAAACTAATCGGACAGGGTATAGCAAACAGAGGGGTTTATTCATAAACATTTCATAACAAAGAAAAAAAGCTAATATTTATTTGGCAACAGATCGTAAAACAAAATACAAACAATAAAAAAGTTCAATGTTGAAACAGCAGCAGTCAGTATGTAGTAAAACGGGGTGAATCAGGATGCATGGGTGGATCGGGACGAAACTTTAAAATGGATTTTAACATTGAAATAATATAGTTTGTTGCCAGAAAAGACAGAAGTGTGTTTACTGTTTTTTTAATTAAAGATTAAGTGTCCTTGTTAGCAACAAACTATGTTATTTTAAAGTACAAATCCATTTTAAAGTTTTGGCCCGATTCACCCATGCATCCCTATTCACCCCGTTTTACCGGTACCTAATATTTTTTCTTGTCCTATCGGCTCGCAAAGAAGAAGATTTACTGACATGATCTCCTTCTTGTCCTTTTACATAACAAGATAGAACCCGTCCGCATCATTAATGGTAGGTGTTTATAATAGGTATATAATTAATATATGCAAAACATTTTAAAAGAGTAACGGTTGAGTTTCTTGTCCATACTTCTTGAAGGGGCGAATAGAATCGATTCTATTATATTGTAATTTTTGACGTTCAAAAGTGCCTTTAATGTGCCTATTTGAAATAAATACTTTGACAATGTACCTATTTAATTCTTTCGTAGAAGTGTCACCAAAGCCTCATCGACGCTTTAGCTAAGATTCCTTCAAAGTAAAACTCGATAAACTCACGTAATATTATTGAGAAGACCTTCTATAACTTATTGGAGCGTTATCCTTACGTGTAAAAGCAAATTCGCGGAAAATTGAAGCTCCCACAAACTTCTGACGACTCAGATGTTAAATGGAGTTATTTACATACTCATCGAAGTTAAATATGGGAATGTGTGTTACCTGCTAATGTGCCTTATAATTATGAGAACTTGTATGGATAGATGGATGGATGTTTGTTACTTTTTCACGCAAAAACAAAAAAAAAATGGCACACAGATGATTTAGAACTAGGATTAATATAGAGGATACTTTTTATCCCGATATTCCCACGGGATCGAAACTTATGCGGGTGAAACCGCGGGGCGCACCTAGTAAATATATAAATAAATCAATTCTGCGCCAACATTCCTATCTTACCTATATGATGACCTATATCCCAGGGGTGAGTGAAAAACGACGCAAAAGCCATGTATGTCACACCGTACGCCATAGAACCGCTCTTGCTAGTCGACATTTCTATGTCCTCGGTCCTCGTCTTTATAACAAAGCGAACAAACAACTCAACATTTACGAGCATTCAATCTCAAAGTGCAGATTGCTGCTACGTAATGGGCTTTTAAACTTTCATATATGTAGTAATACTGAAAGTCTTCTTGTGCAACCGATCTAGTTCTACGGTGAAATCTGTACACCCATACGCAATCACACATACACATACACACTACACCAACTTATTACAACACACGTACATAGCACACTCAACAACACACCTACACAGCAGTGTGCTATGTAGGTGTCCAGAGAAGAAATCCAGAGATTCACCAATATGAATTAAATGGGCCGGCAGGGCGGCAGCAGGTTTTGGGTGTTAAAACAGCGATAAAAGTCCGACCATCGTTGCATGGGAGGGTGTAATTTATCACCCAGTGGCGAGTAAATGGATTAATCTCCACACGTGTGATGGATCATTGTATCTAAGAGGATTAGACTTGCTTATTCTGTGTATCCCTTATGTGCATAATAACAGCTCGGATACTTAAAGCCGATATCGGACGCTTTACTCGAGTGAATGTTTATTTTTGTTTCATTCCACGTTCACACGACATCGTCAAAATCACAAAGAAATTAACGTTTATTACTCTTTTCATGTAATTTTTCGATCATTCGGAGTACTTACAAATGAAAGATGCCGAGTGCCGAAATCCAATATCGTTGGATCGGTTCACTTGTTAATTAATTTTTCACTAAATTGATTGTTGTTGTGTTCAAACGTTCCACTACGAATGAAAGGCAAAAATGAACAAAAGTAAATGGAGCGAAAAATATCAGCTTAAAATGTATATACTATATAAATAAAAGTATTCCCGTTAGCTCACACCCACGTTCATGTAATAATCCCTTTTTCATTTAATAACACCTTTTCGTCAGATTTAATCCGTTCAGCAAAATGTTTTAATTGACGTGAAATATCCTTTTAATCCATCGTGGCAGGGAACGTGGCGCGGATAGACGTGGGTGTTAAATTCGCACGTGAACATTATCAAAATTTTCCAGTGAAAGGGTGAGAATATAACAATATGGCGTGATGTCGATTGTTCGCGTCGAGAGTTAACTAGGCTTAACGCGTTACACTGTTAAATAAATGCGTAGCTTTGTAAAAGTCTTAAATCTTCGAAATAGTGACTAATAATATATTACTTTGTATTCGTGCATTGTTGTGACGTACCAACTACGTCACCTCCACGCAAACAGATGTGTTTTGGGATTGCAACGTACTGAAGGCCAATTCCCGTAATTAAAAACGTTCAAAATCTAGCGATATCTCATATTAGCGACAATCAATGTCAAAAACTTGCCAACAATTTAGAGAAATTATAGGTATTTTTGACAGACTGAGACTGAGATCAGACTGTAAACATTCTTAAAATTACGAGAATTGCTCCTCAGATGTGCTTTGCTGAAGATTCGTGAATATGCATAAGTAGTTTTGCTGCAGTTATTCAGAAAAGGTTGGAAAGGAAAAATAGAGACTCTTAAAACGTTGAAGGAAAGCATCGTTAGGAAGCCGGCATATCCTAGAACCAAAAATACGAAGACATAGGACATCTACCAACCAGCACTGGGCCCGCGTGGTGGATTACGGCCCACTCCCTCTCATAGAGTGGAGGCCTGTGTCCCAGCAGTGGGAACATTATAGGCTGATAATGTAATTCAGAAATTTATTCGATTCTAAAAATAAGAAAATACATGTTGGGAGGTAAAAAAAAAAAAACAAAATACCAAACGATTTTTCTTACTTTATCCCATTGCTACTTGTCGTGCACCTAAGTGAGATGTTCTTGACTGACAATGACTAATGGCTGTCAGTGACGTCTAAGAGAAACAAGTAGTACATATTAGGTACCTACTCTCTAAAAACGAAAAAAAAAAAGATTCGAGTGCCTTTATCACCATGTATGTATCAAGTAATGAGGTTACGTCTGGCGCGGATTAAAAATTAATATTTTATTTTTATTTGCTCATATAATACATACATAATTATCTATTTTATTATTTATTTATTTCTGTAACTGCCCGTGACATCAGCGGGCCCTATCAGAAAATCAGCGCTGTGACATTTATTTTTTAAATGTCGCAGCATCATGCTGAGATGGGAGCCTTTTAGCCTAGTATAGGACTTTCTGTTTCATATTTCTTTTTGTTACTTTTTTTCTTTATATAATTTAGTTTTTAATTTTTTATATAGTTTAGTTTGTGATCTTCCTGTACGAGTCTCAATAAATACTTTTTCTTTATTTCTTATCACCTGTAAAACAAAACGTCAAAATTAACATGACAACTCCATTTTAATCTGCACTGAGAGACGTAATCACGTTACGTGACGTGAGTGACACGCTACGTGACGTGACTGACACGCTACGTGACGTGAGTGACACGTTACGGTGAGGGTTATTCAACGCGAGTTACACAATGGAGGCGTCGTATTTAATCGGTGCTAATGAGCGGACGTAAGGTCTGCAAAAACATGCAATTTGGTACCGACATAAAATCGGGCAATGATACAAAAGGTAGAGGCTAAATGAGGATTCATGAGGGAATTTGCGTTGTAGTAGCATATCGTGTATAATGAAACACCAAACATAATGGACGTACTGTTGGATTCGTGAAAGCAAATAGTCTGCCTAGCCTTTTCCCAACTATGTTGGGGACGGCTTCCAGTCTAACCGGACTCGGCTGAATACCAGTATTTTACACGGAGCAACTATCTGACCTCCACAACCTTGTTGCCTACTGGTTACCCAGTAGGCAACTGGGTTGTTAGATACCCCTTGGTAAGACTGGTTGTCAGACTTTTGGCCTTCTGACTACCCGTAACTACACTATACACAGAATGGATTCATAAAGTAGTATACTCGTAAACTTGATGACATACAGAACTTGTCGGGAATATCATGTAGATTGTAGGCGTCTACTATTGATTCTAGTTGTATGTGTGATGTGTGGCAGAGTGGATCATAATGAGGACATGCTGTATATTGAATGAAGTGTACGGAGTGCAAAAAGAGAGGAAATTTAAATTAAATTTTAATTAAATATTATTGGCCTTTGCATAGAAAATCATTCCAGTTGATGTTATTCAGTAAGCAAAATACGATACTTTTGATGACGCACAACGGTAAGGAATTTAGAAGCCCATGTTCAATAGAGACAGAGATTAAGAGCTGTGGTGGCCGCGACTTACGACTTGTAGAACGTAGGTCCGACCCCAGAGAGAAGTTTTACTTTGAGTAAATTATTTCATCACAGCTGCTCTCAAAACGGTGAAGCAAAACATCGTGAGGAAACCGGCATATCCTAGAACCAAAAATTCGGAGACATGTGACATCTACCATCCCGCACTGGGCCCGCACTCCCTCTTACCGAGAGGAGGCTTGTGTCCCAGCAGTGGGAACATTATAGGCTACTTATGATGTTCAATTGTCCCTGCAGTAAGTGGAGGATGGTGGCGTTACCGGTCACAAAAAATTACTAAGGGCCGATTTCACATAAGTCAGATATCTTTTATCCGTGGAATAAAATTGACGTCTGACAGTTCTAGTGTGGAAAAACTGTCAAAAATTCAAAAGTATTCTCAGGTTATAACTTATTCTTGGTATAAAAGTTTGGCGCCCTTATGGCTGATTTTTCCCACACCAGATAACTTTATCAGAGGAATAATTTTGTTTGAAATTGAGTTTGAGTTTGAGTCAGCCCTAATTGATATAAAAAATTTAAACATGTTCCGTTGGTTGAAGTACAATGCATAGTGGACTGTGGTGTGGGTATCTTCCAAGATAGCTAGCACATTACTTCAGATGGCAAAATTGGCCTTTTCTTTGTACGTTCATACTAATTCCAGTTAGGTATGTCGCGATTTGTTTTTAGAAATATAATGTGCTGATTCACTAAAGTGAGTTTGTCACGACCCTGTAATATAAGTGTTTTTCATACTTGTATCGTACAGTACATTAAGGAACTCCGCCATCCTTACTTCGCTCATCTAAAAACAACCATGAATAAAATGTCCATATCAAAACTTTTCTTCGAACCGTACTTAATCCGGGTTTTATTCAGTGGACAAGAGTGTAGTAGGACTCATTAGTGTGCCAAGTACAACACGATATCTCAGGCCAGAATAAATATGCGGCTGGCAGGGTCCCGTAGTGAAATGATATGCAAACAGCAAGTGAAAGAAAATGTTATTATGAATTCTGTCCTAAATATTTTTCCTGTATTGTCTAGTTGCTAAAAATATATTTTCGGGGGCAGCGAGGTGGTAAGTCCCAAGACGAGTGGTTAGATCCAGAGAGATCCTCCTTACAATGCTCGCCGTGTCCAGCGATAATTTCGTGACACACTTACCTACAATGACAATGTCATTCATTTTAACAGTCCAACAACATTTATTTAGTTATTTACGTTGTTAAGCAGAGGAGGTTGAGCGGCCCGCGGTTAAATAATAACAGCCGCACAGGTCGATCGATCAGGTTAAGCTGTGCTGGCCGCGGTTGGTCTGTGGATGGATCTTTACATACCGAGATCCCTCCGTCTCTCGGAAAGCACGTTAAGCCGTTGGTCCCGGCTGTCATTCGCAGATCTTTGACAGTCGTTACGGGTAGTCGGAAGCCCGAAAGTGTGACAACCAGTCTTACCAAGGGGTATCGTATTACCCAGTAACTGGGTTTTTGGATCAGGTAAGCAGTCGCTCCATGTAAAATACTAGTATTCAGTTAGGTATATCCGGTTAGATTGGAAGCCGACCCCAACATTGTTGGGAAAATGATGATGTTGTTAAGCAAACGAATTTTTCAAGCATATGAAGCAATGGATTAGCAATTTCCTTCAGGATTCGTTCAGATTGTGATTCAAGGTGTGGGGACCACCCCTATGCGCGGATGGTGATCACCGGGGTGGTTTTAGTGAGGTAAAAATCCCACACTCCCCGACCCCTCTCCCCGGAGGTCGGGTGCCTTTCGAAGGTTTCCCCCGAAAACAAAAAAAAAAAAAAAAGCTACACAATTGGGGTATAGACCTTCTGTATCTCACGCACTTGTATACGATAATATCTCCTGCGAATCTGGGCTAGTCCCCGTTGGGTTTGGCTGCCGTGACCGATTTTCGATCATTTCAATTCAATTATCTAACTGTGACTTCGAACCCAGCTGTTTAGCGATAGCTCTTAGGGGTTGATGAAAGCTCTTTGCTATCAACCCATTTACTGACATGAATAGACGTGAGATTATTATCAGGTGAGAATAAAATCCTTTTCATCGTCCGTTGGGTGTGATTAACGGCTAGGGATTACGGTAAGAATATTGCCCGGGAGTATCCCCTGTTTTATCTATCCGATTCCCGGTAATGATTAACTAACTCAGAGCGAAATATAAAATATATCTTGTAAATGAAGAGTAATTAATGGTTTTGTGTTAATGAAAGCTTTGAAGAAAGGTTGGTAATATGAAATTGTTAACAAAAGAGAAGAAGACAACAGTGATGGCCCAGTGGTAACGGCCGGGACTTATGAGTTGTAGGTCGTAGGTTCGAACCCAGACAGGCGCATTACTTTGTGTAAATTATTTCATCACCACTACTCTCAAAACGATGAAGGAAAACATCGTGAGGAAACCGACATGTCCTAGAACCAAAAATTCGATGACATGTGACATCTACCAACTACCAACCCGCACTGGGCCCGCGTGGTAGATTATAGCCCACACCCTCTCGAAGAGAGGAGGCCTGTGTCCCAGCAGTGGGAACAATTTATAGGCTGATTATGGTGGTTAACAGAAGTATATAAAATAGTATCAAAAGTAATATATCGAACAACCCGAGCAGATGTTTTGAACCTATGACCCAATGACGTCTTTTATACATACATGGCCAACTTATTAGCAAACTAGTTTCTGGCTGCGACTTCATCTGCGTGATAGAAGCATAATGTCCTATGATACTCGGCAATAGTATAGCTTTCTATCAGTGAAAGACATTTTGTCACTAGATCATCATAAGAGGTAATCTGTGGAAGTACTTTTCAGAGGTTACCTCGTAGAAAAGTTTACCTCTCTATAATATAAGTTTAGATAAAACGATATGAACGAAACATATTTTTAGCGAGGCCATCATTCAGGTATTTTTTTTTTTACTTACGAACTATACTGTAACCCAGGCTTCAAAAAAGATTGGCTCTGCAGTTTATAGCCATTATTCTATGTGCAATATTGAGTATGTAAATTGGCGCATACCTTGGTGTGACAGCGGCACGGGTCGATCGAGTTACGCTTGCCGCGGTCGGTCCGAGGATGACAATGCATTACATATCGAGACCCCGCCGTGTCTCGGAAAGTCATTCGTAGATTTTTGACAGTCATTACGGGTAGTCAGAAAGCTCAAAAGTCTGACAGCCAGTCCTATCGAGGGGTATCGTGTTACCCAACAGTGGGGTTGTATAGGTCCGATATGGCAGTCACCCCATGTAAAATAAAAAAATGTAAGGAAAGTAAAATTCAGCTGCGTCCGATTAGCCGACCCCAACATAGTTGGAAAAAGGCTAGGGAGATCGGTAAGAGACCTAAATGTGTGCAATAAACAAATAAAACTAAATAAATAAACTGGCGCATAAATGCGGATCCCCCATTTCGTGGCTTTTTTATACGCAACCGTTGACGGCGTTGACACAGTTTGTAGCTCTTAAACATGGCGGAACGACATTTTTACATAAAAATGAAAATCATGAGCTATTTTAGCAACTGGTTTTTATGAATGTTTGTCTAATTTGATATGATGAATAAGATATTAAGGTCATAGAACTGACGAGTAAAAAGCCAAAAATAAGCTGGAAAGCAAGCTAATTGGACTATGTCTTGAAGAGCATCCTGAGGGCAGATTGTAATGCAGGAGATCGAAGGACTGCGTATGTCTGCAATAGGCCATGTTGAAGAAGGACCATGAGGTACTTTTAGCTTGAAACATCGTCTATGTCGTCTTCAAACTTTGATGTGGGTACCTAACTACCTCGTGAGTTATCCATGTAAGTACTAATTGTTTATTTCTTATTCCAGAACAGAGCATTAAATTTTCTCTTAATGCCTGCTGAAATGACCAACAATTAACTCTGGACAGTACGTAAAATATTATTAATACTTATATAAAATCGCATTTCCCGGTAAAATGTGGAGTGGACAATAACCAGGACTCCACGCTGTAATGAGTCGAAACTCGATCAAAAATCAATCACGCGATGGGTCGACGAGATTGTTGTTGATGTCAGAGCTCCAGAAATCATTGGAGAGTTTACAAGAGGTGGAAGAGATATTTTTTTTTTATAAAAAGTAGCGCGATGAGATGTACGAACAAAATAATGAATAATGTAACTAATATTTGAATTAAATTGATAATTGAGTGTCCATGTAGTTTCTTGCCCGTTCTTCTTCATATTTCTGATTGACCAACTCCTTCAAACTTCAAAAGTGCCTGTAAACGATTTAATTAAAATAAATGCTTGGAGTTTGAAGAGAAAACCTGTTCACTTTCCAGTGTCACGATATGTAATGTAAGTATTTTGTCGTCCTAGTCTGACCCCAACTGTGTTGGTTCAGGTCGACTTCCAAAAGTTTAATTCAGTACAGGATGCCGTTGAATATGTATGTTTTCTCTAAATGATATTATAATTTTGCACACTTTATTTTGTTTGATTACTAGGCGACACTTAGGAAGAAGGATAAAACAACACCCTAACAGTGTTCCCAACCCAAAGGCTTTTTTTTTTATTTGGAATACTTGGGGTTAGCAGGACAGCCTTTATGAAAGTAACACCCGGGTATATTGCGACGATGGCTTGTATAATATTACATTAATAATACTATTGTCTTATTTTAATCAATGCACACATTTCAAACATTGTCTGTACTATTAGTTATTCTGTGCCTTAACATCTTTCGTGAACTCCGGTGCCCTACTGAAAGTATTCAAAACTTTTAAACTCATCTTTGAATTTAAACGCTGCCCCGAGAAGTCAAAGTTTGTAAGTAGGTACAAGGGTAGCTAGGTAGAATTAAAAGTTGAGCGCAGTATCTTGAAACGAGGCCCGGGATGACTTCTAGAAGAAGAATTACGTTATTTAATGCAAGAAGCACAAAACCGGTCGAAAACCCGGTGCTTGAGGGAGACCGGATAATGTACTACCTATTATGGCTTAACGACTTATCAATAACACCCTTGATAGCTGTGGCTTCATTGCTGAACAATTTATGTTATTTATCTTATCTACACTCGTATGTCCAGCAGTGGATAACTTACAGCTGAAATGGCGAATTCGTTTTTGGTCTTTCTCTACCACCTTTCCTACTCCAGTTGATGGCCTAAAGAGAGAGGACAGCTTCTAATGTCGTGACAATAAACTGCGTACTAAATGATGACGAATGAAATGAATTATGTATGTATGTTAGTATTACAAAGAAAATACGTTTATTTGCGAAAAACATGACGCAGAGAAAGAACACAAACACAAAAAAGAACGAGTCTGGGGAAAATATGCGTCACATCCACGCAAAACGGCCATCGCTCAGCATAATGCTAGGACCCCATGCGAGACAGAGCCCCGGCTTTGGTTTTTAATAATAATAATAACTTTATTTCGGGTGGCATAGACCCATAGAAACCTTAACCTAGTACACATTACATAAACTTTTATACTTTGCCATGACTCGCCACACCTACACACGACATGACCCACTGATTCTGAATGGGACAGTCAAAGCGTACTGCTATTGCGTTCAGAATGCCGTTGTTGCTACCCCGTATACGGGCTAGCAGGGAAGCTGCTTTTTTGCGCATGATGGCCTGGAAACCATCAGTGCGCGCTTCAGCAAACATCCCAGACGCGCTGCACCGCCACGGCAGACCCAACAACATTCTGAACGCATTATTGTACTGAGTGCGCAGGGCTCTGTAGGCTCGCTGCGTATATCTCACCCACAGACCGCTTGAGTAGAAGGACTGGCAATACGCTTTGAATAGCGTAACTTTCACTTCTCTCGTGCATCGTGCGAACCTGCGTGTGAGCATATTGGCTCTCACCGCCATAGCCCTGCGCTCCCGCTCAATCTCTTCATCGTCCCTGAGGTCACCTGTCACGATGTGACCCAGATATTTAAAAGTTTGAACCTGCTTTAAGGCTATTCCATTGAGAAATACAGGAGTCACCTGGGTAGGCTGTTGTTTGCCTGACTTAAATATTAAAATTTCACTCTTTTTAGAGTTATATTGTAACCCATGCGCCTCCGCGTACTTCTCACAAATGGACAAAAGTTTCCTTAGCCCGCCTATGAAGGGGCTCAGCAGCACCATATCGTCTGCATAGCTAATATTGTTAAAACAAGTGTCATCAATGTGGCAGCCGACATGTGTGCTACTGAGCCGCTCGACAAGCTGGTTAACATAAATGTTAAACAATAGAGGTGAGCTTAAACCACCCTGCCTAACGCCACATTCCAATTTGTACTCATCCGACAGCGCCCCTACCCACCTCACATGGTTTTTCTGGTTAGCATACCAATACCTCAGGAGAGAGATACACTCCCCCGGCACACCCGCGCTGCCTAGCTTGTCCCACAGAAGGTCGTATGTGACACGATCGAAAGCCTTTGACAAGTCTAGGAAGCACGCGTATACCGGCGTCCTTCTGGCAGTATAGTACCCGACAGCATGCTTTAGACTTAAAATGGCACTCTCAGTAGAAGTGAAAGTTAAATAAAGTTAAGTTAAGTTTCCTGCTCTGAACCCAAACTGGGCATCATGCAGGTCGACTATTTTTGCGAGGTTCGCATTAAACATGCTGTCAAGTACCTTGGCCGCAGTGGTGGCCAGTGAAATGGGCCGGTAGTTAGCCCTGTCAGATGAGTCACCCGTCCTATTTTTTAAAATCGGTACCACCACAGTACGCATGAGCGGCTCCGGTAGATAAGAATGGCACATACAAAAATTAAAAAACATTGACAACACACGTGGCAAATGAACACCGGCATATTTAAAATGCTCTATGCTAAGGCCGTCATGACCGGGCGATTTTCCACATTGCATATAGTTTATTGTGTTTCTGATACCCTTAGCAGAAAAGAAAGTCTTACGCTCTGTCATGACGGCACTTGCATCATGAACACAACTCGCTGACGACGGACCCAGGGACGACGGGATTGTAAACTGTTCCCTAAACATGTCAGCGATAGTTTTGTGGTCGCTCACGCCGTCGACGCTCACCGGGAGGCTTGTTTTCACATTTGATCGGTTAACATTTTTCCAAAAATCTTTACATTTTTTTACCGAATGATTAGAGGCAAGAGTATCCATTTTTAATTGTTCTTGTCGGTCTTGGCATGATTTTAACTTTGACTTAAATCTTTTTCGTGTTTCTGTCATTTCGTCATACACTATACCACTTGTGGGCTTACCGGCTAGTACCCACATTTTAAAATTTTTGCGAGCGTCACGATGCGCGTCGGCGACGTAATCATTCCACCCAGTTATATGAAAAGACTTTGTTCCAAACTTTTTACAACGGTATGTTTTCATTGCAGCCTCCGACAGGACAGAAACAATTTCATTATATAACTCATTAATAATTACGTAATGATCTGAATTACGGCATACGGAATCACAACATTGTCCTAATGCTAATGGGAAGTCTAATCGTTCGAAGTTTAGAATTACATAATTCGTGATATTTATGCATTTGATTAGGCTGTCTTTCTCCCCAGATTACTTGCCGCCTGAAATCGTCTTTATTTAAATTATATTCATATTTAATATTAAGTTTATACAAATAACATTCAATTATAAGTGGGAAGTGGTCAGACCAGTACACATCTTCTTGAACCCATACTTTACTAATGGTGGAAGCTGCAGATTGTGTTGTAATGCAATGATCCAACCACCTCGCGCACCCATGAGCTTCACTACGAAACGTATAGGTACTAGACTGCAACCCCAACATATGTACATCCGCACAACACCATGCGTTATCGTTACAAAAAGCAACTAATTCATTAAAGAATAGTTCGTTGGGATGTGCATTGAAGTCTCCCAACACATAAAATGCCTCAGTTCCACATCTTTGTTCCGTTTCAATCACAGACTGTATCGTACTAAGACAGTCTGTAAATACCGGTAAATTATCACTACTGTTTGTTGGCATATAAACACTAAGAATGACTTTGTTTCTATTACTCACGATTATCTTTATCCCTGTCACACGAACGTTATCACAGTTAATCACGGACACTGAATGGAACAAACTTTTTCGCCATAATATCGCGACACCACCGTACGGGCGACCCGTGAGTAAGCCCGCAGATGTGTCTACGGCAGAGGTTCCCGTCGCACTGAACTCCTCGTGGATAGTACTCAGCACAGGTAACTCGTGTGGCAGGAGCCACGTCTCCTGTAGTGCCACCACATCAGCAGTCTGGCACAGGGCCCTGACACCTTCCCAGGATCTCTTGACAGACTTACAATTATAACTAATAAATTTACTGGAACATCTAGTTTCTTCTTTGTCCATTTAAATCTTCATTTATATTAGCCACACTTTCTGAATATGTTTTCACATTCCTTCTTAAGTTGACAAAACGCCTAAAGGAAATGCCTGATGGCCACAGCTTCTCATCTAGAAAAACATCCAATTTATGCTTCACAACATAGGCTTTGTAAGCATTATAGCTTTTTTGATTTTTAATTTTTAGCTTCACTAATGAAATAGTTTCTCTCGTTTTATTGCGAACGTAGTCAATAATGTCCTCTTCACATACATCAATATGGACGTTAGAAATAAACAACGGTACTTTAGTATCTGCCGCTTTAAATTTCACGTTGTCCCGTGACTCGACCACTGCATTTCCTTTCTTTGTAGTTAGCCTATTTCTTAATCGTGTTTTCTGAACCAAAATCCATTGATCATCGCCATCATGTACCTTCCATTCCGTGCTATTTCTAGCCATTTCAGCATAATTATGAGAATAAACGCCCCGTACCCTCAGTTTGTTTGCATTTGTCTAGCGTAGTTATATTATTGCTTGGTTGTGTTGGTTGTTGTTAGCGGCAGCCGGCCGGTATGTGATGATGAAGACAGTCCGTATTTTGTTTTTAGGTTAGGAATATGATACCTACATAATTATCATGAGTGTGTCATAAATTATTACGATAACCGTCTTATTATTCCTGCAAAAAACTCCACATAGTGCAAAATAAATGAACCTTGTCCATAAAACGAATAGAACTTTCACTGAGTAAACATGGTTTTAATAAACCGTAATAGCGGAGAGCTGATAAGGAAGTTTCATATCTCCTATCTTTCTGCGACCACTGTCTGAGAGCCCGTAGCGTCCCATCCCTTATCTCACAACATTGCTTTAAACTTTATAATTATTATGCTTTTTAACCCCCGACGCAAAAACGACGGGGTGTTATAAGTTTGACGTGTGTGTGTGTGTGTGTGTGTGTGTGTGTGTGTGTGGCATCGTAGGTCCCGAACGGATGAACCGATTTTGATTTTGTTTGTTTTTGTTTGAAAGGTGAATTTGTCGGGAGTGTTCTTAGCTATATTTGATGATAATCGGTTCAAGATGGCCGCTGCCACAAAATGGCGGATTACATATTTTTTCACAACTCCCTCAATATGGGCAAGTATCAAATAAAAGGGCTTGACTAGTAGAATACTAATACACTATGATAAATTTCAAATACAAGATGGCCGCCACCACAAAATGGTGAATTACATTTTTTTTTTTCACAACTCCTTCAATATGGGTATCAAATGACCCTTTCATTTGATACCCATATTGACTTGACTAGTAGAATACTATGATAAATTTCAAATCTAAGATGGCCACCACCACAAAATGGCGAATTACAAAAAACCTGATTAAACACCAAATTACCTGAATCTTAAAACTTAAGAAAAGAACCATCAGAGCAATATATGGCCTACGCAGGCGCGATTCTCTAAGGGAACTGTTTAAAAATATTAATATCATGACGGTACCTTGTCAATATATCTATGAAAACATCATGTACGTAAGGAAAAATTTAAATCTTTTCAGTAAAAGAGGTGACAGACACGCCTATAGAACCAGAAATAGGGACCAATTAGTTCAACCAGGTTTCAGACTGGCTAAAGTAGACACTTCCTTCATGGGGTACTGTTTAAAATGTTATAATAAAATACCTCCCCACATACTCCAACTCAATGAAACGAAATTCAAATCTTGCATAAAACGCACACTATGCAGCCAAGCATATTATAAGTTGGGGGATTACATCGCTGACAAAATGCTTGGCTAAATGCTGGTCCTGCTCCACAGGACGCATAAATAAATTGATTGGCATTTGAAAATACTTCACACACGCCTACCCAACCTACATACTGTTGGAGCTGCTGAAGATTCTAAAATACTATGTTTGCATTATATAAATTCAATCTCCTAGTATTGTATAATTGCATAGAACGTATGTGAGTACTATGTTACATACTATAAAGCTACCATTTACTGGGTACGTCTTTCATTGACTTGAATATGCCTTGGCGGATGAGAGTATGTCATGCTCACTCTAATGTCTCGCTGATGGTGGCACATGTGTTGGATCATTTAGCTCCCTTCAAAATGGTTGAGCTGAATGGTGCTAATCTATGCGTCATGTTCGTGAACGGGCGCCGTCAGTAGGGACTGGTCAACTCTTTGCTGCCATGGCTTATTTTGATTTAAATTAATATTTGAATTGTTTTTTTTTTTAGCTTTTCATTACGGACGCTTTTAACGTTCTGCATCGTTCTCACATGCATAATTTTGAACATGAATGATGTAACCAATACTTTGTAACAATATTATTATGATTTAAAAGAGTGTCCATGGAGTTTCTTGCCCGTTCTTCTCCATAGGTACCTACTACGCTTTGGAATGGGCAACTAGCTTCATCTTTCTGACTGACCGACCTTGACAATTCAAAAGTGCCTGTAATTGGTTTATTTGAAATAAATAGTTTGAGTTTGAGTTTGTTTGAGTAAGAAAATGAAATAAATTAAATAATAAGGAGTCCCTACAAAAAGCAAGAAATAAAAAATTAAATTTAAAATTTAAAAAAACCCCCGACACAAAATAATAATAAAAATACTCCGCTCTAACGACCGCTCTAATTATTAGCCTAACGTTCTGTTAAAATTTAAAATAGTAGGTAGCTATCCCCCGACGGGACAATATTTAATCAAAACAATTCATACGTACTTACGTAGGGTCATAATTTCAAGGTTATTTTTTTCTTTTTATAGGGTTTCACGTTTATACCTTTTTTGTCCTATTTGTGGCTATTTTTTCAATAGTTTTTTTTTAATTGTTTTAGGCTTTTTACATTCATACCTAGGTACAATTTTTTTTATTATTATTTGATTATTTTGTGTCCCCCCGACACAAAATAATAATATTATATATTTTTTAAATTTTAAATTTAATTTTGGCTTATACAGAATGGACCGCTGCCATCCACTTCTGAATTAGAGATCCCTTTGGTTAACTGATACAATATCTTCAAAAATCTGACTTTGCTCTGTCTTAAGACCACCTTTCTTTAGCAAAAGTCATTCCTGTACTTGCTAATGCTGCATTTTTTTCTTTTACTTTGACTTTTAATATATTTCAATATTTTTTCTTTATTTCAATATTCTTTACGGTTTGTTATTTTTTCCATTCGCTTGAAGTATTCTTCAATGAAGTCTTTGAAGTATTCTTTTAGCTTTTGACATAATTCTGATAATAAAAACATTTATTTGTAAACTATGTTCTATATTGCAGTTATCCATTTCAGAATGTTCCTAATATTGGTGGAATGAAAGATTGCTCCCCGAACAATCCACAACACGTAGTTAATGAAGCGGTTCTAATACAGGCACGCGCGCACCAATAGTTGGGATACCAGATGTTGGACGATGGTATTTGTTAAATTTCTCTACTCCAGCAGGAGTTTAGACCTTGAAATAGTATGCATTTAAAGATTATATAAATAGGAAATGTTTTGCTGTAAACTCATATTTGAGACCGATGTGCATATAAAGTAATGATGGGAATCCCGCATAATTTTTTACACAAACTTCACTTCCGCAGAAGACATGAAAAAGTTCGTTAAAAGTCAGACTTGAAGTGAGCAGCACACAAGAAAAATGAGGAAAAGTTTACTTGAAGATGGTCGCATTCAAGTTCTTATTTATAAAAAAGTTAGGCCAAACATTTACGATTGACTTCCGAATGGTCGTAGTAATTGCGTAATGAGGCGAATCGAAGGCCCTCACAATATTAAATTAAGTCACAAAAATGGCTAATGAATCAGAAAATAAACAGTAAGTTAATAAGATACTAAGTACCTTCAAACACGCGAAACCCCTTTTAAACTCCCTCAGAGAAATGAATGCTGACAACGCATTCGTCAGCGTTTTTTTTACAAGAGGGAAATTCCGCGCTATATTCTGTATTTTAAATTCTAGACATTGAATAGCCCATATTGCACGGGGGCCGTCCATCACACGAACGAGGCGAAAATATCGCTAAAAGCGTTTATTGACTGACGGATGGACATCAGAAATGATTAGGCTAGCTACAAATCTAAATCAAAAGCTAAAATAGAAACAGCCAAATCACAGCAGTGATTTGGCTGTTTCTTTTCTTGATGTGGTCGCCGTAGATTGAGGTTGGTTGAATCATGTTATTGTTACAGTATCGCCTACTACATATCTTATTGGGTGGCGAAAATCAGACAGCTAAGTATAATAATTCATTTATTTTCAGACAATGGAATGCTATTACATTAAAAACATAAAATTGATATAATAATCACACGTTCACAATAAAATAATGCTTAGACATTGAAATTAAAAAAAAAAGAAAACAAACAAAATTAAAATACATACACAAATCATCCAAAACGAAAACTAAAATAAAAACACAAAATATTACATAATACGAGATGCGCTACTATGATGCTGCATCTACCTCTGTAACAGGGGCATATCCCACCGCTCGGACAATAACTTCAGTACGCTGTTCGAGCTGTTTTGTAGTAGATAAGATTATTCCAAAGACACAATAATAATTATTATATTGTCCCTTTCATTTCTGATACAATAACAACAAACAGTGAAAGGAAACATCGTTACGAAGTACAGTCACGAGCACCAATATGTCAACACTTGGCAACTTTCAATTGCGATTTTTTCGTGAAATAACGAATGCAACGTTGAAATACGACACATTACATAAACCTATGGGTTCGAAAATGCTATGTTGGTAACAAGTAACAACATAAAATTTCATTAAAAAATAAAGGAGTAAATCCGAGTGTATACATACTTTTGCTCGTGACTGTACACGTGTTTATTAAATCATAACAATGAACAGGTTTACTAGCAGGTAGAACCATGTCACAGTGTCACGGTGAGTCTATAAGGATGGGCGCGATGTGACTACAATACATTGCGTCGCCGATGGTAACGTAGCGAATAAAAACATTAATAGAGAAACATAAGAAAATTAAGTATCTTTTCTCGCTTGGTTGTCGACATGTGGGATGTTGAAACAGAAGTCATTGTGCTGATAGTCATGATAGCCAATGACATAATAGACAAGAGCCTCGACCTGTGGAGGCTCTCGTTATGCAGCTGGAACAAGGACTTGATCCGGGAAGCGTTACTTCTGGACACGGCGTTAGGATTTTCCATTCTCATCAAGAGCCCTGACCGTAGCTTGAATTCAGGGCCTAATTCTTGATTTTGACAAGTTTGGTAATCTACTAATATAATGGCGTCATTATGACTTTCCAGTGGTCAACCACTGACACTCCATTGAAAGAAATGGCATAGAATGGTAATCTCGTACATAATGACAAATGAATGACTGACTTAGGCGGTAATCTGCTAAAATTTTGACAGTTCCTTTGATCAGTGACCTACCATTAGAACGTCATTGTGCAGTCATTGCTTTTAATTAGTTACGACGAGTATCGTGTTTGTGTTTTTATTCATTGTAGAACTAAACAAAGTGCAAAAATTACAATAATGACACATTTTATCATTTTATATTGCATAGGTACCTAATTATACTGTATTTAGGTACTTACTGTTCGCCACTCTGCCGGCGTTTTATTGGGGCAGTCCATCGATACCGAATTTAAAATTTGGGCGCACTCCGTCCAATATCGTTTCGATAAACTTCGCCCTTCACTGGTGCGGCTGCAGTGGCCAAGCGCCAGGTCTTGGTGGTTTTCCAAATAATCAACTAGAGCCGAAATTTGCTCAATTAGCACCATTTTGTATAAAATAAATAATTAAAGGCTTCCTATCTGTTTTACGACAAGCGAAATAGAAGCGAAACTGTCTGTTCCGTCGCACAGATTTCTGATTATATGATTCTATGGTATATGATTCTATATCTTGCGCGTGATTTCGCCGATCTGCTCGAATGCCAGTTACACAACTTCCGCGCTCAACCCGCTATTTTGTTGTGGTGCCGAAAGTGGATTATTTTATTTTACGGAAAAACTAACCTAAGTAGTCCGAACTAGACCTATACTGTATTTACATCGAAAGCGACAACATTTTGCTAGTAAAGATAATTTAAATATAGGTATAAACAAAAATCTAATTAAAACACTCAAATGAAAATAAATTCAAAATACCGGCCGCTAGAAATAAAAACAAATAAACGTCAGTAAGCAGTATTGTCACATTTGACTTTGACAGCTAAACAGATAAAATATTATTGAGTTATATAGTTAGACATAAATTTAACGTTTTTTGCTATTTACGTACTTCTTACTACTTCAGAATTCAGATTGCATAAAACACTAATAAATATTTAATATGTAAAAATATATATAAATGAAATCTGGCATGAATAAATGTTCAAATTTAGTAGGTAAGTAGTAATTTTTCGAAAATCATTTCTACTAACGGGTTTTATTATAATGTCAATACGACATTGTCATTATGACACAATTCTATAACGAGACCAATGATCGACCATTAGAATTTAGCAGATTACGAACTTTTAGCAAATGACAATGGGATCGTGTTAGAATGACGAATTTATAAAAATAGCAGACTTGGGGCCACTGTTCTCGATTTCCGTTACCGGTGGGCTACTAGTGGTACTTTTTTATATTTTTAAATGTTATTTTATTTTTTACAAAATGTATTTAATTTGTAGTAAGTAGTAAGCAAATAAATAAACGTAATAATTGAAAGTAACTCTTTGCCAAGGCGAAGGTCTGTGGGTCTTGGCTTAGCTTGAAAGAAACCTAAGTATATGTAGCAGAGAACTGTGTTGAATATTATGCCTATGCAAAAGAATTGTAGGAAAGGCAAAACAAATAATTCATTTTGAAGGATTCTGAAGCAAAAGTTTAAGAAACATACCGTTAACATGGGTTTAGAAATTAGGACACAAACTATTAAAAACGAGATGAAAGTTTGGCTAAGATCAAAGTGTAGTATCTGTTCTTTTCAGCTTAATATCTGAAAGTTCCCTCACTGAGGGACCAGTATATTAAACTGATTTTTGTAAGCTGACGGGATTTTCGGGGCTCGCTCCACTCCCGTCGCGGGTCGGCCCGGCATTGCAGTGCCGCCGGGATCAGCCCACATAAGATCTCGAATTCTGGTGGAAAAACTATGGAGTATTTCATTATTTCTCGTGACCTCCGTCCGTCCAGATTGTTTTAGATCGCGAGGAATAGAGATTTGTTGATACTTTTTAATTATTGTAGCTTATTCTTTTTTGTAACTGTGTATTTTATTTATGGGCCTTTTTTTTTTTTTTTGTGGATGGGAAATCATCAAATGACTCCTCCCGCTCTGGGTGGAGCAGAAGGGAGTGTCAGACTCTTACTGACTAAAACCCACCCGTGTTCCTTCCTTAGCCCTTTACGTACCAGGGCAGCGGTAACCCTTTCGGACAATCCCGCTACTTATTTATGGGCCTTAGGGCTGATTTTTCAATAATCTGATAACTTTATTTGAGGAAAATTATTATATTTAATGTATCCTTTGTTAAAAGCAAAGTCTAATTATAAATAGACTACTTACATATAGTCCTAGATCAAAATTTTCAAGCCGAGATACTGAAATTGTATCTTTACAGTAATATTTTGTACAGCTATAATCTTATGTACTTCCTACTAATATTATAAATGCGATAGTTTGTATGGGGTTTGTATGGATGGATGGATGTTTGTTACTCTTTCACGCAAAAACTACTGAACGGATTTGGATGAAATTTGGAACACAGATGGTTTATAACCAGGATTAACATATAAGATATCTTTTTATCCCGATATTCCCACGGGATCGAAAATTAAGGTGCTGAAACCGCATGGCGCAGCTAGTTTATAATATTCAAGACAACACACAAGCCTGAAATATCAATGTCAGCCTTTGAAATATTTACGTGTATGTTCTCTTCAGGTTGTCTATCAAGACAGTAGACAGTGCTACGCCGCGCCACTGACGTGACAGTACATCTACAGGCGCGAGTAACTTGCTCTTTGTTGTTCATACAGAATAATGAACATGTTTGTGGTTACATACAATCATGTTTATTATTTATGTTATATGAAAGGGTTGATTGAAACGTGTAATGTGTTATCAAATAAGATAGGTAAGACTGATGTTTGTGAGCGTAAGTGGGCTCTAAAGCATAATTTAAGCAAAATGGAAATAATTATTCTGCGATTCCTCGTTTTGATGAATATGTGTTCCATCAGAACGTGTATGCAAATGTTTCTACGTTATTTTTGACCCGTCAGACATAGGGACACACCCTATCTTTTATAGGGTTGAAAATTCATCATCATTTATTTACCTTTTCCTAAATATGTTGGGGTCGGGTGCCAGTGTATCCGGATGCAGCTAAAAAATAATATTTTACATGGAGCGACTGCCTATCTGACCTCCACATACTAATTGGGTAACACGACACCCCTTGGTAAGACTGGTTGTATGGTTACTTGGTAAGACGGGTTGTATGGTACTTCAATGCCGGCAAATTCATTCCAAAAAGGTAAACAAACCATTGAACTATGACCACTATTTCCACGGATATAAGACCTAGGTTTAAGAGCAATGTCTGAGAGATTGCAACCATTTACCAGACTCGAGTCATTTAAGGCTTTTTTAACCCCGACGCAAAAACGACGGGGTGTTATAAGTTTGACGTGTCTCTGTGTGTGTGTATGTGTATGTCTATCTGTGGCATCGTAGCTCCCGAACAGATGAACCGATTTTGATTTTGTTTTTTTTGTTTGAAAGGTGAATTTATCGGTATTGTTCTTAGCTATGTTTCATGAAACTCGGTCTAAGATGGCCGCCGTCACAAAATGGCGGATTACATTTTTTTTTACTACTCCCTCAATATGGTTATCAAATGAAAGGGCTTGACTAGTAGAATACTATACACTATGATGAATTTCAAATCCAAGATGGCCGCCACCACAAAATGGCGATATACATTTTTTGTTTACAACTCGCTCAATATGGGTATCAAATGAAACGACTTGACTAGTAGAATACTATACACTATGATAAATTTCAAATCCAAGATGGCCACCACCACAAAATGGCGAATTACAAAAAACCTGATTAAACACCAAATTACCTGAATCTTAAAACGCAAGAAAATAAAAGAAATTAAATAATAAGGACTCCCTACAAAAAGCATGATATAAAAAATTAAATTACAAATTTAAAAAACCCCCGACACAAAATAATAATAAAAATAGTACGAATGTAAATTAAAAAAAAAAACTAATATTGAAAAAATTGTCCCGTCGGGGGACCGCTACTATTTTAAACTTTAACCGAACGTTAGGCTAACAATTAGAGCGGTACCCCGACGGGACAACATTTAATCAAAACATTTCATACGTACTTACGTAGGGTCATAATTTCAAGGTTATTTTTTTCTTTTCATAGGGTTTCTCGTTTCTTATACCTGTTTTGTTCTATTTGTGGATATTTTGTCAATAGTTTTTTTTAAATTGTTTTAGGCTTTTTACATTCGTACTATTTTTTTTTTATTTTTTTTTATTGCTTTGCATTGTCGAGAATGGCGAGAGAATGTACTGTAATAGTCTGATGTGTTGCGAAAGTACGAGGAAAATACGAGAGTGAAGAATAATATAAATTAATTTAAACTTTATGAAGTTTAAGGTAAGGCGGGACTTTGAAGGAAAATGGCAGCGCTTAAGATATTGCAGAGCGACCTACTTACGTCAGAGCTTACACGTGAGTTTCAGTTACCCATTTGTAAAACCGTGATGTTAAATTCTATTGGTAATTAAAGTTTTCTTATACTTATAGTTTTTTTATTTAATTATTGACGATATTTACATTATATAAGCTAACATTTAAAATCATGATATGTACATGTGAAAAAACAAGTAAAATAATCATAGGGCATCAAAAAATTCGTCCGCATCGCTGTCAACAGGAACAGTGCCCAAAAGGCTGGCAGCATTGCCACGTTGTATGGCGATGCTAATTCTTTGGCCAAGAAACAGGCCAGCCCTCTGGTCTCGTGAAGAGTTGACTAACAGCTTGGCGATATCTCGAAAAACCAAGTGAACATATAACTCCCAATCAGGTTGGAATATTTTCGCCGTTTGAGGTTTTCTGCATCAGCAGCAGCCGCTACATGATGACGCAAGGGTGTCGACACATATTGCATCCCACACCAAAAGTCTGCCTAATTTTAGATGAATTTTGTGTTAAAAATTATTTATTAGAACGGGTCGGTTCAAAAGTAATTCGTCAGCAAAAGAATCAGTCGTTTGCAAAATACAGCCCCCAAAACGCCCTCCCTTAACCACTTTCAAAGTGGGTAAAAAAGTACACGCGACAGACAGAAGATAAGCTCTTTAATACTTAATAAAATTTATTAATTAAAAATCAATTGAACACATTTTGACAATAGCTTTTAAATCGACCACGACTCAGATTCAGGATGCACCGTTTAAATTTTCGCCACACGAATAAATTCAGAAAATAATTATAACACAAAAAAATCTTTCATAAAACTTAATTAAGTATTATATTATATCTCAGTATTTTCTTGAAGAAATAATGTTTACCGCCACTCTTATTAACTTCCCCTATACTCGATACATTTCTGTTCACTTCGCCGAATCCTGAAAGTACTTTCTTTTAGTAATTTTTTCCCCTAAATCCGTAATCCTACTGCCAATCGTGCTTATCAGAGTCAATTAGTTGTAATGTCTAACTCGTTAATTTGTATTCCGATAAGTATTTCACTTATCGATAGGTGACACACAATACACACACATACACAGTGACACACTCACAGTGAGTATGACCATAGAGTATAGTAACTAAAAAGGAAGTGAGTGAGTGTGACAATAAGCCTAAAAGGGCTTACTAGCACACACGTTAGGTTTATGGAAAATGTTTTTAATTTTATTATTTAACTAGCAATCCGTCCCTGCTTCGAATTGGTGGAATGTACTAAAGCCGCGAAAGTTAAGAAAGAAAATACCTTTATATAGCACATTATAAAAGACACACAATACATCAGATACATACATCAGATAAAAACAAATAAAAAGTGTAAAGTCCGATGTAAGAAATTAGCAGGAAAGTGTGCCACACGGCTGCGCCAAAAAGGGCCAGTTCAGCAAAAAATCCAGACAAGTGCCCTGACGCTGGTTTTCAACTGGACCTGATGTGCGAGGGGATGTAAATCAGTTTTATAACGCAACGAATGCGACATGTCAATACGTTGAGGTTTCTGTGCTAAGTCGAAGTTAAAAATATTAGTGTATAATACAGATAAGTCTCCCGGAATAAATTCACTCAATGATGGTAAAAAATCAAAATCCATTAAGTAGGTTGGAAGAACTAAGCGGTCACACAGAAAAAGAACACGAAAATCGACTTTGTTTTATAATAGTACCAGCTGCGCCCAGCGGTTTTACCCACACAAGTTTCAATCCCGTGGGAATACGATATAAAAGTATCCTATATGTTAATCCAGGGTGTCTGCTACGTCCATACCAAATTTCATCAAAATTGGTCTAGGCGTTTGAGCGTGAAGAAGTGACAAACACACACACTCACTTACAAACTTTCGCCTTTATAATATTAGTGTGATAAAATAAAGTACCCTCTACCTCACGTCGTATTTCTCATTACTGAGTAGATGTTTATATTTTGTTGAGATTTATTTACAGAGCGAAATGAAAATAGAGTGTTACTCTAGGTCAGGCTAAGTACTAGATAGACCCTTCAGACGGTTACCAATTACAAAAGGACAATAGCCTATAATCCGCAATCTTTGACCAACGGACTGAAAAGCCAATAGGTTAACGCCGTTCTTAGGAAACCATAAGAAGATATTCATTTCATGCACTGTCGTTAACCACACACCATCATAGATCTCTCCAATTGTACTCAACGGAGCCTGATCGTCACCTACTTTTAACCACAAGGTTACTTAAAAACCAATTATAATTCAGCCATTCACTTAGCAAAAATCAGAAATACTAATCCGATTCTATTCCTAACCTGCCATTAACTGCTATATCGGTCTCATTACTTATTCACGTCATACCCGCGGTACCGGTGGAGATTGAATATTGAATCGTTCAGGTCGCACTGGTATTGACGAACGATTTTATATCTCTCCTCCTACCCCCCGATTACACTATGAAATATTAATATTGATAGGCTACGGCCACATTGCCAAGATAACGAGAACTACACTTTGCGCTTTCTCTCTCGGACACCGATCGAAGTCTCGCTGTACAACAGAGAGCGCGCAAAGTGCAGTTCATGTTATCGCGACAATGTAACAGTAGCAGTACAGATTATAATATCTTATTTTGAAGAAGGATCGTAATCTCGTTTGTCTCATGTATGCTTTGGTAAAAAAAACAGTTAGTTAGCTAGGTAGCGAGGCTGTCTGAACAGTACCTTTATTACAAAAGGATGGGTAGTTTGTGATAGAAAAGTTTCAAAAATAGCATTACTTAGCTGTGAAAGGTTTAATGCACAGACATTATTACAACGTAAGGGCGAGCAACTGTTTACAATTTTTATAAACTAACCATTGACATTGGTTTTGACATAAAATTACAATTTCATAAAAGGTGATTCCATAGTGCTGCTTTAAATATATATTGTTACTCATTAATGTCACAGAGATTACATCTTGAACACAAAAGAAACATAGTTTCCAGCAACACATTGAGTAAAGGCATTAAACAGAAAACACTTCAAAATTCGGATTCAAAACTTTCGTTCACTTCACCCCTTCTTTGTTTTCTGGACTCCAAAAACGGTAGAGTCCAAAGTCGTTGGTTCTTTGCAAGTTGCTCTGCATCATCAAATGTATGTGGCATGTCCTTTCTTGCTGTCTCAGGTAACGCAAGAGCGACCAAAGCTCCCAATCCGGAAATAGAGCCCACTACCACTAAAGGCAGCCAGTAAATATAAACATTCAAGTATACAATGTATGGCGATAGAACTGTAGCTACGTATCCACAAATATGTACGATGGACACTCCTGATCCCCTAACGGATGTTGGCAAGATCTCAGCAGCCCACTGCACAGTTGCACTATACGACATATTAGCAGCAAATCTGGCGATCACTGCAAATATTACTGTTTGTATACCACTAGCAAATGATGTAAGTAAACAGAATATACAGCTTGTAGCCATCGTGATGACCATCAACCATCGTCTACCCAAGCTGTCCATAACAAAGGCTACAATGAGCATCGATGGGCATTCAGTAAAAGACACCAAAGAGAAAGACAAGAAAAAGTCGAAGTCTAATTGACCTACACTCCTCACTAGTCCATCAAAAACGATAACACAGCACATGAATTCAATACACACTAGTATGAACATTTTTCTAATGACTGGCCTCTTTAGAATCTCTAAAACACCCTCAGATTCTTCTTCTTTCGCAATAATTGCTGATAGTTTAAATTGTTCGATGATTTTTGGTGGTATTTCCTTTTTATTAACCCGACCGATTACAAGAACTTTATTTACGGCTTCATCAATGCGGCCCCTTGATAACAACCATCTTGGACTTTCTGGTAAGTAAAATGGTATTATTAAAGCTAAGGCTAGGGGTAAACTAGTGACTAGAGAAATAGTTTTCCAGTGGCCACAAGCGAGCACCACCCAAGGCAGCACAGTGGCAAATAGAGAGTAAAATAAAGCAAAGGATAAGTTTGCTATTATAGTTCTGTAGTTAGGACCGACGTATTCTAAAATGAGAAGGTACGCCATAATCATACAATTATCGTAAGCCATACCCATAACGAATCTGGCAGCAGCAAACTGAGCCAAGTTTTGAGCATAAGTACTTGCAAATCCACCAACACAGCCGACAAGATTGCTGATAACAGCAGATGGCACTCTCCCGAACCGATCAGCAATCCATCCAAAAATAAATCCTCCTAATATGGACCCAACGAAGAATATTGCTTGTGCCGTTGCTTGATAACTGTTCTTGTTGCAGACCCATTCCAACTCGCTTGAAATTGTAGGGTATGGTATTTCCGTTTTGTTGAATTCCCATCCATATTGACACGGAACTGTACTCCACGTCGGATCAGGCGTTAGTCCCGTTGCTAGCACGTCGGTCCAGTTGGCTTCGTACATCTTACATTGTGAGTATCCAAATCTTGCTTTCTCGTCTTTGGGCACTCCAAGATCCCTTCGTTGTATATCAGTTAAGTTTTCTAACTCGGGGATCCTGCACCAGTGGTTGGGCGACACTTCAGTGATGAACATCTGGGAGAAGTACACGAAGGTTCCAAAGGCGTAGAAGGGAAACGTAGAAAAGAACAGGAGCCATTGGTAACGTCCACATTCACCAGCGGCCGATATGAGGTCATCGTAAACTACGGTTTCTTTCGTTTGGTCCACTTTATTTTCCATATCTGCAACAGCCTTTTTTGCAGCCATTTTTGTTTATGTTTCCCTTGCTGCGTCGTCTTCCACAAACTTTGTTGAACTGCTTAAACAAATTTCGGTCGCGTCTTTTATTATGTCGGTGACATTATTTGCGAAGATAACATGCTAAACTTGTAACTGTGGGTTGTCCAAAAAATATTGGCTTATCTTTCATGCGAGAGTAACTTAACATGATAATGGAGATTAGGTAAGTTACCATGTGATTAATACGATGTGGAATCATCTGGATATATTCCCTATAGATGGTTTCTGTATGAGTAAACTTATTTTTATTTAGAACTAGCTGCGCCCGCGGTTTCACTCGCATAAGTTTCGATCCCGTGGGAATATCGGGATAAAATGTATCCTATGTGTAAATCCAGGGTGTCCAGCTAAGTCCATACCAAATTTCATCAATTGGTCCAGCCGTTTGAGCGTGAAGAAGTAACAAACACACACATTCACTCACAAAATTTCGCTTTTATAATATTAGTGTGATAATCATCCATCAGTCTAGGTGACGTTATCATAGTGATACTGAAATAATCCTCGTGATTATTTGTTTTCAACTCCTCTGATTCTACTTCCTTAAAAATGCATTCAATAGGCATGATCGATTGATTGATTTATTTATTTATTTGTAGATCAAACGAATATTTTTGGTTTATACGATTTTCTTCGTTCTTTTAATCTGATGATGATGATGATTTCGTGTGATGTGTCCGACCGAAACATGAAGTTAGATAATTAAATGAAATTATTTTCTGAGACCCGTCGTTTATCGTTGACTTGTTACAAATAATTTGATTAATGGCCGATTTTGCAATTATCAGATTTCTTTTATCCAAATAATAAAAGTACTTTGCCAGATTTTGTGTGAAAAACTGTAAATTTTGCAAAATGACTATTAAAACATGAATCTATACTGTTAGCTTTTGCGATTAGCTATTTAGTCATTTTTTAAATGAGAGATTCAACTCTTAACACCGGTAAGCTTATTATCTTACTTAGTGATCCTTTATCTCTTCGCCAAACCACTCAGCCTTGTTAGAAAACGCAACTTCTAAACCGTACTCAAACGGAATTTTGGTATTGTGATCGAACGCGTAATCGCTAAGATGCATGTGCCGTTGCCCTTAGAGCTTGTATAAATCTTCCAGAAAACAAACAAACCCCTAGTCCACTAAGAATCGAAATGACTTCTATTTATAAGTAAACACTTATTTAAACTTATATAAAGGTTGTCTTTAAAAGATCGCTCTTAGCGATAAGACCGCTCATTGTTTCACCCTTTGTAAAATTGTATATATTTATGTTCTGTAATTTGTATGGTGTACAATAAAGAGTATTCTATTCTATTATATTTTTTGGCCCTATTATCAAGTCTTCGCTGTCTGTTTATCTGTAAGTCGTTGGTATTCTATCAAAACCAACAGTTCAGGAACGTCATTGCTGCAGATTCGGCCACTTCTTGGCCGAAACCGAAATTGTGGTCAAAACCTTCTTATTTGGCCGAAACTGGACGAAACCAAAATCGTACCTTCGGTCGAACACTATCCTAACCAATATTATAAATGCGAAAGTAAGTTTGTTTGTTACGCTTTCACGCTAAAACGGCTGAACGGATTTGGATGAAATTTGGCAGATAGGTAGACCATGACCTGGAAAAGGATGGCCTATTCATCCTCCTTTTCATCCTGGATTGCAGACGAAGTCGCGGGCAACAGCTAGTGAATAATATTTGTACATACATACAGAACAGGAGAATTGTTGTAAGAATTCCACATGTTTAAAATATAAATGTTTCAGAGAAATAAATATTTTAAGAGCTCTCAAAATTATGCGTATAGCCGGAATAATCTCTAGGCTTGATGTAGGTAGTAGCGATAAGTAGTAACGTTACTGATTACTTTGCAGTGATTGTGTAATCTTTTATCACACTGTACATAGCTTTAAGACCTGTGTACATACAACATGCAATAGTTTTTGAATATGTATGTCACGTCTCTGGGATTTTTTTACGATTATTTTCCGTTTACTTTTATGTCAGTTTATTTATATTGCATTATCCCAGGGGTATTGGCTGTCTTATTACTGTCATCATCAGACGACTACTTCATTTCAGTAACTTTATGCACCTATCCAATGATGTCAGTCATTTTATTTGACCGTAAACGCCGTAGTTCTCCGCATACCTACTGTAGGCAGTATTGAACTTAGGGCTCCTAAATTCCCGGTGATGCGTAGTCAAAATTATCATATTTGGCTAACTGAGCAACATTAACTGTGATGATTTACCCCATACTTACTGTTACTAGACTGTTATAGGAACTAAGACTAACAAAGCATCGAGACCCACACAAAGAAGGAATCGCCAACCTTTGGGTTCAGACGTTCTGCTCTTAAATAATTCATGAGCGGCTACTCTAACCCAATGTTCGGCGTCTGAATATGGTAACGGGTAGTTACGATTCAACCGGCTAATGCCTGTACTCGCCCGGATCACAAAGGATTGAATGAATTGTCAGCGTTCTTACAACGGATAGAATTCAGCAAAATGTTGACGAGAACTGGGAAATTTTATTTTAATTTGAGGCCGAGTTCTCGATTAAATTTTGTTTGAAGAACTTGAACTTGTGATTTAATGCTTCTGGACCCAGAAATTTAGGCTGTGCGTTTTCTGTAAGGTGGTGAATGAATGAATACAAGAATTTTATTAGATAGATTTCTTTTATTTAGCGGTTATATTTCTGTTTACAGGTCGGTTATTGATGCAGCCTTAAAGGATCAGGTGCAGCAACGGGTTTCACATTCAGTTCCGCTACTAGGGCATCAGCTACCTACCTACAGTTTAATAGGCATGTTCATAATTCCTCGTAATTAATTTTTCACAAGAGCTACTGCTGCACATGAGGTCCTGGGTCGATTCCCAAGAACGACTACTATTTACTGGGTACGTCTTTCATTGACTTGAATGTCCCTGGCGGCTGAGAGTATGTCATGCTCACTCTAATGTCTCACTGGTAGTGGCATGTGTGTTGGATCATTAAGTTCCCTTAAAATGGTTGAGCTGAATGGTGCTGATCCATACGTCATGTTCATGAACGGGCGCCGTCAGTAGGGACTGGTCATCTCTTAGCTGCCACGGCTTATTTTAATGTTTAATTTCTGAATTGTTTTTATGTTTTCTATAACGGACGCTTTTAACGTGCACGTCTTTCTACATCGTTTTCACATGGTTAATTTCAACACGAATGATGTAATCAAATATTTTGTAACAATTTTATGATATAAAAGAGTGTCCGTGAAGTTTCTTGCCCGTTCTTCTCCATAGGTACCTATGCTTTGGAATGGGCAACTAGCTTCATCTTTTTGACTGACCGACCCTTGACAATTCAAGTGCCTGTAATTGGTTTAGTGGAATTCAATGATTTGAGTTTGGACGAAGTATTATTGGATTTTTCCATCAGGAGTTTCTCAGTAATAGCCTGGTGTCTGCATTTGTGCCGGGTATTACATGGGAGTTAAACATAACTGGTGAAATGCGGGCCTAATCCTTCGGGGATTTATTCCTACCGTCACCTGCCGAGCCTTTTCTCTACTATGTTGGGGTCGGTTTCCAGTATTACCGGATGCAGCTCACCAGCATTTGGAATCTTTTATTAATTTAAAGAATAGTACCTAATAGATGAAACACTCTGGAGTGTACTATTTATTCTGTGACGGGAGTGACGCAATCCACGATAAGTAATAAAATACTCCCTCCTCCCCTGGTTCTCACCAGTTATTCAGATCTATAATTAAGATCTTGTTTCAGGTTTAATGTGGGCCGATCCCGGCGGCACTGCAATGCCGGGCCGACCCGCGACGGGAGTGGAGCGAGCCCCGAACATCCCGTCAGCTTACAAAAATCAGTTTAATATACTGGTCCCTCAGTGAGGGAACTTTCAGATATTAAGCTGAAAAGAACAGATACTACACTTTGATCTTAGCCAAAAGGCCGAGAAGCGATACCGTACTAGAGTTCGCGAGGGGGGTAGGTCAGTCGCGGACAATCTTAACACCGCGATTCAGTTTTGCGCGTTATATGAACAGCGCCATCTGTCGAGGCGCTGTAAAAGCAAACGGCCGTTGGGGAGGTTAGTCATCCAATGGCTATGTGAGTTGTTACCATGTTGATGCATAGTTTAACTATTATAACAAAAGTAACCAAAAGCAGACGTAATTCATTTAGGGCTGATTTTTCAATTATCTGATAACTTTATTCGAGGAATAATTTTGAAATTTTGACAGTTATTTCATACAAAAACTGTCAAACGTCAATTTTATTCCTCGAATAAAAGTTATCTGGCGATGGAAATCAGAATAATGAAATCAGCCCTTAGATTTCAAAATCAGACCACTTCCAGTGGCATATAAAATTAAAATGCATGAACTTCCATCTCGTTAACAATAGTTTGTGTCCTAATTCCTAAAGCCATGTTAACGGAATCTTTCTAAATGGATTATTAATTTTGGCCTATTCCACAATTTTTCTGCTATAGATTTATAATACAACACACTAACCTGAAAGTCTTTAAAGAGACTCCGGACCCAGGTTGGCCGAAGCAAGGAAAATCTGTTCAGGTGGAGATTCATAGACGACTCCGCCATGAAGTGTAAGTGTGGTGCTGTTCCACAAACGATGGGACACTTAATATCGTGTCCTGCGTGTCCCGTCAGCTACACGTTAAAGGAACTGATGGACGCTGGTGATGGCGCCAAACAAGTAGCTGAATTCTGGGCCGAGTCCATTTAGATTGCTATCGACGCGCTCAAAACTTTTTTATAAAAAAAAAACAAACGACTTCCAAAAAAAACACTACATACTGAAAAATAACTTTGATTATTTTTTATTTTGTAGTGTTCTTTTTTGGAAGTCGGTTGTTTTTTTATCAAAAAAGAAGAATACAACAGTTTTCTGCTAAATATACCTACACACAGACCTTCTGCCTTGGCAATACTTTCTATTATTATGATTAAGTATTCGCTACGTTACAATCGGTGACACAATGTATTTTAGTCACATCGCGCCCTTCCTTATAGACGTACCGTGACAGATGGCAGTACCTATATTTAGATCAGAAAACACGTGTTATGATTTACTAGTTTTTGTCCGCGGTTTCGCCCGCGTGAAGGTCGGAAATTATCCCACAGAAACGTATTACCGGGATAAAAGTCTCCTGTGTGTCCATGTTATAATAAACTATCTGTGTGCCAAATTTCATCCAATCCTATTAAAAACATAATACGAGGGTGACACTGAATGGGCACGCCACAATTGCGGCGATAAGTCCCCTCTTTGAGGAGTGGCTAGAGAGGCGCCACGGCGCCCTCACCTTCCGCCTGACGCAGGTCCTCACCGGACACGGTTGTTTCGGGAGGTTCCTGTTCAGGATAAAGCGGGAGGAAACGCCAGGGTGTCACCACTGTGGGGATCGCCCGGAGGACACGGTGGAGCATACGGCTCCACCGTATGCTCCACCGTGTCCTCCGGGCGATCCCATCTTTTGGACCCAGCAATTTAGGTTTGGCGTTTTTGTCAGTGAATGAATTAATGAAAACTTAAGTACCTATAAGAATTTTACTAAGTAGATTTAGCAGTTTTGTTTTCTGTTCAAAGATGCAGCATTAGAGGATCAGGTGCAGCAACGGGTTGGGCACGCCACAATAGCGGCGGTAAGTCCCCTCTTTGAGGAGTGGCTAGAGAGGCGCCACGGCGCCCTCACCTTCCGCCTGACGCAGGTCCTCACCGGACACGGTTGTTTCGGGAGGTTCCTGTTCAGGATAAAGCGAGAGGAAACGCCAGGGTGTCACCACTGTGAGCATACGGTCGAGGTCTGCCCGGCTTGGGCGGGACCCCGCCGTGTCCTCTTGGCGGCGATCGGCGGCGGCGACCTCTCGCGTCCGGCCCTCATACAGGCCATGGTCCGGAGCGAGAGTGAATGGGAGGCCGTCACCTCCTTCTGCGAAGCAGTTATGCTCGCGAAGGAGGAGGCGGAGCGTGCGAGGGAGAGGCAATCGCTGCACCCTCGCGCTCCTAGCCGCCGCAGGAGACGCCCTGGACGGGAGTCAACAGCCGACTCCCGGCCACCGTAGGCGCGGGCTTGCGGGCGGCGAGCTATGGGCAGCTCGCCGCCCGGTAAGGACCAGGCCCGGGTCGACGGCGCGTTGTGTTCCACGCGCGCCTCAAAGAGCTGTCAGCACGAACTGACGGGGTCCGTTAGGGCCGATGCCGCCGGGGCTGCGGGTTGTTCGAAAGAGATACCGTGGCCCCTGGCACAGGCAACTGAAGGAACACGGGTGGGTTTTAGTCAGTAAAAGTCTGACACTCCCTTCTGCTCCGCCCAGAGCGGGAGGAGTCATTTGATGATTTCCCACCCAGAAAAAAAAAAAAAAAAAGGGTGACACTGAAAGTTCTTAGAAAATAAAAAACTGGACAAACTAGCAAGTTATTAGTTTTATTATATCTTTTCAAAGTAGTGTCCATTTACATCAATACATCGCTGCATCCGATAGAACCACTGAGAAAAGCACTTTGAAAACCACTCGTCCTTAGGGGTCTCTTCGAAGGCATTTTAAAACTAAAAAAAAAATAAAACGTTTTCTCCGAAGTTTTTCTTTTTCGGAAATAAATAAAAATCGCAAGGTGCGAGGTCGGGGCTATAGGGTGGGTGACCCAGTAATTCCACTTCTGACGTCGCCAAGTACTTAGTCGATTGTTTGCTTGGCGGTGTGCGACGAGGCGTTGTCGTGGTGAAGGAGGATCCTACTGCGAGGTCGTTTCTCCCGAACTTTTCCCAAGACAAGTGGCAAACAATTGTTAGTGTACCACTCTGCAGTAACTGTTTTTAGGGTTCCGTACCTAAAAGGAAAAAACGGAACCCTTATAGGATCACTTTGTTGTCCGTCCGTCCGTCTGTCAAGACCCTTTTTCCCAGGAACGCGTCTCCACGCGTTCCTGAGTATTTGATATAAATTCCAGCTTGATACCTCCGTATCAAGCTGGAATTTATATCAAATACTGACCCTTATACTGACCCTTGGAGCCTGTGAAAAAATCAAACTTCTAAGCCAACGCAATCAAAAGATACAGCCGTTTATGCAGCAAATTTCCGCAAATTTTCGAAACTCGCAAGTGAATCAAAACCTACAGGGTACTTCCCGTAAACTCAGAATCATGAAATTTGGTACGAAGTAACGTCTATAGCACAAATAACGGAAAAATTGCGAAAACCGTAAATTTTTTGTTACATACCTACAGTACGGAAACCTCGGTGCGCGAGTCCGACTCGCACTTGACTGGTTTTTTTCAATCCTCTAAAACAATTGTTGCGTAATGACCTGTCCTTCCGAAGAACGAGGCCACCATCTATTTTCCCACGCTTCGACCTCTCTTCACTTTAGTTGGCAAATCCTCGGAAGGAAACACCCAGACAGCAGACTGTCTCTTAGTTTCAGGATCATAACAATAAATCCAGCTTTCGTCACCCGTAAGTACTTCGTATGTCGAACACAGCAATTGAATCACCTCCGTTAAATCTTTGAACCATTTCACGACACCAATCAACCCGACGGAGCTTTTGGGCCTCTGTCAAATTATGAGGTATCCATCGGGCACAAAGCTTCCTGACCGCTAAATGTGCATGGAGGAATTTGTGCACTTGACTCATACCGATGCCTAAGCTTGTCCGAATCTGCTGATAAGTCACTCTTTTGTCAGTCTCTATCATGCGCCGCACAACACTGATGTTATCTTCAGTCGTCGCCGTAGAAGGCCGCCTCTCACGCAGATCATCGGTGAGATTAGTGCGACCACGTTTAAACTCATTAAAGCAGTTGTAAACAGTGGCACGAGATGGGGCTTCATCGTGAAAGGCCAATCGAAGTCAATCATAACTTTCTTGTTGACTTAGATGACATCGAAAGTCATAAAAAATCTTTGTACGGAAATTTTCTCGCGTTAAATTCATGCTGACGTGACGCAGACAATTATCAATTTGCCGCCAAATCGTAAACAAATGACAAATGAATAAAATACATACGCAATAATATTGGCAAAGAGTTCCATTTTCAAAATTTGAACTTATTTTTTTATTATATCGTTTACAAGTGGCTAGTTCTAAAAACTTTCAGTGTCGCCCTCGTACTGCTTAGAAAGTCGGGTCATATTTCAATCATGGTTCGAAAGACACGTAGCGCCACCTAGCGTCCTAAAGCAATTGTGACCGACGAAAGTTATTATTCTTTTCCTCGGGAACAGTATTTTTTTTACGAATGAATGTATCCTATGCCCTTTTCTATACCTCTGACAACGTTTATGCAAAATTTCATGATGATCGGTTCAGTGGATTAGGCGTGAAAAGGTAACAAACAACAACCAACAAACCAACTTACTATCGCATTTATAATATTAGTTAGGATAAACACGTGTACTTCCTTACTATGTTTTCCCACATTGTTTGCTGTCATTGTGCTGCCACTAAAGAACTAGGATCATTTTGTTCCTTTAGAATAATCTTATCTTGTTGTAAATAATGTTATGTGTCTACGCATGATTTTCTACACCGTTACCTACTTTATAATTTATCTCGCGAGATTGTAAACTGTCGATAAATTGTGTACTGTACCCCTATACGACGATACTTTTGACGTTCAAAAGTGCCTTTTATGTGCTTATTTGAATTTTTTTTTTTTTTTTTTTTTTTTTTTTTAGAATATGGCATCTCGTAGTTGACCTTGAGAGGTCGTGACTACTTAACCGGACTATCCTGTGGTTGCCTTAAGAAATCTTAAAGCCTCCAGCCAGGGCTATCTTATTTGAAATAAATGCTTTGACTTTTATAGTTTTTTTTTACAGGTACTATGACTGTACAGTCACGAGCACCAATATGTCAACACTTGGCAACTTTCAATTTCGATTTTTTCGTGAATGTTCAACGATGAAATACGACACATTACATAAATAAACCTATGGGTTCGAAAATGCTATGTTCGTAACAACATAAAATTTCATTCCAAAATAAAGGAGTAAATCGCTTTTGAATAAACCCGAGTGTATACATACTTTTGCTCGTGACTGTACCATACTGCTTGTAAGAAGTATGGTACAGTCACGAGCAAAAAAAAAAGCGGGATAGATTATAAATGATAGAAAATAATACGTTATATTGTAATATAACGTATTATTTTCTATCATTTATAATCTATCCCCATAATATATCTTAAACCGTCAAATTGTAACCTGCACTTACCGACAGGGTTCACAATCCGTCCGATTCTATCACTCGTAAAATTATGAACCGTACCTGATTTATCAGTCTTGGCGGTAGCTGAATTGGTCGCAGTAACAAAACCAGGGCACCCCGACCAAATGGGTTAGGTTAGAACTGTGACCAACAGCCCGCGAGCCGAGAGAGCCAAGCGAGCAGTGCCGTGGCAGCGGCCGGCGAGTGCTATACCTACTTACAAGTTGGTCGCCGTTACTTGGCTATGTAGTATTAGCGCAAGGTGCGACCCGTCGCATGTAAGTTTGATACCAGTTCACAATTTGTATATAGGTATATACTATCGAATGATAATGCGTTAAATTTCTTGAACAATTGTTAAATATTGTGAACTGCAACAAACCATTTAAGGTTACTATATGTACGTTCTCAATTTTTTTATAGGTTATAATCTCGCGAGATAGATTATAGACTACCGATGTACGTATATTATACGGTGACATATCCAAATCATACCGTGGACTTCAATTTATATACCGTTACAGGCTAATTCGCGTAACCCACCCACTTTTTGTGTATCTACTTATAACCCACCAGCAAGCCATCTAAGTTGTTATCTTTAGGTTTAGGTAGCTGTCTAACGCTTACCAACCAAAAATATAGTAGGCGATACTTCTATAATAACATTATTCAACCAACCTCAATTTACGGAGGTCCTATCAAGAAAATAAATAGCCAAATCCTAGCACATCGACCTCTTACATAACTACAACGGCTTCCCTTATCTTTCCTCATAAATTCCGATGTCCATCCGTCAGTCAATAAACGCTATTAGGGACATTTTCGCTTCGTTCGTGTGACAGCGCCCGTGAAATATGAACCATTCAACGTCCAGAATTTAAAATATGGCGTGGGCTTTCCCTATTGTAGAAAAATGCTGAGGAATGCGTTGTTAGTATTGATTTTTCTGAGGGAGTTTATAAAGGTTTTCGCGTGTTTGAAGGTACTTAGGTAAAGGATGTTTTCTTTTAAACGATCGGTTTTCAGATGGAGGTTTCTGAACTCAGTGCTAAAGCAAACAGAAAACGAATTTAAATAATAAATGACTATGCTAATAACCGACTCCTGAAAAGTCTTCACAAATGATATATAATTGAGATTTCTAGTCTAGAATTACCTACTCCATTAACAGCTTTTATACATTTAAAGCTTAATTAAAAACTCATGTCCCGAATAATCGCTAATTCCGTTCATAAAGACGGATTATAATTTAAATTCTCAACAGATTTTAGTCCCATCTCTCACATCTCGGATATTTAAGATAAATTCCCGAGGCGGTCGTTAGGTTCGCACTGAAGACGTAACGATGCTGATTAATCCATCCATCTTTTAATGTGAAAATAATATCCTTAGCTCGCTTAGATTGTTCCGTTTGGAATTGTTATTAGGTTGAGAATTCATTTTCCAGATCTTTGTAGCAGCTTTAAAGATAAAAGAATTTTCTTATAATCTCTATGGGTTCTGGACCTTAGTGTCTTATTAAACGTTTCTGATTATTTGCTATTTCTGTGGCTTTACTTAATGGAATATTTTGAGGACCTTCGATTTACCTCGTTATGCAATAACTACGACCATTCGGAAGCCAAACGTAAATGTTTGGGTAACTTTTTTATAAATAAGAACTTACTGAATGTGGCCATCTTCATGTTAACTTTCTTGGAAGCTTCAACTTCAAGCAATTCAACTTTTGACAAGCTTTTTCTTACTTTCTGCGAGAGTGAGTTTTGAGAAAGACAATCATATCAAATAACTTGAAATTCTCAGTAGGGCACCGGAGTTCACGATCGATGTTAAGGTGAGGGTCCAGTGATCGTCCGAAAGGGTTACCGTTGCCCTGGTACATAAAGGGCTAAGGAAGGAACACGGGTGGGTTATAGTCAGTAAGAGTCTGACACTCCCTTCTGCTCCACCCAGAGCGGGAGGGGTCATTAGAGGATTTCCCATCCTCAAAAAAAAAAAAAGGGTCCAGTGTTCAATGTTAGAAATATGTGCATTGTTTAAATTATGACTGTCATATCATTTATTAGTGTCCTCACATAAGCGGTCGTCGCGTGATTACGCGATCGTCGCGGTATACCAGCACCCTAATTGCGTACCACACTATTAATCACAATCTGAATAATTGTGAAGGATATTGCTAATCCATTGCTTCATATGTTCAAAAAATTTGGCTGCTTAGCAACGTAAATAACGCAATGAATGTTGTTTAACTATCAAAATGAAAGCCATTCTTACTGACTACCGGTAATTGCGTAACACACTGTTTACGCAATTACCGGTAGTCACTTTCATATACCCAGGCCCCTGTCCTGTTTACCACTCAGTTAGTCCAAATACATTAAAGTTTCTAGCTAATGAAACTCTTACCTACCCACTGAGATAACAAGGCAAAACCTTTTATTTGTCTGAATAGCAACTTGGGATGCCCACGGGTGGAGATGGAAGTAGTTTTATTATCCGATAACAAGCTCTTTGGAAATGGAATTAGTTTTACAATACACTAATTAAATGTTTTATGCTTTTGCGGGTTCCGTGCCCAAAGGGTGCCAACACTATTACTGAAGGGCGGACATTTGGGGGACTGTCTTTTGCAATTTGGACGTTTGAAAAGTGCTGATTCTCAGCCTAATTTGAATAAATGACTTTGATATTGATTTTACTAAAACTCCGCTGTCCATCCGTCTGTCACAGCGCCGTATCTTTTGAACCGTAATAGGAAGACACTTGAAATTTTCATATTAAGGTTAAGCGATCGACTGCTGCGCTGCGTGTCGCGGGTTCGATTCCCGCACGGAACAAATATTTGTATGACCTACAAGTAGTTGTTCTGGGTCTGGCTGTTTGTGTATGTGAGTTTAAATGTTTGTAAAAGCACCCACGATACAGGAGTATTCTGAATAGCTGATAAGATGACGATATTTTCCTAGTAATTTATACATCTGGCGTACTATTTTTTTTTTTTGCACTAGACAACATTTTTGCACTAGACAACATTTTTGCACTAGACAACATTTTTGCACTAGACAACATTTTTGATGAAGTAATGGCAAAAATTACAAAAAAAACGTTTGATTAGTGATATTTGCGAAGGTTTTAGGCATTTTTGATCTTTTAATTACTAACAATGATTGCTACGACATCAACTACATATGATAATAGCAGAAATTTCAGTATAGTCGCTCCGTAGATAATTTTCAAATTGGCTTTAAATGATTTAATCTGGGATTTTTCATAAAAAAAACTAAAAATCTTACTAACTCAAAAACTACTGAACTTCGGTAGAACATTTGGTGGCTTAATTTGTTGCATTTTCACCCTACTATGACGTCCTGCAAGGAATATGTCGAGTTACCAGTATCCCTTTATACAAACTGTGTCTTTAATTTCTGTAATTGGTTTTAAACCGTTTTTATTAAATAAATAAATATATCATTAATTTGGTGGTTCATCTCGTCTCTCATTTAATAATAAAAAAACATCCACCTCTTGTAAACTCTCCAATGATTCCTGGAGTACATACTGACGTTAACAACAAACCTCGTTGACCCTTCGCATGATTGATTTATGATTGATTTTCGACTCATTACAGCGTGAAGTCCTTGTTATTGTCCACTCCAGATTTTACCGGGAAATGCGATTTTATATTTTGTTGTTGGCAGATTCTTATTTTTACGTACGGTCCAGAGTTAATTGTTGATCATTTCAGCAGGCATTAGGTAAGTAAAAATTTAATGCTCTGTTCTGGAATAAAAAAAAATCCAATTATTACATGGATAACTCACTAGGTAGTTAGGTACCCATATCAAGGTTTGAAGACGATACAGCAACTCATGTTCCTTCTTCAACATGGCCTATTGCGTCGTACTACTGAACATAGGTACCTATAGTATGTATGTCCCCGGACCGCCGTAGTCTGCCCTCGTAACCGTCTTTAAGACCAGCTTATTTGTGGCTATCATACACGTCTGCTCCGCGTCCTTTGGAAGACTGAATATTTTTATATTATTTATCCATCATAATGAAACTGATCAATTTTCTCAACTTTTTGTAAGTGTACCTACCAGAAACCATTACTAACTCAAAATCTGACCTAGTTGGAAAATGTCCTAGCTAGAAAATGACGTACATGGAATCTGACGTCCATTACCGCTTTCATATTTAACATCCACATATTTAACACACACAAGCCTATTGCTGAAAAACCTTAAATATGATTTTCAATATTGTCGTTTCGATACGTTTAAGCCCGACAAACTGTGTCAACGGTTTCGTATAAAAAATGCACAACCACGAAATGCCGCATGTATGCACCAATTTATATAATTGATATTGCAAATAGAATAATATTGATATCACCTGCAGAGCCATTTTATTTTAAAGCATGGGTTTCAGTATCATTAGGTTCGTAAGTAATAACAAAGTGATAATTTCAATATTACCTGAATGACGGCCTGACTAAAAATAAGTTTCGTTTATATCGTCTAATCTAAACTAATATTATAAAGAGGTAAAAGTTTTTTTGTAAGTTGTACCTAATCTTTAATAGTGATGATACGAGGGGCAATTCTCGTAATTTTAAGAACGTTCACAGTCTGGTCAGTCTCAATCTGTCAAAAATACCTCTTTCCCTACATTTTGACGAGTTTCGGACATTTGTTTGTCACCGAGATGAGACTGCGACTTGATTTTGAACGTTTTAAATTACGAGAATTGCCCCTCTGATTACAAGAATTATTGCTCAGATAGAAATATAAGATATTCTCTGAGCGGGATGTTCACCCCTAAGCGGCCGTGCAGTGCGGACGCGTGCGTGCGTGTAGGCAACGATCGCGCTTAGTACGAAAAAACAAGTATTTACCTAATTATTATTGGATATGCAAGAAGAAACTGGCGTGTAATGGATCTTATTTCTTAGGTACTTGCCAAGGAACATTCCATAGGAGTTTTGTAGAAGGATTGGCAGCAGACACGAAAGCAGGTAGAACACGAATTTTTTGCATTAATTGTGAATCCGAGGAGGAGGTGCAGGAAGTAGAGGGACAAGGTCTCGAAAAAATCCTAAAGGATATACAGAACAAAGTCAATTCGCTTTGGGGATTTAAAAAACAACTAAATTCCATCATAATTAGCATGGCGGTCCTCTCGGAGAAATATGACACCGCATTGGCAGAACACGAAGAATCGAAAAAGAAGATTGAAAAATCCGTCGAAAGTGTCAATAATAAATCGACTGTCGCAACAAACACTATCGAGACTTCAAATCACGTACTTCAAAGGAGCAATCAGAACAATTCAAAGTTGTAATTCGATACAAAAGATTTAGTACGAGTATTATGAACTTCAGTACAATCATGTATGGAATAAATAGTAAATTTTATACAGTTTTTTTTTCCTTGATAACAAATTTCATATTTCATACTTATACTTTTCTAAATATTTCACTTTCGATAGTGATTTACGCGTATAATAGTCAGAATTTCATCGAAAGTGCCAAATTCGATAGTGTTCTTACACATGTGAGTATCGAATATGGTACTTTCGTTACTGTTCTAAGAAAGTTTTTACTTATAGAAAAAAAAATGTGCACTTTCGACATCTTGCCTGGCACTCACTTAGGTTTGTGTTCATCCGATTTAATAAATAAAAATGCATTTTTCATTCATAATTTTTTTTTATCATGTATCAAAAAACTTAAAATCTAATTATTTGAGACACGTTTGGTCCTATTCCAATTAAGTGCAATAAAGAAGTTCATTTCACTTAATTGAAATAAGACAAAACGTGCCTATAATGACTATTAAAAACTAATCACAGCCCGTTGGGTCTATTAAAATCAATGAGATCAGTAAAAATAATATAACTGCTTAACTTACATATATAACAGTTTTAATGAAAACATACTAGTTAGATAAAATACAAAGTTATTCTGGACCTTAATAACAACAAAATCTAAAGGAAATTTCGAATTGAGCACCTAAAAATAACTGAAAAAAAGTCTGTCTTAGTTAGCTACCTACAGATAAAGTGATAAGTCAATCATATTTAAAAAAACTAGATGAGGTCAGCGTTTCAGATCAATGTCTGAAATGGTCTTTTGAGGTAAGAACCACACAGATTGAGTGGACCTGTCCAGTCAGTGAACGCACTTGTCAGTAATCGTGCAGCTCAACTCAAACTTAAGGAGCTCAACGATTTGATGAACAATACCAAAGAAAGGGCATTTGGGTAGGCCACATAAATTACTCAAACTGCCAGACCGTGACAAAAACTGAAAGAACAGAGAGAAAAATATCGAAAAATAAATAATACTGCGCCGTCTACATCTCTGTAACCTATTTATTTTCCTATCTCAGGTATGCTGGAAGAGATTTCATATGAAATAAGCATCACCTCTGTACCAATTTTCTCTGTTCTGTTTTTTCTTGTCTGTTTATATATGTGTAAAAATGGTTAAATAAATTAATAAAATGACCCACAGTCTTCACATTCACAATAATCAAAATAATAATATAATACTTTACAAAGTAAGCAAAAAAAACAAAGGTATCTGTAGATAGCTGAGTCTGATTTGTTTTGATGATGATTAGATAACTAAGGACTTATCTTATCATCATCATCACTTTCTGGCCAACTCTCATTTCCTGTGCCAAGGTTCTTACAAAAAGTATGTCACTGTTTTGGTATAAGCCCTTTTTTTTTCTTTTTTTTTTTTTCTGGGGGAAACCTTCGAAAGGCACCCGACCCTCTGGGGAGAGGGGTCGGGGAGTGTGGGATTTTACCTCACTAAAACCACCCCGGTGATCACCATCCGCGCATAAGGGTGGTCCCGGTTCCTCTTAAAAGAACAACTCCGGAACCATCCCTGCGCAACGCCTGTAAGGCACATCCCTGGGGAGACTGTAAAGGGGCCTCCCCTAAGCCTTGCTATGCACGGCAGCACGTGACCACTGTGCCACCGTCTTCCCTGGGGTCACTTGGTAGGCAGACAGAGTCCCCACTCTATGCGCCCGCGACTCCAATTGGTATAAGCCCTGCTTCACACAAGTATCTGGTCTGTTATGGAAAAAATAAACATTTTTAAACATATGTCGGAGATGGTATATCTGTCACTAGCGAATCACACACTCGAGTGTGTGATTCGCTAGTGTGACTAAATTGTTCGTAAATTATAATCTGATTTGAACTGTAAACCGTTTTTCTATCGTGTTATAACCAACACTACCCATAGTACGCCCACAGTAATTAAAATATGCCTGATGCTAACGAGAGACAGATATACCATCTCCGACACATACTTGGTGATTGGGTATTTGGAATTCAAAGTCAAAGTCAAATCATTTATTTCAAATAGGCACATAAAAGGCACTTTTGAACGTCAAAAATAAAATTAAAATAAAATTGATTCTAGTCGCCCCTTCCAAAAGGTAGTTTTCGTATGGAGAAGAATGGGCAAGAAACTCCACCGTTACTCTTTTAAAATGTTTTACAATATTTTGCATACATTAATTATATAATTATATGTGAAGACGATGCACCTAACAATAAAATTACTATACCACAATAGGTAAAAGAATTAAAATGGATAAATAAAACCATGACATATAAATTAACTTTGTGATAGATAGGTGTGACCCCAAGTAATTACAGAATGTAAATCAATGTTAAAAAAAAAAGAATTAATTATACAATTACATTAGCAACCAGTTTGATTTTATCTAGACTCTAGAGATTGTCCTATGGAGCAGGACCAGCATGTCTCCAAGGATTCTTATCTTGGATATAATCCTCTAATTTGTAATATTCTTGCTTACAAAGTGTAATTTTAATATAAGTTTTAATTTTCTTTCATTTAATTGCAATATTTCACAAGGTATTTTGTTGTAACATTTAACACAGTACCCCATAAAAGATGTATGTACTTTAGATAATCTGAAAAAAGGTTCATCTAATTTATCTTTATTTCTAGTATTAAAATTATGTCTATCACTTATTTTATTAACAGGCAAAGGTTGGTAGTAAAAATACTATCTACCTTTGCCTTTACGGTTAACCTAATGGACAGGGTATACTTCAGCTGTCTTAGAATGTACATATTCCAGATTACGTAAAAGTTAATTTTAAAATGCCTTAATTATAAACTGCCTTATCTTATTGAATTATTTGTGGCTTCTTACAGACATTAATACCGTACGTGTATCAATCAATGTATTGTGTATTACTGCAATTACATCCATCTGTCAAAAAACGGTTTACCTAATGCACAGGGTGTGTAATTACGCCTAGACGGTCCTTTGGAGGTTTTCCTGCTTTTTTCTACTCTTTTATTTGTTTATGTACTCCCCAGTACACTAGTACTGTTTAAAATTGTTGTTCGGATATCATCTGTAAATTTGTCTGAACATTTGAGCTTACAGGAACGCGCCTGTTTTAAGCTGTAAGCTGCAATATTCTTTCCACTTTTAGAAAGAAAGTTTACCGGAATTAGTTAGTAACTTTCTTCGAACATCTGTCCATTGCTCAATGTGTCGCTTTCGTTTTCTACCAGGATCAATTTTGTAAGTAGATTTACGTTTACGTATCGAAGACATATTCGGAGAAATAGGATTTTCATTTTCAGATTCAGTTATCAACGAGTTCACACTCAAAATGTTGCCAAGTTCTTCAGACTGTCCCGTTTCAGCGCAAAAATCATTCTAAGAAGAAGGCGATGGTACAGGCGTAGATTTCTCACTACTGAGTATAACTGTTCTCCAGTCATTTGGTAGACAGTCATTCTCTTTTTGACATTCCGATTATTATGTTAGATTCACTTGCTTTGATAAGTGAGTCAGTATCTTTGTCACCATCGAACAAATTATTTAGAACCCTCAATTCCTCATCATTAAGGTCGTTAGGTGGCACAGGTGATACTAAAATAAAAACAAACACAAAACATTATAAAAAGCAATAACATTTGTAACATATAAATTTTAAAAAATACTTTACTAATCGAATCTACCAACCAAATTCATATATAAACGTAAAACAACATCAAATGTGGTAGATTCGATATATTAACTAACCAAAAAAACACATCGAAATTGACAGTTTCGATAGTTATAAACCTGTACATGTTATATCATTTTTCATTTCATTTATTCAATAACAACACATATTGTATCTGAATGTTTACAAATAAAAAAGTTAAAAATAAAGCCAAAATGATCTTAACACAATAGGTAATTAAAAAATGTCCATAATAACGAATTCATAAAAACAACCTAAACAAGAAATCATCTATCATCAAAAATGTCAACACAGTAGATATATCATAATAATAACAAATTCACCAATAATAATATCTGTAGTTCAATAATATGAATAAAATGGAATAATAATTTTAATAATAATTTTAACGGCCAATAACATGTAAAAAATAAAAATAACAATGTCCAATAATAATTCATAATAAAAATTAAAAAAAAACAACTAAAATTAAAATAAACATCTATCGTCAAAAAAAAACATTACATAATCCAAAAATGTCAACCAAATTCATATAATGTTCAATAATGATTTTACCACACTTATATTATTTCTGAGTCCTATATTCATCAACTGAATAGTAGCATTTTTCCAATAAGAAGTCTTTAAGTTTATGTTTAAATAGGGTGGTTTTGTATAGTTTACCTCTTTGAGGTCTTTAGTTATGCAATTAAATAATTTGACCGCTTGCTATTGCACACAATGGTTCACGATATTTAATTTAGTATTCATTTTATGCTTTAAGTATTTGTTCCGTGTGCTTTCCCTTTGGTGTCTTACGTTATTTGTTTCATAATCATTTACGTGTTTTGCCAAGCTGGTCAAAATTGTTAAAATGTATAGGCTTGGTACTGTAAGTATCGATAGATCTTGGAAAAATTTCCGACAAGACTCGGTTTGGGGAATGCGAACTATTGTTCTGATTGCCCTCTTCTGTAATATAAATGCTCTATTAGAGTTATAATTGTAGCTGTTTCCCCATAGTTGAATACTATATCTCAATCGTGACTCCAATAGTGCATAGTACACAGATTTTAAAATAGTTAAACTAAGTTCATCCCGTAGGCTCCTGAGGGCATAGCATGCTGATGATATTGACCCATCTATGGCTTTGAGTTTATTTTTCCAATTTAGCAACGAATCAATATAAACACCTAAAAATTTTACTGAGTCTACAATATTTATTTTATCTCCATTTAGTTTTACATCCAAATTATCCCTATCGTGTGATGTAGTCTTAAAAAGTATTATGTAGGTTTTTTTTGAATTAACAATTAATTTATTTGCCGTAAACCATAATTGAAAATCCAAAAGAGCCGTGTTTATTGTGTTGCTCAATAATTCTACTGTGGCTTCGCTAACAACAGCATTTGTATCGTCTGCAAACGCTATTAATTTCATATTCGAATTTATTTTTGTTGCTCGATTAAGTAAGTCGTTCGTAAAAATCAAGAATAAAATTGGACCTAGTATAGAGCCTTGTGGGACACCCGTCAAAACTGTTTTTAACTTTGAATGGTAGACTTCATGAAAATTATCTTGATTTAAATCCATCAACTCTACATACATTTTCCTATTTGTTAAGTATGAACGAAAAAGCGCCAGAACCTGTCCTCTTACACCATAATAGTCCATTTTAGCAAGCAACAGTGTATGATTTACAGTATCATATAAAAATTATACGGATATTATCGAAACTACCACTATCGATAAAGGTCATTGGGCGTTTTGTTCGGTCGTTTGACCCACGGCGTACACAAATAAAATAGGTCAGACTGTACAGCTATATATCTCTGAAACACAATGGTAAAGGTCGCATTCTTGTAGACACCGGGAGAGTCTCAGAAAAAACATAAGAAAAAATAAAAATAAAACATTTAAAATAATGTAGACAATTAAAACTTGTAGGAGGATGCGTCAGGCAGATAAGCACACACAGTAGTGGTGATTGCTAGAGCTGAGGCCTAGGACAGGCTTTATAGAAATCTCTGGATGGTTTTGAAGGTCATAAACAGCTATTTAATATAGTAAAAGCTAGAAAAAAGAGTGTTATAGATATATCGCATATTAAATGTATAAAAATGGAAACGGAAAGGTTTTGACGAATGGTAATGAAATAAAAGAGCGTTGGAAGACATACTTTGAAAAATGAATGTTGAAGAGAATGCGTGGGATGTGTGAAGAGTTCTTTGGTGGGTTGGAGGTTACTCTTATAGATATAATTGATGTTAACTAGAGTCGTTGTTCAACTTTGGATACTCTGAAGTCTAACTGAACGTCAATCCTTCAGTTAGACTTCATAGTCAGAAGTCAGAAGGAAGATAAAAAATAAAACTAACTCAACTTATATACATTTTTATTCTGCTTGATCAAAATCAATTGTGAGGTCATCTAAAAAGACCGCAGGTGTGTCAGTTACTTCCTGGTGCCGGGCCCATGACAAAAAGTACACTACGCTAGCAACATGCGTGCAACTTCCATCGGTGCGGCGGCCGTGTATACACGAGCAGTAATATTGCTGAAATAGAAGAAGAAGAAGCGAAGAAGAAGAAGCGCAGCGCGAGCGCACAACACAATAAAACCAGTTCTGGAAAAAAAAACCGTTTTATTATGCGCTGCGTAGTGTAGTGTCTGCATGTGTGAGGGAAAGAGAGATATACCGCTGTGCTAGTCACACGGCATAGCTTGTGCCGCAGGATGGAATGGTACACTGCAACTAAAAATCATTTACTTTTGTGTTTTATTATCGAATAAAAGTAACAAACATTTATGATTAAATGTTAAATATATTTTTTCTCCCGGCCATTTAAAAAAAACTACATATTATATAGAGTGAAAGGTGAGACCAAGGTTATTAATGTAAAACACATTTGGTTTTTGTACGCAGCCTTTCATGAACCGGGTCAAATATGCCCAATGACCTTTGCAGATGTATTTATCATCATAATGATCGAACATTATCGAAACTACCACTTTCAATTATGTTACTTATTAAATTCTAATTACGTCCACGTGTCCTAATCATGCAGTAAAAGCACTATATTTTAAGCAAAACAAAACAGTACTGTTGTAACAAGCACATTAAAAATACGCAAGAGACAGTTCTATTACTTGAACTACCATTATTTAGATAATTTGCACAACTTACCAGAATCATTATTATCGTAGTTTGTTTCATTTGTCGAGTTGTTGGTCGAAATTTGTCGAGAATTTGTCTACCCTGATTAAACATTTTTACAATATCTTAAGAACTATAATAACAAAAACTAAACACGAAACGTTATTAATTTAATTAAACAAAACTAACACGACATCACTCCGACACATCGCGGCGAACACTGACGGTTCTGACAGTTTCGGCCTTTCGGGACGCTCGCGCAACACGCTCGCACGGAACATCATTGTACGTACCACTTCCAAAGATGTTCGTCGCGCAACATGTTCTGTATCGATTTTGTTCAATTAAAAACTTCTTTAATAATGAGTTTTGGATATTTTTTTTTATGTATCCGACATTGTTTCGAATTCTCTTTTCAATTAGGTACTTATGTAAAAAAGCAAAAATCGTTTTTTTGCAGTTTCGATAGTGTTTGTTGCGACAGTCGAAACTCGAAATGTGTGTACCTAGAAAACAGTAATATGGCACTTGAACAAAAATTGCATGAATTTGAATAATAGGTACATAACGTAAACATAACCTCGAAATTGTAGGTATCGAACAAATGGCGGACGAACGCTTATTGGAAGTAGGTATTTAAAAAACTCGGATATTGGAGGCCGATAGCGATGATATCGAATGGACGAGCCGTCGTCTACAAAGGAAAACAAGCGACATACCAGCCATGATAGTAATAGGATTCAAGAGTAGGGGTACCGAAAATCGGATTTCTTGGTTGGCAAATCGACGTAAGCTCGTTAAAGTAAACAGCAGTATTTTTACTTCAGGTTCACAGAAAAAATAAGATATACTACTTAAATAAAGATCTTACTAAAACCACTCGAGAATTGTTATGGAATACCAAGAATCAACTCAAGGACATTTACAAGTACATCTGGATCGTAAACGGCAGAATACTGATAAAAAAGGAAAAAAGGCAATAAATCTGTGTGGGTAGGTCGGAAGGTGATATTCGTGATCTGCTCAAAAAGTGAAAGCGATGTGTCTACAAATAGGTACCTAAGTGATGTGTAGAATTGATAACATTATTTATAACATTCTCGTTTCTCGAATTGAAACAATAACAGAGGGTCAAGTTGTCCCTGAATGTGTTGATGACATATAGGTACAGCTGGACATCAGCATTAGGTAGAAATAATGACTTTTGCTTAATTCATGTTAACTTAAGATCCCTAAAGAAACACTTTAGCGAGTTATTAGTTAGTTTAAATAATAGTCTACGATATATTAATGTACGGAACCAAACATAAATTTTGAATGTCTGGGTTTCTATACCATTAATGGGTACACAATAAATAGTTTCACCCGCACCGGGCGAACCGGAGAAGTATTAGTGTATGGGCGGGAGGGGTTCGCGGCTCAGGTGATCGATACGCCGATATCTACCGAGATGCGTTACGTGGAGTGCGTTTCCGTTTCATTCAGATACGTGAACGAGCTTTATTTGATTTCCATTTAATAGGCCGCCTAAAATAAATAAGAAGGATAAAATAGTACAATTCATTGACGAACTTCGTAATTTACTTAACAACATACCACATAACACTAAAGTCATTTTATGCGGCGACATAAATATTAACATGCATATACAACAGGATAGACATGTAACTTTGTATGAAGATTTATTGACTGAACATGGGTTTACAAAATGTATAGATCGAGTTGTGACTCGATCTACATAGCGAAGTTGTCATGGGTAGTTTAGTGGAATCATGTTTAGATCACATTTTTATTCGAGCACCTCTTGCACATATATACTAACAGCAATAATACGAACCAAACCAAAATATCGGATCGTTACCTAGTATCGGTAGTAGTAGAATGGGACCGCGCTCCAATTGGCAGCCCGTACACAGTCAATCTCGATCGCGATAGTAATAAGCTTTGATCGTGATCTCGGATCACAGGATCTCGTCACAACATTACACAGTCAATCTTGATTTCTTCAGTCCATGTATCGTAACTGCCAAGTTAACACCTGGGGCTGCAGTCTCGACATTCATAGCGATCGCTTTACGACCGAATTCGGTCGCAAAGTCCTGTCACTCCATACATTACACCTGTCAATTCCCTTGTTTTGGTCTTAACGTTAAAGAAAATAATTGGAAAAAGGCGCTGGGTTAAACAGTGGTTACTCAAAAGATTGATTTTCTTAAAAACATTGAGTAACTTTTCGTATCCAGCTTGTCTCTTATATTTGTTAGTGTAATATTTATGCTGGGCATTCCATAGCTCGGGTAACGTTTCTAAAAGGATGATGAAATCTTCTTCCAATTGTAGAAGTGAAGGTGAATTCGCCGGTTCGATCGGCGGCGACGAGGAGCGCGTGTCATCCATAGACTATTATATATTATAGACTATTATATATAATTATTAATCTTAGTTTTAGATATTGTTTCTCAGTAAGTAAATTACGTATGCAATTCTTATGAGAAATAAAGTTGTTCTTAAACCTAATAATGGTGTCATCATCGTCCATTTTCATAGAGCGCACAGCGTGTACTGACGCGATCTTGCGCTTACACGTTCAGTCTTGATCACGATCAGCGGAACGCAATCTGGATTTCAAAATATCTAGATATTTTGAGATCAGTCTGTCAATCTAATTCGTACATTATCAATCTGGATCGCGATCATTGATTTTGATCACGGATCGCGGAGGCCGCCATAGATAGCCAGAATACCACTATACCTACAAGTGCGACTGTCGCGCGCGCGCACACTGAGCCTACGAGACGGCGCACGTGTCCTTGATAATCGTGCGGCGTGGGAGAAATTATAATCCATAGATTATGATAATCCTGATGTTGATTGAATGTCTTGTTAAATTATATGAATCTTTTAGACAAATATTTGCTGATGTTTATGGGTCTTGCTATAGAAATAAAATTATTAATAAAGGAGTCCGAAATATTAAAAACTGGATAATGAAAGATCTTAGAAACTGATTTTAGAAAGGGACAGACTTTTTGTACTAAGGAGTAACGAGCCAAAGAGTATGGTAAACGTTGCAAATGCCATAAAATATTAACTAAATGTAAAAATGAATACGATAGGCGACGAATAATGGATTGTAACAATAATATTAAAAAAAGTTATGGGATAGAATACATTTAATGATGGGGAAGAATAAACAATCATTAGATAGCGTAATATTAAATAACATTAAGATGCAAATCAGTGTGAAAGATAGTTTTGATAGTTCTCGTCAACATTTACAAACGAAATTGAAAATATAAAACACGACTGTGGTGCGTAATGGTTAGACAGAAGCACATACCTACATATGTTAAGGAGAATAGTGTTTGTATGCGATGGCGACTGGTGACTAGCCAGGATGAAAAGAAAGTTATAACAGGTATGGACATAAATAAATCACCTGGAATCGATCTCATACGCATGTCTGATCTGAAATATTTGGTCAATATAGTAAGTCCTGTGTTCGCGCATCTTATTTTGTGTGTAAGTACATACACATGTCCGAGCAAGTTAAAGGAGGCTATAGTACGTCCTATTTTAAAAAAGGTGATCGTAAAAAACTGTCAGGCCAATTGCAATATTATCAAGTGTAGACAACATTTTAGAAAGATATATTGTTAATCAACTAGGGAATTATCTTAAAAAAACTAGCATTATTAGTGAATGTCAACATGGATTTCAAAAGAGTAAAAGTACGACCACCCTGTTATCTAAGTTTTGTGACGAAATCAATAATAATTTAAATAAATAGGAATTTGTAGGATTAGCAGTATTTTTTATTTTAAAAGGGCATTTGATACTTTAGAAACAAACACTTTATTCAATGCAATGGAGGAGTGCAGGGTGGGGGAACCACTTAACAACTGGTTTCGTGATTATCTCACGAAGAGATATGACCGCTTAAGGGCCTTACTCTCGTTTAGTACCGTAACACGGTCACTTTACGAAGAATATTTCTCATTAACGGCTTGATTAGAAGATCTGAAAAAAAAATATTTTTGGTATAGGTTCATGTACAACATTTCTGTAACAGGATTTTTTCGTATGGCTAATACTTTTCCCTTAAAATTTTTTTAGCAAAACGCTATTTTTTCCTAATATTCCATATTACTTCTAAACGGCTTTGATGTTTGCAAATATTTTTACACTGAAAAATTGATGGTTAGAGGTACTATAGAAATGAAACAGCTTATGTAAATCAATCAACATTTGCAAAGAAAATTTCCCCACTTTGAGATTGAGCTTCAGAGGTGCTCTGCGCGGGCGCGGGCGGCAGTCGTGCGTTAGCACTGAGACGGGAGGGCTGTGTCGCTCGCTGCTCCGCTCCGGCTTTCGACTGACTACGCGCGTTTGCCTGTGTTAGTACAAATATTTACGAACGAATTGTATCAGTGTGCGTTTATTGACTAGCTCGCTGCAGATGGCCCATTTCTATTGTGCGCGTCAGGACGCTTACGATAGTATACAAGTAGTAAGGCTTATCTAACTAATATTAAAATGAGAAAATATTGAATTTGATCAAAATAAAAGTCCAAGATGGCGGCTGCGAAAATTTTCAAGTTTTTCATCATGGGTGTCGTTTTCATACTTTTCGAGGGTGATAAAGCCGATAGTGAGGTCAAACAAAAATCCAAAATGGCAGCTGCAAAATTTTTCAAATATTTCATCATGTGTGTCGTTTTCATACTTTTCGAGGGTGATAAAGCCGATAGTGGGGTCAAAATAAAAATCAAAAATGGCGGCTGCAAAAATTTTCAAATATTTCATCATGGGTGTCGTTTTCATACATTTCGAGGGTGATAAAGCCGATAGTGAGGTCAAAAAAAAAAATCCAAAATGGCGGCTGCAAAATTTTTCAAATATTTCATCATGGGTGTCGTTTTCATACTTTTCGAGGGTGATAAAGCCGATAGTGAGGTCAAAATAAAAATCGAATAGTCCGGGAGCCGAGTAGGCCGTCTTGCGACAGCCTACTGCCGCGCGTATTTGTACGAAGATTTTGTTTTTTGTTAGGTATGATAATTTAGTGAGTTTCATAGTTGGGCACACACACTAAAATGTAACTAACAGGCCTATGGTGATTTTTCGAGGTAGGCACTGCTTATATGCCTTTATGCAATACACGCCACTGACTGATATACTCTGAGTATTCGCGCGCGGCTGTTACGCACGAACGCGGAAGGTGTATCTACTGAGCGGCCGTAGGTGATTATTTCAAGGGCACTAACGAGACATGATACTGTTACTTTACTATACTATAACAGTGGTAACAGTTTTCGTAGTTCAACTGTTACTTTTGACGTACGATTCAAAGTAAAAAAAATCTTTTTACATGAAAAACACTTAAAAAAAACACTTCAAAGTGAAAAATGACTTTATTTCGGAAGTCGATGTCTTTGGTTTTGAATTTACGTTTTTTGCTACAGACTTCCGAAATAAAGTTATTTTTCATTTTGTAGTTTTTTATGGAAGTCTGTTATTTTTTTTTTTTGGAAAAAATAATTATTTTGCATATTTTAGTTGTGGCACCTACCGGTCACAAATTAGAATAGGTACCACCACCTGCTATGTAAATAACAATGACAGGAAGAAAGTTGATTATAACATCATCCGATTGGCTACGGAATCCTAAAAATGCCATTTAGGTACAGTGCTAGTTAGGTAGGTTTATTACTGATTTATAATAATTCAAATTGATGAAACAGGTTCTCATTTTTATAAAATCTCATTTTTATGTAAGTCCTCCTAATAAGACCTGCAGTCTATGCAAATAAAATGTTATTCCATTCCTAAGAAAACACTCGATATCATTTTTAAAGTTTTACCCCCGTCGGGAACTAAGTTCGTTCTCACGTATGATTTTAAACAAAATCAAAAAAATTAAAAAATTCTAATAAATAATGTCCAGTAAAAACATAAAATACACGTAACATAAGTATCAATCTATACAAAATATATCAGCCTTGCCTCCGCCATTCCCGTCTGGAATCGTAGGCAAAAATGGCGACCTGCGTGCGGAATGTCTGCCTCTCCGCATATTCTTTGATCGTCGTTTTAGTGCAGCGCGCCACCGCGCGCGTTTTACGTATTCGGGGGTAGAGCGTTTAGCTCCGCCCACATGCACAAGGTCAGCGAGCCCTATATACACCTTAAAGGTGGACCAATCGTTCAGTGACGCGAGGTACGTGAGGTGCGGTGTTGCCGCGGGGCGCAGGATGCGGGCCTGTGTATGCTACCTAATGCACGTAAACAGCTTGTGCGGGGTTTTACGCAACTGCTCGGCGTACATGTTCGTAGATGACCTGTGCGCGCTGCGCGCCGGCGCCGACCTTACAGAAACTTGTCGACTCGTGCAGTACGACGTAGACCGAGTGGTCGAATGGGCGCAAGACAACGGGATAACCCTAAACGTCGATAAAACAAAGCTAGTTATCATACGCTCACCATATTTACTACCACCTGGCGACCCACCTCCGATATACGCACATGAGTTTACGTGCATTCATAACAACCGTGTTAACTGTAACTACAAACCATATCACGGACTAAATGTTGACGAGAACTTTTCGTGATCAAACCATATTGAGTACTTATGTAATAAACTTAGAATATTACTCGGTAAATTCTACCATCTGAGATTTAAAGTTTACAATTAGTTGACCCCATATTAAGTTACGACTCGACTGCTACGGACTTACATCCAGAAGTAATTTAGAAAAATTAGAACCACAACAAATTAGATTTTTAAAACCATTAGTCAGTAAGAAAACCAGGAACAAATGTAAAGATGATTATAATAAGTTATTAAAAATTTGTAAAATTCTTCCTATCAGCTTAAAACATAAATACCTACTTCTGGTTAACAGTCATGGCGGCTGGGAGCGTCACTCGCTAGTTACCCATAACCATGCAACTAGGACAGTATCAGCAGGTAAATTGTATGTACCGAGAATATGGAATTATTTTGGCGACCGAACGCTGGATAAAAGAGTACCTTGCCTTCTCAACCATTTGCCTGCTGATATAAGAAGAACTCAGAAAATAAAAGGGAAATTTGCCAAATTACTTAAGCTGTTCTTTCTCAAGAGTTTGTAAACCATGTTTGTTTATTTATTATCTACTTTGCAAGTTTATTAAGTGGAAATTAAGTGTCCGCACTTGTAAATCTGTTTTTTTTTTGTACTGTTTGTTCCGTTCCCACAGACAAACTGTGAAAACGGTTTTGTGGGGCACAGTTTATAAGCAAGATTTTTGTAAACTTACCTTTAATAAAGCAATAATATATATACATTTATATATATCTGTAGGTGAAAGCTAAAGGACCTCTTTTTTTTTTGGGTGGGATATCATCAAATGACCTCTCCCGCTCTGGGCTGAGCCGCTCAGCCTCTGACACGCCCTTCCGCTCAGCCTGAGCGGAAGGGCGTGTCAGACTTACTGTCTAAAACGCACCCGTGTTCCTTCAGTTACCTGTGCCAGGGGCCACGGTATCTCTTTCGAACAACCCGCGGCCCTGGCAGAGAACCCGCGGCCCTGGCAGCTGGCAGCGGCAATATATACATATATTATTATATATATTGCCGGGTGCTACAGATCATTATGTTTCTTCCACGCGGATGAAATCGCAGGCAGAAACTAGTTCGGAAATAAATTGAACATCGATAAAAGACCTCTTCATTGGGTCACTCGTTCGAAGCATCTCTCGGGCTAGGGTTGCTCGATATTACTTTTGATAATATTTTGTATACTTTTGTTGACCATTTTATATTACCAACTATTGTTCAAGGCTTTCATTCTCACAAATTAATTAATACTCTTCATGTAGCAGCTGGTATCTTTTATATTTCGCTCTGCGCTAAGTAGTTAATCATTATCGGCAATCAGAATGATAATACACAGAGGATGCCTCCCGGTAATTTTCTACCGTTATCCCTAGCCGTTAATCACTGCCACGGGCCATGAAAAAGGTTTTATTCTTTCCCTTAAGAATAATCTAACATCTATTAATAATATGTCAGTAAATGTTTTGAAAGCGAAGGCTTTCGATCAAAAAAGGCGGCTAATCTCAACGGTGACTAGCCAAGTATGCAGTAGATATAGTGCACAAGTGTGTGAGATACAGAAGGCCTGGACATGGCACATAGAGGAGGTTCCTCGGGATCTCTAACCACTGTCAGCTTTAGGACTTGCCACCAGACTTCGCATCCATACTATCCATAGCATAAGTACAACCATAATCAGCCAATAATGTTCCCACTGCTGGGACACAGGCGTTCTCTCGGTGACAGGGATATTAATAATATCCATACTTTTGATAAAATCAAAGGAGTCATCTGGAACATAGTGTTGTCATATGGGCTCCGCATGAGGCTAAGTACTCAGTAATGCTGGAACGCGTACAGAACAAGTTCACGCGCCACTTATACAAGAAACTATATCCGTTTTACCCGTTGATGTACCCCACTCTGTTTGTGCTTGGTATGGTCGGGTACAACCAACTGAGGCTACGAAGGGAATTCTCGCTTGTCGCGTATCTGGTTAGGTTACTTCGTGGCATTGAGCATAACCCAGGAGTACTGCAGCGCCTGAGTCTATGTGTACCAGACCGCTATGTGTGGAGGCGGCGCCGCCCGCCACTGCTGGCCGTGCCTGTTGCCAGGACCAACCTTCTCGCCAAAACACCATAGGCCCGCGCAATTCGGGTTATTAACGATCTTCACGTGAAGATCGATGTATTTACATGCCATTTGAGTGAATTCGCAAAAATATTGATGTTCTTTTTATGTTATAGTGTAGATTAGAGTAGGCTATATTTTGTGTTTTTGTTTTATTTTTATGTAGGGAAATTAGTAAAGAAGTTATTATTTGTAAATGTTATAAATACTACTAATTTTATTCGTTTTTCATAGTTTTAAATGGTATAGGTTAATTTTAAGACCACGCTATCATCGCATTAGGTACAACCTGTAATGATAATAATTGGAGATTTAATAAATAAATAAAAAAATCCTGAATATTTGTATTAAATACAAAAAATACGCTCGAACGAAATTGCAGGCAACCGCTAGTTATCCGTAAAACATATTTTTAGCTTACTGGACAGTAGAGAAAAACGTTTTAGGTCAGAATTCATGATAACATTTTCTTTCACTTATTGTTTGCCTATCACTTCACTACGGGACCCTGCCAGCCGTATATTTATTCAGGCCCGAGATATGGTGTTGGTACTCAGCACACTAATGAGTCCTACTACACTCTTGCCCACAGAATAAAACCCGGATTAAGTACGGTCAACAGAAAAGTTTTGATATGATTTTTTTTATTTAGTTATGTATTTCATTCATGGTTATTTTTAGAATGGACAAAGTAGTTAAGGGATTTTTAAAGTACTGTAGGCAGACTACTCTAGAAGAATAAGAATAGCACTTTTATTTTACTTTATAATTACTTTGGTTAAACAGCACATTATATGAAATTAGATCCCTATTCCTCAAAATAGGCCTTTCGTAACGCATCTTAACATTTGTAGGTTTGACACACAAAGAAGATAAGATGCATTCAATATTGAACAAAAAATAAACGGTTCTATTCGCATATATATATTTTACTATTACTGACAAGTACTAAACATTAGCTAACCATGTACTATCTATCTATCTAATTATGCAGTATTGTGTCTCTATGGATAAGCTATAGATATCATAGTCCACTGACGTGAGAACTATGTTCACCACGTGTGACTTGCAGATATGTGAACCCAGCTGTTCTACGCAAAGATAAGTAAGGCAATATGTACCGTCACGAGCATAAGTATGATACATATTCAAAAGCGATTTACTCCTTTATTTTTTAATGAAATTTTATGTTGCTACGAATATATAGTATTTTCTAAATCAGCAATGTATAGTATTTCATCGTTGTTTTCGTTATTTCACGCAAAAATCGCTATTGAAAGTTTCCAAGTGTTGACATATTAGTGCTCGTGACTGTACATAAAATTAAATAGTGCATTTATTTCAGACATCAAAGGCTCACCTCTGCATAACCCTTCGGAAACAAGGCGAATGTGTTTTCATTTAATAGCGGCCACCCTCTAAACAACAACAGTTTCAGTCAAAATTATTTAATTCTCCTTCCTTTTTTCATTCCGTACACTTCATTCAGTATACAGCATGTCCTCATTATGATCCACTCTGCCACACATCACACATACAACTAGAATCAATAGTAGACGCCTACAATCTACATAATATTCGCGACGAGTTCTGTATGTCATCAAGTTTATACTAATTTATGAATACATTCTGAATATGATTGCTTGATTTGACTACATTATCTTTGTGACGTCGAATCAAGACATTCAAAATAACAGCCTGTATTAAACTCAGAGCAGAGATAAATCAATCGGCATAGCCTTTTTCCCAATATGTTTGGGTCGGCTTCCGGTCTAAACAGATGCAGCTGAATACCAGTACCTATTTTACATGGAGCCACTGCCTATTTGACCTCTACAACCCTTTTACTGGGTAACACGATACCCCTTGGTAAACTCAGGGCTAAGATCTTTTCTTAAAAGAGATTGATTGAACATTAATATAAACACGCCTTTGCACTATTTTATCCAGAATTCTTACGATATTTCTCTTCTTACTCTGTCACTGAATATTTACAGGATAATCTTACATAATGTATATGTCGGAGTCATTCGTATGACTATTCGGAACGCCAGTGGCATCTCGTGGAGCTCGACAGTCTAGCCTGAGTTCGTGGGGGGGCGAGAGCTACAGCTACAAGAACGGTGTAAGCATCGTAATCGTACGGACAACATGTGTTAGAAACTGTCTCACGTTCCGTATCGTTGAGTTGTGTACCTACAGATTATGCTATGGATAACGGTGTGAGTTTCACATTTATATAATATGTTTGTTTATATTATTTGCGCAGATGTAATGTGTTACTGTTTGTTTGTCCCAAATAAATAAATAAATAAATACAGTGTGTGATTCGCTAGTGTGACTAACTTGTTCGTAAATTATAATCTTATTTTAACTGCAAACCGTTTTTCTATTATGCTATAACCAACACTGCCCATAGTACGCCCACAGTAATTAAAATATGTCTGATGTTAACGAGAGACAGACATACCTTCTCCGACATCAGAAGTGGGATTCGTGTTGGATCATGCACAAAATGAGAACGCTTAAAGTGACAGTGACCGTTGACATTTGAAAAACAAAGTGTAAGCATGCGAACGCTTATTTCATAATCGTGTGGATTTGTCCAAGTTCGACCCAAACAAAGCAGATACGGATGCGCGATCATGTACATGTTGTTTTGGCCATAGGCTTTATGCAGAAATTCCTTTGTAGCGGTATCTACAACGCCACATGCGAACAACGCGTCATACTGACGTCACGCAAATCCTGCATCTCGCAAGCAGAGTTTACCGCGCAATTAGCATAGATACAATTTGCCAACATCAATCGTTGGGCAATTGCCCGCCAGACACAACACCCGTCTGGTCGGAGGATCCTCCCTTTTCTATGGAGGATGAGTGAACTTTACACCCTGTTCCTCATACCTCTATACCTTTGCCGAGTGACGCGACTGTTGCGCCTACCGCCATGTTTGAAAAAAAAAGACTGTCTTTAACCGGCGTTTGAGTTCGACGTATCCCGTTCCCGTAGTTAGAACACCCAGTATAAGGCGTGTGCAAACATAACAGTGCACTACATGTGATTTGTGTTTTGCCGAAAATTCACTGCAAGGTGGTCCACTTGTTGTGGCCATCATCAGTAAAGTAAGACGCATAAAGAAGCAGCATCAACGTGACTATCGCAAATAGCATACCAAGGAATAACATGGAGTGACTTTAAGAATCGAGCCAAGCAGCTCCGCAGCCGTCAGCGAAGCTTTTCGTGTGCTGCAAGTGAGGGAAACCAGGACATATCGCAGCCCGGTGCACGAGTAGTGGCAGCTATGCGGATGGCGGACAACGTGCTGGAAGTCCTGAACGGCGAGTAGACGTCGTACAGACACGTTAGAAAATAAAGGTGAGCTGTATTGTTTTGTTTACGATTCTGGTGCTGAATGCTCGTTAGTAAAAGCAAGTTCTGCAGCCAAATTAAGTGGCAAACGTGTTATTAACGTTGTTGCATTGATCAAACACGTGTATTCAGCGCAGACCGAATCATATCTAGCGTTGCGATTAGCGAGCAACAGCTTGAGATTTTATTTCTATGTTCTACCCGGCCTTTACTTCCAAAGTAATATTATGATAGTACGTGAATATTGAACCTAGACTTCTCGATTAACATGTCTGCGACAGTTTTTGTTGCTTAAAGCTCTTGTAATAAATTCAGTTTTATACGGTCAACAACAAAAAGCTAGATTTGATAGAACAAAGGCAGCTATAACAAAACGTTTGGCGACGATTGACGATTCCGTGTTATTAGAAAACGAAGAGTGAAGTCAGATTATAAGACTAAGCTAGATCCGAAGTTCAGAGGTCCGTTTACGGTAGCGGAAGTTCTGGCGGGTGATCGGTATACTTTAAAAGCTTTTAATTCTAACCATAATTACAAGTATGCTCACGATAGGTAAATAAAGATGCCAGTAGGTCATGTACCAGTCAAAGTAAATAATGATCACAGTGGTGATGAGAAAGCCTAAGTTATGGGAAGCACGCGAGTAGGGTACTCTATGGGCCGTAGTAAAGTCGACCGTACCAGTAGTCAATACGTAGTCGTAGCTCGGTAGAAATCGGTGTCTCTTGAGGCAACTCAAGTTGTCCGTGGGTGCGCGTTGCGCGTTTATCTCTGGCGGAGGTCGGGGTCTGGAGAGACCGTAGTGTAAGTTACACGGATCCATGCGCTGGGGCTGCAGTCTCGACATTCATAGCGATCGCTTTACGACCGAATTCGGTCGCAAAGTCCCGGATTGACAGGTGTAATGTATGAAGTGACAGGACTTTGCGACCGAATTCGGTCGTAAAGCGCTCGCTATGAATGTCGAGACTGCTGGGGCTGGATGTGTGAGAGCAATGCGATTGCTGGTCGGCCGGAGAGCCGTGGCGTTAGAGTGGTTTACTCGTGTGGTTTTCTCGGTATCTAAGGCTCTTAGTGATAAAAATGTGGATAACGATGGTACATGGCTCTGGTTGATGATCTACGCTATGATTAGATAATCAAAATTTGTTTACATGGCTCTGGTTTATGATTTACGCTATGATTAGATAATCAAAGTTTGATTACATTACTCTGGTTGAATCAATACTCTAAAAGCCTTCAACTCCAGGCGTACGTATAACTACCTACGCTCACGATCACATACAAACGATGCCTCTAAGTATGTAGTGTTCCTAACGAGTTAAATGTAGAAGACGGAGAGGATAGTTCCTCCACCGAGTAGTAGAGCACATACCATGACTATTAGGTCACACTGTACGCACTTGTCTGTAGTCGTAACTGCAACTCACTTGTGAGTTGTTCAGAGGGCGATGGGCAGCTGGTGGTGCAGCGGGGACCCGGGTCTCAAAGGAGACTATTGTTGTGTTGGTCTTGTAATGACCTGGGAGGATAGACTCTATGTGAAGTGATGTGTGTTGGTCGTATTACTTGAGGTGATGACGATATGGGTGGTGTGGGTATTTTACAACCTACCTCCTGTAGCTGAGGACCCCAGGAAAGATGTTTGTCGGTCCAAACCCCAAGGTTCTCAACCTTATCGCTGAAAGGAATAGCAGTTCCATTAAATTGAACCTGGGAAAGCTGCGACCAGTTTATCTTGGGGATCATCCTAGAGCTGCCAACAACAATGAGCTGAGTCTTCGATGGGTTAACCTGCAACCCACGCGCGTCACTCCACTCACAGATTGAAACGAAATCCTTGTTGATAATGTATTTTATTGTTAAATTATTAAAATAAATGATTATGATTTTTTTTGTTCATTCTCCGAAATCAATAGTAGATAGCCGGGTATAACCCGGAAAAATAGAGATATGATCCCGATCATATCCATAATCCTACATTCGTTTTTAATAAATGTCCACCTATCTGATAGCTTTCATAAATCCAACCCCTCCAAATGTTTGGTGTTTCGTTTTTCACGCCAATTAGCTACTACAAAGCTAATCCCCTAAGGAATCCTCGTTTAGCCACTAGTCTAAATATCAGCGCCCAATTCCATGTAATCAAGAATCTTTTGGCGCTCGAATGACGGTGACAGGGGGGCGCTGTTGGTAAACATTTGTGCTATTATTGTTTTGTGAAATGTATTGAAAAACAAGATGGCGGCATTAGTTCCGATTTTGGTCACGCACCAAAAGCATCTTGTAGCGCTATATGTAGGTACACTCTAATAAATGTAATATTTTTCAGACCTTACGTCCGCTACTTTCATAATGTGCATTAATTCAGTTACACGTTGTATACTTATACATGAATTTTCCAATTATGCTATTAGCTATGTTAATGTGTTACAATTATAACTACTAACCTCTCAGTAAAAATTACATACACATAATGAATCACGCTTATTAATGTTGGTACCTCTTGATCGATAGTACTCATGTTCGTAATTCATCTTAATACGCCATCAATAACGATCGCCAACCATTGATTATCCATATCAATATCCATCAATTCGACTACAAAACCTTTAACACGGCATCGAGTCCGACACAAAGAAGGAATCGCCAAACTTTGGGTTCAGACGTTCTGCTCTTAAATAATTCATGAGCGGCTACTCTAACCCAATGTTCGACGTCTGAATATGGTAACGGGTAGTTACGATTCAACCGGCTAATGCCTGTACTCGCCCGGATCATAAAGGAATTGTCAGCGTTCTTACAACGGATAGAATTCAGCAAAATGTTGACGAGAACTGGGAAATATTATTTTATTTGTGGTTCTGTTTATGGTCGAGTTGGCGATTTCATTTTGTGTGAACGAGCAGTTTTCGAAACGTTTTGATTTTTGAGAAAACTAGTTCCATTTCAAGATGATTGAAATGAAAATCAATGTTTAATGTTGATTCTGTTAATTGAAATAAAACGTTTCGTCCAATAGTTTGTCGAATTTAACTCTCGAAATTGCAATCTAGCTAGATTATATTTCAATTGTTCCTTCAATCAAAATCAAAAGTCATTTATTCAAATTAGGCTGAGAATCAGCACTTTTCGAAAGTCAAAATTACATAAGACAGACAAGACAGGCCCACAAAATGGCCGCCCTTCACCACTTCCTAGTGCTTTCGCTGGGAAGAAGAAGTGGTGTAACTTAGTCCCCCGCAGGCACAGCTGTCTGTTCAGTTAAAAAACAAAAACTTGCTTCTATACAATAGTAGGTATGCATTATAGTAGTTAATTTGTAATTTTACTAGAACAATCATAACCACAATCATGACCTCTAGCAAAAGCTGAGATTAATAACGCCAGGCAGATGAAGATTTGACATTAAAGTTCTCTCAACAGTCGCAACACTACAATTCCAACGAAACAACTTTCCATTAGTTAAACTGAACTTGAAGTCAACTCCAGTGAACCTAACTCTGCGCTGCACTGAAATTCACGACAACTCAACAAACTTAATGTGAACTAGAATCATCTCTGAAAACAAAACCCCGAGAGAATAGTTCCACACATCCAAATAAGTACCCAATGAGTGAAAACCCAGCGATAATAGAAATTCAATAAGGGCCAGAGAATCTAAATGACCGTTCCGATTCAACTATTGTTTGGCTGATCGGTCCGTGCCAATTTGATTGTGCTATCTATAAAATTTATATCTTCGTTCTTCGACCTTTTTACAACGGGTTTCCAATATTCATTTAGACACATTTCATTTACGATAACTTCCGTACAAACTTTAATTAAAATTCCTTCCTTAGGCTTCATTATTATAAATAACTCTAGTGCACAATTTCACGCTTTTGGACCCAGAAATTGCGTTTTCTGTCAGTGAGTGAATGAATGAATACTTATAAAAATTTTATTACGTAAATTTAACAGCCGGTCTATTCTATACAAATCTCACCGAGACGACTTAGGTGAAGTGGGCTTGTAGTGAGCAGTCATTCCAACTGCCGATCGGTTCTGTAAAAATGTCACCGTGAAAAGTTAGGTGAAGTCAGCTTAGAGTAAGCTGTCAATAGTGACAATCCCTAGCATTAGTTGGAATGATAGCTCACTCCACGCTCACTTCACCTAAGTTTTCACGGTGGGATGGTTACAGAATCGCACAGATGCTTGGGTTTGACACTATTGACAGCTCACTCTAAACTCACTTCACCTAACTTTTCACAGTGAGATTTTTACAGAATCGGTCGGCAGGTATGTTTCTGTTTACATGTCGAGTGCGGGGTGCAGCAATGGGTTTCACATCCAGCGGGGTAATTGCGTAACACACTATTAGTAGCAATGGGTATCATTTTGACAGTTCAAGAGCATTCATTGCGTTATTTACGTTGTTGAGCAGACACATTTTTTTAACATAAAAAGCAATGGATTAGCAATATCCTTCAAAATTATTGACCGCGCCCATCAGTTACCTACGGTAACCATGCAATAGGCAAATTGATAATTCCTCGTTATTAATTCATTTGTTAATTTCTGCCTAGCTATTGTTCTAGTGGTAGCCAGAGCTACTGCTGAGTATACAGTCCTGGGTTCGTATTCCAGGTCGGACAAAGTGTTATCGGGTTTTCCCATCTGGGATTTCTCAGTGGCAGCCTGGAGTATTTGTGCCCAGTTAATGACAATAGGCTCGCCCCTATTACATGAGACTTAAACATAACTGGCGAAATCCGGGCGAGCCTAACCCTTCGGGGTTCACAGGCGTATTGTATGTTATAATTGATTTAGTCAATAATGTTTTTTGCTTGTTATAAAACAAGCCACAGTTGTCTTCATTCTGAACACAGAAACTCTGGCTTCAGGATTTCTGTCCTATCGGAGCGCTCAAACTAAGAATAGCCATGCAAGCCGCGGTTAAATTATTGGCACCTCAATAATTTAGTGGTAGCGGGGTTCATTTTCTAGGGATCAGGGGTGCCGGACGTAGTACCTACCTAGTCACTTACATAGGTACAACAGGTATAGACCGTATCATCACATTCGCTACCTATTACGACTACTATATGCTGAATTCATCATAATATAGCTAACCGTATTATCTTTACATTTACTTACCCATTACCATAATAACGCATGAATTTCCTCAAGCAATAAAATGAAATGAAAAGCTATTTTTAGCCCCGGATCGACTTAAGGAAATGGCTTGGACTTGGGTACAGTACATCGGACAATGGGCTATATTTAATACTCAAGTCGTTCATGTCATTCTCAGATGTATTTTATTATACGGGATTCCGGGCTATTTGACCGGGGATGGGCTGGGTGGATGAAGCCCGGATAATAACGTTATGATTGTATCTCTTGACGGATTAGATCTCCGGTCGCAGATACAAGACAATGCGCACGCGGGTTTGTAGCCTAAATGGGTACATACTTCAAGAGAGTCGTGACCATTTGCCAAGGCCGATCCTCATTTGTTTTAGTGTATAAATAAGCCTGTCCCCTATATCATGGGACTAAAATAACTGGCAAAATGTGGGTGCACCACGTAGAAATCACCTCTGCCTAAACCTTTGGCGAAAACAAGTGTGTGTAAAGTATCGGACGTTTCAAGTTTGTGTGTTCTAGATATTTAGTTGATTCTACTTTAAAGGCATTTGATACGGGAACGTTATAGCGACTATAAGATACTAATAATTATGAAAACACTTTTCACCTATTCGCAGACTTTAATATTCACTCAATGCATGCATCAACAGTAAAGATAAAATCATTTAATGGTAGACTAGACTTCGCAGCGCATCGGAACTCCGCGGTCGGTCGACAAGTAAACCGCAAACTTAGTTACCTGCGCCTGACGTCTCTCAGACACACACACACAATCAAATATCTTCCGAGATCGCTGAGTATCGTGCTGAAAACATTTGGGGCTCGGGCTGCGAAATAACCGCTGCAGGAAATTGCTCGCGCAGTTGGAGTGCTTTCGCTTCTGGCGTTGACGACGCCTGGGTATTGTATCGGTGTCGCGACGGATTGTCGAATCCGCTGTTTTACATAACCGCTAGTTGTTTTACAAAACAGCTCCGTTATGTAAAACAGCTGAATTACGTTTAGCGATTTTCCGTAATAACTGAACTTTTACACGCAGAATTGCGTAAACGTTGACTTCGCTCGCTCGGCTCGCGCGCGGTTGGTCACAGTTCTAACCTAACCTAATCCAGTTGGTCAGGGTGTGGAACTGTTTTGTAAAACGGCTAGTGGTTATGTAAAACAGCGGATTCGACAATCCATCTACGACAGGGTTTCGCAAAGTGGGGTACGCGAACCCCTAGGGGTTCGCCATTTGACGGCAGGGGGTTCGCGACAAGATTTACGTAATGGTGGCGTGATGACTGGCAGGCACGTGCGGCACACATGGTGGCGCGCGCGCGACTGACGGATCACGGACTGATTTCGTCTTTCGTCGTTCGTCGCTCGCTCTCGCACGCCGCGCTGTCGTTCCTTTTACCCTTTGCTACAACATACTGTTGCGCGCCACAATTAATGCCTGATGCATGGTGACATTAGTTACCACTAGCGCCATCTAGTTTCTAGTAGAAGAACTAATAGAGTCACTAGCGCCATCTATTATCGATTGGCTGAACTTACTAGAACTATCGACATCTGGTCAGTCGGGGCCGGTATGTACTCGAACATTCTAGATGTTTCTACAATAGAAGGTTCTGGAATTATCTGCGGCACTATATAAGGCCGGGACTAGCCGCGACTAATCAGACTTGGTTCTGCGATAGAAGCGAATACATCGAAAGCGATCTTCGAGTGCGACTTAAGAGCGATTGTGTTTTATAATTAGTGTGTTTGAGTTGTTCTTAGTGTTGTTTAAATAAATTGTAACTTTTGGTAATTTTTATCGGCAGTTTTTATTGTCACGAACCCGAAGCTCGTAACAATTGGTGTCAGAAGCAAGGATTAAAATCATGCCGATTTTACCTAAAGACGACACGGAGGGTATCCGTACCCGGAGTCAACGTCAACAGGAGACGGACCAGAGACGTTTTAGTGGAGCTATGCCGCAGAGGTCGGAGGGCCAGCTACCAACCACGGAGGCCGAAACGTCCGCAACAGCTCCAGCATCAGCAGCACCAGACTTTGCTGCCCTGATGATGATGCTGCAGGAGCAGTCCCGCCGACAGGAGGAACAGGCCCGCCGACAGGAGGAACAGGCCCGCCGACAGGAGGAACAGGCTCGTCGGTTGGAAGAACAGCTCCAGCGGGACAAGGAGGAACAGGCTCGCCGACAGGAGGAACAGGCTCGCCGACAGGAGGAACAGGCTCGTCGGTTGGAAGAACAGCTCCAACGTGATAAGGAGGAGCAAACGCGCCGCCAGGAAGAGCAGATGCTCCTTATGAAGGACCTTCACGCTACCTTCGGGAAAGACATGAAGGAGGTGAAGGATAAGGTTGATCAACATGACAACCGCCTGTCGGAAGCTGAAATCCGGATCGACCAAGTGTATAATCGGGTTGACAACGTGGTGGCTGACGTAAAGAAAACCGTGATGGCTGATGTAAAGAAAACGCTGGATTACCTTAAACTTGGGGATGGAATCGCAGCTCCCGTAGCTACAACACCTTCGCTACGTGGATTCAAAGTGCCACCGTTCGACGGAACTTCTTCCTGGTCGGCCTACAAAATCCAGTTTGAGGCTGTCATGAAGGCGAACGGTTGGAATAAAAGTCAGGCCATGACTGCCCTCACCTTAGGCCTGCGTGACCAGGCCTTAACTGTTCTGGAAGCTCTCGGTAAGGAAGTGACTTACGAGCAGCTCCTTGAGGCATTGGAGGCTCGGTATGGCGACGCTCACCTGGAACACGTGTTTCGTGCGCAGCTCAAGGATCGCGTGCAACGCAGTAATGAAAACCTGCAGCAGTGGGCCCTTGAAGTGGAGAAGCTGGTGCGTAAAGCTTACCAGTCCGTACCTGCGCTTATTGATGGGAACCTGGTGCAGGCATTCATCGACGGCATCCGCGACCTTGAAGTCAGAGCTGCTGTGAGGCTCGGGCACCACGGGACGCTGAAGGACGCCTTGGCCCATGCACTGGAGGTGGAAGCCGCGCGACAGGATCATCGTTCCCATCGCGTCAGGGAGGTTGCAGCGGCTAGAGTTCGCGACTGCAATAAAAGATACAGCCCTAGGTGCTACGGCTGTGGGGAGAGGGGCCACCTTCGATCCAGTTGCCCCAAGCGAACTACAGGAAGGGTAGACAATGATCGTCCATGGAAAGTGGGACGAACTTTGGTCAGAGCCCCCGACATGTCAGGGGTACGTGTGCCGAACCTTTGTGATCAGGAACAGGTTATGGAAAAAGGCACACTAGTTGGTACTAGGCAAGAAAGCAAAGAAGTCGTACCTGTGAGGATGCTCAAGACAGACCTCAGCAACGAGTGGAAGGAAAGCCTACAACGTGCACAGCAGGAAGATTCGGACATCAAGCCGATTCTCGAGTGGATGAAGGCCAGAGCTCCTAAGCCCAGGTGGAGCGACGTCTCAGCAATGAGTTCGATCACAAAAAGCTATTGGGCCCAATGGGACAGCTTGGTGATTCAGGATGGAGTCCTGTGCCGTAAATGGGAAAATGCTCGGGGAGACAGCTGTCATTTGCAAATGGTTGTCCCTAAAGCTCAAGTACCGGGTGTTCTACAGCTGTACCATAATAGTTGTTCAGGAGGTCATCTGGGAGTAAAACGGACTCTACTGAAGATACGAGAATGGTTTTACTGGGTCCACTGTCGGGACGATGTCGAGGACTGGTGTCGCAAATGTACAAGTTGTGCAGCTGTAAAGGGACCTCAGACTCGTAGTAGAGGTGCATTAAAATTGTACAATGTTGGCGCACCATGGGAGAGGATAGCCCTTGAAGTTGCGGGGCCGTTTCCGGAAAGTGAAAGTGGTAACAAGTATTTCATGGTTGTGATGGATTACTTTACTAAGTGGCCGGAAGTCTTCGCCATCCCAAATCAAGAAGCTTCGACAGTTGCAGATAAATTAGTTTATGAAGTCTTCTGTCGGTTTGGAGTACCTTTAGAGATTCACAGTGAGCAAGGAAGGAATTTTGAGTCCCAAATATTCCAGGAAACTTGTCGAGTTATGGGTACTCATAAAACAAGAACAACTTCTTACCACCCACAATCGGATGGAATGGTGGAACGATTCAATCAGACATTGGAGAGGTACCTAGCAAAAGTTGTGGAAAATCGGCAACGAGATTGGGATAAGCACATACAACCATTTTTGTTGTCATATCGAAGCGCTGTTCACGAAAGTACTTCGGTGACACCAGCTTTCGCAAACTTTGGAAGAGAATTACGGCTGCCTGCAGACCTGATCACCGGAATACCACCTGATGCCCCACGCAGTATAACCGATTATGCGAATAACTTGCGAAACAAAATGAATGACATTTATGAGCACGTCAGACAATCGGGCCAGCAAATGTCTGAAAAGATGAAAACCCGTTATGACCGCAAAATGAACAGTAAAGGGTTCGACGAAGGTTCACTAGTGTGGTTGCACAATCTAGTCCGCAGCAAGGGGAAATCTCCTAAGCTTCAAGCTAAATGGGATGGACCGTACCGGATTGTGACAAAGATCAATGACGTAACCTACCGGATACAGAAAGGTGCAAGAGGTACTCCTAAGATCGTCCATGTGGATCGATTGGCGCGTTATTATGGAGCCGATAATGCTCGGGACGAGCATGTCTTAGGAGGGGGCAGTGTTGCGCGCCACAATTAATGCCTGATGCATGGTGACATTAGTTACCACTAGCGCCATCTAGTTTCTAGTAGAAGAACTAATAGAGTCACTAGCGCCATCTATTATCGATTGGCTGAACTTACTAGAACTATCGACATCTGGTCAGTCGGGGCCGGTATGTACTCGAACATTCTAGATGTTTCTACAATAGAAGGTTCTGGAATTATCTGCGGCACTATATAAGGCCGGGACTAGCCGCGACTAATCAGACTTGGTTCTGCGATAGAAGCGAATACATCGAAAGCGATCTTCGAGTGCGACTTAAGAGCGATTGTGTTTTATAATTAGTGTGTTTGAGTTGTTCTTAGTGTTGTTTAAATAAATTGTAACTTTTGGTAATTTTTATCGGCAGTTTTTATTGTCACGAACCCGAAGCTCGTAACAATACTTATGTGAGAGTGGGTTTTCACACTTGGTCATGATAAAAACTAAATACAGAAATCGACTTGATGCCGAGTCAGAATGAAGGTTAAAACTGTCCAAAATTACTCCTAAAATTGACTCCATTTGTGACAAGAAACAAGCACACCCATCAGATTAATATTAGTAAAAATATATTTCTTTAGGCACTTTATTTGTTACCTTTTATTGAAATAAAAACATTAATTTCTTCAACAGTCAATTTAATTGTTTTCTTTGGGGGGTTAGGAGGGAGGATTTAATTAGTTAGTTAAGGGATACGCTGGGGGGTGCCAGGGCAGAAAACCTCCACGTGTGCCTGGGGACTGGAGTTCCCTTCTGGATACGTCCGGGGGGAAGACCAGTTTTCGGGCCGGTGCATCCTGGGGTGCGGGCAGCTATTTCTCAGTGGGATTTCTTCCCAATGAGATCTCGCTGCCCGCATGCTAATGTTCTGCCAAGAGGAACGCTCCACACAAGCCGCTATGAGGAGCAGAGCGGCTACTGTGTGGAGTAAGAGCGGGCCTGGTGTGCACTTACCCTGCCGCCGGGCAGGCAGGAGGGGATAACCCCCCCCTCCTGCCACCGTTAATATCGTAGCCCCGAAGATTGTCAAGGTCATGTCTCTGACTTTTGACGGGGGTCGAGGGTCTTGGCTTAACCGCCCGGACCGCGAGGAAGATTAACCTCTATAAAAAATTCCCCAAACCTCCAAGCGGCGGCGCACCGTGAGGGAGGTAGTAAGCTTGGCTAATGGGTAGCTTGATTTAGTCACTAGTGCGAACCACATAATTTGAGCAGGTACACAAAGTTTTTACTCGTGGGAACAATATGGAAAAATTTTTAAAAACACCCAAAAACCCAACGGACGTAGTGAGGAGTGATGCGGGGTCGGAGTCCGACGCCGCATCTGGAGGAGGGAGCACGGGAGGCTCAGTGAGCTCTCGCCGTGACCAGAAGACGGCCGCTGCCAAGAGAAAGGCACAGGGCAAGCGGCCAAGGTCAGTGGACGGCCAGGGGTCGTCCTCTGACTGGGAGCTGGCTTCGGCCAGAAAGATCCCCACCAGTAGGCGGGGAGGAGCCCGAGAGCGGGGCGTAGGGAGGGGGCTCACCGCTCGGGAGGCCGCAGAGAAGGCGGAGGAGCCCGCAAAGAAGGAGGGGGGGTCTGATCGCGCGTCCGCATCAGAGACCTCTAGTGACGAGGCGGCGGAGGTTGGCGGCCCTGATGCGGACCGCAAAAAGAGGTTCGCGGAGGTCGTGGAGGCCGCGATCCGGGACGTGGCCCTGAAGAAGTTACAGACTTCGAAAAACAGGGCCATAGTCTCGGCCAAGGCCTCCATCTTGGCGGCAGCGGAGGCCATCCACCTCGGGCCTCCGCCGGACGGCATGTCCGAAATGCGGGCGGAGGTGGCCCGCTTGACGGCTGCCATGGAGCTCCTCCGAAAGGAGAACGAGGAGCTCCGAGCGGACCTGGCCAGGATGCGAGCGGCCGGCACAGCGCAGAACATCCCACCACCAAGCCAGCCCGTGCCGGTGGAGAACCAGGTCCTGAACCTGGTTCGGCAGGAGCTGGCGACCTTCCAGGCGCGGTTCGCCGTCCTGGAGGGTATTGTTCTGCGCCCTCCCTTGGCGGGTAGGACGGCCCCAGGGCCTAAGGCGGCCTCGTACGCGGCCGCGGCCGCCCCTAAACCCGGGCCGTCTGGCCGGTGCATCCTGGGGTGCGGGCAGCTATTTCTCAGTGGGATTTCTTCCCAATGAGATCTCGCTGCCCGCATGCTAATGTTCTGCCAAGAGGAACGCTCCACACAAGCCGCTATGAGGAGCAGAGCGGCTACTGTGTGGAGTAAGAGCGGGCCTGGTGTGCACTTACCCTGCCGCCGGGCAGGCAGGAGGGGATAACCCCCCCCTCCTGCCACCGTTAATATCGTAGCCCCGAAGATTGTCAAGGTCATGTCTCTGACTTTTGACGGGGGTCGAGGGTCTTGGCTTAACCGCCCGGACCGCGAGGAAGATTAACCTCTATAAAAAATTCCCCAAACCTCCAAGCGGCGGCGCACCGTGAGGGAGGTAGTAAGCTTGGCTAATGGGTAGCTTGATTTAGTCACTAGTGCGAACCACATAATTTGAGCAGGTACACAAAGTTTTTACTCGTGGGAACAATATGGAAAAATTTTTAAAAACACCCAAAAACCCAACGGACGTAGTGAGGAGTGATGCGGGGTCGGAGTCCGACGCCGCATCTGGAGGAGGGAGCACGGGAGGCTCAGTGAGCTCTCGCCGTGACCAGAAGACGGCCGCTGCCAAGAGAAAGGCACAGGGCAAGCGGCCAAGGTCAGTGGACGGCCAGGGGTCGTCCTCTGACTGGGAGCTGGCTTCGGCCAGAAAGATCCCCACCAGTAGGCGGGGAGGAGCCCGAGAGCGGGGCGTAGGGAGGGGGCTCACCGCTCGGGAGGCCGCAGAGAAGGCGGAGGAGCCCGCAAAGAAGGAGGGGGGGTCTGATCGCGCGTCCGCATCAGAGACCTCTAGTGACGAGGCGGCGGAGGTTGGCGGCCCTGATGCGGACCGCAAAAAGAGGTTCGCGGAGGTCGTGGAGGCCGCGATCCGGGACGTGGCCCTGAAGAAGTTACAGACTTCGAAAAACAGGGCCATAGTCTCGGCCAAGGCCTCCATCTTGGCGGCAGCGGAGGCCATCCACCTCGGGCCTCCGCCGGACGGCATGTCCGAAATGCGGGCGGAGGTGGCCCGCTTGACGGCTGCCATGGAGCTCCTCCGAAAGGAGAACGAGGAGCTCCGAGCGGACCTGGCCAGGATGCGAGCGGCCGGCACAGCGCAGAACATCCCACCACCAAGCCAGCCCGTGCCGGTGGAGAACCAGGTCCTGAACCTGGTTCGGCAGGAGCTGGCGACCTTCCAGGCGCGGTTCGCCGTCCTGGAGGGTATTGTTCTGCGCCCTCCCTTGGCGGGTAGGACGGCCCCAGGGCCTAAGGCGGCCTCGTACGCGGCCGCGGCCGCCCCTAAACCCGGGCCGTCTGGCCGGGCCCAGGCGCCGGCCAAACCGGCGTCGGCTAGAGGAGCCCCGGCGCCGGCGAAACCGACGTCGGCTGGCGGAGCCTCGGCGCCGGCAAAATCGGCGCCTGCCGCCAAACCCGCGGCTCCGGCCCCCAAAAAGGGCAGAACGGCTGGGGAGGGGAAGGCCCCAGAGCCTACGCCTCCCCCAATCAAATCTCCCACGACCAACGCCGAGTGGCAGGTGGTCGGGGAGAAGAAGAAGGCGGCCAAAGCGGCCAGGAAAAAGGCGCAGAGGAGGCGCCGCAAGGAGCGAGCCGTTGCGGCTAGGCTTCGCTCCCCCAAGACCGCGGCTGTAGTCATTACACTACAGCCGGACGCGGTCAAGAGGGGGGTGACCTACGGCGACGTGCTCGCCAAAGCGAGAGCGACGGTGGATCTCCAGGAGCTGGGGATCACCGGAGGCCTCCGGCATAGGGTGACCGCCACTGGTGCCCGCATGCTGGAGGTCCCCGGTGCGACGAGCGGCCCCACCGCTGACGCCCTGGCTGAAAAGCTAAGGGCGTCCCTCAATGCGGACGAGGCTCGAGTCTCCAGGCCCGTCAAGTGCGCGGATATGCGCATTGTGGGCCTGGATGACTCGGTGACGGGGGCCGAGGTGGTAGCCGCCGTCGTCAGGACGGGCGGGTGTCTGACCGACCAGGTGAAGGCGGGCACCATACGTCCTGACTTCACGGGTATGCGAACCGTTACGGTAAGCTGTCCCGTGACGGCGGCGAGAAAAATCGTGGAGGGCGGAAGGCTCCTGGTGGGCTGGGTGTCAGCGCAGGTCAAGCTGCTGGAGCCCAGACCTCTAAGGTGCTATCGATGCCTCGTGGGGCACCACGTGAGCGTCCATTGCACCTTGGAGGACCGCAGCACTCTATGCTTCCGCTGCGGTAAGCCCGGACATACGGCCGGCTCGTGCAACGCCGCGCCGCACTGCGTCGCATGTGCGGCTGCTGGCAAGCCGGCCGATCACCGGGCGGGGAGCAAGTCCTGCGCTCCACCCGCCGAAGCCAGGAGGAAGGGCAGGCCCTCCGCCGTCGTCGCCACCACCACCGTCGCCGCCACTGTCGCCGCCACCGCCACCGCCGCCGCCGCCGCCGCCACCACCGCCGCCGCCGCCGCCGCCGCCGCCGCCGCCGCCACCACTGCCGATAGGGCCCGGGGGGGGGCTGAAATGGAGGAGTAATAACTCCTCCACTACGCCTTCTCCAGGCGAACATCAACCACTGCGCCTGCGCTCAGGACCTGTTGCTCCAGAGCATGGCGCAGTGGTCGATTAACATCGCCGTGGTCGCTGAGCCGTACTTTGTCCCGCCCAGGGATGACTGGGTGGAGGACCTGAACGGCTCAGTGGCCATACTTTCGTCGGCCGCCGCCGGTACCCCGTCCCTCGAAGGTGTCACGAGGGGACAGGGGTGCGTAGCAGCACGGTTCGGAGAGATTGTAGTAGTGGGAGTATACTTCTCTCCGAGCCGAACTCTCGCCGAGTTCCAGAACTCTTTAACAGAGTTGAGTGTCGTCGTCGCTAGAAACCATGCCTACTCCGTGCTAGTGCTCGGGGACTTCAACGCCAAGAATTTGGCCTGGGGTTCCCGTTGCACGGATGTGCGGGGCAGGATGGTGGAGGACTGGGCTCTGGAAACAGGCCTAGTCGTCCTAAATCGGGGTTCTGTTCCTACGTGTGTGCGGATGCGGGGCGAGTCGGTGGTGGACATCTCGTTCGCCAGCCCCGCTCTGTCACAGCGTGTCATTGACTGGCGCGTCATGGAGGAGGTGGAGACCTACTCCGATCATCGGTATATCCGGTTTGAGGTCTCCACCCAGACCTCTAGCGCGCTGGTCCAACAGGCCCCGAGTGGTCCGCGGTGGGCGCTGAAGCAGCTGGACCGGGAGCTTCTCCTGGAAGCCTCGATCGTGCAGGCCTGGGTGTTTTCACCGGACAGGCCTGCTGACATTGACGATGAGGTGGAGTGGTTCCGGGAGGCCATGTCCGAGATCTGTGACGTGGCAATGCCCCGAGTCCGGCCAGGACGCGCCCGACGTCAGGTGTACTGGTGGTCGCAGGAGGTTGGGGCGCTACGCAAGGCGTGCGTCGACGCGCGACATCGGTACACCAGGCACCGCAGGCTCCGCATCCGCCCTCCGGATGCGGAAGCCACGGAGGTGGAGCTGTACGAGGGGTACAGAGCGGCGAAGACCACCCTCCAAGAGGCTGTCAAGCGGGCCAAGGATACGGCCCGCGAGGAGATGTTGGAGACTCTGAACCGAGATCCATGGGGGCGCCCTTACAGAATGGTGCGGAATAAACTCCGCACCTGGGCCCCCCCGCTGACGCAGAGTCTCCGACCCCAGCTGGTGGAGGAAGTGGTGAGCGCTCTGTTCCCTTCACGGGGGGAGCATACTCCCCCGCCTATGGCTCCGCCACTTGCGGTGCCCGAAGCGGACCACACGGACGACGACGACGACACCCCTGAAGTGACCGGGGTAGATCTGAGAGCGGCGGTAGGCAGGCTGAAGGCCAAAATACCGCCCCGGGACCCGACGGCTTGCCGGGTAAAGCCTGGGTCCTGGCCTCGAGGGCTCTCGGGCCTCGACTGGAGGCGCTCTTAAGCGCATGCATGGAGAGAGGCCAGTTTCCACTCCGTTGGAAGACGGGGAAGCTGGTCCTCATTCAGAAGCCAGGGCGCCCTGCGGACTCTCCGTCCGCATACCGGCCCATAGTGCTGCTCGACGAGGTCGGCAAGCTCTTTGAGAGAGTGATTGCGGGCCGCCTCGTCGGGCACCTGGTGAGGACGGGGCCGGATCTTGCGGAGTGCCAGTTTGGCTTCCGCAAGGGGCGCTCGACGGTGGACGCCATCATGCGCGTGAGAGCCCTCACGACGGGGGACGCGGTGTCCCGGGGTGGGGTGGTCGTGGCGGTGTCACTCGACATCGCCAACGCGTTCAACACCCTGCCCTGGAGCTGCATAGGGGAGGCACTCCGGTATCACCGGGTGCCGACTTACCTCCGTCGAATAGTCGGGGCGTATTTGACGGACAGAGCCGTCATCTACCCCGGTCGCGACGGGAATTGGAACCGGCGAGAGATGTCGTGCGGTGTCCCGCAGGGATCGGTTCTGGGGCCGCTCCTGTGGGACATCGGTTACGACTGGGTGCTGCGGGCCGACCTCCCTGATGGCGTCAGCGTAGTTTGCTACGCTGACGACACGCTGGTCCTGGCGCAGGGGAGGTCGCATCAGGCGGCGGCCGACGCGATGACACGCGGGGTTGCGATAGTCGTGGAAAGGATCCGGCAGTTGGGTCTCGAGGTGGCATTGCACAAGTCCGAGGCCATGTCCTTTCATGGGCCCCGGTACGGGCCACCTTCGGGATCCCAACTGATGGTAGGAGGGGTTCACATCGGCGTCGAGACAACGATGAGATACCTGGGTCTCGTCCTCGACAGCCGGTGGAACTTCGTCGAGCATTTCCGACGTTTGGCCCCCAAACTGGAACGGGCCGGGGCCGCCTTAAAGCGGCTCCTGCCCAACCTTAGGGGGCCAAACGCCTCCTGCCGGAGGCTTTACGCGGGGGTCGTGCGGTCCATGGCCCTTTATGGGGTCCCGGTATGGGCGCGTTCACTGCGGCTTCGAGCCGCACACTACCTGAACGCGCCCCAAAAGGTGGTAGCCATAAGGCTTATCCGGGGATACCGCACGATCTCGGGCGAGGCAGCAAGCCTCCTTGCCGGACTGCCACCATGGGATCTGGAGGCGATAGTCCTCGCGCGCCTGTATGACTGGCGCGCGGAGGCACTACGTCGGGGGGAAACTCTGCACCCGCGGCAAATCGCTGCGGAGCGGACGGACCTCCGGCGCGGTCTCATGGTGGAATGGAAGGCGCGACTATCGCAACCCAGCGCAGGGCACGCCACGATAGCGGCGGTAAGACCCCTCTTTGAGGAGTGGCTAGAGAGGCGTCACGGCGCTCTCACCTACCGCCTGACGCAGGTCCTCTCCGGACACGGATGTTTCGGGAGGTTCCTGCACATCATCAGGCGGGAGGAGACGCCCGGGTGTCACCACTGCGAGGATCGCCCAGAGGACACGGTGGAGCATACGGTGGAGGTCTGCCCCGCTTGGGCAGAGCACCGCCGTGTCCTCGTAGAGGCGATCGGCAGCGGCGGCGACCTCTCGCGCCCGGCCCTGGTGCAAGCCATGGTCCGGGGCGAGAGGGAGTGGGAGGCGGTCACCTCCTTCTGCGAAGCAGTCATGCTAGCGAAGGAGGTGGCGGGATGGGCGAGGGAAAGATCCTCACGCCTCAGCCGCCGAGGGAGACGCTCCGGGCGTCGGGAGCCGCGTGACGACTCCCGGCCACCGTAGGCGCGGGCCTGCGGGCGGAGAGCAATGGGTAGCTCTCCGTCCGATCAGGACCAGGCCCGTGCCGGACGGCGTGTATGTGTTCCACGCGCGCCTCAGAGAGATGTCAGCGTAGTTGACGGGGCCCGACAGGGCCGAAGCCTGCCGGGGTAGCGGGATTGTCCGAAAGGGTTACCGCTGCCCTGGTATGTAAAGGGCTAAGGAAGGAACACGGGTGGGTTTTAGTCAGTAAGAGTCTGACACTCCCTTCTGCTCCACCCAGAGCGGGAGGAGTCATTTGATGATTTCCCATCCTGAAAAAAAAAAAAAAAAAAAAAAAAAAAAAGGGATACGCTGGGGGTTCGCTGTCACCTGGAAACTTTAACAGGGGTACGTGGAGCCGAAAGTTTGAGAACCCCTGATCTACGAGATAGGTACCACATAGACGCTGAGCGACCGTCGGTCTGTAGACAAGATTGTATCGAAACTCAAGTCACGTCGCGTTACGCAATATATTCGTTCTTTGAAAGCTTACCGACACCAGGAGGGCAATTCTCGTAATTTTAAGAACGTTCACAGTCTGATCTCAGTCTCAATCTGTCAAAAGTACCTAATAAAAATAACTATTTTCCTACATTTTGACAAGTTTATGACATTTGATTGTCGTCGAGATGAGACTGCGACTAGATTTTGAACGTTTTAAATTACGAGAATTGGCCTTCTGGTGAGCAAGCTTTTGCCTGCCAGTTCAAGTTTTCAGGGTAGGGTAGAGATAATAAGCAACACACTAGCAAGTTTTTCTAAGCATACTGAAAAGAAAACCTAGGAATTTCTATGGCTTAGGAACGTAACAATATTCTGTTTTTTTTACGCTCACTCTCCACATTTCCCCTCCTATGTTTCCTACAAGGAAATTCTCGGTTGAATACCGTATATACCTCCGCAATGCGCCTCGCTTTGTGGTTGGAAACGTAAAGACAGCTAAATATACCTAAACGTTATAATTTGCTCGACTGAGCGTTTGTGGTGTTAATACAAGGTGCCGTTTCGCATCCTCGTCAAAAAGGAGGTAACTAAGACTATGGAGGTAACCTACTTATTTTATTATTGAATAGTGTCGAGAATCAGTAGATTCTCGACACTATTCAATAATAAAATAAGTAGGTTTGTTTTTCTAATTTTCGGAAATCGGCATGTGTTAAAACGCGGCCTATGTGAGACCGCACTGTAACTGCCCTTTTACACACACATAAAAACGCGGCCGCTTTTGCGATACCATAACGTGATTCTGTTCTTTGAAAGTGGTGTATTCTGAAATACCCTCAAACTTAAATAACTAAAAAAACAAGTAAGTATTCATTATTTCCCAGGGATCGTAATTATATTTCATTAATTATGTCTTTCATAACAGCCTCCTGAAATGTGACGAGGATGCTAAACAATAGCTTGTATAAGCTTATCTCATTCACAATCTTGTAATTTCCGGTGGCAGACGAAATGGGATTACTTTTCAAGAGTTACTCACATAGCTACTCAAGCAAGCAAGCAGTCGACGTTCTTAGTGCCTTATCACTTTTGACAACTATTCCCACTAAATTGAAACTTCACTAAGGTTGAAGCTATACGTCACGTAGTCAGAAAGACCTTGTCGTTTTATAACGTGCAAGTGGCATTTAACCTTAGGGCGATAGGTAAAGTAATTACGAGGACGGCTACGGCTAAAGCCGCGCAAGGCGTGTGGGCGACGTGGGCCTTTGCTATTGGCCTGCAAAGTTTTCCTTTGGAAGCACGAAACCGCTCTTTTTTCAACTCATCAATAATAATAATTTAGTTAGCAAAGAAGATTAAAAAAAACTGGAAACCTGAAAAAGTTTGTCGATTTATGTGAACCTAAATGTACTGAACAGCTGATTTTTTCACGATTTCAGCGAGGTAATAGTATGTTACGCAATTAGGGTGCAGGGTTGGTCACAGGGCGATTATCACAATGCACCGCACTCTGTCGCGTAGCGCGGGGCGGCCATAGCAAATCATATGCCCCCGGATACAAACTGATACGATGTTAACTCTGCCGCCCCGCGCTACGCGACAGAGCACGGTGCAGTGCGATAATCGTCGTATCAAAGCTATGGACTCGCGATCACGCGACCTTCGCGTTCATTTTGTTCGACATACCCGAACGCGACGATCGTACATATATCCGGGCTACGATTGCATAAACGAGGGTGAATCAAAAAAATCTTGGAATCAATATTAAAAAATGCAAAGATTGAAACAAAAATATTTTATTTTTCTACATAATCTCCCTCCAATGCAATGCATTTAGAATACGCGTTTCAAAAATAAAAACATAGTTTTGAATGTAAAATCAATCATTTTTAATAATTACACGTTGTTGTTTTTTAATAATTAAAAATATGTTTCTATACCCGCATGCGTAACACGTATATATCTTTTTTACATCGAAACAGCTAGGTTAAGTTAGATTAGAACTGTGACCAGAAACATATTTTTGAATGTAAAACCAAAAATTTTAAACATTTAATCACTCGGCATTTCAATCTTAGACATTTTAAACTTAGGTATAATCATTTTTGATATTTCGATACAATCGATATTTAATGTTATGTGCCTATTTAATTATGTTAAGCTCCATTTTTGGCATTGTCTTAGAGATTTTAGGCTTTGGGATATAATTTCGGGATTTTGAACTTCGGGATATGGATCATCGGGATTTTAAACTTCGGGATATGGATCTTCGGGATTTTAAGCTTTCGGGCAAATCAACTTTCGGTATTTAAAACTTTCGACCAAACAATCATTCGGCGTTTAATTTTTCGGGATTTTTCCATAGGTATTTTAAAATACGGTCTTTTAAATTTCGGTATTGTAATACGTACCCTATGTTTTATAGTTATTCTTCTGTCTTCCAAAACCAGATTCTCAACCTTTTTGACATTTTCTTCCGTAACGGAGGTTGAAGGCCGCCCAGAACGCGGGTCATCTTTACAGCTTGATCTACCTCTTTTAAATTCAGCCACCCAGTACGCAACCGTAGAATAGGGTACAGCATCATTCCCTAAGGTCTGCTGAATGTCCGAAAAAATTTCCTTCGTGGACATTTTTTTCAAACTGACATATTTTATCACCGCTCGTAACTCACTCTTGTCCATAATTTTGGCTTTTTAGCAACTCGTTGCACAAAACCATTTATTACGTACGAACGAACTGACAAAAACCAGTGACAGTTTGCATAAATATTGTGTGATTGACACTCTTTAATTTGAATATCGAACTTCTCCAAAAAAGGTTTTATATATTATATGCAATTCTAAGAACTTTTTGATTCACCCTCGTATTACACACGGCATGGGACACGGAGTCGACCGGCAGTAGTAAAGTTGAAGCTTCCAAATAGGATTTATTACTTACAGTTTATTTCTTTCTCGAAGTCGGGTTTTGAACTCTGTTCTTGTTCTAAACTAGTCAGCCAATTACAAATATCAGCTCAGGTTAAATGCCTACATCTTGCTATCGCAATTCCTTCCAGTATCAGAAGGCCAATTCTCGTAATTTCAAACGTTCAAAATCTAGTCGCAGTCTCATCTCGACCAGGCCCCTCTTCCCCACTGGGCCCACTGGGAACGTGCCCAGGGCCCCGCGATAGATTGGGGCCCCGTAGTCCCTACTCCATTATCAAACGATAACCGATAGCTACTCTACTCTCGCCTGAAAATCAGGCTTACCGAATGCAGCATGTTTAATAAATTTCAATATATAAAAGTTGTACATAGCTATACCTTCTCGTATAATATAATTATATTCCTTAAAAATTAACTGTTCGTTCGTTAAAAGAATCATCAGTCAATCAACAAAATAGTGCTTTATTATGGTCATAGGGGTCACATTATCCTAATGTGCCGAGGGCCACTAATTTTTTTTTTTTGTTTTTTTTTCTTAAAACGTTGCCCCACACTAGGAATTTCTCCTGTATCGTGGGTGCGTTTACAGACATTTAAACTCACATGTCACAAACAGCCAGACCCGGAACAACTACTTGTAGGCCATACAAATATTTGTTCCGTGTGGGAATCGAACCCGCGACACGCAGCTCAGCAGTCAATCGCGCCGTCAAAATAGGTGAAAGACGGCCCTGATCTCGGCGACAAACAAATGTCAAAAACTTGTCAATATGTAGGAAAATTAGACGTATTTTCGATAGATTGAGACTGAGATCAGACTATGAACGTTCTTAAAATTACGAGAATTGCCCCTCTGCTCTCCGTCGTCTCCAAATCCAATAATCCCGTAGATTTGGGGACTCAATTACTTACTGCCGTAATCCTTTAAGTTAGGTAGGTATCTGTCTGAAAATTCCTAAGATTACGACTACATTGAGTAATTCAACAGGCTTTGTTCGAATTCCTAATAGACTATCGCGTAATCTAATAGAAGTTCTGACAAGTCTTGCAAGTTGCTCCATTTCACTCCACTACCATTAGCAATAATTGTTGAAGAAATGCGCGAACAAGCGCACCTCAAGAACATTGTATCCACATACCTACATCAGCACTATACAGGGTGACCTAGCAGGGACATCGAAGCGCAAACTGTAACCATGAATTCAGCACATGGTTCTAGACTCTAACGAACAAAATTTTTCGTCGGTTATAAAAAAAAAACAAGATGTATCGAACAGCAAATATTTTTTGGTAATAATAATAACAGGCGAAAAATTTACTGAATCCATGGTACCAGTGCCACCATGTATATTTCGATGTCATCCAGCAAAGGACTGACCACTTTATATCCTTGTTTAGTGTTTAGGGTAGTTGATAATAAAAGAAACAAAGAAATTACGTCCTTATCATTTTATTCTTACAAGAAAAAACGTTAACGGATCTCTTAAAAATTACAATAACGAAAGAATTATCCACAGCTAACAAACGCATAGCTGCATAATACGATATATTTACAATTAAGCTCTTTGGCTTCTAAAAAGAATTTACAAAAAAAAAACTTTAAAAAAATCTTAATAATCTTGCGAATCAAGCAACGCAACATAACATAATTTAAAATTATTAATAAAATTTCAACAGAGGACTTAAATAAAATAAGGTTAAAATACACTATACAAAGTGCCCAGAAATTCTAATGTGATTTTTATACAAATGTGTCGAATACTGCGTCGGTAAACGATTTTAATCACTAAATGTACAAACAGAACTTATTTTTTTTTTACTTTCCGTAAAATTAGAATGAATTAATGTTCTAATATAAGTAACATTTACAAGACATGTAACGCTTTAAGTGAAACGAATAGATAAGTAATATTAAATTTTAGATTTAATTGTACAAAGCCCTCTTAGAGATAGCCAAGAATATTCTCACTGTAACGTTCAAAATGTACAAATCCAGTCTGTGGCCTGAGCGGACGAAATTGGACTGAACAACGAAATATTTGAAAATCAATGATTTTGACATCATGACAACCAGCCGCGAGATAGTAGGCTATAGGCGCATTCACAGCCGATTAATATAAATATAATAATTAGAGAAAAATGGCCATAAGGTCTAAAATCCCTTGAATTCGTTTCGCATACGTCAGGCCAAAAATATCTTCAGGCCACAGCTGGAACAGGCTGTACCACAATTTGCAAACATAAATTATGTTTTTTAATAAACTCTCCTAAAAATTGCTGAGGCAGACTGACATTCCGATTGCTTGAATACAGTACGCAATGTTCATTTGTGTTTTAAAAACAATCACTTATGGGTCACAGAGCAACACAAAGGATTTTTATTTTCCAACCCCTGGACTACACTCATCGTATGTATTTTAATAAGGTAGTAATATTATATCATAAACAATGAATTGTGATTTCAAAATTGAGAACAATATGATACTAAAATACGAATCCGTTCAGTCCAAGTATTAGAAAAATCTGAAATACCAGTCCAAACTCAGGCCAAAAAATTATAATCTCCAATTACAACTGTTATCGAAATAAACAGAAAGCACAAACATCTAAAAGATTAATTCTAAAAACGCGATAATATTACAATGAAGTACTTTACAAATTGGAAATTTGGCAATAGTCCAGGAGCTTGTGATGCATGAATTTTTATTAAGTGTACTCTAGCTCCTGGCCTATAGTCGTGAAGCGTACTACCTAAGAGTAGGCACAGAAGGATCAGTACATTTTGGTTTATTAAGGGAGACCTTAAGTATATCACATCGACTATTTAGCCCTTGGGGTGCTGAATAATTTACAAATTGGAATGTTAATTGTCCGTGATTCGTTAACTTTGAATTGGATGTTAATTTAGCAGTGGCGCTAAAATACATATGTTGAGTTAAAACCAAAATTTTGCTGTCATATATAGTTATTTAGGTACTTGACTAAGCTTCTTTCTAGAGTAAAATTACTAAATTATTCAAGAATTTTATTGATTTTATTCTAAAAAAATGTCTGAAAATCTTAAATGTCAAGAATTAATCATACTATAGAAAAAAGTAAACTTGCTAAAATCTGTGTAAATTGTTTCTAGAAAGTTTCTGCACTAAAATTGATATCAAAGATAATTTAAACCCGTATTTAACTGTAACGGATCCGATGATACGCGTTGCCCTCGGGTCTCACAGCAATAGACATTTGTCTTGTCGTTACTCAAAGATTACCAGTATTAGTTAAAGAACCACGGACGCCACACCCAAAGGCTCTAGGGTAAAGCATGAGAAATTACCGCTAAATTATTATCCTATACCCTACAAATAGCATTGAGCTGAGATCTCGCTTCTAAACGATTAGTATAACATCTATGCTAAACTGTGACTTTATGTGGAAACTTGGTTATAAGTACCGGCTTGGTAGAACACTAAGGTAAGGTTGATATGGGTTTTGTAGGCTGTAAGAGAACTGGCACAATGTTGCCATGTCAGTGAACTGCCACAACAATACCATTTCAAATAAGTGGTTGGCACTGATGTCCGGTTGTCAACGCCATTTCAGCCTAACCAATATAGTATTTTCACTGTGAAAATACTACATCATTGAGGGGAATCTTTTTATTTGATCTTTATATCTTTTGTTTTTATGTGATGTATTTATCTGGTGTATTGTGTGTCTTTTAGTCTGTGCTAAATAAATGTATTTTCTTTCTTTTTTCTAGGAATAATACACCGAAAAGTTAGTCACCAAAATCCATTGATTGCTACTCCATCCCCACTGTCTACAATACTATATCAACTTTTCCCTCAGGTTTCATTCACAGATATTTGCTTGTTAATAATCCTATATTAAAACTTCGACTACCCGAATTTAGCTAACACCCGAAGAACATCAAAATCACTTTAACAAACGTCTGAACAATACAAGTAAATCAACACTTGTAATATTAAAATCTGTTTTCACAAAATCCGTAGATCCGAGTCAGCAAAATCCGTAGATCCGAGTCAGCAAAATCCGTAAAATCTCAGCCTAAATCGGTACTTATTTGGTACTAACTCCGCAACGCCACGTAGACTAGTTGATCTAGATATATTGGGTATTATATTACTTCGGTAGCACACTATAACTGCAACTCTATTGTAACTATAGACATTTACATAGTTCATATTGATAAGAAAATAAAGTGTAGAATATTATATTTTAATATAGACAGCTTTGCAGTACAGTTGAAATCAATGCTATGTGAAAATTATGGGGAAAATTAAAAATATTTTGCCGTAAGATTCATTGCGTGTAAATATATTTTTTTTTAAATTGAAAATTATGTGTTCCTAAAATGCAATTGGTACCTACACTACGCAACTAGAAAAAAATTGTATTAAAAATTTGAACTATTAACACACCGGATATGTAAAACTGTAATACGTAATGAAAGAAATTACAGATTGGCTGAAAACAGTTATTAGCAGTTCGATACGATAGCCAGTCCTCAATTTCGAAGACACCAAAATTTGTCGTATCGTATTTGTATGTGCATTAAGAAATGAGTCTTCAGAGAATATAATAAAGTGCATTTTAGATTGTCGTACCATCGTTAGTTCCGCTATCCACCGATAGGAGTGCTAGTGAGCTGCCATGTTTCTTGTACCAGCTAATAAGTGTTTTGAGCCAAAAGTATCTCTGCCTAGTGAACTACGCATAAAGACACTAAAACGTACAGAATTTCAATTACACTAACAATTTGTCTAATTTAATTAACTTTTTAAATTGACAAACACGGAATTTCAACTAATTTCGCGAAGTTTTTTTTTTATATGTAAGAATCAGAGATTACGTCAAATAATGTACCGTCAGTCGTGTGTAATATGTATACGTTTACATATTAATACACTACATGTATTATACAAAAATGTGTGAAGCGCAGTTTTGTAAGCACTTACATTATAACTTTAAATTTGGTATACAAACTCTTGCCATGCTTGCTATGAAAAAGGTATTTAATTTGATACGACAAACGTATCAAATTAAATACCTTCTTCATGGCAATTAAAATACTATTATTTTAATAAACAATCTCTCTCATATTAATCAATTTTGCTATAAAAACAAATTTGGAAATAACAAGATAATAAAACGAAGAATCTTGCTTTAGTAAGCGATCTTTTAAATCACTAGGCTGTCACAGAAAATATAAATATCATAATACTAAATGTACTGAAACATTTTGTCAATAAATAATCAACAATTTTAAATAACTTACAAAACTGCAGCACACATGCGAATCAAGTATAAATATACCATAACGGTAACAACGTTCAGTCACAATATCAACAATTATTCAAAACCGACAATTAGATGTAGAAAAAACCGTATTACACTACGCTGCCGCACTTTCCATTCGTTAGCGATAGATTTGGGCCTAAAGATGGCCGCCCTAGAGTGTTGTGTGCGAAGCTGGCAACACTGACATTGTGATCATACCCGTTCATGTATTGGTTGTTCTGTAAGCCAATCAGGAGTTCTACGAGGGCTTTGCTCGCGCTTTGAGCGTTTAGCAACTCAAAGATGATGCAATTGCATTCTGGTTCGGGGTTCTTGAGTGAGCTTTTAGTGCTGGAATTGGAGCTCGTCGAGTTGGTTGCCGAGCTGGGTGTTGAGCTGTGCGGGGGGTTGGGGTGCAGTGGGCAGGTGAGCTGGAGAGTCTTGGGGTACTGTGTGGGGATGCCAGAGAGGTGGTTGGCTGCGGCGCGCGCGTAGAATACGCAGGTATGGCCGTCCGCGTCTGGGTAGTTCGGGTTGCCGTTGTGCTGTGAACAGAAAATTTGATAATTAGTATATTGTGGTCATTATTATCTTTTCGTAAATTAGCTTAAATACTAAGATGATATCTTTACGCGCCAGCGCGCGGTCGTGCGGCGCGGGCGCGCGCGGCGGCGCCACGCTCAGCGCGCGCGCCCGCCGTGCGGAGGGCCTCGATACATACCCATATAAGCAGCTGCGCGGCCGCCAGGTGGCCGGCGGCGGCGGCGGCCCGCAGCGCCAGCGCGCGGTCGTGCGGCGCGGGCGCGCGCGGCGGCGCCACGCTCAGCGCGCGCGCCCGCCGTGCGGAGGGCCTCGATACATACCCATATAAGCAGCTGCGCGGCCGCCAGGTGGCCGGCGGCGGCGGCGGCCCGCAGCGCCAGCGCGCGGTCGTGCGGCGCGGGCGCGCGCGGCGGCGCCACGCTCAGCGCGCGCGCCCGCCGTGCGGAGGGCCTCGATACATACCCATATAAGCAGCTGCGCGGCCGCCAGGTGGCCGGCGGCGGCGGCGGCCCGCAGCGCCAGCGCGCGGTCGTGCGGCGCGGGCGCGCGCGGCGGCGCCACGCTCAGCGCGCGCGCCCGCCGTGCGGAGGGCCTCGATACATACCCATATAAGCAGCTGCGCGGCCGCCAGGTGGCCGGCGGCGGCGGCGGCCCGCAGCGCCAGCGCGCGGTCGTGCGGCGCGGGCGCGCGCGGCGGCGCCACGCTCAGCGCGCGCGCCCGCCGTGCGGAGGGCCTCGATACATACCCATATAAGCAGCTGCGCGGCCGCCAGGTGGCCGGCGGCGGCGGCGGCCCGCAGCGCCAGCGCGCGGTCGTGCGGCGCGGGCGCGCGCGGCGGCGCCACGCTCAGCGCGCGCGCCCGCCGTGCGGAGGGCCTCGATACATACCCATATAAGCAGCTGCGCGGCCGCCAGGTGGCCGGCGGCGGCGGCGGCCCGCAGCGCCAGCGCGCGGTCGTGCGGCGCGGGCGCGCGCGGCGGCGCCACGCTCAGCGCGCGCGCCCGCCGTGCGGAGGGCCTCGATACATACCCATATAAGCAGCTGCGCGGCCGCCAGGTGGCCGGCGGCGGCGGCGGCCCGCAGCGCCAGCGCGCGGTCGTGCGGCGCGGGCGCGCGCGGCGGCGCCACGCTCAGCGCGCGCGCCCGCCGTGCGGAGGGCCTCGATACATACCCATATAAGCAGCTGCGCGGCCGCCAGGTGGCCGGCGGCGGCGGCGGCCCGCAGCGCCAGCGCGCGGTCGTGCGGCGCGGGCGCGCGCGGCGGCGCCACGCTCAGCGCGCGCGCCCGCCGTGCGGAGGGCCTCGATACATACCCATATAAGCAGCTGCGCGGCCGCCAGGTGGCCGGCGGCGGCGGCGGCCCGCAGCGCCAGCGCGCGGTCGTGCGGCGCGGGCGCGCGCGGCGGCGCCACGCTCAGCGCGCGCGCCCGCCGTGCGGAGGGCCTCGATACATACCCATATAAGCAGCTGCGCGGCCGCCAGGTGGCCGGCGGCGGCGGCGGCCCGCAGCGCCAGCGCGCGGTCGTGCGGCGCGGGCGCGCGCGGCGGCGCCACGCTCAGCGCGCGCGCCCGCCGTGCGGAGGGCCTCGATACATACCCATATAAGCAGCTGCGCGGCCGCCAGGTGGCCGGCGGCGGCGGCGGCCCGCAGCGCCAGCGCGCGGTCGTGCGGCGCGGGCGCGCGCGGCGGCGCCACGCTCAGCGCGCGCGCGAGCGCCGCCACGCCGCCGCGCGCCCCCGCCGTACGAAGGGCCTCGATGCCGGTGGCCACCACCTCGCTACTCAGGAAGGCGCGACGCTCGTATTTTAGGCGGATCCACCTGTCAGTTACAGAAATATTTATATGTCGGAGTCATTCGTTGGACTATTCGGAACGCTAGCGCCATCTCGTGGCGCTAGACCAGAGTCTAGCCTGAGTTCGTGGAGTTGTACGAAAGCTACAGCTACAAAAGCGGTGTGAGCAGAGCTCTCGGGATCATCGAAACATTGGACATCGTACGGACAACATGTGTTAGAAACTGTCTGCGTTCCGTATCGTTGAGTTGGGTACCAGTGTGTGATTCGCTAGTGTGACTAACATGTTCGTAAATTGTAATCTGATTTGAACTGCAAACCGTTTTTCTATCGTGTTTTTCTACCAACACTACCCACAGTACGCCCACAGTAATTAAAATATGCCTGATGGTAACGAGAGACAGACATACCTTCTCCGATATATAGAATTAACTTCAAAACGAGCGTAAAATTTTACCTACATGTTTCAGTTTGAGTAAATAAATTTATCATTATTATATTCACTTCGAATCGAAGCAAAATAAAATTGTCAAAGACGGGTAAATCTCACCCGACCAAATATGAAAGGCAAAATACTTTTAAAATAAATGTCGAAATAATTCGTTTGGCTATTCGGAACGCCAGTGCCATCTCGTGGAACTCGACAGTCTAGCCTGAGTTCGTGGGACGGCGAGAGCTACAGCTACAAGAACGGTGTGAGCAGAGCTCTCGGGAACATCGAAACATTGGACATCGTACGAACAACATGTGCTTAGAAACTGCGTTCCGTATCGTTAAGTTGGGTACATAAAGTGTGTGATTCGCTAGTGTGACTAACTTGTTCGTAAATTGTAATCTGATTTGAACTGCAAACCGTTTTTCTATTGTGCTATAACCAACACTACATGGGTAGTGTTGGTTATAGCACAATAGAAAAACGGTACGGTAACGGCGTACTATAGAGTACGCCCACAGTAATTAAAATATGCCTGATGTTAACGAGAGACAGACATACCATCTCCTACATCAGAACTGGGATTCGTGTTGGTTCATGCACAAAATGAGAACGCTTCAAGTGAAAGTGACCGTTGACATTTGAAAAACAAAGTGCAAGCATGCGAACTGTGCAACATGTGTTGTAATCGTGTGGATCTGTCCAAGCTCGACCTAGACAAAGGAGATACGGATGCGCAAGCATGGTACATGTTGTTTTGGGCATAGGCTGTATGCAGAAATACATTTGCCGAATGACGCGACTGTTGCGACTACCGCCATGTTTGAAAAAAAAAACTGTAAGTCGTGAAGGGAGAGTGGACGTCGTACAACTGGTATACCGCCGTTTGCCCGAATTTTATTTGCCCTAATATCATTTGCCAAAATAGTCAACAGCCATAATATTATATGACGTAATATTCATTTGCCCTACTCTTATCTGCTATATTAGTCACGCGCTAGAAGTTTATTTCCCATGAAGTCACTTACCATAACATCATTTGTCATAATCATTGTAAGCCCTAATTATCACGTGCCCTAATTATCACATGCCCTAATTATCACATGCCCTAATTATCACATGCCATAATTATCATATGCCATAATATCATTTGCCATCGACATTGGGTGTGTAACGGTTGTTATATTAGGAGAAACTGAATTCAATCGGGACTTACGGGTTATTTTTTTTATAAACCACCCAAAAGTAGGAGCTACGCGGGGCTCCGTCGACCAAGCCCACCCTCGACCATGCATAGAATATTTTAAGGTTTTGGTTTTGGTATAATTATTATGGCATTTAAATATTATGTCTAATAATCATTATGGTGTTTAAATATTATGTCTAATCATTATTATGGCAATTAAAAATATGAAAAACAATACGTATGGCACTCGTATCTTATGGTATCTAAGTATCGGGCAATTCAAAGTATGTCATATGTCTTTTAGGGCAAACAAAACATTCGGGCAATGAAATTCGGGAATATGATGATTATGGTATATAATCTTCGGGTAAACAATCGACAACCCGTACAACTACCCTCAGACACGTTGGAACATAAAGGTGAGCTGTATTGTTTTGTTTACGATTATGGTGCTGAATGCTCGTTAGTAAAAGCGAGTTGTGCAGCCAAATTGGTTAAACATGTGTATTCAGCACAGACCAAATCATATGTAGCGTTGCAATTAGTGAGCAACAACTTGAGATTTTATTACATTTCTACCCGACATTTACTTGCAAAGTAATATTATGATAGTACGTGAAATATTGAACCTAGGCTTTTCGATTAACATGTCTGCGACAGTTTTTGTTGCATAAAGCTCTTGTAATAAATTCAGTTTTAAACGGTCAACAACAGAAAGCTAGATTTGATAGAACAAAGGCAGCTATAACAAAATGTTCGGTTGACGACTTCGTGTTATTAGGAAACGAAGACTGAAATCAGATTATAAGACTAAGTTAGATCGGAAGTTCAGAGGTCCGTTTAAGGTAGCGGAAGTTTTGGCGGGTAATCGCTATACGTTAAAAGCTTTAAATTCTAACCTGACAAGTATGCACATGATCGCATAGGAAAGATGCCACAAGATTATGTTCCAAGTGAATTGGACATAATTAGTGAAGAGTTAGACGTAGAAGAAGCGGGTGAAGGCCCATCTACTGGTACTGACTAATATTGACGCACAATAAATGGCTATAACTTATCAGCGAGAAGTGACTGGTAATGCTATTTTGTTTTGGGGCTTATCAGTGTGAAGGACTGATACTGACCTACGTTTATGCGGGTTTAGGTACCAGTGAGAAGGACTGGTACCGTCCCATATCTATCGGGCTCAACAGCGAGACGAACTGTTACCATTTGCTGTCATTATTTTGTGCATTAATATTGAGTAGCCTTGTAATGTTCAGTAAAGTTTGATTACAAAACTGGTATTCTTTTATGTGCGTTTATGGCATGCATGTTACATAATTTCGATGTAACCAGGATTTAAGTTATGATTAGATAATCAAAATTTGTTTACATTACTCTGGTGGAATCAATACTCCAAAAGCCTTCAACTACAGGCGTACGTATAAGCACTCTCACGATCACATACAAAAGATGACTCTAAGTAGTGTTCCTAACGAGTTAAACGTAGAAGACGGTGAGGAGAGTTCCTCCACCGAGTAGTAGAGCACATACCGTGGCTATTAGGTCACACTGTACGCACTTGTCTGTAGTCGTAACTGCAACTCACTTGTGAGTTGTTCAGAGGGCGATGGGCAGCTGGTGGTGCAGCGGGGACCCGGGTCTCAAAGGAGACTATTGTTGTGTTGGTCTTGTAATGACCTGGGAGGATAGACGCTATATGAAGTGATGTGTTGGTCGTATCACTTGAGGTGATGACGATATGGGTGGCATAAGCGTCACTAGCTGCTGCGGCAGCCAGGCCATGAGCGTTGTATGTAATCTACGAGTTAGTTGATATAGTTTCTGACCAATTATTACTAAGGCTTAGAGGAATCTTTTGTTATCGATGATAGTTTGGATCAGAGTATTACGAAGAATTTGAAGAAAGTCAAGTAATAGTTTTGTTGATGAAACAGAGTAGAGATTAAGTTGTGTGTGTTGTGTGGGGTTTCGTGAGAAACCATAAAGTCCAGGAGTGACTTGGCGATCCGAGGGGGATGCGCAAATGAATTTGACGAGTTGAGTAACTGGAGGTTACTAGATAGTATGAGACAGATGCATTTTAGTTGATTATTTTTATTGTAATCTTGAGATTTGGCAATCAAATAATGGGTAATGCTTTGAACTCTGCTATTTATAATTTGTTCGAATTTTCATTGTGTTTTGGCCCGTACCAAATGTGGTCAGGAGTGGCCGAGCTATGTGATACTTTGCGGGTATGTTTCTTTACAGATTACCACACGAGGACGTGTGTGTAGCAGGATGGCCGTGTCGGAATCATTCGTTTAACTATTCGGAACGCTAGCGCCATCTCGTGGCGCTAGACAGAGTCTAGCCTGAGTTCGTGGAGGAGCGACAGCTACAAGAACAGTGTGAGCAGAGCTCTCGGGAACATCGAAACATTGGACATCGTAAGAACAACATGTGCTTAGAAACTGTCTGCGTTCCGTATCGTTGAGTTGGGTACATAGTGTGATTCGCTAGTGTGACTAACTTGTTCGTAAATTGTAATCTGATTTGAACTGCAAACCGTTTTTCTATTGTGCTATAACCAAAACTACCCATAGTACGCCCACAGTAATTAAAATATGCCTGATGTTATCAAGAGACAGACATACCATCTACGACATATATATTATATCAAATACACATAAAAACATACCTCTCTTTCTCCTCTCGGCTTGATGTGACCATGGGTTTCACGTGACCTCTAAAGTCAGCCTCCCATATTGAATTCGCGAGATCATTTCCCAGAGACACCATTACACTCACGTGGCTCAACCTGAAATATCAAAATAAACATAAGATTAATTTACTTGCTAAACAAAATCCCTTGAAAATGTGAAAAACACAGTCAAAGCACAGCAAAACTACCGAAAAGGATGATTGGACAAGTAAACTTGTATATTATGTGCTGTGTTTAATTTTTCTTGCAAAGAGCTCTACCATGAACATAACCATCATAATCAGCCTGTTTCCACTGTTGGTACACAACCTATATCACACAGGCCCAATGCGGGTCACGTCTTCGAATTTTTGATTCTAGGACATGCCAGTTCCCTCACAATGTTTTCCTTCACCGTTTTGAGAGCAGTGGGGATGAAATAATTTACACAAAGTAAAGCGCTTGACTGGGTTCGAACCCACAACCGCGACCCGTGACTCTAAGTCGCGGCCGTTACCACTGGGCCACGAGTACTCACACAGTATAGTGAAGAAAGAAAAACGTCGAAAATTAAGAATGAGTAGAATTCCGCCTACAAATACTGCATTATCTAAGGTGTCAACAACCCACACTTGGCTATGTGGTGGATTACAACAGTGGCGTGCATTGCATATAGGCACATAAGCAGTACCGACCTCGGCAAATCGATAAACCTTATGCCTGTTAATTACATTTTAGCGTGTGTGCCCCACAATTAAGAAACTCACTAAATTATCATATTATCGCGCAGCAGTAGGCAGTCCTCAGACGGCCTACTCGGCTCCAACCAAACAAAAACCAATGCACGCCACTGGGTTACAATCCACTAACTCTCACAGTGAGGAGATCTGAGTCCTAGCAGTCGGAACATTACAGGCTGATTATGTTTATAGATACAGTCCAAGAAGTATAATACTCACGGCCACTCATCGAGATCCAGCGAGCGCACTCGCGATATGTGTGAGCCGAGGTTCCGGTGTATGCCCGAGCACTCGATGCAGATCAACACGCCCAGGTTCAAACTCGCCCAGTCAGGGTCTGTAATAGAAATACATGTTGTGAGTTAATGATGGGCAACTTTTTTTTTCTCAAAGAAAGCTACATATCTTATTACAAAATTAAAAATAGTTTTTGTGTATTCGATTTTATTATCAAATCTTTCAATAATATCGGGAAAGTTTATTAACCTCGTTAGCGTAGTGGCTATGCGTCGCGACGTCGACACTTAATTCAAATTTACTTTTCTACAAATATAATAATGTGCATATTATTCTCGCTCTTCGAGTATGTAAAACAGGTGTCAACTTTATACTCATGCCACTATAAATCCAGACAGATTGAAAAATAATCAAGATAATACAACTAAAGTTCATTTATTCAACTTGTGTCTCTATAGATCCAACCCAAACTGTATCAAAACGGAGTAGACCTGTAGATAAGGTACACATAGTAACGTACCTGCAGCACCACAATCGCAGCACTTGTCATTGCCATTCACTCTACGTATATAGTAGGTAGCTCGCACGTCACCCGTCGAGTTAGCACCCGTCGGCATCGGTTGTCGGGACGTCTGGAAGAAAACAAACAATAAAAATTATTATAATGATCATTACGTGTGCCTGCAGTTTCGAGAAGATAACAAGAAATGTGGACCGTGTATTCAGTATCCGGTGACATAAGTTTACCCCTCAGACGAGCCATGAAAAAATTGGATTTAAAGTGTGTTTTTGTCATTTTCTTTTTTTTTCTCATTACATGAATATTATGGCTGACCAACAAAGTCATATACGTGAGAGGGAACTGCTTTTTTTTTGTGTGCAAGGTTCTCTTTTTTAAAATCAATTCGTCCATCTGACTACAACAGGCATTGACTGCGCCTTTTCTATCTTTAGTTTTAGGCTGGCTTATCACCAGATCTGTACGAGGAAGTGGAGCGGTGAGCCAGCAAAAACCAACACTAGAACTATTTCCCACTCAAAATTAAGCTTTTCTATTGGTCGATTTTTAGGCCGGTCTGTACTTTAGTCGATCTACTGTTGTTTGAGGTTAGGAAGAAGATTTAAATGTCTCACCCGGCCCTGCAGCGACGCCAGTATCTGCGCCTCGACGGCCGCGACCCAGGCGTCCCGCTCGGCGACGGCGGCTCCCACGGCCGCGCTGCCGCTGCCAGTACCGCACACCTCCCAGCGCCACCGCTTGCCGTCCAGGCTCACTATTGTAAACTCGCATGATGTTGCGTATTCGCCTTCTGGAATTGGAGAAGGAAAATTAATATAAGATGTGAACTTACACAAGATATAACATAAGACAAAAGCACGCCTGTATGAAAGGTTTCCTTAAATTAACTATTTTATCAAAAGCGCTAATAACAAGTGCTGTGACTGACACGAACGGGAGAAGAGAAGAGAGTGATTTTTTCGTACACGGACTCTTAAGAAGATAACTCAGAAGCACATACCTTCATCCCCATCCTTCTTAACCCCGCTGCTCTTCATCCGCCGATGCCTCTTCTTGACATGCGGCGTGTCCTTGTCCTGTCCGTTAGTAGAGCCGACCTCCGCCTCAGAGGCGAGAGACTGCCGGCTGGTCGCAGGCTCCTTCATTGTGTCAAACGCTGACATTAGCGCTTTGTCTGTCGCTCGGATGGGCTTGTCTTTGTACCCTGAAAAGAGAGGGTTAAAAATAATGGTTTGTTTTTTAAGGGTTGGTAAGAGTTGTTTATTTGAGTTTTTACAGAAGCTTTATTCTCCTCAACATTAGCTTAGCTTGTGTAAATGTTGAGTATAAGACCGACTCAAGGATCACGTCGAAGAAAAACTACTTGAAAAAAAAAAATATTTCGGAGTCTATCCATAAGCACATATTCGGAGGTCGTAAGATTTTAATTGGCAGCCCCGTTGTGGGGTGTGACGTTGATTCCCTCGTTTAAACACCCTGTGCTGATACCACTCAAACACATTGCTTTAGAAAGATAATTGCTTGTAGGAAGTTTATATCCACAATCAAACTTCTTCACGAATGAATATAATTGTCACACGACTATAGCATGAATTGCTTATAACTCACCGAGAGACAGTCCTCCAATACTATCATGTATATCCAAACTGCTGTACCCGTTGTACCCCGGCACGGTCGTGATGATGGACTTGGAACCGCGCGGTTTCTGTCCCGGGACTTTGACCGTCACGTACTGAAGAGATATCTCTTTGCCGTTCACGTCTTCCATGTAGTCCTGGAAATTGTTAAAAATATTTTTAGAGAAGCCGAGTTTGGTCTTCTATATTATAATAAATAATAATATGGCGTTCCAGTGTGAGGATAAATAAATAAATAATAATAATAAATAAATAATAATAATAAATAATAATAATAAATAATAATGTTCATGAGTAAGAATGGACTGCATTAGAAGCGAACGAATTTTGATGTAATAATTAAAGTTAAAAACCAATCTTAATTTATTACTAAATCAGGTTTTTAATAATGCAGATAGACCAGTTTTGTTATAAGTTTCTGTTATATTTTCCGCTACAAATAACACTTTTTGCCAATATTATTGCAGTGTCTTACGATAAATTAGGCTATGGTATAAAAAATTGTCTTTGTAGAGTGTAAAAGATAGTGACAACTCACATGTAAACTAGGATGGTAAGTCAGCCTCCCATCATCGCACAACGTCACATATTTCTTCTTCCACTCCTTATTCAGGGCTTTACTGCTTTTCTTGTACAAGTACCCTTGCTTCAAAGGAATCGCTCTACCAGACCCTAGCTCGCCATTCTTCAGTCTATCATCCCCCTTTTTGGAAGGGGTGAAGAGATTCGATCTCCTTCGAGACTTTCTCGACGTCGTCGGCGTTGATGACGGCGTTGGCAAGTCCTTAGAATCTTTCGGTGGCTGTAAGTTATCAAGACAATGCGGTGCAGTGAATTTAACGTTGTTATTCTCCGTTGCTATGGAAACGAGGCCTGATGAGGAGCCATGGCTGCCGAGTGAGTTGCCCCATCGCGATGAGGTGTCGGAACCATTCGTGCTGTGTATTTCTACGACGTGTGTTGACGAGATTCCGCTGCTGTTTGAGGATGCGTCGAAGGATTGCGCGCCTCTGTGCAAGTGGTGGGATGAGGCTGAGAGTGTGTGGTGACCTCGTGGTAGGGAATCCTGAAACAAAAACAAAGATTAGTTGATTAAATTAGCATTTTAAACTCCATGAATGTGTGTCTCCATGGTGATGCTTAAATGTGCGTCCAGAGGCGCCCTCTGGGCAGAACCTAAGCCCCGCCACCACCTTACTGAGCACCTACCACTATGAGCTATGCCATAATATTATAGTTCGTGCCGATACGAGAGAAGATAATTAGACGTAAGTAAGAAACATGATACCATTCTTCAACGCTTAAACTTAAATATATTAAATGTATATCAAGGTACGTTTCGTACGAGTATATCCCAATGCCAAAATCTGTGTAGGTGGTTGATAGCTCCGTTTTCTTATAAGGGCAAAATAATAGCTTCCTACGGTTATCTTTATGGAAATTAGATACTGAGTCAGACATTACCATATGACAAGGCGGTATAAAAAGTCGATATGAACCAATTAAGGTGTTTTACAGTTCGAATGGCCTTCACATATTCAATGCTTTAACCTTTCAAGGATTCTGTTAAACGAGGTAGGTATACAGACAACCATAGATATACGTAATAAGTTTTGTTTTGTTTTTATACAGGCTAGCAGGGACATCGACGCGACTCATATTGATAACCGACGAAAAATTTCTACGCTATAACGTGGTCTAAAATCATGTGCTGAATTTATGATTTCAGTTTGCGCGTCGTTGCCCCTGCCACCCTGTATTTCTATGCAGGCAATCTATAGGTAAACTTCTATGCACTATGCATTAACTGTAGAGCATAATACTGTGCACTGTACGAACTATACCTACTCTTAAGTCTATGGCGTAGTAAAGTGACCTCATGACCTCATCTAGTCAGCCGTTTCGGCATTACTTATTGATTAACAATTACAAAAACAATATTTGAAATTTTGACCACTTTCCTAATACACATTCAATGATTCACTATGAAACAACATCGCAAAACGGTAGCCATGTTGTTTTTAGACGTCACAAGACAATACAAATATAGGACAATAGGTTATTGTTAGGAACCTATTTTAGGAACCTAACGTCATTGAGATCCTCAAACGAGATATTTATATCAGATCGATTGTGAATGACTGAATGATAAGTTCATTTCAATGGCTGTCTCCAACTTTGTACGATTCAGACGTTTTGTGTGATGCATCGTGAATTGAGATACAGTTGTGCGTAATTAGTTATTTATTAAGAGTATGCAACATCGTGAGGATACCTTGGACTTATAGTAAGTCTGAAATCACCAACCCCCCTTGTACAAGCGCGGTGATCAATGCTCGGTCCTTCTGTATATGTGAAAAGGCTTTTGCCCTCCAGTGGGACAGTAACAGACTGGTGTTATTATAAAGAATATGCAATTTTGGGCTTACTGTGCGCAGAGCTAGATCACGGTAATGTTATTACCGTGGCCACATATGCCTTACATTAGTATACAATTAAGTCTTAATGTATCAAAACAAAAAGTACCTACCCAGTTTAATTAATTGTTTACAAAAGAACTCTGCTTTGAGCTAATTTGAGGCGTTGTGAGGAACCGCTTTTGAGTTGAAGCCTTTGTGAAATATTTTATCAGAAAAAAAAAACACACTAATCGTCTCTCAATCAAACTGCATAGCATTTCTCCACAACCCAGTTACTGGGTAACACGATACCCCTTGGTAAGACTGGTTGTCAGACTTTTGGGCAATATCGACCCTTGCGGCTGTTATCATTTAGCCTAAAAAGATACTAGTGTCTATAATCTATTCCTCGATTTTTAATGTAACGCCTGTCTATCTATTAAAATAGTTCGATTGTAAATTGATTTTGTTTTATTTAATACATTTGGCCATCGGTCGTATTCTTGAAGGGCAGCCATACCCAGGAAATCAATTGATAACAATGAAAGGGTATGTGTGCAGAGAATAATTATTTTAAAGTACTCGAATAATGTCCTTAATCTTAGCCTTGTGAGGTGAGCAGATTATACAAAGAAGACGGGTTTCAGGGTTCTTCAACTCGAAGCAAGTTTTGTTTTTCCGATAAAAAAATTATTTAACATAAACACAAAACATCATGCGCAGTCCCCAAAGGGTTAGACAGAGGTGTCCCTATTTTTTTTTTTTTATACTTTGCCCCACACTAGGAATTTCTCCTGTATCGTGGGTGCGTTTACAAACATTTAAACTCACATACACAAACAGCCAGACCCGGAACAACTACCTGTAGGCAATACAAATATTTGTTCCGTGCGGGAATCGACCCCGCGACACGCAGCGCAGCAGTCGATCGCTCAGCCACTGCGCCAACCGTGTCGTCGAGGTACCTATAGTACACCCGACGACATATCAAACTATACATTTCCAATTTTAGCTGACCTCGCATTGTACAGACGCCAGCAGGTCAAGCTACCCGAAACTGTCAAAATTTCCCCATCAACCTACAACTTTAATGATTTAGAGATAAAGTTGAAAATCTATTAAAGAAATTTGACATATCGTAGTACAACGAGAATCGTCTGTACAATGAGAAGGCAGCTTATACTAAAAATGTATAGCTTGATATACATCGTACACCCACATTTCGATTTTATTTCTGTACTTTTATTTACTACAGAATATTTACTCAAACACTACGTCAATCGCGTTAATAAATAGGAAGGATTCAAAGTAAATAATATAATAAATCAAACAGCCAGCCAATCCAATATGAATCTACATAAGAACGGTAAACATTTCACTCGGCCCATGTTTACGCAATGCGCAGAATTATAAAACTGACCGCTTGTTTGATATCCGATTTTTTTTTCCGATCAGGATACAACGTTATGTAACTGGCGTAGCGTAAATGGCCAAAGACCAGAGCGTGATGACCTATGGCACTGAAACGTGGGCGCTCGCAATGGGCCTTATTAGAAGGCTTAAAGACACCCAAAGGGCAATGGAGAGGGCTATGCTTGGAGTTTCCCTTCGTAATCGAATCAAAAATTAAACAGGAGAACCAAGGTAACCGACATTGCCCGAAGAATTGCCAAACTTAAGCGGCAGTGGGCATATTGCTCGCAGAACAGATAGATGGCCGATGGGGCTAAAAGTTTCTGGAGTGGCGACCGCGTACCGGAAAACGTAGCGTTGGAAGGCCTCCCACAAGGTGGACCGACGACCATGAGAAGGCCGCAAGAACCCGTTGGATGCGAGAAGCACAGAACCGGTCGAAATGGAGGTGCTTGGGGGAGGCCTGTGTCCAGCAGTGGACGCCTTTCGGCTGAAATGATGATGACGAGTGACGAATGAGCTACAAAAATTGTTGGTACTTTGTTTTTAGGGGAGACTGGCTCCAATGCTCATTCATGGGCTTACCTTATAAATAGGTACTCAGAACTAGAAAAATATAAACGGAATAGAAAGACTTCTGCTAAGTCACTAAGTATTAGGTCTAAATTAAATAACGCATTCGCAAATGAAAAATAACATAACATAACATCACGACTGTATTCCCCGAAGGGTTAAGCAGAGATGTAGGTACTTATAGTACACTCACATTTCGCCAGTTAAGTCCCATGTAACAGGGGGCGTGACTATTGGCAAAAAATATATATAGAAATACAATAAAAACGGAATCTAATACTCAGATTTATATAATCAAAACAAGATCGTATCATGATTATCTTTCTACCTACACACCTTTATTTATTAACCTTGAAATGCCTAGGAACTAGTTTGACCAAGTTATGACCAGCAATATTTGAGTTATGTCCACATAAATACCACATATTATTATAGGCACTCCTTAGATGGCGCTAATTTGTACGAATAAGTGTCAATAAAGAAGCGTTATAATATAACTGCTCTTTGTGTAAATAATACTTGAAGGCGCAACTGCTGAGCATAAGGTCCTGGGCCGTAATTCTCTATGAACGAAACCGAAACCGCGCGAAATCAACGCGAGATTGGCGGGATTAACTAAGGAATTGACGTCGTTTCGACGTCGTTTCGGTAAGCATCTTGAATTAGGGCCCAGGGGCTGCAGTCTCGACATTCATAGCGATCGCTTTACGACCGAATTCGGTCGCAAAGTCCCGGATTGACAGATGTAATGTATGGAGTGACAGGACTTTGCGACCGAATTCGGTCGTAAAGAGATCGCTATGAATGTCGAGACTACAGCCCGCGGATTGATAGGGTTAATGTATGGAGTGACAGGACTTTGCGACCGAATTCGGTCGTAAAGCGATCGCTATGAATGTCGAGACTGCTGGGGCTGTGCAGGGCAGTGTTATTGGATTTTTTCACCCGGAATTTCTCAGTAGCAGTCCGAAGCATGGATTTTACCCGGTTGATAGCATGACAATAGGCTCACCCCCTATAACGTGGGACTTAAATATAACTGGCGAAATGTACGTGTACAATAGAGTACTCCATATTTCCATGGGTACACTTCTGCCTAACGCTTCGGGGATTACAGACGTGATGTTATGTTATGACTTATGAATGTTTGTTGTCCAGATTGGCTTAACATTTGAACAAACGAGATAAACCAACTTTGAGGGAATAATTAATGTAACTAAGGGCTGATTTTTCAATCGACAGATATTTTTTATTCTTCGAATAAATTTGACGTCTGACAGTTTTTGTATGGAAGAACTGTCAAAAAATCAAAATTATTCCTCGGATAAAATTATCTGGCGTTGGAAAAATTGGCCCATAGACTATGAAGGAGTAATATTTTTTTTGTATTTATCTGCGAAAGCTTGTATTTAGCAATTTAGTTATATATTACTGTTATTATAATGTTATTAGGCTGTAAGCCTTCCGAAAATAAAATAAGAACTTATATCGCGTTAGTTCGGGCAGAGTCGCGAGCTCGTTCCGTGCATTGAGACGATGCCGATGCTATAGGACTATGGGTTACAGATGCTAGCTTTGAGTCGGGATGTTTATGCATGCAGTATGTATGTGCATATTGGCCTGCAATTAATTAGTAAGAAATAATCACACTAACTATCCTTAACAGATCGCAACTAAGGAATGGGTAAGAAAAGGAATATTCTTTGTCAGTACTTAGCTTCCTCTCTTCTATTACCCACTTTGCTGTACCGGACAGGGTTTATAATGATCTCATTATATTTTAAGTAACCACCTAAATACACATTGTGGAATACAATAAATCATTGAATTAAAACTCATTCAAGCGGAAATTGCATAGGTAACATTTTTGAACTGAACAGACCAATATTTTATCGCAAATATGATACGAAAACTGAATAGATTATAAGATTACGTGAGAGACAAAATTGAAGCTTTCACTCCTACGTCGAAGTAGAACAGTCACCTACTTTAATATTACGCAATAAGATTATACATCGATATCATATGATTAGATTTATCATTGTGTTTATTAAAACATCGACTCCGTGTGACCGAATCAATACGTCATGCGATTTCTTGTTATGCGAATAGTAATAAAAGGATAAACCGATTATTGTTTGGGAAATAAAGAAAAACGCGACCAAGTGCGAGTCGGACACGCACACGGAGGGTTCCATACTTCCATACCACCGTACAATATTTAACACTACATTTTTATTTAAACACGATTCTTGTATTTTTATTATTTATTGTTATATCGCCCATAGAAGTACTTACACACTCTGTGAAATTTTCAAGTGTCTACCTATTACAGTTCAAAGATACAGCCTTGTGACAGAAGGACGGACGGAGAGCGAAGCCTTAGTAATAGGGTCCTGTTCGCACCCTATGGGTACGGAACCCTAAAAAAGCGATTTTCTAATCTACAGAACACTATTATTATCTTATTAGTAGATGGGTTGGAATCTATGCTATAGGAAAAACATCATAAAGAGAGTGGTTATGGCAATTTCCCCTATGGTCGTTGATTATAGCAGTCATTGGGATTTCAATATCCAGCAGTAAAATTATTATTGAGCCTATGAAGCGTCGACCCCACGATGTTTTATGGTGTAATTTCTACAATTTTCTGCCTGGTAATACAGTATAATTATGTACATGGAACCTGATGATACCCTGGCACATAGGACCAACTTTAAAACAACATAACATCACGGCCTTAATCCCCAAAGGATTAGGCAGAGGTGTACCGTACACCCATATTTCGGCAGTGTAACTTTAAAATATGTTTGTCGATTTTTGACTTTAAAAGGCTTAAAGCAATTGAGTAAAATATCGAGCATACAAGCATACCTGTCGTAATGGGAGATGGTTTATGCTGTTTTCTACGAGTTTCCAATGTCAGGGATCAGAGGGACAATTCTCGTAATTGTAGGAACGTTCAGTCTGATGTTGACAAGTTTTTGACATTGATTGTCGCTGAGATGAGATTGCGACTAGAATTTGAACGTTTTTAATTACGGGAATTGGCCTACAGGTTGTCAAGGGGTGTAGGCGCAAGTGCTGTTTGCCTGCCTGCCCCTTGGATAGATCAATGCCCTACCAACCTCACGTGCGCACCACTCAAAGTCCCTAAGTGTTGGATTAAGATAAGATATTACTTACTTTAGTCATACATGAAAGCAAACATTCTCCACCATTATATTTGGTTGTCATACAGATTATTTAGCGATAGTACTGCTGATAAGCAACGGTATGGTTGCTTTCTTTTTCGGAAAAGGGCATCCCACACCTATATTTTTCTGTTTTAATCTGGTGCCTTTTGTTCTCCATAGGGATTCTGTGTTATGTTCCACCTACAATGACTCTTGTTTTTTATTTATAAGGGTTCTATTCTATTGTCGTACAGATATTACCAAAGGTAAGCTCACTAACTAAGCCCAGTTCCATAGTAAACAGGCAATTTCTTATCAAACTCAAACTCTAAAGCATTTATTTCAAATAAACCAATTACAGGCACTTTTGAATTGTCAAGGGCTGCCTGTATTTGGCAAGGCAGAAAGATGAAGCTAGTTGCCCATTCCAAAGCGTAGTAGGTACCTATGGAGAAAAATGGGCAAGAAACTCCACGGACACTCTTTTAAACGGTCACTTTTTATCTACCTACAAACATTAAATTAGAAAACTTTGACCAAATATTAATTATGCATAGGTCTTTAGGAAAACCTGTTACCTAATTCTAGAGGCTAAATTTAAAAACAACATTCAGGTAAGTAAAATACATGCAAAAGAATTCTAGCTAGCTGCAATACTGCATATTATGATAATATTGTTATAAAAACATTATGGGTATATTAAGCCGCTTCTGGTTACATAACAAGACATACTAATATAATATACTATAATAAACAGAATGGCTACAAAAAAAAAAACAGAAAAAACAAGTGTAATTAGATTTATGTCTTCAGTCAACACCTAAGTGAAGACTGAACACATAAATCTAATTTTTAAATTCCTAGGTGATTGCTTCACAAAAATCCGGCACTTGAACTGTCAGTGGAGCATATAATTAAACTATTAAATGGAACTAATGAGGCGCGAACATAAATGTCTAGGTATTAAAATACAATAAATTGTCAGTAGAAGTTTCCTTCAGATAATTCAAGAAAGTTAATTCTAGACAAGTGTCTTTTAGTTGAACTGTTTTTTAGATTTGTGAAATGACACTAATGCAGTCCTAGCCTAAACTGTCTCAGCAAAACTAATCAGTCATTTTATAAAGATTTGCTGTATAAAAATTGTTCCAAGATGAAAACAACAACCTGTTTGTGAAAAGACATGCGTTTTTCATATTTTTGGGGGTAAATTTGTAGTATCAATGATTACTCAATATATTATGTAATAATACCCAATTATGCATCAATATACAGCATAAAACTAAGTCACATTTCATGTCTGTCTGTGACCGCATTGTTGTTCTTAACTATGCAACAGATTTTGATGAATTTATTTCGGAAGTTTTATGTGTATTAAACTCACATATGTAATATGTATAATAAAGAAATCTCGATGTTTTGACAAGTCATTAAACCCATGTAAAGCAGAGATGAGTCGCTAGTACAAATATAAAGGAGACATCTTAAGTGGAGCCAAAATAACACAGTCATGTCATGGTCCCTATGAATTTAATTATAGTGCCCATGACCAACCAATGATAAAATGACTCAACACTCAATGATGTGATTGAATTAATAAAATCATCACTTAAGACATAAATATCTTGTGCAAGAAATAGAAAAATGGCATTGATAGAAAAATGTATTGATTGCAATTGTTATCAATTTGTTGCTTTATTTATATTTTTTTTTTTAACAAAGGATGATAACATTTTGAATCATTGTATCAGCCCGGAAGCAGAATTATCAATGTTATTGATTATCAAATCTTTAAAGTATGTATTACATATGTGACCAACTGCAGATAGATATAGTCAGAAAATTAAGAAGAAGGATTTATGTAATTTAGGTGACATAGAGACATACCGCAAGGGTTGGGGCTGGTTGGAATAACCACCTACGGCCGCCATGGCCCACGCACAACGGTCCACTTGAAGGACTAAGTGCGGAAACCAAACCCATAACATAGAACATAGAACCGCAAGGTTTGGTTGGATGCAGACTTCTCTGGAAAAGGATGCCTGATTTTTTTTTTCGTAAATGGCATAGGAGGTTGTTGGCTGCCTAACCAGGCTTGGCTGTGGGGGCCTCAATAAATTCAGACCTCCAGGCAGGGCTTTAAAACTTAGAAACTAAGCAACTACACACTAAAAAGATGCCTGGAAGGATTTGGGGGCGGCCTTTGCTCAGCTGTGAACCGAGCAGAATAACTAAAAAAACACAAAAGTGACATAAAAAAGGTGACATAATTCTATATGAATTCTCCAATTCATCACACTATAGTAGAGTCTTGTTACATATCCTTCAGCTATACCTCATTTTATTATTTACTAGCTGCACCCTGCGGTTTCACCCGCATAAGTTTTGATCCCGTGGGAATATCGGGATAAAAAGTTTCCTGTGTTAATCCAGTGTGTCAGCTACGTCCATACCAAATTTCATCAAAATTTGTCCAGTTGTTTGGGCGTGAAGAAGTAACAAACCTACAAACACACACACACTCACAAACTTTCGCCTTTATAATGTTAGTGTGATTCCTCATGAGATTTATAGTTTTATTGTTTGGAAATACAGGAATGTAGGTATGTTAATAATACTGGTTGTTTGCTTAGATTATCATGCCTCTAAGTCTTGTTTTTCCCTGTTTAAAAGTTTAAGCAGAGTTGATGTAAACACCAAAGGATAAAGACAATCTGAGTGCTTTTTACATTTAAAAAGTACAAAATTATGTACACAATGGTACTTTACTGTGGAAAAACACTACACAATTTTAAACTGTTTTACTATTATCAATAATCTTTTGTTTTTGAATGCAGCCATTTCTTCTTTGAAGCCTAATGAGTAAAGAATGTGATAAGTAATATATTTATTTGCCCTAATCAAAGATTACCAATTGCAAATAAAAAAAACAAAATAAACTTTTCAGTCACTAACTTTACCTGTCTATGTGTGGGTTAGTAATGGCTGGTTCTGTAAATAAATACTGTGAACCATAGCCATATGTTCTGAATAGAAAAAAAATGCACACTAAGAGATTATGGCATGTGTGAAGTGCCACACATTGTATGGTTCATGACCTCTGTAAGTACTGAAGACTATCATTACTGCCTTTTTGCTCCTTAATTCAATTTAATGATGATTTATGCTTATCTGTTCTAGTGGTACAAATGATAACAACATTTATGTAGATGGGAAGGATTAATTGAGGTAACATGTGGTATTCAAGTCAAAACTAAAAATAGTTGGCACATTTCTTTCTGTGAGTTCTTGACTATTTTTGTTTGTAACTTTTATGCAGTGTTTGGTTATATAAGATGATAAAACGCTAACTTGTGTACTTTTCCGAGATCGTGAAATTGCTAATGACATCGTGATCAAAACAAACTTGTTTTACCGACTATAGTCGAACGCTAGGAAGTAATAGTACAATAATTACCTTGTAAAGGAATGTTGAGTGGTTGTGGCTTGGTGAATTCACTAACGGCTGTGGAGTCACAGGCCTGGAACCTCCAGACAAGCATTGGGACGAAGCCGACAACCTAGTCCCCACTATCTTCTGGCACGCTGTAAAACAAAATAATCACTAAAAATAATCACCACCACACTAAAAACTTTCACAATTTCGATATCCAAAAAGCACGACAAATAAATCCAAACGGTTAATCGAACAATAACATTTTCACGCACATTCAAATTTAGACGATTTCCTACGATCGCGTTCCTCCGCTCTTTGTATGTTGTAGCACGAACTGCGACGCCTCAAACTCGATATAGGCGACATGTTAGACTTGAAAATAAGTGTTCTCTCCATCCTTCCATTCAGGGTAAGATTGAAAATAATCGTAATATTCCCACAAACGACGCTTTAAAAACGTCAAAAAAATGTAAACAATGCGATGTCGCGGCGACGAACGAACGAGAACGAACTAAACGACCGCGCGGTCGGGGGCCGGTGTTGCCACTGCGTGCGCTAGAACACCCCGCAAGCGAAACGAGATCCACAGACTAGTAGTCTCATCATCGCATCACGCGAACCGATGTGATCGTAAAAAAAATCTCTATTATGTAATTTTATAACTCTCTATCGATCTTAATCAGTAAAATAGTCGATACGTCTAATATCATTAACGGATAGGTATGCTTTGAAATTGACAAAATTCTCATCCCGATATAGCAAATTGATATCTACATTCATCAGATAAGTAGATTATTCTCAAAATGATAAAAATTTCACGTGTATTATATCGATCGAGCGTTTTGACATATTTCCGATTGATAAAAACTAAAGAAACTGCAAAATACAAGTGCGGTCCAGTAGACTTCATCCATCGCTTTCCTCCAAGCGAGATCGAGGTCAAGCATTTGGCATAAAAAAAGAAAAGTATTTTGGAAAATTATAATAAATAATAAAACAATTAATTTAGTGTTTCATCTTGCTACACCTTTTTTTTGTTTTTATAGTCTTCAATAAGCACAATATTGTAATTGAAATTTTGAAACCTTTTAAAAAACAATTTTATTCTTGATGTAGACCTGTCTCCATTTTCGCAAAAGCAAATACTATCAAATGTAAATAACAATTCTATTTATTTAAATTAGCAACGGTAGAAACATTCCAAAAACAGTGTTGTATAAAAAACTGCATAAGCTGACATCATCCAACATAAATATTCGATGTTCGTTTAAAATCGTTACACTTACCGTCTTGGAAGACTCGTTCCACGTTCAGACCATACGTAGCGCAGGTCTCATAGTAAGAACATCTTCGCAGCTCATTCGACAGCTTGCGAGCGCGGTTGTCGTCTACCACGCGTGGACTACTTTCACTTATGGCATCTGGAAGAGCAACCAATCATTTAATAGGAAATACGTCTATCGGACGCGTGTACGTAATTATGTAAATTGACTGTGTAACATATTTCTTTGATAGGAAAACTGTTTTGATAATAAATTAGCGATAATGTTTGTATCTAATATACACATATTGCGAAATTAATCATGATTTAATTTACATAGGTACAGCAACCTTTTTAAAAAAGCTTGACTTAGTAATAACTATTTATTACTAAGTCAAGCTTTTCAACCTATGTAGTACAGTAAGAAACATAGGTTTGTATTAGGTGTAGATAGTAGGTTGGTAACTACTAGTTACTAGTTCACAATGTTTCGGTACAGTCACGAGCACTAATATGTCAACACTTGGCAAGTTTCAATAGCGATTTTTTCGTGAAATAACGAATGCTTCGATAAAATACGACACATTACATAAACCTATGGGTTTGAAAACGCTATGTTCGTAACAACATAAGATTTTATTAAAAAATAAAGGAGTAAATCGCTTTTGAATAAAGCCGAGTGTATACATAGTTTTGCTCGTGACTGTACACCAGTTTATACCATAATTGTTAATACCTAAATGATTTTCAGTAGTCGTCTTAAGCCGGATACAAAATAAAATCTATTGACGTAAAAAACAAGGAAAACTTGATAAAGATCGTAAAGGAAAATCAAATCAATGAAATAATTTATCATTAAAATTATGAGTGCTAAAACCACGGATAAGTTAATAAAAACGTAAGATTAGATAATGGAACAGAGCAATATCGGGAGCAAGGTGAAAACCTCAATAAACCCACCTTGGGTTCCGACCAATATGATCGGAATCTCTGCGGAATTCCTATAATGGGACATTTTATTGAAGTAGTTCGACACCGTATTATAGCTGATCTCGTTGTCCAAGCTGAACACGAAGATTACGGCGTCCACCCAAGCCGTAAACTGTAACAAAAGATAAACGTGTTATAAACATATTGCCAAAAAATCCGTTAAAGTATTCAATTTTAGAATCGATTTCCTCCGACATTTTATCGGATTTAATTTGTTAAGCGGAAACGTATCTATAATGACGTTCCTCTTTTCTAAGAAATTAATAAAAATTGTTCGAAGCTATATTGGGTGTTTTATAGACTGAGTGACTCGATTATGGATTTATGAATATAAATATCGTCGCCTCGCATTTCCCACGAGACCTTGGTTTGGTCGTGAAAATCAATAATCATTATTCGTATGAGTGGACGGATTTCTTTGTCGTTTGGAAATAAGTTAAGTTTGTATAACATATTTGTTTTAGGTTGCAATCCATCTTGTTTTGCATTTTTTAAGTCTCTCCAAAATCGTAGCAGGACGACATACGGCTAACACAACAAACTGCATTAAAGTAATCCAATATTCTTACGTCAAGAAAGACCCCAACATACAGTAACCCCATTGCGAAATATCTTGTAGAGAAAAAACCGCGCCCTACACGGGGACCCATAATAATTACGTGGGGTAATTTCGTGCAGTCGTAGGGGGTTTAAAACAGAAGGGTTATGTGATACTTGCGTTTGCAAGCATAATGCATGTGGTATAGACAAGGTAATTGTATAATATTACACCTTATATCATTCGTAATGACCAAAAGAGCATAATGAATGATATAATTGAAAACGTGTGCAGAAAAGGTGTCCTAAATTAGTTGACAGTTTTTGTACTTATTTGTATAGTTAGTTCATCGTTTAATTTAGTACCTACTGTAAATAGTTGTGTTAAATATTGTTAAAGTTATGTAAGTAAACCAATAAAAATAGAATTTTGACACATCCCAAAGATGTGTAACATTATAAAGAAGTTTCTTGCATTTTTGTGAATTCCTATTTAGGTAGGTTTAGGATTAATAATTTTGCAAGATAGTAGGTAGTTATAAACGTAACTTACCAACGCCACTTTCTTTAAACACCATCGCCACCATGTATGACTTAACTCATTAGTATGTAACTGTGACAATAGTGTTTGTCTAATCTACATAATTTTCGCAAACCGTTGAAACGTAAAAGATGTCTCTATTATCATGTACAGTAGGCAATACAAAATGTATGACTAACTCAGCTTCCACTTGAATGAAGATGCGTGCGTGGGAGGGTGTCACCCCTTTCCTCTGAACAACAATCGACGGCTGAGGAGCGTCATCCGGCGGCAGAGTGCGTGACGATGACACGAGGAAAACCTTGGAAAAACTACTCCACCCTCTACAGAGCAAATTCCTTTGTCTTAACGGAAACCCATTTTGTATAATTTAAAAATACAGCACTAAGCACTCCATAAGATCCATTGTTATATCAGGACAAGGCAAAAATAGCGCTTAATTTCCTCGCCTCAACGCCTACAAAGGGGAAAAAATACATCCTCGTTTAATTTACTCGTTGTATTATTCCTAATACCGTAATGCTGTATAAAATACAAATCAATTGCTGAATAATCAAGAAACTAACGGATAATTCAGTACAGCCGTCCGCATTTATGAATAAACAAAATAACTTTTATCAATGTGCCGGGCTTATCTTATCAAAATATCAGGATAGATAGCTGAATCGGAAAAACGAAAGCGTACGCTAATCAAGGCCTTATAGAATGAGAATTTTATTTATATAAATGTCAAACGAATAAAGGATTATGAGTAGATTGCATGTCATAATGAAATCATAGCCGTGAAATTTGGGAGCGAAGGTTGTTGCGCCCGTCCCGCAAAATATGTATGTGAAATACTTTAAACGACGCGTGAAATTATATTGCTGACATAAATTGGACACACATAAAATCTAATATTACAATATTTTGCATGAAAGAATCTTATACATACGCGTAAAATTATCCTTCTGCTATACTTACATGTAGAAGATACGGATAACGTTACCATTAAAATAACTACTGGGCAGGAAATTAGTATTTAAGTGCCTAGTAACATGAACTTCCACACAGGTTAGATCCATATATTTTACACATAATATTCCAATCCATTCAGTAAAAGATTATTAAAAATAAACTTTTTTCTAAAATAAAACTCTTACCTATTCATGAATATGTCTCTGGCTTATTTAAGCGTATCACATGTTATATTTCACCGTTTTAAACTTTATCAGTCATTTTAAAACTCTAATAGTGCAATGACATTAAAAAAAGTTGATCGGTAAAAGCGTCACGGTGTATTCAGGGCGGCGCGCTAGTGGCGACTGGGCGGGCGGGCGGCTCCTAGCTTGGGCGGCGAAGCCTTCGTTTATTTCCATTTCCCTCCCTCACCCTGTCCGCTCTTTACAAAAAGAGACAGAAACATTGAGTGCAACTTCAATGCAACCACTGCAAGCCTTTATTCCTGGCGTCCGATGTCAGGATTAGTATTTCTAAGATAATTAAAACAAGAGTGTTTAGAAAACATTGAAAGTCATCAGGTAAGTAGTAAGGCTATTAATACTATTCCGAATGAAGATTCCTATTTTTGTTACCAGGTAGGTATTGTGCCGGTTGCAGACTATTCTAATCGAGAGTTGTATGACATAATGTGGCATTGTAAATGAAGTCAGAAGCGTTAGCAATAGCATCAATGAATTTGAAACGTCATCGATTACAATTATCAATATATGACCCACTATTGCCGAATTGATCACTAGATAGGTACTACTATTATAAATATAAAAAATTGAAATCCGTTCATTATACATGTGACATTATCTAGCTATCTAAATAATGACAACCGAAGAGAACAAATAAAAAACTTTGTATCAGCTTGTAATAATACCATATATCTACATAAATTCAGAACAAGCAGGCCTGTAATGACAAAAATAATCTGAAAAGCTACATGATCCAATTATGAATTGGAAAATGAATTACAGAAGACTAATAGGAGATTAATCGCACAATAATACTCGTCATTGAATAATCCTGTACCTATATAATAGAAATTGCAAAGGACTCTGGGGTTGTGGGTGAGTGGACTGTGAGGGCCAACTTTCTAGACCTTGAGCCTCAGACGGCCTAAGTTCAAGACGTATCGGTTGAATACCCCTGTTGCAAGGTCAGCCAGTGACAAAAAAAAAAAAGATTAGTAATCATTTGGGAGTATTGTTTGAAAAGCGTAATAATAAATAATGGAATTTGATGGTATACTACGAATTTAGGTATGCTTTTATTTTTAAAATACTGGACTACTTTTTTATACGCATACAAACTACTTTATGTAAGAACTACACTCATTATCTAGAATGCACTTTCATCTTCTATCACCGCCGTGGGCACGGGGAAGCGAAACTACGAGGAAGTAATTGAACGCAACTCGATTCGAGTAGAACTTGTGCGTGCAGTGACCGTGCGTCGTCGCCCACTGCACCACAAAATTACCCCGGAATGTGGATAAAAAATTACCGTCATATTTTCTGTCAAAAATAATAAGTAGCAAAAGAAACAAAGCCATGCAGCTAACAATTAGGCCATGTTTTCTTATTTATATAATGTCCATTACATGCTTCATCGATCGAATGTAAAATTATGTTTTAAAGACATAAACGCGTATATGTAAAGTCCATTAGACACTCAAGTACGGTAAATGGCACTTTTTACACAAAAGATATTCCAAACAACACATTATGAAAGTGACGACAGGAAGTAGCTAGTGCTGGGTACAAGATTATAGTTATTAGAACATTTTCGCTATGGTTCCGCTCATATCTCGCATTATCTTTTGAGGCCAATGTACCAGAAAAAGCGTTTTGTACGTCCGCAAATCATTGTGATAACATATCCGGTTTAAAAAAAGATATGCATTGTGAATTTGTGATGCAAATTCTACTTACTAAATCCTACGCAGTATATTTGTTATTAAAGTTAATGCTGCATTTTATATCTTATGAGTATATTTAATATTTATAACGTTAAATAAGCGTGAATATCAATATCCATAGCTTGTATTGTTTAGCAGCACATTCTAAACCCTCGACAACTCTTGTAGTACAACTACGTACAATTCGAACCATACCAAGTACCTACCTTTCAAACAGGTTTAGGTGTCCCCTCAAAGCCGGGGTACTGAAGACGAACAATAGGCTCTATCAATGTAGGGCTGGCGAACGTGCTATTTGCCCAAATTCAGTCTCAAAAGGGTCTGTCCTTACCTATGTAAAGCTATGTATAGTCTCACTCAATCACTATTTTCAGGATAAGAAGTAAGAAGGTAATAACTTACAGAAATGTTTAAACGAGTTGAAAAGCTTTAGATTTACAACGAACACGCAAACTATCAGAGTAGTAATACATTACAGTTAAATACATATTTTTTGTTAAAACACGCATTCTCCGTTAAAATTACCGGCTACTTCCGTCAGCCCTACCAAAACACCGAGTTAGTTACACTTTAGTTTTTTTTTTAAACATGAATAGGAGAGTGAATAGCGCCGGCCAGGTAACCCGATCTAGAGACGTGACCCGCTCTCGCCTACCTACATTGTTCGTGCCATACGATACTTTTGCTGGACCGCGCATAAATCACTAAACTTCGCGTCATGGTTGGTGAAATGTATCGTCGCGTCACAATTTGTAACTGATATAGGATATTTTTATTTCCACCAGGGGGCCCGCGGCTAGACATATGCAGTAGTCTAGCTTATTCGTGATCAAAAGATGATACCTAATATAATAAATGATACTAACCAATGTTAAAGAATAATATTAATAGCATTGCATTAAACATTCCAGTCTGTACATCCAATTTTTATGCCATAAGGCCCTTTCACCCGTCATCCCGAGCTTCAAAAGAGTAATTACCTCTGCTAGTACAAAGTTGGTTGAACGTTGAACGCCCTTTAAAGAGGTTACCGACAAGTAAACTTGAGACACATTCAATAGAATAAATTTGTATTACGCACGAGATAAGGGTCAAAACATTGTGAAACCTTTCGTCAAATGCATATTTATCTTCATTTGGTCCAGGGTGGTTGAACTTCAGCTGCATACTATCTTTGGGCCAGATAATGACAAAAATATTACAATCTTTGATACTGCAGACAAATGCGAGCAGATACCGGTTTTCTATGCAGCAATGGCAATGAAAGCAAAAATTACACGCGATGTTTTGGAAGAGCAAACTGAAATGGGTTATTGTCACGATTATGGGCAATGGGCCAGATTTAAAAACTTTTGCAATAAACTGATGTAGCTTCTGGATGTGGTTTTTTAACAGAGCCAATTACCGTGCCAGTATATAATATGTATGTACGTTGACTTTTGTAGTAACGTGCCATCGTTAACAAATACTAGTTCTACTTTAAGCAACGCTTCACTCATTGTATTTAATTAATTATGCTAGGATCAATGACGCTGACCAACTTTCTTATTCAAACGTCTTGCAGAATGGACGTTACGTCCATTTATTTTTACAACTGTCAACCCTACAAGGATTGTATAGCAACACCGCGACGAATGAGCCAATAATGGCTTTGATCCTATTCAAAGAGCAAAGGAAACGTGACTGAGAGATTTACGTGTAACTTTGTTGCTCATTATTGTAGATATAATGGGAAACAGGAAAAATAAAAGTAGGTAAAGCCAATAAACAACAACAACATAAATATCTCCATTAGATAATCGTAATAAATATACATACATAATTAATTGAATAGGTAATATGCAAAAAGTGGAACGATTTCTGGTCCAATTTGGTTTGCTTATGCAAATATCGTAATTATTTTCATACACAGTCCTAATTGGACGACAAACAGTAAATATTACCGTTTATGATGAACTTTTTCATACCCTAACAAAATGTGAACATAACCATAAAAATAAAAGGCATGAATAACAAATTCCATCCAGTTAAAATTCCATAATTCCATTTAAAATAACATTATTCTCCCCTTTTTATCGCATCAGGATCGCTATGAAAACACGTGTAGAAATTTAAACTAACTGCTTCGTATAAAATGTTTGGGTAATTAATGTAAATAGAGTTTATTTTCTGGTCAAAAACTAACAAACACCACAGGGGTCGCGTAGCCAACGAAACAAGAAAATTACGACCTAATTAAAGAACCCCATACTAATTAAATTGTCTACCTAAACTTACTGTACGTTCTCGAAAGCATTTGCGGTCAAGAAACCCGTTTTATGCAATTTTAAACCTTACTTCTATTGCATTATAACCGCAGGGCGTGTTTGTGATATTAAGGGAATGGATTTTAGAATTTATCCGACTAGTTTTAGAACTAAGTGCTAGAGTGCTGATCCTTATATTAATTTTGAATGTATACTTTATGAAGTTAAGAACTAATAAATCTCCCCTGAAATGGGTAATTTTCAAAACTTGACAACTTTTTGACTATCCGGGAAAATGAGCGAATGCACGATTTCTCCGTTTATTTTAAGGTAAAGGATCCAGTTTTCAGAACTAAATTTAGATAATATTAAATAAATATATATTTTTATTCCAATAAATTATATTCGAGGGTTTTCCAACACAGTGCTTCATTTTTATATCCTTGAACTACTGAATTAAATGTGCAGCACAAAAAACACTAAATGTGCAGTTTTATCGAACATTTCAAATAGCGCACCGACAAAAACCATTGAATTCGTTGTCGTTTTTATTCAAAGGCAGCGCATACCTGCCACAATGGTCTAAACGACCTTGATAGTGTCTACGCTTCAACGTTTCCGTGCAAAAATATTCGTTTTAAAATGATAGTGAGATGAGAGCTCGTGTTTCGTTTTATTGGCTTTTAAACAGACTCTTTTGATATGCGAGCGTAACATTTTATGGTATTCGCTTTACTTTATTTTTAAATAAGGAAATTACATTTTCCCGTCTTCATTTCTTTTATTGAAAGCATATTTTCTTTAAAAATGCATGTTTTATAAATAATATATTTGTTTTAAGGACCATGTTATTTATTCTTGTCTGTGATTTTTTTTATCAATGAGCGTTTGCTTAGGTAAGAGTAGGTAGATAGGTAGGTATATGGATTATGTATTTAAGTAAAAGTATCTACAATGAAAGGTGGGTTTCCGGCAAGGTCGGTCCACCTCTTCTCCGCCTGAGGGTGCCGTAAAAGGCACCTAAGAGATTAGTCAAGCGAAAGGGCAGGAAGCAGGCATCAGCGTCTTTCATTCTGCCAATAACAACAAACGACGATCACAAATCCCCCTGTCAAGTGTCGATGAAGTGACGTGTACGGTTTGTCTGTTCTAACAAAAACAGAAAACGGTTAACGAATCATTGGATTATGACTTGATTCCTAAAAGAAGTAAGTAAATAAATAGTGCTACGACTATCACACCTCTAAACCTACAAAGATGTAAATTCTAGCTCTCTTCATGGTCCTATTTACGTAAGCATCTCGTAACAGCCGGCTGCACGTGACCAATAACACCTCATTCATAAAACATTATGCTTATCTATATTGGGTACTTACTAACACACTATTAAGTCTATTTAGTTACTTGGAATACCTTAGCTTCGTTACTCGACTGTTAGCATTAGAACAGGTTTAACACAAAGAAATAGGTACAAGTTGAGTTCACACTTTTAAACGATTGTTACATTGTATGTTTTTAAATTTATAGCTTTTGGCTGGTGATTTGCTAGATTTTCCGCTCAGATTCCAAAATATAAAACCACTCTCTGGCTGTAGGTACTAACTTATTCAAGAAGCAGAGAATATCAATATCATAAACTTAAAAGGTCCTAGTTGTTTTATACCAAACCAATTTAAAGTCATCTGATACAGAAACGCTACATTTGACTTAAACAAACTACATAGAAAACTTCGTGCACAATATTATTACGACTGCATCAAAGTTTCAGCGAATGGGGGAAGTCTCATCGAGTTACCTTCACAAAAGTTTCGTCAGGAAATATATGGGTTGATATCGAGGAGGGTGAAATGAATAAATTAGATAACATTAAATGTATTGCCGCCAATTTCTTATGGAACAATCTCGCTGATCAATTTCGGGAGAAACTTCCGGCTATTAAAAATAGATGTAGCGTTGGGGAAGCTGGCGTTCAATATAATCTGTGTAAGACATATCACTTCTCGGGTCGTAATTTACTTGGTGATGAATTAAAGTACGGAACCAACGACATAAAATAAATTAACTAATTACCTGTGCCAGTAATTAACACAGCTGCAATCAATAACCTTGCGGAAATGTTTTTACGTGATTTACGTCAGTACGTTAATGCAAGGAAAATATGAAAATACTCTATATAATGAAAGGTCATGCTATTTTCATACAATATTCATTATTCGTTGAAAACTGTTTATTTGTGCATTATACATATATACGTATATGTATCCAATTTTAACATAGAATCCGAAGAATACATTAAAATCACAAGCCACAAGTCTGCTGCACCTTAAAAATTCAGTTCTTTGTACTTTCTTCATTGAGATTCAGAACACGGTATCAAGCCTCGAAATCTGGTATAGCTCATCTCCAAATATTTGACCTTCAGTCCTCCAAGTTTGCAAGTTGATCGCTGTGCGTGACCTTTGAGATCAACGCACTTTCAATGTGAAGTAACGGTGTCTTTTGAGTCCGAACTATTATGAAGGCAATTTTAAATCTATTGACTTTTAACAACTTATTGATTTATGGCCCCGTGGCTTTTCTTTCTGTATGAATCAATTTCCTTTACATGGTGCGAGCTTATTACTTGTAATTTGTGGTTGCAGTGATTTGTGTTATAATAAGATGGTTTTAAATTGATTGCTCAGTTAGAAAGTAAAATTTTAGTGATATTTTCTTAACATTTCACGTTAAATCGTGTGGTATTCTACAGCTACTACAAGTACTTAGTAACCGAATATTGATCAGACATGCGATTACGTGTACATACAACACCTCGGGATAATACTGGTAGATTGAATTATTCACACAAATTAGCATATTCCTAGAAAATCATTTCTAACTTTATACCTCCTCAAGCACAAGCTCCCTACTCAGGCATAACTCTCCTTCACCATCAGGTAAACAACTTCACACGAGGAATACACACAATTTTGTAATTTGTACACAGTGTGCCTCTTCCAAGTATTTCCATTTTTGCACAGGCGAAGTCCCTGAGGAGTGTATTTGTATGTAAATAATAAATACATAAAACTTATTTACGATTCGCACAGGTGCAGGTAACACGCGCTGCTGGGTCCGAATTTATGAATATATTCCGTCGATAGGGCCTTTCTTCATTATTAAAGAATATTGTAACACTGTTTTTACCATATTTTACATTATAGTAGGTCTAGGTGCATATCAAGGTGTGTTTAACAAAACTATAATACGAGTAATTCATTTAAATAGAAATAAACGTTAATCTGCTTGAAACCGCCTTCAGTCGTGCAATGAAGGAATATTAAGTACGGTCTGCAAAACACACTCCATAATAGTAAACTGGCAAACGATGTTTAGAAGGAAATTAAAGAGGAAAATAAAAGGAAACATTTTGGAAAACTTGGGCGCTGCGCGGCGCTGAAGGCAGAAACTTTAGTAAAGTTAAGAAGTTCAAAGTGCCGGCGGAATGGCGCGTGGTTCTTCTTATTTGCACGTTTCAGCTCCAGGCTTCTTTTGGTTTTTACTTCTAGTAATCATTGTAGTTCTTGTGGTGAAGTTATGATTGATTTCTTACTAAGGTCCAATGTATATTTAAATATTGGTTTGTATACTAGCTAATAGTTGTGAGATTAATTTAAAATAACATTTCATTTAGCAAAATAATCTGCCACTATTAATTTGAATGTCCATAATTCATTAAAGGTTGTATTTTAAGCTACAGCCTGAATTAACGAACAAGCTCTGAAAGCCTCGACAAAGGTGTTAAAAGCTTTTATGGAGTAAAAGGGTAAAAGGTACCAGTAGCTATATTTATTTTATGGTCACAACTGGTTGCACTACAGCGAAAATATCATGCCTTCTTCCTACACATAAATCTAGCATGAAATGTATGAATTTAACGCCTACTTTTTAGGGTTCCGTACCCAACGGGACCCTATTACTAAGGCTTCGCTATCTGTCCGTCCGTCTGTCTGTCACCAGGCTGTATCTCAAGAACCGCGATAGCTAGACAGTTTCACAAAATTTTACAAACAAAAACAAAGTAGAAATTTTCACAAATTATGTATTTCTGTTGCCGCTATAACATCAAACAAAACAAAATAAAATAAATATTTAAGAAGGGCCCCCATACAACAGACGTGATGTTTATAGATAATGGTACGGAACCCTTCGTGCGCGAGTCCGACTCGCACTTGGCTGGTTTTTACATAATCATGCCGTTTTTAACGTGTTTATTATGTCTGAGCAAATAAAGAACTAGACGACTAATTTATTATTCAAGTTCTTTTTATATTTGTTTTACGAAATAACAGACTAAGTGTTATTTACTTTAACTTTCGCGTAACCATTATGCAGTAACTACATAATTCTTAGCTATTAACAATGAGCAATTTTATATAAACGATCATTTCTTAAATAACTTAATTAAGAAGTAACTGTTATACTTTATTTCCTTGTTCACGAACTTAGTAATTTGTGCAATTCATTAAGCTTAATTTGATACACCTAATGCTCAAATTCAGTTTCGATGTTTTATAGCTAATTTACGCGAGATAAAGTATCAGTAGTCACACCTGTTTAATCCTGTGTATCTAACACAGCCTATCAAACATAGCGTCCGCATGACGATTGACAGGTTTATAATTAGAGCCACCAAACCCCATTCTTCAGCTTTGTATACAAAAGTGGCGACGCCATGGCGCCACACGCGATCCCACCCTTCCGACTACAAGTACTTTCACCCTACGTAATTCAACCCTATGGCCAAATGTCAGTTGATGACAGATAATATAGGGCTCGAATCGTTCGGTCTTTCATTCAGTTCCAATTACAGGTTGTATTCCGTTATTTTATTCAGTCTGGCTCAGCGTGCATCATTTGTGCTGTTTGTATCCTTTACCAACTAGTTCACCGTCCTTTGATGTGGTTTCTGTATATACTGCCACAATTTTCAGTTTATTCATTCATCTATCAAGTTTTTTATAGACGCAAGGTACCAGGGACAAAGGAGTTGCTATTTCAATATTGTAGGAGACCTTTGATCAAGGCATTGTGAATAATTTAACACAGTTCAAGCGGTTACCTATATACTGGTAGACATACAGAGGTGTACCTTCAGCTAAACAACATCATAGCTCACCCCCTCGCCCCCCTGCAAGTGCAGACAAAAAGTCCTAAAAGAATTTAGCCCGACAAAACGACCAACACACTGACTGTTTGATTTTGTTTTGCGGCGGTGCCCATATTGTTCCCTCGCTTTCGCACGAGTCTCGTCTAAAAAGGGAACACAATACCCTATTCTTTGTTTGGTCCCCCCTACGTCCCTTTGACCTCATATGCAGAAACTTTCGCTATCTCATTGCATACTTTATCCGCTTCATGTTCATTCAATAAGGTCTGTGGACGTCATTTATCATAGAAGGACACCCGTTTAGGGGAAGTGTTGTCATCAGCATCAGCAGTATTTTGTGATTCAGAATTTTGAATCATTGGACGCATAACTAATAGTTCTGTGATGCTTTGGTATGTTGTTTTCGAAATTAGGTACCCCTTTATTTATAAAGGTTGCTTAAAGTTAAGCAATGATTACCTTATATTTTTGACGTTTAAACGTCGCTTAACTTAAAGCACCGTTTATGAATAAACCCCTTAAAATTTTAAGCCTCGCAACCTGCCCATTAAATATAGAGAAACTTGAAGATAGGTTTTTCTTTCAAACTTGCAGGTGACTCCTGAAAACTTTTATCTCATCGCGATAAAAGCGTTAGTCTCGAAGGCAATAGTGCCGACGTTTATCAAAGCGCGGGAATGAAAATGAGAATCAGGCGACAAGCTGTTCCGGGAAGCTAATATCGTACAGACTACAAACTATACCCATAGGTATCAAGTTAGTTTTTCTAGCACAAATAGGTGTACAAAATGCACATGTCAAATGAAAGGGTTTGAATTCGATTTCTACATCGATGCAACATAAATCTGTCAACCCCTAATCGATTAACTTACAAACTCGTTATCTTGAAGTTTTTATAAAATGACAACAATTATTTGTCGACGGGGCGCCAAACTGTCGCGCGACGCCGACCGACGGCCATCTTGATCTAATAATGTTGTAAAATTTAACCATTAAGGGACCTTTAAAATTATAGCGCTAAGGTCTATTATCGTACGGTGTCATGGGTGTAGTTTATTGACATGGGATTAGTTTAAAAATGGAGGTGGTATATTTTGCTGCCTATCAAAATAGGATTGAAGACACATTTGTAACCTTGCCTACCCTTATAAGGCTAAGGCAGGTTTTGACCAAAGTTAGATACTTATCTTTTATCATAAGATAATATCACGTACCTACCTATTGTACAGTCACGAGCACCAATATGTCAACACTTGCCAACTTTCAATTGCGATTTTTTCGTGAAATAACGAATGCAATGTTGAAATACTACACATTACATAAACCTATGGGTTCGAAAATGCTATGTTCGTAACAACATAAAATTTCATTAAAAAATAAAGGAGTAAATCGCTTTGGAATAAAGCCGACTGTATACATACTTTTGGTCGTGACTGTACAACCACAGTTATGTAATAGGGGCAAGCCTATTGCCATCAACCGGGCACACATCCAGACTCCAGGCTACTACTGAGGAAATCCTAACGAAACAACACAATAACATCTTTATTTTTATGTAATTTTATTTTATACTAGCATTTTCTTGTTATTTTTCATTTTGTATTTATTATTTATGATCGTATGTTATGTTATGGATCTATGGTCTGAAAATAAAGATTTATTATTATTATTTAGTTGTCTTATTTTATTACATTTTTAAATATTAGTATAAAAAGAAAAAAACATTTAAAAATATAAAAAAAATAGTGATCCACCGATGTCGGGAGCAGGGTCCAAGCTACCGGTGGTTAGGGCTCCAGAGACAGGAACCTCCTCACAATGCGAGCCGTATCGAGGAGTACTGCCTTTTGAATCAGGCCCTTAATCCAACCGCCTAACGAGAGCCTCGATAGATGTTGATAGAGGCTTTCGGCCATCAGGCTATTGGCTGATACGACAATCGGCACAATGATAGCCGAGCTCATTATCATTATTATTATTGTCTCATAAGTTACGATCCCGTAGGAATATCCTAATCCTGGTTATAAACTATCTGTGTGCCAAATTTCATCCAAATCCGTTGAGTAGTTTTTGCGTGAACGAGGAACAAACACCCATCCAGCCTCCCAAATTTTCGTGTTTATAATATTAGTAGGATTAGGTATATGGCCGAATTCCAACTTTGTGGATATTATTAACTGAGCCTTTACTTCTTAGCCTTCTTACGAAAGTTTGTTTCGCTACACTCGAATTCACTCGATACAAAATTATAATTCGAACTAGGTAGGTACTCAAAAAAACTATCACAAAAATTTGCGTGGATGTGACGCATGTTTTCCCCCCAACTTGTTATATTTTTTTGTGTTTGTGTTGCGTCATGTTTACCGCAAATAAACGTATTTTCTTTCTTTCTTACAAATGCCGTATCCAGCACTCCCAACCGCCTTTCAATCCACGTTAAAATCCGGAGGGCTAAAGTTTTTCCATCGTACTTTCCGTCAATTAGCGAGGGGAATAATTTGATCGAGAATTTCCTGTCTACTATTTTGTTGTGGAACGAGCCAGGTAAGTGCTTGTTTTTAGACGGTAATAAAATTAAAATTAATGATTTTATAGTGGCTCGTCGTTGAGATTGTTTGTCGTCAAGATTTGGAATATAATAAAGTAAATCTGATGAGTTTACTTTTTTTGGGCACATTTAGGGATAGATAAGATAGAATAAAGACCGATGTTCATGGATTTATCATCCATGAACATCGGTCTTTATTAGTAGGTACTCATCTATGGTCTTCCTTACTTTTGATGAGTTCCGTCTATCCATCGAGTTCGATGTTAATTCCTTAAGGTCATAATATTTGCTTTTTTTACTTAGGTAGCTGTATTAGGGGTTAAAGTATGAAATTGCCGATTTGTACTGAAAAATTGAATTAGTTTTTTTTTTTTTAATTTAACGTACTTAATTATTTATTTAATCAAAATAATTACCATTATTATCTATACATTGCTGCCATCTAATAGGAAGGTCATTTATGCCTTTGCGATAGAACTCTCGTGATCTAGATTCGACAAACTGTGTGAAAGCATTTTGTACTGCCTCCTGAGAAGAAAACTTTTTATCACGTAGAAAATTGTCCAAATCACGAAAAAAATGGTAGTCCGTTGGAGCGAGGTCTCGCGTTATCATGGAGCAATAATGGTGAAGATCGATTCATGAGTCGGGGCTGTTTCACTGCTAGTTTTGCTATCATTGTTCGGAGTTCGGCACAGTAGACATCTGCCGTTATTGATTGACCAGATCGGAGAAAGCTATAGTGAATAACACCATGCTGAGACCACCAAACAGTTACCATTACCTTTTTATTGGTAAGCTTTGGTTTTCCATCACGAAAGCGTTTAAACCAAAATCGCACGGTGCGTTCATTAGCAGTCCCCTCTCCAAACGCAATATTGATATTGCAAGCTGTTTCTGCCGCGTTAGTTCCGCGTCGGAACTCGTATTCAAAAATAACTCGAATTTTCGAAGTATCCATCTTTCTTGTCTAAGCTGATTAAAAAAATCAACTGAAAGTCGATAATCGAATGTTGCACATTTTTTAAAAGAAGAACTTCATAGGTACCGTGTGAAAAAAGTTTCACCCAAAAATCTCAAACCATGAAGGTTATATGTCAATTCGAAGTACCTATTACAATGAAACGGCAATTTCATACTTTAACCCCTATTATTATAAGAAAGTAACTTTGAAATTGATATGAAATTTTTTATTGAAACACTAGTGTCATGGGGTCCGAGTACCCACTTGGTTTTTCGAGATATCGCCAAGCGGTTAGTCGACTCTTCCATTAACATCGCCATACAACGTGGCAATGTTTTTGGGCACTGTTCCTGTTGACAGCGATGCGGACGAATTTTTTGATGCCCTATGATTCTTTTGCTTATTTTTTCACAAGTACATGTATTATTATTTTAAATGTTAGCTTATATAATATAAATAAAGCTAAAGCTAGCTAATTGATTTACATAAATATTTACAAAATAGGGCCTTATACTAGGTGTAGGTATAAATATTTGGATTCTACCTGAACTAGGAATATATCAAATTTAACTTTGTCTGTATGTAACCTTTTCACGCCTAAGTCACTGTACGGATTTCAATAAAATTCTGCTTGCGAAATGGCATCCTGGGGAAGGACATAGGGTAATTTTTGTTTTTGTCCAGGTAGCACCTTCCCGTGGGATAATCTCGGACATCCACACGGGCAAAAACTCGTGCAGTAGCTAGTGATTAAATTTAGTTATAACTACGTTACTTATTTAGTACCTAATTAATTCATTACAATATAATGTTTACCGAAAACTTTCTGAAATTAGTCTCAGGACTGACCGAGTTTATTCAAGCTTGTAATTAATTTGTTCTTTGAAAACATTCGTTTGAGGTTCTCCCTTGCCTCGGGCGACGAACCTACGTCAGACAAAACATCCCTCGATCCATGTTAGTCCGAGGTAAATATTACAAAGACATCTGATACCTTCTATGTATTTCTTTTTACCGAATAAACATTGTGTGATTCTGATTAGGATGAAAATACCCGTAGGTATATTAAATTTTCTTCTTGTTAGTCTTACTGTAATTATATTGACAAGGGTCGAAGATCGTGTCGTTTCTTTGTTTAATCTTGTTAAAGGTACGATAAGTAAGTAAATTGTTATTAAAAATATCGAATCTGCTTGAATTAGGAATATGTCCTTAGTAACAGATAAGGCTAACCAACTACCCAAATTGGATATTTTTATTTAATGGACAGATTTCGACGTTCATTTGTTTTTTTCTAGTAGATCAGAAGGCCAATTCTTGTACTTAAAAAATGTGAAATCTAGTCGTAATCTCATCTCAGCGACAATCAATGTCAAAAACTGGTCAAAATTTGGAGTAAATGAATTTTATTTTTGACAGATTGAGACTGAGACTAGAGAATGCGAACGTATGCTAAGTACCTAAGCTGTCTACTGCATAACTTCTTTTTAATTTAAAATCTGCTACTCCTAAACCTCCCAATTCTCAAATCAAGTCAGCCAAACCTTCTCACATGAACAACCCCGTGTTTACTATGGCTAACGCATTGCTAACTTCAATACAACCACACCCAGTAATAATTTATTCATCAAGCTAACTCCGTGAAGTTTTCTAACCTTTATGAATAAATCAAGAAGCTAATCTATGTTTCAGTGACTCTGGTTTATAAATATCAGAAAAGGATACAGTAATGAATTGAGATTAGTGTAATGTGCTGAAGGGTGGTCGTTATGTATTCTATTAGGTAATGGGGCAGGTTAATGATTGATTTATTTTACCCTAGCTTTTGCCCGGAGCTTGTAAATTCCTCATGAACCATTCCGTCCATTGGTGAAAATCTATGGTGAAAACCGTATGAAAAGCCGTTCGGTATGGTTTTTGAGGTCTCCGCGTCAGACGCGGCGGGGAACTTTGTTTTATAATATGTAGTGATAGTTGTGAGTAAGTTGGAAGTCACGCCCGAAGTTGAGCTTTTGGACGCTGAAAATGCAGTTTTCTTTATCCCAAAAATATTGGAGTTCCCCTCTTTCTACGCCAATTAAAAAAAAAAATGGGAGTAGGGTGCACCCTAGGCACTCTTCTTTCTACGACAATTCAAACATATGGGCGTCGACTGCACCTGCACTCCTGAGCGATACCAACCTGCTTGCTTGCTAATATTTTTACAAGGGCATGAGCGTGCAGGAGCTAAATATTCTTGTAAATATTCTTACAGTTTTAGCTGACACACCCCTACGTCCTCTACTTGCTCTTCGCCAAAGTCATCTTGAAATCCCGAAAAAGATGGTCATGGATAAGATGGTTTTGATATCGTCAACATCTGTAGTGCACGAAAATCTTGCCAAACAAACCAACGCATTTATCTACAACATATATTACATGTGAAGAACCCATATAAAAGGTAACCCAGTACACATTTCACAGTTTTTCTTTTAAAAGCCTGCGATCCAATTTTCTAGGAAGACGGTCCTTTATGCTCAAGCTGATGCAATGAGAGTGCAGGTAGGACGAGCACGCTAGAACTCGCATGACGTGTATTGTGTGACGACATAAGAGAGGAACTTATGTAAGGACTCCTTACGTCGCGCATCAGCCTTATATGGTGGCACCATAGAGGTGTTATGGTACTAGCACACCTTGGCTTAGCAGATGACGTGAGGAAAGTTTCGAGAATTAATTTGGATGGCTATAAGATTTCCTTACGGAAGAACAAAGAAGATATATGGCTGTAAGATTAGTGGAAGATCAAAGAAAAGATGTATGGATTATGTGGAAGATGTTATAGCTACAAAATGGGTAGATGCTGACATTACAGGACAGCTAAGAGATGTACGGAAGAGGATTGTTGCGTACGCCGACCCTGTATACATTGAAATGAAGACTCGAGGATTGTCACCTATTCCGGATAAATAAAACACAATTTGAAGACATAACGACGACTTTTCAAACTTTGTATAATACAAGCAGAATAAAAACACAGTTTCTAATAGCAAACTTGGAAAGCAGTATTATGAAAATGACACTGGCTGGTCATATTTCCAAACTTTTAAATGTGTTACAAGGGACTCCACGATTTAAAATTAGAACAACAATGGCTGGAACACGCGTGACCTTTCGCCATTTTAGTTCTAAGTGCCAGAGTACTGAAGTGCTACTTAGCTTGAATGTGTTTATATGATGTTACTTAAAGACTTTGTTCCTTTCTATTTTCAGCTGCCATTTTCCGAGCCACACTTTGTATAGGGCAATCTGATGCAACGGCACTCAATGCAACTAGGTCACAGCAATTACTCGAAGGACAATAGCGGGCAGGATACGCTTGACGTCACAATCTGCGTTTCTCAGGATATGTGACGTCATAATACAATACAGACAAAGGCTTTTGATTTCAAGTGCTTGGGTGGTTTAATCTGTTGGAAGCTGGAGGAGATGTAAAGGGTTACCAACTTAACTTGCTAGGTACTTCATGGTAGCGCTGCTAGCAAAGGAAAATGCCAAGGATATGTCAAATCCAGTACATTTGAATTTAGTTCTCTATTTTTCCGTCTGCTAAGTTAAACTTGTTACAATAGTTATAGCCCGCAGCTACTGTTGAAGCTTTGTTTAGCCATAAAGTAAATAGGAATTTAGTTACTTTGTTAGTTTGGTTAAGGACTTGTAGGTTTTGGGTTCTGGGATACTGGGCTTATTGATCTCCTTAAAACGTGAATAATGTACTTAGTTGTGAAATAGCCGCTATCAGCCGTTATCCATATCGATAGCCATGACATTTTTTGAGATAGGAAGTTAAAAGACATGCAACATGCTAATGGTCTAAATGGATTATCGATCCGTCGTAGTTTGACCATAAAATCTGGCGAAGGTCGTCACAAATTATCGTTGTAACATTTCTGTTAACTATTGTTCTGTA